>OY728141.1:451158319-453658319 GCA_963277665.1 Viscum album | reverse complement strand
TTAACTAATTTTATAAATAAGGATACATGTGTAATTAGGTTCTAGAAGACTTAACAAGGTTTATCTTGTGGATGCAGAGGCCCATGTGATTGTTGGATAAGGTGATGCGAGTATTCAAACAAATAATAGATTTATTGTATATTTTCAAGTTGTTTAAAAAATCCTATATTTATAAAAGAACATAATTTTGACTGGTCAACATGATGATGTATGATTCTATATTTTTTTTATGGTGTTTGGAAAATCACAAGTGGTTCTACGGTTGTGTATTTTTTTTTGAAGATGAAACTTTATACCCATTTGGGGTTTTAGAATGTATAATTCATGTTGGAGTGTTAAATTTTAGAATAATGAAGTTGTGTCGAAAAAATATTAGACACATTGGTGAGGAATGTTTATAGACCTTGGATTCTAGAGGACTACTAAGGATTACTTTTTTATAGTGGGAAATAGGAAAGGGATACATACAAGGAAAAAAATTAAAGGTTTTATTCAATTTAGAAGTAAAGACACCAGAAATTTAAAATTTTGAGATGGTTTATATAGATGTGTGAGGACCAACACCTATTTGATCTTAGAGGGTAACACTATATTACCTTAACTAATTGATGATTTTATATGGAATGTGAGGCTATTTTACCTTAAACATAAGTCCAATGTATTTCATACTATCACCAAATAGAGAATAATGGTGGAATCAAAGACCATAATTAAGCTAAAAATTATTTAGACTAATAATGGATGTGAGTATAGATGAATATATTTCTATAAGTTTAATTTAATAAATAAAATATGAATAAAGAATATTATAAATGTGACAACTAATTTGAATGGTTTTTCAAAACAAATTAATTAGATGTCGAATGATATATATAGAAAAATGTTGTTATCTTCTAGTTTTCTATAGGAATTTTGGGGTAAATTAGTTAACCACATGGAATATCTTGTGAATTATATTCCTTTGGAACCTTTTTCATAATAACATATATAATAACTATGATCAAGAATAAAGTTTGACCTCACTTAACTAAAATTTTTTAGATGTATCATATATGACCATATATATATGCCTTATATATGGATAAGTTTGAAGATAAGATCTAGACATGTTTCTTTATTGGATATGGGGATGAAAACATTGGTTTTAAGATCTAGTATAATAGTTAGTGGAATATCATCAGATTTTGAAATGTCCTCTTCAATAATGATAACTCTTGAAAAGATTAAGACTATAGAGAAGATGATATTTTGAGTTAGTAACCAATAGAGTAATCTGATGTTGATCTGATAAAATTATAATTGATTCTCTAATATTAATATATCACATTAGATAGAGTTATATAGTTATAATAATGTTTTATAATTGAATGTGCTAATCCATTTCAATAATTACATGTATCTTATTCCCCAAAATACTCAAAGAAAATGAAATATCAAGGAAGAGTTTCAAAATAATGATGTCTAGATGGTGACGAACCCTAGGAATTGAGTTGATATACATGGTTTGGAAGGCCAGTTTAGTGGATTTATTCCAAAACTCACTTTCTAATTATCATAGTCAGTGGGGAACCAAAAACCTTAGTGAGGTGAGAACTTTGAGTGACTCATTGCAGTAGGAGCTAAAAATTAAGGAATAATTGGATTCATTTCGTGTTTATGATACATGTTAGATACCAAAACATTTAAAAGGAAAGTAAGAAATTTAAAACAAATGAGTTTGTTTTTTGAACGAATAATTAATTATAGATTTTCCTATAAAGTGAAACTAGTTATGACGGGTTCCAATAATTAGAAAGAGTCGATTTTGGCAATATTTTGTCTCTTCTTGTGAAATAAACAATTATTCATATATTTATTAGTTGGGTTTACATGAATGGATTATTTTAAAAAAATGGAATTTGAGGAAGCATTACATCATGGGGATTTGGGAAAGAAATCTATATAAAAAAACCATAAGGTTTCATTATATAACCAAATCTCTATAAGGTTTTATTCTAGAAAAAATGGGGGCCTAATGTGAAAGATCAGAGAAATTATGTATATGAAAGATCAGGAACCAAGGTAATGGAATCATAATTTTGATAACATCATAATGAAAAAAAAATTAATCCAAGGAAATACATATCATTTATATTATTGGAAGGTGTATGATTAATGAAGTTTTTTCATTATTATTATCTATCTTTATTAATTACTCTTGGAAAGACTTATGAAGGAGATGATGTAAAAGAAGAAGTGTGATTTTTGGGATGTTTCTGGATGAATGATCATGGTTATGTAAATAGGATGTTGGGGAAGAGGATTTAGAAGAGACTTATATTCTATAAATTTGTTTCTTTCTCAATTGTATTACATCAAAAAATTACTGAAATATTCAAAATGAGGGATTCAAAGCCCGTGTGAGCTCCCCTAACTAAGAACATAAAACTTTCAAATGAGAAGACATCTAAAATGAATGTTGAAGTTGTAAGATCCCAATCCTTCGAGGTTGTATGTTTTTTATTTATGTTTGGTTAAAATAATTTTAAAATGGTTAATGGAATGTATCTAAAGAGAATTAAATGTATTGAGAGTGTCCTAGGGGTTGAGGGCATAGAAAAGAGGGAAAAGGTTTATACAATGAAGGGTTCATGGTTTATGTATAATTAGCACTAATAGAGAACCATGATCATGAGGTATCAGGGGGGGTTAGACCATGCAAGGGGTGTCCTAAAAACCATTAAAGGATAGAAAAAGGCATTCATATGGATTCCATAGTGTTTTCCAAACCATACGAGTGACCCAGAAAACCATGTGACTTAGTTTCCTCATGGATAAAGGTAGCCGCATAGTTGGAATGCGGTTGGAAAAACTGTGTAACCAAACCATGCATCTCATTAAAAGTGGAAAATCTACAAATTTTACCTCTCAAAAATTATATTATTTATCCCAAATTTACTCATCATTCCTCTTACAGTATCCTTGGATGAGAACCAAGAGCTCCCAACTCTTCCATGGATCATTATCCTTCAATTATTAAGTGTTTGATGTGTCGCTTATCATGATTATAAGACCCATGTAAGTATATGAGTCATACTTTTTCTATTTTCTAGAAGAATCATAGATTTTTTTATCCTTTTCTTCTATGACTCATGAACCATATTACTAAGGGTTTCTTTAATTTTGTGTTTACTTCCATTCTAGCTTGAATCAATGGTCAAGGATATAAAAGTGGTTGTTAATGAGCATAAGGTAAGTGGTTTATGAGTTTTTTCCTATAGTCTTGATATTTCTCTTATGTATGTGGTCTTACTATTACACAATTGTTCTGTACATTTTATTACATGAATAATAAAGGTAAATAAAGCCTTAAATGGATGTGTGAGACCCTTTAAGGACCCCATCAGGTCCACTGATGATTTCAAGAATGGGCCTAGATCCAACTATGGGGTGTGCCAATTCTTTTAAAATAATGAAATGTGTTTTTAAATGATGAATTAGAGGTTTTACAAGATTAAAAAATTATTATTATGTTTAGTATTCTAACATAGTATAAGGGGTTGTTTGGATTAACTTGGAAAAGTTAAATGGTCTATGAGATGAATAATGGTAGTAGTGATAAATGGGTTGAGGTGAATATTTATGTGGTTAAATGGTTAAAAGAAGTATATAATGGTTGTGTTTATGAATAAATGGTAAAAATAACTATTTATGGAATTATGATAAAGGCGTTGAATGTAATGAACCATAAAATATTGATAAATGAATATGTGAACCATTGTTGTTTAATATATTAATGAGGTCAAGTTTTAGACCTTGAGAATTTGTTGTTAATGGAATGGTTGAGGGAGTTGGACATAGAATTCCACATCATTTATTTGAGCATTTTGACAAGGAAATCCATGTTCCATGGTTTAGGATATTGGACATAGTGTTCCACATAATTAATTGATATTATTGGAAAAGGAATTTTGTATCTATGGATGGATTATTGTACTAATACCCCTATGATAAAATATTTAACCCCTCTGATATATAGTTCAGACATCCAGTATGGGATGAGGTAGATTTTATTGTTTCGACTGTCACCCAGAACTCAAAGTCTAATGAGGACATTAGATAAATTATTAATTGTGAAACATTTTTAGATTTTATTCCATTTTTATTATTAATTTTTTCTCCAACATATTAGACTGAATACTTGTTTATAAATTATTTGTGAGGGCCTACTAAGTTGTACTCAAACCCCACTCGTTCCTCCATGGGTACTTGGGAATACTTCATGATTGTAGGTATGGATAAGGGAAAAGTCCCAACGCTAGATCAACGAATCAATATTTCGGATAGAGAATATATGAGGGGGGTAGACTTGATATTAGTAACTGATTTTGGGATTTTTAATGTGACTTATTTTAGGTTTCCTTTGACATATCACACTACTAAAAGTGTCCAGTTTAAGTAATGTGTCACTGATAGGGAGAGGGGGTGAATTAGTGTACTCTTTTTCTTTTATGTTTCTTTTCATTTGAAACAAGCTGAACCTATTGTTAAATATTTTGATTCCATACTGGGAAACAAATCAACACACATCCAATGAAACACAATGATTTACAAGGTTAAGTATACCATAAGAATAGCTACATCCTTGGTATGTTTTGGAAATGATCCAATACTATAAAATCCACTAAGAAAACAATCCTTGGATTACAATGAGTAGGATTTACCCTTACACTGATGTAGTACTATGAAACAATCCCACTAGCGCATGTGGACCCGCTTAGCACAATAGAGTAATACAAGTGTTTTATAACAACCCATGTTACCTGCATTTCTTTTCAATTCAAAAAATGTATTCAATTGAAATACAATTCATTAATTACTTACCAGAAGAAAGGTAAGAACTACATAGACTTTGTTATAAAACACTGAGTCTGATTCTTATGAGTACAATTATTTTAAAACAAATCTCATAGTCAGATTCTTTTAACATAATGATCCCAATATGATTCCTTCAATACAAATCTCACAGTCTGATTCTTTTAATACAAATTTACCATTCTGATTCATTCACAAAAAATATCCCAATACAATTTTCAGATAGAAAACAATAGTGTATAATCAAAACCACTTCAATTTCTGAATACAATTGTCATGCCAAATAGAATATTAATGAATCGGAACACCCATGAAAATTTCCAATTAGAACGGAATTGAACTCTCCTTCTCACTAGAAACCCATAACTTCTATCTCTGAAAGTACCACACAAGTGAAATTTACTTCATTCCTTTTATAGGTGACATAAAAAATGTTTAGGCAGGAATCGAAAAATAGTTTCCCACTCACTTAAATTCACCCAAATCTGAATTTCTCCTAAAATATCAGAGAAATAATGACTTCTTAAATGCTTCTAGATTCTTCTTGAATCTTCTACAATCTTTATCTATTGTTTTTCAGACTCCCATTTAAAATGTCAATATAATTACAATTGAAGTGAAATACATGGTTTTGAATTTGATTCTCTCAAACTAATTTCTTTAAAACAATGCTTGATACCATCCCAATTGAATGTTTTTGAAGAAATGCACTACTCCACTTGAGATACAGTCACTCTTTTAAAAGAGTGTCTCTCCCTTGACAATTCAATCATCTATCTCCAATTTATTTTCTTTTATCATGAGCCTCTTGATAAAACACATCATCAAATTAAAAAACAAGTGATTTAATCAGGACTACCTTTTAGACATTGAATTCATTGAGGATTATCTGTAGAATTTTCTGACTTCAATTGTAAAGTAGTATAACTCTCTATTCATTTCTACTTATTTATTTTCATCTCAATCCAAGCATGATATTTTTTTAATAAGAATAGTCTGGATATTATTGTCATGAATATGATCATATCTGGTTACAATCATTCTAGTTATGATCATTCTAGTTACAATCATCTTGGATACGATCATTTTGGTTATGATCATCTTGTTTACGATCATTCTAGATATGATCATTATGGTTTTAATCATGCTGGATATGATCATTCTGGATATGATCATTTTTTGTTACAATCATGCTGAATACAATTATTTTTGATATGATCATTTCTGGTTACAATAATACTGGGAACAATTATTCTGGATACGATCATGCTGGATATGATCATGCTAGATATGATCATGTTAGATACGATATTTCTAGTTACGATTGAAGGTTACAATTACTGGTTATGATTGCTGGATACGATACAATACAATCTGATAAGGATATTCTACCTAGATATGATATAAAACAAACTGATATGATTCATTCTCAATCATCCCCATCTCATTCCTTTTATTCTTCACAAATATGATTGTTTTGAAAAAAATTGTTATATCATCTTCTATCAGCATCACCTCTTCCATCGGTATCACCTCTTCCATTGACAACACATAGATTGACACCACTTTCCATCAGCATCACTTTTTCCATCAACATCACCCTTCCATTGGTACAAATTCTTTTACTTTCTCCTATAATCGAATTCTTTTCAAAGAAAATAGATACAATTTGGATACAATTGTTTTCTTATTGTTTTAAAAAACAATCGGTACCAATTCTTTCTTATTTTTATGAAAAAGAATCTGAATACAAATCTTTTCTAATTGTTTTGAAAAACAATAGGAATATGATTCTTTTTTGATTGACAACATCTCTTTCTCTCCCCATTCTTCAATCAATCTTTCTTCACATGTCCTCAACACAACTCATGATTTATATGAAAAAAATAAGAAAATCATCATCACAATTGATTCAATCAGAGTCCTAATGACTCTAATTCTATAGAAAAACAAAAAACTCTTTCTCATCATATTCAGAGTGAATCCGATGATCATATACTTCCGATAAGATGTTTTCACTTTCAAAGCCACTTCTTCACATTACAATGGACTTTCACAGTGATTCTTATTTCTTTTGAAAACACGA
Source organism: Viscum album (assembly GCA_963277665.1). Taxonomy (NCBI): domain Eukaryota; kingdom Viridiplantae; phylum Streptophyta; class Magnoliopsida; order Santalales; family Viscaceae; genus Viscum; species Viscum album. The sequence goes on along the minus strand of OY728141.1, from coordinate 453,651,379 downwards.
ATTTGATTCTTTTCAAAACATGGATCTAATTATTTTTTAAAACATGGATCTAATTCCTTTCAAAATAACATGGATCTAATTCCTTTCAAAAAAATCCTCAATATGACGATTTTGAAACATATACAATTATTTCTAAAAACAAAATGAGTCATAATATCATTGTTCTTTCTTTCAATCCTTTTCAATATGAATTCACATTCATCATCTTTCTCAACATTATTTCATTCTTTAGTATACTGATCGATTGATAACAAATAAAACCAAAATGAAACATGGTCCTAACAATCTCCCCCTTTGTATTTGTTGTTAATACCCAATTCAATCACTACAACCACATGAAAACAATAATTGGCATTGTTTCATTTCTTTCTCTCCCTATTTTTCCTTCTCCCCCTTTCTCTTATCTCTCCCCCTTATTAACAATCAAATTCAAAGGGGTCATCATTATAATTTTCTCCTTAATTTTTAAATGATATCTATTCCCAGAGGTTGGAAATTTTCTTTGACATGGGGTTCACATGATTTTATTAACAAAGAACTCTTAACTAAATAACTCTAATTCTACATGGGCAAACCCATTGTAGAAAAATAAGAGTGTATAGTCAATTTGATCAATTTTTTCCTTAACAAAAACTTTTAGGTAATACCTTTTCCATACTTCTTTCAACATTATCATGACTAGAGGAAGTCCTTAAAGGAATTTGTCTAATAAAAAAATAACCTACAACCATCTCAACAAACACATCATAAAGTTCATATGTATAAAAACACAACATATCAAAACAAACTATTCTCATCCTTATTACAAATATTTTTTAAGAAAATTAAGTGACTCACCAATTCCATCTTCTTTATTTACACTCCTTCAATTACCTACATGTTAGAAAAAGTATACAAAGATATTTGGAATAATAAGGAACCTCAATTGTTTACTATAAAGAAGAATCGGACTGAGAATCCTCTCTTAGTCTTACCTTCTTTTTCTTCTTGATGGATTTTTCATTGGATGTGATTTATTCTTTCTGTTCATCCTTCTTGAGTTTTGTAATATCTTTATTCTTATCTGTCTAATCTTGTCGTGAGGATGATGAATTTTCTTCATCTTTAGAAACATCCTTGTTATAATCAATTTTTTTCCATTTCTTTCATTACTATATTTTTCTCTAGAAAGATAGCTGAACTGGTTTTGATATCATCTCCTTCTTTCTCATATTCACCATTTGTGTATACATTTTTTTCAGTATTTCTCATATCTTCAAAAGATTGCTTCTTCCTTTCTTCTTTCACTTTCTTTTGTGATTCCTCCAATTTCATAGTCCGGTCAAAGTGTTCTGACCAAACAACTAAACACTATTTCTTTTAAAATTTAGAAGATCTATATTTCTTGACTTTTAAAACATCCAGCTTCATGGAATTGTTAAGAATATTTTATTGTTCCAGTAACAAAACAAGACATCCTTTCAGAAGGTGTCTTGGTTTGTCACATGTTTCACAAATGGTTTCCAATGGTTGGAACCTGTTTTCAATCTTTACTTTATTATTCTATGATTTCATCAACACAACCTTCTCATGATTCTTATTTTGAGAGAATTGAACCCCCCCAAACAATGCCTTCCATAACCTATGGAATAATAGTAGTGTTATTGGTTGAACCAACACATATTCTCTTTATTTATAAATCTACAACAACACCAGTAATATCCATAAAAGGAGTATTTTACTCTGAAACTTCGATACTGTTTAGAATTTGGAATGTGTTTCTCAGCCACCTTCTTCTCTTTATTTTGAAGTCCACCAATCTTTCTATTAATAATAAGATTCTTTCTTTTCCTTCCTGAATTATTATAATAAGAAGTATTGGAAAAATTTCTAGATTCATAATTTTTTAGAACATTCCCAACCTTGTTGGTCTTGACCACATACATAACATTCCCAAGTTTCTTCATTTCAAAAATAATTCCATTATTATTATCACCCTTTGAAGGTAACTTTTTTTTATCCTTATCAGGTTTATCATAAGGATAACATTCACCAACTTTAGTGATAGAGTTTTCGAAACATAGACATTTCTTTTTTAGCTTTAGAGAGTTTTTTTGGAAAAGTCCCATCTCTTCTTCTTTTTCCCTTCAGTTTCTCATCTAAATGCACATTATGATAATTTTATTCCTCAGAAGACATATTCAAATAATCAATCTCTTTAGCCATAATTTTATTCTCACCAGAAAAATATTCTAAGTTGCTTGATCACTCACCTTCCCCTATTTTTTTCTTCTCAAGTTTTCTGATCTTTGTCATATATTATTTCAATTATTCTTTCAAATGCATTTTAAGATGAGTTTATTATTCATCAGTATTTCTTCTTATTAATTCATTATCATTAATTTTTGCAATAAGAGTATTTTCCCCAGCATGCTCAATGGAAACTTTGGATTTAGCTTTACTTTCCTCTTTTTCTTTAGCCTAACTACTTTCATTACTAGAAGAACATTCTTCATTAAATATTGCAATGAACGTGTTGTATTCACCATAATTTATAACAAATTAACTATAATCTTCCTTAGAAAAAAATATTCTCCTTATGGATTTGGAGAACCTCTTATCTTCCCTCTTGTAATAGAATTTTTCATTATCACCCTTTTTCTTCCAAGATCTTCTTGGACTTCATTCTTCATCTTCACTTTCTTATTCATCACTTTCTATTTCATTTCTTCTTTGAGGATAATTGGAAACAAAATTAAAAATGTCTCCACATCAAATATAATTTAAGGTATGTTTCCCTTTATACCTTCATGTATATATTTTCATATTCTTAGAAAACAAGGACAAAAGTGAATCAAGATTTTTACATACCTCATTTTTGGAGTCAGAATATCCTTATTATTCTTCTTATTTAAGAATAATCTTTTATTTCATGGAAGCCATGAAAGAAATTTCTCTATAAAACATTTTTTTTATCTTCATATAATTATCTCTTATCATTTCATAAGTGATAAGAGTGATATGTAAATCATCCAGAAATAATGTTTCGGGATCTCTGTCTTCCAATAAAGAAACTTTTTCATCGAATTTATCAGGTAGGATTCTCAAGATCTTGTTAATCACAGTAGAATAATACAACTTTTCACCAAGAAATGTGATATTAGTTACTATGTAATTTACCCTAGTAAAGAAGTCGGCAATAGATTCATGCTCATCCATCTTTAGATCTTCATACTTAAATCTCCATATTTCTAAATTTTCATTATTTAATTTTGTACTTCCTTCATATATTCTTTTTCAATTTATCCCAAATACCTTTGGTTGTGGAAACCCCTTTTACTCTCAAGAATTCACTTTTAGAAAGTGATGACAATATAGCATTATTTTCCCTTCCATCATTCCCAATATGTCTCTTATAAACATTTGTAAGTGGAGTTTTATCATCAATGGGAGGAAACCTAACTATTTCAGCTTCAAGAACATCATAGCTGATAGACATAAGATAGAGAAGCATTATATTTTTCCATATATGAATGTTCTTTATGTAAAAGGCTAGAATATCTTTACTATTCACATAGTTCATATTCTCCATTAGTAAGGAATAACAAAGGGAATCCCGCCTCTGATACTAATTGAAAGTTCCCATTCAATGTAACGTATTACTGAGAGGGGGTGGGGGTGAATAAATGATAATATTTTTATTTTATGTTTCTTTTCAATTAAAACATCTTTTGCCTTTTGTTAAAAATTTCAATTCCCTACGAAGAAACAAATCAACACACATATGAAGGAACATTAAGATTTACAAGGTTCACTATTCAATAAGAATAGCTACATCCTTAGTATGGTTTGGAAATGATCCAATACCACACAATCCATTAAGAAAAAAATCATTTGATTATAACAAGTAGGATGTACCCTTATACTCATATAGAAATATGAAACAATCCCACTAGTGCATGTGCACCCTCTTAGCACAATAGATTAATATAATTGTTTTGTAATAACTCATGTTACTTTCACTTCTTTTCAATTCAACAAATGTATTAAATTAAAATACAATTAATCAATTCCTTACCTAGAGGAAATTTAAGAAATATTTGGACTTTGTTATCAAAAACTGAGTCTAATTCCTTTGAGTATGATTCTTTCAAAACAGGGCACCCAGTTCGATTCTTTCAATACAAAGCTCCTAGTTGGATTCTTTCAATACAAAGATCACAGTCTGACTCTTTCAATACAAATCTCCCATTTCAATTCATTCACAACAAATCTTCTAATATGATTTTAAGATAGAAAAAATAGAGAAGAATTGACCCCACTTAAACTCCCAAATATAATTCTCATGCCAAATAGAATATGAATGAATCAGCACCACCCATGAAAATTTTCAATCTGAATGGAATTGAACTCTCCTTCTCATTAGAAACCCATTGATTCTTTATATACAAGTCCTACACAAGTACAATGAACTTCACACCTTTTATAGTTGACCCAAAACATGTTTAGGAAGGAATCCCAAAATACTTTATCACTCACTTAAATTCACCTAAATCTGAATTTCTCATAAAATATCATAGCAATTATGACTTTGTCAATGCTTCTTGATTATTATTAAATATTCTGTAATCTTTATCTCTTCTTTTCCAAACTCCCACAATTTATGAGAAATACATGGACCTAAATCTGATTCTCTCAAACTGATTTCTTCAAAACAATGCTTGATACCATCATAATTGAATGTGTTTGAAGAAATTCACTTCTTCATTTGAGAAACAATCACTCTTTTATAAGAAAGTCTCCCCTTGACAATTTACTCATCAATCTTCTCTTTATTTTCTTTTCTTATGACTATCTTGGGAAAAAAATATCACATTAAAAAACAAGTGCTTAAATCATGACTATATTAATGAAATTTATTTCATTGTGGATCAAATTTATCATCACCTGACTTCAATTAGAAATTATTATAACTCTCCATTCATTCCTGATTCTTTCTTTTCATCTCAACCCAAGCATGATATTTTCTAAATACAGATGGTCTGGATACTATTATCCTAAATACAATCATATCTGGTTACATTCATTCTGGTTATGATCATCCTGGTTACGATCATCCTGGATAGGATCATTCTGGTTACGATCTTTCTAGTTACGATCATTATAGATACGATCATTCTGGTTACGATCATACTGGATACAAATATTATGGATATGATAATTTATGGTTACGATCATGCTGGATAAGATCATTCTAGATATGATCATTTATATTTAAAATAATGTTGGAAATAATCATTCTGGATACGATCATGCTAGATATGATCATGCTAGATATGATCATTCTGGATACGATCATTCTGGTTATGATTGCTGGTTATGATTGCTGGTTACGATTGCTGGATACAATGAAATATAAACTTATTAGGATGATCTTCCCAGATAAGATGAAAAATAATTTGATATGATTCATTCTCAATCATCACCATCTCATTTTTTTCTTCTACCCAAATACGATTATTTTGAAAGGCAATTAGTCTCTCATCTTATATCAGCATCACCTCTTCCATCAGCAGCACTTAGATCGACACCACTTTCCATCAGCATCACTTTTCATATCAGCCTCACCTATCCATCGGTACCACTAATTTTACTTTCAACCAAAATCCAATTCTTTTGAAAGACAATCCATACAATATGGATATGATTGTTTTCTGATTTTTTTAATAAACAATCAGTACCACTTCTTTTCTGATTGTTTTGGAAAACAGTATGTATAAAATTATTTTTTAATTGTTTTGAAAAACAATATTAATACGATTCTTTTACAATTGGTAGCATCTATTTCTCTCCCCCTTTATTGAATCAATATTTACTCATAAGTTCTCAACACAACTCATGATTTATATGAAATACAAATCAACAAAGTATCATTAAAATTGATTCAATTGTAGTTATAATGAATTTGAATCTCCAGAAAAAAAAATCTATTTCTCATTGTGTTCATAGTGAATCTAATGACCATATACTTCCTGCAAGATGTTTTCACTTTCAAAGTCTCTTCTTCCTAATACAATGGACTTTCACAGTGATTTCTATTTCTTTTAAAAACAAGGATCTGATTCTTTTCAAAACATTGATCCGATCATTTTTGAAGATATGGATCTGATTCCTTTCAAAATAACAAGGATCTGATTCCTTTTAAAAAATCCTCAATATGATTGTTTTGAAACCAATACAATTCTTGCTAAAAACAAAATGAGTCATAATACCTTTCTTCTTTCTTTCAATCCCTTTCAACCCGAATTCCCATTCATCATCTTTCTCAATATCCTTTCATTCTTCAGCATACTGATCGATTGAAAACAAATTAAACCAAAACACTAATTGGTCTTAACAACTACTATGACATGGCATGTTTTATGTATTAGTTTTTGAAATATTTTATAGTTTTTGGATCTTGTTGGGAGATTCATGGTTATTATTGGTTATTGATATTTATTACTTTGGTAATTTTTAATTTTAATTTCTTATATTATATAACTTTGTTAAAGAGGTTGTAGTCTCCCCACATACCTAATTAAACCCACACTAATAGTCATAATCTTATGGTGTATGAGAAGGAAAACTTAAAGTCATGTGGTGAACCATCTTGGGGAACCTGTTTAGTGGCATCTAGGATGGGATTCTACACAGTGTTATCAAAGGGGTTCTTTTCCATTTCTTTACTATATGGGAAAGGTAGAAAATTGACTAGGACATGTCGGGACTTGGTAATGAGATAATTCATGAGAGTATCTAACCCATTTTTGGGTGAAACCCAAATTTTTCATGGATGGGATTGAAGTTTTAGATGTTTTCTTATTATGGATGAATGTTATTTCACTATAGGTAAATCATATTATCTGTTTTGTTTCCAGTTTTCTATGATTTTACTCATGGAACAATATGTCATTATAGTATTGATTTCATGAATCATTTTTTGAAATTAGGTATTTATATATAATATATCATATTAGGCATACACATGAAATTATGTGGGGGTGTGTATATTTGAATACAGAAATTGGGTTGTGGGAAATGAATTTTTTTACATTTATTTATAGATTTAATTAAAAGTTCCTAAAAAAGAGGTTGTAATTATTTTAAATTGGAATATTTTAATTGAAATGGTTAAAATATTTTATACTGTAATATTTAAATTTTGGGTGTTTTTTACCCTGATATGACCAATGAACTTTTATAGGGAAATTCAAGTTTGGTGTTAGTGTTTTGGTTGTATCCATTGGGATAGTGTATGTCGAGTGGTCTATTTATGGTTAGTTGTAACCCCTCTTGTGTAATTGTGTAATTTTATAGTTTATTCCCAAAAACATGTGTTTTTAATTTAATAGGGATTCCACGATGATGAAATTTACTTATATATTGATAGGAGTGAATTACTAAGAATGAACCTTTGGTAGTGTAACCAGAATCCCTTATTAGTTCTAAGTGATATGGAATAAGGGATGTTACCAAGGAATTTTTCCCATTTTATGTAGTTTATAGAGAGAGAACCAGGGTGGGATGTATGGAGTATGTTTGATAGGATAATTATTTCCATCTAAATCATCCTCTAATGTTTTCTAGAGAGTTTGTAACTAAGGTAGATGAGTTTCATATTGAATCTATCCATTTCATTCTATATCTCTTTTAAAATCCTCCAGATAAGTGGGATAAGTTATAATATTATATATTATGAGGTCCAGTGAATCATTAGTGGAATATCCACGATCGAGATGAGTATTTAGAGGTCATGATATAGAAGGACTTATGGGAGAAGTTCTAGAACACTTCTTCCCATAGACTATAAGGTCGGAAAGAGGTTTAGAGTTTATGTGGCTTACTTAGGTGTCTATATCTGAGATGTATTATGCTAACTGATTCACTAAATTTCAATGTTTTTTCTGAAATTGATTGGAGATGAGGTAGCTATGAATAAATGTTTTTAGAATAGGATTAGTTGTGAGATCATGTACCAAGTTATTTTTTTTAATTTTACTAATGTAGTGAACTATGATCTCATCTCTATGGGGAACCTAATGGTGGCCTCTATTGGTAGATAAATTGTCTTAGTTGGGGGATATGGTGGTGTAAACTCTGATTATAAAAAGTATCATTATGAGAACTATTACTGGGGTTATGGTGGAATGAGTAGATAGGGAAAATGATTCCCCTCTCATGATGTCGATCAATTGTTTTTATATCAGTGTGGAAAGGCTTGTTACATTCACAATCAGTGTATTTGACCACCTATAGAGCACTGAGCTTATGATAGGATTGGAAATGTATAGAGGTTATGTAGGAACCCTCAGTAGATAAGAATTTATAAATTACCTAGGATGATAAAAATAACTTGAAGGGGACCTTCTACACTGTATCAGTTTAGAAATTGGATTTACACCTTCTATACCAGTTTGGGAGAAGGAAATGACACTTTAGGACAATATTTTCCATAATTTGATATAAGTTAAATGCATGAGACTTAGGAAAGATCCCATGGTAGAAGGAAGGCCAAATTAATGTAGTTTAGCCTACTTTGGAAGGTATCAAGACTCGACTGTTGACTGTACAAGGTGAAATTCTTGTAGATTCTACACTTTATAGTTCATTATATGACACATGATCATCAAAATATTTTATATATTTCTGGTTTGTGGTTGTTTTTGGTCTTATTGTGGAGTTTATGTATGGTGTTATGTCAATATACACATTTTTATGGGTGAAATCATAGTTTATTTGATGTTTCAAAGAGCGTGCCCTTGAAATAGGTCAGTACCATCTCATTTCGGACTTGTTCATGCCTAGGATTTCGATTTTTGAGATGATATTGGGAATGGAATAGTTAGTTTTGTATCAATATCACACTTATTGTTACCATATAATAATGACTTTCACATCACATGGGGGAAACACTTATGTTTATCAAGGTGAGTGGGATATCCATACCAGTCGTGCCATGCTAGTTTTTCATCCACTGGGTGATTTCACTACCTAGGTTGCGAGTCTAATTAATGATGATGTGGGAGTGGATCATATTATATTCCCCCCTTTAGTAGACCAGTTTTATGATGTTTTTCCTAAGGATTTATCATGTGTTCCTCCTAAGAAATAAATTACATTCACCATTGGATTGATGATGGGAGCTGATATAGTTTCAATTTTTCCTTAAAAAATGGAACCAATGGAGCATAATTATCTTAAAACTAAGCCATATGAGTTCAAGTATATGAGATTCATATGCCTGAGTACATCATCTTTGGGATCTATAGTTACATTCTTCAATAAGGCTGATAGAACATTTCTTTTTTATATTGACTACTAGAAGTTGAATCAGATGATGATTAAGAACTAATATCCTCTTTTGCATATTGATGATCTTTTTAACCTGATGGACGATGCTTGCATATTTTTGAAAATTTATTTGAGATCAAGGCATCATCAACTGAGGGTGATAACTTCTAATATACCATAATCCAATTTATAATAAGGTACGGTTTTTATGAGTTCTTCATGATTACATTTGAGTTGAAGAACACTACTTCTATGTTTATGGTTTTTATGAAATTAATATTTAACCCATGAATGGATCAATTTCTAGAATTTTTTTTGAAGACATTATAGTGTACTCCCAAAATCATGACGATCATTCCAAAAATATTGTTATCATCTTGAGTACACTAAGAGATATTTTTTAAAAGTTTTGGGCCGAAGCCTCATTTTTATTATTAAATCAAAGCAAATACCTCTTTTAACTGGGTAGAGGGGAACCCATTACATAGCCCGAAGGCCCAGTGGGATTGTATCCCATTACATAGCCCATAAGCCCAAATTTTTTGGTCCAATTCACATTCTGTGAATAGTAACCTGCCTACTACAGTACCCGCACAATACCGCTGCTACTATAGTGCCCTGCTGCCACTACAGTACCCACTGATGAACAGTGTCGCCACTGCTACAGTACCTACGCCCAATGGGTTTTGAACCCCCATTTTTCATGTAGGATTACTGGGTGCTTACCACTAAGCCAAACCCCAACTACATGAGTACACGAAGAGATCATCAGCTATATGAAAGGACATATATGTGTTATTTCTAGATTAACAAGTTAAATTTATTGGGCCATATTATATTTTAGGAAGGTGTGTCAGTAAACCCTGAGAAGGTATAAGTGATTGTTTGATGGGAACAATGTTTTTTTTGATATTTGAATAATTTTTGGGTTTGGAGGGTTAGTATCAATGGTTTATCAAATAATTTTCACTCTTGGAAGCATATATCATGGGCATAACTTAGAAGGGTGTAACGTATGAGTGGTTGGGGGGATGTGAGAATGAACTTGAATGAAAAAAGAGGCATTTTACCACTACAATGATTCTGATCTTACCTGAACTGGGAGAAGAGAATACTTTGTATTGTGATGAATTAGGGATTAGGATCAGGGAAGTATTGATCCAAGGGTATTGGGTCACAATGTTCAGAACATGATAGTTAAGGCCATATGAATTAAAAAATCTTATGAATGATCTCGAGTTAGATTAAGTGGTTAATACTTTAAAATTTTTGTGGAATTATCATTTGGGTTAGAGGTTTATTATTTTTTAAGATCATTAGAACCTCAAATATATATTTTCCTAGATTGATCTAAATCATCAGTAGTGGAGATTTATTGATTACATGTAATCCTTTGATTTCAAATTAGATTATATTCTTAGAAAATGAAATCATTTTGATAATGATTTAAACCATGTGACACAAACCCAGGAAGTCTGGTAGTCTAAATCCTATGGAATATGATTGTAATTTTCATTAAGATGCATATAGGTGTTCAGGAGGAGAGTAAACATATAACCCTAATGTATTTATCCATTGATCCCAAACTTATGAGTCCGATTAAGGGGTGATGGTATTAGGATCTGGAGTGTCTGTATTTGGGGGACAACCACGATTCTTGGGAGCTACCTCTGGTATTTTCTGTGATGATGATGATATTATCCATGTTTATATAAAATTTTTAGGGACTACTTTTATGTGAGTAAATATTGTGCATGATTTTCATTCTTAGATGTTGGTGGTACACCATGTTTTAACCAAAATTTACTATGATATTCAATATCAGTATTGATAGATAAAAATTAAGAAAAATCTCATAGTTTTTTTGACTTGGTGGTACACATTTATGCAAGTGAATGATGAGAATCAGTGGCCTGATGATCTATTATGGTCATTGAACATTCAGTAATATAAGTGAGATGATGTTACCTTGGACTTTATGGTGGGTTTTCTAATGAATCCTTAAAATATTAACAAGATATGGGTGGTTATGGACTAGTTTAAAAATGAATCCCATTTCGTGACAATTCGGGAGAGTTTCATCATCAAACAATTGAGTGAATGGTTTTTTCAGAGATAGTATGTTTTAAAATGGTGACTTAGATTATGGTTTTGGACGTGGTTTAACATTTTACCCCATACTTATAGAAATTCATACAGAGGTTTATAGTTACTCAAGTGATTTTGAGTACATCATTTCACCCACAAACAGACAGGTAATTATAATATAATATCTAGGTATTAAAGTACATGTTGAGAGAATGCATCCTAGATTTTGGTGGGACATGGGAATTGAACCTATAGATCATTAAGTTAATATTTAAAAATATTTATTAGAAGAATATTCAGATAGAACCATATGAGTAACCACATAAAAGGTCATGTCAATCACCTTTGTGTAGGATAGAAGTGGGAGAATCATAGTTGTTGGGGCTATGTCTTGAATAGGATACATTAGAGAGTGTTTAGTTAATCTATTATCATATAGATATAGCCCCGATTAGAAAAAAATAATATAACAACCAATTTATTAAACCTATTGAGTTTACAATGGGTGAATGTGTGTTTCTTCGGGTTTCACTGATATTGGGTCACCGTCAGATTAATAAATTAGGAAATTTGGTTCCAATATATTTTGGCCAATTTGATAATTTGGAGAGGACTGGACCAGTATCTTATTAGTTAGCTCTTCCTTATAACTATGGTGATATTTATGAAATTTTAAATAGGTCACAACATCAACCATATCACCCCAACCCTTCTCATGTGATTGATATTGATGATATTGAGCTTGAGACAGATGCATCCTTTAAGGATAACCCAGCTCATATTGTTGATCATAGTTAGAAGACTCTTCAGGGTAAAATCGTTCCTTTGGTTCATGTTCTTTGACAACATGGCCATGTTAAAGAGAAAACATGGGAGAGGGAAGTTGATTTCAAGACCTAATGGATCAATATTATTATCTTAGAGTCTTAGTGATGCTTGCGATAGCAGATCGACAACAATCTGTTATAAGGTGTGGTGGTTATAAGATCAAGATCCTTTGATGAGGTACATTTTTTATGGTTGGTTAAACTCAGTATAAAATGGTTAATGGAATGACTATCGAGAGTAGGTATGGTATCAGGAGTTCCCTGGGGGTTTGAGACATGAAAAATAAGGAAAAAGAGTCATACAATGAATGGTTCACAGTTGGTGCATGGTTAGTACTAACCATACACCATGATCATGTCACATGGAGAAGAGAGTAGATGAATTTTTTAACCATGAAAGGTGTTTCCTAGAAACCATGTTAGTCTAGACATATCAACAGCTTTGACATGGGTTGAAAAAACTTTTGAATTCCCCAAAAAATTGAAAGACTCTGTTTCTTTATAGACTGAGGAGGCTACATGATTATCACAAGGTTTGGTAAACTGTGTGGCCTAACCATGAAAAGCATTAAAAGTGGGAAATTACCCACTTTTCCATCCATGAATTTATATATTATTTCCTGAATTTCCTTTTCATTCTTCTTCCAGTAGCTTAGGATGCGAACAAAGAGCTTACAACTCTTCCTTGGACCATTATCCTTCAATTATTTAGCATTTGAAGTTTAATTTATTTTGATTTAGATCCCCAAGTAAGTCTAAAATCCCACTTTATTTTATTTTCTATAATCATCACATCTTTGTGGATCCGATTATTCTAAGTATCATGAACCTTGTTTCCAAAATGATCATGAATAACCTAGATTAAATCAATGTTTTCATAGAAAAATTTGTCACAATTTAGACATCCCATAAATTATTTTTCATGATTATGTTGTCTCACAATATGTTTATTATTGTTCATAATATGGTTTTTGTTTTTAGTTAATAACTGAAACCCAAATTAATCACGTTAATTCTCAATATGACAAAAAATTAAATGATTCTCCTCTTTAGAAACTGACTATTATGAGAGATTTAATGCATGCTCTTGTTTTTATTCTAAAAAAAACTCTAAAATAAGTAATCATAATGATCTTAAAAATTATAAAAGAATTGAAAAATTTATATTGAGTCCTTCATGAGGAAACATCAACCTTTTTTAGTGGGTCCAATGATCCAATAGTCACTAAGAAATAGATCAGTACCATTAATAATATATTTTTCAATCTTCAGTTTTTATAACATGATAAAGTTATTCTAGCTATTTATCATTTAAGAGGTGAAGAAGATAAGTAGTGAAATCTTTTCATAAACACAAGTGAATAAGAAGAAATTGAAACTATGAAGTGGGAAGAATTGAAAATAATATTTATAAACAAGTAAAATACTCTTATTTTTTGTACAAAAATGATAAATAATTCCTTGAGTAAAATAATATGGTGAAAAATATGTATGTACTTATAAGGAAATTTTCACAAGACATGTTAGGTATACTTCTGGTATTATCATCCGAACTGAAAGTAAGGTTGACTGATTCCTTAGTGTCTTAAAACCATGTATTTTAATGATTTTATTTATAAGAGACATCACTAGATATAAAAAAATCATTTGTTGTTCTATCAAGGTGGATATGTAGAATAGAGTTACCCATCAATCTCATGGTTTGATAAGAAAATAAAAATGGAATTTGAAGAAAATTTAAAAAACTGTGGATAGAAGAAGATGATATTTTTCATATATGTGAAAAATGTGGAGGAAATATGGAGAAAATGGTCTTAAGAGAACTGGTAAATTTTACAAGTTTAGAAAGGGATGTCATCATGAAATTGAATGCTGAAGTGATGGGAGGAAGTTAGATAATCAGGTGAATAGAGAGAAACCACTATAGAATGTACCATCAATACTCAGGTGTTTTAAATGTAAGGAGTGTATATATTATACTAACCAGTGAGCAAATTCAAAGGTTAATGATTAAAATCAACATAAAAACCTATTAATCCAAGTGGAAAAGGTAAATATCATACGATCATTATTTATGATGAAGAGTATGATAATAATGTGGTAAAAAGTACACCTACCATCCACTATAGAAATACAAATGTATTATTTGATTCTTGATATACCAACTCTTTTATATATAAATAATTTTAAAAAGATATAGTTATGCCACCTCAAAAATTACATGTTGAGTTAGCAGTAAAAACCCATAACTGTATGACGATAACATCTCGAGTCTTTTATTATTATTCATTTGGAGTTTGGGGGAATGTGTTTCTTATAGATATTATCATTTTTCCTATAGTTGGATTCGATTTAATTTTGGGAACGGATTGGATTTATTTACATAAGTCCCAAATAAATTGTTTAGGAAGGGAAGTTACATTTTCTATTCCATAATAACCTATAATCTACTATCAGCGTGATAACAAAAACTAAATTCTGATAAATATTAAATCCAACATATGGGTCATGATTCCTATTTAAAGGGTGTATTTATCATAGATTAGTAGGGATACTCTCAACATCAATTATATACCTATTTTGAGTGAGTTTAATGATGTTTATATGGATGATTTTTCCTATCTTCCATTGGATAATGAAGTTTAGTTTTAAATAGAACTCATACATGATGCTATAACTATTTAAAAAACTCCATGTAGAATAGATGTGATTGAGTTGTAAAAATTAAAGAAGAAACCCAAGGAGAATCTTAATAATGGATTAATTTATCCAAGTGTGTAACCTTGGGGTGCACATATTCTATTTTATAAGAATAAATATGAATCAATATGAAACAAAATTGATTATCAATAACCTAAAAAGATCACTATCAATAATAGGTATCCACTACCACATACTGATGACTTATTTGATCAATTTTGCAGATCTCAATACCTTTCCAAGATAGATCATCATTCTTGATATCATTAATTTAGGGTTAAGAAGGATCATATATCCAAGGAAAAATTTCATATAACGTATGGATATTATGAGTTCATATTTATAACATTAGGTCTCAAAAATTCCCCAACTATATTTATGGATTTAAGGAATAGAGTCATTACATAACACCTTTGTCACGACCCGTCCTCAGGGTCCGTGCCGTGACTACCCTAAGCCCGCCTTCCATAGGCCAGGGGCTGGCGACTAGCACTAAAGGCGTAAATTATGATAAAAGGAAAGGCATTGGCTTATATAAGAAAAAAACCACCACAGATTACGCTAGATGAAGTAAACACTAAGTAAACTGAGTAAAAAAGTAAGTGCTAGAAAGTAAATGGGCCAGTATACAAACCCAACTGAAAGTACAGTACAACTGAGAAAAGAACATACAACAGCTGAAAAGTAAAGAAGCAACCACCAAGTCATCCTCTGGAAACCCCACCTGAAGGGTGGGTATATATGGTCTCCTCTCCTCCTTGAATCTATCCGTCCGCACCGTGTACATCCGCCTGATAGTCCACCTCTGGGTACCGTCCCACTCCACAAGCCTCAACCACGATCAACATTGTCCGTCGTCTGCAACCAAAAAAATGTATTGAGGGCATAACCCATGCAGGGGTGAGTATACGATACTTAGTAAGGACCCTGAGACCCCCAAAGGTCTCCCAAAATCCACCAAGGTTAAACCATGAAGGAAAGATACAAACACAAAGTATCAAAAAACTGTACTTAGGTATATGCCCATACATATACCTAAGTCGTCAATTCCAGTTTGACTCCAACTCAAGAGTCTGAGAACATCACAGTGCATACAGGAAAGCACAACCTAGTCCACACAGGAAATCAAGTCAATCATATCGATGATAATGATTGAAAGTCAAGACTCATCTCACACAGGTATACTACACACTAAGAGGGGTGGAGATGATAGATGTAGCCTCTGAATCATCTCCCCTACCGAACCCACGTAGGATCCAAGTACATAATTGATCACGGCCGAACCCACATTGGATCCTCATATAGTAACCATCGATTTTGAACCCACGTAGGATCTAAGTAAAATCATCCTCACTGCCGAACCCACATTGGATCCAAGTACAGTCATCATCGTCATCGAACCCACGGAGGATCCCAGCATGGTAGTCATCGTAGTCGCAGTCAGCTCTAGGGTTCTCGCACACAGCATACTCGATTCCGGTAGGGACCACTCCTCGAGTGAAATGGGTGGATACATTTACCGTCATGAAGACCACAGATGATGTATCCCAACATTCTATCCCATATCATAGGGGAAAAACAAAGCAGAACGTGTCCATGACAAAGAGAAAAAGATGACCAAGTCACTTCCCTAAAATTACACAGTGTGTAGGTAAAAGGTACACACCGTGTTTTCACACACTAGGTACTGCCTGTGTAAGTGGCCCGTATCATGGGGATGGTTGTGTAAATAAGTACACAACTTCTGGTATGGTTACCCACCATATCTTCAGTCCATGGGTATTGTCCATGTACCACATCCCGTGTCGAAGGGATGTTCATGTAGAAAGTAACTACATGGTATGTGGTATGGTTACACGTAGTTTCCAAACTTCTAGGGTCAGCTCCGTGTATGCTGGACATGCCTGGCCATGTGGTGGAGTACCTACCCGTGTACTCCACCACGTGTTCGTGTATTCTCAGAATACAGGCCGAGTCATCGCGAAGCCGCTTCTGCCATGGTGAAGGTATTACACTCCATGCCTCTTGGCCGTGTGGTTCTGCCCATGTCCGTGTGTCTCCCAAATTACACGCTGAGCCTCACAAAGATGCTTATACCTTTCTATGAAGTGAATACACACTGTGTTACTTGGCCGTGTATTTTTGTCCGTGTCCATGTATTTTCCCTGAATACATGCCTTGTCCATCGAAGCCTCCTCTGACAAATAGTGTGGAGAGTACACGCCGTGTGTCAAGATTCATATGCCGTGCGTTACTTTTATAATGTACGAAACAGAAGCTACAGTACACTTGTACTACACAGCCTGTGCTTCTGGTGTACACACCGTGTATTCTGGAATTTTCCAGAAATGATGCCACTGACCAGAATGCCTCTCGAGATGTCCATTCTTCGTTCTGATGATCCTATTTCTACAAAACTTCCACTTCTAGGTCACCCCAACGCTCTGAGGCTGTTTATGATGTTTTCAGGCCTTCGATCAGCTCTGAAAACATAACTTGATTCACCGCTCAAGAATGCTTCAAGAACTCCAAAAATTCACAAGAACGACGGAGGAATCGGTCTGTGTTAGTTTGGTCTTGTCCCTTCCTTATTAGTCCGATAACAAGTGGTTTAAGAGGAACAACAACATGGAAGGAAAACCAATCATTAACCAATCCAAACACACCCCTACCTTGTAGGAAGTTCGCAGTTGTGAAGCGCCGTGGATGATCGCATCGCTGGCAAATTCTCGTGTCGTTGGTGTCTCCTCCCTTGTCGCAGAGGAAGAAGAGGATAGATAAACCGAGCCACCGAGTCGACGTTCTTAGTCGGAGAGTTTACGTTCTTCAATGGATAGTTGGCGTTCGTCATTGAAGAAGAAGTTCCTCCAAAGGAACTGGAGCTCTCTCATCCTATTCTCTACACAATGAGCCAACCCACAAATAAAATAAGGATCCTCTTATTTTATTAAAACATGTGATGCATTCAATTTACATAATTTTTACACTTAATTCAATTAATTGATTAAGTGTGTGTTGGAATGAATTAATGAGGGAGAGAGAGAGGAAGAGGATAGGTTTCACAAGTTATGATGGGTTACAAACTTTAAGAGGGGGTTAGAGGAGTTTTAAGGAATGTGAAGGGGTGGGGATCGTGTGGGACCCACCTCACAAATATCCACACATGGTTAGTTAGGGGATTGTGGGTCCCACCCCAACTACCCCATGTACGATATAACCACTTGGATAAAGAATAACAATTGTTCCACAATTTTTATTCAATTCTTTATTAATCCACAAATTTTATCTTCTTCTCCCGTGAAAACAAAACTACGGTAAAGGTCCCATTAAGCAATTACCAGCACTGCGGTTTCCTCGGTGCCCTCAGATTTCAATTCTGAGCATCGGTTTAAAAGATAGAAAAACTCGCTCATTCGTTTACGGAACGTACCCAAGCTAAACTTTGGAAACTGATTCTGGGCACATCGGGCCTCAGAATCAGGTGTCGTCAGAAACTGCGTACTCATAAAATCTAAAAGAATTAAAAAACAATCCTTGAAATTTACGAGTATTTAAATTACTCCCACCTCAAGGATTTACGTCCCCTTAAAGCTACATCATAAACTAGGGAAACAAATGAGGGTACTGTGCACTCATCTGAGCCTCCCGCTCCCATGTGCTCTCCTGGAGGTTACCGTGCTGCCAACGAATGTGAACCAGAGGAATCAACCATCCACATAGGACCCACTCTTGTCGATCCTCGATCTCCACTGGGACCTCCGCAAAATATTCCCCGTCATCTATGTCTAGCTATCTGTGGTCGATGATATGTGTCGGGTCATGCACGTATTTCCTCAGTTGAGATATGTGGAAGACTTCATGCACCTGGTGCAACTGATGTGGAAGAGCTAGGAGATAAGCCACCTCACCTATACTGATGAGAACGTGAAATGGTCCGATGAAGAATGGATATAACTTGCCGCCCCAACCAAATCTCCGTAATCCACGAAGAGGTGAGACCTATAAGAAAACGTGGTCGCCATCCTCAAACTCCAGTGGTCTCTGCCTCCTATCAACATAAGACTTCTATCTACTCTATGCAGTCCTCATCCACTCCTGGATGATCTGCACCTTCTCTGTCGTAGCCTAAACCATCTCTGGTCCTACGAGTGTTGAATCCCCATGTTCAGTCCAGCATAGAGGTGATCTGCAAGGTCGACCGTAAAATGACTCGTACGGTTACATCTCGATGGGGGAGTGGTAGCTGTTGTTGTACGCAAACTCCACCAATGGTAGGTGATCCTCCCAACTATGACCAATGTTGAGGACACATGCATGAAGCATGTCCTCGAGTGTCTGAATGGTCCTCTCCGTTTGGCCATTCTTCTGACGGTGAAAGGTGGTGCTCACGCGCTGCTGCGTCCCAAATGCCTCCTGTAACCCCTTCCAAAGCTGGGAAGTAAAATGAGCGCCTCGATCGAAGATGATAGATGATGACACACCATGAATCCATACAATATCCTGAATGTAGAGGCATCCCAAGCTCTCCACTAATCCCCACTCTCTGATTGGTAGGAAGTGCGCCGACTTGGTGAGTCGGTCGACAATCACCCAGATCGAGTCGTGTCATCTGGAAGTATGTGGAAGACCTGTCATGAAATCCATAGATATCCCATCCCACTTCCACTTTGGGACCTCTAAGGGTTGTACCAAGCCTTCTAGTTCCTGGTGCTCCGACTTCACCTGCTGGCAGGTGAGGCATCGTGAAACGATCTCTGCCACAACCTTCTTCATACCCGGCCACCAGTGTTGTCGTCTGAGATCCTGGTACATCTTCAATACTCATAGATATACTGCCAATGGGGAAGTGTGAAACTATCTAAGTACCTCCTACTGTAATGAAGCTGGTACCATGGTACGTCCTTTGAAAAGGATGATGTGCTCTCCTCCTACAGAAAATACATCAGGTTCCTTTCCTATGGATATCTGTGCACGTCACGTCTCACAGTCAACGTCCCCACATTGTGCCTCCCTGACCCACTGAAGTAGTGGAGGAGTTACTATGAGCATCTTTAGAAATGCTTCCCCATATCTATCCACGAATTATATCAGCAAAGAGGGTAACTGCTCTGTCTCCTCTCCATGTAGCTGAATGCCCGACCTCATGCTGAGAGAATCGGCTACTATATTCCCTTTCCCAGGAGTATAGACTATCTCAAAGTCATAGTCTTGGAGGAACTCGATCCATCACTGCTGTCTCAGGTTTAGGTCCTTCTATGAGAATATGTACCTAAGACTCTGGTGGTCAGAGTAGATTGTAAAGTGCTCACCCATCAGATAGTGCTGCCACATCTTCAAGACAAAGACCACTGCTGCTAACTCCAGGTCATGGGTAGAATAGTTTTTCTCATGATACCTCAACTGTTGTGAACCATATGCGATCACTACCTGCTCCTTCATCAGGACACACCTGAGTCCGGTCCGTGATGCATCGCAGTAAACTACGTAACCTACACCATCCTCCGATAGCCTCAAGATGGGTGCACTGGTCAATATCTGTTTCAGCTCCTAGAAGCTCTACTGACATCTATCTTACCACACGAAGGGTTTACCCTTCTTTGTCAAAGTTATATGCGGTGCTGCATCTCTGGAGAAGTCTGGCACAAATCTTCGATAGTATCCAGCCAGACCAAGGAAACTCCGCAACTCAGTCATGCTCCTAGGTGGCTCCCAAGCTAGTACTGCCTCGATCATTGCAGGATCCACTGCAACTCCCACCTCAGTGTTGACGTTCCCCAAGAAGTGCACCTCTCGAATCCAGAACTGACACTTCGAGAGCTTACAATAAAGCTGGTGCTCTCAGAGTGTGTCCAATGCAACCCGCAAGTGGTAGGCGTGCTACTCCTCTATAGTTGAGTAATTCAAAATGTCATCGATGAAGACTATGACAACCCGATCAAGGTAAGGCTGAAAGATCCTGTTCACGAGACTCATGAACACTCCTAGAGCATTGGTTACCCCAAAAGTCATAACCAAGAACTCATAGTGCCCATACCGACACCTAAAGGTCGTCTTCTGCACATCTTTGTCTCGAACTCTGGGCTGATGATTGCCTGACCTGAGGTCTATCTTCAAAAACCATCATGTTACCTTGAGTTGATCGAAGATGTTTTCAATCCTTGGAAGTGGATACTTGTTTTTCACAGTCTCCTGGTTCAAGCGACAATAGTCGACACATAGTCGCAAGGTCCCGTCCTCTTTCTTAGCGATCAAAATCAGGGAAGCCCATGGTGAAACACTGGGTCAAATGAATTCCTTTCCCTGAAAGTCCTCCAGCTATACCTGTAGCTCACGAAGCTCAGTGGGAGCCATCCGATATGCTGGAGTAGATATCGGGGTTTTCCCGGGGTACGGGTCGATATAGAAGTCTTCCTCTCTGCGATGAGATAGTCCTGGAACGTCGTCAGAAAAAATGTCTTCATACTGATCCACCACATCAGGTAAAATCAGATTCCACACATCAAATACTCTGAGGATGAGACTAGACAACTGATGTGTGATCGGCTGTCCTCTCCTCTGCGTGAGTCTGTCCTGCACTGCAAAGGCTCTCTTCTTGCCGGTGAAGGTGAACCTGCTCCCATCTGTGTGGAGACACCACACCTTGTGCCTAATATAGTCGATCTGAGCATGGACCATAGATAAACAATCCATGCCCAAGATAACGTCGTAAGTCCTCGACGTCGCTACAAAAAGATCACAGCCAAAGCTCTCGCCTCTTAGAGTAAGCTCACACTGTCGGCACTAGTGCGTAATCATCGATTCTGCTCCTGTAGGATTCTCTGGATGTAAGGATCGAGCCAACAGCTTTTTCAGAATCTTTGAGCTTTGAACAAGGGTAGTGGCAATAAAATAATGACTCGCTTCTGTGTCTATAAGAACTGCATCAAGGGTGGAGTAGACAAAGATAGTACCTCAAATCATCTCAAGTGCACTGTGGTCATAAGCCTCCACTGCCTAAAGCTGAGCCTGCCTCTCCCCTCCATCTCCCTATGGTCGGGGTGGACCTCCTGGTGGTGGTGGTGGTGGTAGATCCTCAAAGCGTCGTCCAACACCCACTGCTCGGCCAACTCCTCTACATCGTCTTCTTATTCCCTATGGACCACCATAGTTGAACCTATGCCTCTGACTGGGTGGTCTCTAAACCGTCTGCTACTCCTCTGCATGGCGGGTCATGCAGTCACGAGCCATGTGGTCATGCCCGCCACATGCATAGCATTGCCCGCCTCTCGTGTGGCTGGCTCTGTTGCGTGTTCCCCACACATCCAAACCAGTATCCTGAGGTCTCTCACCTGATGGCCTGGTCTGCTTGGACCTCTGCGACATCTGTCTACTGCCGGCTACAAAAGAATTTGATACATATCACCCTACAGTAGGCCTCACTGCTGGCGTAGGCTCAGCAAGGAAGCTCTCCACAAGTAGGGCTCACTCCAGCACTCTTACTTGCGTCGAAATAATGAGGGAGATCATCGATGCCATGATTGAATGCCTCAGTCCCTACTTGAATTTCCAAGCCCAGAATAATGGATCTCGTACCATGTCTGTGGAGTAGCGTGAGAGATCAGTAAATCTCGTCGAGTACTGGGCTACTGTCATGCTGCCCTGCCGTACCTGTAGTAACTCCTGGATGTGCACCGCACAGAGGGTGGCTGGAATGAACTCCAAGCATAAGAGACTCTCAAAGTCCGTCCATAGAAGAGATGCCTCATCATGCACCTGTAGCATCAGGCTCCACCATCTACCTGTTGCTGCGTGTAGGAGTCTCGCCACAAGGATCACCATGAGGTCAGCTGGTGTCCCTACTAATCTGAAGACTCGTACAATAGCCTCGATCCAATCCTTAACTACCTGAGGGTCCTTCTCTCTATGGAATCTGGGCGGTCTCTGACACTAAAACTCATGAAGTGCACTCAGGCAACATGCAATCTTCACTGTTGGGGCTGGTGGCATCGGTGGCTCAGCAGGTAGAGGTACCGCTGGTGCCTCCACTGTAATGGAGCCCTGTACCGAGGCCTCATCGCTCGGTGGACTGCCATCTCTCACAAATCTTGGAACCATAGCCGGTTGTCGTCGTGGGGCCATCTGGAAGGAATCAGTCGCACGACGATTAATACTGTATACCTGGTCAGCTGACACAAAGTAATCACAAAGAAAAATTTTGAAACACACATGCAATCATTGTTTCCAAGCACTGAGTCAGAAATCAGAATTCAGGGTCCTGGTGTATGGATACGTCAGCCGCCACACCAACACTGGACTCCTTGGACTAATAACCACACTCAATACACTTAACACTATTTCATCACAGAATGAAATTATCAGATTCCTAAGTTCTGCGGTAGAACCGACTCCTCTGATACCAATTTGTCATGACCTGTCCTTGGGGCCTGTGTCGTGACTACCCCAAGACTGTCTTCCATAGGCCAGGGGATGGAGACTAGCACCAAAGGTGTAAATTCCGATAAAAGGGAAGGCATTGACTTATATAAGAAAATAAACACCACAGTGTACACAAGATGAAGTAAACACTAAGTAAACAGAGTACAAAAGTAAGTGCTAGAAAGTAAATGGGGAATTATACAAACCCAACTAAAATTACAGTACAACTGAGAAAAGAAAGTACAACAGTTGAAGAGTAAAGTAGAAACCACCAAGTCATCCTCCAGAAACCCCACCTGATGGGTGGGTACAGATGGTATCCTCTGATCCTCAAATCCGTCTGTTCGCACCGTGTACGTCCGCCTGATAGTCCACCTCTAGGTACCCTCCCACTCCACAAGCCTCAACCACGATCAGCGTTGTCCGTCGTCTACAACCAACAAAATGTAGTGCGGGCATAGCCCGTGCAGTGGGGAGTATACGATACTTAGTGTGGACCCCAATACCCCAGAAGGTCTCCCAGAATCCACAAAGGATAAACCCCAAAGGAAAGATACAAACATGAAGTATCAAACAACTCTACTTAGCTATATGCCCATACATATACCTAAGTCATCAATTCCAGTTCAACTCCAACTCAAGAGTCTAAGAACATCCCAGTCCACATAGGAAACCACAACCCAGTCCACACAGGAAAACAATTCAATCATATCAATGATAATGATTGAAAGTCAAGACTCAGCTCACACAGGTATACTACTCACAAAGAGGGGTGGAGATGATAGATGTATCCTCTGAATCATCTCCCCTGCCGAACCCACATAGGATCCAAGTACAGAAGTTGTCACTACCAAAACCACATAGGATCCTAGTATAGTAACCATCATTGTCGAACCCACGTCGGATCCATGTACAGTCTTCCTCACTGCTGAACCCACATAGGATCCAAGTACAGTCGTCATTGTCATCGAACCCATGGAGGATCCCAGCACAGTAGTCATCGCAGTCGCAACCAACTCTAGGGTTCCCACACACATCATACTCGATTCCGGGAGGGTTCGCTCCTCGAGTCAAAGGGGTGGATACATCAACCATCACGTATACCAGAGATGATGTATCCCAATGTTTCGTCCCACATCATAGGGGAAATACCGAGCAGAATGTGTTAATGACACAGAGAAAAATATGACCAAGTCACTTCCCTAAAAGGAAACGGTGTGTAGGTAAAAGGTACACGCCATGTTTTCACACACTAGGTACTACTCGTGTCATGGGGTTGGTCGTGTAAATAAGTAAGTACATTCCATGTGGTATGGTGACACGCCGTGTCTTCAGTCCACGGGTAATGTACGTGTACCACAACCTTTGTCTAAGGGTTGTTCATGTAGAAAGTAAGTACACGGCCTATGGTATGGTTACACGCCATGTCCAAACATCTGGGGTTGGCAACGTGTACGCTGGCCATGCATGACCGTGTGGTGGAGTACCTGCCCGTGTACACCACCCCGTGTCTGTGTATTCCCAAAATACATGTCGATTCATCACGAAGCTGCTTCTTCCGTGGTGAAGGTAGCACACGCTATGCCTCTTGGACGTGTGGTTCTGCCCGTGTCCTTGTATCTCCCAAATTACATGCCGAGCCTCGCAAATCTGCTTCTGCCTTTCTATGAAGTGAATACCCACCATGTTACTTGGTCGAGTATTTCTGTCTATGTCCGTGTATTTTCCATGAATACACACCATGTCCATCGAAGCCTCCTCTAACAAATAGTGTGGACATTACACGCCATGTGTCTAGAGTCACACGTCGGGTGTTACTTTTCTAACGTCCGAAATAGAAGCTACAATATACTTGTACTACATGGCATGTGCTTCTAGTGTACACGCCGTGTATTCTGCAATTTTCCAAAAATGACGCCTCTAACCAGTATGCCTCCCGAGGTGTCCGTTCTTCGTTCCAATGATCTGATTTCTACAAAACTTCCACTTCTAGGTCTCCCCAATGCCCTGAGGCCATTTACGATTTTTTCGGTCCCCCGATCATCTCTGAAAACATAACTTGATTCATCGATCAATAACGCTTGAAGAACTCCACAAATTCACAAGAATGGCGGAGGAATCAGTCTGTGTTAGTTTGGTCTGGTCCCTTCCTAATTAGTTCAATAATAAGTGGTTTAAGAGAAACATCAACATGGAAGGAAAACCAATCATTACCCAATCCAAACACACCCCTACCTCGAAGGAAGTTCGTGGTTGTTAAGCACCGCGGATGATGGCATCGCTGACGAATTCCCGCGTCGTCGGTGTCTCCTCCCTTGTCACGGAGGAAGAAAATGATAGAGAAACCGAGCTTCCGAGTTGATGTTCTTCTTCAGAGAGTTGACATTCTTCGTCGAAGTGTTGGCGTTCTTCATTGAAGAAGAAGATCTTCCAAAGGAACTGGAGCTCTCTCCTCTAATTCTCAGCACAACGAGCCAACCCACAAATAAAATAAGGCTCCTCTTATTTTATTAAAACATTCCATGCATTCAAATTACAAAAGCTAAACACTTAATTCAATTAATTGATTAAGTGCGTGTTGGAATGAATTAATGAGGGAGAGAGAGAGGAAGAGGATAGGTTTCACAAGTTAATATGGGTTACAAAAATTAAGATGGGGTTAGAGGAGTTAAAAGGAATGTGAAGGGGTGGGGTTCATGTGGGCCCCACCTCACAAATTTATACTCATGGGTAGTTAGGGGCTTGTGGGTCCCACCCCAACTACCCCATGTAGGATATAACCACTTGGATAAAGGATAAAAATTGTTCAACACTTTTCATTCAATTCTTTATTAATCCACAAATTTTAACTTCTCCTCCCATGAAAACGCAACCACGGTAAAGGTCCCAATAAGAAATTAACGACGTTGTGGTTTCATCGGTGTCCTCGGATTTCAATTTAGAGCACCATTTTAAAAGATAGAAAAACATTCTCATTCATTTACTGAAAGTACCCAAGCTAAACTTCAGAAACTGATTCTGGGCACACCGGGCCTCAGAATCAGGTGCCGTCAGAAACTGTGTACTCGTAAAATCCCAAAGTATTTAAGAAAAAAAAATTCCATGAAATTTATGTGTCTTTACAACCTTGATCAGTATTAGGATGCCTTTTTAAATGAAATTAATATATATTCAAAGATAAAGGAATATGGTGAAGATCATTTGTGAATTGTAATGAATACCCTAAGGAAGGACATTCTTTATAAAAAATCTAACAAGGTTGAATTTTGGCTTTGTAATGTTTCATTATTGGTTCATATGATCTCAGTTGTGGGTATATCAGTAAGCCATTCAAAGATATAATTTATTAAATATTATCCCAGATGAACCAATGTGATTGAGATATGTAGTTTTCTTTGTTTGGATAGATATTATTAGTGATTTTTGTAGACTTTTTCTCAAATATAGAATCTATTCAAAATGTTAACTTATAAAGAAGTTAGTTTTTTAGATAAATGAATATGAGGAATGTTTTAAGGAACTTAAGAGATGGCTAGTAAACACACCTATGTTTCCACTACCCTGTAGTGAATACGATTTTTTAATCCATAGTGATTATTAAAATAAGGGATTGGGATACATTCTCATGGTGAATTATATGGATATAGCCTATGCCTCATGAAAATTGATAAAATATTAGAAAATTTACCAAAATCACGATTTGAATTTAGATAAAGTAATAATTTCATTACTATTTTAGAGGAATAATCTATATAGATAAAATTTTGACACATATACAGATCAATAAAGTTAAAAGTCTACATTTTCTCAAAAAATAGATAAACATGAACCAAAGAAGATGGTTGATGTTTATTATTGATTTTGACTGATTAATACATTACCACTGTGGGAAATTGAACAATATGGAAGATGCTCTGAGTCAAAAGAATCATGCTAGCTGTAGACCAAATATTTTTAGACTTTTGAAGGATTACTCTGTAAATATTGAAAGAAGGGGAGAAACATTATCACTCTCAAATATGTTTTCAACCATATATCCAAGTGAAGGTAAAAGACGCATAAAAAACATATAGAGCTTTAAAAAAAGGTGAGAAATTTTCATGAATTTAAACTTGGTTGTGATGGAATAATAATGTATTGGAATAGTATTTGTGTCCCTTTTATATAAGATATAATGAAGTGACTATTGAATGAATCTCATAGATCTTCATTATCTATTCCTCCTAGAAGTACAAAGATGCATAATGATTTTAAAGCGTATTTTTTTGGGTTTGGAATGAAGAGAGATATTTTAGTTTATGTTTCTTAGTTCCTAGTATATTATAAAGTTAATAATGAATTATATATGTTTATGTGGATGTTAAAACCATTACCTATACCACAACAGAAATGGGAAAACATCACCAAGTATTTTTTCATCGGAATCATCAAAACATCTAAATGGAATAATTTTATATGGGTTGTATTCAATATCCTTATAAATTCAACACACTTTATTTCCATTATAGAATATTTTTGTAATGACCAAAAATATTTTTAATAATAAAAATTTCTTAAAATTTCATGTTATATAATTTTACACAAAAAACTTTTTGTCATTAATAACAAAGTAAGTATATTGAAATGTGACCTTTGGGTTTTGGCCATTATAAGATCATTGGTTAACTATGACCATTGGTGAATATGACCATTGAAAACAATACTCATAATAGTAATTTTAACATTTTAATGGGTATTATATGTAAAAATGATAAAAGTTAATTAAAGAAAAAAAGAAGAGTTGATGGCCTCATCTAGTAAAATTATGCCATATGAATCCCATTTTTTTGAGCTTGGGAAGTAGGTAGCATCGTTGAGATTCTTGTTGAACCAAGCCCAAGATGAGCTTCAACATGTTATACTTAAATGAAATCACATATGGGATAAGTTCAAGTTAGTGGATATTACCACTCTGGAGATGTTATATGAGCCGCCTAAAGAGTCTATCACCATCGTATAACTTACCCATAGGTCATTTGTGGGTGTTATAATGGGTTGTGTGTTGTGTTCCTAGTCACATAAATTGTAATCCCTTTTTTTTAATAAAATTGTTATTTCATGTTTTTAATTTTAATAATAGTTTTTATTAATAAAATATATGTTTAATTAAAGAAAATGTGATGAATTTATTTTACAGTTAAAAATTTTACTTTTCAAAGATTTCACATACTTAGAGAATAATTATGGTAAAATAAACATCATTTACTAAATTCAAATTAAAAATTAATCTTGGGTGAATTTTTTGTATTTTTATATGAAATTTAATATTTATAATTAATAGTAAAAAATACTATTTTGTTTCATTTAAATAATTATTATACATTAAATAATTGATCTTGGGAAATTATTTTTGAAAAACAGACATACACTGTTTCATTCAGTAAGATATTTAGAGTCTCATAGGATCAAATTATTTTTTAAAGAATTTTAAGTTGACCCTTTATAATAGTAATGTTGCCCTTATAACTAGTAATTTGAACAATAGAATAGTAAACTAACCAAATTAATTATAAATATATTCTAGTCATCTTAATTGGTAATTCCATATAATTATACCATCGTATAGGTAAACAAATGTTTTAGAAATTATTAGTTAATTATTTGTATTTTTATAAAACATAAATATTTATTTACAGATTTATATTAATTTAATTTAAAATTAAATTTGATTTCATAAAATGGAGTTCCTTTTTTAATAACACATTTCTAAAAATGGTTAGGGTGAATTTTTTATATTTTTTTGAAATAGTTGAATTTTCAGTGAATAGTAAAAATACAGTTTTAAGTTTTTGGTATGTTTAATGACAAAATTAATTATATAATAATGATTTAATAATTTTTTTAGACTCTTGATGATTTAAGTATGATATTATGTGTCCCAAATTGGACAATACCATTGGAAAATACCTTGTTAAAGCCCATGGTTGTTTAAATACCCCCACTGAGGTGTCCTCGGAAATTAATAAAAAACCCCTTTAATTTTTCTATAAATACCAGCCCATTAATTCATTTAAATTCATTAAAAAATAATTCTTAACAAATATATGACATTATTACCTCCTAGTTAGTCCTACCAAGGTTTCCTCAATCCACCAAGGTCCTGATCATTGAGTTAGTCACTCTTCAAGGTAAGAGAAATCTCAACATCTCTTTTCCTTTAGATTTCCATTTTATGTGGTATGTATTTCAAATTTCTATAAAATTTTCTTCTATAAATTTAATTATATAACTTTATTTTTTTAATATCCATTTATTTGTGTAACACACTTTTCCATTCTCTTTTTAATGTTTTCTAAACCAAGTTTTACAGCCATTATGCTGCCATATTTCCGTCTAAAAATTTATCTTTTTATCAAGAAATTATTTTATTTTATTTTGTGAATATAAAAACCTATTTATTATCTAAGGGTATTAAAATATATGTAAAAATTATATATTTAATTATCTTATTAACATAAATTAATCCCTCGGACCTTTTCCGTGGGTTTAAAATGAAAAAAGGATTTTTTAAGCACTTTCTAAAACACCATGATTTTGAAATAAAACCCATTTCTTTTATTCTCCAAGTGTTATTTATAAAAGTTTTTACTATGATATTTGTGACTCACGTTAATGAGGATATATTATGGTTTCTACCTGATAGCTCTACAATTCATTGGGTAATGAATTTAATCTGTATAGATGATAAGTTTTACGATACCTTGGGGAATAACCTTGATAATTTTCATTACTCCTTGGTGATAAAACTTAGTGATACGATTATTAATGACTCAATTAAAGGTTTAATCCACATTTTAAAGTTATTAATTATGTTATTTTTATTATTATATGCCTCTTTATCATGCCTTTATGTATTTTCCTCAGGTTTTAATTTGTATTCCTCAAGATCAAAAGGAAATGTTTCCCTTGATTACCCTTACTGGGCCTTTTGATCACCCTTTTATTTGATATATTTCCTAGTGTTATGTGATTAAATAAATGTAATTAAGATGAACCTTGAATAATAATCTCAAGTGGAATTGAATAATGTTTTAATTTTCATGTATTATGTACCATATTTCCAAGACACTAAAATTTTAAAGATCCTTTGTTTGTAAAATGTAATGAGAAGTTATGTAATAAAATGGTGGGATTCCGTAGTTGGTATCAAAGGATTGTTTAGTTATTTGTGGGAAGTAGGATTTAAAAACTTTTGAAATAACCCTATATAAAAGTTTTAAATATAGGAAAACTAAATCGTATTTTGGTGAAATATTAAGTAACTGTTTTCCTAACAAATAAATCCATGTCTGGATACGAAAAAAAGGATGTGGCTCTAACATAGATTTATCTAGGGGTAAAACCCAATAAAACTACTTTAAGATAGACTCAAACGGGTACATGAGCATGAAAATGGGCCTTGATTCACTTCTAGTTTGACACTCTTATGGGATATGTTTGGTTAATAACACTATTTTTGTTTATAATTTTTAATGATTTATAGAAAATTTAAATTTTTAAGTGAATAAAATGTTTAAGAAAGATGTTATATTACATAGAAGTTCCTTTAAAATTATAATATTTTGAAACACTTTTCCCACTAAGGATTCATTCTTTTATAAAATGGAAATAAATGGGAGGAACTGTGTAAATAGTGAGTGCAACAGACTAGGTGTTGAAGACCCTCTGATGTAAGATGGAATGAACATCTTCATGATAATGATGAATCAACTAACTCAAGTTATAGGAAATAACTTGAAACAATATGAGAGAAAAGATTCACCCTGAAGGTATCAACTTTTCGTTAAGTCATTTATATGTTAACGACCACCAACGTTTAGTGGATCTACTAACCCATTGATTTAATAATAGTGTATAAGCTCTATAAAAAAGAACTTATGTGTACTTATTTTATCATAATAAGAGAAAGTCACATTGGCTATGTATCGTTTAGAGGGGTAAGTTGATCAGTGGTGGGAAGAAAATAAAAACATGAGTCTAAGAGGGGATATTCAATCTTTGTAATGTGATTAGTTTATGGTAATCTTAATTAATAAGTATTTCCCTTGTTCGACGGGGAGAAAAATGAAGGAGGAATTCCATGAAATGAAGTAATATGAGAATAAATCTATTGGAATCTATGAGATAAACTTCACCATACTTTCCCATTATACCTCTATCATTATAATGGATCCTAGTGGGATGGTCAATAGATGTTTTGTGAACTAAGACCCCATGTACAAAAGAATTTATCCAACCAAGACTATGAATTCTATGAGGAAATTTTATGGAGTTATATGAAGGTCAAACTAGAGTTCGGTGAGACAAAATGGCCTCACAAATCAAATGATAAGAAGAGATCCTTAGATCCAAAGTTGGGGAGGATCATTGAACAAAGAATAATAGGAAAGCAAGTATAACTTTTCACATGAAAAAAATTTGGAAAGAAGCATTTGGGAACTACCTTAGCAATATAGATAAGTGTTATAAGTGTGGAAGTGATGTCCATATCACTCAAATTTTTTGTAGTGAGGTTAAGACTCAACTTCTCAACACTAACGACAAAGTAAAGATGAAGTAGGCCCTACCTAAAGTCCAATGCTTCAAGTGTACATAAAATAGGAAATTTTCTGATCACTATCCAAATCCAAGGGTAGTGGATGTGAATAAACATCAACCTCTGCATAGGCTAAGGTATTAAGGTTATGCATTTTCTATCAAGATGGTTAAAGTTGAAGCTCTAAATTATGTGGTGGAAGTTACTATTGTTTTTCTCTCAAATATAGCAAGTACTTTGTTTTATTATGGTTCTACACATTCCATTATTTCCTCCAAACATGCAAAGAAAATAGAATCAATTCCTGAAAAACTAGAAGTAGATTTATTAGTCAATAATTCTGTTGGTATTATCCAAGAATCATCTATGTATAGAAAATATATTATTTACTTTGGAGAGTGTAATCTTATCACAAATATAGTAGTCTTTTCTATTATGGAATATGAAACTATATTAGGTATGGATTGGATATCAAAGTATAATGGTTAGATAAAATGTATTAGCAAGGAAATATTAGTATTATTGAGTGAAAAACCTACATTTTTTTAAAAGGAAAGATATCTCACCTATGTTTTGTATAGAAGAACCACCCATAGCCTTTTTATGGAGATGATCAGTGAATATAAATAAGGAAATTAAAGATTACAAATAGATAATGTCCATATAGTTTAGGAATGCATTTATGTATTTCATGAGGAGTTACATATACCTCCCATAGTAAGACAGGTAGAGTTCTCCATTGAACTTATTCTTGTTTTCAAGATCATATCAAAAACCACATATAGAATGGATGATGTGGAGATGGAGTGATTAATGAAAAGACTCGAACATCTTTTTGAGAAGGGGTTTATCTGAACAAGTGTGCCTCTATGGGGAGCACCTATTCTATTAATGAAGAAAAAGTATGGATCAATGCAATTATTGATTGATTAAAGAGAAAATAACAGGATCATAGTAAAGAATAGGCCCCCTCTTCCAAGAATTGATTATTTATTCACCAGCTCTATGGGTCTCAATTCTTCTCCATGATTTATCTTAGATAATGTTATCTTCATTTGATGGTGAATAAAGAATATATTCCCATGACTTTCTTCTGATCAAGATATTTGAATTATTTGTTTGTTGTTATTCCCTTCAGATTGACTAATTCACCTTCAAGTTTTATGTATTTGATGAATAGAGTCTTTAAGAACTACCATGATAACTTTTTATTAGTTTTATTTACAATATTCAGATATATAAAAAAAGTAACTAAGATCACGAGGATCATCTAAGTGTGATACTAAAAAATATGAGTAATGAGTGTTTATTTAAAATGTTTAGAAAGTGTGAGTTTTGGTTTCAAAAATATATTTTCTTGGGGCATAATGTAACTCGTGAAGAATATCAGTTGACCCTAAAATGACAATGGTTGTGGAAGAGTGGACTCATCCTAAAATAGTAACTAAGTTTCATAGTTTTCTTGGTTTTTGAAAACCA
This sequence comes from Viscum album, assembly GCA_963277665.1. NCBI lineage: Eukaryota > Viridiplantae > Streptophyta > Magnoliopsida > Santalales > Viscaceae > Viscum > Viscum album. The sequence goes on along the minus strand of OY728141.1, from coordinate 453,617,983 downwards.
TTTCATGAAATTATAATCCACTAACCAAGTAAACTTGAAAATGGATTATGTTCATATGGGAAAAGGAGTGTAAGGAATGTTTCTATGATTTGAAAAAGATATTGGTTACTTAACCTGTGTTAACTCTACACTCTATCAGAGAAGGATTTATTTTTTAGTGATGAATCATTGAAAGGTATTAAGTGCATCCTCATGAAAAATGAAAAGGTTATTGCTTATGAAACTCAAAAGTTGAAGACTCATGAGCAGAACTATTCGACGTATGATATTGATATAATTTCTATTTTTTTATCTGAATAAATGGAGGAACTATCTTTATGGGGTGAAATGTTATATATATACATACCCTAAAATTTTGATGTATATTTTCACACAAAAATAATTAAACATGATACATAACAGATGGTTAGAACTTATTACCGAAAATGATTATTCAACTAATTATCATCCCAGAAGAGAAAACAAAGTCATTGATGCATTAAGTAAGAAATACCCATTTGTGCTATAAATGATGAGGATTCAAAGAGATCCTTTGATAAAATACATAATAAATACGGACATGGGAATTTTAAGGGAAGGGACATCATTAACCCTAACCCAAAGGATTTCTCAACCATCATTACTAGATAAGATCAAGAAATCTCAAAGAGATGATCCTTTATTACATAAGAAGTTAGAGGTTGTGAAGAATGAGAAGTTTCTGGAGTTTAATTTTGATTAAGAAGGTGTACTAAAATTTTATAAAAGGATATGTGTTACATATATTCTGAAAATAAAGAAGGAGATGATTTATGAATCTCATATCTATACATTATCTATACATTTTAGAAGTATGAAAATGTATAGAGACATTTCTGGTCATTATTGGTGGGATAACATGAAAAGGGAGATATCCAACTACATTTCAAGGTGCTTGGTGTGTCAACAAGTGAAGGTAGAGTGACAACTTCCTAATGAGTTATTACAACCATTACCCATATCATCATGGAAGAAGGAAAATATCACAATGTATTTTGTCACTGATCTCCTAAAAAAATCCAAATGAAATAACGCGATATGGGTTATAGTGGACAGTCTTACCAAGACAACCCATTTTATCACTATCCAGGAAGACTTATCTCTTGAAATTTCTTCCATGATATACATGAATGAATTGGTGAGGCTTCATGGAGTACAAATTTATACCATATTTGATTTTGATCCAAGGTTCACATCAAAATTATAGAGAATTATGCAACATGATATGGGTACTGAATTGAATTTTAGTATGGATTCTCATGCCCAAACAGATGGATAATCTGAAACGACTATTCAAACAATCGAGGACATGCTGAGAACATGCTGAAAAGAATTTAAAGGTGGGTGGGATCAAAATATCATATTAGTTTAGTTATCACACTACATCAAATTCTATTTGATTCTTCAAATGGATCCCTATGAATATCTATATGGGAAGTGATGTAGAACTTCTACTTGTTGGGATAAATCTTGTGATATAAATATTCTTGGGCCAGATCTTGTGTATGAGATGAGAGAAAAGGTTGATGTCATCCAACAACACATTATGGATTATAAGAGTCATAAAAAGACATATGCTAACAACCGTCTCAGGGACTTAGAGTTTGATTTTTTCAAAATATTATTCCTTTTAATGTCCCTATAAAAGAGAGTCCTGTAATTTGAGAAGAATGGGAAGTTTATCACAGGTACATTGTCCCCTATGAAATTCTTGATCACATAAGAGCAGTGGCATCTAGGCTGTCACTTCCACCAAATATATTTCATGTTCATGATGTTTTCTGTGTATCTCTCTTGAAAAGTACATACCTAACCCTTCACATGTACTAAATACAAAGGTGGAACAACTGGAACACGATATCTCTTATGAGGAGCACCCAGTGGAGAACTGGGACTATTGGTAAAAGGTTCTATGCAATAAGACTATCCACATAATTAAAGTGTTATAGATGAACCAAATGTATGGAGAAGAAAGGTGGTAACCAGAGGAGACAATGAGGCATAAGTACCCTCACCTCTTCTCATCTGAGATAACGAGTTAAAATTTTAGGGATGAAATTTCTTAAGTGTGGAAAAATGTAATGACCTAAATTTTTTTGAATAATAATTGTTTCCTAAAAATGTGTGTAATATTATTTTACACAACAATCTATTTATCATTAATAATGAAGTAATTATATTGAATTGTGACCTTTGGGTTTTGACTATTATATGATTTTTGTTTAATTATGATCGTTGGTCAATATGATAATTGGAAATAAAAGTCTTTATACTAATTTTAAGGTTACAATTGGTATTATAAATAGAAATGATAATGTTTAATTAATGTAGTAAAATAGTCAATGGCCTCATCCAATAGAATTTTTCCATAAAAGACCATTTGTTGAAGCTTGTGTAGCAGGTAGCATCATTGGGCTTCTCTCTAGACTAATCCATATCTGAGCTTCAATATGTTAAGCTTTAATGAAATTGCTTATAGGATAAGTTCAATTTAGTGGAGATTACCACTTGAGAAATGTTATCTGATCCACCAAAGAGTCCATTACCATTGAATACCTTACCCTTAGGTCATATGTGGCTATTATAAGGGTTTATGTGTATTATTTATAGTTAAATAAATTGTAATCCCTTTATTTAAATAAAATTTTTATTTCATCTTTTCTATTTTAAAAATATTTTTTATAAATAAAATATTTGTTTAATTGATTAAAATTTGATAAATTAATTTTAAAGGTAATAATTGAATTTTTCAAATATTTAACACACTAATATAATTATTATGGTAAAATAAACATCATTTTTTATTTTCAAATGTTAAAATTAATATTGGGTGAATTTTTAGTATTTTTCTAAGAAGTTTCATATTTTTGATGAATAGTGAAAAAATGTATTTTTCATTTAAATAATTATTAAACTTTAAATAATTTAATTTATGAAATGATTTTTGAAAAATGGACACACACGATTGTGATCAGGAATATATTTAAATTCTGACATGATTAACTTAAACTTTTGCTGAATAGTAACTTGAGCATTTTGAATAGTAATGTTACCCTTATAGATAATAATTTGATCAATATAATAGTAGCCTTATATAAGTAAATAAAAATTTATTTTACAAATATTAATTGGTAATGTGATATAATTATATCACAGTATAAGTAAATAAATATTTTAGAAATTATTAGTTAAGTATTAGAATTTTTATAAAACATATAGTTTTGAGTTTTCAGTATGTCTAATGACATAATTGGTGATGTAATAATTATTTAATATTTATGGTAGAATCTTGAGGAATAAAATATGATATTATGTTTAACAAGTGTCCAATTCCATGGGAAAATAAAATTATCAAGCACAATATTTTGAAAATACCACTACTTAGGTGTCCTCAGAAATTAATAAAGAACTCCCTCACTTTTGCTATAAATAACCACTCATAAAATTGTGTTAATTAATTAAAAAATAAACATAAATAGATATCTAATATAATTACCTCCCATGGAGTCCTCCCAAGGTGTTTTAAAGCCCCCATGTTGACGATCTTTGAGTTTTAGGAGTCGCTCTTCAAGGTAAGGGAAATCTCAACGTTTCTTTTCCTTTGAATTTCCATATAATGTTATTTTGTACATTTTATTATATTACATTAGTATATTAATATCCATATATGAGTGTTAAACCCTTTCCCCTCCCTTTTTAATGTTTTCTAAAACCATGTTTTATAGCCATTATGTTGACGGATTTTCGTCTCAAAATTCCCCCTTTTTTATCAAGAAATTGTATTATTTTCTTTATTCAATATCCAAACTTATTTATTATCTAAGGGTATTTGCATATACATCAAAATTATCTATTAAATTCTGGGATTAACATACACAAAACACTCTATCCTTTTCCATGGGTTTAAAATGAAAAAAGAATCTTGTTTTTAAGCACTTTCTAAAACACCGTTATTTTGAAATGAAACCAGTTTCTTTTATTCTCCACAGGTTATTTATGAAGTGTTTTATTATGATATTTTTGGTTAACCTTAGTTAATACTTATTAATGGTGCACCATGATAGTGTTCCAGTGCATTGGGTAAATAATTAAATTTCATTAGATGAAAAGTATTATGATACCTTGGTGAATAACTTTGGTAATTTTTATGACACCTCGGTGATAAACATTAGTGATATGTTTATGAATGACTCAATTCAATGGTGTATCTACATTTTCAAGTCGCAATTCATGTCATTTTTTTATATTCCTATTTCTCACACCTTTATGTATTTTACTCAAGTTGTTATTAGTATTCCCCAAGAACAAATGTAAAATATTTCCCTTGTTTACACTTACTAGGCTTTCTGTTCACCCTTTTCTTTGATGTATGTCCCCAAGTTATGTGATAAAATAAATTTACATTGTATTAACCTTCAATAAACCTTTCATGTAGAATAGAATAATTTTTTTATGTTTCATGTATTATATACCTTATTTCTAAGACACTAAAATTTTACAGATTCTTTTTTTGTAAAATGTAATGAAAAGTTACATAATAAAAAAGAGGGATGCCATATTTCTATCTTGATCAAATTACTCAGTTAAACATTAAAAAAGTGTTAATATTGAATTGTGTACCACTATCAATTGTATTTGATAAATATATGAGGTTAACCTCAATGTTTTGGAGAAGTATTTAATAGGATTTACATACATAGTTATGTTTCATAACTTCTTATCATCCTTATAAAAATGTTCAATTTGAGAGGAAAATTAAAACACTGGAAGAAAATATGAGAGTATGATTTATGTATTTTAATAATGGTTTGGATAAAAACCATACTTTAGTGGGATTTTCTTACAACAGTATCTTTTTCTCCAAACATTCAGATGGATCTTCATGTAGCCTTATATAGTACAAATTATATAACTCCAACATGCTTGAATGAAGTTAAAGAAAAAAAGATACTAGGACCTAATATAATTGAAAAAATGGAAGATAAGGGTCGATCAATTTAATAAAACATAATATTATCACATAGTTGACAACAAAGATGTGATAAAAATCATCAGAAAGATATAGGGTTTGAAGTTGGTGATAAGGTATTCCTATAAATATATCCATAGAAGAGGGTGATGAGACTTGGAAAGAAGGTAAATCTAAGACCTAGGTATATCAGTCCTTTTGAAATTATTAATCATATCGAGACTGTATCTTATCGATCAGTTCTTTCACAAAATCTATCTCATGTTCATGATGTGATTAATGTATCTCTCTTAAGGAAGTACATACATGATACTTCACATGTACTAAAATAACAGGTCATACCACTAGATAAATATATTTTTTATTAACAAAAACCAGTAGAGATTCTTTTTATAGAGATAATGTTCTACAAAATAAGACCACTCACCTTGTCAATGTTCTGTGAAAAAACCACCAATTTGAAGAAGTTATGTGGGAACCCGAGGATGTCTTGAGAAAAAATTATCCTTATCAATTTATAACATTATGACAAATTTAGAAGGAAATATTCCTTTTAATGGATGAATAATTTAACACCATAATATTTTAATGAAATATTTCTATTTAAATAATTTGGTTTCTTTTATAGTTTTAATAACATGAAAAAGTTACTTTAGATGAATTGTGTTACATTATTAAAATATTATGTTTTATTTATATCCTAAACATTGTATTTGTGGGGATTAATGGAAATAAATAAATTATAAAAAATATATGTTATACACATTTATAAATTAAATTCATTAGTTATCAAATTATTGTAATTTAAAACCAAAAAAAATTAAAATAAAAGATATAATTTTTCTAAAAAATTGTTTTTATGTACACAATGTATTTTTATTGAAAAATTAAAATAATATTTATTGGTGACTGATTTTATATGAATTTAGATATTAGTTAAATTAAATAATTTTACACAATGTCACTCTTGTAGTTTTAAATATCCTTTATGTGTTCACATAGATAAATAAAATAGTTACGACCAAATATTAATTTTAATTTTCCTCATAATGATAACATATTAATTATAAAAATTTATTTATAAATTTTAGTTATCACATAGTTACCTTAAATGATTATAAAACCCCAAAATAGTATTTATTCAATTAATATAAAAATAAAATAATTCATTTTGGAAACATTAAAAGTGATATAATTTGGGTAATTTATAGTTTTAAATGATTTTTATAGGTGAGAATAACATATTAGTGTTTTTTAAAGGATTATACTAGAACTAAAACTTTTTATTTATGTATATTAAGTCCAGTTAAATGAATTGTGATGAAATTAACAATAATGATACTTTATCAAAATAATACTTTATTAAATTATTTAAAAATAATGAAAATATTGAAATATAACAATGTGGTTATGATATGGTAAAAAATGTCATGAATTGTCTATTTATGGTCCAATTTTCACATTATAAGTAAAAGTTATAATCATTTAATGTTGAAAAATTTGTTACCATAATTAAAATTAAAATTTTTTAACTAAGGGTAAATCAAAATGATAAGGTTTAAAATGACACCAATACATTTCAAAATTATATTGGTTTATTAGATTAAAACCCTATTCTAAATTTTAATAGAATAAATATCCATTTTAGGCATTATAATTGATAATTAAGTTATTATGATTTAATCTTTTAAGAAATTACACAGGCTCCCTTCACCTCAATTGTAAAAGAAAACCCCACTTTCTCTTCCTAATACAACATTGAGAATTTTAATACACAAAATTCTTACATGTTATCATCTCCACTTCCCTAGATACATTCTAAGGGATTTTTTATTCCAAAAACACCAACACTAGAGACCATTAGATGATATATAAAATAGTCATATCAAATAAGAAGTAATCACCTTAATCGGTCACTTTCTTTTAAATTTTTATTTTAACTATTCTGAATATATTATATTCTTAGAAAAATAATAATTTTTTTATAATTAGTATTAAAATATTTTTATTATTATAATAACACCATTATAAACCCTCATTCCTATAAAATGAGAATTGAAATTATCCCTCATGCGTATGCATGACTTACCATCTCAATGTAGTGATACAAATCATTTTTTCATCACCATATTTTATGGATGAGTATTATGATCAGTATAATAATTATATGTGATATTTATGAAAAAATTATATTTTTGATATTATAATATCACATCTACCTACTTAACATCCAATCCTTTACGATACAATTCTATCATCTGGGCATATGTGTGGACTACCACCAACATGAAACAATGTGATTAATTTTTTTATTAATATTTTATTTGGAAGGTAATTAGTATCAATTTGATGAATATATATGATATATATTTTATAAAAATTATCCCATAAGGTTTAATTAATATTTAAATTTATTTTGTTCCATACATTCAGAAATATAGTCAACATTCATGCATATGTATGACCTACCATCTCTATGAATGGTGTAATTCAACTTTCTATCTCAAAATTTTATGGGTGATACTAAATATTTATATAATGAATATATATGATATTTATATAATTATTAATATTATATAAGTCAAGGAACAAAGATAAATGTAAAAGTACCAGAACTACTGAACTACAATACTCATGACAAATGAAATACTTAACACACAAAAATTTCGATGTTACCATATTCATTTCACCAAGCCCACATAACTTTAATGTCATTGTTACCCCTTAATATTTTTTCTATCTAAAGTAATATTTTATTCACTTATAAAAGGGCCTCACTCACAACCCCTAAAGGTACACATCACCTTTCACTTTCCTATCCAAAACTATTCGCATTTACTCTTACTTGAAAGTTATCTCACTAAAATTATCATTCTAACATGTTTAGTTAGCATAATACCTTCATTTTTATAGATAATTCCATGTAAAATCAAATTTCTCGATGTATGTATTACTCTCCATGTTGATTTTTTTAATTTTCCTATTAATAATCTTACCTAACATTATTAATATAATTATTAGTATTTTATATATATATATATTAAAATTTAATTTTATTATAGTTAAAAAAATATTATTTCATTCTATAGCATCCTACAAGAAAAACAAACACATCTATCATGCGTATGTGCAGACTACCGCCTCTATGATGCGATGTGGTTCATTTTTTTATTACCACCTATGATGGTTGGTATCAAGGATGGTTTTTATAAATAATTATTTTGTTATTAAAATTATAAAATTCTGAAATGATCCCCTTTTTTATTTTACTTCTTTCCATTCATTCATAAAGGAATGACATCGTTAATCATGTGTATGAACAGACGACCACCTCCATGAATAATGAATCTAATTTTTCAAAATCACCTAAAATAGATGGAAATAAAACTTTAATTTATGAAATAATGAGATTTCTAAAGAACTATTATCATCATTATGTGATAAAATTTCATATACCTTCACTTTGTTGATTCATTGATAAATAGGTTCATTAATCATGCATACGTGCGAACTACCGCATCCACAAATAAAGAATTTCATTTGTCAAAACCACCAATAAGTAATGGTTATATGAATTAATTTTATGGAGATATATTATATATATTACATGTATAATGATTTTTAAATTTTATATTAAAATTATGTAATTTCACTTTCTTACTCATTTTATCATTAAGACAAAATTTTGTTTGGTTGATTTACCACCTACTTGAGTGATGATGTAATGTTTAGGTAGTAAATGATTAAAGAATTTTATATAATGTTTATAAAATTTAATATAAAATGTAAATAATATTTAATAATATTTTATTAAATATTTTATAATGTATCTTGAGTTATGTTTTTAATAACTAAACATATCAATAATATCTCATCTTTGTTCATTAAAAACTATCGAAACAAGTTTTTCTCCAGCTTCATCTTCACTAGTCTTAATTAAAAATCTCATGGGATGAGAGAGGAAAATTTTAAATTTTAATGGTACATATATTAAATAACCATATATAAAATTGTAATTATGTACTTGGTATCAAATATCACTGATTAATATTTCAATTATAAATCACATAAAAGATAATTAAAAGTGATAACACATGATGTTAAAATATAAGCTATAACAAATCACTATATTCATAGTAAATAATTATAAACGAAGTGTATAAAAGTTTTATAGAGATGAATAAGGGTTTGAAATATACTATTAAGAAAATTTTTGTTGTTTTAAAGGAAATTCGAGGGTGATCAACTGAGTAGGGAAATAAGGCAAGAAATTTTTGTCCCAAACACCCTTAGTTGGGACATGTTTTACTTTATGTACCAATTTAATTTTATATAGAAAATATGATACCTAATTTTTATACTATCATGAATTATATTTTATTCATGTTATTTTATGTTCATTTTAAATGTCTTTCTTTTTTATGGTTTTTGATTAAAATGTTTCAAAGGTATAAATTGTTCTCTTGACTCAAGTACTTTTTCTAGTGAGTTGTGAAATATCTTCTTGGTTTTGAACTTTCTTGTCACTTTTTACAACCATTATATTTTAAAATGGTATATTTAATTTTAATATGGAGATATTACCTATCTTCATTAATATCATTCCCTCTGATGAAACACTTCCTCCAATAAAATTTTTATTTTGATAAGAATTATTCTTATACTTTCAAATGGATATTTTTCTTTAATATATAGGTTTTACCTATCAAATTTATTTTTAATAATGTTTGAAGTGACCATCATAATTCCCTTAACCTCTTATAAATGTAATTTTTTATATTAAGTTTTATTATTTGGGTTTCACAAAATTTTTTTAACAGACAATAAATATTTTATGCATGATTATTATTCAAAAAAAATTTTCTTCTAAAGTAATTTTTTTAAATTTCCCCAATGATTTCTTTACAAAAAAATTAAAAAGGTAATTTTAAACTACCTTAAATTTAACTTTTTTTTAAATAAATATTTTAAATGTTTTTTAATGGTTCATTTTCTACAAAAATAAATCTCTTTTACATGTTTTTGTGTGGGTGTATATTTCCCCTTCCATTTTTTTATAAGAGACTTCCTCTATAAAATTTCATGTTTTAAAAAAATGTAACTTATTATTCTCATGGTTTAATAAAATCTTCCTTTTAAAATTATTTCAAAAGCATAGGGAAATTATTATTTAAAAAAAATCGTAATGATTCCAAGAGTGTTCTTCATCTATTTCATATTATTTTTCAAGGGTATTCTTCAAATGATACCATCCACCATCTTTATCTATATGGATTATGAAATTCAATTTTAACTCTATGGTATGATCCATCACTACTTTTTTGTTTCATAATCATCTAGTTGTATAGGAATGATTTAATTTATTGAATTTCCTTTGTGAATACCTTATGTTTCACTACATGATTAAAGTATGTTCACCAAGATTCCAAATACATAAATTAATTAAGGAAATTATTGTCTAAACCATATATCTATTTCTTATATAGTGTTAATACCATATTTGCAAACATATTTTTTGAGTGGTATTTAACTAGATATATTCATAATGTCAATGGTTTCCCATTTATTTTACATGGTTTTATCATGTCATGTTAATTAATAAAATCATAAAGGCTTCCTTATGGAGCTACATAAAAATGATATAGAACCCATTTTACTTGGGTTTTTATGATATGTTGATTGAAACCGTGTGGAACACATATGTATGATTTTAATTATGTGATGGTTGTTTTAAAAATTTTATATCCCTCTAGTGAATTATGTAATATTTCCATCTATTTAGATATCATGGTGTGTGGGAAGTGATCCTATACAACTATGTGATTTGGAACAATTCCTAGCCAAATATTTTATGTTAATGAGTATAAAAGCCTTAAATTATTCTTATGGTGTTGTGTTTATCTTTTTTCCACTTTCCAATGATGACATGCTCTTATAATATGGGCAATTTTCCATTATCCTATGTTATTATTTACTATGTTTTGATTTCATGCACTCTATGATATAATGAAATCAATCCTCACATGTATAATCTTTTTCATCGTTTTCATTTACATCGATTATACCCTTACTGAGTATTTCATCTCACCCGTTCTTCTATTTCCATTTCCCTAGGTTATCAAAGATACTATTAATTATATTAATACTATAAGAGTACCTTTTATGTATAATTTATGGGTGATGTTTAAAACTCATTATGGAATAATTAACTTATTATATAGTGTAAAAAATTTTCATTTCTTGAGAATACATGAGATTAAGTAGTTTCATATTTACCCCAAATCTCTAAAATGCTAAAATTAAAGGTCTATGGATTTTTAATTTGAGAAATATGTGGCAATAATATATTTTTATCAAATCCAATATTTTACGTTATTTTATTTCATCACCGGATCTATGAGTTTAGTTTTTGGGAGCGCTGAAAAGGTTCATCGGGGCCTATTAACCTTGTGCATACTAATTTATGTATCATATATTAAACATTGGACATTTTTTTAACATTTCAATAACCTATATAGAGTGGAAAAAATCCCATTCATCATAAAAATCATAAATTCTATAGGGTATGTATACATACAACCAGAATAATTTCATACCTTTCTACATTGTTTTTCTAAGGGTTTAGAGTAGCTGTCTTGGCTATTTTAAGCCCATCTATAATTAACCAAACCCATCACAATTTTCTAATCTCTTAATCCAATCCAAAATAATAATAATTAATTAATTAGAAAAATTACAATTAATTATTTGTTTCAATTCCAACTCAGTATAATGATAGATAACTCACTATGTCAACAAGTCACACTAGAACCACCTCAAAAGGTACCATAATAGACTGTATCACATCCTAATGTTTTAAAAGTGGGTTTAATATACTCAACATGAATAGTAAATTTTAATTATTATGTCATGTATATAAGAAGTTATTCTTGATTTAAACTATCCATAATTTTTTTTATATATCTGCATCAACTATTTATATGGTAATGTATATAGATTATTAGTTGTATTCAATGGTTATATAAATTCCAAATATATAATGAGAAACTTAAGATACCATGATAGTAATCTAAATTTTTTTTCTTGTGGTTGAGATATATCATGTTGATATGATACAGATGATGTGAAACTATCAGGTGTTGGGGGCTAATAAGTATTGATACTTTTTCTCATGAAGTTCTCACTTGGTGGTATCGAGTAGATGAGATAAATAGGAATAACACTTTAAAAAGAAAACCAAATGTTTTGGTGTCATTGGTAGTTCTAATATGAGAACATGTGTAATGGTATCGAAATATTAGATTATTATCAGTGTAAAATATTTGATTATTTTATTTAATGCAGGAAAAAAACCATGAAATTTATGTCATGGTTAGGATGCTTACATTAGTAGATCAAATATTGAGGTGGCATTTATTGGATAATCAAGGTATAATTTTCTACTTTTGAGAGGAAGTAATATCTTAGTCTAAGTTAATCATATGAAAACAAAAAGTGTGTATCCTACTTTATGAGATATCATGTGACAAAGAGATTATATTACATGACATGTGATCATTGGTGGTTTTTGTTGCTATGAATACTTCTTATCTTCTTAGGGGCCTTAATGGGTTGCTAGACTCTTCTCATATCCTATGAATATTATTCTCTATTATTGAGATAAGTTCCTATATGGTCGCTCAATTAGAATATTCAATTGTCTTCACTAGTCTAATAAATATGAGTATGGGACTTGGTGGGACCACCATATGGTCTGAGATATGGCTAAGTATAAATGATCACAAAGTGATAAATATGTTCATTGTTATTCAAGTATGGAATAATTGGAATTGAATTTAATTATTCAATCCATTTTCAAGTATTAAATTCAATACATGGATAAATATGTAACAAAAAATTATTTTAATATTCATGGGTTGTTTACTATTTATTGGAGAAACATAATTACCAAATGAATATTATTTTAATAATCACGATTTTCTTAATATTTATGGACATATAAAGTCAAGTTAATGACTTGATTTTATCATATAGTATGATTATTATATTACAAGTATGTGATAAAATATCAATGATGTTTATAAAATAGTTAATTGGTCATAACATGTCATTTATGAAGTATTCAGGGCATAATAAATGTTTGGGGTCCAGGTATCAATTTTAGGGTATTTTTTACCTCATTATAATAGTGAGAGGTGTCTCTAATTCATTATACTATTCATTTCATTAATTTGAGAGCCTTTATCTCTCATATATCCCACATCCTAGAGTGAGAAGTATCGAATACAGGTGATTGATCCTAGTTCATCTTCATGAATAAATGGATTTGAATTGTGGGGATCACTAGGATGTCAAAAGTATTATCAAATATTAGTTCTATCACCCAATTTTTGATGATCATAATTCTCTCAGACATTATAAGAATCTATGGATGATATTGGGGGATCCGACCTTGGTTCCATTAAAAAATGTTCACTGACAATGATTGGTTGTCAAGCATGACTTCAAATTGAATTAGGTATATGTCTGATATAATATCAATGCTTAATTACTCCATGTGATATCTACATCATTTCTTTAAATGGTTTTCATCACCAGAGTCGATGTTGTTATCTCGACTCAATGATAAAAAATTTTAAATCCCTTACCCATCTACTCCTACCCTGTCCCATGATACCATTAATTTTTATTATTTGGATCATGTGATGGTTCAATTCATGGAAAAATTAAATTTATATAAATTTCTATTTGAGGTAATTACAATGGATCCACTATAATGAATCATTCTTCGATCCAATCGTGGAAAACTAATTTTTGATCATTTGAAGATTAATTTTTTTAAGTTAGTATCCTTGAGGGATTAAAATAAAAAATATATATGTGTGCGTGTGTGGGGGGGTAATTTTACCTGAAGGTGGTGGATGATGCCGGTTTCTAGTAACCCTTCATGTTCTAACCATATTATGGGGGTCAAAATAGGGTTTTCTATCTAGAAAATATTTTTAAATATTTTCGGAATTGTGTTTTTTTGTTTTGTTTTCTTCCACAACCATAAATAGAAATAATAAAAAAACTAAACATTAAAAAAAAATGGAATATGGTTATGAAAACAACCTAAAATAAACTTAACGGGGTGGCATGACTCTTACACTATATAATAAGACAAAAAAGGATAAAAGGGGTGGCTTTACTGCCCCACTAATGTATTTGGAACCCAATAATTTATGGGGCCAACTTATTTAAACTTCATGCCTAGGATGGTGGTAGATATATCTAAAAACTAATTTTTTTTATGAATGTAGTGGATGAAACCACACTCAACCTCACCTTTTCTATATACTAGGTGCCCTAGTGAGATCCCCTCCACCTTTCAACATAGGATAGGTGTGGTTGGGTGCTTCTTGAATCTCTTGGCCACCTATGAGATTTAATATGACATGGAAAAACATTTTCAGAGTTTCTAGGTCACCCTGGACCTAAAAAAATTAAAAATTATTTCAAAAATTATTATTAATTTTTTGAAATGGTTATATATTATTGCAGGTTCTTTATGAAAAATATCAAATGAATTAAAATTATACTAAATTATCTTAAATAATTTTTGTTTCCCTAGAGATAAATTTATCTCAAATTTAGTTTTATTACACATTTATTTTATGTTTCAAATGATCTTGAACATCTACTGACCAATGTTTGAGTGTATATATTTTATTTTATTAATTATTCAAAGTTCATGAGATGTATGTGGTAATTAATTTATTTTTTATTGTATGCACATCCTATTACCTAGTTTTATATATGTATGGTCTTATACATCCATTAGTGTTTTTCTGTATGTATTTTATTCATACCTAAGTGTTTGTGTATAATGTTGAGGAAGATATAATACATGTACCATGATAATATGAAGTAGTATTATAGATGAGATGTGGAAATATTGGATAGGGTTGCAAGATACAATATGAGTCAGAAACAACCCAGGCGTACAACCCCTAAGGCCATGGTTGATTTATTTATGTTCAATGGATCTACGAAAAATAAATTCTCCAGATCAACCATGTTTTTTATTTAATTTTTCATATTTTATTATTGTTTTTTGAATATTAAATTTTATATGATCACATAAAATTATAAACAATAGAATTCATAGATTAAAAAAAACCTAAGATGAGATAAATGTTTTCTATTTAATGAATTATCAATTTGTTTATGTGATTACATAATAAAAACAAATCAAACAAAAACATTCATTCATTAATTAATAATATTTAAAATGACTCAATGAAAAGTTAATTTGTAATTCCTTCTTTAGTTTTAATCTGAACAAAATGTGTGTACCAGGTGCTCATCCTCCCTAGTTGAGGGTTCCTCTTTCTATTTGGGAGTTCTTATGAGGTTGATGGGTTATATTAACTAAATATAGCATCAAAGAAGAATCCATAACAATTTTATTGCATCTTCAGAGGAAAATAGTTGAGTAAATGAAGGTTATGATTTCTAAAAGCCTTGAATTGACTCAAACGTTTAAGGAGCTATGAGCTAATGTGGTCGGCCAATCAAACAAAAAAATTGAAACCCCCTAGGTAGTGAAATATCCATAAAGTTGATTATGATGATTGGTTTTATGGATCATTTACACTAGAGTACTCAAGTTATTGGGTATTCCAAATCTATTAGAGATGGATACTAGGGTTTGATAAAATAGTTGGATACATTTAATGATATAATTAATCATTAATTTGAAAATAAATAGTAATAATGATACAACTAATATTATTATTATGTCTATATTTTTAGAAAAATGGAATGAAAAACCAAAATTGCAATGTAACCAATACTATACAAAGAACATGTCCTAACCAATATGAATTTTCATGTTTTATACAAGTACTTGCGCAAGGTACTATATTTTTTAGGGAAATTATATGTGATGAATTCCCCTATACCATATGATAGTCTTCAATAAATGAGGGTGAAAAATATTCTTTCAAGAGATTTGTGTATGAAAAATTTTGTGTATATATCATAGTTATATCATTAATGATAGACGAGTTTTAAAAATAACATCTAGTCATGGATGGTTTCTTCTATTTTCACATATCTAAGATGTTTTTTAGGGTGAAGTGAACAATGATATGAATGATATG
Organism: Viscum album; assembly: GCA_963277665.1. Classification (NCBI taxonomy): domain Eukaryota; kingdom Viridiplantae; phylum Streptophyta; class Magnoliopsida; order Santalales; family Viscaceae; genus Viscum; species Viscum album. The sequence goes on along the minus strand of OY728141.1, from coordinate 453,601,849 downwards.
ATGATTACACTAAGTATATGTACATTTAAATAAGGAGAAAAATATTTTAATAAACTCCATTATTATATCTTGATCACTGAATTACCATAGTTTCATTTTGAATTATAAAATTAATAGTAAAAGAGAATACACTTCATTTCCATTTATAAAATGTTTTCCAAATATATAATAACATGAAAAAAAATTAATATTTAGTTATTATGGTGAACATATTGAAATATAAGGTGAAAAGGACAATGGAAAGTGTGGTTCCAAAGGCACATTCACTAATTTCTATAATAAAAATCAGAACACCACCATACAAGAGGTTGTTTTCTTCACATGTCATGATTTTGAACTATAGAAGATTAAACATAATGAAATGAAGTAAAAGAATGTAGAGACTTTGAATTAGTTTATATTTATCATTGTATATTTATTTTTGTGTTTTAATTCTTGGGTATTAGTTACTGAATGTGTGTCACACTTTTGTATCTAGACATAATGACCAAATAAGTATATAAATGTTACCAGTAGTAAGGTGAATTTCTTAAGTGGATGATAAAGGGTAGTTCCAAAGTTACTGGTGAGAAGTGAACAACTTCTAATTTCCAAACATATTGATTATATTTAAACATTTTTTTAAGTATTACCAAAACATTTATCTATTTTATCCATTGTACACACAGATATATTATTCCATTTATGGAATGAATATTTTGTTGGGGTACCATATTCAACTAAATTTTTCATTAATGCTTGAGTCATTGGAAATAACTAAGGATTATAAAATGTAATACTTAGTTATATCCATTTTTGGATAGATAACTACATGTAATGAATAATAATAAGTTTTCAAGTATATAAATAGTATGGTTTTATACTATTTAGAGCTAAAGAAATTAGGTATTTTTAGTATATTTACATATATATTTTTTAGGAAATAAACCTTTCAAAATAAAGGTAAATCACAATGATTTTAGAATTGGTTCATCTTAAGAGCGTGAATTATTCCCAGTAGAAGCTTGATGTAAATATAAATACATTATTATATTCCTTTAGAAGTTTTATTGAATATAAAAGTAATGTATAAAATATTTTGGTTAGAATATATGAGCTTCTTTTTTCCAATGTATTGACGAATATCTTAACTAAGAATTCATTAATTATGAAACTGTATAGTGTATTTATAACTAAACACACATTTAATTATACACATCAAAGAAATGGTGTTTATAATAATTTTTAATTATGATTATTTCATTAAATAATTGATCATTAAAATGTAGCATGGATTAATTCATAAACATATATTTTCTTATAAACATTTGAGTCATGATTTTTGTAAAATGAGCATCAATGTTTAGACTCATGTGAAATGAAATAACTTCTATTTTTGAGACATGTTCCAAAAACAATCTAATTATCCTATAAATGTATGATAAATATAAGTACATATCAATATCATATGAGTTATAGTATTAAATAAACAAAATATGTCATAATATCATGTGTTTAGGTGAAAAGAGTTAGCTAAGTACAAGAACAAACATTCACCAAGAAAAATACAAAGTGGATCTTTGTTTGTATCTAAAATTTTATATTAGATATTATATAAATCCATATGATTTAAAAATTATAGTCATGTGATAGACTATATTTCGATAAATGGGTGGTCTTATATTTTTTAGATTGTGGGAGAAAACTTGACTTTGATTTAGTCATTGTCAGAGACACACAAGATGTTTTCATTGGAAAAAGTTCTAAAATAGATTCTAGAAAATGATTGTTATAGAGACAAATATTGTGTATGAATAATATAGCTATAGTTATGGTTTTACATTCACTATAGATAGTGATAAATTATTAATTTAGAAAATGGATCATATAAGGAAGTAGTAAATAGAAATGATATATTATTGATAAGTTTATATGAATTCAAGAAATGTATCCCATGTGCCAAATCAAGTCTATATTTTGGATGTTTCATCAAATGATATAAAGAAATTGGTGGGTATTAAAGAGATACTACACATGGATGGTATAAGAGTGATACTTATAGGAGTATATTTTTTATTCCAACTCATCATTATTAAATCCATTAGAATTATAATTCCAATAGATTCTTTATATGATCATTTTATTTAGTATCAGACATCAATACCACATTTATTTTTGAGTATCTCTTTGACAAAACCAAAAATATTTGGCCATACAATATAATTCCATTAAAGAGTGAAACATCAAAAAAATACAATTATGGTTTGAAGTAAGAAAAAATATCATAGAATATTCATTTATAACAAATTTTCTCAATTTTTATATAAGATTTTAGTGGGAGCATCATAGTTTTCCAAAGAAAATATGTTTGATAACATATGGAAAATAGTAATTGATCTTATAGTTAGTTAAGACTATGATAAAAGTAACTCTCTAGAGATTTACTTAAAGAAGAAACCTATGTTGTAAGGAATGATATCCATTGGGGAATATTTAAAAGGTTTTTTAAACCAAGGAAAATTACATATGTCGATATGGTATTGAAAAATATAAGTTGAAATAATTTGAGTGTGAATCATTTCCAATATTATATGGCATAAATATCTCCAAGAAGGCTTGTATGAAACATATAAGAAGATTATAATGGTGAGTATAATTCCATAAGAACCAATAATAGATCTATAAAATATATCATGATATGTACTAGGTATGTTATTTCCATCAGTTATTTAATGGTATGAAAATATTAGTTAAACACCAAGGAATTACATGTGAAGCATTTAGAAATATACAATTAAATATAAATGTGTACAAGAGATATGTTTCAAGTGTTTGTATAGGAGGGATACTAGTTATAATGGGATAAGAAATATTCTTATTTAGATCAATATGATATAATATCTAATTTAAGATAAATTAATGAGAAATTAAAGTTAATTAAAGACAATAGTATTGATATTTATAAATATAGAGTGTGTTGTATTATCTAATGAAGAAAAAGAAGCAATGTATAATAAAAAAGTATTTGTTTTTTTTCTTAGAATCACAACTAGTATGTATATTTTTATCATAATATAAATTATCATAATCTTACTATAATTGTACTGTCCTAGATTTCAATATTAAACAGAGGAAAAAAGGAATATACTCAGGGATATAATCTCTTGAAGAATCTTACTCAAGTTAGTGAATTTAAAAATAATAGAACAACCATGTAGAAGTGACATGGAAGACCCAATAACTAGATCCATAAAAACAGTGGAAGCATGGTGCTATCAAGTGAGAGAGCATAAGGATACTTATCATGTTTGATCAAGTGAATGTGGGAGTTTTGTAAAAGTGGGTTCTCTAGGCTCAACATGAAAAATGCTTTTCGAATACCATATCATGTATAAAATGATTTATGTATGACATACACTTACCATAATAGAATAGTTATTTATACTTCTACTACTTATATGTTAATTGCTATATATTTTTTTTTATTAAAATGTTATAGTAGTTACCAGGATATAATGAAAACCTAGAGATACCATGATGGTAAACATAAACTTATGCCCTATGGTCTAGATACACCATTTTGATATGACAAAAATTATGTTCTCCCACAAAGTTACGGGGGATAAAAAGCATTAAGTATTAATCTCATGATGTTTATTCATCATGATCTCTAGTAGATGAGATCATAAGGACTAAACCTCCAATAGGAAGACCACATTTTTTAGGTTTTATTGGTATTTATTAAATGAAAACATGTTTAATAGTATTCAGACATATATTATAACCAGTTTATACTATGTTATTAAATAATTTTTACAACATTAAAACAGTGAAATGTATATAGTGGCGAGGTATATTGTATTGGGTGTACCATTGGTAGTGTGTAATTGATTTAATAATTTAGATAGAATTTTTTATTTTTGAAATGAAGTAATATCTCAGGCCTAGTTGATCCAGATTTTAGTACCTTTACTAAGTCCATGTCTAGGATAGAAGAATGTAGGCCCATCTAGTTAGGTCAATGAGTAATAAAGAAGTAAATGATGATGAAAAAGTGTGCACCCTTCTTTATGAGATATAGCAAGGCAATGATATTATATTGAATTTTTTTGTTCATAAGAGGTTATTGTTACTATGATTATTCCTAAAATCCCTGGGGGACATGATGTGTTTCTAGAATCCAGTCTATGTCTATGAATAATATGTATTACTATCGAGATAAGGGTCTAGAGGGTCACACACATAACATATTAAAAATATAGGACTACTCTAATAAATAGAAGGATGGGACATGGTGGGGCCCACTATAGGGTCTCAGAGATTTCCAAGTATAAATGATCACCAAAGAATAAATAATTTCATTACTATTTGAGTATAGAATAATTGGAATTGAATTTAGTTATTTAATGTATTTAAAACTATCAAAGTGAATACATGGATAAGTATTTAACAAATGACTATTTTTTTACATTCAAGTTTCATTTAATATTTTCATAAAAAATATTTAATGAACTAATATTGTTTTAATATTAATGGTTTATTTATTATTCATGTGAATATTGAGTTTACTTAATAACTCTAATTATCACATAATATATTTATTATATTACAAGTAAGTGATAAAAATATTAATGGAATTTATGACATAGTTAATTGGTCATAACATTTCATTTATGACTTATTTAGGAGTAATAAATGTTTAGGGGATGAGTATTCATTTATAGGTATTTTATTCCTCACTATTTAAGTAAGAAGAGGATCTTATTCTCTATAAATAAAAAAAGGGTGCAATCACAACCCTTCAACGAACATTATCTTTTTGACTTCCCTATCCAATACAATTCCCAATTACTCTTACTAGAAAAATATCCAACAAAAATTATCTATTATCCATATTTTTAAGATTAATCCCTTCATCTCCATGTATAATTCTAAGGAAAATCAAAGTTCCTAACATAATTATTACTATTCAATTAGTCTTTTTTTTATTTCCATATTCCTAATATTACCTAAATTAGTTAATATAATTATTTCAGTATAATATATATACTAAAAAATTAATTTTATTACTGTTTCATAAATTATTCATTCATTTTGTAGCATCCTCTAAGAAAATCAAACACATCTATTTTGTGTATGTGTAGACTACCACCTCTATGACCCAATGAATTTCATTTTTCATCCCCACCTATCTTGGTTGGCATAAAGTATGGGTTTGAAAAGTAATTATGTTATTTATTCTACAAATAAAATTCTAAAATGATTAAATTTTTTATTTATATTCTTTCTGTCCATTCATAAAAGAATGAGATCATTAATCATGCGTACGTGCAGACTACCACCTCCATAAATGATGCATCTTATTTCTCAAAATCACATAAAATTGATGGAACTAAAAGTATAATTAATAAAATAATATAATTTTGATAACAGAATTATAATTATTATATGATAAAATTTCATATACATTCACATCATCCATTCATTGAGAAATGGGTTCGTTAATCATGTATACATGTGGACTACAACCTCCACAAAAAAATTGTCTTTGAACACCACCCACAATTAATATTTATAAGAATTGATTTTAGGGATACATATTATATATATTACATGTCTAATATTATATAATGTTATAGTGGCATTATTTAATTTCATTTTTTTACTCATTTAATCCTTGAGACACAATTCTGATTTGGTCTGTTTACTGCCTACGTGAGCGATGTTGTTATGTTTATGTAGTGAATGATTATGAAATGTTATATAATATTAATAAAATTTAAAATATAATGTTAATAACATTTATTAATCGTTTATTAAATATTTCATAAATATTATTGAGTTGTATATTTAATTTCTTATCATGTTAACAATATATCATCATTGTTTGTTAAAAATATTAAAAACCAGTTTATCTCCAGGTTCATCTTCACGATTCATAATTTCAACTCTCATGGGATGAGAGATGTAAATTATAAATAATATTGTGATATATATTAAATAACCATAGTTAATATTGAAATTATGAACTTTGTTTAAAATATCTTGGATTTACATTAACATTATAAATCATGTTCAAGACAATTAAAAGTGATAAAACCTAATGTTTAAGAATAAGCTATAACAAACCATTATATTTGTATTAAATAATTTTAAATTAATCTTATAAAAGTTTAATTAAGATAAATAAGGGTTTTGAATATATTATTAGGATATTTATGGTTTTTTATTGGAAATTAGATGGTGATCAACTAAGTGGGGGAAAATGTATGATATTTTTATCTAAAACTCCCTTCACTGAGACATGTTTTAATTTATTTACATATTCAATTTTATATGGTGAATATGTTACATAATTATTATATTATAAATAATTATCCTTTATTATTGTTATTTTATGTTCATTTTGAATATCTTTATCCTTTAATGTATTTGATTAATATGATTTTTATGTATTAACAATTCTCTAGACTCATACCATTTTCCCCATGAGTAGTGAAATATCTTATTGGTTTTGATATTACAAGTTATTTTTAAAAGCATTTTATTTTAAAAGTGTATATTTTATTTTTTTATCTGGATATTACTTATCTTCATTAATATCATCCCCTTAGATGTTTTTCTTTCATATCAATGTTTACCTATCAAAATTATTTTCTATAATGTTTCAATTGAACATAAAAATTATTTTAACCTCTTTTAAATGATTTTTTATGATCATTTTTATGATTAGGTTTTCAATAAATGGTTTTAATATATTTTAAACATTTTATGCATTATTAGTTTAAAAAATGTTTTCTTTTAAACTAATGTTTTAAAATATTCCAAAATTATTTATCTCTATTTTATGTTAAAAGGTAATTTTCAACTACATTGAATTTATTAATATTTTTAAAGGAAACCTTTTAAAAGTTTATTTATGGTTAATTTTCAAAAAATTAATTCTATTTTATATATTTTCATGTGAATTTATATTTCCCCTACCATTTTAAATTTTCTAAAATATTTTCCCTCAAAACTTTCTTGTTTTCAGAAAAAATTATAAATTATTACTATCATGTTTTAAAATAATCATCATTTTGAAATGTTTTCAAAGGTTAAGGTAAATTATTATTTTCATATAAATTTTCATAATTATTCTTAGAGTGTTATTAATATATTTTATATCTTGATCAAGGGTATTCTTGAAAGGATAATATCAACCATATTTATCTAGGTGGATTATGAAATTATATTTTATATCTATGGTATAATACATCACTAATTTTTTATTTCATAATATTCCACTTGTATTGGAATGTTTTACATTTAATTATTTTCATGTAATAATTCCTTATGTTCAAATACTATATTTAATGGTGTCCAAATAAATTCCTAATACATCTAATGATTAAGGAAATTTTTATCTAAACTATACAAAATTTTCTTTATATGGTGAAGATAGAATATGCATAATCAACTTTATTGAGTGGTTTTTAACTAGAATGTTCCTTAAATTCAATGGTTACCAATCTATTTTCATTTTGTTTATAATGTCATTTATAATAATGAAATAATGAATGATTCCTTCATAAGATACTTGAAAATTAAATAAAACCAGATTACATGGGTTATATGATATGTTGATTAAAAACATTTTGAAAACATATGTATTATTTTCATTATATTATGGGTGGTCCCATAATTATATATCAATCAAATTTATTAGGTAATACATCAATATCATGATATTTCATGGTGTATGGATAGTGGTCTAAGACAACTATGGGAGTGGGTAGTTAACCTATCCATCTTTTTTGTGTTAATGAAGATGGGATTCATGACTTATTCTTATGACCTAATGTCTATCTTGTTTCTAAATTACAATGATTCCATGCTCTAAATAAATGATCATAATTTTTCTATGATATTATATTATCATTTATCATATCTTGATTCCATGGTCTTTATGATATCATGTTACGCCTCCTATCATGTATAATCCTTCTCACTATTATGATTTACTTTGATTATACCTTTACTGGGAATTTGAGAACACCCCTTCTTATTTTTCTATTTTTCCAGGTTATGAAAGAGAATATTAAGTCTTCTAATACTATTATAGTATCTTTTATATATATGTTTTGGATGATTTTTATGACTCATTATAGATTAATTAGATTCTTACATAATGGGAAAATGTCCATTTGTTAATAATACTTATGATTTGGTAGTTTATGATTTTTTTAACTCTCTAAAACTTTAAACGTAAAGGTAATTAGATTGTATATGTGGGAATGATATTCCAATAATAGATGTGTGTCAAATCCATTATTGTATGTTATGTTTTTTTGACACTTTATCCAAGAGCATGGGTCCTGGGGGTGATAAAATGTTTCATCACATATCAAACATTACATAATTAAATTTAACAAATCAATACCCTAAGTAGTGTGGATACATAGTCCATGTTTCATAAAATTCACTAATTCCATAGGTAATTTATGTGGACCACCTAAATAATTTCATATATTTCTATTTTTATTTCCAAGTGTTAATTTTAGATGTCAGGTATTATCTAAGTGTATCCACAATCAACAAATCCCATCCCAATATCCTGATCAATTAGCTCAATCCAAAAAATAAAAACTTCATAATTATAAAATTTATAATTATTTAATTATTTCAATTTCAACTTATTATAATGATAAATAACTCACCACGTCACCACATCTCACCAGAAATACCTCAAAATGTACAATAATTGTCCATCTAACATCCCCCTATTTTAAAAGTGGGTTCCCTATACTCAACATGATTAGTAAATTCTGATTACTGTATCATTTATACAAGAGGTTATGCATGATGTATAATTACTATAATAGTGTTAAAGTTTCTAATTCCACAATTCATATGGTAATGTACATAGATGTTTTTTAACAAAAGGTTATATAAATACACATGCTAGAATGAGAACCTAGAGATACCATGACTATAATCATAAACATATGTCCTATGGTTGAGATACATCATGATGATAGGACACAGATTATGTAAAACCACTAGGTTTTGGGGGGTTATAAGCACTGAGAATTTTCTTATGAAGTTCTCAATTAGTGATCTCGAGTTGTTTAGATCATGAGGACTGAACATCAAATTGGAACACCACATGTTTTTGTTTTCATTGGTATTTATTATCTATGAACATGTGTAATCGTCTCATAACATGAAATTATTATCAGTGTATACTATTTGTTACGTACGTGGATGTAAGAAAAAATCCATGAAATTTATATCATTTCAAGGTACCTTTCATTGGGTGCACCATTAGTGATATTACATTGATTGGATAATCAAGATATAATTCCATGCTTCCAAAATGAAGTAATATCTTAGGCCTAGTCAATAAGGATTACAATATTATTAGTAAATCCATTTCCATGGTAGAAAAATTTAATTCTAGCTAGTTATGTCAACAAAAAATAAAGTAAGAAAGGATGATGAGACATAGTGTGCATCCTATTTTATGAGATATCATGCAAAAAAGAGATTATATTACATGATTTTTGTTTATAAGAGGGTTTAATTGTTGTGAATACTCTTTTTCTTGTAAGGTGACTTGATGTGTTTCTAGACTCTACTCCTAGATTGTGAATAGTATTCTATACTATCGAGATAAGTTCCTATATGGTCACACACTTAGCATATTAAATAGTCTATCCTATTCTAATAAATTTGAGTATAAGACTTTTTAGGGCCCACCATGTGGTCCAACATATGCATAACTATAAATGATCACATTGTAATAAAGAAGATCATTATTATTTGAGTATAAAATAATTGGAATTGAATTTATTTATTCAATGTATTTACTAGTATTAAAGTGAATACATAGATAAATATGTAATAAGAAAATATTATTTCAATATTCAAGGTTTTTTTTAATATTTTTTGAAAACAATATTTAAATAATGAGTATTATTTTAATATTTAATGTTTATTTAATATTTATTGGAATATCGAGTCGATTTAATGAATTTATTTTATCATGTAATATATTCATTATATTATGAGTAAGTGATAAAAATATTTTTGATATTTATGACAATGTTAATTGGTCATAACATTTCATTCACCAATAATTTAGTGGCTAATAAATATTTGGGGTGAGGGATCTATTTCCATGTATTTTTAACCTCACTATATTGGTGAGAGGAGGATCACATTCACCATAATATTCATTGAATTTTTTTGATAGACACTCTCTCTCTCATCTCTCCTACATCCTAGAGGGATAAGAAGTCGATCCACAAGATCAATCAAAGTTTTTATTCATAGATAGAAGGATTCAAATTGATCATATCACTATGATGTTAAAGGCTTCATTGAATATATGTTCTAGCACCCATATTTGAATGATCATCATTCTATCATGCATTAGAAGCATGTGTGGATGACCTGGAGGGGTCTGACCTCAATTTCATTAAGAAATGGTCATTGGCAATGAGTGGTTATTAAAAGTCCCTTCAAATAGAATTAGGTACATGCTTGATTTAATTTCAATTATTAATACCTCTATTAAATATCCTCATAATTTTCTTTTAAGGTTTGAATCACCATAGTTGACATTGATATGTCGATACAGTGATAAAAAATTTTAAATCCCCAACACATATATGTTTTTTGTGAACCCTGATACATTTAATTAGTATCACATGGATCATGTGATGATTTAATCTATGGAATAGTTAATTTTCTAAAAAATTCTCGTGGATTTAATTTCAATGGTTCCGCTAAAATGAACCACACTTCAATATGATATTGGGCATCAAAGTTACGGTCATTTTAAGTTTTAATTCATATTCAAGTTAGTGTCCTTTAAAGTTTAAAATAAAAAAATTGTGTGGGTATGTGTGTGTGTGTTAATTTTACCTAATGGTGGTGTTTGATGAAAGTTTCTAAGAACCCTCCATTTTATGGCCTTTTTCTTGTGTTCAGAATAGTGTTTTCCAGTGAGGAAGTGTTTCCAAATATTTTGGGAATTGTATTTTTTGTTTTAGTTTTTCTCACAAGACAAAATAGATATATTTAAAAATTTAAATTAAAAAAATGAAAATGGGGGTCGGGTCGCTCAGAAATCCAAGAATAGTAAAAAAAGAAAAATGGGTGGTAAGGATTTCCCATATATAAGAAGTAAAAAAGGATAGAATTGGGTGCATTTTCTTCCAAAATGATGTTCATGGCCACCCAAAATTTTGGGGCCCAACTTGTCCAAACTACTCGCACTGGCAGGCGTCGAATATATAAAAAAAATTCTTTTTTTTATGAATGAAGTGTCTTCCACCACAATTCCCCTTTACATTTCTATGTACTAGATATCCGCATGAGAGACCCTCCACCCACTAAATTGAGCTAGGTTGGGTCAGGCACTGGCCAACCCTCTTGGTAACCTATAATCCTAGATATGACTTGGAACCCAATTTTAGGGGTTTCTAGGTCACCAAGGTTCCCAAAAAAAATTTACAATTAGTTTGAATAATTATTATTAATTTTTTAAAATAGTTCAAATTTATTGTGGGAACTATGAAACAAATATTAAGTGAATAATAATTATATTAAATTATTTTAATTAGTTTTTATTTCCTTATAGGTAAATTTATCGAAAAAGTAATTTCAATATGAATTCGTTGAGTGTGGTTACTAATCTTGAGCATCAAATGACCAATGTATGAGTATATTTAATTTATTTAATTAATTATTGAAACTATATGTTATGTATGTAATAATTAATTTATTTTTTATGGTTTTTTCATCCTGTTTTCCCCGCTTTATATTTATAAGGTCATGCACATCTATTATATATTATTGTATTTATTTTGTGAATACTCTAGTGTTTGTGTACAATTTCAAGGATGATATAATACATGGACCATGCTAAAAAGATGTTTTATTCCTGAGGATACATGAATACATTGGACAGAGGTGTAAGATAATATACGAGTCAAACACGACATAAGTATAAAACACCTATGGACATTGTTGATCCATTTATGTTCAATGGATCAACCAATAATAAATTCTTAATATCAGTCATGTTATTTATTTAATATATACATGGTTTATTAATGTTTTTTGAATAAGAAATTTTACATGATCTCATAAAATAATAAACAATAAAACACAATGATTAAAAATAAACTAAAGATATGATGACTATTTTCTATTTAATGCACCATTAAGTTGTGATTGTCATCACATAATAATAACATATCAAATATAAAATGAATCCATTCATTAATTAACCATATTTAAAAACCCTCAATGAAATAATAATTCATAACTGCATATTTTATTTTAATTTGAACAAAAATATGTGTGTGAGGCTCACGTCAACACATGTAGAGTGCGCCACTTACTACTGGGGGGTTCTTATGTGGTTAATGGGTTAACATAACAAAATATAGCATCAAAGAAGTATCAATAACAATTTTTATTCATCTTTAGAGGAAAATAGTTGAGTAAATCAATGTTATGATTTTTATAAGATAGGAATTAAATAAAAAGTTCAAGGACCTTTGAGTTAATGTTGTTTCTCAATAAAAAAAAATTCCTTGAAACTTTCTGAGTATTCAAATATCCATATATTGTATTATAAGGATAGGTTTTATGGATCATTTCAACTAAAATACTCAAGATACTGAGTATTCAAAATCTAGTATTGAGGGATAATATGGTTGATAAAATAGTTAGAGACATTTAATGATATAATTAATCATTAATGTCCAATAATAAGTAATCACGATGGAAGTATTATTCCTATTATAATTATTTTTGTATAAAAATGAATATAAAACCACAAAAACACTATGATCAATACGATAGAAAGAACATTTTATAACTAACACAAATTTCCAAGTGTTGTATAGGCGCTTTTGAAAATTACTATAATTTGAAAAGAAATTCTCTGTGATGAAGTCCTCTCTACATATTGAGCTACTTCAATAAGTGAGGGTGATAAAGACTCTTACATGATACTCATGTATGAAAATTTTGATTTTTACATCATAGTTCTATAATCAATGAAATATGTTTTGTGAAAATAAAATATTTTCCTGGATGGTTTATCATGTTGTCTCATCTATGAGAAGTTTGTGAGGATAATATAAATCAAAATATGAATGGGATGAAAATTACACTAAATATGTGTACATTAAAATACAGATCAAGATCCATTAATAAACCTGATTATTATATTCTTATCACCCAATTACTATATTTTCATTTAGGATTAAAAAAATTAATATTAATAGATAAACTGTTTCATTTCCTTTTTATTAATGATTTCCAAATAGATAATAACCTAAAAAATAATAATATTTAATTATTATGGTGAAAATGATGATATACATGGTGAAAATACTAATGGAATGTGTGACTCCAAAAGAACTTTCACAAAATCATATAAAGAAATGAGTAATACCATGGTAGAAGTTTATATTTTCTTCACATTCCATGAGGTAAGACTCTATAAGATAAAATGACATGAATTAAAATAAATCTTAGGATTTCAATTAGTTTATATTCATTATTGTATAGATTTTTTCTATTTTATAGCTTGTGTATTTGATATTGAATGTGTTTCACTCTTTTATATCCAAATAAAATAATTAAATAAGTATATAAAAGTTACAAGTAGTAATTTTAATTCTATATGTGTATAAAAAAGGGTGGTTCCTAATTGAGTGGTGAGAAGTGAAAAAGTTCTAATTTCTAAGATTATTGATTTTAGTTGAACAATTATTATGTACTTAAAAAACATTTATCTATTGTATACATTGGAAAAAAGTGACATTATTCAATTTATGGAACGAATTTTTTTGGTGTCCCATACTCAACTAATAGTTTAACAATGAATGAATAATTGGAAATAACTTATGAGTATAAAAATTCAGACTCAATTATACCCATCTATGGAGAGATAATTCTTTTCTAAGAAAAATAAGATATTTTCAAGTATATAAAAAGTATGGAATTAGAATATTTAGAGATAAATACTTTAGTTATTATTGAAATATTTAGTTATATATTTTTTGGAAAATAAACCTTTAAAAATAAATATAAATCTCAAATATTTCAGAATCTGGTTAGCTAGAGAGCATAAATTATTCCAAAGAGGAGTTAGAGGAAAATTCATATACATCAGGAGATTATAATAACAGTTATAATGAATGTATAATTAAAGTATGAAATATGAATATTAGAAGTTATGAGCTTATTCAGGCCCATGTTCTGAATAATATCATGATGAATCATTTATTGATCGTGAAAATATTGACTGGATTTCTTCCAAAACAATCATTTCCAAATACACATCCAAGTTATGGTGTTAATAAGGAGGATTGATGATGAATATTACATGAAATAATTTATCATTAAAAAGTATCATGAAGTAATTACTAAACACACATTTATTTATACACATTAGATTCAATGTTTTAGTAAAAGAAGAATCAATGTTGAGACTCATATGCATTGAAAAAACTTCCATTTTTTAGACATGCTTCAAAAATAATGTCTTTATCCCATAACTATATGCAAACTATAGTGAAATATGTATATAATATGAATTATATTATAAAATAAATCCATTATTTCATATTAAAATGTTCTTATATGAAAATAGTCTATTAAGTACATAAAAAATTACATCAAGAAGTACACAAAGTGTATCTATGTTAATATTTTAATGTTCATAGAGGATATTATATAAATCCCTAGGATAGAAAATTTATATTCATGTTATAGAATATATTTTTATAAATTGGTTCACATGTATTTTTGACATAGTGGGAATAATATTTCATTGGGTTTTGTTATTGTTAGAGATACACAAGTGGCATTCATAAGAACAAGTTCCCAAAAATATTTTGGAAAAGGAATTATATAGATAAAAATACTATATAGGAAGAGTAAAATGATAGTGATAGTTTTACAGTCACCATAATTAGTGATACATTATTAATTGAGAATAATGGATCCTTTAAGGGATAATTTAGGGTAAATAAGCCATTATTGTTATGTTTATATGATTTCAGGAAATAGAATCCATATACCAAAATTAAGTCAATATTTTTGAAATTTCTTCAATTGATGTAAGTTTGTTGGTGGGTATTCAAGAGAGATTACACATGGGTTGTAAAATAGTGGTATCAATAAGATGATATTGGTTATTCCAACTCATCATTATTATATAGAAATTACTTATATATAAGTTATCATTATATCCTAGTAATTTCTTCAATTGATGTAAGTTTTAAATTATTTTCATGGTATATATAAGTTATCATTAAAAGAGTGGGAGTGTCACCATTTCTAAAGAAAATATGTTTGATGATATATGGAAATTAGTTATTGATCTAATATTTATCTAAGACTATAATGAAAGTAACTATCCAAATATTGACTTAATGTACCAACCTAAGTTAAATTTTTTTTTTATAGAAAATCATTTCCTATGTCAATGGAATAAATCTCTCCAAGAAGACTTATAGGACATATTTGAGAAGATTATAATAGTGAGTAGAATTATATAAGCACTCAAAATAGAAATATAAAAAACCTGTCATGCTATGTATCATATATAATATTTCCATTTGTTAGTTTATGGTAGGAAATTATCAATTAAATCTGGGAGTACTACATGGGAAGCAGTCAGAACTATCCAATTATACTTGAGTGTGTAGAAGATATATAATCATGGTACTTGGAGAGGATTAGATAATAGTTATAATGGGATAAAAACATGTCTTCATTTAGATAAATATTATTTAATATCTTAATTTTTTTCTAAATTAATAAGAACCAGAATCTCATTCAAGATAGAAGTATCCATTTCTATAAATAAAGAGAGTAATGTGGATTTTATTTTATCTAGAGAAGTAGTTAAAAATACATATTTAGTTTTTTTAGTTAATGGAATCACGCCTAGTAAGTATAGTTTATCATAATATTAATTATGATAATCTTACTATAAGGATAATATAAAAGGTTTCAAGTCCATACAGAGGTAAAAATGAATATTCTTAGGGGTATCATCTCTATTGGAGTACTACTTAAGGAGGTGAATCCATAGATAACTGAATTTTGACATAGAAGAGATGTTAATGTCTCAATGGCTAAAGCCATAAAATTACTAGAAGCATGATGTTATCATGTGATATCTTATAAGGATAATTAGTATGTCCTATCAAGTAAAAGTGGGATTGTTATAAAACTAGGTTCTATATAACCAACTTGAACAATACTTTATGAATTACATACCATGTATACAATAATTTATGCATGATATTCATTTACCATAATAGTGTAGATATTTTTGCATCTACTATTTATATGGTAATTTCCATTGATTATTTTTTTCTATAAAAATTATATTGAAATTACTAGGATATAATGATAACTTATATATACCATGAAAATAATTTAAAACTTATGTCTAATGGTCTAAATATATAATTTTTTAAATAACACAAATGATGTGCAACCATCAGGTGATGGGGGTTCATAAGCATTACGTCTTCCTATCATGAAGTACACTCTTGGGGATCTATAATATATGAGACCACGTTGACTAACCTACTAATAGAAACAACACATATTTTAGGTTCCATCCATATTTCCTATATGAAAACATGTGTAATAGTCTCCTGACATATATTATTATTTGTTTATACTATTTGATTGCGTATTTTTATGCAATATGTAAACCATAACATTTTTGTTGAGGTGAGGTAGCTTTTGTTGGGTGTACCATTGATGGTATGGACTTGATTGAATAATCAAGATGTAATTTTTCTCCTCTAAAAGGAATTAATATCTTAGGACTAATTGATCTGTATGTTATTACTTTCACTAAATCCATCTTCATGTTATAAGAAGGTAAGTAAATCTAGTTAGATCAATGAAAAATAAAGTAATAAATGATGGTGAAAAAAATTGTGCATCCTCCTTTATAAGATATCATGAGACAATGAGATTATATTTCACATTGTGTGTTTGTAAAAGGTTATTGTTGATATGAGTATTTCATATCTTATTAGGGGCATTGATTGGTTTCTTGACTCTTATCTAGGTTTATGAATAGTATTCATTACTATTGAGATAAGGGTATAGTGGGTCAAAAACTTAGAGTATTCAAAATTTTGGAAAATTCTAATGAATATGAGCATGGGACATGGCAGGTCCCACCATAGGGTCTGAGAGATGTATTTGTATAATTAATCACCAAATAATAAATAAGTTCATTATTATTTGAGTATAGAATAATTGGAAATTAAATTATTTATTTATCATATTGATAAGTATTAAATTGAATATATGGATACATATTTAACCAATGAATATTTTTTATATATTCAAGGTTCAGTTACTATTTAAATGAATTTTTTTAATGAAGTAACATTATTTTAATATTAAGGGTTCATTTAATATTTTCAAAAATATTGATTTTATTTAATAACTCACTTTTATCAAATAATACATTTAATATATTACAATAAAGTGAAAAATATATTAATTATGTTTATAAAATAGTTAATTGATCATAACATGTTTTTATGACTTATTTAGTTGGAAATAAATGTTTTAGTGATGAGGATCCATTTTTTGGTATTTTGTTCCTCACTATTTAATTGAGAGGATGATCTCATTATCCATAATATTCATTGCATGAATTTGAGTGCCTCTATCTCAGTCTCTCATAAACTATAATGATAAGTAGTAGATATATCTAATAGATCCATGTTCGTCTTTATGGAATAAAGAATCGACATTATAGTGATCATCAGGAAATCAAAAGACTAATTAATTATCCATTATAACTCTTCGATTTTGATGATCTTCATTCTCACAGGCTTCTTGAATCTCATATAAATGATCTAAAGGGATCCATCATCAGTTTTTTTTTAAAATTGGAAGCCGATGCTGAATGGTTGTCAAAAGACCCTTTAAATTGAAGGAGTTATATCTTCAATTTAATTTTTATGCTTATTTATTATTTTTGATATCCTCACCCTTAATTTATGGGGTTTTCATCAATTGAGTGAAATTTATTATGTGGTTCTAGTGATAATTGTTTTAAATATCCAGACCATATGCTTCCACTACAAGCACCATTTCCTTCACCCTGATCCTATATTGATCTTAATACCCATAAAAACAAACAAAATAAATTGTAAATTGAATTTTAATTGGTAATGAAACATAAAAAATTTAAAAATGGAAACTTACCTTATCGAATAACCAAGAAACTAACTACAGATGAAATAATAAGATGTCATCATATTTGTATAAAAAAATTCCATTGATAAATTGGAAATACCACCATGCTCTAGTTTAATTGTTAACAAAAACCTAATCTAGAGTAATAAAAATTAGATTTAAGATATATATAATAAAATTAGTGATCTCTAAAGGAAGATCCCTACATCAAAATCCTATAAAAGATACCAAAAATCCCCCCCCAACCAATGGGGTATGAAGGTGGAGAAGGTAGTTTACCCCCTTCCATGTGATAAAAACTGAGTTGGAGGAGAGGTGGATTTTCCTCATAAATGTAGGGAAAAAATTTAATTCCACCCCTGAAGATCCCACCATCTTAATGGATTCTACAGTAAGTGGTTGTTTCCACTTCCAAACACCACCGAAAAGCTAGATGTTTAATGCAACCTAGGCTAAATCAACCATATTGGGACCTCTGGGGCCACCAAGACACCACCCAAAGCCCAAACCTCCTCCCAAAATATAAAAATTGAGTTAGAAAATATTTTTAAATTAAATTTATATTTTCATTTCTAAAACTGACCCACCAACCAAACATTAAAATTAAAATTACCATGGGAATTATCTATGTTATACGAATATGAGGCCTTCAGAACTCCCATACATAACTATAAGGCCCCAAATTTAAACATTACTTAATATTGAGTTATTAAAAGAATACACATTGAGGATCTTTTCAGGTTTAGAGTTTTAGAGAATTAGATCATAAATCATGCATTTCATTCCACATTTAAACAAGGTGGTTACATAAAAGACATTATTAATTTTATCCCATCAAGGAAACATATTTAAAATAAAAAATGGATTCTTTATTAACACATCCTCGACACTGTCATCACATCATGTACCTTTCGCTTGACCTGTGAAAAACATTTCAAAAACATGGGATGCACATAAAAAGCTCAGAAAGGGATATAATAATACGGAAACAAAACCTTAGCCCATGTATACATAAGAATAATTGATATCATACTTTACTAATAAACATAATCACTTTAACATACCTCATTAAATCATATGTTTTATGAATAACTCATTGAAATCATAAGACATAAAGGTAACTTGAGGCATTCATAACATTCTTACATAGGGAGTAACCCTCATGGTTACGTTTGGAATACCCATTATAGTATATTCCCTAAATCTATTTGGATAAACCTTAGTATTTAACCCCTTCGTGTTACCCAATGCATTGGAGAGATATCACGGGCTCACCCACCCTTAGTTTATTATGGAACCACCCGTCTTCATAAACAATGCCCAAGAACCATAACATAATCATATCACATAAAATATGCATAAAGGAAACATAACATTTCCATATTTCAACCACAAGATATCAAAAACACATTGATATAATAAAAACATTATCAAAACCATTTTCAATACCGAAATAAAAGAAAATTATAATATGGTATTTATTTTTTGTTTTAAGAAAAGTTATGGCTTGTAGAGGAAGCCGAAAATCAGATAATGGTCACGGCGGCAGAGACGTCGTTGTCACCACATACGTAAGACAAAACAATACTTTTGTTATTTAGTAAAACGCATAGTAAAAAAATATTCCTATTGAATAAAATTAAAAGTCAAAGGGGTTTATACATCGTATAAAATAATGTTGTATATAAAAGAAAATATGCCTCAATGAAAGGAGATTGAGACGAAGTCCCTTACATCATGTCTGACTCGACTCGATCGTTATTTAATCTCCTGAATAATAAAATAAAGTTAATTTCTACTTTCTTAAGCACATTTTCCAAGTTAATTATTTCTTTATATCACTTATTACCATGTTACAAACATTATGTAATTATTTAAGTTAATAACGGTCATTTTTTCGATCTTTGGTACTTGAGTCCAAAAATAATCTTCTTATAGTTACAAGTTGTTCTTGTGGTAAAATATCCATTATATATAGAATTATATTCATGATTTAGATATCATATATATCATATATATCTAGTATATACATGAATTTATAATATCACATAATATTTAGAGGTAAGAAATGAAATGTATTGTTCATGGAGACGGTAAGCCATACGTACACATTAACGCTATTTTCATTTCTATTTCATATTTAATGGAATGAAATCATAATGATATAAAGGTATATTAAAATTCTAGTATAATATTAAATATAATATCATTAAATCCATCCTTTATACATCCCACATATGGCATTAACGATTCAAATCACTTTGAGGGGGCGGTAATCCGTACTTCCTAAAATGAAATTATCGCATTTACCCATAATGGAAACCATAAAGGTATGCCATAAATGAAAAATGCAGAATAATATGGAAAACATAAAAATAAAATATATCATATATAAATATAGTGACATATTAATGGCCACCATGAGAGGTGTTAAAAGAAGATTGAACAATCATCGTTTCATGAGACAGTAATTTGCCACCCACAGAAGCAGTATGTTTTTTAACCATTAGACATGAGTGTGTGTAAGAGTAAATAATATCCTTCTCATAACAACATCCTATTATATTTAAGATACTGGTGTTGTTACAAATAAAAGAATAAAAAGAGTTTAGGGGGTTCGAGAAGCAAAAAAACAAAAGAACATAAGAGAAGACATTACCTTTAAATCGGGTAACTCCCCTTGGTTTGAACAAAAAGGGTTTCTTGAAGAGATTTATGCCTAAGGTAAGGCTTCTATGATTAAGAGAGGGATGTAGAGATATAAAATTATCAGATTTTAGCTGATCCAATGGCTTGAGAGGTGTTTGTAAGGGTGTAGAGGTGGATGCCTTTTATAAGAGGGAGGAGGGGCACTCTTGGAAAGTATTGAAATGTTACTTTATTATAAAATGATTTTCCAATTTTAAAGGTCCCACATTGATATATTTTTAGGATAAGGTGTTAAGAGTTCTAAATACACCTATCCAATAGGTTTTTTACAAGTTTAATTCTTATATTTTACATTATCTGTTCATTTTATTTAAATCGTTCATTAATGAGGTAATCACTACATCATCATGGTGTCATAAATAAATTTATTTATTCAATGTCAAAAAATTATAAAAAAATGCCATGATGTAGGAAATATTTTTATATATCAAATTACTATTTATAGTCTAAGAGATAATTTATCTACACACAAGTAAAATTGTTTTACTTAGGTGTTACATACTTTTGTTATATTTTCCTTTCTTTAGAAATAAAATGATAAAATGTCACTATCACACAAAAGTGATTCCATGGGGTCCCTAAGTTGGCACAAGGCATCCCATTTCCGGCCATAACACAACTAGTAGAATTAGGACACATGTTGAGGTTATTTCATATTATTATGGCATTATTTTATTAGCCTTAACTACCCGATTACTAATTAATCATGATAATTAAAGATAATTACCATCATTACTATTCATAATGTCTAAAAACCAAAGCGTATTAATTACATAATTTGGACCTTCTGATTCCAAATATGGAATCCATTTTACCAAATTGAAAACACAAAAAATTTAGTAATTAATTTAAAAATAATTCTCATTGTCGAAACAAATAGCAGGTTTTTAGAAACAATATCTATCAAAAGTTTGACACTTGTTTATATCCAATTCCAAGGTGAAATTAATTACAATGAACAAAATTGGATTAAATGGTAAAAATATATTATAATTACACTTGAAATCCAATTAAAAATATAATCTAACGATATAATCAAATCAGATGAAAAAGTAGTTTTGAAGTAAAATGCAGTATTTTTCACTATTCATTAAAAAAATGAACATTGTCAGAAAAATACCAAAAAAATTATCCAAAGTAAATTTCAGTGTCCCAATCATAAAGAATAAGTTTATTTTGACAAATAGAGCTTATAAAATTGTCAAAATTTTGATTTAAAAAGGTTTTCCATCAAAAGGCGGTAAAACGATCTTTCAAAAAATATTAGAGTATTATATGCTTAAGATTGGATTTATTCTCATTTTAAGCCTCTAAAACACTATCTAATTAATAAATAGATATAGATATGAAAATATATTATTATTTATTTACTTGGGAAGTTACATCATTCCCCCTTTAGAAAATTGCATCCCAGTAGTTTATTTACTTCTCAAATAAGTGGGGGTATTTGTCCCTAATTGCATTTTGAGATTCCCATGTTGCCTCTTCAATCATTTGGTTTTTACACAAAACCATTTCTTGATGAATCACCTTATTCAGAAATACTTACTCCCTGTGGTCAAGAATCTGAACAGACTGTTCCTCATAAGATATATTCTCTTCCATCTGAACTACCTCTGCACTCAAAACATGAGATGGATCTGGCATGTACTTCCTTAACATTGAAACATGAGAAACATTATGTACCTGAGATAAACTCATAGGTAAAGACACTCGGTATGCAACTGATTCAACTCTATCCAGAATTTCATATGGTTCAATGAACCTTGGACTCATCTTTCCTTTCTTACCAAATCACATCACACTTTTCCATGGTGAAACTTTGAGGATGACATGATCACCTACCTCAAAAGAGAGATACTTCCTCCTGTTGTCCGCATAATTTTTCTTCCTTATCTGAGCTGTTCTCATGTGTTTCTGTATCATCTGAACTTTTTCTACCTACTCTTCTACCAATTCTAGTCCCATCAACTTCCTTTAACCTACTTCATCCCAAAAAGCTGGAGTTCGACACTAATTCCAATATAATGCTTCAAATGGTGCCATCTCTATACTGGAATGAAAACTGTTTTTATAAGAAAACTCAACCAAAGAAAGATATAGGTCCCAACTTACCCGATAATCCATTGAACAAGCATGTAGCATATCCTCCAATGTCTGAATTGTTCATTCTTACTGCCTATATGATTGAGGATGAAAAGTTGTACTAAAATATAATTCAGTACCCAACGACTTCTGAAGGCCTTTCCAAAAGTTATAAGTAAACCTTGGATCACGATCAGATACAATGGAGATGGGAACTCCATGTAACCTGAAGATCTCCTTAATATACAAAAGAAATTTGATCTAGGGAAAAATTATCTCATATATCAAGGAAATGAGCAGATTTAGTCAAGCGTTCAACAATAACCCAGGCTGCATTATTACCTCAAGGTGTCTTCGGCAATCCCACAACTATGTCTATGGATATATTCTCCCATTTCCACTCTGGCACTGGTAAAGGCTGAAGCATCCTTTTTGGTAACTACCACTCTGATTTAACCTGCTGACAAGTCAAACACTTCATAGTAAAATCTGAAATATCTCTTTTCATTCCATCTCACCAGTAATACACCCGAATATCTCTATACATCTTAGTACTGCTAGGATGAGCTGAAAATGGAGAACTATGAGCTTCACATAACAACTCTCTCTTCAACTGTGAATCACAAGGCAGACATAATATCTTCCCAAATCTCAAAACACAATCATTATCAATGTTGAATTCAGGTAACATACCCTTCTGAACCATCTCTACCTTTTTCTGTAACTCATTATCTTGCTTTTGTGCTTGCTTAATTCCATATGATATAGAAGATTTCACTGATACCTAAAACAAAGCAGAAGAACATCCTGCACCAACAACTTCTATGCCAAAGTTTATCAAATCCTTAACCAAAGGATCATGTTCCAAACGTAACATGGTTAATAAATCATTACTTTTTCGACTCAAAGCATCATCCACTTTATTTTTTTCCCAGATGGTAATGAATTATACAATCATAATCCTTAATTAATTCTAGCCATCTCCTCTGTCTAATGTTCAATTCTTTCTTAGTGAATATATACTTTAAACTTTTGTGATCAGTATATATTTCATACTTTAATCCATACAAATGATGCCTCTAAATTTTTAAATCAAAAACAACAGCAGCTAATTCCAAATCATGTGTAGGGTAATTTAACTCACGAGTTTTCAACTGACATGAAGCATAAGCAATTACCATATCATTCTGCATTAGGATGAAACCAAGTCCTTTCAATGAAGCATCATTGTAGATAACAAACTCACCATTCCTAGAAGGTAGTGCCAAAACTAGAGCATTCACCAATATTCTTTTCAATTCTTGAAAAAATCATCACATTATTTTGTACAGATGAACTTAACACCCTTCCGAGTTAGCTTATTCAATGGGCTGGATAATCACGCAAAACATTAAATAAACCTTCAGTAATAGCCTGCCAAACCAAGAAAACTATGAATCTAGGATACATTTGTGGGTCTTTCCTTTTCTTCAACAACCTTTTTTTTGTAGGATCAACAGTTATTCCATCTTAAGAAACAATGTTACCAAGGAAAAAAAATTGCAACCAAAACTCACACTTGATGAATCTTCCATACAATTTATTTTCTTTTAAGGTTTGAAAAATAACCCTAAAATGAATTTCATGCTCCTCTTTACTTTTAGAAAACACCAAAATATCACCAATGAAAATAACCACAAACTTATCCAAGAACTCATAGAAAATTATATTCATAAGGTCCATGAATATAGTAGGTGCATTGTTTAACCCAAAATGCATTACTACAAACTCAAAATGTCCATATATTGTACGAAACACATTCTTTGGAACATCTGCTTTCTTTACCTTCAACTGATGGTATCCTGATCTCAAGTCAATATTTGAAAAATATTGAGCTCCTTGGTGCTGATCAAAAAAATCATCGATATGATACAAAGGATATTTTTTCTTAACAGTGATGCTATTCAAGGCTCTATAATCAATGTAAAGTCTCATTGAACCATCTTTATTTTTAACAAATAAGACAGGATCACCCCATAGTGATGTTATAGGTTGAAAGAAACCTTTCTCTAATAAATCTTGGAATTTATCCTTCAACTCTAAAAGTTCAATTTGAGCCATTCGATAAGGGGGTTTTGAAATTGGCTTAGCATCAATAACTAAGTCGTCAGTAAATTCAACTTCTTGATCTTTTATTATTCTAGGCAACTCATCAGGAAAAACATCAGGATACTCATTTACCACTAGCACATCATTAATCTGAACGGTTCCTTTGTTTTCAACAATATGTTCATGGTGACATTCATTTCCATCTTTTACATGTTTCTCAGCCTCTTGATATGTTTTCAATAGTAAGGGTTCATTCTTGCACAAAAACTGAATGTCTTTCTGAAAAGAAACTTCTTTGGCTCTATAATAATTCTTAGCATGGTAAACAGAGAGCCAATCCATACCTAGGATAACAACAAACTCTACTAGAGGTAAAACAATAGTGTTTGGAAGTAGGTTCTTTCCACGGATAAGGATAGAAAGATTCTTATAAATTCTTTTTGCCTCAACATTTTTCCAAGGTGTTTTTACCACAAGTTCTAGAGTCATTTCTCAAGATGGAATTCCCAATTTACTAGAAAAGTTTTCAGATATGAAAGAATGTGTAGACCCTGAATCAAAAAACACATTGGCATAATCTAAAAAAACAAAAAAAGTACCTGATACAACTTCATTTGATGACCAAACATCTACTGAAGTAGTTGCAAAGGAATTCACCACATCTTTCTACTTGTAGTCTGACTGCTTCCCATCATTTGAGCTCTTTGTTGAACACTCGTTTTCATAATAACCCATCTCATTGCACTTGAAACATTTCACTAACTGTAAATAATATTTGGTCTTACCATCACCCTGATCTTTTTCAGTGCAATCACGAGCCTTATGTCCCATCTTACCACATCAGTAGAACTTTCTAGAATTCAAAAGACAATCCCCAATAGGATCTTTACCACATTTATAACAAACTAAAATCTTAGTTTTCTTACCATCAGATCTTTTTGAAGGATTATTCCCTTTCTCTTGCCACCACAGTCTCTTCTTCTGTTGGTTTTTATAGAACACTAGATCATCGGAAAACTCCATTTCCACCTTCTCAACACATCAAACAATCTTTTCATAACTTTTGAACTTGTGAGAAGCTAATTCCCTTCGATATTTTGGCTTTAATCCTGAGTAAAAACGATTGATTTTACTCTCAAGGTCTTGGATAAAATATGGAGCATACATTGCCAATCGGGTGAAATTTTCTTCATAAGCAGCCACTGAGTCATCCTATTACCTCAATTCCAAGAATTGTTTTTCCATCCTAAGTCAAACAGACTTAGGAAAATATTTCTCAAGAAACATATCTTTGAATTCATCCCAATCAAGAGCATCAATCTCATCAACGTCCATGATATTTTTAACCATCGACCACCACTGATCTACTTCACCCTCCAAACAGTAAACAACAAGACTAACCTTTTGATTGTCCGAACGCCCCATGACATCGAAAATCTTCTATCATTCTTTAATCCACCCTTCAGCTAGCACATGGTAAGATAATCCTCTGAATGATGGGGGATGTTTCCTCCTAGAATTTTCCACCACTGACATGTTCCTCTGTGGTTGATCTGGCTGATCTCATACATGGATACCACCACCATTTATCGCTTGAGGCAACTATTCCATTACTACAACAAACTATTCAGTTCCAATTATGACCATCTCAGTATGCTAATTTGGAAGGTCATTTCCTTCTGTATGCCTTCCTAGCACTTCTACCCTGTTTCCTCTACATAAAGCCATTATGAATAAACATGTCTTAGATGAAGCAATATGGTAATCTTCAAATGGTATATAATTTTAATTTAACCATAAAAAATATTTTTGGATAATCATTTAATAGAATTATAACTCTTAAAGTTATCTAAACCAACCTTTGATACCAAATATAATGCCCCAGCCTTAAACATTACTTAATCTTGAGTTATTACAAGAATACACATTGAGGATCTTTTTAGGTTTAGAGTTTTAGAGAATTAGGTCATAAATCATGCATGTAATTCCACATTTAAACAAGGTGGTTACATTAAAGACAGTATTTTTTTTCTCCCATCAAGGAAACATATTTAAAATAAAACATGGATTCTTTCTTGAAACTTCCTTGACACTATCATCACATCATGTACCTTTACCTTGACCTGTGAAAAACATTTCAAAACTTGGGATGAGCATAAAAATCTCAGTAAGGGATATAAAAATACGGAAAGAAAACCTTAGCCCATGTATACATACAATCATTGAAATCATACTTTACTCATAATTTTAAGAACTTTAATATACCACATGAAATCATAAGTTTTATGAATAACTCATAGAAATAATAATACAAAAAGGTAACTTGAGGCATTCATAACATTCTTACATAGGGAGTAACCCTCATGGTTACATTTTGAATACCCAGTACAGTATATTCCCTAAATCTCTTCGGAGAAAACTTAGCATTTAACCCCTTCACATTACCCAATGAATTGGAGAGCTATCAAGGGCTCACCTACCCTTAGTTTATCACAGAACCACCTATCTTCATAATCAATGCCCAAGAACCATAACATAACCATATCACATAAAACATGCATAAAGGAAACATAACATTTCCACATTTCAATCAGAAGATATCAAAAACAAATTGATATAATCAAAACATTATCAAAACCATTTTCAATACGAAAATAAAATAAAATTAAAACATGGTATTTATTTTTCATTTAAATTTTTTTGTCTTGTAGAAGAATCCAAAACTCAAATAATGGTCACGGCGGTGGAGAAGTCATTGTCGTTGCATACGTAAGACAAAACATTCTTTTTGTCGTTTAGTAAAATGCTTCATACAAAAAGATTCCTTTTGAATAAAATTAAAAGTCAAAGGGGTTTATACATCGTATAAAATAAAGTTGTGTATAAAACAAAATATGCCTCAATGAAAGGAGATTGAGACGAAGTCCCTTACCTCGTGTCCGACTTGACTCGATCGTTCTTTAATCTCCTGAAAATTAAACTAGAGTTAATTTATGCTTTCTTAAGAACCTTTTACAAGTTGATTATTCATTTTTTATCAGTTATTACCATGTTATGAACATTATTTAATTATTTAAGTTAATAATAGTCGTTTTGTCAATCTTTGGTACGTGAGTCAAAAATAAAATTCTTATAATTACAAGTTGTTCATGTGGTAAAATATAAATTATATCAAGAATTATATTCATGATATAGATATCATTTATATCATATATATCCAGTATATACATGCATTTATAAAATACATAACATTTAGAGGTACGAAATGAAATGCACCGTTCATGGAGACGGTAATCCGTACGTACACATGAACGCTACTTTCATTTCTATTTCGTATTTAATGGAATTAAATAATAATTATATAAAGGTATATTACAAATTCAAGTATAATATCATATATAATATCATTAACTCTATCCTTTATACGTCCCACATGTGGCATTAATGATTCAAATCACTTTGAGGGGGTGGTAGTCCACACATCCTAAAATAAAATTATCGCGTTTACCCATAATGGAAACTATAAAGGTATGACATAAATGAAAAATGAAGAAGTATAAGGAAAACATAAACATAATATATATCATATATAAATATAGTTACATCTTAATGGCCACCATGAGAGGTGTTAAAAGAATATTGAACAATCATCGTTTTGTGAGGTAGTAATTTGCCACCCATAGAAATAGTATGTTCTTTAACCATTAGATGGGAGTGTGTGTAAGTGTAAATAAAATCCATATCATAATAAAATCCTAGTATATTTAATATACTTGTGTTTCTACAAAATAAAGGAATAAAAAGAGTTTAGGGGGTTGGAGAAGAAAAATAAAACAAAAGAACACAAAAGAAGACATTACCTTTAAATCGGGTAACTCCCCTTGGTTTGAACAAAAAGGGTTTCTTGAAGAGCTTTCTGCCTAAGGTAAGGCTTCTATGATGAAGAGAGGGATTTGGAGAGAAAAAATGAGCAGAGTTTGGCTGAGACAATGGATTTAGAGGTGTGGGTAAGGGGGTAGAGTTGGGGGCCTTTTATAAGAGGGATGAGGGGAACTCTGGGAAAGTCTTGAAATGTTACTTTATTATAAAATGATTTTAGAATTTTAAATGTCCCACAATGATATATTTCAAGGATGAGGTGATAAGGTTTCGAAATCCACCCATCCAATAGTGTTTTGACAAGTGTATGTCTTAGATTTTACATTATCTTTTTATTTTATTTAAATTATTCATTAATGAGGTAATCAATACATCATCATGGTGTCATAAATAAATAAATTTATTTAATGTCTAAAAATTATAAAAAAATAGCATGATTTAGGAAATATTTTTATCTTTTAAATGATTATTTATAGTCTAAGAGATCAATTATTTACACAAAATTAATTTTTTTTACTGAGGTGTAAAATAATTTTGTTATATTTTCCTTTCTTTAAAAATAAAATGGTAAAATGTCACTATCACAAAATATTGATTCCATGGGATACCTAAGTTGGAACAAGGAATACCATGGTCATCCATGACACAACCAGTAGCATTACGACACATGTTGGGGTCATTTTATATTATTATGATATTATTTTATTGCCCATAACTACCCGATTACTAATTAATCACGATAATTAATGATAATTATTGTTGTTACTATTCATAATGTCCAAAAACAAAAGAGTATTAATTACATATTTTTGACATTCTGATTCAAAATATGGAATCCATTTTACCAAATTCTAAACATAGGTATCACAGTAATTAAATTAAAAATAATTTCCATTGTCAAAACAAATAGCGGGTTTTTTAAAAACAATATCTATCAAAAGTTTGACACTTGTTTATGCCCAATTCCAAGGTGAAATTAATTACAATGACCAAAATTGGATTAAATATTAAAAATATATTCTAATTACAGTTTAAACCCAATTAAAAATATAATCTAACCATATAATAAAACTAGATGAAAAAGTAGTTTTGAAGTAAAATGTAGTATTTTTCACTATTCATTAAAAAATGAACATTGTCAGAATAATAACAAAAATTTATCCAAAGTAAATTTCAATCTCCCAATCCTATAGAATAAGTTTATTTTGACAAATAGAGCTTATAAAATTGTCAAAAGTTTAATTTAAAAAAAATTTTCCATCAAAAGGCGGTAAAACGATCTTTAAAAAAATATTAGAGTATTCAATGCTTAAGATTGGATTTATTCTCATTTTAAGACTCTAAAACACTATCTAATTCTTAAATAGACATAGATATAAAAATATATTATTATTTAATTACATGGGATGTTTCAATAACACTTATTACCCTAGAAAATTCATAATGGTTATCCAAAAACATATCTCATCATATATCAGTAAGAAAATTAAGTTTAAATGACTTTATTTGATCATGAAAAAACAAAAGTGGTTCTAAAGTGAAACCTCAAAATATTTGTCTCTTAGGCTATCGATACATGAGCTAACGCTCAAAATAACTAATGACCACTGAGGAATAATATTTCTAGAGTCATTCCATCATGATAATTGATTATATCGCCATATAATTATCCCTTAGAAACATTTTTCTCCACACCATGTTACTTATCTCATAACTTCTAATTCCAATGATCTAGTACCTTGAACCATTGGAATATCCCATTGGAACCCATACCTACAAACCATTGATGAACCATGTGTGACATTAATCCTACCATGTATGAACATACATTAAACCACTGGTTTATTGATAATTTATATTTTCATTATAAAATTTCAAAAAATGACAAGACTCCATCATCCAATAATATGAGGAGAATGTTGTATTTTCCCTAGAAATCCATGTACAATTCCTTATATAACTCATAATATCCAAAATTATTCACTTGTTGTTGTTTATATATCCTCAGATTCCACCTCATGAAAAAATACTAGTTGAACCCGCTCTAGCCATCCTTTATTGAAAGCACTCATCCCCACCTATTGATGTGTTTACAACTGCTCAATCATGATGAATTTAAGAGAAAAGTAATCTCTTAATCATCTAAGAATGATCACTGCCTAATTCATGGTTATATTTCTTAATTATACCATCAACTATCAAAAATTAATTTCATAACCAACCAAAAGTAAAGAAACACCTCTGATCCGAACACCCTTATATACATTTAAATTCCACCATGATCCTGACACCAACACTTGGTCTCAATCCACAATTTCATCTAATCCCCTACATGAAATTCCCAAAATAATATAAACATGAAAAAAATCACATCAAGATCTTAATCCCATATAAACTATCCAATAATCAATCTCATAGAGCAATTATTCTTCTCTGATGAGGCTCGTACACATACAATTAAAAAATAAATCCCCAACTACGAGTATCCTTATCCTCATGCTACTAAACCAAGTCTAAATATTCTTTCCCCATGCTTCGTCCATCACTAAACATAAATATTTGTATGGATAACCCCTCTAATTCACGAGTTCCATCATAATATTTATTACAACCCATTCCCGACTCCTGGGAATGAAACCCATGAAATATAACAATATACACTCCATATCAGGGCCCTCAGATTCATATGGTTGATGTTCCACTACCCCCCATAAAAATTTATTTATACTTTACCTTGAGTGGGTTATCAACAGATCCCTTATCAAACATGTATATCAATCCTTTCAAGCCACTCTCACCACATCTCGTGAAACTCTTTACCTTAACCAAATCCTAGATCAACTATGTCACATCACCTGATCTACTCCTATGAAACCCACATCACAATACCAATTTTCTATTATTATCTAAATATATGGGTTACCAAACCCACACACATCTCATTATACTTTCAGCAATCCTCAACCTTCTCATTGGTTTAACTTTTTCACATGTTAAATGGGTATCACACACAAATTTAAGGTATCATTCTCATCCCATCTTTTCCAGTTGGAGTATAATCCCATACCTCCCAATCCATCACATGGATAATGATCCCATGATCCATATTTCCACTAACTATGTTTACCATGCTCTTTGTAATGTTAAATCATTAACAAAGGATCTCTCATTGAAATCATTATTAAAATCATGCAATTCAGTCATGAAAAGTTCTATCACATAGGCCCACACCCTTTGATGTTGGTTCAAAACTTGAGTAAATAAACACACTCATATAATGTTCTAAAGTTCATTCAAGGTCAACAGAGTCATATGTTCAAACAACCATGCCCTTGATGTCTAACCCTTACACTGAGGCACTACTGATTCCACATAAAACCCTAATCAAAAAAATTACTATACTATACATAGTATCACCTTACATGAATTTATAGAATAACCTAAATCACTCACCCATTAATACTATGTAAATATAACCCATCAACCCTAGCTAACCTAATTAACTGGTTACCCTTGATCCTCATAAGGCTATGACTCACTAAAACTTGAGTTGTATCTCAAGTTTCAAAAGGTCCTCCCACCGAGACCATATACCAAGGTCTCTTTAGAGGTTAAATCATAGGAAACATATCATATCATCATATGAAAGTATAATATAACCACACTATAAACACCCTATCAAGGGCCTCTTAACATAACGTTTCTACATGCCATCTCAATATCCTTTCAAGGCACAAATTCCCACTGAGAATCCATAAACAATAATATCCCTTGAAAATCATGATCTTGGGTAATATGATACGGTATCATCAAGGATTATATGTGTCAAGAAACCTTATTCATAAAGATTGGTTAGATAGTATTCTATTCCAATCAATATGGGAATACACCATATAGGTTGTTAGAGGCACTTTAAATAACTAAACTCTGATCACATCACACAAGTATACTCACAATACTGGTATCACCTTCTGATGATCCATATCTAAAAAACCACTATTACCTAGTTCGGTTAAGTATACTTTCAAAACAATACATATGTAAAAACTCCATATAGTTTGTTATTGGAACATTAAATAACAAATCCAAGGTGACTCACTCTTTCCAAGAATTAGTACAATAGATGAATCCCTATAGAACCTGGTAACACCACACTAATACATACATATAACTGCTATCACCGTAATACAATCCATACCCAGATAAAACCCCAATTAAAAGCTTGGTTAAATAGAATACCATTCTAATATATATAGGAATACACCATATATGTTGTTATTGGTACTCTATGTAAACAAACTGGATGAACTCACACCCACATGGTGTATATATAAGGAAATAACTACACTTACCCACCACCCCTGAGATCCCTACACATTTCAATATGAAGGGATCATATCATTGTAGTCATCATCGATCATCTCACATTAGGATCCATAATAACTACCACTGGAATAAAAAAATATAAAATTAATCACAAATAATTATAATTTTTTCAAGTATTTATATGAGAGAACGTTATATGAAATTTTTTTGGCACTTTAAACAACTTAGGATAAGTAATGAGTAAAAAATAATCACACTAGTAGGCCTACATCATATGGATCATACATACCTAATATGATGGATGTGATACCTCTTTCCTCTATAAGAATGATCCAAAATATATAGCTGGCCTCTTACAAATTGATTATGATCCAGGAATCAAATAACTTAAGAATCATAAATATTGAACATCATGTGAGTCACACTAAGTATAAAATTCACAATAACCATGATATTTCATGAAAATAACATAAATCCCATACCCATGGTAATGTTGACTTATACTAGTAAAGGTGTCTGGGATGTGATATTTTTGATTCCATTACAAACTCTGACACATCCCTATGTGTCCTATCAACCAAATACTAAAAACATAAGTAAATCTAAAAAAATCTTTGATACCACTTTGTAACTACCTATGATAGCTCAATCTATGAACTATAATTGAACTAGTTCACTATGTGACCTTAATAATACACTCCTGTATCAAATTCTAGAGGCTACTAACTTACAGTGAGAGTCTAAGGAGGTATCATGGGGAGGCTATACCCCTATATCAGAGTGAATAGTCATAAATAAATATCCAACATAATATACATAAATGTATGCATAATAAAAATGAACAGAATAGTGTAAGTAATAAATATAAACCATATTTATGATAAATAAAAAGAAATAAAGACTTGAAAAATTATACTAAACAATCATAATGAATGACCCACTAGGCCAATCATATATAAATACCCAAAAAATAAAATAAAATATATTCAGATCTACGAATACCTTGACCCTCTCCTCATCTCGATCTCCTATAATCGTATAATATATCTTTCTCATCCATTTTATCTTAATACTCTTCATAATATGTGATTATAATATCTTTATTAGAGCTAATCATGTACCCATGTTCAATGGAATCCTTAGAAGGGTGTGAGTACAAAAATCACTAGGGGACCACCATTATGGTCTCATGAAAACAGGTATATGTTGTAATATGTGCATGTGACATGCTCGAATGAAATTTCAAAATAACTATAGAATAATAAATAACTATCATTACCTGCTTCATATAGATACCAGAATATGTTTTAGAAGGTAAAGATGATGGTGAATCTACATTAATATCACCACACATTGGATGTACAAATATAACCTTGGAAACTCCCAAATTGTCATCAATCCTTAAGTTCACTACCTCAATCAACCACACTATCCTTGATTAATTATATAATTTCTATGATCAAGACAATCACATCATGGGAATCTCTATCTACACTCTGGGTAACCCTACTCACACCTCCGTTAATGCGTTGTGGATCCTATGGAATCTCCAGGTATCCCTCATTATTACGCCCTCAGACTATACCCCATGAAAGTACCTAGGAACTCTCAATGTTATGCTGATTAATGATTAATAGTAGGGGGTGTCCCTAGAAAATAATATATATCTAGTCATGAATAATTCTTAGGAAACCTTTTAAATCAAAGAGAATACCCTCCCTATATCCCATAATCAATATCATGGGTATCATCTAATTCCCAGCTCTTCATTCAGAACATCAATGGTGAACCCAACATATCATAGGGGTTGTATCCAAGGAATTAATATATGGGATAAAATAGAAACCCTCAATATGTACAAAATCCATGAAAATAGATATACACCTAACCAATATCTCATACTGCCATTCAAATCATGATCATCATAAGAATTCAAAATGGTATATTGGAATCTCTATTTTACTCCTAGAACTCAGACATTCAAAATAGTATCTATTAGACCCCAATTGAGTTTTGGTTGTATTTTTTTCAATAGATCAATATGTGGATTATGTTGAAGTAATAAATACTATTGAAGAAGGTAATGGAAATATGGATTGAAGTTCTCAATCAGACCGAGAACCATGGGCATAAAAACTGGATCTAGACTATTGGTATGAGTCAATACAATTCATTGAATTGGGATATTTATATAAAATTAGAAGATTAAGGAAAAAGTATTGATTCTGGAATGAAAATGGTTATCATAATGAGGAAATGTTTTAGGGTTTGAATGTCTTGGATGTGAATCTGATGATGATTTTCTATTTGGTAATTCATAAAAGTCATAAGTTATATGAGAAACTTGTGATGCAAGACTTATGAAGAAAAGGGGTATATTTTATGCTTCTATTAATATTGGGTATTGGATTTAAAGAAAGGACTTGATGGATGTCTGGGAAGTTACAGTGCTTCCTAATGTAAGTTAGATGATGTTATCCCAATATCAAAAGTATTTAATGTCATGAGTAAGTCATGATTAAAAGAAGAAGTTTGTAGAAGAAAAAATTTTATGGATGAGAGGATAATAAAATTTGAATTATTCTGGATACTACATATCAATGTTAGAAACATGAGACACAAAAGTATAAATATCATCAGTAGTCCACTGACCCATCATAATGGACTCTGGAAATGATTTGTTTTCTAAATTTTTTGTATTTTAAAAACATCAAATATAGAGTTTTATGAGAGATATAATGTTCGAGAAAGTTTGAATTTCATTTAAATTGGGTTAAGAAAAAATGAATTCATACTTTGTTATCTTATAGTTGGGTCAAGACCCAAATAACAAAATTATTGATTATTTTTCTAGAAGAGGTGAAGACTCATCAGATTGGATCTAACATTGATTCATCCGAGTGAAGATGATACCAATAAATCAAGCATGGAATAACCAAAATAAAGTCATTAGATTTCGGATCATCAGTCTAAGGAAGTTAAGAAAATAATAAATACATTGAATGTATTCAAAAATGGTTTTAAATGTGTTATATTTAAGAGTTGATATATAGAATAATCATGAGAATACTTTAAGTGTTTCTAAGAGGTCATTGTAATGGGATGTATTTAGTATTATATGTGTTTTAATTGTAATGATAACTCATATTTCTTTCATATGTGTTCATTTATTATAGAGATATTTAATGAATAATATGTTTTATTCCTTCATCATAATTAATAATCATAATGGTTAATCATAATGAAGAATCATAATAGTGAAATTTTTGTAATCTTGATGAAGTATGAATATTCAAGAAGCACCCAGAAGGATTATTAAGAATTGGAGAAGTCAAAGATATATCTGAAATATTTTCAGAACCTCACCCAAACCATATTGTATTTTCTTATAGAATGAGTTCTTGGTCCATTTGTATTTTGTGTGAAAATTGAATTGTTAATGTTTGTCAAAGGATCCAACATTCTTTTTGTTTCGAATTGAGTTTCAAATGAGAGTTTTTTTAATTTTAATCTTTTGAATTTCCATATTAACGAGTCCATCAGAGTGAGGTTCAATATGGTCATTTGATAAAGGTCAATGATGATGCTTCATCAGTGCAAGTCCATTGGAGTGATCCCATCAGAGAAAAATCCATCGGAACAAGTTTCATCAGGCCAATTTACATCAGACTATGGAATAGTGAGATGTAGATTGAGTTCATATTCCATTGAGGAAGGAATTAAAAAAGGAGAATTGTACTGAGTCAAATTGGTTGAAACCTATCAGACTGAGGGTACCAGACCAAGGAAAATCAAATTGAATTTTGCTGAGGAAGATATCAAGAATGAGTTTCTATAAGGAGTTTCAAAACCAAAAAGTTTGTTGGATAATTTTTTATGTTATTTAATATTGTACATAGGTAAATTATGATTCAGTTTACTTATAGAGAATGTGAATTATTTCTGAAGTGGATCAAAAAAGGAGAAATAAATTGAAGCTTTTAACTATGGATACTTACTAATTTTTGAAAAGCCTTATCTTTCTGGGGTGTATAACCAAATATATAAAGATGGATACTGAAAATGGTAGATGGGGGTTAACCAACTATAGTGGGATAATTACTACTAGGATTTTAGAATTTATCAATACTTGTACCTTTATATTCTGGGAACATGTTAGTTAAAGAATCCATGTTGGTGGGACTATCCAACATGAAAATGGGTAGTTCTTTGAACCAAAAATTGTAAATATTGTGTGTTACATTTTCTTTATATTTTTATAAAAAAGGTATAGGTTGAGAAGTTACATGAGTGGATCATAACCTTAATAAATTTTAGAGGTTAACAATGTAAACTAAAGCAGTAAATTAAAATATTATTATAAAATAAAAACAAACAATTATCCCCCCCCCCTCTCAGTGTTTTTGACACTAATTAGGAACAAAAATTAGTATCGAATCCTAGGTTACCTCAGAAAGATCAATTTCTATGAATGAAGAATTTTAATTTAGTGAACTATAAGGGGATTATAGTTTTCATTTATATGAACTATCACATCTGGAAAGATATAATACATCATTATCTTATATCTATTGTTTATGATGTTTTGGAAGCTAATAGTAATGTATTTACACCTCTTATTGAGAATGATCCTCTTACAACTTCTCATAAGATAAATCTTGAGAATGATTGAAGTGTTAAAAATGATTCACTCTCATCACTAATTGAAAGTGAGTTTCTTAGAGTAAGAGGTGTTGAAACAAAAAAAGGTATTTGGGTTACATTGAAAAAAATGTATGAAGGAAATAAAATAGAGAAGAATGAAAAGTCACATATTTGGGGGAAAAATTATGAAGATCTAAAAATATATGATCATGATTCTGTTGGGGACTTCTTTATAAGGGTAAATGATATTTTTATCACCATAAGATATCATAGTGAGAAAATGGAATATGCATCGATTGTTGAAAATATCGTGAGAATAATTCCTAATAATTTTAATACTAAATTATCATCTTTCGAAGATAGAGATCCTAAAACTCATTCTTTAGACGATCTTTATAGTAATATTTTTACTTATGAAATGATAAGCGAGAAGGTTATGAAAGGTAAAGAAAATATTGATCAATAAATTCCCATCAAAACATTGTTAAAAGAGAAAAATAATGATAGATAAATTAAATAAGAATCAATTGATTTGTAATATAATAAAGAATTTGAAGATTTCAATATAATCATATACCTCCTTTATAATATATAAAATAAGGGAGAATGTAAAAGAAAAACACTCAAATATTTGAATTGTGAAGGGAAGAAAAACTTGGAAAAAAAAATTCCTAGGATGAAAGTTTGAGAATATCAGTCTGAGGAAGATAACAAGAAGACTCAGAAACAAAAGTTAAAGAATCATAAGAAATAATTCCTTATAATAAGAAGGAGAAAATTTATGTGAGTTCGATAAATAAGGATGATTTCTCATCCAATTATGAACATGATCATTAACTCAAATTTATTCTTCAAGTCATAAAATGGATGTGATTCATCTAGCAGTGATGATGATTATTATGAGTTGATAAAAATATAATGGATTCTAAAATGTAATTTGGGGAATGAACATGAAAAAATAATGAACTCAATAAAGAATGAAGGAAGATACATAAATGCATTAAAGACAAAAAAATTTAGAATAGTGATCTTAAAAAAAAATTGAAAAGTTATGAAAAAACTATCCTGCAATGAGAATATCAATAAAACAGAATCTACAATTATCAAAGAAATAAAGTAGAACAATTTAAAGGTAGATAAATCCCACTATAGTAAATGGAACTTATACCCACAATTTTGAACCATGGGTATAGCCCCCAAAACATGGGTATAGGCTATACCCATAGTTTTGGGAACTGTGGATAGTTTATCTGTCTGTATATCTCTAAGTTATACCCATGTTTGAAAATTATATTCCCATAGTGTAACGTCCCAGTTCTGGGAGCTACCGAGAGGAGCCCCGTACCTGGTTGGTCACATGGCCTCAAGCACATTTCCCCAAATGTCAAAGGCTTCCGACTAGCAGTGAGGTCCTTGGGTGTGATAGTGGGGAAACTATTCCCTCATTGGTAGAGTAAAACAGTAGAAGTAAAACAGATAGTAATAAAGAAAGTTGTAATAATACCATAAAATAGTAAATAGCAGAAGACTGGAAGTAAAAACAACTAAAAACATATAAATATATATGATGAATGATATATATGTCTAGGAAAGCATCCAAACAAGTCACAATTATATAATATAATACTAAAACAAAGTACAGATAAAATCAAGTAAACAGCTCCACAGCATCGCAAGCCACAGCTTGGTCCCATGCTCCCTATCTCCATAGCAATCAAGTACCAGAAGTAGAAAGGCACTTTCCCTTATCTATACCTGCTAAAATATAATCTGTTTGGGCCTAAAAGCATGACCCAAATAGTATGTGACTCTAATACTAGTAGGAAACCTCCCAAAGATTTGTGCCTAATAGTCAGTGTATATATATAGCCGACAATATAAAAATGAAATAGTAAACAAGAAATAACACATAATAACAATCCTAAAAATTCATTTGCATTCATTTTTATATATAAAGAGAAACCAATAAAAAGCAGGTAAACCTATAAGAAGTACTCACAGCCTAACCCCTCTAGTTCAACCAAAAAACCACAAGCAACCCTCTAGGAAGTACTCACCATTTGACCCCTCTAGTTTTGCTTTAGAAAAGACACTATAAGGAATAAATCGCCATCAATTCCACCTATGGTCTCGTATCGATAACTAATATGCACTTTGAGGAATCACCCAACGTCCAATTCCCCCTTTGGACCATATTGAGGAAACTACAGACCTTCTGAGGGAGCACAAAGTCCTTCCCCCCTATGTTCTTATGACATAACAGTAAACAAACACTATGGAGAAGCCCTCAACATCCATTATTCTTATGTTCTACTACACCAGGTTCTCATGGACCTCTGTAAGTCATTCATGCACAGAAGATACATTGAAGCCAAAGAAAACCTCAATAACTACTTATATAAACAATCTACAACATATCATAGCATGTTAGATAATAATCACTCCATCCTAACAATACTAGGTATGGGAATCAAAGCAGCATCCTAATAGGAAAAGCTAGACCAAACAATCAAAAACAAGAAAACATGGGGAAAACATCCATAGAATGGAAAAGTTAACCCTAGTCACAACAATTATCCTCTATCCAAACAAACAAGGAATAGTTGGTAAAAACAGGGCTAAAACCATAAACATGCAATAGCTTGTTCTTGGGTATTGGGCATTTTTGCACATAAAATTAAAAGAATATCTACGAAAAGGCACAAACCACCTACCTCGGTGTCTTGAGATCGATATACAAGAACCTCAGGCCATGAATCACCCTAGAACACCGTAGATCTACAAAAATTCTTATAATGTTCGATTGAGTATAACTCATGAGATGAGAAATCAGGAGATGACGTTCTAGAATAAGGAAGAACTCACTGTGGTGATTCCAACACAATCAACGGTGGTTGATTCGAAGAACGGACTGTGAGTCAGGGGCTCAGTGAAGATATGCGGTCATAGAATCACTCCTGGATGAGACAGACCAAGAGAAAAAGGGTTGTGTCGATTTGACGTGACCCCGGTCCGTTTAATGAAAAAAAAGAAAGTACACGGTGTGTTCTATAAAAGTACATGGCATGTACTTTCATTTTCGAAACACTACTTTAGGTGGTCTCCAGGTCACCACACACAGCCAAGTGCTTGGCCATTAAATGGCCAGCACACGGTCACTAGCGGAAACTTGGTACACGGTGTGTAATCCTGAAATTTCCTAAATTTTTTCTTTTTTTAAAAAACAACCAGAAAAGAAAAACATACCTGAAAAGAATCTCCAGGTTCATAAAAACTTCCCCCCTTAAAAAATTCATCATAAAATTTTCCTAGCAAGGCAGCATAGAAGAGGAATCCTCAAACAGCTCCGGCCACTGTGATCGTATATCGGCCTCCCTCTCCAATGTCCCACCCTGAACTCGCTCGTGCTGCCATAGCACTCATACCAAAGGAATAGACCAACCATAGAGGACCTTCTCATTTTGATCAACACTCTGGATAAGATGCTCCTTGAACGAGGTGTCCACCTCGAGCTCAACCTCCTCGGGTTGGAAAACATGATATGGGTATGAGAAGTAATTTTGGAGCTGAGAAACGCGGAAGACATCATGTGTAGCCCGATACCTCTGAGGTAACTGAAGCCAATAGGAAATCAATCTTACTCCCTCCAAAATCTCAAATTCCCTGATGTACCTCGGTGAAATCTTAACCTATTTTTTAATCCTCCAATGTCTCAACCTCAGTGTGACATGCAGGAAAACTTGATATCTAACCTCTAACTCCAGAGGTTGTCTCCTTCGATTAGTATAAGACTTCTGTCATGAATGTATAGTCTCCATTCTCTTCTAATTTAACTCTATCTACTCTGTGGTCTCTTGGACAAGGAGAAGTCCCAGTATAGTTTCCTCTCCAGCCTCCAACCAACATAAGGGTGATCAGCATGGCCTACCATACAAATCATCAAAAGGTGACATCTGAATAGTTGCATGAAAATATATTATTGTTGGAAAACTCCACAAGTGGTATGTGCTTCTCCCAAGAACATCCAAAATCCAAGAATTCATGCTCAAAGCATGTCCTCAAGCACCTGAATTTTTCGCTCGGACTGGCCATCTGTCTGGGTATGGTAAGTTGTACTCAGATGTACATGTGTACCCAAAGCCCTGTAAAGTCCCTACCAGTCCCGATACGTAACACAGGTGTCCCTATCTGAAATAATGGAGTGTGGAGCCCCATTTAGAAGTAAAATCTCTCAGATGTACAACGGTCCTAGCTAATCAACACTGAAGGTCTCTTTGATCGGAAATAAGTGAGAAAAATTTGTGAGTCTTTTAGTGAAGACCCAAATTACAACATTCCCTCAAGGCGACCTCATCAAACCTATCATGAAATCCATCATGACATCATTCCATTTCCACTCGAGAATGAGTAACTACTACAAAATCACTACTGGTCACTGATGCTCTACCTACACCTACTGATAGGTGGAACATCTCATGACAAACCCATCAACATATCTCTTTATATTTAGCTACCAATACTGATGGTGTAGATCTCGATACATCTTGGTGAAACCAAGATGAAATGCCCAAACCGAGGAATGAATGTCTTGCATCAGATCCTTGTGTATGTCTGCTAGAACCCACACACATCCATTAAAACACAAGATCTCATCCTCACCTATAGTCCATATAGGAATGGGGTCCTCCCCAGACACACTCTCCCATAAGACTATGCCTTCTGAATCTGATAGCTGCCTCATTCACACTCGATCAAGTAGAGTAGAGGTAACAGCTATAGAAGATAGGAATGTCTTCTCCTATATGTTGTGCACCTTCAAAT
Source organism: Viscum album (assembly GCA_963277665.1). Taxonomy (NCBI): domain Eukaryota; kingdom Viridiplantae; phylum Streptophyta; class Magnoliopsida; order Santalales; family Viscaceae; genus Viscum; species Viscum album. The sequence goes on along the minus strand of OY728141.1, from coordinate 453,559,060 downwards.
GAGTTTTAGAGAACAGATTCATAAGATGCCACTCACTACTGGCCTCCTAAACTTCATTTATCTGAATCCTCCTCCTCTGTGCATCATCCACTGCATTTCCCTTCCCAGGCATGTAGGCAAGCTTAAAGTCAAAAGACTGAAGGTACTCAACCCACCTTCACTGTCTCAAATTCAGGTCAAACTGAGTGAAGATATACTTTCGACTTTTGTGGTTAGTGAAGACCACAAAATTATCTCCCAACAGATAGCGTCTCTAAGAGTGTAAATAATTAACAACAATAGTCAACTCAAGATCATGCGTCGGGTAGTTCCTCTCATATGGCATCACTACTGAGACTCGTACACAACAACCCCTTGTCCCTGCATAAGCACTACTCCCAGCCTAATACCTGATGCATCAAAGTAAATATTATAGATCTCTCCTGGCTCTGGAAAAACTAGTATTGGTAATGAAGTCAACCTCCCTTTTATCTCCTACAAGATTGATTCACAAGAATCTGACCACAAGTACTTTTTACCCTTCTTAGTCAGGCCTGTCAGCGGTGCTGCTAAGTATGAGAAGTCATGTATGAAAATTCTATAGTAAGCAGCCATCCCTAAAAAATTTCATACCTCAATGAAATTTTTCTACTGCTCCCAGGAAACTACTACTCTCACTTTCTATGGGTCTACTAATACTCTTTTCTCTGAGATAACATGACCCAAGAAGTGAATGTGGTCCATTCAAAAGTTTCATTTTGAGAACTTAGAATATAACTGATGCTCTATCCATCTACTGAAAATGATCTCAAGATGTGTGGCATGGTCATGTCGAGTGTGACAGTACACCAAGATAATATCCACGAAGACAACCACAAAATAATACAATTATTGATGGAACACTCGATTCCTCAGTGCCATGAAAACTGTTGGTGCGCTTGTGAGACCGAATGGCCCAACCACATACTCATACAGACCATACTTGCTTCAGAAGTTTATAAGGGGTACATATAATGGTCTAACATGTAAATTATGATAACTAGATCTCAAGTCAATATTTTAGAACACTCGATCTCCACAAATTTGATCAAATAGATAATCAATCCTCGACAATGGATATTGGTTTTTGACAATAAACTAGTTCAACATCCGATAATCCACAAAAATTCTGAGGGTACCGTCCGCCTTCTTCGCAAACAGAATAGGCGAACCCTAAGGAGAAGTACTGGGTCAGATGAAACCCTTTTCCCACAACTAATCCAACTGCTTATTGAGCTCCTGCAACTATGGTGTAGCCATCCTATAAAGAAGAATAGACACTGGTGATGCTCCTGGAACAAGCTCAATAGAAAAGTCTACCTCATTCTCTAGAGGAAAACTGGAAAATTACTCTATAAAGATAACCCTGAAATGATCCACAATTGGAGGAAAGTTCATCTATGAAGTCTCATGTTCATCCAGATATAGACTAGAAATTTGGGTTTTAACTCTTCTAAACCCATGACGCTTGGGTTCTACTCTGCTCGCCTGAACATCTCATTAACCCTTATGAAGAAACAATCCACCATCTAGTGATTTAAAACTCACCCTATGGTCATAGCAGTCGACAATAGCCTAGAAGGAAACTATTCAATCAATTCTGAGAATGAAATCATAAATTTTCATCTCTAGAAGATAGAGGTCCCAAAAAAAGTGACACCCACCAACCTCTAGAAGGAAATCCTTTCACTGATGTACACTAGTCGTTCTAGTTCCCAATGGAGTGTCTAGTATTAAGATATTGGTAGAAAAAAATATACAGAGCCCAACACTCTCCACAATAGTTACACATATAAAGCTATGGGAAGACCATGTATTTCAAAGAACAGAAGCTAGAACTGAGGCAATTAGGATCATACCTTGAACTGTAGAGGGTTCCAGATTCTACTTCTGTTGGGTCTGATACACTGCAAAACTCTAACCTACACTGCGGCCCTACGACCCTGCCTGACCACCTTGAGCTAATCCACCCTGATGTCGCTGAAATCCAGGTGATTGACCCCCAGGTCTGTGACCTCCACCTTAGCCTGAATGGCTAGAAGAACTCTAGTTCCCTAACTGATGGGAAATTGGTGGTGCTTCTCCTAAACAAGGAGTCATATAGAAACCCTTGTCACTAGCTTTTGGTGAGAATATCTGATAAAAGTGCTGAAGGTGACCCTTCTTGTATAATTATCAGCACTACACTAGGTCTCTCAAGAAATGTTGTCTCGTATGACCGCTCTTCCATCACTGATATCACACCACCTAGCTACTAGAAGATGTCTCTCGCCTACAATGATCTCTGTGGATAGAATCCCTATGATGCTTCCTGCTATCAGTAGGAGGGATACGAACTCCATATGTAAAATCACCTTGTCTCACCACTCTAGAATCCCTCAGATTGCACTCTGTGATCAGCACATGGTTGACTATAGAAGTGATGGAAGTCAACCTGGAAATGTTCACCTAAGATCAGATGTCATTTCTGAGAAAATCCTCAAAATTCTTTTTTAATAATAATTAGTCACCTCCTGGGATAGGCGTGAAGTGATACAACTCAGTGAAACGTGAAGAATACTCCATAACAGAAAGAGTACCCTGCTCCAGACTCATGAACTCTCAGGATCGATCGGGTCTCAAAGTATCTGGGTAGAAGTAGTCATAAAAGGCATGAAGAAACTCATCCCACACCATAACCTGTTGGCATCCCGCATGTGAGATCACATCCCATCATCTCTTTGTGGAGTCTCGAAGCATATACATAGCGAGTTTCACCCTTATATCTGGAGGTATATCCAGAAGCTCGAATATAGAAATCATGGATTCTAACCATGACTCTATATCTTGAGGTCCTCCTTCCCCTATGAAGGTGGGAGGATGCTGCTGCTGGAAAACCCATGTCAACTCTATAATAGTAAGGGTAGGATGCGGTACTCCTTAGAAAATCTGCAAAAACCTCATAAAGCACTCTCAGAACTATACATCAGCACCTCTGTCTGGAATGACGACTAGTGTCAAGACTGTCACAATTGGAGGATCTGCTGGTAGTCCCTAATCATCCATATCTGGTGTCTAATCACTACCCTATAACTGGAAGACAACCGAAGGACGACTCAGTGGCCTGACTCTACAATGTCAAGCACACACCTTAGATCAAGATTAACAGGTACTGAAACTTAGAAATGTAAAAAGGGAACAAGAGAAATAATGCATTCATTGTTTTTCAAAACATGGATACACGACATTTATAATTCCTACACGACATGTTACCTTAAGCCTTCACATGGGTGTGTACTTCTTCCAACCCATGTCATTTAGCACCCAATAGACATGGTGTGCTGTCCTAACACATGGAGTGTACTTGAATCCTCTTCCCCTACCTAAGTTATTCTACACAACTCAGCCACACAGTTTCCCTAGAACAAGACTACACAGCATGTTAGTTCTAGACACGACGTGTACCAGAAAAACTTCACCAACCCATGTTGTTAGTTACACAACCGGTCACATGGATGATGCTACAAGGTGTGTTTATTCTAGACACGACGTGTATAATAAAGAGTTAAATGACCCGTGTTGTTTGTTATACGACTGAATTCAAGGGTCACACTACACAGTGTGATCAAGCCTGACATGGCGTGTATGACTTAAGTTTTTACCCATACGTGTTGTTTGTCACACAGGTGGACACATGGTCTACTCAACACGGTGTATACATTAAAAAATGGTGTGTTCTACCAAAGATTTCTGAACCTCGTGTCTCTGCCCACACAGCCAGTGACACAGTTAGAGACAACATGGCATGTACATACAGTACACGGTGTGTACTTAAGAAAAAAAAGTTCCTTCCCGAACAGAAGGACACATGTCATGTATTTATCATTACACACCATGTATTCTAGGATTTTTCAGATAATAATCCTCAAAAACTACTCTAAAACCTATTAAAACAGTAAAACGAACATTAAAGTGCCAAATTCTGATCCGTGAGGGCCCATACTCCCCTGAGAATCAATTCTTGTCATATTATACATGTCATACAAAAGGAATAACAATACAATGATCGCCCAATTTCTGATCCATGAGCGCCCATAACACCTCAAGAACCAAATTTTGGCATTCATTCAAATAAAACCTTACACAAATCAATACCTTATTAAAAATCTAGTATTCTATCAAGGCATCTATCACAACCGTATGCACATATAGCATAATACCTATAACTAAAACATTAAATCAATAATTCACCCTAAATGGCATGGAAGGAATGCACGAAATGTGATTTCTAACAAGTGCTTATATGATGCATGAGATGGAATACCCTCATCTAATCGGGTTGAAAAATATATAGAACCTCAATAACATCAACGATAACCACAAAATACATGTGAATCACCCAATGGTGAAATCAAAGCAACTGTAAAATTGAAAAACCAGAAAAATTGCAATAACCGAGGTAAATTGGAATTTCTCCATACACATGATATCTAATCATGGGAACAACTTATTACCAACTACGTATTCCTTCCTATCCCTAGATATGGGCTCCAAAGAATAAGTCAATAAGAAAATAATCCTCTGATACAACTCTGTAACATCCTAGTTCTGGGAGCCGCCCAGAGGCGTCCCATACTAGGTTGGTCACATGGACTCAAGCGCATTTCCCCAAACACCAGAGGTTGCCAACTAGTAGTGAGGGCCTTGGGTGTGATCGTGGGGAAACTATGACCTCATTGGAAGAGTAACACAATGGAAGTAAAACATATAGTAATAGTAGAACCAGTAATAATAACATAAAATAGTAAACAGTGGAAGACTAGAAGTAACAAAAACTAAGAACATATAAATATATATGATGCATGATACATATTTATAGGAAATAAGCCAAACAACTGACAGTGTTGTAATAAAATACTAAACCAATGTACATATAAAATCAACTAAACATCTCCACAATATCGCAAGCCTCAACTTGGTCTCATGCCCCCCTGCTCCACAGCAATCAAGTACCTAAATTAGAAGAGCACTTTCCCTTATCTATACCTGCAGAAATAAAATCTATTTGGGCCCAAAAGCATGACCAAAACAGTGTGTGAGATTAATACTAGTAGGAAACCACCCAAAATATCTATGCCTATTAGTTAGTGAATATATATGGCAGGAAATAAATAAAATGAAGCAGTAAACAAGGAACTACACATAGTAAAAATCCTAAAAATTCAATTGAATTCATTTTTATATATCAAGAAAAACCAATCAAAAGCAGGTAACTATTTGGGATGTGATCATAGCCTAACCCTTTGGGTTCAACCAAACAACCATAAAAAACCCTATGATAAGTACTCATAGTATAACCCCTCCGGTTTAGCTTTTGCAAAGACACTCTGAGGAAGCACTCACTGTCAATTCCCCATGTGGTCTCGTATCCGTAACTAATAGTCACTCTGATGGAGTACTCAATATACAATTCCCCATGTGGCCCATATCGAGGAAACTACAAACACTCTGAGGGAGCACAAAGTCCTTCCCCCAAATGGTCTCACAGCGTAACAGTAAACAGACACTCTGGAGAATCCCTCAACGTCCATTATCCCTACGGTCTACTACACCTGGTTCTCACAACCCTGTGTAAGTAATTCATGCACAAAAGATACATGGAATCCAAAGTAAACCTCAATAACTACTTGGATAAATAATCTATAGTATATCATAGTATGTCAGATAATAATCACTCCATCCTAACAATACTAGGCAGGAGAATCAAAGCAACAACCTAACAGGAAAAGATAGACCCAATGGTCAAAAACAAGAAAACATGGAAAAACATCCATAGCATGGAAAAGTTAACCATAGTCACAACAATTAACCTCTATCCAAACAAACAAGGCATAACAGGTAATAAAAGGGCTAAAACCATAAACACCCAATACCCCGTTCTTGGGTATTGTACATTTTTTCACATAAAATTTAAATACTATCTACGGAAAGGCACAAACCACATACCTCAGCATTGTGGGATCAATATAAATGAACCTAGGGCCTTAAATCTCTATAATACTCTATATTTCTACTAAAACACTTAAAACATTCAATCGAGGATAACTCGTGAGAGAGGAGAAATCAGGAGATGAAGTTCTAGAAGAAGGAAGAACTCACTGTGGTGATTCCAACACAATCGATGGTGGTCGATTCAAAGAACAGATGGTGATTCGGGGGCTCAGTGAAGATTTGTGGTCATACAGTCGCTCTTGGATGAGACAGATGAAGAGAAAAAGGGTTCTTTCTATTAGATGTGACCCCAGTCCATTTAATAAAAAAGTACATGATGTGTTCTTTAAATGTACACGGTGTGTACTTGCCTTTTCCAGCCTCCAATTTAGGTGGTCTTCAGGTCACCACACACAAACATATGCTCAGATATTTCATGGCCAACATGCGGTCACCAACGGAAACCGGGTATACGATATGTACTTAAAAGTACACAGCGTGTACTCCTGAAATTTCCCGAAACTCATATTTTTCTCAAAAACAACCAGAAAAGAAAAACGTACCTAAAAAAAGATTCGGGTTCTTACACATAGTTTCAAAACCTTTGGAATATGTGTATTAAATCATTTCATTGACCCTATACCCACGGTTTCAAAACCATGGGTATAGGTTTTAAAAAACATTGGTTATGGGTTTCGATCCTTAGACTTCCTATATACAATTCATGCACCTAACCACTACACCCCAGTGGATTATATGTATACAAATATATATTTACTTATATATAATTATCTAAAAAATGGATATTGGTGGTAAACTATGGAAATAGTGTTTCTATAAATATTTTTGGTCCCCCAACATTTTTTTCTTCCTTAATAAGGGAAAGATATACCGACTGTTTCCAAAACCATGTGTATAGGCACAACTTATACCCATTTTTTTAGAGAAATGTGGGTATAAGTCATAAAAAACATATATCCATGGTTTTTTTAAATACCATGGGAATATGTTTTGAAAAAATCCCCATTCACAAAGTTTTTAAAAAACCATAACCTATAACCATGGTTTTACAAAACTTGGGTATAAGTTCTCAATCAATCCCTATACCCACTGTTTTTGGAAAACTGGGGGTATAGGTTCATTTTCTAGTAGTGTATGAAAAAATCATAGATGTTCTAAAAATAAAGTGGCTAAAAATAATAAGTGGTTTTAGAAAAAGAATCAATGTTTTTTTCAATAGAAAGTGGGATAATAAAAATGAGATAAAACGTCACCAAGGTAGTAGATGTCAAAGGTGAGACATATAAAGAAGGTGGAAAGAAAATTTAAAAAAGTAAGTTTGTGAGAAATAATTTTTCACCCATAAATTTAATAATTCTTTAGTAAATTATTCTTTTGGGAAAATTATTCCATGATTTTTGAATAAACAACATCAATAAAGTTTGGAACAAGTTTACGATCAGTCCTAAAAATCAGGATTCAGAGTTCACTATTTGTTTTGTGTATTTTTTGGACAAATGTATTATTGATGCTGGTATAACATGTTTCTACTAGAAAACAGGTATGAATCAAGGGTATGAAATGATGATAAAAGAAGATAAAATGTTCTTAATTTTTTTAGAGTAGAAAATAAAAATTTAGAAGACGAAGAAAGATGATTATGATAAGAAACTTGAGTATGTTATGAAAGATAAGAAAAGTAAACATGATGAGTCTGAAAAGAAATAGTGCTTAGTTATTTCACCAGAATAGGTTTACATAGAGATAAATTTAGAAGAATCAAAAATATTAGCTGAATAAGAGAGGGATTAAAATATTTTTGAAGTTGAAAATAGATAAAAAATTGTCAATAAAGGGTGATTTGAAATTTCAGAAAAGATGAAAGATATGTAAGAATGAAAGGAATGTTATTAAAAGATGTTTGAACATCCTTCTTGAATAAGATTAAGGCTTGAATGAGTTATTAAAAACTCACTATAAAAAAAGGTTTTAGAAGAAGAAATAATGTTGATATACTTATCATAAGAATATGAAAATGAAAAGAGACTTGTTACAAAATGTGAGAAGGATGAACAAAAGGAAGAAAATACATCCATTAAGAAAATAAATGAAGAATAAATAAATGAAAGGTTTAGAGATGACTCTCTGTCCAAAATATTCTTTTATGAAATAGTTTAGGTTCTTTTATATTCCCAAAATATTTTTATTATTACTGACATACATGGAATTGAAGGGTATGAAATAAGGAAGATGATGTTGATAGGTCTCTTATTATTCTTAAAAAATAAAGTAACAAGGTTATAAAAATATTTTTTATGAATGATTAGTTTATACACCTAAATTTTTTGATATGTTTGTTTATATGGGTGAAAGTCAAATTTATCATAAAAAAATTAATTTCAAGACTTCTTTAGAAATGAGAATGTTGAAAGAAACATGAAAATGGTATTACATGAATGTTGTAGAATGGAAAACATTGAAAACATTGATTACACACTCTTGATTTCTACACTTGGTTCTCACACGTAGGCTTATATTTATTTAGTTAAAGTCACTTTGTTAAGAAAATCATGTGATACTTATGTTCTCCTGAAAAACACTTTCAAGATTCTAAAATGAAAAATTTTCAATCCTTGGATATTAGATCAATTTTCAATAAGGGAAAAATATTCATAATATCCACATTCAATTTGATTCTCAATAAGGGGGAGAGATAAGGAAAGGGGGGAGATAATAAATTTGGGGAGTAAGAAATGAATGGGGAGAAGAGCAAGTGTGAAAATAAAACTATTGTTCCTAGGTAGGATCAAGACCTCTAAGAGGGGGTAGTGAATCAATGGTTCTTTTTTAATTTATAAGAACATTTTTCTTAATTGATTTAGTAAAATTTATTAACCTATAAAAATTAATATTATTACAATCCACTCAAGTAACTTCTCGACCTCACATTTTTTATGAAAAAAATATAAATAAAAGGAGCACATGATGTTTACAAGGTTTGGTAAAATGACCCACTCATTCCCATGTTGGATTTTCCAACCAAAATGTATTCTTATACTAAATTATTTTCATAATAAAAAGAAAAAAATAGAAAAAAAACTATACAATATATGTAGAAACTGTACCTCTATACTTAGTTATACCACCCAACTATCCCTTTTAGTATCGACTTTACCACGGATTCTTATACACCCTAGAAAGGTAACCCTTTTCAGAAACTGGTAAGTATCCAAAGTTAAAAGCTTCAATTTCATTCTTCTATTTTGATGCACTTTAGAAAGTATTCAATTTATCTATAATTAAATTGAATAAGACATTACCTATTTACAATTTTCTAGAACTACAACATTTCCCTAAGTAAATTTTTGGTCTTGAAACACCTTTTAAAACTCTATCCTGTAATATCCCTCACTAAAATTCAATTTGATCCTCTATAATTAGGTAAACTCGGTATGATGGGATATATATGATTGTCCTCGGTCTGATTCTCCTTCTACACTTCCTTATTCAATTGGGTAGGAACGGAATTATAATTTCACAATTCCTTAGTCTGATAGAACTTTGTGGGATGAACCTTGATCTAATGGTTGTTAGTCTGATTGGATCACTCTGACAGACTTTATCTGATGAATATTCATCCAATAACTTTCTCCAATGATTGTATTGAACCACTCTCATATGGGATCATTTTGATGGAAATTACTCATCTTCAACTAAAGAAACACTGATTGGAAACTCAATTCATGAAAATATAAATGTCATAGCTATTAGTGAACATTAAAAATTCAATTTCCATACACATTAAAAATGTATCAATATTTTTTTTATAGGAAACCTAGACATTGTTTAACTGGGGTTTTGAAAATATTTCCCAATCAACTAGATTTCATGAATATTCAACATCCCAGGAATCTTAGATATATCTTGGAATTAATCAACACTTCATAATCCTTGTAGGAGATTCTTTAATATTCATGCTTATTTAATTTTAAAAAAATATCTTCAGTATGATTCTTCATTATGATTATCCATTCCTATTCTTCATTACAGTGAAGGCATACAACATATTATTCATTACGTTTATCCATAACAAATGATCATATATGAAAAACAGATGAATTCTCATTATGATGAAAATACATGCAATATTGAAGATGGCCCTTTATAATGAACTCTTATAAACACTAAAGTTCTTCTCATGCAGATGCTCTATATTAACCATTAAATGTAATACATTTAAAACCATTAAAAATATCTTTAATGTATTTCTTCTTTTCTACAATTCCTCAAACCGATAATCTCACATTAGATGACTTTATTGGTATTAGTCTCTAGCTAATGGGTCAGTCTCATATTTACATTGATGAATCCATGTCAGATCTAGAAAAATGAGTCTTTACATCTTCTTGAGAAACAATCAATACTTTTTTTCTTTTTATAATAACCCAATAGTAAGAAAACAAAGTATGACTTATTGTTTTCTTAACCTAATTTAAATGGAATTCAAACTTTCTCAAACATTCTGACTCTGATAAAACTATGTATCATTTTTCTTTAAGATACTAAAAATTCATAAAAAAAATTGATGACATAATCTATTACGATGGATCAGTGGCATACCAATGATCTTCATACTTCAAGGTTTGGTGTTCCTCAAACCGATAAACCGTAGCTAGAATACTTCTCATCGTATTCTCCTCACATCTAGAAAGTTTATTCTTATAGAAAAATTATTTTGTAATCATAACTTTATGAATTTGAATACGTTTGAGATTAGAATAGAATTTCTGGACTTAAATTAAGAATTACTATAACTTACTAAACATAAATAACCATATTTATTTCCTACCAATCCTCGATACGATTTCTAGTATAATCTATCACTCATTCCTTCGCAAGGCTTTAATCATAAGTTTCTAAGGAAACTTATGACTTTTGTGAATTTAAAAATACCAATGCATCATAAGATTAGAATTAGAGACATTCGGACTCTAAAAAACATCCTCATTATGATCACCACTTTTATTCCAGATTCAATATGATTTCAGACTACTTGTACCTTTCTATTAATATCTCAATTTGATGGATCTTATTGACTTGTGTAGATAGTTTGGACCTGATTGTCAGGCCAATGGTTCTAGATTCGACTGGAAACTTCAATCTAAATTTTAATTACCTACTTCTGTATTATTTATTTCTTTGACATAATCAACATATTGATATATTGACAAAAAATAAAACCAAAAATCTTGTGGGGTCCAACAATCTCCCCATTTGTGTTTTTTTGTCAATAACCACTTCAATCACTTCAAAATAGTACAAATTTTTGTTTTTTTCTATATTTTCTTCTCCCCAATCCTTTCTCACTCCAACTATTTCTTATCTATCTCCCTTTCATTTTCTCTCCCCTTTATTGATATCAAATTCAAAGGGGACATCTTGATAATTTTTTCTATTATTGATAAATTATATCATTTTCAAGGGTTTAAGCTTTTTATTTAAAAATATTGAAACTATATTTCATGATAACATAAGTATCAAATGATTTTCTTTACAAATATCCATTAACTATGTAAATCTATTCCTATGTGGGAAAAACTAATATAGAAAACAATAGTTTGTAATCAAGTTTGTCAATGTTCTCCATTGCTCAACATTCATGTAATACCTATTACATGTTTCTTTAGAATTATCATTTCTAGGGAAATTTTGAAAATAATTCATTTAAGAAAAAGGTAACATGCACCTATCTTAACAAACATATTAGAATGTTTAATTTTATAAACACAATTTTCAAAAAAAATCATAGCCTCATTACTTTCCATTGCAATAATATTAAGAGACACATCAAAATCAGCTTCTTTATTTCAATTCCTTCAATTACTTACAAGTTAGTACAATAAAAATATTTTTAAGATAAAGAGGAACCTCATTTGTTTCTTAGAAGTATCATCCAAACTGAGATTTCTCTCTTATCCTTATCTTATTCTTCTTCCTATTGGATTTTTAATTAGATGTATTTTCTTCCGTCTATTAATCCTTATCATATTTTGTAACAAGTTTATTTTCACATAAATAATCTTAAGATAAGGATGTAAACATATTTTATTCTTTTGTAACATTTTTGTTATACTTAGTTTGTAACAACTCTTTTATGTCTTCCTCTTATTTCAGGAGGATTGTTAAAAAACTTTTCATAACATTCCCTTATTTCTCACATCTCTTGAATATTTTATGAATTTTCAAATGACTATATATTTACAGTTTTTTATCAACTTGTTTTATCAACTTCATAAACCTTTTTATTTTCCTTTGATTCATCTTAATCTTGTTCTTTTTCTAACCTTCTAGTCATGTCAACTATTTCTAGCCAAATAACTAAGCACTCTTTCTTTTTGGACTCAAAATGTTTACTTTTATAATCTTTATTCACATGAAACTATTTCTTAATATAATCACCTTTTTCATCATTTTAATTTCCTTGTTTGGTTCCAAATTGTTTTAGGAAAATTTTATCTTATATTCTCATCATTGCATCCCCTTGATCTGTACCTATTTTCTAGAAGAGATATGTCATACCAGCATGGATAATCTATGTGTTAAAAAACATCGCAACACCAATAGTGACCTTTGAATATTAATTTTTCAAACTAATAGTAAACTTGTTTATTACTTTTTTGTTGTTTTTTCTAACAAATTGTGGACCACTTTACTCAGGTTGATACATTCCTAAAGAATTTTTATCTTTCTTGGTGAAAGATGTATTCTCACAACCCTTATTTTGTAAAATTTTCTTTATAACTTTTTTAGAAGTTTTACCATTGACATAAAATGCCTTGGTGAAGTTTTATATAAATTTTCTTAACTAAATATATGATGTTAGAATCATTTATTGTGTTTTTAAAAACACTTATTCTTTTTTAGCAAACATAATTTTCAAAACACCTATGATATTTATAGATTTAGCTACTTTCACCTTATTCTCTCTTCTTTCTTCAATAAGTGTATATTATATCTTGTTTATATTATCATTACCAAATAACTTTTCTTCATAATTTTTTTTTATTTCAGGATCACAATTCTCAAAAGTAATTTTATTAATATCTTTCTATAACTTCCTAATTTATTTTTGGATTTGAGTATTCCTTTCAAGTGCATTCTATAAATTCTTTTTTGGAATCCAATCCATTTCAGTCAAATCATTATAATTAACATCACTTTTAGATGAACCACTTCAATTTTATACTTGATCAATAATGTTGATTTGATGATCATGTTCATCATTGGATAATGAATCATCTTTATTTCTCCTGCTCAGAATTTTTTTTTAATAAGGAAACATTTCCTTAGTTTTTCTTCCACTTTTATTTATGAGGATTCTAATAATCTTCCATGGAATCATATTCTCTAAGTTTATATCTAGGAAAATTCTATCTAAAGTTTTCCTTCCATACACAATTCCAATATTTGAGAGTTTTTTTCCCTTTTCCCCTTATTTTATTTTCTATAAAGGTGGGAAACAATTTTATTGTAATCTTTAGCTTATTCCTCACATTCGTTATCACTTTACTATTTTTCAATTTATTTATCTAGGTTTTTCCCTTTTAAAAAACAATTTAAGGATATTTGTTTATCACCCTTTTCTTTACTGTTCATAATATTCTCTCTTATCATTTCATAAGTAACAATATTACTGTGAAGATCATATAATGAAATGATTTTAGGTTATCTATCTTCTAAGGATGAAACTTTGGCATCAAACTTATCAGGAATAATTCTCAAGATTTTTTCAAAAATGGCGAAGTCTTTCAATTTCTCACCAATACATATTATGGTGGTAACAATATCATACAACCTTGTAAATAGGTCTCTTATATATTTATACTAATAAATTTTTAGATATTCACACTTCAACCTCCAAAGTTGTAAATTTTTATTCTTCACCTTTTTATTGCCTTCATAAATGTTTTTATACTTATCCTAGATACCTTTGGAAGTTACAACTCACATTCTCTAAGAAAGACACATTTAGTTAGTCAGTAGAGTAAAGAATTTTTAGTTCTTCCATCATTCTAAATATTTCTATTATCTGTAGTAGTAATAAAATAATTCTCAATATGATGAGGGATTCTATCTGTAGTAGCTTCCAAAAAATCATACCCAAGAGACATAAGATATGGTGCCATTATATCATTTAAAATGTGATAGTTCTTAGCACTGAAAGTTGGAATCCTATTATAGTTCCCCAAATTCTATTTCTCCATTCTCAGCGATGGATCTTTCATAGGGAACCTAGGATCTGATACTAATTTTTGTTCTCATGTAGGATCAAGACCACTAATTGGGGTGAATCATTGGTTCCTTTTACTTTTATAAGAATTATTTTCTTAACTTATTTACTAATCTATCTTAACCTCTGGAACTTTTTATGGTTATAATCTAATAAAGTAACTTCTAAACCTCACCTAGAATATGAAACACATATTACAAAAATTCAACACATGAATTTAAAAGGTTCAGTAAAAATACCTACTCCTTTCTATGTTGGATAGTTCCACCAATATAGATTCCAACACTATATTATTTGTGGAATATAAAGGAATACGAAGTGAACAATTCTACAATCTATGTAGAAACATTCCCTCTATAGGTAGTTGTACCCCCAACTATCCATTTCAATATCCAATTTCCCACAGATAGTTATACACCCAAAAAAGATAATCAATTTTAGTAACTGGTAATTATCCATAGTCATAAGATTCTCTTTCCTTCTTCTTTTCTAATCCACTATAGAAAGTATTCACATTGTCTATGATTAAGATGAATCAGACTTTACTTACTTACAATCTTCAATAACTACAACAATTCTCTATGAAACTTTTTGGTCTTGAAACTTCTTCCAGATACCCATTCTAGAAATATTCCATAGAAAAAGTCATCCAAATCATCCCCAGTATGGTTCCCTCAGTATAATGGGCTCCATATAATTGGGTTCTGTATGGTTATCCATCTTCACTTCCTTCCTCAATTTGAGTAGGAACTCAAATGGAATCTCATAATTCATCAGTCTGATGGAACATGGTTGGATGAACCTTATTCTGATGGATGTCTCTCTAATGAGATCACTCTGATAGATATGATTTGATGAAGCATCATCCTAGAATGTTCTACAATGATTGGATTGATACTCACTTTTATGGACTCATTCCAATTGAACTTCCTCAGCTTCAACCAAAAAAATTAAATATGGTTGGAAACTCAGTTCTTGAAAAAAAATCAAATCTATGACACAGATTTACTATTGAATTTTCACACAATTTTCAAATGGCTTGATCTCTCATTTTATTGTAAACCTAGATATGGTTTTGTTGGGGTTCTAAAAATATTTTTTTCCCAACCATATTTCTTGAATCATTAATTTCCCTTAAATCTCAGATATATCATTGAATTCCTCAATGCTTCATAATTTTTTTGGGAGCTTCTGTGATATTCAGTATTCTTCAAGTTTACAAAACATTCTTAAGTCTGGCTCTTAATTATGATTTTTCATTCTAATTATTCATTATTAATAAGGCATGAAATATATTATTAATTAGGTTGGTCCTTACCAAATAATAATATATGAAAACCATATGACTTCTCAATGTAATGAAAACACATGCAATAGTGAAGACATCTCATTATGATGACCACTTGTAAACAGTAAAATTCTTCCCATTGAGATGCTCTATAGAAACTATAAAATTTAATACATTTAGAACAATTCTAAAATTTCTTAAATGTATTTCTTTTTTTCTTCAATTTCTCATAATGAATATGTCATGAACAATGACTTTATCCATGTTAGTCCACACATGATGGATTGGTCTCATTTTCACTCTAATGAATTAGCGTCGATTCCAATATGATGAGCCTTCATCTGTTCATTTGAAACAATCAATACTTTTGTTCTTTTTCTCTTAACCTAATTATAAGATTACAATGTATGACATGTGGTTTTCTTAATTAAATTGAAATTCAATCCAAATTTTCTAAATCATTATGCCTCCAATAAAAATATATATGGGATACCTTGAAGATACCAACAATTAATAAAACAATTAATGTCAGATCCCATTATGATGGATTATTAGCATATCGATTATCTTCATCATTCTGTGTATGGTGTTCGTCACACCGATAATTAGTTTCCAAATTACTTTAGATTGTATTCTCCTCTCATCCACAAACTTTCTTCCTCTATATCCATAATCTTGTAATCATTAATTACTAATGACATTGAATATGTTTTAGATCAATATACAATCATATGAATTATATTGGGAAGTATTGTAACATCATAGAATTCTGTCAACTTCTATCTTTTCAACCAATCCTTAATATGATTGGATGCCTCAACTATCCCCCTTTCCTTCATAAGGATTACATCACAAGTTTATTATACAACTTATGACTATTTTGGATTAAAAAAATCATCAAATTTATATAGGATCCATTCAAAATCAAAATAACTTACTCATTGTGATCACCACATTCATTCCAGACTCAAAACAAATTCTAGGAGTTTACTAATTTCTATCAACATCTCAATTTGATGGATTGTATTATCTCATGTCAGTTGTATAGATATAATTTTCATGTTGATGGTTATGTATATCATTGAAAATTTCAATCTATATTTCCATTACCTTATTGAATCTTCTTTTTTTCTTAAACATAATAAACATATTGATCTATTGTCAAAAATTACAACCAAAACTAAAATAGATTCCAAAAAAAGCCACAAGTGGTATTATTTTTAAGTGATTGAAGTTGGTGTTGAAAAAAAAAAGATGGGGGACATTTTTGGACCCCTGTTTAGTTTTGGTTGTATTTGTTTTCAACAGATCAAAATTTTGATTTTGTTGAAGAAGGAAATAAGATTAAAGAAGATAAGAAAAATTCTAATTGAAGTTATCAATTAGATCTAGAACCAACTGTGTGACAATAAGATACACAATATCAACATGATTCAATATGATCCACTGAATTGGGATATTGATATAAAGAAAGAAACTACTAGAAATTTTATTGATTCTTGAATAAAAATGGTGATCGTAATGAGGCGGTGTTGTAGATTCTAAGCGGCTTCGATGTGAATCAGATGTTTTTTTTCTATTTTTTAATTAACAAAAGACATATGTTGTATAAGAAACTTGTGATGAGATAATTATGAAGGAAAGGTAGAGAGATGATGTTGCCAATTGTATTGAGGATTTTTTAGAAAGAAAGAAGTTGATGGAAGTATATAAACTTTCAATACTTCCCAGTTTAAGTTAGATGATAAAAATAGAATATCAAATGTATTAAAATTCATGATTAAAATATCATGTTTGTAGAAGAATACTTTTTTTGGATGATAAGAGAATACAATTTAAAGTATTCTGGATGCTTCTTATCAGTTTGAGGAACACTAGACACGTAAGGATGAATATCATCGGTATGCCACTAATCCATTTTAATGGATTCTAAAATTGACTTATTTTAAGAATTTTTTGTATCTTAAAGACATCAAATATAGAGTTTTATCATAAAAGGAGAGCTTTGGGCATTTTTAATGTGTGTGAAAATTGAATTGTTAATTTACACCGAGATTTGTGACATTTTTTTATCAAGAATAGATTTTTCAGATGGAATTTGTTTTTAATGTTGTAGCTAAATAAGTTCCATAAAAATGATTCCATCAGACTAAGGTTAAATTCGATCATTGGAGGAAGTTCCAAGAAAACAATTCATTATAGAAAGTCCATCAGAGTGAGCCCATTAGAGAAACATCATTTGGAACAAGGTTCATCAAACCAAGTTCCATAAAACTGAGGAATTGTGAATTGAAGATTGAGTTTCTACTCAATTAAAGAAGGATGTTCATATAGATAATAGGACAAAGGATATTTAGATGGATCCCATTAAACTAAGGGTACTATACTGAGAAATAGCAGACTAAATTTTGCGGAGGAAGATTTCCAGACTACGTTTCTTGAAGGAATTTCAAGACTAACAAGTTACTTAGATATTATTTAATGTTCTTAAAGATTTTAAATAGGTACAGTTTTCTTCATCTTACATAGGGAGAATTTTAAGACTTTTTGAAGTCGATCATAAAATAATAAGGGAAGGGAATCTTGTAATAGTGGATACTTACCATTTTCTGAAATGGATTATCTTGCTAGGGTGTATAACTAGCTATTGCAAAGTGGATACAAAAATGATATTTTGGGGGTGTAAACAATAATATTAAGAAAGTTTCTATTAGGATTGTATAATTTTTACCACTTATCCCTTTGTATTCTATAAATAAGTTAGTGGAAAAATACATTTTGTTGGTATTATCCAACAAGTAAAAGAGTTGGACTTCGTACCGAGCCTTATAAATATCACGGGTTTCCTTTCTATTATATTTGTTGCATTTGAAAGCTGAGGTTGATATGTTACTTGATTGGATCATAACCTTAACATGTTTTATATCTTACGAATTTTTACCAAAGAAGTTAAGGGAATATTTCTTATAAATGAAAAATGAACCACTTATTTACTCCCCCCCCCCCCTCAGTGGTTCTAATCCTACCTGGGAATAATAGTATCACTGTATCAAAGTACCCCTAACCACTAAAGGAATTCATGTACATTCAATATCACATATATCTGATGTTGGATCCTAGTTATTACCCATATGAATACAATCTTGAATCAACCTTTTCTATGGATTCTAGTCCAGTTAGGAATCTGATCCCAATATACCATGAGACCAGATTATGACTATATCAGGAATCCAAGTGTATTATCAATATCATCAAGTAATTACAAGAAATATGAATAAATCCCATACTTATATGTCAGTTTTGGTTCAATGTGACACCTGCAACCATCTCTACCCAACACCCACATCAGATTGGTTAGTCATTAGGGTACCCACATGTGTCATGTACTATACATTAGAGGAACCGTCACATGGGTCTACAATCTCATCCAAGGTATCTGATCATAACCAAAAATATATAAGTGCATTATATCCAATGAAATGATGATAAGGTATAATAGCCTCACTGAATACATGAGATTATCCGTACAGTAAACAATAAAAAATAATATATCATGGACCATCTCAATCGTTGGGGTATCACTAAGTCATTAAAATTTCCCAACCCATCATCCATAACCTATATTCTATCCACCTGCCCTAAAAAGTCTCAATTCAAGGACTAAAAAATCAATGATAAAGTCAATCAAGCCATTAAGAAGGTCCATTGAAACCATGTAACACTATGAATTATAATTTAGGAATGAAATATTAACCATTATACAACTTAATTAAATAGGTCAATGCCCTAAGTTTCATAACCGAACACCTAATTCCCCATAACAAGCATAAATTCCATAAGGAAATTTCATGGACCAGCTTCCCCATTTTGAAGATTTATAATTTTATTTTTAAGGGATGTAAGCATCTATCAAGTCCCATAAAATCTTATCCCAAGTCAACCAATCTTGTCTCAACATTTTGAACTTAAGCATAACATCAACAATTAATAAATTAATTAAAAAATGTATGGTTAATTATTTAATTAAATTCTAACTTAGTATAATTTTTGATAACTCACCACATCATCTTGTCTCAATAAAATTACCTTTAAAGGTACCTCAATGGTTCATTTCATATACATGTCCTTACGTAGAGTTAAATCCTCATCAAAACATGCCAAATAAATTGGTAATTTAATTTAAAATTGTTATAAAACCTTTGAAAAACCAAACCGGTGACATAACTAATCGAACATTCATGAAACTGAATGAAGATAACTTCTCAAGATGCCCTCATCCTAGGATGAACAAAATTTCCTTGAGAATTGGCGGATTACTCCATGATCTAGTGGAATATCCAATAAAATCCTAAACTATATATCTCAAAATTAGAGACAATACAGGGATAAGGAAAGAAGGGATTACCAAATGAAGGGTCCTACCTCAAAATGCTATAAAAACGCCCCAAAATCCCCTCCCATGAATTGGGGTATGAAGATAGAGATAGGTGTTCATACCCCCTTCCATGAGAGATAAATTAGAGGAAGAATATGGGGATTCCCCATCATAAAATTAGTAGGGGTAAATGTAATATTCTCCCCTAAAGTTCCCATTGATTTTACAATATCCCAGGACCCGCACTCCTGAATCCTGTGTAGAAATCGTAAACATTACATTTTTGGCATTGATTATGATAATTGTGACCCAATTTTTTTCATATAAACCATTGAAAATAAAATGGAAAAAATTGGATTACATACGTCATCAGGAACCTTTTAGGCTTAGAGTTTTAAATAATTAGAACAAAGTCCTATATAAACAATTCACATGACATTAAATGAGTATCTATCCATCATAACCGGATTTTATTTTTCACATTAAGACACCATAATCAAACCCATGAAATCCTTTCAAGACATAACTCATTCAACATTATTCTATACAACCTAGGTAAAAGTAAACATAAGAAGGGTGATATTAAATGCTTGGTAAGGGTAAACATAATCATTAACAATTGAATTTCATTAATAACTATAAGAGATCATAAGGGTATTATGAACTAATCAAATTACATGATAAAATCATAAAATAACTTATTCCCATAAATACCTAGATCACCAAACATGAAAAATTGGCAAAATATTTTAACAAATTAAATAGTTATAGGAATCAATAATCATGATCCATGTGATAAAAATATTGATCAATTGGTTCACCAAAAATCCATGGATAAAACATATTTATCTCTTGGAACATCATGTCATATAACCCTTATAGGACCATTATGGAACCCATATAGAACCATGTCAATTGAAATAACCATACACCTAACTTATAATATAATTATCTAGAGAATATAATCGTTTCCCAATGCATTGGAGAGCTATTTGGCAATACTGATTGTATATTCTACAATAGGATCACTTGGAACTATCTAGTTTCACCCATAATATATAATGTATAATAATAAAAAAATGAAAAATGGACTTATATATTACATTGGGAAACTGATAGAAATAATCATTATTCCATTATAACATGATAAAATCATAGAAAAGAAATGTGTTTAATGTCTGTATATATAAAGCATTATTAACATATATAATAGAAATGGAATCCATAAAAATATTGTTCAAACATGATTAACATTTGGAATATAAAATTTTACATGACAATCTCTTCGAAAGACGATTAACCCCTGAAAGATAGATGAGTTCCATAATAATCTCTTTAAAACTTGATTAACTTGTGGAAGAGAAAAATATTCCATAACAATCACTTTGAAACAATTTGTTTAATCCATAGAAAGAATAGGATGATATAATTTCAAATTATCTCCATTTTAGTATAAGTAACAATAATTTTTGTTGATGTTTTTGAATGGAAATACCATTAATGGTTCATTAGTGAAATTTTGAGGAAAATATCCCTTTTATTTAAAAAAAATTAAAACATAAAACATTTGGAAAAGAACTTTTCATTAAAGACAACCTTAAAAACCTATAAAAGAAGTTTTAAGAATCATTTAAAAATTTATTGGGAAAAATAACCATTAATCTTAAAAAACTAATTTTGGTAAAAAAATTGAAAACCATTTTAGAAAACATTATATTTTGGGAAAAATAATTTTCGACTGAAAATAAGATTTTTCATAAAAAATATTTTAAAATATTGATTACATTAAGAGGTGAAAATAAAGAGAAATAATATATTCTCATAAATTAATAAGAGAAGAATAAAATTCATGATAAATATTTATATTTATATCATAATATTTCAATATTTGAGACTTAATCACAAACAATGCCAGTAATTGATGAGATTATAATATCAAACTCTTACCACATTGATAAATTTGAATCGTAATAACCATTAAGAAATAATATAAAATGAAAATTATATTATCATTAAGATAAATAGACTCATTATATAATTAATCAAATTGATAAAATATACACCTCATAAAACAAGATAGGTTTATAACATAAAAAACATCTTAGAGAAGGTAAATTGAGACAAAAATCGATTACCACTTAGTAACTTCAAATCCAAAAAACACATGAAAGAGATATAATAAAATGTATATATAAATACTCATATATTTAAGTATAATAAATATAAAATACATTCATGTCATTTATATACACCACACAACAAAATTAAGTGTGGAATATGGAATGTATGTCATAGAAATAAAAGTGAGACAGGAAAAATGATTACCTCATGTTTCCTTTGGTAAAATGTGCTTTAAACATGTTTATAGTTGTTTTAAACAAGTTATTAAATTATTAAAGAACAATATTAATATTTTTAATATAATATAATATTTTATTATGACCTTTTATTACCCATTTATTAACAATTCCATATTAAAGTTACGTTTTGAGTAATAAATACTTTGTTTCTTGTAAAAGTTTTGACTTGATTTATTGGGTCTTTTTAATTAAACCATTTTTTCATAATCTAAAAAATGAAAACCATGATATAAAAATAATATACATAAATTACATATTAATTTATATAAAACCCTAAAATTTATTCATAGGAAATCAAATACATAGTTCATGGACATGGTATGTTGTACGTACGCCTGAACGATGTTTCCATTTACAAATCATAATGAAAGAAAGTAAAGTAAATTATAAAAATATATTTATATATTATCATTCCATTAGAATTTTTATTCCATAAATATCACATATTTTTATTAAACCCATCATTAATATATTTCATGTAAAGCGTGAACGAATAAAATTACTTCGGGAGGAGGTAGTCAATCGTACACACGAATGATGTTATCATATTCCCAAGAAATGAAAATCATGAAGGTATGTGATATATAATAACTAAATAAGAATATCAAAAAAAATTATATCATATATAATAATTATTTCCCTCTTTATTCTCAACCTTAAAAGGTGGTAATGGAAGAACTAATGACATCAGCTCCTGAGGTGGTAGTCCTCTGTACACATGAACGATGATTTTGTATCTCATTTTATGGAAGGGTTTGTGTTTATATGTTAATAAATTAACATAAAAACATCTAAAATTATTTAATATACTTAGGTAATTATATAATAATGTTTTAATAATAATTTAATGAGCTAGATAAGAAAATAAAAAAAAATATTTTAAAAGAACATTGCCTCTTCTTTGAGTATCCTCCTTAGGTTTTCACTAAAACCTTGAAAGGTTTTATTTATTACCAAAATAAGGATTATATGATTAGGTTTGTGAATTTTTGGATTTATTTTGGAATGTTTTTTAATATCCATATGGATTTATAGGTGTGTAGGGTTGGGGAGAGTGAGTGCCCTTTTATAGTTGAGGAGTGACATTCTTGTAAATACTCAAAAGTATTGACTATTGGGAGGCTTTTTTGACTCATGTGATTCAAAAATTGAATAATAATGTATAATTGTTATTCTATGGTTTATATATACCTTAAAAATATAAAATAAAAACATTTTTTATACATTTTGTTCCTTAATTCTTAGGTTTCCTTATTTTTTTCATTTTGTTGTTTCATTAGGGTAACTAGTTTTCTAACCTATGCAATTCTTCCATTAAAAATAAATTAAATATAAGTGTATTTGAAACTTTATACAAAATAATTTTAAATATTAAATCTAAATTATAAAATTCAAATCCTCAATGTGTTGGAAATTAATTTTATTGTAAGTGCTTGTAATGTGAAAAAACACTACTTTAACCCAAACCATACTAACATTTTTTTTACTATTTCTGGGTCAGTATGTTCAATATAAAAGTTAAATTGGTTTTTCAATGGAATATATAATTTTAATTTTTTTAAATATATATCTAAATTTTAATAGTTTTAGTTATTTTAAATCATTTAATAAAATCTCATTTATTATAAAATAACATTAATGTTAATGTATAAATTATTTATTTAATTTGAATTTAAAAAATATCAACATAATAAAGAAATTCACACATTTTAATTTCATATATTTTTATCATGATATATTCATATAAAAAATAATGGAACAAAAATTCTCATTCTATTTACCTTACTTTTAATATTTTTATTATCATTTATTTTATTTTATTATTAACTAAATAATACATGTGGTGGTGTTTCTTAATAATTTAATGTAATTATATCATCTATAAATATTAAAAATATGTTATTATGATAAATAAAATTAATATATATTTAAAAATAATATTTAAAACCAAACCTATTTTGTATCACCTTGAGATTTGGTGAATTGTTTTTTTCGAATTATTTTAACATTTGAAATATTTTCCATTTCACATAACACTTAAAATAGTTTATATATTTTAAAGAAATATGTTTGGAATGGATTATATGGAATGACAAGTTAATAATTCACTAAAAAAATAAATTTTATATTTATCTACAATGACTAATAAGAATAGTTTGCGACTTAACATACATTACACACAACACCAACTTCGTGTAGGTTACACACAACACTAAGTCCTTACAAATTGTCTTTTTATTGTTATAATTATTTCAATTATATAATTATAATCTAGAAATAAAAAATATTATTATAAATAGCAATAAATAACTTTTAAATATTTTTTATAAAGGTTTTATATAAATAAAACATATTTATAATGAACGATATAATTTTTGGTAAAGTCCTTATATGTTTAAAAATATTATTTCCTCAAATAAATGTATTTTCTAGTTATTATATGAAAAATATTACAATTATATTTAGAAAAATTTAGAAATTTAATTTTATAAAATTATCTTCATTTTTTAATTTATAATGTCCAAATTATCTTAGGGTGTATATTTTGGATTTTCTATGAAACTTCATTTCTGAATGAATAGTGTAAAATAACATATTTTAATTCAAAACTGCCTTTTCGTATAATTTATTTATAAGGTTAAATTATATTCTAATATGGTTTAAAAGTATAATTAGATCATAATTTTTAAATTAGTCTAATTTACGTCATTGGAATCAATTTTACATTGAAATTGGGTATAAAAACATAGAAAACGTTTGGATGTTCTTACTTTAAAACCCCATTATGTCTTCCCATCAATATGATTATTTTTAAATTAATTTCTATAAGTTATGTGATTATAATTTGAAAATATAGATTCGTTATTATTAATAATCATAATTTATAATTTCTAATAACATCAAATTTGTTTTTTACCAAGAATATTAGTGAAAGTGATTAAAATTAATTACAACAGCTAAGAGAAAAAATATGTTTATAAAGTAATAATCCTTAAATTTAAGACCAAAAAAGGCCTATAAACTTTTCCAAAATCAATTTAAAATAAATTATTCTTCCACAATCCTTAAATTATTTAGTTATTTGGTTTTTTATGATTTTTTTGGTAAAAACATTGGTACACCTAACCTATTTTCAAAAATGCCAATTATGTACTTTCTCTTCCAAATAAAAAACCACTATGTATCCCTCTTATTCTCACCTATGAAACCAATTTGGTTCAGCCAATATCTTCCCAATAAAATTTTAAAAATCTCTTACTTACTCCTATAATCATCCCCTTGGGCAGAATGAAATAAAAATAATCTTTTTGGCACAAACCAAAAGAAGTTACCCAATTAAGAGGTAACAACTTCTCTCAAGATCCTTTCTATTATTTAATTTCTCCACACCCTCCACTATAATTATTACATTATTTTATAAAAACATAATTATCTTAAATATAATATGATATTTCATGATAAGGTCTCGAACAACACTTACACACACCTATATTTAATGGGTAACAAACATACTATTAATGTGTGCGGTGAACTACCACCTCACTAACAGATGATTGTTCATTTTTCTTTTACTAACTATCATGGTGGAAATTATGATGGAAAATGTGTTTATATATGTAATATATTACAATTATTATATATTTAATCTTTTTTACTCCATTTACAACACATATCATTTTACATTCCATTTGGTGTAAATATGTTAATTTCGTTTGAGGAAGTGTGGACTACCACCACCTCAAAGCGATGTTATTCATTCACACACCACATGGAATATATTAAGGATTGGTTTAGTGAACTTATATGATATATATATATATATTATATTAATATTACTTTAATAATTATATATATAAATATATGCATATATTACAATTTTTTCTTTCTTTGAATAAGATAATAAAAACAAAAACAATATTCATCCGTACGTACGGTTTGTCATCTCCATGAATGGTGTATTCCATTTCATACTCATATATTATATAAATTAATATAATTAGAATATAATGAATACAAATTATATTTATATCATGGTTTAAATTATGGAAATCATTATATAAGTATAATGATCAATGATATAAGAAATTAAGACACATGTGAAAAAGAAAGCGGATATTACCCGAAGTGAATACTTAACATAAAATTGTTAGACACAGGGTAATATAAGGTCATAATAAATCCATTTATGAAAATATATATAATAATATTCTTATGTAAAATATTTATAATAAAATTAAATTTATTATATTGGAATCTTGTATGAGTATGATGAGACTTAGGACACAAGGTAAGGTAATTAAAACTCACTTTTTATTTTAATGAGATACATGATTTATTCATGACACATTAATTTTATGTGGTGTGTATAAATCCCATATATTTGTTATATGAGTATTATACTTCTATTTATTCATATTTAAATATCAATTTTATCATCTTTATCTCATGTTTTGTATGTTTCATAATTTACCAAATCGGTAAAGTAATTTCATCACAAATTTCAGTCCATAAGACACATGTCATGTTATGCCCATATATTTTTTCATGATGTGTATATAATGTATTTGAAATGTTATATCATGAATATTATTCTTTTCATGATATTTTAATCTTCATTTAATTTCGTTTTATTAAATTATTAATATGTTTCAAAGGTAATAATTGGTAAGAATTTATTGAAATATTCTCATCACTTTTAGAGATTATTTATGTTTATGCTTAATTTGATGAAATATTTTGATAAATATCTCAATAATAATCATTATGTTTCTTATATTCTATTAATTCTCTATATGTTCATGTATTGGTACCATTTTTTCCAATATTTTTTACATAATAAAGTTAATAATTTTATTTAAGAAAGACTGACTTTAGTCTCTCTTCAGTCGTAAATATGTGTTCCTTCAAATAAATATTTTGTACAAAGGGATCCCAAGAATATTATATTACTATACTAAATATTTAAAATCGTTTTTATCCTTTTTAATTTTACCAATTTTTTCAAATGTATCTTCCTGTTTCTTTCTAAATAAAACAATTTTCTGACCTTTTTACCCTGTAAAAGGAATGTTCTTTTTACCTCTTACGACATGTATGAAAATACCCCCCATAAATTATTTGAATATTTATTTTCATGTTTAAAATTATAATTTTTAAGATTTTTTTTAAATATATTTTCAAGGAAATGTTTTTTAAAAGTTTTTCAAGCTTCTTTTATAAATTTTTAAGGAAAATGGGTTTTAAAGGGTTTTAGGTTTTAAAGAGCATTTTTCAATGAGGAAGTGTTATTTACATCATGAAATGTTTTAAAAATATCCTTCCATGTTATTATCCATATATTATAACACACATTTATATTACTCATTATATTTTAGGAAATGATCTAAATGTTTCATTTATATTTTTTCTTAAATGGTTTGTGTTTTGATGGAATGATGCTTCTGACACCCGTTTCACTTCCACGGGTTTTATGATTTTGAAACCTAATTTTTTTTAAGATATATGATTTAATGAAGTGATATTAAACCTATATATTTTTTTAGTTTATGATGTCATGAAATTTTATTGATACTCATTTTAGTTTATGGGTTATGATTTTATGTTTATAAAACCTATATCTTTTTATGGGTCATGATATGATGAAAATTTTATTATCCTATGGCACATGTATAAATGATTTTATTATGATATGGGTGGTACCTATATGTACCTCCAATACATTATGTAATGATAAATTTTATATGATATCTGAGGGTACATGGGTTATATCCTAATCTTGAAAATAATAAGGTACATGGGTTATATCCCTAGCCTAAAAACAAGAAGGTACATGGGTTGAAGCCTAAGCCTAAAAGTAAGAGGGTACATGGGTTGTACCCCAAGCTTGAAAACATGAAAGTACGTGGGTTTTATCCCAAGCCTAAAATTAAGAGGGTAAATGGGATGTAATCCCATGCTCAATGTAGGTACATCGGTCATACTCAAGACAAAAATTTTATAAAGGTCTTGGAAGGTAGCATTGACATAAATTTTTTTATTAGTATATGTGTGTAAAAAATTGTATGTCCTATTCCTCAGTTATGATTTCATGGATCATGGTGTATTTTCCTTATGATTAAGGTCATATAAACTTCCAATCTTTATCCCATAACCCATGTTTATGGTATTTGATATGCAGGGTATGATCTTCTAATGTTATGATCACATTATTATACCCCTATGTTCATGTTTATACTTACATGTCTTTTTTTTACAATTACTGAGCATATGATCTCACCCATTTTTATATTTACATCCTTAGTTTATAAATATATATTTCTTGTATGATATATCTATAAGTGGTTCAATTCTTGGAGAACTCTGTTGGAGAAAATTTAGTTTTCTTATGTATCGGTGTTTATGTTTCCATGTTTCCAAAAGAACTAAACTAATATGGTATTTGGGCATCCTTCTGTAAAATGTTTTTAAATATTACAAAAAAGTTATGTAATGTCCCTATATTAAAATCTTGGGTCACTATATTTGGTATCATAGAAATGTTTTAGTTAACCTTTGGAATATATGATGAGAAAAACATAGTAATATCCCAAAGGAAATGTCTAAGGATAAGTATAAGGATAAAGAAATGTATAGGAAAATATCTTGGAATTTTGGTAAAGGATAGAGTGAGTGGTTTACAAGTAATAAACCCTTTTATAGATACTAAAATTTTTTGTGGATCTCGTATAGAAGTGCCTTGGGGTAACAAATTTTATAAGATGTTTTGGGCCTGACTCTGGGTAATTCGGTACATGACAATAGGCCTTGTTGCACACCTGGTTTGACATTGTCAGGGGATATCATTTGATAATTCACAAAATCTTAACAAACTATAATGAAGTATTTAATATAATTTGTCTATGAATAACTTAGGATAAACCTAAGGTTTAATATATTAAGGATGGTTTCATAATTTAGACATTGTATAAGTGATTTTTCAAGATTATGTGGTCCCTCTCTATGATAATTGTTTTTATTATATAATTTTTAAATTTAGTAAACAACTAGAACACGAAGGAACCATATTAATAGTTATTATAAGGGAAAATGAAATAATTTTTCTCTTGATGATCTGAATGATTTGGGAGTTGGAAAGAAAAACCTTATTGTCATAATCACCAAACCTTCTCAAGCTATGATCATGATGAACTTAAAAATGATCAAAGGATGTAATAATTTTATGTTTAGTAGTTTATGAGGAAATATCCACCTTCTTTCAGTGGGTCCTCTAGTAAACATCTTCTAGAAACTATATCAGTACCACTGAAAAGATATTCTCTATTTTCCAGTGTTCAGATCATGAAAAATTCATTCTAGTTGTTTATTAGTTAGAAGGCGAAGAAAACCGGTGGTAAAATATAATCAAGAATACAAGGAAGAAAGATAAAATTGGACACATGGATTGGGATGAGTTCAATAACATATTCTTCAATAAGTACTTTCCTTGTGTTCTTTTTAAAAATATGGAAAAGGAGTTTCTTGAATTTAAATAGAAGGATAATGAATATTTCGATGACTACAAGGAAAATTTCACAAGACTTGTGAGGTATGCTACTAATAATATCACCCAACTAGAAAGTAAAGTTTATAGGTTTGTTAGTGGCATAAATCCAATTCTTATAAGGGTTTTAACCATAAGAGACTTAGGTAGATATTACTATATTATATTTTGTGTAATAAAATTATAAATGAAGGTTGGATTTATGTATCAATATTAGGGTTTTTACAAGAGGAGGAAGATGGAGTTCAAATGAAAATCAACAAACCATGAAGATAAGAAGATGAGCCTTTCTTTATGATCTAAGGGTATAATGAAGCATGGGGGGAATTTCTATAAAGGTATTAGTAAATTTTTTATATGTGGAAAAGAAAAAAATCGAGCGGTTGAATTATGATGTGATTGTATGAAGTTACACAATGATGAAAATAATAAGAAAACTCATTAGGATTCACCTCCCACAGTTTAGTGTTTCAATTATAGGTAGAATGGTAATTTCTACAAAAAGTTCCAAAATCCAAGGATTAGTAGTGGTGATCAGCACCAAAAACCTATGAAGACAAATGACAAAGAGAAATCATATCCAATCACAACAGATGACATGGGCCATGATAATTGGGGAACTCCATAGTTTTGAATCTCCTATGGGATTTTGTAAAAATAATATCTATGAAAATATTATTAACCATTTAATGGAACATTATATGATTTTAAGCATTAATTATCTTTGTTCACATGATTTTTGGATTAACAAAATCATGTTGATTTTATATATTTACAAGGAAAAACCCAAGCATCCAATAGAAATTTTTTTTAAGATAAGGGCCTATTTAAGGAATAAAGGGTGAAGTATCTTTTGAAAGTATGTATGTTTTAAATAAGGATTTATGGAAATTAAGATTATGAATATGTTTTCAAGATAAAAAATGATTAATTTATTCATATATTTGGTATGTGATGACACAAGAGGGGTCAATGTTAAGCTAATTTCATGACCTTATTTCTATTTTTTGGATTTTTATCTTTCTAAATGGTTATTAGGATAACCATTCATGAAAATTTTAAGTTACACTTCAGATCAAGTATTTATTTATTAAAGTTAAAATGAAAACATTATTTAAAAGTTAGTTAGTGGTTAACCTTATTTCAATGATATCTATCAAAATTTTAAAATTATATTAGTACCATTTTAGAAAAGGATATCATGTAAGTTGGGTGAACACCAATCAAGTCCTACAAGTTTATGGGTCTTAAACCCATGACCAAAGGACAATAAGGTTATCACACCTACCACTGGTCTACACGAGGTTTGGGATAATGTGTAATTATTTTCATTGAATAAATATTAAAGGTGAACCATTATAGTTACTTTTCATGTTTACATTTTAATGTCTTAACCATATTTTTTTAAGAATATTTAGAGAGAAATAGTTATAATTTTTATTATTTTACGGGCCTTAAGATCTAATAAAAGTTTATTTTAGCACTTTAGGAATCAAAGTTAATTTTTGGACGTCCATTACATGAAGTAATGGATGAAATTGAAATTAATAAAAATACAACTAAATAAGGAAGTTCTATTTATAGAAATTTATCAAGTAAGTATATTTCCTTACATTTATGGTTAATTAAAGAAAAAATCAACATTAGGATAATGATAAAAAATATTGTGTTGTCATAAAACCTTAATTTGTTTGAATTGATGTCCATTTAAATAATAATATATTTATGAATTTAAGACCCTAAATTTTTATTTGATCATTATCATGTTTGTAATTGATGACCTCAATCACATCCTATAAATATTTATGATTTTCCTTCATGTCTAATCTTCACTCCCAACTAATGTTCTCCTATTTGGAAACCCAGTGATATGTCACATTAGTTAACCATTATGGTTACAACTTTCCTTTTTTAAGGTATGTTTTAGTATCTATTTTTATGATGTGGGTTTCTAGGAATGAAACTTTAAAGTATTAAACCTTTCATAACCTAGATAAATTTCAATGGTGAAATTCATTTAAAGTGGGGTAGAATATAACACCCTCATATTTTGTGAGTTATTATTATTATTTTTATTTTAAAATTTGTGATATTTTCCATTTAATGTAACACTAAAAATAGTTTATTTTATATTAAAGAAACATGTTTAGATTGAATTATGTGAAAACCCAAGTTAATAATGCACTACACACAATGGTTACATTCATATTCTTTCTTGAATGGTTTATGTTTTGATGGAATGATGATTATGAAACACGTTTCACATCCATAGATTTTATGATTTTGAAACATACTTATTTTCATTGGTTATGATTTCATGAAACCTTTATATATTTATAGGTAATGATTTGATGAAATTTTAATGATACTCATTTCATTTCATGGGTTATGATTTGATGTTTATAAAAATTATCTCTTTTTATGGGTCATAATATGATGAATGTTTTATTATATTGTGGAACATGTATGAATGATTTTATTATGAGATGGGTGGTAGATATATATCCATCCAATGAATTGGGTAATTATAGGTATTTTTACAAGCTCATAGGATACATGGGTTGTATCTCAATCCCAATAATAAGAAGATACATGGGTTGTAGCCCAAGCCTAAAAGCAATATAGTACATGGTTTTAGCCCAAGGAAAAAAGTAAGAGGGTACACATGTTATATCCCAGTCCCAAAAAAATAAGGTACATGGGTTGTAGACCAATACTAAAAGTAAGAGGGTATATGTGTTGTTATCTCAATCCTAAAATAGATAAATAGGTTTTATCTCAAGCCTAATATATTATAAAGGTCTTTATAGGTATCCTGGACATAAAATTTTCTATTCTTATATATATGCCACAAATTCTACATCTTATTCCTCAATTATGATCTCATGGATCATGATGTTCATTTCCTTATGATTAATGTCTTATGAACTTCCAAGATTTATCTCATAACTCATGTTTTATATCTTTTATATACAGGATTATTTCTTCTAATTTTATGATCACGTCCTCATACCCCCAAGTTCATGTTTATTCTTACTTGTCTCTCATATTTACCCTCACAGAACTTCTAAATTGACCCCTTATTATGTTTACTTTTCTAGGTTATAAAAATATATTTCATGTATGATATGTCTAAGAGGGATTCTAGTCTTGGAGAAGCTAGTTAAAGAATATATATCTTTCTTGTGTACTAGTGTTTACCTTTCTATGTTTCCAAAGGCACTAAACTAATACAATCTTGGAGTGTCTGTTTGTAAAATGTTTTTATGTATTCCAAAAAAGTTTTTTAATTTCTATTTATAAAAATAGAGGGTTAATATATATGTAGTTTTACCATATCCTTGATGCTTTATAGAATATTAAAGGATAAAAGGTACATTTTTTGGTCTTTTTCTTTTCATAACTTACTATATGGTTCACTTTCTGGGAAAATTGTCCCAAAAACTAAAAACATTAGATCATAAAGTCATAAGGTTCTAAATATGTCCATAAAATGGGTTTTGGAATTTTTTTGGTCAATTCTAAATTACATATTCGATATTTAACCACTAAGTAAACTCATATTTACCTTAATCACTGTAATTAATTTTATTGGGTTCACTAATAACATTGGTAAAAAATTATGTTCAAATTATTAGAAATTATAAATTATTTTGACTCAAAAATATTTAATCTATTTTTATAAATTCAAATCACATAAATGGAAGAATTTAATTTAAAATTACTCCCATAAAAGTGACAAGAAAGCATGTTTTTAAAGTGAAAATATTTAAATGTTTGAAATGTTTTTTATCCAGATTCAATAATAAGATAATTAAAATGACATAAATTGTATAAATTTATTTATAGTTTATCTAATTTTACTTTAAATCCAATTTAAATTATAATTTAAAATTATAAATTATTTACATGAAAATTTAATTTTCAATTGAAGTTCAATATCTAT
The DNA here is from genome assembly GCA_963277665.1 of Viscum album. Taxonomy (NCBI): domain Eukaryota; kingdom Viridiplantae; phylum Streptophyta; class Magnoliopsida; order Santalales; family Viscaceae; genus Viscum; species Viscum album. The sequence goes on along the minus strand of OY728141.1, from coordinate 453,525,273 downwards.
CACAATTTATCAGAAATGAATCTTCTCAGAAAAATACCAAAAAATAACCCTAAGAGAATTTAAACATTATGATTAAAAAAATATTCTTTTAAAATATAATTAATAAATACTTCAAAATTTGTTTTAAAATAAGTATGCCATTAAAAGGAAGCAAAACTGCATTTAGAAAAGAATAGATTTTTATGTTTCAAATATAATTTATTTTTATATTATACCTATAAAATATATGGGATGAATGTCAATGAAATTATTGAATATATAATATATATAAATTTCATTAATATCACTCACTAATCGTAATTAATTTAATTTATTAGTATAAAAACCCTTCAATACATAAAAATAGTTTTTTTATAAAAATATTTCCTTTCTGTTCAATTGGTTTTTATTATTATTTCTAAATAAATGGAAAAAATGAATTCAAAAATAAATTTTACTAATATATTTATTCATATTTTTAAAAGACAATTTAATGGTTTGGAGATAAATTTAATTTTAAATAATAATATTAATAGTATACTGTTGTTCGGTAAAACACTGTTTTATGTGTAATAAAAGCTATTGAAGAAACTAGTTGTTGTGTGTATTGTAAGATAATCTGAGTGTTGCATGTAACACTATATAAATTTTGTTTTTATGTCTTTTATTATATAGAATATAATTTTCATATTTGAAAATATCAATGTGATACATCATCCACCTTTAATAAATTGCATCTTCATAATTTGAAATTTATCACGGTAATTAAATGTTAGAAATTTGAAAATACATTTTCTATAAACCCATATAGTAAAAGGGTTACTAGAACATTATTTTAATAAAAGAGAAAAGGAGGTAAAAAGGTTATATGGAAGAACACATAAATATGTTTCCAAATAAGACAACATAGGGTGAAATCAAGGAAAAGTGTAAACAATTTTAGAGAGTGATTGAGGTCATTTATCACAAGAAAGTGAATTATAAATTGAATGTTAAGGGAATAGAAACCATAAATCCGTGTTGATTGAAAAGACCATAGGTTCATTAGAAGTGATGGTACTAGGATAATGTTTTTTCAATATCTTTTCCCTAAATATAGGGAATTTCTCTTACAATCTAGACTAATATAATATGTAAATATACATAATAGATGAGTATAATTTCATCCTTTATTTAATTTCCACTAAAATTACATATTTTTTTCTAAATAATGCATATTAAAGAAGAATATTTCACACTTGAAGCACTAAAATCAAATTTTAAAGACAACATAACCAAAAAAGGGTAATAATATATTCCTCTCATCCTTAAACATTAACCAAAAAATATGGTTATCACATGGTAAGATAATTCTGAAAATGAATAAAATTTCATATGATAAAATAATCTTCAATATTCAATTGTAATACCCAAAGAATCAATAGAGTCATTCCATAAACCTATAACCCAAATAACCTCAATAACCTCAATATTATAGAGTGTATTAACCTCAAAGATTATCTTATACCTTCTATATTTCAATCCTAAAAAATATGAAGATCACTACTTGAAATTCAAGTATTTTTTGAAGGTCAGTTGTGAAAAGAAAATGACCCATTGAAAATATTAAAGAGGCATGAACTATTTGAGATGGAATAATAATTTGGTCACAAATAATGAATATTTTCAACTGTCTTATTGTTCCCTTGAAAATAGTTTTGGTGTAAATTACCATAATTCAGTGCCAAATGTAGTATTGACGGTCATTTGTTATGGTCTCCTACTTCTGTTGAAAATATCCATCGACTTAGAATTATTTACTATGGTAATTAATGTCTGTCGCAAATACTTTTAACTACAAAACTATATGTGATAGAATTTATTCTGTTTTAAATATTCTATTGCAATAAATACATTAATTTATCCATTGAGACCATTCTTCTACATCATCCCCTCTTTATCCCTCTCCTATATATCCACAATGTTGCACCGCCCTAGTTATCCCCACTCAATTCAGCTCTATCGCACTACATTTCCACAGGATTTTAACAAATCCACGTTTAAGTCTATTTGGTATGGATTCCTATTGTGGTTGTTTCTATTATTTTTTAGTTTTATCCATTTTATTACAAGATTTAATTTTGAAAAAACATTAGTTTATGAATTTATTTGTTTAACATGCTTGATCTTTTATTTAAGAATGGTGTATTAATCTGGTCTACATGATTTATTTCAATTGATTTTTATATATTTTTCTAATTTTTAAATGTTGGAATTTGTATGTGTGTGTGTATATATATTAATATTTGAATATATATATATATATATATATATATTTTTTAAAATTTATGATTATATATATATATTTATATGTCTGTATGTATGTCTATATGTATGTTAAAATATATGTATAGATAAATTTGATGTGTATATTGGTTTTAAAAGGATTTAATAATACATTTTATGTATTTAAATTAATTAAGAAATATTTTAATATAAATATATATAAATAATACCCTCTGAATTTACATATATAATCATTTTAAAAAAACCTGTAATTTTTTTAATATATATATATATATATATTAAAATGTGAATATATATATAAGCCTTAAAAATGTTTAAATTTTTGACACACACACACATATAAATGTTTAGAAAAATATAAGGTTTTTGATATACATCTATGTATGTATGTATGTATGTATGTATGTATGTATGTATGTATGTATGTATGTATGTATGTATGTATGTATGTATGTATGTATGTATGTATGTATGTATGTATGTATGTATGTATTTATGTATTTATTTATTAATCTGATATGTATATTTTTTCAAAACATATAAAAATATATTTAATTACGAAATCATCTAATATGTATAAAAATATATATTTACATCTGAATATGTATATATAAATGTTAAAAAACTTGTATGATTATATATATATATATGTATATGTTTCTATAGATTTGATATGTATATTTGTTTAAAAATGTGTCTGAATATATCCAATGCATTTATATTAATTATGAAATTGTGATATATATATATAGTAATTATGAAAATGTAATAATTAATAATAATCATTAAATAATTTATAATAAATTATAATTATTTAGTTAATGATATCAAAAAATAGTAATTATTAGTGATAATTTCAAAATATTATTAATAGTTTGAACACTTGAGGAACTTACAAAAAGTTCAAAAAAAGTTTCAAATGAAAAATATGAAATTATTATTATTATTAAAAATAATAATATTTACTAGAAATTTCCTTATTAAAAAATTATTAGTTAATATAACTTAATAAATAATTACATCAACTAGTAAAAAATTAAAAAAAATGTTATAAATAATAAACTTTGTGTCAAACCTTGTAAAAAAATATAAAAATAAAAACTATTCAAAATTCAAAATATTTAAAATAAATATTTTATTAATTAAAATAATATGTGTTAATAATTTCTATAAATTATGTAATATATATATATAATATTAATAAAATATTAAAAACTATAACCTCGCATGTGATTTTACCAAACACTTGATGTGCACAAATGTTATGTTGCACCTAGAGTAAACCTAACTTCTCTGATCTAATGGTGGTATTAGATTTTTAATACAATACACCATTACAAAAATAATTCAATTTTTTTGAAACATTATAACAAAAATATTAAATGTAATTACCATCATGTGTGATGTTACAAAACTCTCAACGCACAAAAATATTATGTCGTATTTAAGGGAAATCCCACATCCCAAACTTAGCAGTCCTGTATAAGATTTTTCATAAGATACATAATTTGTGAGATATATTATTTTTTATAAGAAATTATAATTAAAATATTAAATGAATTAATATCACTTGAAATGTAATCAAACAACCGATGCACAAAAATATTCTGTTGCGATTTAGGTGACCACATCATCTGAGACAAAACAGTGGTATCTGAATTCTCATATGATACACCGTTCAGGAGAAACTACAATTTTTTTAAGAAATTATAAAAAAAAATTAAATTAATAACCATAATTCAGTATGTTACTAAACTCTTGATGAACAAAAATATTATGTCATGTATAGTGAAAACCCTATATCCTAGATCTAGTGGTGCTCTCCAATTTTTCATATTATATATAGTTTGTGAGATAATTATATTTTTAAAAATAATTATAATAAAAATATTAAATAAATTTCTCTCACGTGAAATGTAACTAAACACATAAAAAACACAAATGTTAGGTTATGCCTAGGGTAACCCCAGTATCCCAGATCTAATGTTGGTCTCATATTTTATATACGATACACCATTCAGGAGATAATTCAATTTTTTATAAAAATTATATTAATTATATAAATAAATTAACATTATATGTGATGTTACCAAACTCTTAAACCACACAAATGGTATGTCACATTAGGGTAAATCCCATATCACATACCGAATAGTGTCTTTGTTTTTTTATAAGATACACATTTTTTGAGATAATTTATATTTTATATGAAATTACAATAAAAATATTAAATGACCTACACTCACGTGAACTTTAATCAAACAACTAATGAAAAAAAAATTATATCACGCCTAGGTCAAATTTAGCTACCCAAACCTAATAGTGCTCTCAGATTTCATATACGATTCACTGTTTAGATGATACTTCAATTTGTTTGAAAAAATTATAAGAAAAATTTAAATAAATAACCATCATGTGCGATATTACCAAACTCTCAATGCACAAATATATTATGTCATGTATAGGGTCATCCTCACATCCCAGACGTAATGGAGGTCTTTGATTTTTCATATAATACACAGTTTGTGAGATATCAATTTTTCTATACAAAGTTATAATAAACATATAAAATGAATTACCCTCACATTAATTGTAACCAAAAACTTGACATTAACAAATTTTATGACATGAATAAGGTAAACCAAGCATCCCTAATCTAATGGTGGTCTTAGATTTCTCATATAATACATAGTTTGGGTTATATTCTATTATCTTAAAAAATTAGACCGTTTCTGATAAAATATATTTAATATTTTTATTCTATCTACGTAGATCTTATATGGGACCCATAATCTAGTGTTAATAAAACATGTCACTCTGTTCAATAATAATTATTCTTATTTTGGTTTTCTTAGATAACTTTGGAATCAGAAAGTAGACACTAGTTTCTATTATCCGATCATGATTGGATAAGTCGTTAGAAAAATCCCAATGTATATGGTATAAATACTTTCCACATTGATATTGTTGAAAAATTTATATCATTTGCTTTGTTGAAGTTAGATTTTGTTTTTGGAGGAATAATTAAATGTTCATTTCAGAAAAACGATCTTAAGAGATTCGAAAGGTTTGACAATATTTCACTTTATCTATTGAGTTTTTTTTATGATAAATTTTTTGTATTAACATGGTGAACATAATTCAATAGAAAATATTTTTTTTGATCCAACATTTTAGAATTTAGTACATGAGGTTATTGTTCCATCTATTCAATAAATAGTAACTCATAATGATAATCCAATTCCTAAATCAAAACCTTCTCAGTTTTTCAATTTGTTGAAATTTTCTAAGGAGGTCTTATATCCAGTGTTATCAGATGGGAGAACATAAATATGTTACAAAATTTATGGATATTAAATATAACTATGGAATGTCAAATAGTTGTTTCGATCAGATATTATTATTATTTAAACCATTTTTTCTTGATAAAAATACAATACCTTCATTTTTCTAAAAAATTAAGATATTGATTCATAATTTGTGTCATGGTTATCAAAATATTCATGCATGTTCAAATGATTTCATATTATATTATGGTGATCATGAATCCTTGGTTAATTTTCCAACATGTGAAGAATAAAGGTATAAATTGAAAATTTAAGGAACGTATATATTTCCTAGTAATAAGTTGAAGTATTTTCCAATTACACCTCATTTACAGTGTTTATTTATGTCTCAAAATACAACTGCATTGTTTTCATCGAATAAATCAACCATTTCTATCAATAATAGCATAAATCATCCATGTGATGGTGGTTCATGGAAATAATTTTACCAGATGAAACCTTGTTTCTCTTCATAACCTCATAACATATGGTTGGTTCTTTCTACTCATGGTTTTTGTCCATTTGGAACTTACATCAGTCAACATTATTTTTGGACTATTTTCATTACTCAGTACAACTTACCTCCTTGCATGCAGATGAAAGAACCATATATATATTTGGAAATATTAATTCTAGGACATACAAAGAGTAATATTTAAATTTATATGAATACACCAACTGATGAGTTAATATCATTATGGAACAATAGTATGACTATATTTGATATAGTTGGAAATCATATTTTTACACTGAACATTGCCTTAATATGGATGATCCACGACTTTCGAATGTATGTTATATTTTATTTATAGAGGATGCATGGTATAAAATCATTTCCATACTACATGACAGAGAACAGAGTGTGCATTCTTGGTAATGGGAGAAATACTAGTTATTTTGACTTTCATTAGATATTTTTCTTATAAATCACCCATTTTGAATGAATATAAATAATTTTAAAAAATGTATTATTAAAATAGACGAACATCCTGAAATGATCACAGTTATTTAGATAAAATCTATTGTATATGCATTACCTCATGTTAATTTTGGACCAACCATAAACAAATTAAAAATAAATTGTTTTGGGAAAGATCATAATTGGATTAAGTGACGTATTTTTTTAGACCTTAAATATTGGCTTACTTTGTTGCTCCATCACTTGTAAGATGTAATGAAAAATGGAAAGACTTTTTTATAACATATATTATACTATTTAATTCACACCTAGTAAAACCAATGATAATGTAAAGGCACTGTTATATCTTGCGTATATTTTCAGATGTCCTTGACATTAATTTTTTTAAGATGAAATATCACACAATTTAATGAATTCAAAAGTATATTATGAAATTTATAAAGATATTTATTTATTATTTATCAATGTATTCTATATTTAAGGTTACAATATGGTTATTCTTCTAATTTGTCTCAATATATCACAAATTAGCATATTACCAATTTAAAAAGTCAAGAATTCCCTGTCATAATGGAAATATTACTTCATGTTGGTCTTAGAGGGCTGTTGAATTTTTCAAGCCTGTATTTTTTTGACCAAAATAACATATTTATTATAATATATTTTTTATGTAAACATCATATTATGATGCATTGAGTATGATTCAAATGGTTGTTGTTTTAATTTTTTATAAATTAGAGAAAATGTTCCTACCATGCTTCTTTGACCTAATGGAGCATTTAATATTTATTTTTTCATATAAATATAAATATGAAGGACTAGTATACTTCTGATGGATGTAACCATTTGAGAGATGTATGAAAATGATAAATAAGAAATTACATCAAAAGCATCAGTTCAATGGTCAATTGCATAAGCATACTTATAAGAGGAATTTTTAAGTTTCTTCTCTTATTATTTTCAGTCATAATATCCTTAAAAACATAACAGGATGGGTTGTAATGAGACAAATGTTTATGATGTCACATAATATAATTTTTTTGTTTTCAGTAAACCCAATATTGGTTTTGGTTGTTATAGTATATGATGGATTTTAGATGAATAACTCTAAAGAGCTCATACATATGTTATTATGAATTGTAAATAAATGACTTGATTTGTGCAGTATGTATTGATTTTTATTATTTTGTTAAATAATTATAAAATAAACCATTATTTACATTAATTTTTTAGACTATATGATAAATATAAAAGAAAAAAAATAATATAAATTAAATCTATTTCTCTTGAATAATTTCAACAATAACATTTTTCATATTGGTTTCAAAGACTCGTAATTTAAGTATCTTTCAATAGAATAATAAATCTATTTTGAAATAATGTCTATTATTAATAATATTTATTTTTTATAGGTATCATAACATGAAAATAAAATTGATAGTCGATTATGTGTATTCAAAAACCCTCTATATAAATTGGTAAAATATTATATTGGGTATGTGGTTAATGGATTTCGATTCCATACACTCATATATGGTGACTTAAAGAAATAAATTAATACTAGTGTTTGTTTGAAATGATATCATAATAAGGAAAGTGAAGTTGAATTTTATGATATGTTGGATGAAATAATTGAGTAATGTTATATGGGACCAAATTATGTAACAATGATTAAATTTCATTGGTTGATACTAATTGAGGGTTGTGAGTTCATCCATGAAATGGAGTCATTGACATTAAATTTAAAATTATATTTGCATCAAATGAATCATTTAATTTGGAACATCAAGAACATCGTGTTTATTATACAAATTACTGTGTTGTTTTAAGATATTTGAATAATTGGTGGAGTGTGATAAAAATAAAATCACATGGAAATCAATTTATTGAAAATGGGAATGGTTCTATCAAAGTAAAACATATTAAAATTTTCCAAGAAACATCCCTAAAAATTTCTACTACCTAACGCGATCTAAATATCGATGATAAACCCCCCCCCCCCAGTTAAAGGCTAATGATATAGATAATGATAATAGAGTAATAAGGGATGCTGAAATTGAAAGTCATATGAAAGTTGAAGAATATAAAGATGAGGATGAAGACATTATTCTCAATGAAAATGAATATGAAGATGATAATTGATGTCTTTATTCAGGTATTTATTTAAAGGTAATTATTATATTCTGATATTAATTAGTTTTTTATATTTTATATTTGTATTAACAATGTTTTAAGTATAAGATTATTATATTATTTTATCTATTAGTTTTTTATATTTTATAGTTGTATCAAACAAAATTACAAGTTAAAATATTTGTTTCAGGTGGCTGGAGATGATCCTAATGATCTATTTCACTCTCTCGCCAATTTCAAGATTCCTGTTGATGAGTTGATTCAGCTCATCCTTAGGATGGTGATCCTATTAATAGAGGGCATGGTCTTGCTCGGTTAATGATTTTAGATCATGTTCCAAGGAGATGAACAATTATTGATTTTGATCCTCATTCAAAGATATATTTTTAATTGTTTAGGATATTTATTTTCCAATAACTTTGTGTGTTAATTTTGGTAATAATTTTATGATTTTTTTTATTTTTATAGGGTTTTGCATTTCGTTATTGGGAATCTTGGTTTGATTCTAAGATAATATTTTTGTGATCCATTGGTTACATGGGACCAGGTTCGCATCATTATGAAGCACCAGATGTTTGACCATTGAATTTTATGTTATTAAATAATATATGCCTTTTAAAACTAATTTAATTACTAATATATTGTTTTTAATTTTATTTCAGAATGTATCTCCTCTAATTCGTAATTTCCTAAGATATCCTATCTGAGATTCATGGGAGATTTTCATATGTGATCACTATCATTAGTTTCTACATAACCTTAGAAAGTGATCTATGGGTAAATAATCTTCTTTTATTTTCGACCAATCTTGCATCTCCCATCAACCTAAATATATCTCAGCTCAGGTATGGGACAAATTATTCTCATACTAGCTAGGAGATAATTTTTTGATGAGTTTATAATATTCATATCAGATTCGAAGGAGAAAATATCTAATACATAAGGCCGGAAGTAGTACATTTGTCATAAATCGATGACAACTTTTAAGTGATATCATTTTCTACTATTTATATACTTCAATTATAACATTATTATTTTATTATATAGTCCACTAATGACCTATATATTATAGAGATTGAATTTTAAAATAATATATATATATATATATATATATATATATATATATATCGATCCCCATATAAGATAAGTTTTACGCACTAAGAGTTCTATATTTTGGTTAGTAAATTTTTTTAAAAAATTAATACAATATAAATTTATTGTTATTCTAATTTATCATTAAATTTAAAAGGAAATGTGTGAGGCTACGACTTTTCATTCACATGATACCCAAGAAAATATAAAACAAGAGGCCACTGGTGATTTAGGTTTTGATAAGGGGACCAAGATACATGCCACTACTCATATTTTTATGAAAGGCTGGGAGATTGGTATTGGTTCCTAACTAACACTTATGTGTTAATGTGGTACTTATGGAATGAAATTAGTGAGCGTAAAGGGAGCTCAGGGAGAGTCGTCATCCATGTCATTAGTAGTTGCACAATATGAGGAGAGGTTAAGATATCAGGATTAGATGATACAATAGATGTATAGAGATAGAGAGAGGGAGGGAAGAGAAGCATGAGTAGTAGCGTTAGAGAGATGAGAAAATGTTGTTGTTTATGCACTGACTTGTGCATGGTGTTGGTATAAAGTTTCCTCCTCGGGATCATTCGAGTGGTCCTCCTCCTCCTAACAATAGTTGATGATTTTTGATGTTTTATGAGTATTCTGTAACTTGGGATGACAAACATATTAGGTTTGAAATGATTTATTATTTTTATGTATTGTCTTGATTTTTTAAATTTTTTTAAATTTTTTTAATTATTTAAATTTTTTAATGATTTTTAAATATTTTTAAAATATTAAAATATATTTAATTTTATAATTTTTTTTTAATTTTTTAATTCTTTTTAATGAATTTTCATTTTTCATTTTTTTATTTTTTTATTTTTTTTTATTTTTTTAATATTTTTAACATTTTTAAAATATTATTAATTTTTTAATTTTTTTTTCAATTTTTTTGTTATTTTTAATTTGGTTATTTTTTTAAAAAAACTATTAATTAGGACAGACAAATGATCCATCACAAAAAATAAATTGCGAAGGAAAATCACAATTATTTACTTCAAAAATTGTCAACCATATTTGCGATGGATATTCATCGGTCGCAATTGTTCTTTATTTATAGTAGACCATTGAAAATAACCACAATTATGAAGCCATTTTTTTCAAGATGTGTTAACGATGGACTCTTGTCACAAATAACATTTTGCAATGAGATTTCATCACTAATAAATAATTGTAAAAAATTGAAACATTAGTAGTGGATATTCTTATAAAGAAACATTAATCACTTATTCGCTAAATCACTTTTCAATCCATTGGTTATCTATACGGTAATACTTGTGTTCCCATAATTAACTCTATATCCAATATTATATAAACTCTAAATGTTATCAATACATTAAAACTTATTTCTGAAAAAATTAAAGGAATACTTCACATTGAACTAATGTTTTATATATAATTCGACCTAATAAAATGCATCCTAAAATTTCATCAATAACCTCAAAATGTTTATACTAATTAAAAACATCAAATTAGAGGTCTAGTTATTTGAACATATGAAAATCTGTAATCTTATAGACCTATGATGACATCCTTAACTCTTAAGATATTCTCTCATTAAAATATCCTAATCTCTAAAGTTTTCTAAACTGGCCTTTAATACCAACTATAATAGTCTTGGACTCACACTCTCGAATCCTGTACTGGAGTCATAAACATTACATATCTGGCTTCGATTCTGATAATTATGACCCAATTTTTTCATCTAAACTTTACCACATCAGAAGGAAAAAATTGGATTACTTACAACCTAGAGGACCTTTTAGGCTTAGAGTTTTAGATGATTAGGAAAAACTCATAAATAAACAATTCATGATACATTAAATTATAATTTCTCTCACTTAACCTAGATTTTATTTTTCACATTAAGACATTGTAATCATCTATATGAAATCCATTCTAGATATAACTCATTAAATATCATTCTTTATAACTTGGGGAAAAAGAAACATAAGATGGTATAGCTCAAATTCTCAGTAAGGGTAAACATAATCATTATCAATTGAATTTTATAAATGAGAATAAGAGTGAATAAGGTTATGATGACATAATAAAAGTTCGTGATTAATTCATAAAAGAGCTCATAATAATCAATACCCATATTATCAAACATGAAAAAAATTCATAAGTCTTTAACAAAGTAAATATTCATAAAAATCTATAATCCTAAGCCATATGATATAAATATTGATTAAAAGGATCATCATTAACCCATAGATAAAAAATATTGGTATCTTGAAACATTATCTCATAAAACCCTTAAATAACTCTTATAGAGCCATTTCAATTGGAATAACCATACAGTCAACTTCCAATATAATTCCATGGAGAAGATAATAAATACTCAATGTATTAGAGCACTATCTAGGTACACCCATCATATAAGATATAATGGGATCACTCAACATGTTCTGGGTTAACCCACCGTATATAATTTCTAAGAAACACAACATGAATAAATTACATTGATATTTAAACATAAAACTCATAGAAAAAATCATTATTCTTTTATTACTTGATCAAACCATGAAAAAGATATGAGTTTAATATCAATCTCTTTGAAACATTATTAGACCATGTAAAGGAAACAGGTTTCACAAAAATATTTTGAAAAAATTATTAAAACCATGGAAGATAAATTGGATTCATAATAATATCTTTGAAACATGATAAACCAGTGGAAGAGAAACATGTTCCATAATAATCTCTTTAAAACATGATTACCCCATGGAAACGAAATATATTCCCTAACAATCACTTGGAAATAATCTTATTCCATTAGGATAAAGAATTGGGATGGTATAATTTAAAAATATTCCCATTTAATCATAATTAACAACAAGGGTTTATCATTTTTATGAATAGAAATACCATTATAAATAATTAAATACATTTTGAGTAAAATACCTTTTCCAATTTTAAAATCACATTTCAAAACACTTTTAAAAAACATAGTTTTGGACGAAAAATAATTTTATAACGAAAAGTTGATTTTTCCAAAAAAATATCATTTAAAAACAAGAGTACATAAATAGATATAAATGAAGGGAAAACATGTATTCTCGTGACATAAATATATAATAATAAAACTAATGATAATTTATTAAAGTTATACCATAATATTTCAATAATGGAGACATAATCACAAACAATCCTATTAATCAATGAGATTATAATATCAAACTCTTACCCCTTTTCTAACTTCAAATCATAAGCTCCATGAAAGAATAAAATTTAATGAAACATAAAATATCACATATATATGTATATTTATTATATAATATGTAAAATGGAAATTAAATACACCTTATAAAATAAGATAGTTGTATAACATAGAAAAAGTCTCAAAGAATAAAAATTAATATAAAAAACCATTACCGCTTCGTACCATTGAAACCATAGACCCCATGAAAGATATATAATATAATGGATATGTAAATACCAATAAATTTAAGTATAATAAAGATAAAATACATTCATGTTTATTATATACACCACACAACATAAATAAGTGGTGATTATGAAATGTATTTCACTTAAATAAAAGTGAGATTAGAATAACCCTTACCTCAAGATTCATTTTAGTCTAATGTGATTTAAACTCTTTAGCAGTGGTTTTAAAAATGTTTTTAAATTATTAAAAAACAATATTAATATTTTTAATACCATATATTCTTTTATAATGACCTTTTATTACCTCTTTATTAACAATTCCATGTTAAAGTTACATTTTGGGAAACATACCCTTTGATTTTCATATATGTTTTGATTTTTTATTTTTGTTATGACTAATTAAATCAATGTTTAATAATATCCATAATATAAACATTGATATAAATATAGTATTTATTTATTATATATGTATTAATATTAATCAATAAAAATTTTGTGATAGGAAATGAAGTACACCGCTCATGGAGACGGTAGGTCATACATACACATGAATGTTATTTATATTTTCATATCATATTGAAGGAAATAAAATTAAATGATATATATATATATATATATTATCATTTTAGTAAAAAATTTAAGTCAAAATTATCACATTATTTTAATAAACCCGTTATTAATTCATTTTATGTAAATCGTGAATAAACTGCATTGATCCGTGAGGTGGTAGTCTGTCGTACATACGAATGACGTTATCATATTCCCAAAAAATTGAAGGTATGAAATTATATGTTATATAATAATTAAATAAGTATTATAATATCACTAATATCATATATATCATATATATATATATAGTATGTACATCATTATACCAGAAGTTAAAAGGTGGTAATGGAAAAAACGAACGACATCAGTTCAAGAGGATGTAGTCTTCCATACACACACAAAATTATTTTGTATCCCATTTGATGGATGATTGTTTGGTTATAAGTCAAAAAATTAACATAAAAAATATCTCAGTATAAAAAATATATTGTTATTATTATATAATCATTTTATTTGAATAATTGAAGGGATCTTTTTGTAGAACATTACCTATTCTTCTAGAATCATCCTTAGGCTTTCACTAAACCCTTGAAAGGTTTGATTTATTCCAAAAATAAGGCTTCTAAAATGTGGTTAGAGAATATTTGGATTTATTTTTTTAGGTTTTGGAAGATCCAAATGGCTTGAGAGGTGTGGAGAATTGAGGAGAGTGAGTTCTCTTTTATAGTTGAGGAGTGGTGTCATTCTTGTAAATACTCAAAAGTATTCAATATTGGGAGGTATCTCTTACATAATGTGCTTAAGAAATTTAATAAAAATATATTATATGAATTATTTGTTTTATAAAACCCTCCTACATAAGAATAAATACATTTTTTAATCATTTTGTTCCCTAACTCCCAAGTATCCAAATTTTTTCATTTTGGCTTTTCATTAAGGTAACTAGTTTTATAACCTATGTAATTAATACATTATGAATAAATTAACATGAGAATTATTAGTCTATTTTAGACCAATAAAATTAAATATTGAATAAAAAATATAAAACACAAATACCTTGTGTGTTAGAAATTAATTTTAACTGAAGAGCATGTAACGTACAAAAACACCACTTTAACCCTAACCGTTCCAACAATTTTTTTAACTATATAGTGGAAAATATTTTAATTATAAAAGTTAAATTGGTCCATAAATAGACTATTTTATATTTATATATATTAACATTTAAAAATAACCCAATAGAATATATAATTTTTAGTAACTTTAAATCATTTAATACAATATCATTTTTTAATAACATAACATTATTGTAAATTCTGACATTATTAATTTAATTTGAGTTTTAAAAAAATATCAATAAAGTAATGGATTTCACATAAATTAAGTTTTCATATGTGTATCCTAATATATTCAAATTATATAATAATGTTCCACAAAAACTCATTCTATTTACCTCACTTTTAATATTATTTATTTTATTTTATTTATTTTATTATTAACTAAATAATAAATGTGTTGGTGTTTCTTTATAATTTAATGTAATTATATCATATCTAAAACAAGAATATATGTTATTATGATAAAAATAATTAATTTTTCTTTCAAAATAATATTTATAACTGAACATTAGTTGTTTTTCTTACCCAAAAAGCTTTATAGAACTAAAAAGGTAGAAATATACATTTTTTGTCTTTTTATTTTCATAACTTACTATATGTGTTCAAGGAAAATTTTCCGAAAAAATAATACATTTAGGAACTATGGTCATAAATTTATAAATATGTCTATAAAGTGGTTTTTGGGAAAGTTTTGGATCTTTTTTACACCATATATACTAAGTTTAACAATTAAGTAAACTCATTTTTACCTTAATCACTGTAATTAATTTTAATTTTTTCACTAATAACTATGGTAAAATAATAATTAGGACTAATTATAATTTATTATTTATTATTATTAAATATATGTAATTAATTATTTTAAATTCAACTCACAAAAATGGAAGAAAGTAATTTTAAATTAGTCATGTGGAATTGATGAGAAAGCTGGGTTGTAAAATGAAAATGTTCAAAAGATTGAAATGTTTTTATATGAAAATTCAATATAAAAAGTATTAAAATGACCTAAATTTTATTATTACATTTATATTTGATATAATTTTACTTTAAATACAGCTAAAAATATAATTTAATATCATAAATTATTGAGATAAAAAAACTAAATTAAAATTCATTATTTTTCACTATTCATCAAAAAATGAAACATCTCAGAATTATAACAAAAAATTTCCATAAGAATATTTTTAAATTAATATTTCAAAAACCAAGTTTATTTTATCAAATTAATTTTATAAAATTTTCAAAATGTAGTTTTAAAACAACTGCATCATTAAAAGGCGGCAAAAGTGCCTTTATAAAAATAAAGCTTTTATGTATAAAACTGTATTTTATCTTATCTTATTTTTATAAAATATATTGGATTAATTTAAAAAAATTTTATTGAATATATAATATATTCAATTCATTAATATTATTTAATAATATTAATTAATTTAATTTATTAGGATAAAAACCATTCAATGTATAAAAATAGTTATTTATAAAAGCATTTCTTTATTTTTAAACTAGTTTTCATATTCATTTATAACTAATTAGTAACCAATGAATTCAAACATATTTTTTTAAAAAGTTATTTAATCCTATTTTTAACCTACAATTTAATGAGTATGAGAAAATTTTCATTTTAAATTATAATATTAATTGTATATTTTTGTTCGGTAAAACTCGATCTTGCATGTAATGTAAACTGTTAAAGAAAATCATTGATGTGTGTATCATAAGATAACATAATTCTTACATTTAACATAGGTTAAATTCATTTTTTTTATTTTTTTACACTATCTAATATAATTTTTATTCTTTTAAAATCTTATTTGGTTACGGACTGGATGTCGGCTTAAGGTTGTGGTTGCTGCCACAACCAGAAACCATCGACCAACTGGTGGTTTCCTGAAGCCTATACTAAAGAAAGCACTTTGGTATCTATCAAATACCACTCAGTCATTATGGACACCACTAGAATCAGTAACCTCATCCAAAAACATAATATTTAGGCCCCTGATCTTATAGAATTATCTTTTACATTTTATTTCTAAAATAGATCCATCTACCAAAATTAAAAATGAAAATTCATAAATGAATTTTTATTTTTTTATAGACAAGATTCCTTAAATTACCCTTTTCCTTGTTAATTTTATATATCATATATGTATAAGAATTATTTAAAAATATGAGTGAAATACATAAGTATGGTAAATAAGGAAAAACAATAATAGAGATGCCTTGTTTCAACTTCCCAACCAAACTAGCATCCCTCACATCCTAACAACATTTGTCTTGGTACACTAATCACTTTGAATTGTACATTCCATATTATTTCGTAATATCTACATCATCGTACCATAGACATATCTATATACACTATATAATCTATCAACTTAGCCATAAGTATAACACTAGCCACAAACAAATCTATAGTTGTAATGGAGAGTTGTATAAGGGGATTTATTGACTATCTTTATGTACAATATCATAGAAGTTGGTAGGTCATATTATACCTAATTCACTATATCTATTTTTTATGTTATAAAAATTAGGTTATGTATCTATGAAATAAAGAAAATATAGTAATATGTAGTTTATGTAAAATATCATATAAGCTTTCATATCCAACCAAGGCCACCTCTATAACAATCACATCATATACATCATCATCACCAAAAAACTACCACATCTTTCTATCATAATAGTTGAATTTAATATATCAAACACGTAATTTTTGTTTAATAATATTCCATGTTTTTATTTTATATTATATCTTTTTATTAATTATTACATCTTCTATTTATATCATAAAATAATTTATTTATAACATTCTATCAATTTATTCAATGATATAAAATTTTCCAAATTCATATTCTTCAACACATATTTTCATTAATTTTATATCCACTATAACATAAAAAAATATTTTAAATATTAAAATGAAAATATAAAACTCTTCTAATATCATAATACCACGTGATCTATAACTTTACACATCCATTATAATTTCAGATGTCATGGACATTATGAATAATATAACAATAATAATATTTCACATATAAAAAAATCAATTATACAACCCTACTATATTTCAATTGATTTTATATATTTAATGAATATTAGTTATTTATATTTTGAATTTAATGTATCAAAATTCTAAAATTAAAAAAGAAATAAAGGAGTTATAAATTAAGAGACATACAACTAACAGTTTTATCATTACACTCTCAAAAAGAAAATCAATACTCAAATCTTTATGTCCTTGTAAAAAATCATATAAGGAATTTATAATTCATTAATACCTTTAAAATTTACAACAAAAACAATCATTGAACTTAAATTAATCTAATGATAAATTATTAAAGTAGAATACACCAAATAAATATGACCCCCATTGTTATGAATTTAGCCTAATGAGTTGAGATATTACACTTTCATTAAGAAATTGAAGAATTTATTATAAAACCCCACTATCACATAAACTATAAAAAGAAAAAAAAAATATTAATATAATGGGAGAGACCCAATTAAATGTATAAATAATTTTATGTATCAAAATTATAGACATAATATCTTAGAATACATAGTAATGATATTCAATATATAAAATATATTAAAATCATGAAAAAAATACATGTATCTCAAATAAAATTTAGTTGGATAACCCCATTTAAATTTCATTATAAAAAATAATGTTACAGTGTGATATAAATCATTAAATTATAATCTATTAAATCTATGGATCTGTCTAAAATTAAATATGTAGTATTATTGACTCATTAATTCTACCATTGACTCCCTATTTTTTAAAACATTAAACAATCAAAAAAATATTATGTCTTAATAAAAATACTAAAATGTGGTTTATAATCATCTAAAATAAATTATTCAAATCCATGGAACAATAATACTCTACAAAATGACTATTAATGACATTAAATAATCATTCACATCTCAGTGAAGGATAATTTAAATACTCTAACTATTATATTTGGATACATAGTGAAATAGATAGAAAATAATCTTCGATGATCACACTTTTTTTGGATTCAATAAATAATTAAAACCATATTACACTAAAGAAGTAATAATATAATGAAGCCCATTGTAGTATAAAATTTACATCAGATAAATTTTCTCCTCAATTGAGACACCTCGTATTCCTACTTCTTCTCTATCATCTATATTTACAATCAATAAAACATATGTAAATAATATAATCCTTTATAAAATATACCTATAAAATAACTCTTATCCTAGATAATAATATAAAATCAATAACATCAAAGATAAAATAAAAAATAATTTAACTATAATGTGAGACTCATATCAAAAAATACTTTCACATTTAAATTGATATAACTATAATATGTTAATTAAAGGAATGTGATTCACTGAGCATCCCCCAAAATCAAGGAAACATTCTCTAATATATACTCTACTATCTCGATCATCTTCTTCATCTACACATCTATCTATGTAAGAAAAGTTGTGTCATGGAATAAGTACATCCTAAAATTATGAATTAGTTAATTATTCACTCTTAAAGTGAGTTATAAATATTAATATGAAATGATTATATTCATAATATTATGTTATCATGCCTCATAATCACTAATGATATTAGAAAATATAAATATCTATATAAACTCTCTAACAACTAAAAATTGAATTTTCATTGACAATATATTCACTATAATACATAAGGAGGCATATCATATTATCTCTTGGGAAACTCCATCTTAAAACCACTGATATATCCTCTCATATTTATTATTATATGATTGGAGGATACAAAAAATATATTTGAACTTGATTCTCATCAATAGAACCGTAACAAAAAATTAACCAATACATTCACTCCACCTCAAACTTTTTCATATTATGCTTTAAGTGATACCCCATAATGGCAGGACACATCATCAAAATACCTAAATGCATAGCTAATAATGAAATATGAAATATGAATGGAAAAAACTCTTGTATCACCAAAAGTAAAAAATAATTTTTAGGATATAACACTATATTATCAACATCCTCTAGATTACTATTAATTAAATATATATGAATAATATAATATCTTTGTAACATCTTGAACCTACTAATCACTAATAAGGTCTTTGGACTGGTGGGTCATATGTCCTTAAGCGCACCTCCTTGAATGCCAGAGGTTACTGACTATTAATGATAGTGTAAATATGGTATAGTGGGAATATTATACCCTCATGTTAGATTATCACAATGGTATAATATAAATAAGCATGAAAAATAGTAGAAGAATTATTAAATGAAAGATAGATAAGTACAAGGATAATAAATAAAATGTATATAAAAGTTAGCCAACACCATTATACAACAGATGTATGAATGATTTACATTGATAAAAAACTAAAATAGTAAACATACAACATAAAATAAGGTACAATATAATATAAAAAAATGGAAAATAAATAAGAGAACCATGGGTGAACTCCTCGAGCATCCCAAGATTCAGCTCAGTCATATGCTCCTAACTCCCTGGTACAAGATGAACAACATAAGCAATCAACCATGGTCCTACAAATATAAGGTATACTTAGGTACCCCAATCCAATGGAATCCTGAGAAAGGTGTGGGATAATAATCCCAATAGGTTCCCACCCATGGTTTCTACAACTGAATCCAGTCTATGAAATATAATGTAAAGCAGTGCATGAATAATCAGAAAGATAGACAAGAAATGTTTAATAAATAAACAACAGCCTACCCTGGTCCTTAAGGGACACCTGGTGGCCATACCTGCTTCGTCTCGTAGCCAAAATAAGTGTATGATCAGTTATCAAACATATATAGAAATAATATATGTTTATATAATATTGTTCTATATTGTATCAACTTATATGAACCAAGTAATTGTGAATGTAAATGGCCATATACCTAGAATACTGGTTGTTGGATGGATTGGGGCATAACTCAAACATTTATAACTAGTCAAAAGGATTTTATAAGTTCAAGCAATAGGGTACATGACCTACATACAAATAGTGTGAAAGATATCATGCAAAAACACTCAGGATGGTAAGTGAGCCACTATGGAATAACTCTAATCATGGAACGTGGAACATAAATCCCATCGCCCATATAGTATCAATGTTGTGAGATGCCATGAACTCAATGCCTGGAATAAGGAAGCATGACACCACCATGCTCAACAGAACCCTTACGATAGTTCCACAACCTCTACATAAGTTTTAATCATATTTATAATAACCATCCATGGGGAACTTCCTATAATGCTCAAAATTTATCATACGTATATAAAGGCATCATCATATCTATAAAACTAGACATGAGGCAATACCTTTCATGACTTACATTCATTAATCCATTACAATAAGTCATAAAATTTAAATTTTATTAATTCCTATAAGCTGTGGTTATTTAATCATAACAAGAGGTGTGTTCTCACCACCCAAATCAATTCCATTATTCTTTAAATCCTTTAATATATTCAAGGGTAGAAATCCACCATGAACAAGAAATTCAAATTGATAAATTTCATTTTATTAAATAATTCATGTAAACATATTTATGAAGGGCCGAAGGGGGCATAAAATGTACCAAATCAAATTGGGAAGTTTCCAACATGGTCAATAAAATTTAAAAATAAATAAAATCCCTTATAAGGATCATGATTTATTAATAATTTAGATATGTGTGGTCTAATCCATGCACTAGAAGGTTTCATTAGTTCAATAACATTTATATAAAAAAGGTAAAATCTTTTTAGAACATTAGAAGAGGCCATGTACTAAACAAGCCTTATTTCAATAATTAAATAAAGTAATAATGAAAAACTAATGAAATATGGCCAATAATGTATTAAAAAACTAATCAATTTATTTTAGTTTAGAATAAAATTCACCTCATATGAGGGTTTTTATTATAAAATCTTGAAATTGTTTATAAACAATTCATATAACACTACTAAGAATACCATTCAATATTATGAACATAATAAACCAAATATCCATTTTAGAAATAATATACCATGTATGGAAAAAAATACATAGCTCTACAATGAACTCAGAATTTTCCATTATAAAATTATCAAACACCTCCAAGGGGAAAATATATTATCAAACCATGCCAGACACTTATAAGGCATTTGAGGCATTTAATTCATTTAACAAAAAGGGGATTATGAGTTAGCACATCCAAGGGGTGTCTATAAATGAGGTTTTCATACTCTAAATTTCCAAACTATAATCAAAGGACGTACATCATTATATAATGTTCAATTTGATATGAATGTACCAATTATAAATAAACTCAAAAAAAGTTCAGTGTTAGACATAAAAATTTTATTCATGGAATGATGGAAAATTAAGGAAAAATTCATAGACCACCTACCTCATACTTCGGATGTCCTACTAATCCAATATCAAGGTCTAATTCATTCCAGTTTGGAAGATATCTATGAAATAGACATTCTCTCTAAAAATAGGGAGAATGATATTGCACCAAAATTGAATAGAATATGGTATGAAAATGTGAACAATTTTGTAGAGGATCTGAGAAATTACTAATACTGATCCATAGAAACTGATGATGAATGATTCTAACTTTGAACGAATGATTTTTAAAGATTCGTAGGTGGATGATCTTGAGAGAACAATGGGAGGTAAATAGGAGGGCTCGTTCACTTGGTAGAAGAATAAAAGATAAAAGGAAATATTAAAACTCATTTAGGATAAATCTGTAATTTCACCCTAAAATTGAAACTGCAGAGTTTGTCCAAACCATATACTGACCATGCGGCACCCAATTCTTAAGAAATAACCTTAAACAATTTATCCTATATGGTTACCCTAACCATGGATGAACTATATAATGAATAGTGAAAGGGTGCTTTCTATGTGGAAATACCCAGGTGGTCCAAGTTCATGGTTTGGGAAAACCATGCATAGCCCATGTAGGGTGTTTCTCCTCCTCCTTCTCTTCATAATCACAATTTTTTATTGGAGGCCATATAGTTTAAGACAAACCCTAAAACACTATCAAAACCTCCAAAACAAAAAATTATGGAGCTTGACCCTCCTGAAACTGAACAAAGCATCTAATTAACCTCTTGGGCCATCACCTAAGTCCTAAAAACACATTGAAGTGTTCCAAATCTAAAAATTACCATATGAATCCCATTTCAAATAATTTCTTTCCCACTAAATGTAAAAAGTTTAAATTCATTTGGATTTTATTCTATTTAGAAAACATATATTGTTACAACCTCCCCACCTTATAACTTCTCTTCCATACAAATTCTTTGAGAATAACAAAAACATCACTCAACCTATGAGGCTCATGAAGTCTCATTCAAATGGTTACATTTCATTTTTGAATTCCCAACACACCCTTAATCACTTGTCAAGAATATGGCAGTTAGGAAACTAAAACCTGATATAATGTTCATTTTATAACCAAAATACTAAGATGTTTCTTATCTGAAGTCTCTTAACTAGTGACACAATCACATTGTCATCTTAAAAAACATTTGGTCAAATGTACTCTACACCATAGGCTTTAACAGAAAAAGGGGGACAATTCCAAGAAATGGAACCTCTACCATCAGATTTTCCTTTCAAAGAATTCATCTAATCCTTATAGTTATGCTTAAAACAAGATTTATTTAACAGGTCAAACACAATTACATCTACGGTTATAACAAGGACCTCATTGGAAATAAACAGTTCAATAATGATCAACCAAACCCAATATTTTCACACATTCATTGCACAAAAAGACATTTTTCACCATTAGATCGGACCTTCATTAACCAAATAGAGTGTTTTAAAATAACTCCACTCACCTGTAGACATCAAATAAGAGGAAAAAAGTTTGATCCACATCTGGATGACTACTCTAAAAACACCCAGCTTAAATGGCCGACATAATTCAAACTGAACTGCAATGTATTTCTCTAAGTAATCTTTTATTAAAAATAGAAATGATCTCTAAAGTCCATACTTGACATTTGGTTTTCTTCCATGGTTAAACCACCAACTCGTTATTTAACTGTCGTGTCATATCAAGAAAAAGGGGAAACCCAAATCCATAACACTAGAATCATCAACCTTTTAAAAATCACCTCTGATGTTGAAAACATGTCTAGGATAACGACAGAATCATTGAATCAAGAGTCTAAATAACTAACCTAGGGTAGTCTATACTCCATATTTACAAAAAAATGTTGTTAGAAGGAAAACTTCTACATTTGATCATTGACTGAGCCTAGAGTGGCATATGCCTAGTGATCAGGTCAAAGTAAAATGGTTGCTGCCCAAAAGTCTGTCCAAATAATTCCTATAGAGGAATCCTAGTTTCACTCTAGAGTAACCTAACCTATAAGGAAACACTTTTTCCAGTGTGTAACTAGATATATATCACATCTCAAGCACAATGAATTTAAAACTTTAGAGTGATGTAAGACCAAAAATATAGTAGTTCATTAAGGAAAATTTCAAGAGAGTGTACAATATAATCCATTAAAAAAGAGTACACTAAGGGGAAAATAAGAAATCCCAAAGAAGAAGGAAAGGTCAAACCCCTACTGGTCAAATTCCATTGAAAGAATCTCATATTAACATGCTGACGTACCGCTAAAAAACAAACCACAATGCCTTCACCATCCAAAGAATCAAGGGATAATTCAAACTAAACCACCAAAGTCAACCCATGACCAAAAAGGTTTATCAAGGTTCAAATAAATACCCAAACACATCAATTTCATTATTCTACAAAATCACATAAATGATTCCAACTTACAAGACTCCATGGCTTTTAAGAAAATCTAGCCATTTCCAAACGGCCCTCCTTGGTTGTGTTCTATATACTTGGAAAATAATGTAATCACATGAATTTACATAACTCTCTCCAACATAAGAGTTTTCTAGTCATTTAATATAAGAGAGACCAGTTGTTCATAAGTTCACTATATCAAAACCAACTTAAATATATGTGTGTCACTCCTCTAAGTCACGATAACCCAATCAAAACACCTAGCATTAAACCAAAACTAACCCCACCTGAATGGCATGTCAAAACACCCGATTCTCATGGAATTCATCCCATGTATTGGGATGAACTTTATTCCTTTAAATCTCAGGTCACCATACAATAGACATAACCCAAGAACGCACTCAACAGCACAATGCTTAATGATTCTGATGAACTCATTTGGTTCATTATATCATCTCAAAACTCGATGGGATCCATGTACGTGAATAAATACTACACCAAGGATTCAAAATAAAATGGAAAATCATGAATAAAATCCATAGGATATCCTCCCTATACATTCAAGTATCAGACATCACGTGTAGAAGTTGGATTAAAATCATATTATCCCATATGACTATTAAACATACTGATTAACTATCGAGTCACCCAAGGAAAGAGGAAAGGGTTAAGAGACCAACAATGTGGTGGACTATGCCCTTGGCATGTCCACCCTTTTAAAATCATACATTACTCAAGGATTACACTCAAAAAAGGCAAATAAAATCCTGACAACCCATCCGAAAAAGGGTTTCATTTTGAAACTAGGAGTCCTACTGGGGACTAAAACACCTAAACAACACCAAACATCCAAAAACTCATAGCATTAGCATGGAATTGAAGCTCAAAGTGTGTTTCCTACCAAGGGAAAGCCCCTTAAGAAAGAATGAAGTGTCGACCAATAACGAGGTCATGTCTAAAAAATTACATTGGGCCATACACATATCATTTAATCCATTTTTATAAAGACAAGGAGGCCTGCAGAAAATGATCACATTTTTATTCTATGGAAACTAAAAGAGAGTAGTTTAAACTACCGTTACACGAGGTTTTAAATGAAAGACACTACCTAGGGTTCCATTTTTTAGTCACTTCATTAAGTCAAACTTAAAATTTAACATTTAATGATACAAAAACAAACATCAATTACCCATTTTAAAAAAAAATAACTAGGCACTTAATTTAACTAAAAAACCAAGTAAAAATAATCATGTCTTATCAAACATGATTTTCAAATATTAAAAATTTATAGACATCCCATAATAATTAGAAAATTATTAAATAAAATTAATTTTATGTTACAAAAGACAAGGAGGCCTACAAGGGTCCTATTTAAACCAACTGAGGTTCATCTAAATGAAACCAAATAACATAAGTTAAATTTTTAAAATTTTAAACACCCATAGAGGGTTATCTCATAAGAAACAAGCCCAAACTGAACTACTTAGGTCCATTCATTAATTTATCTAATCACATGATCTTCATGCCTGTGTGATAGCATCACAAGCCTTTATAAATGGTACTGATGTCATTTCGGATCCAATTAAACATCTTCTACATTTTATGACCACTTAAAATAATTTCATATATTCATATACATAATTGTTCATTTATATGGGTGGCTTTCTACCAATCTATAAATTGCCAATACACTTTACAATTTAGCATTTGGATCCCATTAATCAAAACCAATTTTACTTTTCAATTTAATCTTAGTAGCCTTTTTCATTCTAAAAATAGTGTATAATCTTGTCTAAAGATTAAAGGATGGTTCAAGTTCACAGGTCAATATTCCTCGATTATAAGGCACCCATACAGCTTACATCTGAAAACTGGTTCCCATTTACTCAAAACCCATAAATTTAGATCATGAAACCTTTTTACATATCAATATGTAATATATCATGTCATAATAAGAAGTAAACATAGAAAAGAATGCTAATAAACACAGAAGTATGATACATGGATCAACATGATACATAATCAGGTGGCGTGGTATATAATAAACTAAGAATTTCATAGCATATAACAGGAATGCTAATTAATTATTTAAACATGTACAAAACTATGAATGGCCTAACATTCAAGGCATAAAATCCCAAACAGCAGGTAACCTATGAATAAAACTACATGGAATGGAATATACATGACATGTTAATCTTTATGTGCCTAATATGAAGCATGCAATGCCTTTTCTTTTCCATACCAAGACAAGGGTTAAATACTATAAATTAATAAATAAATATGAAGTGGAAAGTACACCATTAACTCAAGGTGAAATTATAATCAACTATAATAGAAAATAGTAAGAACAATAGTCCCAACCCTGTCCACTTGAACTTTCCCCATGGGTGGGGTTATCAGTCCCAGACACAATTAATTTCCAAGTGTCAATACATTCATAGTCCTTTGAATACCAACCAAAAATAATAATACAAAGGAAAAGAATGCTATGATTCCACCTTGTAACATCCCAACCCAACTAACCACTTATATTGTCACTGGATAGATGAGTCACATGGCCTAAAGAATTCTCCTCATACACCTGAGGCTACCAACTAGTAGTGATGGTGTAAAGATGGTACATTGGGGAGACTATACCCTCATGTCAGAGTAACACAGTAGTATAATAAAAATAAGAATCATACAATAGTGTAAGTAGTAATAAACAATATAAAGAGTAGTTGAATAATAATAATAATAAAATTGTATACAAAATCTATCCAATACAATTATACAACAGATGCATGCATGTTTGATGATGATTAAAAAATGAAAAAGTAGACATACAATAGGAAGTAAGGTGAAATAAAATATAAAAATAAGAAAAATAAAGAAAATGACCTTAGTCAAAATCCTCAAGCATCGTGAGCTCTAGCTCAGTTCTATGCTGCTAACTTTTAGGTATAAGCTAAAAACCCCAAGCAATCAACCAAGGTCCAACAAATATAAGGTATACCCAGGTACCCTATTGCAATGGAATCCCGGTCAGGGTGTGAGATAATAATCCTTGTAGTCTCCCACCCATTGTGTCTACAAATGTATTTGGTCCTTGAAATATAATGTAAAGAAGTTCAGGTATAAGAAAAGAGATAAAATAAATGATGAATAAATAAACAACAGCTCACCCAGGTTCCTAAGGGACACCTAGAGTCTATACATACATCAGTTTATAGCCATACTAAGTTTTTGATCAGCTACCATACATATATAGTAATAATATATATGTATATAATATAGTTATATACAGAATCCACCTATATGAACCTATTATGTGTGGACGTAAGTGGCAACATACCTAGAATACTAGTTGCTAGTCAGACCAGAGTGTAACTCGTACGTTGATAACCAACCTAAAAGACCTTATAAGATAATGTAATATAGTGCAATACATACATCCAAATTGAGTGAGATACATATTGTAAGAACACTCAGGATGTCAAGTGATCCGCTATGGCATCACTCTAATCCTGGCACATGGAATGTAAATCTCATCTCTCATACAGTATCACTGGTGTGAGACACCATGAACTCCATAATCGATGTAAGGAAGTGTGACACCACTGGGCTCAACCATACCCTTACCATCATTCTGTAGCCTATATATAAGGCATAAACATATTTATAATAATGATTCATTATCCAGTACCTTTCATGCTTTATATTTATCAATCCCATATAAAGGAATAATTATATCAATAATACAATCCATGAGGTAATAACTCTCATACTTTACATTAATTAAGCCATTAAAATATGGCATATCATTCCAATTTTATCATTTCATATAATCCATGCTTATTTAATCAAAACAAGATGCATGGTTGTATTACCCAATTCAATTCAATTCTAATTTAAACCCTTAATACATTAAAGTTCATCAATCCATTATAAGTAATATATTCAAACTTATGCATTTCATTTAATAAAAAAATATTACAACATCTTTATCAACATCTGAAGGGGAACTTAAAAGGTGTTTTAGCCAAATTGGGAAGCCGCCTACATGGTAAATCCCATTTACAAAGAAAGACAAAACCTTAGAATTAGATTTATTCATTAATAATTTATATAAGAGTGTTGTAAGACATGCACTTATAGAGTATATTGGTTCAATACCATTTATATAAAAACTGGCCAATTCATTTAGAACATTAAAATAGGATGTGTACTAAAAATTACATATTTAAATATTAAAATAAAGGCATAAATAAAATCAAATAAATATGGCCAAGCATAAATTAAACAACTAAGCAGTCCTTTTTCATTTTGAAGATAGTGCACCTCATCTAACGGATTTTCTATAAAATCATGATTTTGTTTAAAAACTATTCATATAACATTACTATGAATCCCATTCAAGATTGTAAACATAATAAATCAAAGATAAATATTATAAATAATCTACCAAGAATGGAAAAACAAAATACACATCTCATTATAGTACTTAGAAGGTGCCATTATCAAATTATCAAATGCCTCTAAGGGTAGATTCTATTATTAAACCAAAATTAATGCGTAGAAGGAATTTTAGAAATCTAATTCATTTAATAAAATGGGTTATTTGGATTATCACACACAAGGGGTGTCCATAAAATCAGTTTGTATCCTATAAATTACCAAATAGGAATCATTCGATGTACATCATGGTGCAATATTCAATTTGATATGAAGGATCCAATTATAAATAAATGCATGGAAAAGGTTATAATGAAGCATAATAGTTCTATTCATGAAACAATATAAAATTTAGGAAAAAACCATAGACCCCATACCTCATAAGTAGTATGACCAACACGTCGAATATCAAGGTATGATTAAATTTGGTTTAGAATATATCTAATAAATAGACATTCGCCCTGAAAATTGGGAAAATGATCCCACAAAAAAATATAGTAGATGTAACAAAAAACATGAAAAATATTAGTGAGTATCTGAGAGCTTACCAATACAAATCCATAGAGACTGACAATGAATGATTCAGACACTTAACAGATGTGTTTTCAAGATTCCTAGGTGGAGATTATTAAGAGTTAAATGAGAATAAAATAGGGATCAACCATTGGGAATAAAAATAAAAGATGAAAGGAAATATTAAAACTCATTAAGTGTAATTCAATTATTTCACCCAAAAACTGGGGTCGTATGGTTTGTCCAAAATGTGTGCTAACTGTGCAGCACCAATTTCTTATGAAATCTCCTTTCATAGTTTTGTCCACATAATATGTCTAATTGTGCACCAACCATGTGATGAATAGTTCATGGGTACTTCTTAAGTGGAACTACCTAAGAAGTCAAGGTGCACAATTTGGGAAAACCATTCACAGCCTGTGCGGGAAATTTATACTCCTCTGTATCCACATAGTTTGTTGTTGGAGGATACTTGGTTTCATACAAACCATGTACCTCAATCAGATACTCTGTAATTTAATATTTTGGGGCCCAGTTCTCATAAAGCACAATATATCATATGAGGAACTTCTTGAGCCTTTTCCCAAATCCAAAAAAAAAATATTGATGTGTTCTGAATCTCGGAATTACATTTTGAATCCTGGTTCAAAGAATGGATAGTCCAATAAAAATCTAAAATTCAAATTCCTTTGGATTTTCATACATTCTGAAAAACATGGTTCATTACACTATTTATGTATCAAACATAAATTTTCTATTAATACAATCGTCTATGGAGTTCACAAAAATTTTATACATACAAATTCTACTACTAAATTTTTCTATGTAAATATATATGGGTGACATTTCTTCCATAATCTAATATTCATTGTTACCCACTTGGGAAACATTTATATATATATTCCCAAAAAATGTTTCATCTAGCATATTTATTTTACTTTGAATATAAGAGATATTAATGTCATAATATTGTAATAAATACTTATATCTTCACTAAAAAACCTATATCCCATTAATAGGAGATGTAAAAAAAGGATTTTTAAGATACCAATATACTATATATAACACAAAATAAAGTAATGTATCAATATCTTTAATGAAAACAGTAACATTAAATGCTCCCAATCATAGGTTTCATTGTTATTATCATTATAACATAACAACATGGTTCCCTAATAGATAATTTCTCAGACATTCCTCATAGTGTATCTAACACTAATATCACATGAGTCTAGATAATTATTGAATATAACTAAATAGTTTAGGTGGTGATAGATAAATGAATTTATCAACTTCTTCTTTAGGTACTAAAACACTACCTAATGTTGATATTTACACATTGATGTTTGTACCTTATAAATAAAATTAAATAAAGGTTTATGTGATCTAACTGATATGTGACACAATAATCTTATAATAACTTATCATATTGTGGACAATATACACCCCTAAAATTTTATTGCATACTTGTTATGAAATGAATAACATAATATTTTATTAATAGAAAATTAAATGCCACTATGATATGAGATTAACAATGATAGGCACCTCATACATCTAGAACATAAAGATGGGTATTTTCTCATATAACACATGTCATTAGAAGAAATCGAAGTCATTTTTTAAATACTCAAAATTCACTTCCTCTTACTTTGAATAATGTAGAATGTTTTCAATTAATAATACCATAATATGATCAATATGTTTATTAACTATTTTTTCATCAAATTTATAAGAATTTAATTTTATCTAGTGAAACCAAAGTGTATAACCACATACAATATATGCATATAATTATATGTGAAAGTGGTCACCCAAATATCCTACAATTTAACTCACTTTTAATGATATTATGGAAAAATATTAATCTTTAATAATAACATAACATAGTTAAACTGATTAAATATGTGATCAATTATTGAAGGGAGGATGATCCTATAAAGGGAACAACATGGTAGGTTTTTCAACTTGTCACCACCTTCTTCATCCTGTGTTGACGCATTGTCCCTCCTTGTGCTCGGCTAGTTCTGACAGAGATTCCTCTTGTGGTGGCACTTCATGGACTTGGTGGTCTTAACCCTTGCATCGTTTCTGGCCTCCTCTCGGTTGATTCCTTCTTAATGGATAGGGTCTCCCATGGAATCTTAGGGTCGATCCATGACCTTATTCCTAGATCTGTGGCCTTAGGACTCTTCTTTGTCTTTAGGGTGGGTGGTGGGTGTTTGTTGTGGTCTTCGCACGTGTACTGGCCGGTAGTGACGGGATCTGTTCGGCCAGACTACCATATAGAATTATGGTGATTTATTTTGCTTCTATCTTCTCTGTAGTCATATTGGTTTAGGATTTGATGGTTTATATTACTGTGTATGTGTGATGGTGTTGGTTTCTCTCTTCTCTTAATCGATAGTTTTTTAATTTCTGGATCTTCATCTTCTACAATCCATGGGGTTTCTCTTTGAAGGATTTGAAAATGGAACAGATTTGATACAGAGATCCTCAGTTTATTCTAAGTTGGAAGGAACTTTTTAAAGGTTTTTTTTATATTTTTGTTCTATGGTTTTCTAATTATGGTCAGAAGGATGGAAATAACGCTTTTGTGGAAGTTTTGGTCTTAGTGGGATGCGGCTTAGTAGATTCGTCTTCGATTCTCTTACAAGAAGATGATCTATATGAGGTTTAGGGAAAAGAGGTATCACTATTTCATGGATTTTTTGAATCATATGTTTGAGAGGGTATGGATTTGGTCATGGGTACTAGGCTTGTTCTCTTTAGCATGGGAAAACTATTTATACTACAATGAGACAATGAAAGATAGTCTTAATGGTTCTTGTTGTTAGGTGGGGGCTTCTCTCTTATAGTGAGCACTATTTCTTATCTTGATTTTTGGTCAATTAGAGACTCATTTATTTTTTTAAGTCTTGATTTCATGATGGTTTCCCCCTAATACCTTAAAAGGGGGTTTATTTCAATAAAAATTTAATTTTCAGTCAGTGATCAATTATTTAATGTGGATACTAGTTCATTATATAGAAAAGGTTTCTCATTTTACAATGTATACAATCCTACAAACCAAAATATCCTCAAAATTCATTATAATCCTAAAGAAATATATAGTTCATATATCCACTAAAAAAATCAATATTTAAAATTATGATCTAAATAGATTTAACTATCTATGATCAATATAATAGTGTCTCTTAGTAAAAAACAACACACCCACACATATATATCTGATAACACCAGTATTTTACAATAATATTCAACTATGTATTGTATAAAATATAAAACAAACATACCATAAATGAAATAATATACTATTATATTTAAACCAAGAACTCTCAAATCAAATAATCCTTTTAAATAATTAATTCATACACTTTTATCACATATTTTAATCAAGACAGACCCCTTAATGTGGTGGAAAATATAATGGGTGGGGAAAACCAATCCACTTTAATTTTAAATTTCATAACCAAATTAGGTGAAATAGATTTATTTTAATATCTTTTGTTTTCATTAAAAACAAAAATGCTTAATATTAGTATATATTTCTATAAAAGCCTGTTTTTACACCACATGATGGAAAAACCATCTCAAAAATCATTCCAAAATATTATTTTCCATTTCATTACACATGATGTTAGAGATCATCCCATAAATTAATTTCCTAAATTCCTTGAAAGGAGAGGGATAATTTTACTTTTATTTCCTCTAACTACCCCATCTCAATTAGGTGGTAATTATCCCTATGATCTAGTTATCACAGATATAGATGAGAAGAGAATCGAGCCTTTAGTAGAACCATAAACTATTGTGGTAAGTCTACTATCAAACATCCATATCCATTTTATCTACTATGAATCATTACACATGTATAATAAAAATATTATTATCATTAATAGAAATAAAACACCACTATATATTTCTGAAAATAATAACATGAAATACTAAATCTTGTAAATTGATATAAATATTTACATTGGAAAAAAATTATAAAAATAAATATTAATTTTCCTAATAAATTTTAACCCCTCTCAATATCTCTAATTCCCAAAATTTATAATTATTCTCTAATTTATGTGAATAAATTATTAAAAATGAATTATTAAAAACAATATCTTTAAAAATAACCATTATGTAATTAAAAAGTTGGATAGATTACCACAAAATGAATCTATGAATGGAAAGATCTGATGAAATGTCATTACCTCTTTTTTTTATATGGTCAATGTCTAGGAAAATAGAATAAGATGTTTATAAATATCAACCTTGTCACACCCCAACTATTATATTATTGTTTATCAATTATTTATTTAATTTTATTATTATTCTATAGATTCATGTCTCTTATTTTTTATTTTATTTTGAAATTGTAATATTTTCAGCAAACCGCACGGTTTGGCCACATGGTTAGGAAAATAATGTGGTTATAATGGGGTCGGGGTTTACAATATTTCATAGCTAATTTTAATGATTAAATCATGGTTTATATAATTGTGTATACCATTCTTGTGGGTTCTCTATGTTTCTAGTGACTGAATGTATAGTTGGTTTATAGTTTGGATAGTTGTGGGGCCAAACCATGCAATTCACCTAATACTGTAAAACTTTAAATTTCAAAAAAAATATCCTCCTTCAATTTATACCCTAAATTGTTGGAACCATGGTCTTATATGCATGATATAGAGTATGTTTTTTGTTTTTTGTCAATCCTCAGTAGATGTTCAGAATGTGTACCAGCAAAGAGATCATACAGTTCAAGCAGACAACGGTATTGAAGGTGGTGTTGTTTCCCAGTGTTTTCCAAATTTTTGGGCCTGAAAATTGACAAATGGAGAAAAGTGTTTTTTGAAAATAGACTTGTGCATTGTGTACATGAAGGAGTGGAAACTTGTGCGCCATATGTTTTTGAAGATCAGAACATGAAAAAAATGGCAAATGGATAAGGTTCGCGCATGTTTTGGGCTGGTCGTGCAAGTGACCTACGCGCCATGAAGAGACTTGATCTCCGATGCCTAGGAGGATTAGAAACTAGCGCGCTGGTTGTTCTTCATGATCATAACAACAAAATATGGCAAAGGAAATTAGGTCACTCAAGTATTTGTGTGTTCGCGCAAGTGAGTTGCACGACAAAGGCAAGGTGGTTTGAGCTGCGTGCCATGACTTGCGTGCTACCGCGTAGGGGGTCCAGTTTGCCTATAAATAGAGGACCCCATCCTAATCTATAACGAAGTTCAAGACTCAGAGATTTTTCAATCTCTCATCACACAAGTGTTTGATTCGCGCTAGTGGTTGTTGGGTCGCGCAAGTAGAGGTTGTTCGCCGATATTTGGTTGCGTGATCAAGGCAGTTGGGGAGTTAAAGGCGCAACATTGTTCATGTTTGGTGTTGAAGGAGGCAGTGTCGCACAAGTGGTTTAGTGTAACCTGCGCGCCAAATTTGTACCGCGCAAGTGACTTGCGCACCACAATTGAAACTTGTGCACCAGGCTTAGAGAAGTGTGCCAGGGTTGTTAAAGTACATCAGTCCTTTTGAAGCTGAACGAAAGCTGGAAGAGCACCCGGTACCCTCAGCGCAAAGTGAGATTCGTCTTCTAGTGAGAGTTGGACTTCAATAGAGAATCTACATACAACATAGGATGCATTCTTATGCAATGATGAAGAGACCTTCACGTCTATAAACTGAGCATGACTTCACCAAGGGTAGTGATCCAGGGGGAGTCAATGGGAGTGACCCAAGAAAAGTAATGAGCTATTCCTGAACCTTTGTAAAGGCAGTGAGCCTGGGATAGAGTGATTGTGCCCGAACCTTCGTAATCCACAGCTAGTGAAGATTAGTGGAATTAGGTACGCCCGACAACTTGTCAGTGTATGATTCTTGGACGTAGCCCTTAGTGTTGAACTAAGTAAAAAGTGTTGTGTCTTCTCTTTGCATGTGATTGTTTGCTTTCTGATCATATTCATCATACAGGTTCAACAAGTTCCTACCAACGCGGTAACAAGATCCATCACATTAAAAGAAAAAGTTGTCACCCTGATTCAACCCTCCCCTCTCAGGGTGTCTCAGGGTCCTTCATAAATCAACATCCTCATACCTAATTTCAAACACTAAGAAACAACATGAATTGGATATAGTACTTCACATGACCCACTTCCTCTATGAAATCAATCCCTCTTCCTATAACTCTATAAATGTTTCTCAAGGTATGTACATATTTTCTTTTCTCAATCTCTATCTCTTTCCTATTTATCCCATTATCAAACATTGTTTTGTTGTATAATGGTCTTTTAAAAACCATATGTGGGTTTTGGTACTAATTTATTATGGTTTCAGTTTCCTATGGTGTGAAAATTCTATCTTGATCCTTTATCTTAACATTATTTTTTTATTTTTCATAAGCTATGCTTGAACTGGGTAGGTGCTTCTATGTTTGCCTATTTTACTAGAATTATATATTATTATTGGGAATTATAATTAATTTACCTATGAAATTGTGAATTTTATATATTTTTTGAATTGATATAGGTGATCTATAAAAAGAAAAAGGTTAGTATAATGGGTACTTAGAGTTTTTAAACTGATTTCCATTGGGTAATTATTGGGGAACTTTTGTGCATTAGAATATTATGTATCTATTGAGTTTATATTTATGTTACAATATGTATTTTATATTTAAAATGTTTTTTTAATTTTTTAGTGATGTTTTAATTTTCTATTGGGTGGTTTATATAATTTAATAGTTTTTAAAGTGAGGTTATCTTCTTGGTTTCAATTAGTTTCTATAATCTATATGTTTTTTAAGTACCTTTTACTATATCAGGTGATTATACACACACATAAATCAATTTGTGTGTGTTTATATATATGTATATTTTAACATGATAATATGTCAACTCATTAAGAGATTTATATATATATATATATGTTATTGTATATGTGTATAATGATAAATTAAAGATTCCATATTCAAGTTTTATATGGGAATTTGGTTTATAAATAAGTTTCCATTG
The DNA here is from genome assembly GCA_963277665.1 of Viscum album. NCBI lineage: Eukaryota > Viridiplantae > Streptophyta > Magnoliopsida > Santalales > Viscaceae > Viscum > Viscum album. Next base: position 453,488,723 of record OY728141.1, on the reverse strand, counting down.
GGTGGATTTTAACACCTATTTATAAAGTATATTTTAAATTCCCATTTATAATTTTTTAATTGAATCTATTTATAATTCAATTTTATATAAAATTTGTTATAAATGTTATGGTTTGAGTAAAAAAATTCTTATGAATCTTTTTGAGATAAATTATATAATTGGATTGATGTATACTATTATAAAAGAACTTGTTTATTTATTTTTTAAGGAAATACTTATAATAATGGTTTTTTATATCTTCAAAACCTCATAAGAACTCTAGGTACTTGGTTAGGTGAACATAGAGTGGGATGATTTTCCCCAACCACTAGCTATTCTAGGGAAGTATGTATGTAGAACCCCATCCACTAGCTATAACTTGAAACTCCTACACTAGTAAAGGGAATGAACCTAGTTTGTGATGTATATTTTCTATGTCCCCGTAGACCTAGTAACCTCAATGTGTTTTTCCATGATTACTATTTTAAATTACTAGTAATTTTTTCTTATTAAATGTTTTATCTACTTTATACTACTTGTGATTCATAACCCTTCTTATTAAACCTTTTCAGTACATATATAATTTTCTTATAACTACTTGGTTATTGTTTCACTAGTTGATATCTACATTTTCTCCTTCATAGTGATATTTATTAATTTGATGATTTATATGTTTATTTTGAGTTTGTATTACTTCTTTCACAAGAATTTTCCAAATAATGTTTTATAAATGGATTTATAAGAATATGTGTTCAAATTATTTAGTTAATGGAGAATTATTTTTAATGGAAAGCATGTGGATTTATTTTAAAAAATAGTACATGATTATTATTGATGTATTTAAAATTAGTATTTCTTTAATATTTTTAAATGAGAATGCATATAACTATTGGTGAAACCCTATTAGGATTATTAGCTCAACCGCTACTACCACAATTCGGTGTTTTCAAATTGAGTGGCTCTTTCAACTTCAGACTTTGATTCAAAAGAGTACCACATTTGGGACTACTTAATTTATAAAAATCTAGGAGAATAATATGATTTAGTATATGGTGTGTGACCATAGTTAACATCAGTTTCTTGATCCAGGTATGTCAATATTTATTTATTTATTTTTAGTGTTTTATTAGTTTAGTCAAATTATCAACCCATTATTTCTTTTTCCATTAATGGGTGGTGTACCATCTATGTAGAGATATAGGTATGGGTTTTTAAGACTATTTCAATGGTGGGAATTGAATGTGAGCTAGGTGAATTTTATTTTATTTATATTTATTTTACTCTTATTTTTTATGTTTTTATTGAAATTTATTATTTTATTTTGGAAAGTATATCCATGTTTTGGATGGGTCACGCTGGATTTCATAAAGAAATTACACTTCTTAATAAATATTATATATTATAATAAATCATCTATAATGATTTAATTTTATTCTAAAGAAAAATTTCATCAATCAAGGTGGTCAGAGATGCCCCTCAGATATTTTATTATAATATTGTGTGTTTGGTTGATGGTTGAATATAGTTGGTTCCGAAAAAAATGTTATCAGATCTTAGGTTATTAAGTGGGTATAAGTTCATAAAAAATAATTGATAATTATCATATTTGATATAGAAGATAATATCATCAGAGATAAGGGGAAATTTCATGGTTTGGTTCGTGATTAACATTTATCATCATTAAAAATGGGTTACCCTTAGATTTTAGGATTTGAATTTTGATTCTAGGCCATATTTTTAACTCTTCAAAAAAAATTATTTTATTTATTAGTTTTTTTTTTATTTTTTTGGTTTTCTCACAAGTATTTTAGATATTTCTTGAGATTTGGGGAAGAATATGGTAGTTGAGCATGAGTTACATAGTTAAATCAAATAGTCTAGTAAAACATTTGGATCCTATGAACATGAACCTATGAGGCTTCCAGTGGTCGTTTCATAGTTGTAACATGGACCAAAAAACTATGCATACAAATTGTTCACAACCAATAACCCCTCATTAAATATTTTATTCTGGGTTCCATGCTTCAAATTTATTTTAAGACATGTACAATTGTTATTTGAGTTATATATGAGATAATTTTAGGGTTATTTTATATTATTTGGTTTGATTTTATTAATATTTTATAGGTGGTTATTGTTTTAAAAATAGAAAAGGTTTATTTTTCAAATTTATAATGAATTTATAACTATGTAATTTTAAGAAAATAAAGTTAGATGAATATAATTTTTTAAATGTATCTAACCATAATAATACATTTTAAAACTTTTTTTCAAGTTAAAAGTAAAATTTTTGAAAAATGATTTAATGGTGAATTTAAAAAATTTAAATATATTTGGGTGTATTTTACTATGCGTTAAAATTTTATTGAATGATTTATTTGAATTATAATTTAGAAACAAATTGAAATAAATTTGATGTGGTTTAAAAATTTAGAAGAAATTTTTTAAATGTATGTTCTGTTTGAAAATGATTTTTGATATTTTAAATTATAAGTTCTGTATTTCAAATTAAAAACATGATGTTTTTGCAAAAGGAATTCAGTTTTTGTAAGTTAGGTTTTTGGGATTCATTTTTTACATTATTCTAGAACTATTAAATTTTCATTTGGTAATGATTAATGAATAGATTCTTGGTTCATATTATTTTGAGTATAACCTAGAAAAATATTGAAAAAAAGTGGATGGTTGGCCTATATGATTTCTTTCCTTATTGTTCAGTTATGACTTGATTTGTGGAATTTTTGATGGAAATATATTTTAGTTTATTCTGGTCAATTACGAAGTATTTGAAGTTATCAAAGAAATTATATATTTATATTTCTCTAGATATCCACTTGAATATTCATTGGTAAGTACTAATTTTTTTAGTAATCAATCATCTTTTTTTTGCACATGTATCAGTTCTTATTATATCCTTTGATCTTGATGGGGAGTCTTGGGTGAGTTTTTGGTGTTATTGTGACGGTTTATTTTCCTTTTGATTAATTGAATTCACTCAGAGTTAGTGTTCTATGAGTAGGCTGCATGTTATCCTTATTTTGTCAGAGGATATATCTTATATTGATTATTTCAAGGCCTACATTTTCTTTGGGAACTCTAAGTCATATATAAATACTTTGTTTAATTTATTTTCTGTAATCATATTTTTTAAGTAATAGTTATCTTGATTCATTGGTGAATTCAATCATGGATTTTTTTATTGGTGAATTTCATTAAGGTCCTTATTTCTCTATATTCTTCTATGTGATATTTTAGATAGTTTTTTGTTTATATTAAGATATTTTTTATGGGTGTTAGGTTTCTTGATTTTTATTAGGTTTTCTTTTGTAAGAGCTTATTTGGTGTCTTTTGGTACCATCTTTAGGAAAAACAATTTTTTTGTTCCAGGATAATAAGAAGAAAACATATATATTATGGAGCCCCTTGAATTTCACGGTATTTGGAATCTTATTTTTTGATACATTTATATTGGTTTTCTTCTTATATTCTTTAGTTTTGTGGTTATGGGGTTAGAATGTGTATGTTTTACTTTGATAATAATTTATAATATGAAAGGATATCGGGTTGTCTTCGAATTTTGGAACTTTGTGTCATATATTGGGACTTCAGTGCCCTTTGGGGGGAAGAAAGGGTTACGGTGGGAGATTATATCACAACCCAACTAATATATTCAAAATTATTTACTTACTTTTTAATTTATTTATAATTATAGAGTCTCAAGTATCTTATTTTGGATTTTTTTTGAAATTTTATGAGTTCCAACATGTCTTGAGGTTTTCTTGCATAATTGTCTATACTCTGCAACAACCATACAGGTGGGGTAGAAAATATTTTACATCCATTTTTCATGGTTGTAACATTGTTTATATATGCATGAATACCATAAATTAAATTGAACTAAATTCCTAGTGAAGGGGTGCAAGATTGATGCACTATTTGGCCAACTATGTGGCCATAACATGTGATTCGCCACGAAATTTAAAAAGTATATTTTCTAAAAATGATCTTTACATAATTAAACACCAAAATAAACTTCCTATAACACATTAAAAAATTATCTAATTAAAGTAATCATAGAGAGGAATGTGTATAGACCCCCTTGATTTTCTTTGAAATCGGTCACTTTTACTCAAATTCTACAGGGGCTTCTCAAGGTATGTACCTTTTTCTTCTTATCAGGATCAATATAATTCTCATATCTATCCTTCTCCCTCATATTTTTTATTCATATTAATCTAGTATAAACCTTATAATGTATTTAGTTTTAATTTAATATAGATTTTTTTCTAGGGTGTGTAAAGTCCCTTCAAATCCTTTCTCTATATATTCTTTATGATTTCACACCATCTGTACTTGAACTGGGTAAGTGCTTCAATGTTCTTCACTTTTATAGAAAATACATATTATTCATGGGATTTAAAGTTGATTTAATTTTTGAATTAGAAATTATTTATATTAATTTAATTGCTTAAGGTGACTTCTAAAAAGGAATATGTATTTATATTGGGTATGTATTATCTTTAAACATATTTCCAAAGGGGTGATGGTTAGTCAACTCTTTTTAGTTGTAATTTTATGTGTCTGTTGGTATTTTTTTATTACTTGATGGATTTGAATATTTGGGTAATTTTTTTAATGTTTCAGTGACTTCATAACTTAATATTATGTGGTTTTTGTAATTTAACCATTTTTATAGTGAGACTATCTTCTTTGTTTAGAGTTATTTCTAAAAGATTTATGTTTTTCAAATGTATTTGTCTATTTTGGGTGTTTATACACATATGTATGGGTATATATATATATGTACATATTAATATGATAATATTTCAATAAATTATTTGAAATGTGTTTATATATATATATATATGTAAATGTATATATGTATAACGATAAATAAAAGCATTCAAATTTAAGTTAGACGTTTTATTTTTATTTTTAAATCAGTTTCTGAAGGAATTTTTAATGTTGGTTTATAATGTTTTTTTAATGGTATATTAATCATTTTTATAGAATGTTATTTATAATAGAGTTTTAGATAGAAAAAAATTATGTGAGTTGTACCTCGATTAAGAAAAAATAAGTTTTTGAGGCATCCTTTTGAGATTAATACTTGAAATAGATTTAAGTATTTTCTTTTAAAATGACTTTTTTATTTAATATATAAGGAAACACTTTATGGTAATGGTTGTCTTAAGATATTTTAATCCTAATGGGAGCCTTATATATATAGGTATTTTTTCTTAGAGCTGGATAAGGTTCCCCCAACACTAATTATGCTAGAGAAGTATGTATGTAGAGCCCCCTCCACTATCCAACAACATATTACATGAAAATCACCATTAATTAAGATCATGTCCCAGTTTAGTGATGTATATATTCTATATTCCCCAATTAATAGTGACCTTAGGGTGTTTCTCCCATGATTATAGTTTTAAAATTTTGATTTATAGTTCTTATTTTACACTTTCTCTACTTTATACTACTTATGATTCATATCCCTTCTTACATGAACTTTTTAGTACTTATGTAATGCTAAAAATATGACCCATATTGACCCTTAAAAATATACTAGATAGATTTTAAAATATTATATAGTTCAATAGGTGAATATTATTTATACTTGGTATATTCTGTAATGAGAAATGCCATATTAATGGAGATGAATTATAAAAAATAATAAGTTAATATGTAGTGAAAATAACTCTTTACCCTTTTACCATGTTATGTATATAAACCATATCTCTACAATATATCTCCACAAATATGTGTATAATATGTATGTATATAAATTTATGAAATATATTAATATAGACAAATCTTACACATTTTCATAAAGAACTAGTATACATTAAGTCTTAATGGCATATATTATGCATTCACATTTAGTATATCACATCAAACCAAAAACCTAACTCATTATACTAAAAAACACATCCATATATTACTCATGTAAAAACCATATAAATATAAGTAATATCCTAACCAAAACCATATTAAATTCTAGAAGTGAGAGGGAGATATGGGGTTAAAAGACCATCTATATATATAAAAAATTCTAATTGTTTTGGGTTTACACACACCAAAATTCCTAGAGGAGTTACTTAGGTCATCAGACTCAGCATATAGTTCATAAAAATAATAATTACATAGTGATATGTGAATGCAATAAAATACAATCCTAAGTTGCATGCTATATTATGGTCACCACTATAATAATCCTTTTACATACACCACCAATATCACATAACTATAACCTATTATTTTTATAACTATGTAATATTAATTATATCTAATAAAAATTAATATTTTAATATTATAAAATATAGATCTTTAATCTAATAAATATTTATCTTTTATTATATCTTTTATTTACAGGATTAAATAATTTAATTTTTAATTTTTATAAATTAATTCAATGATATATATTTTATGCCATTCATTTTCCTCAATAGATTCATTTTTCCATTTCATATAAATGGAAATAAAACATTATCAATCAAATTATACTATCCTTGATACACATCCATATCATTATCATACTACCACATAATCAATAGCACCAGAAACCCATTATAATTCCAGACGTTATATATCATTTCCAAAATGTAGTAATTAAAATATATCAAATATGTAACCTCAATTTCACATACCACTAAAATTTTAATTAATTTTAAATAATTTGAAAATTTCAGTAAATTACTCAAATAATCTAATACATAATATGTTTATATCAATGAGTGTGAATGAAAAAGAGTTCGTGAAACACATACCTCAAACTAGCACTCAAATTATCATATCATCATACAAAAATACTTGATAAAATAAAATCCTAGAAAGAATATATAATCCATAAATCCTAAATAGATTCCTTGTTGCTGCAATTATATATATAGGTAAATATTGTTTATATTAAATTAAAATATATGATGAATAAATAATTCAGCCAATTCATATAAATCTGACCTCAAAAGGAATGAAATAAAATTTTATAAATCAACAACAAATAATGTCTAGTATAATCTAGAATTCTCATAGTATTTATTAAGAGAATATGAAATAAAACAAAATGAGGGATATCATTATAAATTTATAAATATATTGACGAATCAAAAATCATCATTTTACGTATCACATTATAGTTTATTGATGGTTAGTTAACCAAGGATATGAAATTCATGGAATAAGGATCCTTTCCTATTTCAATATATAATTTAATGATTGTTCTGCATATTATAGTGTAGTATAAATCATTACATCATAATATATCCCATCGACAGATCACTCCAAAATTCACAGAATAACAACATAATTTCCATAATTCTATCATAAGATCTATATTACATTAAATTTCAACAAAAAAAATATTATAGTTCTATGAGAAATTTGTTTTTTGGTTTATAAATCTTTTAAAAATCATGGCTTAAAACCATGAAACATAAACCTTCCCCATATTGAATAACTATGAAACTGAAACTCTTATATATCTCAATATATAATAATTTAAATAATATTGTAAAACTTTTACAAACTGTGGTACATTGGATAGACTACAATTGAAAACAATAAAACCTTTCTTCTGATTTATCATCAACTCAAAACTATCACCCAAAAGAACAAATATAAATGGAATATAACCTATTATAGTATGGTATTAATGTCATATATAAGTTAAGCTCAAACTAAAATATTCTTCATTATCCTTCTTCAACAACATTCATAATCATTTAAAAAAGTTTATATATTGAAAATTTCAGCCACATGAAAGTTTTCATTTATTTTGTTGCATTTATTTAAATTTTATAATATAATTTTTCCCAACTATTATTCCATATATTAATCTTTATTAATTTTTAAAATAATGATCTTCATTTTTTATAATTAGATGATTTTATAAAAATATTAAGATATTTTGATTTTTTTATTTTGTTGTTGTTTTTTAAAAACAATAGAGACATTAATTACTATTTATTTTACTTGAAATTAAAATATTTAGTTATTTTATAAATAAGATACTTTTTGAAATCTTAATATATTAAATATGGCACATTTATTGAAGTTATTTTTATTTTTTTCTTAAATATTTACTTTATTATAATTACTATTTATCATTAATATAAAAATATTTTTTATAATTTTGTAAAATTTATTAAAAGTAGACATAATTTTTTAGAAATCATTTTATTTTTTAAATAGAACTGTGTTTTGCATGATTATTTTTAATTTATTTCAAAGTAATTTTTTTTATATAAGTTCATTGATATATTTTCTAAAAAAATATAATTTAGATTTTTATTTATTTTTTAATTAAATGAATATTTTCTGATATTTTTTTGTAATTTATATTGAATTAAATAATAAATAATAAAAAATCATATTTATTTTATTATTTACATTTTAATTTTATATTTTATATATTTTTAATTTTTACTTCATTTTTACTAGATAATCTAATTCAAGAATTCATTTAATTTATATGAAAATATGAAATTTTAATAAAATTTAAAACAAAAAATTTATATTTTAAAAATATTTTAAAATTTTTAATATAATGAAATTTTAATAAATTTGATAACTAATTTGAATTTAGAATCAGTATTAAATTTTTAAAATTAAATACGGGTTTTATAACTCTTTATTCATTAAAAATTAATTTTTATTAATATTTTTATATTTTTATTTTCATTTAAATTTTCAATCGAATAGAGTTATTTCTGATTTTTTATTCGAAATTTTAAAAAATATTTTTGTTTTTTATTTAAAAAAATTATATTATTCTTGTTTTTTTTTGTAATATTAATGTAAAAAAAATATATTTTCTTCTTTCTATTTTCTATTATTATTAATACAACATGTTATATCAAAAAAAAATTCATTAGTTTAAATTTACATGATTTTTTTAGAATGTTTTACATTTATTTTATATTTTTTAAATAATTGAGTTCTTTAAATTTGTGTAAAAATTTAATAACAATATGAAATGAATATTTTCATATTTTTCCCCATTGATTCAATATTTTTCACAAAAAATTAGTTTCATTTTATTTTTAAATTTCTTTTAAATATTGACATTTATATTATTTTCCCCTTTTTTGGTTTTTCTAATTTTTCCATTTTATGTTTTAAATAGAGCATAGTTTTTCTTGATAATTTTAAATAATTTTAATATGGAATGAATTTTCTTAGTTATTTTTATTTTTTATATTTCATGAACAAAATATGACTTTCTAATGAAAAATAAAATATTTCATTTTGTTATTTTTTCTTTTATTTTACATTTTTAATAAACCATTTATGCAAGATTTTTACACATTATCTTAATGATAAATAATTTTTTTATTTATTATAACATTTAATAATATATTTTTCATGTTTTTTATTTACTTCAATATAAAATAAAAATTTCTAAATTATGTTTTTAAATTTTTTATTATTTTTTAATTAATTGTTAATAATGAAATAATTTTTACTAATATTTTATTTATTTATTTTTTATAAAATTTCATTCATATTTTTTTAATTTAGTAACCATAAAATAAAAATATTTTAATTTTATATTATATTTTCAAATTAAATATTTTTTTTAATTTAGTATATAAAATAAATGGTTGAACCATTTCTTTTTATTTTATATTTATTCCATATAAAAGTTTTAATATTTTAGTTGATTCATTTGAAAATATTTTTACACTGTCATATATTTTACCATTTAATATGGAATTTAGTTTGATCATTTTTTTTAAAATGAATTTTGTCTTGATTTTTTTCAATTTATTTTAATGTAAATGAATGTGTATGTCAAATTATTTAGTATTTTATTTTTAAATAGATTTTTTAACATGATTCTTAATAATACCATTTCAAATAAAATAATTTTCTACATTAGGTTTTAGGTTTTTCTTTTATTTTTCTTTTTTTCATACATACTAAAAACGTTGGTAGAAAAACCCTATATTAAAAAATTGAAAAAGGGAAGCCCCTTCTCAATTGGGTTAATAGATAATGCATTAAAAATTTGATCTTCTAGAGGCACATGGACTTAAAATTTAGCAGCCCGAGAGCCCATTTGTATAAATATCACTACAAAACGCATGTCTCAAAGCCCAGAAATGCCTAAAGGCCCAATAACCAAAGGCTTATCGCTTGCCCCAGACCCAATTGATGACCCATAGGCCCAACCACCACCCACAACAACACTCTGTAGTACTAAATGAAATCTATCACTCTGCCTTGTCCCCCACTGTGGCCGCATCCCTGACTGGTTGATGTAGAATGTCCCACAGTGGCAGAAGAACAAAAACCAGCCTCTGGGGAAGCTAATGCGAACCGTGACTGATAATGATCTGGTTGTAGCCAAACTAGAAACTATGAAGATATGTTATAAAGTTGTGACAATAAAAATAAAGGGACCATATTTGACGACCAAGAAAAAGCCATGACCATACCTGCGCCACACAAAAACCGACATTGAGGCCATGACCATCTCCCTCTAAATCACTACTGCACACCAATAACAACATCAAAACACCACTACCATAATGCATCGACATCACCCATAAGTCACCACCATCCATTAGAACTGAGGTCAGGATGCTATTTCCACACATCGAAAGCTTATTCCCCCTTTCATCTCTAAATTTAGAACCTATAAGAATGATCATTGGATCCCTAGCTGACTAGACATGAACTCATAAATATTCCACCCAACCCGTCACTTTAAGTGAAAAATTCCACACGTCATCGAAGAAAACAACTTGATCTCGTGAAAATACATCACCACATAGATGAATCCACCAAATCATAAGATACATGGTGTGATATCAGCCGAATTTGATATCCCAAAAAAGATATCAGGTAACATGGTTATGTCAGGTACCACACCACACCTGTCTTAGGCCCAACCTAACATCACATGCCATATTTCCCTAACTAAATTATTTTGTAGAAGGACTTGAACCTAATCCAGTTTCATTTCTAGGGAGTGGTACCCTTACTTGATATCACTTGAGTGAACCCTAGTTAGAAAAAAAGATATCAAGTAATGTTGTTATATCAGGCGCCACACCACTCTTGTCCTGGGGCCAACCAATCACCTCATACCATTCTTCCCCAAATAAATTCGAGTGTGGAGGGAATCAAACCTGGTCTAATTATATTACCAAATAGTGGCCACATTATATAGAACCACATGATCTTGATGGATTATTTCATGATTTTTAAATTTATTTGAATGAAAAATAATTTTTTGTCTTTTTTTATTGAAACATAGTTCTTCATGATTTTTTGAATTTATTTAAAAGTAAGATTAATTTTCAAAAAAACTCTCTAACATGAAGTTATCTTTGTTTGTTTATATAAATATATTCCCATATTAAATAATTGTTTTGGGTTTTAATTTTTATTTTGTCCTTTTATTATTATATATATAATTTCCATTATTAATTTAATTAGAAAAAATATTTTTTATTTATTCCTTTCCATTTTTAAATTTATTATGATTTTTTAAAAAGAATGTTTTTTATTTATAAATGTATTTCGATGTGAAATAAATTATTTTGATTTTTCATTTCTCCATTTTAATATTTACTATTTATTTTTTGAAATTTTTAAAAAATTTAATATGTCATACTTTCACTTTTTCCTAGCCCAGCTCCAATAAAACCTCTCCTAGGTGGGTAGTAAAATCTGTTTGACCCATTAAACCCACCAACAAGTGGATATATTTTTCTAATTAGTAGTGAGTGTATATAAAATAAAATATCAGAGGCATTTCCCTTTTTTATCGTAGGAAATAAATAAAATCATCCCATTTATACTAAAAAAAGATAAAATAAACCTAGAATTCCAATAATAAAATAAATATTCATGTAATTCATGAAGCTACAAAATCCAATACTTAATCACAAATGAAACAAATGCTATGAAAAAAAATGACTCTCGTGGTATCTACTTATCAATTCTCTATGAATAGGTAATTCCCCATATATTCTCTAAAAGTTTCCAACAAAGATGTAAAAGTGTTATATAGTGTTTAGGTTCTTTGACAAGTATAAAGTACAAGTTTTTCCATATAAACTCTCTAATAAATGTGGATGATGAATATTAAATATTAAGTAAGAAATTAAGTAAACCAAATTATATCACATCTTAGGTCATCTTAAAACCACTCTCACCACAAGATTAATATCTAAATGTAGATAAAATATTATCATATTATGTCGAAAAATATTTCAAATAAGGTACCCCATACTCACTTCACCACTTATCTAGTTTCCCTTATATTTCAATGGCATATTCCCAAGTAATCCTTCAATTTTCATGTTCACAAAAAACAATATCATTCCAAAAACAAAAATCAAAACTACATTCCATTTCTCTATACCTTCACTATAAAACAATGATATATATCTCAACCACATAATATATCCATGTCCACTACATAATATTACCACTACCATCACCAGAAGGAAGAGTGAGATAGGGGAAGAAGACATGCATCCATTCCCACCACATCCGGGATGTTTTTTGTTCACCTAATACCCTAGGATCAAATATAGTTATAATTTAGGTTATCAAAGTTTAATGTTAGAGAATGTGTTATAAAAATACATTCAATGATATATAATTTCTTATAATCTTTTCTCAGGGATCACATACTGACAAGAAACCTTTATAATCATTCAAATTATTTTATTTTGGATACTATATAACTATTTTTTCTGTCTCTAACCAGACAAAAATCCCATATATCAATCCTATAAAATAATCCTAAAATTTGGTTAGAATGTTAAAATATCATTCTTCCCATTTTATAAGAATTATTTAATTTTCCCATCATTAATTTCCCATATTTTATAATCAATATCAGTATTTTATCAATTCATCTGATACCACAAACTCCATCACATTAACCATATTTTGATATTAAATATACAAATTATCGATTAAAATCATAATAAATATAAAAAATCCCAAAAATTTGTTTTATTTTTATATTCCACATCTGTATCAAGGATGAAATACATATCTATGATCTAACCACATCATCTCCACTACCAAAAAAAAACTCTTAATATCATACTATAATAAACACAATAATATTTCACTTCTGTAAAAAAAATATTAGTTAAAAATATGTAAATTAATACCAATTGCATATATACTGCCACTAATCAACATCCCTCTATGATAAAACTAATTTTTTTTATAAATAATCATTATCAAAATACTACCTAAATAATAATTAAATCATGAAAATTATCTATTGACAATAATAAATAAAATCAATGTTAATGAATCACCTATCATTATCTGATACTTTTATCTCCATTTTATCAAGTAAAATGTTTTAAATATCAAATCAACATAATCTTATGAAAATAATTTAATGAATATTTAACTAGTCAATAAACATAAATACCTCATAAAAAACCTATATATATTCTTGATTGAATATATGATAGACAGAATATGGGAGAACTAGGAAAGGATCACATCATTTTTTATATATTTTTTCCTTAGAAGATGAAAATAAATATATGAAAAGAAAGATTTATAGGTTGTATTGGAAGACTGTAAGTTCACCATGATTAATGAATATGTATTTGAAACTGTGTTGAACAAGGTAAACCACTTGAACTTAAAAAAAATTGTAAGGATATAAAGTCATAGTATAACACATTATGATATAACATAATATGGGATCAGTGGACTTGAGATCTAAAAAAATTATAATTTCCATTATTTCTCTATACCTCTTATGAATAACCATAATTAAATTGTTTCTATACCAAATATCATTATATAATTAGTTATAGCAATGCACTGTAATTTACCTGAGCCAATAGTAGATATTAAATTCACTATGTAACCAATTCAATCACCTAAAAAAATATACATTCCCCTTTGAAATGTAAAAATTCCCATAAAAAATAGTGGAACATTTATAAATACCTTTACATAATAAGAAAATATATGTAATATATTACATAAAATAATTTTATAATGATACACCAGAAACTACTAGTTATAACACAAAAATCCTTCACTACAACTTGTCACAGGATAATTTAACCTACTATGTCACTGTGATAGAAAACATGATGAAACTCCAAAGATAAAATAACTATAATGGAAATATTATTCATACTCAAATCAAAATAAAAATCACCCAACCCATGAACTAATCATGATGAAACATTTCCCATTATAACAAGAGTTTTAAATATGATTAAATATTCTATAAAAATATCACACAAAGATCCCTACACTTTCTAAAAAATCCAAAACATGTAAAGGAAAACATGAATTAAAAACATGGGAATATATATTAGATACCATTCAAAAAAATATAATATTTATGTATTAATACACAACCAAATATTAATGTGTAAAAACTAAATGAAAACATTATAAACGTATTCAATACCTTTCAAACAAGAATTTTTACCTTAAAAAGACTAAAATATAACATAGAAAATAATAGAGATAATTAATAACATCCACATGGAATCAAATATAAATTTAAATTAAAGGATATAAGTGAAAAATATTTATTTGTACCAAACACAATTCTACAACCCTCTCTCCCATATACATTCCTCTGAACTACCATATCCCAATTAGACATGAAATAAAGGAATAAATTATCCATGTTTAACATTCTACCAACAATATAGAACCATTAAATATTACTATATAAACATTTAATCTTACTCAATATCTATGTCACCATAAAAAATATCATTTGTGTCATAAAAAAGGTACCTAAAAATTTGTAAAATGTAAAAGATTTCATGAACACCACCAATCTATGATATAAGTAAAAACCTATTTAGTAGCTCATTAATCTTCTTGAAAAAACTCAAAATATTTAAGGAATTATGAATACAGATTACTACCAATATTGAAATTCTATTATCCACTATAGAGAAAAACCATTATAAATGCATTATTTCGAACAATGATTTTATATGGTCTCCTCATTTGATACATATATTAATTATGATAATCTTGAGAACACATCAACCATTCCTAAGTAAATTTAGCTTTCTCAATATGGGAAAAAGTTCATTTAACAATAAATTTATAGTATATATTTTTAAATTATATGATAATTGTTTTTCTTCATTAATTATTGGTTGTTTTGAAAAACCATCACTAATTCATAGTGGTTTATTAAAAAAAATCACTTTAGTAGTGGTTAAAACCATTGATAAATCTTAATTTTAATTTTATTATTCAATTAAATTGGTGTTTTTTAAAACCACCATAAAAATAATGATAATTAATTCTTAATTAAAATATTAATTACATGAAAATAATTAATGATTTTTAATTTTTAATTTTTAATTACATATTAATTATTTAAAAAATATTATTTATTATTTATAATCATTTGTCATTAATTATTTCAAATTAAAATTAATTAGTATTCATGGATTACTAATTATTTTTAGATATTAATGTGTATTAATTTATTAATAAACTATATTATTAATTATTAGATACTATATATTTAATAATTATAAATTATTTATTAGTTATTTATTAGTACTTGGTAAATATTAATGAATAATTATTTATATATGTTGGTATTTATAGATAATCACACACACATACAAATACAAATATACACACATATATATATATATATAATATATATATATATATAAATATTAGATCTTTGGTTGGAATTTTCTCACTTAACTAATGTAATGAACCATGTCATTATAGTTTGGTAAAGGCAAGGGAAATTTAATTTTTTAGATTTGGGTAAAATAGTGGGAGTTTTTGCCAAAACATAGATGATTTATGGGATATTTCAGGATCCATGGTCATGTGGAATAACATATATAGTGAGTCCTAGGGGAATCGGATGAAATCATATAGTTATTAGAAGGTTATTTAATGACACTGGAGGGTCACACCACAAAGATGTTAGATTAATTATCTAATCCTATTCTTGGGTTTAGTCGCATGAAAACCTTGATGGGACACATCAGGAAGTGATCTATCTCAGTTTTAGCCCCTCTAATAGAGGAGTGTTCACACCGTGACCCATAGGAGTCACATTGTGATCAGGGTGATGGGTACTTTTTCTTAAAGTTTATTATGGTCATTTCAATTGGGGTCTTATTTGGAACCCACCTTAGGATCCTGTGGTTTAGACTATTTAAACTATAGGGGAGGACCCTCTTGATATTTTCAACTTCCCACTTTACCCCCTACATAGACCTGGGTGGTTTGGGTGTTTTTCATCACATTGATTCAAGGTAGGTCTTATCCCTTATTCTCTTTGGTCATCCCCTATTTTTTATTTTTAATTATTGGTTTGTTTGTAGGTTTTGGTGAGATGATTCCACTGATTCATTATTGAATGATTCTATATAATAGTGATTTTGTGTTTTCCATATAGAGTAGGTCCCCTAAATATAATTTCATGTATTCATTCTGTAAGAACCCGAGTTTTCGTACGAGGTATAGATTATTTTTTTTAATTTTAAATACATTATTATAGACTTATGTGAATACTTATCTTGATCACGATTGTTTTAGAGGTGTTTAGGGCTTGTCTGAAGGTAGGAACCAAGTTTTGGGCTAGAAATGACCTGGAAAAAGGTTTGTGCATGGCCTGAACATGCTTAGGCAAAAATGTGCGAGAGGTATGAGAAATTGAAGGTTTTTGATAGAGAGGTTCTGCACGTTTACCACACGGTTAGTAAAACTGTGTGGGGTAACCATGTGGGTGGCCCTCTTAGGTCGAGAGGTGCACACGGTTTCCGCATAGTTTTGGAAACCATGCGGTTAAACTTTGCAACCCCTGATTTGTGTTTTTTTTTAATTTTAAATTAAAAAAAATCTTTTTAAACCCAAATAGGTTTCTCTTCTCCACGCACAGAACCCCCCTCCCATAGAGCTCTCCTTTGGAGCATAAAGCAGGAATTGAGCCATCCTCTTAATCTGACTTTCATTTTGATCATATATCATCTCTATGGATCTGAAACAATAAGTCTTTGATTCTTTTTTAGTCATTTTTTATTCTTCAGAACAACGACTGTACTATTTTGATTTAGGCTCATATGCCCTAATATTCCGTTCTTCAACTATTCATTAGTTTTCTTTCAATCCGGGATGAATTGGAACATGATACTGGACTAGTTGTCTACCACCAAGGTGAGGAAGGTGGTCTATAATTGTTTTTGGATTTTCTTGATGCTTTTCGAGCATTCTTTTAAAATTCCATTTGTCATACTTTACTGTGAGTTCTCTTTTTTTAGTGAGTAGATTTTAGTAGTTGTAGTTGGACCTAGTGAGGTTGACTGTTGGTTTCATTTAGGTACGTTGGTACCCATTTTTGGTTCCAAGGTCACCCAAGAGGTGATAGTTAATGAAATACTTTGTTTATGCATGTTACCCAAGGTAGAAGAAGCCCATATATGACTTGATAGCTTGAGTATCTTGTTTAAGAGATGTACTACCTCCTTTCTTGTTGAATATCATGTTGTTCCTCATCTTTTTTGATAGCTTGGATTAAATGAAATGTGTTTATATGGGTGGCTATACCTATATTTAAATGACTAATGTCATGTTAAATGGTTTCTATGGGAGGGTAAGCCTATATGATTGGTAATTGATAAATGATAAATGGTTCTCATGAGTGGGTATACTCATGGATTTTACTCATTGAGGTGAGTGGGTAAACTCACATGTTCATGAATGTTTAATTGGGATGCTTGAATGCTTGTTGAATGGTTTGATATATGCCATTGACTTCCCTATATGGATCTGGAATGATGTAGTGGATGCCTTGGGTTGACTCTATACCTTGGGTATTAATTCTGTGGGATGCCTCAGGCCTTACTACCCTGTAGGATCCAGCTTGATTGGCTCGTATAGGACTTTCTCATTGGACCCCAACCAGTGCCTAACTGAGATTCCATAAGGGATGACCACGGGACATAATGGGATGACTTGGAAATGATTTTTGGATTCAGCCCTCTGTGGTCTAGATATTTATTACTTGGATGCCTTGGTCACCTAACACCGTGGATCCATCCCTTGGGATCTACAATTCACTTTACGGAGTGGCTGTGGGATATTTGATTTCTCTATAAATCATGGCCATGGGTTATAGTATACAGATGGATGTACAGCATGGCCATGTGAGTTGTCTATTTACATGGTTATAATTACCTTGTTAGTAGTTGACTCTCTTTTACAGGTAGCCTTCAGGGTTGTTCAGTTTCACTTTGTAGTAGACTTAGGCCATGGGTATACCCACTATTTAATATCTATATATAATTTCTATAACCTTTGTATAATTTCAATTAGAACTCTATAGACCTAGGTGGATGCCTATTGGTATGTTTATCTCACACCCTGTTTGGGCTTCTTTGGGGACACAAACAGATTATATGGTTGCAGGTGATGATAGGGGAAAGATCCCAAGTACAGGTTATTGATAGTGGATTTGGATTAGGGGATCATAGGACCAATATGAATCTTATAATGCTGAGATACCTCTTTGGCCTTTTTTTCTTTTTGGACACTTTTACTATATTTCCATGTATGTTCTTTCTATTTTCTAGACACTTTTACCGTCTGAATCATTTTTTTATATGATAGAATTTTGGTTATTAATATGTTTTTCTGTCTATGTGTCTCACTTTCTGTTGTTTCCTATATATTTTTCTTCCTCTATTGTATATATTTTACTTCCACTGTGATACTTTGGTAAGGAGGGAATAGTGTCCCCTTTGAATCACCTAGGCCCTTGCTACTAGTCGACAGTCTCTCGCGTTTGGAGAGATACGCTTGAGGCTTTCTGACCAAATGGGATCAGAGCACCGTTTTGGGTGGCATCCGGTTCTGGGACATTACAAAGTTGTATCAAAGGTGTTTTTTATTTTATATTTTGACTTACTATTTAATGACATTAGATAGGGATAGAAAGGAAAAGGGATTTGGAAAAAAAATTTGCTCGAGAGTAGCTACCCCGCATATAGGGAAAAGCCAAATTGACTCTAGTTGAGTTCTGAATTTCAGGATTTGGACTATTACAGTTGATTTGATTTTTACCATTGGGTGATGCACATGACTTTTAATATTACTATTGATTCAATTATGGGTTATATTTTAGTTTCAACCCAATGAGATGAGGGTGTACCAACTCAATCATTATATAGACACTTTTTAGAATCGCATTCCAAGCATTATTCCATGCCATTAAGGATGAATTAGATATTTCATGTTGTTTTGATAGTTTATATGATAGATATTCATGATTTTGTGTTGGTTGGGTGTATTACTATCGGTGTGACATCATCTTTAAATCCGGAAGGAGTATGGGCCCTTATGAATTGTAAAATGACAAACCTGTGAAATGTAAATGCTCAAATGAACTTGTTATATGTACGGTTTGGATGGGAGCTAGGTTTTGAGTTCATGAGGTGTTATGGGCCCTCCTGGATTAAAAAATTGGTATAAACTTAGTAAGATTTCATAAATATCTGAATGTGAAGTGGAAATGGAATATAAAATTTTGAATGGAGACTTGACATAGACCCAACTTTTTAGTGGGTGAGAGGCATAGTTTCTATTGTTTTGATGGATTTTCATTAACAGTCCTAGAATTAGGAGGATTCTATGGGATTGACTTGGTTTTTAAGAGGGGTTTTGACCTATCTTACACTTGTGATATTATTGATTTGATGATTTTCTTTCCTGAGGAATTCATTTGGCAATGTAGAGACATGCCACCATGACGACCTCTTGTGGTACACCGTGATAGAGTAGATGACCATACTTCAGAGATGATTGGACTTGGGCTACCCCTAGATTATACTATAGTGCCAGTTGTGGAAAATGAGAATGTTTCATACATAGGTACTAAGGCACAGTTCTATGATGGATTCTTTCGTTATATGCAGTCCTTCCACGGAGCACCGCAGCTTTCCTTAACTACGGCTGAGCTGCCATGGGTGTTCCAGCAGCAGAATACACTTACATTTTCAAGGGATGGTGGAACAATATCTGCGTATCTATGGATAGAGAACATGTTAGAAATTTTTGGCCATCTAGAGATGCCTCCGGAGCTAAGTGTCAATCTCACAACTTACATGCTACGTGGAGCAGAAAATCACTGGTGTGATGTTTTGAACTAGGGTGATGAGATTCATGATATGAGTTTGAATGAGTTCCAAACCCGATTCTATGACTAAATTTATCTTTTAACTCTATGAGTAGAGAGGACTAGTGAGTTCATGCATCTATAGCAGGGCACAATGACAGTTATAGAATACTCATCACACTTTATAGAGCTTCAACATTTTGCACCGATGTATCTTACTGATGAGCTGTCAAGGGTGAGGAACTTCGAAAAAGGTATCAAACATGCTATAAAATCTCAGGTATACATGTTCAGGTTTCTTTATATCACTGAGATTGTGAATCAGGAACTGATTACAAATCATAACCTAAGGGAATCTGGGGGTACAAAATAGGAGAGTGATGTTTCTTTCCCTAGTTGATCTACATCTTCTGGAAGGAAGCATCGTTCCATGACTTCCTATGATGTGAGTGATAGTCTGGCTATGGGTGTAGGCAGCTTGGTGTTTTTCCATCAGTATGGTAGGTGAGACCACATGAAGAATTAGTATGATCGTTACCCATTCGAGTGTCGAGCTTACAGAATGATGGGTCACATACAGCATTTTTTGTAGGACCTTTCCTCCAGGTGTGAGTGGTAGGGGGTCAGCTCTGACATCAGGATCAGGAGTAGGATCTTCACATCTACACTTGGTTGGGAGCTAGAGCAGTGCAGGTCTGTTAGGCCAGGGTAGTGTTGGGCGTGTCTGTGGTATCCAAGCATAGGGTTCTTAGAGGCGGTAGGGAGGATCAACTCAGGGTATCTAGGTAGGGTCACAGGGCCACGGTACAGGCCAGACATATGTAGTTTAACATACCCAACAGGAGCAGGATCCTGGACAGTCTACAATGAATGGTATGGTCTTAGTATCTTCCATTATTTTATACGCTCTTTTCAAAATAGGTTTCTCTCACAATTTTAACTTTGCATGAGTGGTAAAAAGTATTAGGCTTGTGGTTTTGATTTCTGAAGAAGTTTTGACACTAGACACACCATTGGGAGTTAGAATGGGTGATGTGTGATAGTGTATAGAGTTTCCCCTTGAGGTCGGATGGTTTCACTTCATCTAGGATCTTTATCTCCTCGAGATGACTGGGTTTCACGTCATTCTCATAATGTACTTTCTTGTGTCTTATCAAGCGTACATTAACTGTTGTCACCAGAGGGTGAATTTCACATCACGACACAAAGGTGAATGGGATTTTCAGGTGAGTAGAGCTGGATTCGACCATCGTGGGCATGGCAGGATGATATCCAAGATTGCTATTTTTTTCTGGATGATTAGGGAGTGAGTTGGGAAGACTTTCCTCTAGTGGTTGAGCGCTTCAGGAATGTATTTCTAAATGAATTTTTTATTTTTCCTTTTAAGAGAGAGGTGGAGTTAACCATTGAGCTAGTTCTAGGAGTTTTGCCGGTATTCATTCCTCCATATTGGATGGCTACAAGGGAGTTTTTGGAGCTCAAGAGGTAGTTAGATTACTTGTAGGTGAAGGGGTTTATCAGAACTAGTACTTCTCCATGGGGTTTTCTGGTCCTTTTGCGAAAAAGGTAGATAAAAATATTAGGCTCCGAGTGGAATACAGGAAACTGAACCAACTGATGGTTAAAAACCAGTATCCCTTTCCACGAATAGACGACTTGTTTGATCAGCTTCGAGTAGCATGAGTTTTCTCGATGATCACCTTGAGATTAAGATATCACAAAGTTTTTGTTCAACCTAAAGACATACCGCGTACATCCTTTCATATAAGGTATGGGTTATACGAGTATTTGGTTATGTCGTTTGGTCTCATGAATGCGCCAACGGTTTTCATGGTGCTAATGAACTGAGTGTTCCTTTCTTACTTGGATTATTTTTTAGTGGTTTTTTTGGGAGATATGTTGGTGTATTCTCAAAATCAAAAAAACCATTGCAATAATGTTGTGATAATTTTTAATACAATTATGAAGCATCAATTATATGCCAAGCTCGTAGAGTACTACTTTTGGATGGATCAGCTTCACTTCTTGGGTCAAAATATCTCAGAGACAGTAGTGTCAGTGGACCCAAAAAAGGTGAAACTATAGTTTCTTGGGAACATCTCAAGAACTTTTTTAACATACAGATCTTCTTGTGTTTAGTTTGCTACTACATGCATTTTATACAGGACTTATCACACTTAACAACACCGTTGACGGGCTTGACTAAGAGGGGTGTGAAGTTTGTGTGGTCAGAATATTGTGAGATAACCTTTCATGAGCTGAAAATAAGGCTGACATCAGCACGAATCCGTATACTACCAGATCATGGAAATGTCTACAATGTGTTCTGTGAGGCTTTAGTTATTGGGATTGGGGAAGTTCCTAAGCAGAGAGATCGAGTAGTGGCATATGGGTCTCGGAAGTTGAGGCCTCACGAGCAGAATTACTCTACACAGAATCTTGAGTTAGCTTCAATTGTTCATGAATTGCATTGTTGGAGACACTATTTATTGGGAGAGTGTTTTTGTGTTGTTCATAGACCACAAAAGTCTCAAGTATATCTTTACATAGTGTGATCTGAATTAGAGGTAGTGAAGGTGGGTGGAGTGCCTATAGTCTTTTGACTTTTAGCATTCCTATATGTTTGGTAAGGGCAATGCAGTAGCTGATGCACTAACCAGGAGGACTCAGATACGGGAATTTAAATAGGCCAGTAGTGAGTGGTATCTTATGGAATTGTTTTATGATATGCATCTAGAGGTACAATACAGAAGGGGGTATACTTGTCTTTCATCCTAATTTGTTACCTCTACTCTGCTGAACAGAGTTAGGATGAGGAAGTTGTCGGATTCCGAAGGCCTAGTTCTACAAGAATGTGTGGCATGTGAGGACCCTCCTCCTAGTTGGACAATAGGGGATGATGAGATATTTCATATCCATAGACGTGTCTGGGTTTTAGTGGATATACTTGGGTAGTTGATGCTGGAGTTTCATGCTTCAGCTTGGGCAGTGTATCCTAAGGTTACCAAGATGTATTGTGACTTGTGATGTCATTACTGGTGGAAAAGAATGAAGAGAAAGGTGGCTAGTTTTTTATGAGGTGTTCCACCAATCAATAGGTGAAGGGATAAAATATGCAACTAGTTGGTCTTTTATAGTAGTTACCCATCCCATAGTGGAAATGGGATGATGCCACGATGGATTTTGTGATGGATTTTTTGAGGTCGCCTCAAGCTAATGATGTTGTGTGGGTTGCTATTAAGAGACTTATGAAGGTTTCACATTTCTTGCTGATCAAGTAAACTTATAGTGTTGATGATCTTTGAAAGTTATACATCCGAGATGTGGTACGACTTCACGGGGTCCCATGAACTATCGTTTCAGATAGGGACACCTTTTTTACATCCATTTTCTGGCATAGTTTTAAAAGGGATTTGGGTACACAGGTGCATCTAAGAACAACATACCACCCTCAGACTAATGGTCAGTAAGAGTTTATGATACAGGTTTTAAAGGACATGCTGTGAGCATGCGTCCAAAATTCTGGGGGCTCTTGGGAGAGTCACATTCCCCTGGTCGAGTTCGCCAAAAAAACATTTATCATGTGATAATACATATGAATACTTATAAGGATTTATATAGTAGTCCATGTCATTCTCCCATGTGCTGGTTAGAGGCAGGAGAGGTATCTTCACTTGGACCACGTCTCATGCAGAAGACTTCTGAGAAGGTCCAATTGATTCAAAAGTAGATAGATACTGCACAATATCGTCATAAATCATAAGTTGATCACCGCAAATGACTTATAGAGTTTGAGTTTGGGGATCAGGTTTTTGTGTGTGTGTCATTGAGGATGGGACACAAGCAAGTCAGGAGACATGGTAAAATATCACTGAGATATGTCAGGTCATTCAAGATTCTGGAGAGAGTCGGTCGGTTGCCTATCGTTTGAAGTTACATCATATGTACTCAGTCGTGCACAACATCTTCCATGTATTTCAACTATATGACACTATCACTCAGACCCATCTCATCTTTTTCTGCCTGAGGAGGTTGAGTTGCAGGTTAATGCATCTTTTGAGGATCATCTGATTTGTATCATTGATAGAAGCACAGAGGTCCTTCGAGGTCGGCCGGTTCCTCTAGTATGGGTTCTATGGAAACATGGTCATTTATAGGAAGTGACTTGGGAGAAGTATGACGACATACATGCTTAGTTGCCAGAGTTGTTCTCATATGAATCTTAACCACCCTTCAAAGAGAAATTCAGGGACAAATTACTATAAGGGGTAAGATTTTAAGAACATGGGTTTTAGTATGAGGTATGAATCATTTTATTTTCAATTTAAATACCTTTTAATGGCCCTATATGAATGTTTATCATGATCATGAGTGTTTTAGAGGTTTCTGAGGATTATTTGGAGGTGAGAACCAAGTTTTGGTCTAGAAATTACCCAGCGTAAGGTTTGCGCACAGCCTCCCCATGGTTAGGCTAAACTGTGTGAGAGGTATGGGAAATTGTAGGTTTTTGATAGAGAGGTTCCGGATGGTTACCGCACGGTTAGTAAAACAATGTAGGGTAACATTTCGATGTCACCCTATTAGGCAGAGAGGTGCGCACAGTTTCCGCGCGGTTTGGAAAACCATGCTAGTAAACTATGCGACCCCTACTGTGTGTTTTTTTAATTTTAAATTAAAAAAATTAAACCCAAACGGGTTTCTCTCCTCCATGCACAGAACCCCACTCCCATGGAGCTCCCCTTTGGTGCCTAAAGTAGGATTTGATCCATCCTCTCCCTCTAACTTCCATTTTGATCACTAATCATCTTTATAGATCCACAATGGTAAGTCCCCAATTCCTTTTTAGTTGTTCTTGATTCTTCAGAATAATTACTATGCTATTTGGATTTAGGCTCGTATGCTCTAATATTTTGTTCTTCATACATTATTCAATTTTCTTCTAAACCAGGATAATTTAAGACACGATACTGGATGACCTATCTATTACCAAGGTTAAGTAGTTGTTCTATACTTTCCTTCAGATTTTATTGGTCATTTTCGAGCATTTAGTTGAAATTCCTTTTGTTGGACTTTCCGTAGAGGTCTCATTTTTGAGTGAGTATCTTTTAGTATCTATAGTTTTACCTACTATTGTTGATCGTGGGTTCCATTTAGGTGCGTTGGCGTCCATTTATCGTTCCAAGGTCACTTAAGGCGTGTGCCTTAAGGAAATACTTTGTTTATTCCTATTAAAACCCCACAATGGGTGTGTTCTAGTGCTCTCCAAGGTAGAGGAATCACTTAGATGACTTGATAGCTCGAGTAGCTAGTTTAAGAGATTTATTGCCTCCTTGATTATTGAAAATCATGTTATGCCTCTTCTATTCTGATAGCTTAGCTTAAATTAAAAGTTTTTATATGGGTGGGTATACCTATATGTAAATAACTAATGGCATGTTAAATGGTTTCTATGGGTGAGTAGGCCCATATGCTTGGTAATTGATAAATGATAAATGGTTTTCATGAGTGTGTATACTCACAGCTTCTACCTATTCATGAGAGTGGGTATACTCACATGTTCATGAATGTTTAATTTGGATGCATGAATGCTTGTTGAATGGTTTGATAGATGACATGGACTTCACTCCATGGATCTGGAACATGGTAGTGGACACCTTGGGTTGACTCTGACCCTTGGGTCTTGATTCTGTGGGATGCCTTGGGCCTTGATACCCTGTGGAATCCGACTTTCTTCAGCTTGCGTAGGACTTTCTTTTGACATTCTCCTAGGACCCCAACTAGTGCTTAACCGAGTTTCCACCAGGGATTCCCATAGGACTTGATGGGATGCCTTGGACATGCTCCCTATATTTGGACCTCCGTGGAATAGATATTTATTACATGGATGACTTAGTCTACTTACACCTTGGATATGGCCCATTGGTTCGACACTTCACTTTACGATGTGCTTGTGGGATACTTGATTTCTCTATACAGTTTGTTTGTGGGTTATAGGATACGGATGGATGTACGACATGGCTATGTGACATTTCTATTTAAATGTTTATAGTTTTCTTATTAGGAGATGACCGTCTTTTGTAGGTATCCTTGAGGGTTGTTCTGTTTCACTTTGTAGTAGACTTACGTCATGGGTATACACACTATTTACAAACTATTTATAATTGCTAGAACATTTGTAGAATTATTGTTATAACTGTATAGACATGGGTGGTTTCCTATTGTTATGTTTAACTCACACCCGGATTGGGCCTCCTTGGGGACTCGAACAGATGATATGGTTGCAGGTGATGATTGGGGAAAGCACCCTAGTATAGGTTTTTTAATGTGGATTTTGAGCTGGGTAGAACAGGAAAAAGTTGAGGCTTGCGATGTTAGGATACCTTTTTTCCTTTTGTTCTTTTTGGGATACATGTATTGTATTTTCATGTACTATTCTGTCTATTTTCTAGACACTCGTACCATCTGCATCATTTTTCTTTATGATAAACTTTTGGTTATTATTATGTATTTCTGTCTGCGTGTCTCACTTTCAGTTGTCTTCTATTTATTTCACTTCCACTATAGTATATATTTGACTTTCACTATGATACTATGGTAATGAGGTAATAATCTCCCCACTGACTCACCTAGGCCCTCGCTTCTAGTCGGCAGCCTCTTGAGTTTGCAGAGATTCTCTTGAGGCCTTGTGATCAAACAGGATTGAAGCACCGTTTTGGGTGGCATCTAGGTCCATGAGATTACACATTCATCGTTTGTCTCAATTTATTCCTTATTATGAGTTTTTTAAATATTTATTTCGATTTGGGTTTGATTAGCCCTTTTTTTGGGTATTTAATTTGATATTTCACGTGACATAGGTTAGCGAGTGTGTCAAGATATGGCCACACCCCCTTTTCACATGGTATGACACTGTTATTCCACTTGATGAGTTTGAAATCAATTATTCCTTATAGTAATTTTGGTTTTGGGGTGATTTTTCTATTAATTTTATTGTTCTTATGGTTGATTTGGGTTTTTTGGACTAAAGGAATGTTTCTATGAGAGTTGTATTGATGGTCAAGTCATCATTTAAGGTAGGTGGCTTCATGAATAAGTCTTTAAATTCAAATCCTTTATTTCTTGCTTATTTGTATTATATTATTTGAAATTCTTTAAAAAATTATATAATTTGTATCAATGAGGGTTTACTAAATTTTATTAAGGGATATTTTCAAGAAGGATTTTTAATTTAAATAGGGATCTTGGTTTTTAATGATTTAAAAAGGGAGAAAACTAGTTTTTTAAATAATAATCATATAAATTTGGGGTGGAATCAGATTTCTTAATGGTTTAGTATTGTTTAAATAATTTTTTTGGAAATAATTATTAATATCATGTGTTATTAGGATAATATGTGTTTGGGTGTAAATTATTTAGGAATATGGTGACTTCAAAGTATTTTAAATAATTTTATTATGGTTTTGTTTTCATAGAGGTGAGATCATGATTTTATTTTTAGAAAGATATTCTAAAGGCTTGGTTGGTATTTATAAAATAGTTTCTCATAATGATAATGATTTAATGAAACCATCACATTTGATTTTTTTATTTTTTATTTTTTTTTAGTTTATTTGGATTGATAAGATTATCTCATGTAAGATATGTGATGATTATATATTATTCTTGATGAGAAAAAGATTAATTTTATAAATGGTATTCATAGTCAGGATTGTGTTATGGATTATTATTGTTAATTATTTTATATGTGTGACATCTATTTTATTTCTTTGATACCATGTATGTAATTTGTCACCACCACTAGTTAATCACTAGAACCCTAAATACATTAGGGAAGATAATGACTTGTACAAATAAAAATCTTGATATGATCTCCATGACCATTGGATTATACTTCAACCCTAACTAAATGAAACTATGATTTGAATGTGATTATTATTAGGAATTTGACATAGTTCACCCCTGTAGCTCATTCATAGGAATATATATAACTGGTTGTGGCTGGATATGATTGGTTTTACCACTAAATAGTTGCAATGATATGAGGTTTCTTTGACCTTAGAATCCCTTGGGACACTCCCATGATGTTTTTCATTCAGTTATATTATTTTATTATTTTGATATTATTGCTATTTATATTAAATTGCATATATTTTATCTGATTTCTATTATTTAATCATATTTTTTGTTATTTCCATTTATTCTTTTTGATTTTTTATTTATTATTATGTTTTTTCAATGCATTGATCTGTTCAGACTTACATTTTTCATTGGTGTTAGTTATTTCATTTTTTTACATTGGTATTTATTGTCCTTTTGGATTTTCTTATATTTTAAAAGTTTATATTTATAATTTTGGGGTGTTCTGTAGATGATTTAAAATTGGGGATTAAAAATAAGTTTCTTTTCCTTTACTTTAACAAAATTATATTCTGAAATCATGGTTAAAATTGTATATTTTACCATATATGTATTATTTTATTAAATATTATGCATGATGTTTTGGGATTTTATATACTATAAATTTTTGATACCTATATATTTCACATTCATTTTGATTTCTTCTTAGATGCATTAGCTTGTATTTTGGTATCACGTTTGAGTATATATACTATTTTAATAAAATCGGAATTTTCTCTATTCTTGGAGATGAGTGATTGTGGACACTGTGTTATTTTCTTATTTTGTTCATATTTTGTTTGACCTAATGTATGACATAATTTTCTAGTCACTTTTTGTTTAAATTCAATTCTATATTTAATTGGATTCTTGTTTTTATATTGAGATATTTTAGTTATATTGACTGGGTTTTCATTAATGATTGATGAGTTTTGTTTTGTGTTTATTGATTTTTTGGTTTTTTTATATTAATATAATTTATTTTTTATATGTGATCATCTAACATATAGATTCATCATGTAAGAATTCATGGTTAATGTTTTATAATATTTTTTTGGTAGAAACTATTCTGAAGGTATGTTTCCTGATTCCTAGACACTAGTTTCTCAGCCATAGGGATTAAGAACTCTCCTCAAACCATGTCATGGTCTAGATTGGGGACCTTGATTAGTGAAAACATAGGGAGTCAAATTAGATAAAATATTGGATTTCAAGAACTCATGGTGTAGGTATAAAGGAGTGTCTAATAAATTTTTTCAATACCAAAACTTATGTTACCAGGGGAAGTTGGGAATGTGTAATTCTAGTTTTGATTTTTATTTAACCTTGTTTTTTAAAATAGTATTATCTTTGTAGGATGCTAGAAGAGGAATGAATTTGTTTCATGAGAAGGATTCACAAGATGTAGATTATGTACACCAAACATGTATCTTGGAAGGGTTAGGATTCTTTGTGCTTTTCTAATTTCTAATTTTCTAAATATCTCATTGATTAGTTATTCTTGATATTGATTATGAATATATGATATTAGGTTTGGTTATCCCAACTCATTCTATGTGTGAAAATTATTGACATGATTTCTTTGAAGTATTGTAATAAATTATATTAGGTTTTATTTATTATATTTTCACATTTGGTGTTTAATTTATAAATTTTTTCATTTTGGTAATGATATTTGAAAAGAAAAATAGGTCCTTCCTATTTAAACATATGAAGTTTTGATATTATAAATTATTTTGATAAAATAAAAATGTTTTATGTTATAGAATGTTTGGGTTTTTAATTAATTTTTTCTTTTTCATAATGTTTTGAAAATTGAACATTTTAAAAATGGTTCTAAACATTTTAATAACTCTAGGAAAATATTCAAGTGTATGTGTTTTTTTATAAATGTTTTTATTTAAACCATTGTTATTTAAGATCAATTTTCTTTATCATTGGGTTTGTGAACATGTGACTCTTGATTTTTGGTAGGAGAATATATATGTAGTGGGAAATATATAAATTTAATCATCACTAAATAGGTTATAGACTTATATATAAAAGTCTTATTTTAGTGGAAAATTTTATAAAGGGGATAATCATTCATTGTATAGACATTGATGTTTTAAATTATGGGTGCCTTATGTTTTTAACATGAATGTGTTTTCATATGATTGATTTATTTGGTTTCCCTCTTCATTATATTTTCATTTGATTAGGTATTTGAATTTTTAAAAAGCTGTATTTTTAGAAAATGGTTTTGGCCAAATTGGTGATAAATTTACATGGGAATAAAAATATTTACATTCATTTAACATTTTAAAGTAAATAAATATTTTTTTTAATGGGGTATTTTATTTATAATAATTGTTGATATATAAGTTTTTTTATTAGATAAATATTAAATATTATGGATTTGAATTATTTATTTAAGGGTTATATAATGGTTGATTTAAAAATGATTAAACATTATCAGTTCAGAGGATATTTTTTATATTTTCTGGTCCTTTGGTTATAATTTTTGTTTTGAGTGTTTTATGTTCCAATAATGGGTTATGTTTTCAAGGGTGTGATGTTTTTATGATGTATTAGTTTTAATAATATTCAGTGGTTTAAATTAATTTCTTTTATATTATATTCTTCTTCATTAATGATTTGTCATTAGTAATGTGATAGAGAAAATATTTTCACTTTTTTATGTCAATTTAAATGAATTAAACCCCAATAATATAAAAATTGGATATTAATAGCATTGGTTTTTTATTTTGGCATGTTTTGAGTTTGAAAATGAAAATTTCCCAATTCTGGAATTTTAGCTATTTTCAATAGCTTCTGTATTTTGAGTATAAATTTTCCAATATTGATCCAAATTGAATGATGTTTTTTTAGGATTCCTATATTGTTGGTATATATATTTTTCAACTAGTAAAAGTCTTTATTCTAACTTATTCTATCCCAAATAAATCATTATTTTGAGAAAAATTTTCTAGCATACAGGATGGCCCCTAACTCATTTAAAGGGGTATAACTCAATCCAAAAGACTCAAAATATGATGATTATAAATGGATATGAATGATATAAAAAATTATAGAATGAATTTTGAATTTCAAGAAAAAATTATATCATAAAAAATCATTGAGTGATTAAAAATAGAGGAATATGAAAGGTTATTTAGGATATAGAATGTTTTCTTCAGTAAATAATTCTTATCTTTTTAAGAACATGTCCAAATCCTATGAAATTTACAGGGTCCATAGAAAATATTTTTGATAATAACATTATATAAGGTAAAATAGGAATGTTAAAGGAAAGATTACAAAAATAAATCCATCTTTTGGAATAGATATTCTAGTCAAAAAATTTCCACAACCTTTCCCTTTATATTCTCATCTTCATTTCATTTCAAAGGATGGTTACATGGAGGGAGTGGGATTTTATGGAGAAGTTATGTTATATAATATTATAATTTCAGGAAATGACCATTACATAAAGGTTTAATATATTAGTAGTGGTGGGAAGTGAAGATTTGTAGATGTTTACCTTTTGAGTTTCTGTTCTTCATTATGAACATTTCCCTTTTGAATTATATTGAAACAATTTTCACTGAAGGAGGTATCTTTCATTCTTGATTTAATTTTATTCTAAATTATTTTGTATATATTACTGTATTATGAAATTAATTTGGTTTCTCTCATAATTTAATTTTTTAGTAAGGTCTCGCCTTTGGACATGGTGAGTTTATTCTATTTCGATTGTTCTGAGGTGTTAGGGTAATGAGATCACTTTAATAAGAGATCAGCATCTATATTTGATGTTTCAATATGGTATCTAGTGAATTTAGGTGTATAATTTTTGGTCTTGAGATATTAATTCACTAACTTAGCTGGAAGATGTTTTTCAACAATGATAAATGGAGTGTCTGAGGATCGTAGTTTTTTCCACCACTGCCTTATATAGCTTATCCTTTTCAGTATAGTTTTCTTATAATTTATAATCTATAATTTAATATTATAGTTGTAATATGAATTTATGTAATTTATAACTATTTAACTAATTTTAATCCTAATTTATAATTACTCCATTTATCAAAAAAACAAATTAACAAGGTAATAGTTTGACAGCATAGTCTGCAACCTACCCATGACACAACCCTGGGGTCATTACTGTGCTGCATTTTGAGGGGAAATTATTGATAGGGTTAAATATATTGAATACCCTAGTGTCATTATGTAATCATCTGGTATATTTTTCCCTTGATTTACGATTTTATTACGATTATGATTATATTAAATTTTATAGTAAGGGAGGTATTTTATGATGGGGATACCCTATGATTGTGTATGAATATTTGATTGCCTATTTTTTAATATTCTATTATAAATCATTTCTATATCTTAAATTCCACATTTCATGTAATTGATTTACACTTAAGTAATTTTATTGGAATTTATAGGGGCATAAAAACTTTATGATGGGGATTTTGTAATGAACTGTGTTGTTATAGGTTTGTGAAGTCCAGTGGGATTTTAATTTTTAGAATTAGGTTAAGAATAAAGTGTTTTTTCATGTAGTATATGGTTCATGGGAAGTTTCAAGATTCTTGGTTCAGCAGAATAAAGAATATAGTGAGGTATGAGGGTTGTTGGATGAAATTATGCAGTCTTCAAAAGCTCACACCGTGACCTAGTTGGGTTTTTCTATGATATTTCTTGGCCAAGAGAAGGTCCTCATCCAAGAGGAAGTCACACTGCAACCCCAATGGGCCACACTGTGAATGTGTTTTTTGTGTTACTAGTACCTTTTTCTAGGGTTGGATTCACTTAAACCCATATGGGTCTTGTTGTGGTGAGGTCTAGTCAGGTTCTAGCTTCTCTTCATGGGGGTTTTTACGCTGTGACTGGGGTGTTGGGTGCTTTATTAAAGTTTATTTTGATAATTTAATAGTGATTCATATTTGGAACCCCCTGTAGGATCCCTTGGGTTATATCATTCAAATGAGAGGGGAGAAGCCTTTTATTTGTCTAATTCCTCCCCTTTTCTTTCCTTCATTCTAGATGGTTTAGGATATTTTCAGAGTGTGGATTAAAGGTTGGTATTCCCTATTATTCTCTTATTCGATAATTTTTTCTTTTAATTTTTGATTCTTTGGTAGATTTTGTGAAAATAATTCCACTGAGACATGGGGAAATCATTATTTTTTTAGGATCCTCGTCTTTAATGGTGTTCACATCATGACCAAGGTGTTATGAGTTTTTTTAAAGTGTTTTTTTTTTAATTTTGAAAGGGTTCTTATTTGGAACCCCCATTACACTCCCTTGGTTTGTACAATTTGAATGATAAGGGAGATATGAATTTGTTTATCTACATCCTTCCCTTTGAATACCCTTTTTTGTGGTTGGTTTGAGATGTTTTTATGGTGTGGATTCAATGTAGGTATATCTTGTTCTTCTCTTTGTTTTTACCCCTTAATTTCTATTTAATTTTTTGTTCACTAGTTGGTTTTAGGGAGATGATTCTACTAAGGCATGAGGAAATCATTCTTCATGATAGGGATTTGGTGTGTGGCTTATATAAAAGGTTCTGGAAGGGGATGTTCATGTTTTTGTTCATATTTTGTCCCAAGGTACATCTTATTGTGAGTTTTTTAAGGTTTTTTTTTTGACCTGAGATTAATTAGCCACTTTTTTGGGGGAAATAATTAGAAAATTCATGTGGCTTTGGTTAATGTAATTTTTAAGAGTGAACCATACACCCCTTTGTGTATAGTTTGGTGCCTTTATATACTCCATTGAGTTTTTTATCTATTAATAATTGGTTTTAGTTTTTTTATAGGCACATTATATATTATTTTAAGGGTGTTTATATTTGAGTTAGGTCATCGTGGACACTAAGAAGTTAACTACATACTTGGGATTGATGTGTCATTCATTAGTTGAGGTAGGTGGATCAGTGAAAAAACATTAAATTTAATTCCATGATTTCTTTATTATCCATGATTTGAGCCTCTTAAATAAAAGGGTTATAATGATTTGTAATTAATATTTACTCAAACCACATAAGGGATATTTTCAAATGTAATTGGTAATTAAAATTATTTTTTTAGTTCATAATTATTTTAAAAGTAATAAAATGAATTTTTTAAAGAAAGGTCTCATAAACTAAGAGTGTGATTGTTTTTTATTGTATTCTTGTTTTTTAAATGATTTATTGGCAATATTTATTGATATCATGTGATTTTTTTTTGATTTGGATAGATAGAAATTATATAATAATTTTTTTAATGGATTTAAAATCAGTGCCTTTTGGTTTGGTTTTCCAAATAAGTGACATTCAAATTTTATTTTCCTAAGGATATTCTAATGTTATGGTTGTCAAATTATAAAATTTGTTCTCTTGATGTGAATTTTTTCCTGAAGTTATCCCCTTTGAGTTTTTTATTTAAAAGTTTGGTGATGTTAGAATTATGGAGATCGATGGTATTATCATGGGTAATGGATGTGATGTTTATATTGTATTCTAAATTCGAATGAGGACACTTCCTTTAATGGTATTAAATTTCAGAAAAGTGTTATGGTTTATGATTTATATTTGTTTTATATGTGTGACTTAGATTTTATATGTTTGATTTCATGGATGATATTTCTCACCACCACTGGTTAATAAAGTAAGACCTAGGTACTTAGGTAGGAAACTATAAAAATTATAGTCAGGCATAAATATATTCTTTCCCTAGACATTTCCTTATAATACAACACTAAAAAAATTAAAATATTATACATATGTGATTACTACTGGGAATTTTACATAGTTATCCCAAGAAGCTACCACACGAGACTAGATGTTTCTATTTATCGATGGATACGATTGGTTTAATCACTAATTTATTATGATGATACAAGGTTTACCTAACCATAGTTTCCCTAGGGTACTATTATAATGTTATGTATTCCTCTCTATTTCTTTATTATTTGAAAATTATTCAGTTTATGTGTAGTTATTTTTATTTTATTTGAGTGATAATGTTACTAATTACGTCTATATTTTTTCTTTTTTTTTGAGGGTCTAAATTTCAATTTATATTTATTATTATGAATTGATTTTCATGCATGTATTATTCTTTTGGTATCAAATATTTTTATCTCTTTTGTTGTTAATTATTATCTTTAGGTATTTCCCTTTATTTTAGAAGTATATATTTTATATTATGATGAATTATTCAGATTCTATAAAAAATGGAAATTAAAAAACATGTTATTTTAGTAAACACAAGAACATGGGTATTCAAAATAATTCTTAAAACATATTCTTTTACCAAATAATCCATTTTTTCTGAAATAAATTAAAGTTATGGTTTTTATTGAATGAGTTAATTGTTTAGCTTGGTTAAATTTGAATTTAAATAATGATCAAAAGTGAATTTTTTATGATTAAACTTTAAAGTTTAAATTTATTTATATATGATTAAACTATCATGAAAAGGTTTTACTTATAAAGGTTTTTCATGTTATGTGTGGAGGTTAACTACTAGGCCTTTTTCTAAAGCCTAAATATTTCTAGTTTGGATCATGTTCCACATAGATATAGTGAATTCTCTTAGTGGTTTAAGATCTAATATGGGGATGATTCCATATAATGGAGTATTAGATTAATTCTTAAATATTGGTGATCATGGGCATTGTTTATTTTGGTATTTTTTTCATATTCATTATGATTCTATGTTGGTATTTACTTTTTAGTCTCTTTTGGTATATGTTAACCTCTGTATTAAGTCTGATTCTTGTTGCGTATCAAGATACTTTGGTTATTCTAGCTTTTTTTTATATTTAATGATTTATGTTGTATATGTATTTCCTTATTTTCATATATTATTATATTAAAATAATTTATTTTTTACATGTGATCATCCAACCTATAGAGTGGACATACTACAATTCTAGGTGGATTTTCTATCCTATTCTTGTATCTTTGATTGAAATTGTTCCCAAGGTATATTTTTTTATACCCAAACACTATTTTTTAACTTGTGGGGATTAGAAAATCCCCCTTTCCCCTATCACAGGTCATCATGGGAACCTAGATCAAGGTAATCCCACATTGTTTTGTTACAACTAATGTGATAACAGAAGTTTCAAATAAGACTTTAGCTTCAAATAACCATAAATTTTGTTTCTGGTATCTATTTGTGCTCTATATGCTATAAAATAGAAGATTATGAAAACAACAATAATATTTTTAGATAAGATTTTATATATAATTAAAAATAATAAAATTATTAAGGTTCATAAATATATTAAAAATATCACATTGACTTTAAAAGAGAATAAATGTTGATCCATACATCTTTTTTGGCTTAGTGACCTATCAAATTAAATATTTAGTTTATATTTAAAATTTTTGATTTTATAAGAACCCCATAACCCATTTTTTATTGGTCAAAAATTGGCATGATAGGCCCCCAAAACTAACTTAAAATTTATGGTACCCTAATTATATATATTTAATGGTCATTCTACTTCATTTAAGATATTTTTCATGCCCTTTGTTTGTGTGATATGAATTTATTCAAAAAATTTAAATTCCAAATGATATAATGGTGTTTAAATTATAGTGTTCTTTCCTTTTCTAGTAATTAATTTTTCTAATGTGATTTATGTGCCAGTGATTAACTTAGTGGGGATGGACATTCCATATTATGAGAAGTTCAAAGTTAGGAATTATTCCTCATTGCATGTATATTTAATGATATTTATATATATGTGTGTGTGTGTATATAGTTATAAAATTATATATATTTATTAATATACTTATATGTATTTTTGTATAATTTTTTTACATTTATATAAATTGATTTATATTTTTATTTATTAACAAATATTTATATGTATTCACGTATATTTATGTATATTTATATGTATTTATAAACATATATATATATATATATATATTTGTCTATGCATTTATATATATATATATGAAAGTTTATTTATATTTATATATATTTATAAATATAAACACACATAGGCCGAAAAGGCAGGCCAAAGACCCCTAAACACCTAAAATATATATTTATTTATTTATAAATATTTATATAATTATGCACATTTATATATATTTATATATATATTATGTGGGTATATATATAAATATATATTTATATATATTGTCTATGTATCTATATTTATATATGTTCATATATATATTTTATAATTATGTTTTATTGTGTTTAACTATATATAAGTATTTATCAATACTTATGTAAATTTATTTATAGTTATATATATATATTGATATATTTGTCTATTTATTTATAATTTTGTATAATTATATATATTTATATATATTATCTAGTTAAATATATATAAACAACACACACCACTAGGAGAGTAAGGATTGATCACCCCCCACCCTCCAAGGGTTGACCCACTCCAAAACTAGTCCACTGTACTTTTAATTGCCCGAAGGCCTGCCATATGACATCCTGAAGGCCCCTTATTGGCTCAAAGGCCCCTTTTTCAGTTTTGTATCATTATCTATTTCATCATGTAACTCTATCTGCACCCCTTTTTTCATTATCGTCTATGTCATCAATAATAAATGGCCCCAAAAATGCCCCCCAAGAGAGGCTGCCATAATTTGAAATATGGTTATATGTAGAATTATAGGGTGACTATACCCCTCCAACAAGCCCCTGATTTCTATCTATACACACACTCATATATATATATATATATATATCAATAACATTGGGTTAAAGAAAAAAGTAAATATATTTATATTTATAAATTAAGTTGGTTTATATATATATATATATATATATGTATGTGTGTTTATATTTATATAAATAATTATATATATGTTTGAATTTATAAATATATCTGCAAATATATATATATATATATATGTATATATATATATATTGATTTGTTGGTATTTATATTTATTTTTCTTAATTTATATATATTGGTATACATTTATATATATTGTGATGATATATATCTATACGCACACATATATATACATATATATTTGTGTGTTTATGTGTACATGATTATATAAATATGAATATATGAATATATTTATTTTTATATATTTATATTAATTTTTAAATAATTATATATGTTAGATATATATTTATATATGTTTCCACATATTTATAAACTTATATATAACTATATTTATATTAATTTACATATAATTATATTTTTATATTTATGCATATATAAATTATGAATAAATATATGTATGCATTAATTTTTATTAACCTGTATTTATCTGTATATATATATATCTCTTTGTGTGTGTGTGTATTAAAGTATATTTAGTTACAACATGAAGGTTTTTCTGGAGTGGTAAATACATTTTAGAATAACCAAGAGATATGGGGTTCAAATTGCACCCAACACATATATATGCTTAACTTTATAAAGAAGGCTAGGTGAGTATGGGTGGGATAGAGAATGGTTGGCCTCAGGAATGGTGATCCAAGGCTGGGATAGGGTTAGGGTTGTCCTGGGATAAGGGGGCAGGTCTGGTTTATGTAGGACCAAGCAAGGCCTAGTGGGTTGGGCATGTTCGGGCCGAGTCTAGTGGGCCCAGACTGGGTGATCCAAAGTTGGTCTTTGGCCGACCCGATAAAAAAACACTATTTTTTAATAAATATTCATGTTTTTTTATTTAAAAAACAATGCTAAAATATTAGCATCTATTTCTCAAGCTGTGATTAAATAATTATTTAATACTAATTGTAAAAAAATGAAAAATAAAAAACCATTACTAAAAATTAAAATTATCTCTATTAAATCATCATGAAATGATTCACATAATATTTTAAAATCATGGTGATATAATCATCAACATAGTAATTTTTAATATTTTTGAAAAACCACTGCACATCATTTCGTAGCAATTTAATCTACCACAAGTGGTTGAAAACGAATGCTAAAGGGAATTTTTTGTATATTATCTCTATCATACACTAAACCAAATCTAGATCAATGGTTATAAACTTAACAAACACAAGCTAATATAATATTTATTTACTTTATTATTATAAAACACTTCACGAAATGTTATTATAATTGAAGATTTATTGTTTTTGTTATTATAATACCCATTCAATGAAAATTTTTTACTCAGAAACCCCAAACATCAAGAAAAGAGGAATGAAAAATGTTCAGTAATACATAAATTTTACATTATTTTTTTATTTATCTAATGATAAAACAACATGTTAAGGGATAAAATAGAGACAAAATCACCCTACATTTCCTTCCATGCTAATAGTGTAAAACATGAAGCTTGATTAGATTTGATCAATCTTATAACTCTATGAATACTCACCCCTTCCTCCCTATAAATCCTTGTTAATCTATCCTCCACAATCAACTACTTAAGAACCAATAAATTAACCATCTACATTGGTTAGTAAAAAACCCAAATAACATTATATCCATCTAATTATTGAGTTTATCCCCTCAAAAAATCCATTGATAGATCCTTATAATTATATGGTGGACCATCAAGAGGCTATAATATAAAATATAATCCTAGACTCTCAAATTTAACTCACTAACTAAAAATTTATCAAGACACAAACTCTTATACATCTTTATATATATCCATAAAACTTTATAAATCAATGACTAATGCATCTTAGAAATTCCTTGATGTACTACTATATGTGAACTATATAATACACAACAAATTATCTATCACATGCACCATAATATGAATAACATTCCATGAAACAATATGATGCTTACTATTTATTGTACATCCTCAAGAGAATATGAATATGAACAATATAGACTCTTTATACTTTTACTTAAGGATCTACCAAATAATATTCCTCAAATAAATGAATAAAATGATTGTTCATTGTTATCTGATAAAGAAAAACTATACCACATGCTACCCATATATCAAGATGAAAGGCCTCATACCCCTCTATAATTCTTTATTCATCACCTTCCTCATGAGAAACACCACTTTAAAATTTTCTACATAGTTAATTGTCTAAAAATATTCCCTTACTAATAGTATAATAGATCCTGAAGTCGTAATACAATAAACACCCTATAACCAACAAAAAAATATAAATATTGGTGACAGAATATATACTATATGATATTGTGATCATTATAGAAACCAATACTTGAATATATATTATTTCATTATTCTTAACATTATTTTCTAACAAATACACATTGATGATTGTGATGTCTATTTTTTATAAGAATATATATATATATTTAAATACAGCTTCTTAAATATAGACATGAAATCTTTATTTAAAACTCCAAATGGTTATCGTACTCCCATATTTCATATAAAATTGTATGGGACATCATGGGGAAATCCATAAATAAAATGGGTGAGAT
This sequence comes from Viscum album, assembly GCA_963277665.1. Lineage (NCBI taxonomy): Eukaryota > Viridiplantae > Streptophyta > Magnoliopsida > Santalales > Viscaceae > Viscum > Viscum album. The sequence goes on along the minus strand of OY728141.1, from coordinate 453,448,357 downwards.
AAAAATATCATTAAGAAAAAAACATACCAATAAAGTATAACATTATAGGAAAGAGGCATAACATGATATCAAAATGGTAATGATCATAATCATGACAATATGGTTTACATAAATAAAAGCATAAGTTCATGTAATCGTAATTAAGTGACAACATCCTAAAGCGTGATATGATAAGTATAAGTGAAGGATAACCTCCTATATAATATAATATAGGCCAACCACCATTATAATCTTAGTATTCTCTAACTACCCACCATCATAACATAGTGTTCTTGGATAACCACATATGCAGTATATATAGTGTTCTTAGTACTAACCACACATGCACTATAAATGGAATCTTATGATACATTAAAATTACCCAATGTATTAGAGGGATCTAATAGAACCACCCAACACAACATAGTCCAATATCAATAATATTGTATATAATAAAATTTGTTCTATAAAAATAAAGAAAAATTATACCTAAATCATTAGCATGATAAAACCCATGAGAATAAATCGGGATTCCTAATATTATATTATGTAATAAATGAAGGCCCTATCATATGTATTATATGGATATTATGGAATAAAATTCTTTATAATATTAATTTATAACTAAAAATAAACATATTTATTTAATATGGGTAGGCATTATAGAAAATAATTCTTAATATAATTCTTTAAAGTGATATTAGAAAAGACTCATTGGTGAAGTATTTTCAAATAAAAAAAAACTTTTAAATAATAAAAATGGTAATGGTTTTATTTTTTAAAAAACATTGAACTAAAAGGGTTTTCCCGAAATAAATAAGGTTTTTAGAAAATCGTTCAAGGTTAAAAAAATTATGGGGGTTCTACTTGACATGATTGGAGATAAAGGGAAGTTCCCTTAAAATTTTTGTTCACTTAATAGAGAAAATTTTAAGGGAACTTAAAAATGCAATTTACCCCAAAAAGCGTAATATAAAATTGGTATATATTTAAAGTGAACATATATATATATATAATGGATGATATAATTTAGAATAAGATAAATAAGAATGTAGTAAAGGAAAGATAATGTGTAACCAAAATATAATGATGGTGTTTTAGAGGATCCATGACCTTTATGTATGAAATCATTATGAACTTCAACTTAACATACTGAATAATCAAATTAAGTTAAATAAATATGTTATTAGTAACCTTATTCAACTATATTTAATTTTATAATGTTCATTTATTAAAATTTGTTATTTATTTTTAATTTATTTTTTTATTACGTTAGTTACTTGGGGTTGTTCGGTTAATTTCTTCATAATACTTTTGGTTTGTTGACCATGGTCAAAGGTGCAATAAAATAACTTCTGGATCTCTATAGTTTTGTGTGTTTAGGATTTTTTATTATTTTATTATAAAAATAATTAAATATTTTCAATGGTTAACTCAAAAATATCTAAATTAAGAAATGTTTTTTGATAAGCCCATTTAAGGTGGTTAAAGTAACTATAATTGATTATTATTTTTATTAACAATATACTCTCATATATTATCATTATAGAGTATTAATGGAGTATAAATTTTCATATTAGTTAAACAAATGAATTTATAAGCCTACTATTAATGGTGGTGATGGAAAATTTTACAAACCATTCTGGGAGGTAGTAGTCTACACACACACTTGACGATGTTTCCCTTTTTCTTAAGGATTTTAGAGGAATTTACAAAATGGATATTACATTAGTATAAAAAAAATTAACATAGTAAAATTTACTTATTTTATATTAACTTAATGTATAGAGGGGAATTTATGGGTATAGAAGGAAAAAAAGAACTTAGAAAAGTTGGGTTGGTAGTATTACCTTTCCCTTGGAAGTTCTCCCATGGGTAACTCTTTATGACTACTTTTTTAGGTCTTTTAGTGAGATCAAAGCTTCAAAATAATGGTTAGGGTTCTGTGGAGAGACTATGGATGAGTTTTGGTTAATCCATGTCTTTTTAAATGTTTTATAAATTTTGATGATGTGATCTCCGTTTATAAGTGAAGAAAATTTCAATTTTGTAAAAACTCATTATTCAACATTTATATCAGTCCATTATTCAAGGATAAAGGCTTAAAAATTATCAAATAATTGTTCAAGTATAAATATAATACCAATAAAACATCCAAAATTAAATATTATACATGTTTTTTAGATCTTTTATCCCCTTGAACATGGTATAAAACATGTTCTTCTAATTTACCCTTACAATAGTAACTCCACTATTACCCTTGAAAATTGATTTTAACAGAAAAAAATAAAAATAAAATTATTTAATAATTTGAAAATAATTATTAAAAACTTTTAAATAATTTTATAAAATATAATTTACATGATTTTCTAGAAATTAATCTTATTATAAGCTCATAAAAAAACCAAAAAACCAAGATTTTAGAAAAAAGTGTATTTTAAGCATAAGATTTTTTTTAGGATAAAATTATAAATTTTATTGATTACATTGACATAAAAATGATTATTTTTGTTAATAAATATATAATTAATAAAAATATATATTCATAACTAATTGAACTATGTGATTTTTTTTAAAATATAGAGATGATAAATGGTTTGGTCAAAACATTTCCTAGATTTTATAAGATTTAAGCATGAGTTTTATATATCTTCATAGGATTTTCAAATAATTAATTTATATTTATAGAATAAAATTTTAATTGTAATAAGAGTTTTAAAAACATTCCTATAATTCTTTAATAATAATTTTGTATAATTTTTAGTAGTACTAAAATCAATATATTTTTCACTATTCACCTAAAAATTAATTGTTTCTAAAAAATCATAAAAATTAATGATAAACTCGTATTCACATACTGAATATAAAAAAAGAAAAATTATAATATTAAAATTATATTAATGATTAAAATTAGTTTTCTATATAAATTATTAAAAAATAATAAATAAATATATATTTTTTGAAAATAAATTTTAAAATATTAAATATATCTATATTATTACTATTCCACAAGTTAGATTTTTTTCCAAAGGTAATATTATAAATATATAATGTTATAAATTAATGATATGTTGATATTATTTCTTACCAAACATATTACATTATATCAAATGCATATATATATTCAAAATAGAAAATTTATACATTTAAATTTTGGGTCATTACATTCTACCCCTTAAGAAATTTCACACATGAAATTTAATTTCATGCATAAATGTGAAAAAATGAGGTTAATTTTATTTCATTGTATCTTTTTATTCTTGTGTTACCCCTTCAATCATATGGTTTATACAAAGTACTTTGACAAGGTGAGTTTTCTTGTTGTGTAAAATATTATCTCTATATCCAAAAAATGTCATCAGCTACTCCTTATAAGATATATAATTATCAAACTATACCAGCTTTGGATTTATTATATGTGATATATATGGTATGTACTTACTCAATAGTTATTCATGGAACATGTGAAAGACTTGACATATGTTCAGTGGACATTTTAGTTGATAGGACACAACAACCACATAATCAAGGATCTCAAAATGGCTATTTCACCTTGAACTTATATTTCACTTTTTTACAAACATAATAACACAATTTTTTTAAGATATATAAAGAAAAAATTTATCAAAAAAATCAAACACTATAACTCTCTAAATTTTATAAAAAAAATCTCTTATATTGACTTGGATCCATTATTATATGTTTCCCAACAGTCTTAACCTTCTATTCTATTTCATCCACCATATTATGTCTTAGAATGTATCATTCACCAACTTCATCCCAACAGATAGGTGTTATACATATCTTCGTATATATGGATTTATTTGGGGAAATATGAATTCCTATGTGGGAAATGTTGTTGTATGAGAACTCGACCATTTGAAGATATTGGTCTTAGCCTCTCTTATAGTCCATAGAGAAACAAATCAAGATATACTCAAGTGTCTAGATAGTTCTTCAAGATTGGACATCGGTTTGGGGATGATAGGCCAAAGTAAATATCAACTCCATGTTTAGATCATACTGAAGACTCTTTAAGAACAATGAGGTGATCATTGGATATCAATCATATACAATCAATAGTTGTGTTCCATGAAACCTTACTACTTCTATAAGGTATATCATTGCAAGTTGATCTAGTGAGAAGTCCTCTCTAATAGAAATTAAGTGATAATTATTTGTAAGATAATCCACCATAACCGATATATAATATTTCTATTTTCATGTATTTTTAAGACCCATGATAGAGTCTATTGCGATTTTTTTCCATTTAAATATTGGTATTGGCAATGGTTGTATCATCCATTATTATTTTTACCACTCATACATGATATTCTCACACACCAAAAACCCTGATGTATATTCTTTAATATCCTTCTTCATATCCTCAAAAAAATGTTCTCAAAGATCTCTATGAATAATAATCTTTTCTAAGAGAATGAATAATGTTGAGATATGAGCATCATTCAATAAAAATATATTTATCTCTATATCATATGACCCACATAGGTATTTCCCAAACCTCAACACTCATTAATCATCTATGTTGAACTATAGTTATTTTTCCATTCATACCGCATCCATCTTATTCAATATATCATTATTATTATTTTTGGATTTCATAAATTAATCTAGAAGATATGGTTGGTAATTTTTTTTTTAAATCTAGGATGATGATCCCTCATTTATTACTCCCATGTCCATTCTTTTCAAGTCTAATAATATTATATTGTTCTCAATTATCATCATGGATAAGATTGTAAGAACCATTTTTCATAGAAAATATACAAATTTATTCTCTTTCTTAGGATGGTAGTGGATTGAGAAATCAAAATATTTTATCAGAACAAACAATATTTATTGATTCATATTGGGATACTTCTATGTGAAGATATATTTTAGTTTTTTATCAGTATATATGTCACACTTTTCCCCAAATATAAATGCCTCTAAATATTTAATGTGATGGTTATTGTAGCCATCTCTATATCAGGAATAAGATATTTTTATTCATTAACCTTAAAATTTATTTAGGCATAGACTATTACTTTATGATTCTACATGAGTTCACATCCCAATACTTTTTTTAAATCATTATTATAAATCAAAAATCCTTCCCACTTCAAGGTAGTGTGAGTATAGTTTTTTTTATTAGATACATATTCAACTCCTTAAACCTTTCCACACGTTCATTATTCCAATTATATTTCACTCCATTCCAAGTTTGAATTTTTAAAAGGGTTAAATATCATGATAAATACCTCAAAAATAACGACTAATACCTATAAATTCTTTGGAAACTACTGATTTATATAACAGATTTTGGTTTAGGACATTCAAAAAACTACCTTTGTCTTTGTTGGATCTACATATATCCCTTCACTTGTGATAATATTCCTTAATAATGATACTTTCTCCATCTGAAACTCATTTTTATTATTAATTTCATATAAGTTCTCCTTCCATAAATTTATATTGTTCTATATTCAAATTATCATCACATTACTCCTTAGTTTTGGATTATATAAGAATATTATCTATAATTATGACCAAAAATTTATCAAGGTAATATCTAAAGACTATATTCTTTAAGTCTGTGAATATTTTTAGATAATTTTTTAGTCCAAATTGAATAAGTATTAACTCATAGTGTATGTAACTTGTATGAAAGGAAATAATTTGAATATCCTCCTCCATCACCTTTAATTAATAGCACCCTAACCGAGTGTCAAATTTAGAGAATTATTGATCTCTGTATGACTGGTTGAATAATTCATCTATCTATGATAATGGATAGTTTTTTTTATGCTGATTTTTTTGATCTTGTGAAAATTAATTTATATATTAATCAACCAATCCTTATTATTGATAAAGAGAACCAGTGCACCATATGGTGAACGGAATGGTCATATAAATCCCTTATTTAGATTATCTTGTAGTTTCATCTTTGATAATTCCATATTGGTGAGGACCATTCTATAAGGAGTATTGGATATCATTAAGGAACTTGGTATAATTTCAATTGAGAACTCAACCTCTCTATTAGGAGGAAATCCAAACAACTCTTTCGAAAATACATTAACATATTCCCTTACAATAGGCATTTCATCTTGAGTTATTGTATCCTTTTTTTAATCATATTAGATAAATATGCATTACAATAAGGAAATTATATCTATATTTTTTATGAAAAAAATCCAAAGGGGATTCATCTTTCTCCTCCTTACACTTGTACAAAATCATTGGATAATTCAGAACATGGTAATTTCTTTCTTTCTCTCGAAGGTTAACATAGGATCTATATAAAGATTAGAATTACATAACCAATATAAAATATAGTCCCACTATAATTAGTATAACTATTTTTTCTATGAAACTCATCCCACATATATTAATTGTAATATAGTTGTTTACTTGGGATGCAAAAATTTCCCCATTAGTAGTTTTCACTAATAATATTACATCAATTTTTTTAAGAAGGGTTTTGAATAGTTATAATAAAAATTAATGATATAAATGAATTCATAGAGCCACAATCAAATAATATATTCTCTATTCTTAAATTTATAACAACCATACATATATCTATACCTTCATCCTAATCCACCATAGAGGTAGTGATAGAATATTTCTTCCCATACTATCTCGAATGTGGGGGTTTTTGTTGTTGGTAACCTTTGACAACCCTTGGATTAAGAAAGTGGTTCATATAGTGTCTATGTTTCTTACAATTGAAACATTAGACCATCAAGCGAGGATTCACTAGAACCATATTTTCATCTGTCGAATGAGAGGTAATCTGCATCAGGATTTGTAATTTATTAGCTTTATATCCTTCATTTTCATATATAAAACACTTTTTCTCACCTTGTGGAAGTTTCTAGAATGCTTATTCCCATAGTTACGACAAGTGTGTAGTTGGATCTTCTTTACAACATTAGATTTATCTGAATATCTTCTAGATTTATAGATCATTTTCCACTACTTATCACCAGTATCAATCTCAAAATTTAAGAAAAAACTAAAAAAATCATCATAACTATCAAATTAATAAAATGACTCAGATTCTAGAAGATTTTTCCATTATACCCTTAAATAATAGATCAATTATAATTTTTGTGTTGATGAAAAATTCAGCATCAATAATGGGAAATAATTGAAAATATTTCCCCATTAACCACCATAAATTCCCCCTCTATTTTCTTAAGATCAAATAATTCCCTTCCCATATTCTAAAAAAACATGTGAGAAAAATAATTATTGAATAATATATCCCTAAATTCTCTATATTACATATATTTAATTTATTCTATGGGATTTTTATTCTTGATAAGTTTCCACCACTGATCAGCTTCTCATTAAAGATGATAGGCTTCCAATGTAACATTCTCTATCTCATTGTGTTAGAAGATAGTGAATATATTCTTGATGGAGTTAATCACTTTCTCCATAGCTAGGGAATTACAAGATCTATTAATTATAGTATGGATTTTATGACTAAAAGATTCCATAAAAACCAATTCTACCCTATGGGTAGGAGGGTGTTACACATGATTCATTTTATTACCAATAACTTGAGATATATGTGCTATAGTTTCTATGAATTATTCGACTCCAACTATTATGATGTTTGGAATTTTTTATGGAAATTATCTCCCTGGATGTCACATATATTATTACAACAATTCCTTCTATTTCCATCCATTTCCTATGATAAAGGGATATTATGGGTGAGAATACTCAAAAAAATAAACATGTAAAATGAAATAATGATCATCGAAGAAATGTTTTCATAATTAATTGGTATACCATAACTTATAAATTTATAAGATTCAACTTATTTCATCCATGGTAACATTAATATTAGGTTCACACTATCAATTTCATTACAAATTTGTACAAAAAATATAATAATAATTTTTAATTAACTAGTGAATTATCCAAATCATATCCCCTATGAGTGTCAAAAAAAGGTTTTGGTGACCTCTCATTCATCAGGAACCAAAATTATTCTTGATCTTTGCTCGGCCAACTCTTTTTGGGGTTATTAACCCCAGATGTATCTATTCCAGAACCATGTCAACATATAATATATAACCAGGGATGTATTTCTAGGAAAATACCATAATCTTTACCTTACCAAAACTTCTAGATCATATCCTATGATTAATATTATCCTTAGGGTATTCTCTAATGTAATCTAATCTTAATCTCTAAAAAAACTAGACCTTCCTCTAATATCAACTATAAAGGCACAAGAATTAATCACGTATTATTTTATTATTATTAAAATTATTTTCAAACAAATTCTGATTGAGGATCGATATGTACATATTATTTATAAAATTAGATACATAAATGAAAAATATTAAATATAAACACAAAATATTTATTAAAAACATAAAATGGTGGTCCTACTCCCATAAGCCATCTAAAAATGAAAGTGATATCCTACGGAAAATAAATAAACGAAAGGGTGCGATAAAAAACCCAAAAATGGAATAAACAAATAAATAAATCACAACATGACATAAAATATGCATAATTTCATATCCAAAAAAGAATGATAATAATCATGATAAAATGGAGTTAGAAAATGAAAGCATAAGATCATGGAATCATAAGCATGTGAAAATGTCATAAATCATGACATAAAAAGATTATATCTTGGATAACCTCCAAGATAACAAAATATAGGCTAACCTCCATTAAAATCATAGTATTTTATATCTAACCACCATCATAACATAATTTTCTTTGGATAACTATTTTTATACTATACATAGTGTGCTTAGGATAATGGATCATTCACCATATGTGGCATCTCATGAGACATTAACATTACTCAATGCATTGGAGGGCTATAACAGAACCAACCATAACAAATTAGGATAATTTCCATCATATTATATACAATAATATGGGTTTCACAAAAGTAAAAGAAACTATCTATAAATCATAAGAATGATAAAACTCATGATAAAAAAGTGGGTTTGATAATCATATCTTAAGGAATAATTGAAGGATATATCATATAGATTCAAAAGAGATGATGGGAAAAATCTTTTTGATGTTAAACAATTTATTTTAAAAACATAGGTATTGAAAATGGGTAACCAATTGAGAAAACAAAATTTTTAAAAAAAAATTAAATAATTAAGAATAAAAAACCTCTTAGGTGATGCTTTTCGAAATGAGTAAAGAAACTTTAAAAGATTAAAAAGAAAAAATGTATTATTTTTAAGAAAGTGAACAAAATTTTTTTTCATGAAAAATATAACGTTTTTTTAAAACATTAATCATTAAAAAATATGATGGGGGAAATACATGACATGATTTTAGAAAAAGTGAAGTTCCCTTAAAATTTGGGCATACTTATAAGAGAAAACATCAAAGGGAACATAAAAATGTACCTTCCCCAAAAAATAAAGGTAAAGTAAAATGGGTATATATGTAAATATAACATATATATATTATGATATAATTGACAAAAATATAATGGAAAAAATGGGAAAATAAAGAGAACATGTACCAAAAGGTAATGAGGTTGGTTCGAGGGATCCCTTACATTTATGCCTAAATGTGTTGAAAAAATGAAGTTAAAATCATAAATAATATAATTAAGTTCTTTAAATTTATCCCTAAGAAAATTATTTACCTTTTTTAATATTTTATAAGGTTTATTTATTACCATTTTTTATTTATTTTTAAATTTTTTTCTAATTATGTTGGTTACTCAGGGTTGTTCGGTTAATTTTTTTGTAACTCTTTTAGTTTGTTGATTGTGGACAAAGTTGTCATAAAATAACTTCATGATATCCATAATAGTGGTTTTTTATTTCCCTTATTATTATATTAGTGTAATACTTAAACAATTTCAATGGTTATCCAAAAAATATCATAATTAAAAAAGGTTTCTTGGTAAGCCCATTCAAGGAGGTCAAAGTTACTATAACCACTTATTATTTTTATTACATATTGGTTGTAATATATAATGATTATATAATATTAATAGTTTTATAATATCAAATTAGTTAATTAAATAAAAATTTTGACCCTACCATTTAATGTGGTTATTGAAAATTGAACACATCGATCATGGTGGTTGTCGTCTGCACACACATGATGACATTTTCTTTTTCCTCAATGATTTTATAAGAAAATATAAAATGGATGTTACATTATTATGATAAAATTTAATCCTTGTAAAATTTATTTTTCTACCATATGTTAATTTATATATTTTACTTTATGGGTGTATAAGAATAAAATAATATAGAAATTTTGGTTTGAGAATATTACCTTTCCCTTTGAACTTCTCCCTTCGGTTACTCCTTAAGAACTTTTAGATCAGTATTTTGGTGAGACCAAATCTTAAAATTCATGGGCAGGGTGTTTAAAAGATACTTGGTTATATTCTGGTTTATCTAAGGTTTTTAAATGGCTTTAAAAATGGGAAATAGGTATAGTTCTTTTATAAGGGAAGAAAAGGGAACTTTTGTGAAAATTTATTATTTCTAAATGATATCACTAAAATATTCCATGAAAAGGGATAAAAAATGCCCAATAATGGAATGAGTTTAGATATAATTCTAAAAATATCTCTACCATTACATATTATACATTTTTTCACATGTTCTATCAACTTGTAAAGGGTTTAAACCATTTCTCCCTAATTTACCCTTACCTTGGTAACTCAACCTTTTCCCTTGGTAAGAAATGTTAATGTCCAAAATTAAAAAATTTATTTTTAAATAATTATAAAATACTAATTTTTAATATTTTATAATTTATTAATATAAAACTTCTATTTTTTATAGAAACTATTTTTTTTGTATAAAATTCGCAAATCCTGCTTTTAGAAAATAGTGTATTTCAAGCATAAGATTCATGTTTATGATAAAATTATAAATATATCAGAATATATTGAAATTAAAATGTTTGATTTATTTTTATAAGTTTTTAAAAAATATTAAAATAATCTTAGAAACTAATTAAACCATTTGAAAATTTTATTAAAACTAACTGAAAAAAAGAGTTTTGTTAAAATATTAACTAATTTTTTTATGATGTTAACCATGGGATTTATATATAAACATATTATTTAAAAATAATTAATTTAACTTTATAGGATATATTTTTAGGTTAAAATTTGTTTAAATAAAATTCATATAATTCTCGTACAATAATTTCATTAATTTTTCAGCATATTAAAATCAATATTTTTCACTATTGAACTAAAAATTAATTATATCTAAAAAGTCCCAAAAATTAATCATAAAATAATTTTCATATAGTGAATCAAAAAATGAAATATGATATATTATATTCCACTTATATAAATGATAATAATTTGTGTTTTATATATGTTTATAAATGCAATAAAAACAATTTTTTTAAAATGTATTTTAAAACATGAAATATATTTAAATATACATTATTACTATTCCATAAGTTAGATTTTTTTCTTAAGTAAATATTCTAAAAATATTATACTTGGAATAAATTATAAGTTACTTTTAATTTTTATCATCTATATTAAATATTATTATGAACCTATATATATTTATAAGTAAAATGTTTTTATATAAATTTAGGGTTGTTATAATCATTGATGACTATATATCACTATTTGATAATATAAAACTAGAATTTCTAAAATATTACCAATACAAATAAATCTAAACATGATGGGAGATAAATTACACTCATATAGATATAACTACCTAAACCCATAAGATGTTATATTAGTATCTTTCATCCAAACATAGTATGTAAGATGATAAGATAATTCATTATAAACATCATACATCACTCTTTAACTAGGATAATTAAGGATAAAATACATGATCAATATTTATTTTAAATACTAAATGTCATCCACATAATGAAGTTTAGACAAAATTTATTGATCCTATAATGTTAATATAGAAAAAGGTGATATAGTCTAAAATAAAATAGATTAAAAATATTATAGTGACCTTCTAAAAAATGAAAACTACAAACCCATCCAACATTTTTAGGCACTCTATAAAATAAAATCAAAATGATATTGAAATAAAAAACATAAACACCTTGATAAGAAATGATATGACTAAGAAAATGTGCTAAAAATTTCTAGAATATTCAATGGGTTAGTTATTTTATATTTAATGTCATTGATGGATGTCGAAGAAAGCCCTTAAATGGTCTATATTCTCCTCCAATATCAATTAATACACCATGTTATCATCATTAAGAAACACCATAAATAATTTAAACAAAATATGAAACAATAAATTCCTTAATCCCTAAAATACTATATGTGCATCAATTCACTTTATTTTCCATTCTGTAGAGACCCATTTGTTTCTTTTAATACTTTGAAATATTTCTATATATTTTTTCAAATCTAGAGCTAAGACGATATGCGATTTTGAGGCCTGGTGCACCCAAAATTAATTTTATAAAAATATCAAATATATTTTATATTTCATGCACATGATACCTCAAAGAAAAATAGATAAATCTTAAATAGTTGATTGGATCAGAAATCTGAGACCATAGTTCTATCCAGAATGTGGTGTTTACTCTAAGTCCGGCATAAAATGAGTCAGCATGGGACATTCAGACTCTTCTCTCATTGGCAGTATGATTAGTGAAATACTTAATTATTAAATTAATTAATTAAATTACATTGACCTGTATTAAAATTCTATAACATCACTATTATAGATACTTTTCCAATGTTGGTGTCATAAATTTGATATTGCTAATGAGAGTTATATCTATTCTTCATTGGAAGATCTCGATTGATGATTACGATTCTCTAGAGCGGGATAGATCGAGATGCAACCAACACAATAGCTTCATCCAATCATTATGTGAGAGCATTATTCATCAATTATAAATCCAAAATAAAGTTAGGACTCAAATTTTGGTGTTTTATACCTTTTTATTAAATGTTCAAATAGATTGTTCTTCCTTATTTGATTTATTACTCGAACATCCTTCGCATGTTCCCAAATATTGAAGTTTAAATTATTTTTGAATTGTTTATCTAACCCTAGATTCTTTTTCTTGATCATTTAGCCAATAATGTCCAGAAAAATATATTTAAACTTTGGTTTTTGGTTCTTTTCTCCCTTGATTTTTGGAGTTCTTCACCAGTTGGTCCCCTGTGGCCATAGGTTGACCTTTTGAGTAGGTACTGAGCTTGATCAGAAACTCAGATTCCTAGAGAATCAATGAAATGTCAAATTTTTGAAGATTCGATCATAGATCTATGATTTTTTCATGGATAGGATGATTGATTCAGTTGTTAAACATCAATATCATGACAAATTAATCCATAATGGCATGCAGTTCAATAAAGAAACCTTCATGAACCTCCAGTGGACGATTTCCAGTGAATGATGGCCGAAAATAACAAACTAAGCTTAGATCTACTAATTTCATATCATTTCATGGTGGAATATATAGATGATTGGCCTGAAATGAGGTAGAGATCATGAATTTTTAGTTCTATACTTTCTGGTGAAAACCCGGCAACATGTTGTGTACATGATGAACAACACATCATGTATCCTCCCTCAATGATAGTTCAAGGGTTTTAGGGAAGTTAAGGATGATATAGTGTGTAAGATTCCCACAAATTTTGGGTATCCTATTTCTATTGCACATATTGTGTGTCTAACCACATTGACATAGTGTCTGGGTATACGAACATGGGGTCTTGTATAAGGACCCAACCACTAAGATGCAGCATGGTCTCATTTTTCATGGTCACAGTGCGTATTCCACCTTCATGGAATTTACTACTACATGGGGTGAAGTCATGTTCCATCCAGATACAAGTCCATGTTGTGAAGTGGGGACACATGTTGTGTGGGCCCCCTCACACATCATGTACTCCTTGATCTCTTCTAAGAAAACATTGAATGACCGTATCTCAATCGTTTGAACATTCATTTTTTCTTGTGAGTAATATATATTGAGTTTTTTTGACATATAATTTGATGGTACCATCGAATAATGATTTTTATATATGATGTGAAATTTTATGGTTTTGGAATACACTAAGGCGAGACCCAACGGTGGCCAAAATCAGACGGTGTTACTAGAGACCTTTCCGAGTGGTACCCTCCAGCAGGGCTATGTAGTGAGGTTCCATGACAATCATTCCAATTTACCCACCAGTAAGATTGGGTAGTAGAGTTCCTCTATGTTACTCGATGGTTTCTTTTAGGTGTTACCCTCTAGTAGGGATGGGTAGTGGAGTTCTAATAAGATGGTTTCTTTCACGAATTACTCTCCCCCTAGTAGGGTTGGGCAGCGGAGTTCCCTAATGAAGGTTTATTCTAGGTGTTACCCTCTAGTAGGGATGGGAAATGGAGTTCCCAAATGATTGTTTCTTTCTGTCATTACCCTTCATCTGGGATGGGTAGTGGAGTTCCCCAACGATAAGTTCTTCCATGCATTTCCCTCTAGCAGGGTTTAGCAATGGAGATCACAATCATCAACTTCTTCTGGGCATTACCATATAGCAGGGTTCGGTAGTGAAGTTCTCTAATGTCATTACCGAGTGTTACCTTCCATCAAGGTTGGGTAGTGAAGTTCCTCAGTGACTACCAGAGTGGTACCCTCATGTTGTAATAGAACATTGGATACATACATAGAGATTGTGGCCCCTAGACTATCTGTTAGAGTGACGAGACATGGTTTGACATAGAATTGGGATCATGAGGAAGAGGGACGCTTTCCCTACCAAGACTTGTTTTTGTGATTTTACCTAAACAATGTGGGTGATTTAGTGCCACATAAAGTGGATTGTATTAAGGTGTAGTGATTTAGTCCCTTAGACTTGTGTGTTCAGGGCAGACTTGTGGGATGTTTGGCATCGTTGATGTACATGTGTAACTATTGGCTACTCTTCTTATTGGGTTGAGCTGTGAGATATAGATCCCCTTACTCTCTTGTTTTAGGATTAATTTATTGATTATATATATATATATCCTTTTTCAATACCCACTCCTTGCTTTGAGAAACTCTCCTTCCAAGAGAGGTGAATATTCTTAGGGTATGTCATGTTCTTTCTTTGTCTATCTTTTCATGGTTGGATGACACTACTCTCCTAATATATGTGTATAATGCTCGATTGGTAGTTCATCTACTCATCATGTTTAGCCCCATGTGGTTGGATTATCTTACTTTCACTATTTTTGGGTTGATCTGCACTCTTTCATCGTACCTTGTTTAGTTATTATCCTTCTATTCTATTTTATCTCTTACTTCTCCCCCCTCAAATTTCAAGGTGTCCTACCAGGTATGATTATACTCACCCCTAAATTGGATTTCCCCACATATTTTTTGTCATATGAAGATGACGAAAAGGTTGACCATGACTATAGAGGATAATAGGTATACTGGGTTCTTGGACCACATTCGATGTTCGTAGCTTGGGGTTTAGTATATGGGCTCTGTCATCTATTTTACATTTCTAGTTTTCTATCAGTTTGGGACTCTTTTATGGTTGGGAATGTATTTTTACCCTTTATTATTTAGTATACACTGCCTTACTTTTGTACTTTCTATAGTTTCATGCATTGTTGGTTTATTTTAAAGCTATGTTTCATCTTTTCTACTTTCCTCTGTGATTTTACATTATGATGGTTGTATATGTGTGTATAGGTTCTTAGTAAAATTCCTCCATAAGTTATTTTTTTCCTTTGATAATTTTCGCCACCCCTGGCCCATGGAGGCGAGCTTGGTGTAGTTGTGGCTCAAGCCCCAGTATGGGTCGGGTCACGAAAGATTGGTATCATAGAAATTTCATTCTTTGGGATTTTTTTTGAACATATACCCTTAATTGGATTGTTTGGGTTTATGGAAACTATGTCAAAGTGTGCCGAGTATGACTCTCAATGTAGAGAATCTAGTGATGGTGGTGTGGCCAATGTATCCATTCACCAGGACTTTGATTACCTGCATGTCGACATGGCATGCCAAGAAATTTATTACATGAATCAATGGTACATACATCATATATGATTGGGTGTTTGACTATCCTTCTTGAGTCATCTCACCATTTTTGTTCTATATATATGTATACTCTCATCATACTGTGGTAATCCTTGATAACATTTAGGATGCCTCAATGATGACAACCACCCAAGATACTAGATCAGGTTCATGACAATGACCCTATGAGTGATGAGACCTTAGTTCAGGGTCCATCTTATGATCCCCATCCTCTATGTGGGTAGGTATAATCACCTCTACCTATCAAGAAGCAGATCATCCTAAAAGAGCATATTGAGGATGCATGCAGTCATTGAACACTTCATGTGTTCTAGTGTGATAGGCCGCTAATGTACTACGATGATCCATATCCTTAGGCATTAGAGGCTTGTATAGAGTGAGTGTTTTGTGTGTTTATGATTTTCAAAACACCCACGGATTTTGTGGTGGCACTGGCAGCCAAACTTTTACATAGAGAATCTGTACATTGGTTGAACCTAGTTACAAAATTGAATGATAAGTCGACACTCGTGTGGACCGACTTCCACTAAATTCATCTTGAGGTTCATATATAGAACTATTCTTCTATATCCTTCATATTCTAGTAGTTTGATATATATCTTTGAGGATAGAGGTTCATGTGGGACCTTTTTTATACATGATGGAACCCAATGGCATCATATTGCGTTTGTATTTTTAATCAGTGGTTCGAGCCCAGATTGAATATCACTGTAGAAAAGTCAAATGCCAATGCACTGATTGGATGTGATTCTCCTTTTAAAGAGAGAGAGGCCTCATGTAAGGGTCATTGGATGCTATGAGTAGGATATTTCATCCTATCACCCATCATTTGAAGAGTGTAGCATTTGGTTCCCTAGGCTCTTTAAGAATTTTGATTCATTCAGTTGTCTATGAATATACAGATATCTTTTCTGGAGACATTTTAGAACTATATATGAGGTGGGAGATAGATTTTTTCATTATATTTTAACCTCATAATTCCCTGATATCTTCTATAGTGTATCATATGGAACCTACTGAGCTTCGATATCTATGGTTACTTCTGGAGGACCATCATGAGAAAACGTTTCTTCATGCCTAGTGTGTCCCCCTGGGCAGTTGTAGTGTTGTTCATGAAAAAAAGGTTGGATCTTATTGATTTTCAAGGATTATCATCACTTAAATAAGACCATAATGATTAAAAATTACTCCTTTATAAGGATTGACAATCACTTTGACTGTACAAGGGTTTTTTCGATTGATATTCCAAAGATGGAATTCTGATGTCGATATGGACACTATGTGATCCTAGTGATGCCATTTGGTGTGTTGTATTCCCCCACCATCTTTATGGATTTTATAAACTAGGTTATACAGTGATTATTGGTCCAATTTTTTTCCTTTATTGAATATATACTCATCTACTATGTAGTAGTGGAGGATCATTCAGAGAACTTGAGGGTGGTTCTTAATTTTCATCGAAAGCACTAGCTTTGCGAAAATCTCTCAAAGTGATGGTTCTAGATACATGAAATTCAATTTATTGAGGATGTTATTTGTGATAATTGTTTATCCATGGATCTAGAAAATGTTTATGAAATTATTCTAAGTGATCCACCCAATAATTTTCTAGATGTGTCGACAATTATTGGTTTTGTAGGGTACTATAAGAGTTTTTTGAAAAACTTCTTCAGAATCACAACTTATTATACCACCCTAATGCAGAAAGGGAAGTCGTTTATGTAGTATGACTATTTCCAGAGGTCTTTTGAATAGTTGAGTAAGAGGATAATGAGTTCTCTAGTGTTGAGTCTACCAGAGGAAGGCATTGATTTCGTAGTGTATTGTGATGCCTTATGAGCTGGGCTCAGTTGTGTGTTGATGGAACATCAAACAATCATTGCATATAGTTAAAGGTATTTGAGACACCATGAGTGGAACTAAATGACTCACAACATATATTTGGATGTATTAGTCTTCTCCCTAAGTATTTGGAAGCACTCTATTTTTGGGAGAGCCCATGGTATTTTATTCAGACCACCAAAGACTTATGTACATCTTCATACAGAGATACCTAAACCTAAGGTAGCGATGCTGGTTGGAGTTAATGGAGGACAATGAATTCAAGGTAGTCTATACCTTATTAAAGGGATACAATGTATTAGATTATCTTAGCTATAATTATTAGGTTCTCTTTGTGTAGGGAGATTTAGAGTAGTTAGATTTTCTGTGGAAAACTCTGGTGGAGCAAAGGGGTATTGTTTTTCTCCAGTCGATGGTTTTGAATATTTTTCTCCTTGAGCATGTGAGAGAGTCCTAACTATGAGACATTTTTTTGAGGCATTACATCATAAAATATCGATAGGCGACTCACTAGATGGATATTCTAAAGGATGGAATCAAGAAATCTTGTTCTAGGGGGAAACAGTGGTTTCAGTCACGTTGCGGGAAGAGATTATGTGGGAGACCTACACTTCTCTCATAGCTGTATATCCTAGTGTTGGAATGATGTACAGAGACCTTCAACATGTCTTTTCTGGGGTCTGAACAGAGATGTATTATATCCAATTTCATCTCTCGGTGCCTCACTTGTTATCAGGTGAAGGCTAAGCAAGAAGTTTGAGCAAGTTTGTTGCAGCCCCTTGAGATACCAAAGTAGAAATGCGATGACATATCCTTGGAATTTTTTACAAGGCTTCCATGCATAGAGAAGGCCCACGATTCCATCTTGGTGGTAGTTGATCAACTCACAAAGTTGGTTCACTTAATTTCCATCAGATAAAAGAGTTTATTGGAGAGTATAGGGTAGTTATACGCACGAGAGATAACTCTCCTTCACAGGGTACCCTCAATAATTGTCTTTGATTGTGACATATGGTTTACATCACAATTGTGAAGAGGCCTACAGAAGGCATTCATGACCCAATTGTGGATGAGTACATAATTTCACCCATAGACTTATCAGAAGACCGAGCACAAAATCTAGGTGATGGAGGATATGATGAGGGCTTGTGTGTTAGACTTTGTCCAATGATAAGAGGATCACCTACCCTTGGTAGAGTTTTTGTACAACAACAGCTACCAAACTACCATTGACATGGAAGATTTTTAGGACCTATATGAGAGAACCATAAGGTCACCTTTTTTTGACTGAGATTGGTGAGTCATCTCTTGTGGGCCCAGATTTGGTGTTGGTGACAATAGTGAAATGTCAAGTCATATATGAGTAGATAAGGAAAACATAGAGTGTAAAAAATTCATATGAATATCTCCATCATATGAACTTGGAGTTCAAGTAGGGAGACCATGTTTTATTGGGCCTCTCCCCAAGATAAGAAATGTAGAGGTTCATCCAACAAGGTAAGTTATATTCAAGGATCATTAAGACATTATAGATCATGGAGATAGTTGGAGAGGTTCCATACCACCTTTCCCTACCCAAATAGAAATAATGGGTGTCAGATGTCTTCTATGTGTCACAGTTGAGGAGATACGTGCATGACCCTATGCACGTCATCAACTAGTGTGAGATAGGAATCTTGGATGTAACCAACTTTTCAGAGCACCTGATGGTGATCAAGTATGTACAAGATAGGACCTAATTTAGATATATTATCCCCATGGTTCATGTGTTGTTGTGGTATAGAAACATATAAGAGAGTTCCTAGGATTGGAAGAGCTAAGTGCGAGCTCAATATCCTATGTTTTTTTCCTATATTTTGTTTTCAGGGATGAAAATATTGAAGGATGGGATGATATAGAGACCTATTTTTTTCTTTTTAAGACCTTAAAATATTTATATTTATATTTACAGAGCTAGTCACTAAGATGATTTGTGATTCTGAGACCCAGTTTTCTCATAATTAATTTTATAAAAACATTAAATATATTTTATATTGTGTGTGAAAGATACATAAAATAAAACAAGATAACATTTAAATGGTTAATTAGATTAGAAATTAGAAAAACCATTTATGTATGAAATGTGTTATTTACCCTAGGCATGAAAAAAAAATTAGTTGGCAAGATACATTCAGACCACTCTCTCATGGGTGGAACGATTAGTGAAATAATTAATTATTAAATTAGTTAATTAAATTACATTGAACTATATTAAAAGTATATAAAATCACTATCATATTGATTTCACTAGGGTTGGTCTCATAACTTTGATATCATTATTGAAAGCTCTCTTTCTTATTTGTTAGAGGATCTCATCGAACGATGATGAATCTCGAGATCAAGATTGATCAGGACACAATGAAAGTAGTATCTCCTTCCAATCATTGTGTAAGAGTGATCTTCATTACTAATCAATCCAAAATATTGGTAGAACTAATATTTTGGTGTTCCACACCTTTGGATTAATTTTTTGAATATATTATTCTTATTTGTTTGATCTATTCCTTGAACACACTTCACATGTACCCAAATATTGAAGTTGAAAATATTTTTTGAATTTTTCATCTAACCACAGATTCCTATTCTTGATTGTTGGCCAAGAACACTTGGAAAAAGATAAATAAACTCTGGTTTTTTGGTGATTTTCTCCCTCTATTATTTATGTTCTTCCATAGTTGGTCCCCCACGGTCTCAGCTTGACTTTTCTAGGCAGTACCAAGCTCAATTGGACACCAGTATTCACAATGAGTTCATGAAATGTGAACGGTATGACAAGATGAGCATATATATGATATTTTTGTGAGGTGAGAATTACTGATTTGGTTGTTACAAATCAAGATCATGATGAATGAATCCATAATAGAGTGTCGTTCAATTGTAAAATCCTCATGAACCATAGGTGGTTGATTTCAATTGAATTACTATCATAAATGATGAAAGATGCTTAAAGCTATTAATTTATGATCATTTCATGGAGGGATCTATGGAATATTATCCTAAAATAAAGCATAGATCATGGATTTTAAAATATTTTCTTTCTATTAAAAACCTGAATACACTCCATGTACATGATGAACAACATGATGTGTAGCCTCCCTCAATAGTATTTTCAGGGTTTTAGAGAATTTAAGGATGACACGACATGTAATATTTACTTACACACCATGTATCCTATTTCAGTTGGACAGAACATGTGGCCATCCTCATGGACATGGTGTCTGGGTACATGAACATGGGGTTCGGTACAAGGACATGACCACTAAGACACATCTTGATCTTATGTTGCATGGACACACTGTGTAGTCCACCTACACTATGTGTACTGATACATGGGATAAATCAATATGTCATCCTGATTCATGGCTAGGCTATGAAGTGGGGTCACACTTTGTGTGTCCCCCTCACACATCATTTACTACTTGATCTCCTTTGAGTAACATCAAATGATTGTATCTCCTTTCTTTGATCCTAAATTTTTTCTATGAGTATCCTATCCTGAGTGTTTTTTCTTGAAAAACATGATGGTTCCCATAAAAATGAAATTAAAGATATGATGTGAATGTTTTTGTTTTGGTACACACTTTAGTGATACCAAAAGATGGATGTAATAATATAAGATTACCAGAGACCTTTTCAGGTAGTACCCTCCAATAGGGCTCGACAGTTGAGTTCCCTAATGATCTTTCCAAGTTACCCTCCATTAGAACTAGGTGGTGGAGTTCCTTGATGTTCCCTAATAATATATTTCAATAATTACCCTCCAACTTTATTGGGAATTAGAGTTCCTTAATCAAGGTTTATTATGTGTTTTACCTACTAGAATGGTTGGAAACTCGTGTTACCCAATGATAGTTTCCTTAGGGTATTACCCTACAATAGGTCTAGTCTGTGGAGTACCCCAAAAATGGTTTCTTCTTAGAGTTACCCTCCATCATGTATGGGAAGTAGAAGTCTCCAATGATGGTATCTTTTGGGCATTTCCATCTAGTAGGTATAGGCAGTGGAGTTCCCCGAAGATGGATTCCTTCGAGCATTACCCTCCAATATGGATGGTTAGTGGAGTTACCCAATGAAATTATATAGTGTTACCCTCCAGTGGGGATGGGTAGTGGATTTTCTTAGTGATTACCAAAGTGGTACCCTCCTATTGTACCAGGTCATTGGATCCTTACTAAGAGATTATGGCCCCTAGATTCTACAACATAGTGAAGATATGCTGTTTTTTGTGGATTTGGACTCATGAGGAAGAGAGATGATTCCCCCATCAAGTGACATTTTTGTGGTGTGGCCTAAAATTGTGTAGGTGAGTCAGTGCTACCCAAAGAGGATAATATAAATGGGTGATGATTGGGTCCCTTAGACTTGTGTATTCAGGGAAGACACATGGGATGTTGGGTATCATTAATGTAATTTTGGAACTGTTTGCTACTCTTCTTCTTGGGATGAGCTTTGAGATAAAGATCCCCTTTCACTCTCAAATTGGGATTAATTAACTGGGAATATATATATATATCCTTCTTCAGTACCCACTTCTTCGGGTTTTCTACACTTCTTCTAGTAGAGGAAAATACTTTCAGGGTATTCCATGTGATTTATGTGTCTAGATTCTCATGGTTAAATGAGTATACTCTTCTTCTATAGGTGGTGAAGGATCGATAGGTAGTTCATCTACACACTATGTTTACCCCTTCTATTTGGCTGAGTTTATTTTCACTATTTTTTGGGTTGAGTTTTACTCTTTCAATATACCTTTTGCGTCTACTATCTTTTTCCTCTATTTCATCTCTTGCTGCTCCCCCATCTTTTGGGGCGTCCAACATGGTATACTTATACTCACCCTTTCATGGGATTTTTCCACACATGTTGTGTCGTATTTAGATGAATAATTGGGTAATCATGACTATAGAGGATTTTAGGGATACCTGGTTCTCAGACCATGTATAGTGGTCATAGAATGGGATTTATAGACTTGGCTCTCTCAGCTATTTCACTTTTCCAGTTTTCTATCAGTTTGGGACACTTTTATGATTGGGTGTCTATTTTTTCATTTTATTTTTTAGTATACAATATAATCATTTTTTAATATCTAGAGTTTCATGCATTTTTAGTTTAATTTATAGTCGTGTTTCATCTTTTCTACTTTTCTATTCACTTTTTCATTAAGTTATATATGTGAATATGTATAGGTTATTATAAAATAAGTCGACCTAAGTTAGTTATTCGTTTTTTTTCTTGTCACCACCCTTATCCTATGGAGGCCAACATGGAGTATTTACAGCTCGATCCTTAGTATGGTTTGGGCCATGACACATTCTATGAATTAAAGTTTATTATATTGGTATTTAAAATAGATATTCTAATAATATTCATCCATTAATTTGATTTTATGATATGCTAAATATAGATCAATCATTACGAACATATTAGATCTATTGGATTGATAAAATAAATCATTATTCCTTAAGAGTAGATAATTTTTCATTAGTTCCAAATAGTTTAAAAATAACTAATCTAAACATGTCCACATGCCACTATCCAATTTCATCATAAATAATGTTGTAGATCTTAAAAATGATCCATGTGTAGGATGAAAACCATCTATAATGGGATATCAAACTAAATTTATAACTTCTGCATCCTTTAATGTTAAATATAATAATAAATCATGAAAATGGGATAAAAACTAAGAAAAAACATTATATTATACTCTACATCACATCTTGGGAGGTGGGACATAAACACTTATAGAAAAAAAACCAATAAATCTTTTATAACACTCAAAAATTACTTCTTATAAACTTCATTTAGGTTTCAAATCAACCCTAAAAACTAAGATGAAATCAGTAATATATTATAAAATCTATCTAATGATCCCAATTAAAAATAAAATTTTCACATTCACTTCACATATTTTAAAAAATAACCCATTATTTGTATAGCCTTGATGACTTGCAAAGAGTTCAACTATTCCATGCCGAATAAGACATCGTATATTTTTATTTTTAATTAAAAAATAATTAATCAATTTATTTCATAATATCATCATATAAAATACTAAACACACCTTTATCACACTATATTAACGTATTTCTCAATTGAATAACACAATTTATCTTGAATAACTACAAACCATAAGTCCCAACAATCTAAAAATTGATAGTGTTGTAGAAGAGTGTAAAAATCATATTTTGATCAATGAATTAGAAAAGGTAGAGTATAAATAAATTGTAAAATAAATTATATTAAATTATAATAATATAAGAAACCATATACCACATATTGTTCTATGTTTTTACATTCACCTAATCAATAATGATTTTTTTCATAACCTCCTCTACTGTTAGCTCATTGACACTTGGGATGGGAGATATAACTCGAATATCCCTTAATTAAATTATTTAATATATATATTTCAATGTCCTAATTACAAAACTAATTCCAATAAGTTTTTCAAGAAAAAATTTTAAAAAAAATTGGGTTACATCAACTGCTACATTGTTAAACCCTCATTGTCTACCATGAAATTTCATAATCATATAATTTTAGTGTCCTCGTCCAATATACAAACCACCCTAGATTTTTTAATAAAATTTTAAGGACTAATAGACCTATATAATTGATAGAAGTATGGTTCAATTCAACTAATCATTGGTCAAAACATTGAATAACCAAAAATAAGAGATATCCACTCCACTACTCCACATCTCATGATGTTTTGTTAACTTCCACATTGAGGAGAAAATAACCATGATAAGTTCTTCTCAATAAATTCATCCTTTAAAATAACCTAATTATAAGTATTCACTAGAATATATTGGGAATGATGTTCAATTCTTAATACATGAAATACTATAAATATAAATTTTCACCTCGACATTCAATAAATGGTAAGGGAATAGTGTTTTAGGTTTATAATCCTCAATCTAATATCCAATATGATTAAGCTCTAATTTAAAATTAAATTACATTCCTATAATATAACTAATTTTATTTTTAATGATATATAATTCTCCATAAATTGAAATGAATAAATTTCTCAAATAATTTTCTATGTTTTTTAATCAATGAGATATTGGTTCACCACTTCCAAGAAAATTCAATCAATAAACTAACCGATTATAGAATCCAATTATTTTATCACATATAAATCAATCAAAACATTATCTAAATCTACCATACACATATATTTGTATCCTAACCAAAAGTATAACCTTAGTTCCATTTATGATTATAAAATTAAAATTTTACCAATTCACTATTTATGAATTATTAAATAGTGTTTTAACTTTTTTTATCATTAAAATGCATCTTTTTCTACTAATCTTATAAAAACACATCCTTAAACAATACATATTATAGTAATTTTAAAATAATAAATAAATTTATTTTTCCAAATATCTTTTAGGTTTAGTGTTTTATATAATTATGACAATATCTAAAATAGTATTCCCATAAATTACAATTGGACACTTATATTTATTATCCATTTTTTCAACAATGGAACCCCTTAAAAAGACATGTTTTCTTTTCATGAAATATCTTCACAAATTTGATCTTAACATCAACCTATTCTCTACTGTTCCTAAAATCCTATTAAAAAAATTTAATAATGTGGGATGATCAAAAAAATATTAGTTAGGTACATAAAGAAAGAAAACCACTTTCTAGTGAAAACATGAAAACAGATTTAATGTTCTTGAGAAAATAAATCACTTCCACATAAAAAATACCCAAATTTTATTAAATAAAACATTTAAAATCCATAATTAGTATATAAAAAACTTTTTTGGAATCATAGATAATCACATTGATTAAACCCTTAAAACCCATTATAACTATAATAACTATATAGTAAGCATATAATATAATTCTTTGGTGAAAAAAATCACAACACAATACATTAGAGAGCTATAATGGGGATCACCCTACATATAATCTATATTGGGATCACCCATTTTTCATGAGCTATACTGGGGCTCAACTATCAGTATATATTATATAAGGCTCACATGTGATCTATAATGTCACTTGATCCTTCATATAAACTATATCTGGATCACATTTTTCACATATAATTCTCAAGTACCAAATCATGAATAAAAATTATTATGCTCTCACTTTTCATTATAAAATCATTGAAAACTATTTAAATACCATATTAAAAAAACATTCAAATATGAAAATATCATTTTCATTAAAAAACATTTTTAATGAAAATTTAATCAAAATAAGACAAATAAGTGTTTTCATTGAATGAAATATCATGAAAAATATTTTTGAGGAAAATAACATTTAAATTTTGACAACATTTTAAAAAAAAATATTGTGCACTTATAAATGAAATTTTTTTCATTGAATATAACTTTGTAATATTTTATATTAATATTAAAAACATTAAATCATGATGAAATTAGTAAATTCCTCTCATGTATTATATGTTAAAAAACATGCATTTTGACCTTGGTAAAAGGGGTTGAGAGAGGAACTTTTAGAAGAGGATTTTTAGAACAAATACTCCTGCCTCGAGTCTGATTTGTCATATATGTCATTTATATTTATAAATAATATACATAGAATAATTTATAATTTCTTCAAACCCATTTACATATTTATTATTATTTATATTCCACTCATTTATATGTTATATCAAATTACATAATTATTTAAGTTCACATCAGACCTTTGACAATATTCTGTACCTATGTCCAAAATGGATTCGGTGAGTTGAATATGGTCAAAGAGGTCATCATTAAATAATCTCCATAATAAAATTAGTGACATAATTATCATTTATAAACATCAATTATACTTTTAAACCAAACCATTGAATATAGTTATGAAAAATGAACTACGTTATACTCATGGAGATAGTAAGTCGTATGTATACATGTGTAACCTTTTCATTTTCCAATGATCATTATGGAAAGAATATAAGTATAATTTTATCCTTAAATAATGATAATAATATCATAAATATCATATTAATTATTCATATTTACTTATATATATGATACCATGTGATGTGGTGATGAAAAATGGATCACATCGCTTTATGGAGGTAGTAGTCCCAACAAACACACGAGCGACATTATAATATTTTGTGCATGGAAAGGTAGGAAAATAAATGATATATTTTATTTTTATAATGATAAATATTTCAAAAAAATTATATCAAAACTTTATTTCCATCATTATTACTATTCTTGATAGATGGTGATGGAAAATGAATTACATCGGTTCGCGAGACGGTAGTCCACCATACCCATGAATGATGAATTCTTTTCCCATTTTATGGAATTGTAGATGGATATGAGTCATGTGAGTAACCTAATAAAATATAAGTGTTTTTATGATACTTAATTAATTATTTCATCATGGTTTATGATTATTTTGAGGAGGTAGAATAAGAAATAAAAAAACATTATTAAAATGATACATCTTCTTCAGAAAATCTCCATTTCTTAACACCTTAAAACCTACAAGGTTGGTGTTATTCTTAAAATAAAATCTCTATAATTAGGGGAGGGATTATAGGATGGTATTTTTCAGAGAACTTATGAACCAAATTGGTTTATATTCTAGAATAAATAAGAAGAAGTAATTTTCTTTTATAAGAGAGGGGGGACACCCTTGAAATTTTGTAAAATATTAAATTAATATAAATTCCTTTTAATTCCAAATGGTACAAAAGTGAGTTATTTCAAATATTAAGTGTTTATGGTTCTAAATAATCTAAAAAAATTAGAACTTTAGGCCACATTCAAACCCTTATAATTTATTTTTAACCATTATTTAACCTCACTAACTCTTAATGTGACATCATTGATTTTTACTCTTTGAGGTTCAATATTATTACTATAAAACTCAAAATAACATATAAATGGACCATGGATGAAATATTAAACCTTATCCTAGTCACTTTTCTGATATTTATATTTTTAGGAATCTTATATCATTTAATAGAATATAATTTATTTTAAAATAACATTAATTTCGATTTTCACACTATTCATTACTTTGACATTTACAAATATCAAAAAAATTGAAAGAAAAATATTTTAATACATCCATAAAATGTAAAATTAATCTATAAAATTCGTTTTATACATTAATTATCTTATATTATCTTTATTTTTATTTATATTTAATAATATTTATTCGCTTATTCTATTAAATAAATTATTACTAAATCAGTGTTGTGCAAGAATTTATGTTAATTATTTCATCACTGAAATTTAAAAATAATTATCATGATGAAGATAAATAAATTATATATCAAATGAAAATTTATATTCTAATATATCATTGACGTAAAACCATATTGATAATATAACACTTCTTAAAAAATGTGTTATTTTTGACTTTTCTTTAAAAAAAAGTTATTATAAAAGACATAATCTAATCCAAGTGCCCATAACTAGACATATAACTAAACCTTGTGTAATTATATATTAATATTACTAATAATATAAAATTTTGAAAAGTTTTATTATCATTTTATTTCCCTTATAATATTTCTTTTACCCTTAATTACGAGATTTACCCTTTACCTTGGTAATAAATTATACTATGGTTACTATTCATTTTGTCCAAAATAAAAGAAAAATATTTAATATATATAGACTGTATGATTCAAAATATTTGATACATTTTTAAAAATAAAAATTAAAAGATTTTTATAATTTCACATAAAATTAAATCAGAAAAAACACAATGAAAAGTATTTTTTCAAAAAAATTAATTTTTATACATAGAATGTTTTTTACTAAATTCAAGTATAAAATACATTTAGAAATCCATAATTATAATATTTTAAATAAAAATAAAAAATTCCATTTTAAAAAAAATCTAAAATAAAATTTTAATATTTAAATAGTTGAAAGGAAAATAAAATTTTCTATAAAAATAGATATTTCTCATTATTCATTAAAAAAATAAATATTTTCATAAAATTAAGAAAAACATAAGATAATATTTATATTATGATTTAAAAAATTATATTTATTTAATTAAATAAGATTTCTAAAACTTCCATAAATTAATTATATTATTCCCTCATAAAAGTAATAAAAATCCTTCTTAATGAAAGTGTATTTGAAGAATAAAATGACTTTACTAAAATTAAGCGCTTAATTTTATAAGAATATATTAATACACTATTAATTAGTATAAAAATTTTATATTTCATAGTTTAGTTAATACTATTAATTTCATCCAATTTAACTACTATATTATAACCATCACATAAAAACAATATTTAGTTTTTTTTAAGCACAGTGTTTTATAACTTATACGGTATCCATTATAGTTATTCCTTTTAAAATACTAGAGATGATACATTATCCCTCCATTTTTAAATTACATCCCTTCAATTTTAAATATGATCTTGAAAATAAGGTTTTTTCATTTCAAAATATCATTATAAATATCCCACATCAGAAAAACTATTAATAAAACATACACTTAAAAAGAAAGAAAGGGAAGTTCAAAGTTCATCTGGAACAACACATACTAGGTTTAAAATTAGGAAACAATGTACATAGAATAGAAAATATAACACCCAATTACTGATAGAGAGTTATATATAACATGTTTATGGAAGATTTAACCATAAAAAACTATAAATTTGTGATGGGTTAAAAGGTTGTTGATTTCTCTATAAGAAAGGTAAATGAATAATATTTTTATTTAAAAATAATTTTATTATATTTCATGAATTAATTTACTTCTCTATCTAATAACATGTCTAGATATACTTACATGACAAGTATAGTTTCCTCCTTTAATCAATTTTCTCCACAATCTTATCTTTTTCTCCAAACAATGAGTATTCAAGATGAATTGGGAAACTAAACCTACAAAATAATAAAAATATATTACTGTTATATTTATATATTATCCAAAAAAATGTTTACTAGAATATAAGCTAATTATGAAAAATTAATAAACCACATTCTATTCTAAAAAATTCAATAATAGTACCCAAATTTTAACATAGATCATTCGATAAATAATAATCCTTTCAATACCAAAAATATAGTACATGATAAGATTGAAGCCCAAAATTAATAAGTATTTCATCATATAGTCTTCCAAGATAATTTTAATATTTATCTCAATATAAAATAATGACTCTTAAATTATCATAGGAACATGTAAATTTTTAATCATATAATCTACAGGATATTCTAGTAAATTTTATAAATAAAGAAAATTACTATAAATTCAAAATAAAATCATTTTCCCTCTAAAATACAATTCAATGTTTATTTCTAAAATACAATAATATTTTATTTAACTTAATATTATAGGATTCCAAAAATAGTGAACCTCTTCCAAAATAATATAAATCACTTAATCACTAAATCATTTTCCAATCCCATGTAAATTTAATTGATAAGACATATGTTACAGTAATCAACTTATTCTTTATCCATAAATCATTTAAATTAGAAATAAAAAGTCATAATAACTAGTACTTTGTGTAGGCTTTAGTAGGTGATGTGCCTTTTTTCCCTTTGGTTATGGGTTCAAACCTTGCGGCCCTACCGAATGCCATGGGTTTTCAAACTATCTTCAGGATATCCATTTCTTAAACTATATAATTCTTATAAAATTCCCAAAAATATAATAAAATATTAAAAATAACCATAATATATTCAAAATTAATGAAATGGTTTAACCTCAAAGTTTATCTTATACTTTTAATTATTCATCCTAAAAATTAGTAACCCATAATTACCTAAAAAATATCTCCAAAAATATCATTAGTCAACATAAAATTTCATAACATAAAGCCGCAAAAAGGGGAGTATAAGACTATAAACTCATGATCTACCTCAAAATTATATACCCGTGATGACATATATAACTCTTAAGATAACATCACATGAAAACATCCCAATATCTAATGTAAACTAATCCCTGCTACGATACCAATTGTAAGGACCCAGCATTAAACAATACATATTCTAGTTATTTTAAAAATATAAATCACTTTATTTTCCCAAATATATTTTAGGTTTAAACTTTTATATAATTAGAAAAAATCTTACATCGTAAAACCATACATTACAAGTGGATACTTATACTCAGTATCTATTTTTTTCAACAAAGGAAACCCTTTTAAAATAAAAAGTTTTCTTTTTAGGGCATATCTTTACAAATTCTATATTGACTTCATATTTTTCCCTAATATTCATTAAAATACTATGATAATTTTTAAAAAATATGGTATGATGAAAAAAATATTAGTAAGGTACATAAATAAAGAAAATTGTTAGTCTAGTGAAAAAACATGAAAATCTATTTAATGTTCTTGGGTGAAAAAATCATTTCTAGAAGAAAACCTAACATAATTTTTGTTTAAAATAAAAAATATAAACCCCGTATCAAGAAAATAAAAACCCAATTTCAAAACTTATAGCATCAAATTAACAAAACCCTTGTAATTAGAATAACTATATGACCAAATTCTAACATAATTCTCTAGAGAACAAAATCATTACCTAATGCATTGGAGGGATATAATAGGGTTCACCCTTCATATAAGTTATATTGGTCTCAACCTTTTTTCATGAACTTTAATGGGGTTCAAACCTTCATATAAGTTGCATCAGTCTCACCTATTTCACATATAATTCTTAATTACCAAATAATGAATAAAATATTTTATACTTACACATCTAATCATAAAAACATTAAAAAACACTTGAAATACCATATATAAAACACTTTTAAATATCAAAATAATATTTTCCTTAAAAATTATTTTCAATACCAAAATATATTGAACAAGTTAAATAGTTTTTTTGAAGAAATTATCATAAAAACGTATTTGAGGAAAATAACATTTTCCATTTTTAAAACAATTATTTATTAAAACTGCACACTTATAAATCAAAAAAAATATTTGAAAATAAATATATAATATTGTAATGAATGATTCAAAACATTAAGTAATCATGAAATCAGGAAAATAATTGTATATCGTATAAGTTAAAAAAATATTTTTGGCCTTTGTAAAAAGTGTTGAAAGATAATTTTTTAAAAGATGATTTTTAAAAGACAGTCCCTTACCTTATGCCTGATTTTTCAAGTATGTCCCTTAACTTCTGGAATAATAAACATATATCAATTTGTACATTTTTATAATCTTTTACATGTTTAATATTACTTTTATATCACTTCTTTCTATGTTATATACAATTACATAATAATTTAAGTTCAATTCGGATGTTTTGACGACATTCGGTACCTAAGTCCAAAATAGATTCTGTAAGTTCACTATAGTCAAAGATTTCATCATTAAATTATATCCATAATAATATTCATGAAATTATTATCATTTTTATATTTAAATTATACTTTTAAATCAAACTATTAAATATTTTTATGAAAAATGAACTATGTTATAATCATGAGGATAGTAGGTCCTACGTACGCATGAGTAACATGTTAATATTACAATATTAATTATGTAAAAAAGTTAAGTATTATTTTATTGTTAAATAATTATTATAATATAATAAATATAATATTAATTCATTAAATTAAATTATTTATATCATTACATGTGTTTTGGTGATGAAAAATGAATCGTATCTCTTCGTGGAGGTGTTAGTCTGCATATATGTATGAGCAACATTATCATTTTATGTGCATAGAAAGGTAATAATTTAAATGATTTATTAAATTTTTTATAAGGATGAATATTTCATTAATATAATATATAAACATTAGTTTCATCATTATAAATAGACTTGAGAAACTTTGACAGAAAAAAAATTACATCGATTCATGAGGTTGTAGTCCATCGTAGACGCAAATGATGATTTTTTTCTCATTTGATGGAAGAAGAGAAGGATATAGGTCATTCCAGTAAAATAATAAAGTATAAGTATATTTAGGATATTTTATTTATTATTTTATCATTGTTTATGAATATTTTGAGGTGTTGGAAGAATAAATAAAATAGAAACTCATGATAAAAATGATACATCTTCTTCGGACAACATCTTTTCATTAACACATTAAGTCGACCATGGTTGGTGTTATGCCTAAAATAAGGCATCCATAATGATAGGATAGATTATAATAAATTATTTTTTTATAAATTAATCTCAAATATTTTTTTATGTGTGAATAAATGAGAAGAATATGTGTCCTTTTATAAGAGAGAAGTGAAACACCTTTTGAATTTCTGAAAATATTAAATTAATATAAATTAACATTTAACTCAAAATGAATTAAAAATGATTAATTTGAAAGATGAAATGATTATGGGTATAAATAATATCATAAAATTATTTTTTTGGAAATTTTAGGTCACATTATTACCCTTATAATTTAGTTAAAACCCTCATTTAACCCATTTAACTCTTACTGTTTTTTTAAAGAAGTCGTGTTCTAGTCAATGACCAAAACACTAAATTTTTATTGAAAAGAAAAGGAATTACACAAGTCTGAAATAGGTAATTTTTCTAACATCCCTAATATAGAGCGATATTAACTCAGGAGGGAGAACATCACTCTAATGCATCTCGTGAGTAACACCTATGTTGGCAAGACCATCGGCAATCTTGTTAGCTTCATGATACGTATGGGTGGTGATGGCATTAATCTCTAGAAGAAAGTCAAGGCAATCAATCCACCGTGAGGTGAGAATCCAAGCCAAGTGAATGGAACCATTCCAAATTGCCTGAATAATAGTAGTAGAGTCACTCTCTATCCAGATATTTCTCCAATTATGATGCCTGGAAAAAGAAGTCGCGTGAATAACACTCATTATCTCAACTTCCAGTGATGAAGCAGTACCACAAGAGCCATAGAAGCATCCAAGCGTCTGGTCGACGTGATTTATGAAGATGGACCCACAACCTGCTCGGCCAAGGTTGCCTTTGGAGGCATCGTCCACATTGACTTTAATCCATCCTGGAGGTGGGGGTCGCCAATATACTTCCAGGGTATGCTTCGGATGGGGGTCACTATTTGAGGGTCACTATTGTTACTATAAAATTCCAAAAGACACATAAATGGACCATTTATGAAATTTAAAACCATATAATAGTCACTTTAATAGATTTTATATTTTATTGAATTTTATATCATTCAATAAAATGTTATTCTTTTGAAAATATCATTAATGTCAATTTTCTCACTATTCATTACATTGACTTTTAAAAATATTGGTAAAATAATATATATTATAAAAAAATATTTTAAGAAATTTATAACATATAATATTAATTTAGAAAATATTTTGATATAATAATTACTCTATATTTTATTTATTTCAATACTTTTAATGTCATTTATTTTATTTTTCAATTAATTAAATAATTACTACATCAGTATTGTGAAAGTATTGATGTTAAATATTTTATCTCTAAAAATTAAAAATAAATTATCATAATGAATATAAATATATTATATTTTAAAATACTATTAATATTCAAACATATTTTCTTTATAACACTAAATAAAAAAATAATACTTATTAAAAATAAGAATGTGAAAAGCTTGTTTTTTCTTTAAATAAAATATTATAAATATAATAATCTAACAAAAGTAGCCACGAATGATCATATAACCAAAACTTGAATTCTTATCGAATAATATTACGCATCAAATATAATTTATAAAAATTTTAGGGTCATTTTATTGTCCTTATTATATTATTTTTACCCTTAATTACGTGATTTACCCTTTATCGTGGTAATAATATTTTTCAAGGTTACTATTAAAATTGTTCAAAATAATTTTAAAATATTTATTACATATATTTAATAAATTTTTAAAAATTAAAAAAACAAATGTTTCATTATTTAATTTATAATTAAATCTGAAAAATGCAACAAAAAATAGTTTTTTTGAGAAAATTCCCTTTTTAAACATAAACTTTTTTTATACTAAATTCAGGTAGAAAATAAATTTAAAAAACCAAAAATGGATTACTTTAAATAAAAATAAAAAAAATTATAAATAATCTAAAATATAATTTTAATTTTAAATCACTCGAAAAAAATGCAATTTCCATAAAAATGATTATTTTTTATATTAATTGTGAAATCAGCCTTTTTAGAAAATTCTCAAAATTTCTGCCAAATATAATTTTGATATAATGATTTAAAAAATTATATTTATTTCATTAAAAATAATTTCTAAAAGTATCAGAAATTAATTATATCATTTTCTCATAAAATCATTAAAAAAATTATTAAAGAAAGTTTATTTAAATAATAAAATGAATTTTATAAAATTAAGTGATTAATTTTCAAAAATTAATTAATACATTATTATAATTTTGGAATATATTATATTAATTTATTTAATTCTATTCATTTCCTATGATTTAACGAATATTTTATAAAAGTCACATAATAACAATATTTAATTGTTTGTTTTTGATCGGTGTTTTTGTCTTGTATGGTATCGACCACAATCTTTCCCTTTCAGAAACTCAGGATGTTAAATGTCCTACCGAAATCATATAAGGTCATTTTCTACCCACCTTTTCTATAGAGAAAACAAAATTCTTAATCCTAGTATTTTTAATAGATTTAAATTATTTTAATTTCATTGAAAATTCTTCTTATATTTTCAGTCATGTTTAAATAAGGATGTTTCACGTACTACGCATCAACTCATACCTTGAATATTTATACTATTTTCTAAGTACATTATGTAGACTACCATTTTCCTTATATTATATCATAGGGTCCCCCAAAATATTATTTAGTCTCCCATGCCCACAATAAATGAAAATATTAAATAATACTACCACCTACCTAATTAATAAAATTATAACTTATAGTTATTCCAAAAATTCATCATTAAATAAAACAATTACATTGAAACTACTCCGTTAAGAACCAAATCGACGTAAACAACTTTAGTTCACTGGTAATACTATGTGTGACCCCATAAAACCACTCTAATATGACATGGGTTGGTGATTGGTGTCTAATGTATAAAAAATGATATATGGGTTGAGAATAGTCAGGTTAAGCATGGCTAGAGAACAGTCTTGGTCCTTTTGTCCATCTTTAGGTCCTACGGGCCTTGGTAATTTGATAGAGTCATAGGACCCAAAGTTTTTGGTACTTATATCAATTGGTATGTGTTTTTAGGTCTTTTATAAGAGTATTATTCTATGATTCTATATATTTAATTCCCCTAGGACCTTAGAGACACATATAAAATAAATTGGGCCCATCAAGGTGCTTTTCAATCCTCGTGGGGTGGGATGAAGGTGTTTCCTACTGAGGTTCCTTGGTTGTGTGTGTTTTTTGAGATTTTTAATCTCCTCTACTGTTTTAAAAAAACTAAAAAGTAAAACCAACTCATGTATTATCCCAAGTTGTTTACAGACCCTTCTTATCATAAAATCACTCTCCAAATATATATATGATATAATTATAATATGTGATCAAAATTTTCAAAATTAGTACCCAAATAATTCTTCTGTATTTATCATTTCATCCTAACATCTCGATTATTTAAGTTATGATGCTTTTATCCCTTCCAAGAGTTATATACCAGATCCTTATACCATTTTTAAAATCCGTAACTACATACCTTTTTCACACACCAAAACCGGATACAACTTTTATGTATCACTTCCACATAACAAAGTTTATTCCACCATTTAACACAACAATTACCATAATAGGATGGAATATTCAAAGAGTGGGAGTAATCAGATATTTGTTTCCATCAAATTCTTGATTTTTGGGCTTCACCTAGTGTTGAAAACCTCTTATTAGAGTACTTAAAAATATCCAAATTTTGTTTTGGGGTAAAATAAATAAGAAAAATAATATGTTATATAATTACACATAATCCTACCATAGGGTAAATTTTTTATCACGTTACCTCCATAAAAATCCAAATTTCTCTATTACCACCATGACAACTATTATTTATATCTTGAACCACACTTTATACTAACATGAAAATCATATTATTTCATTAGCATTATACCAAATCATTTTTATCAATTCATAATTATTTATAATTTATCTTATCATTCATCAACCATTTAACACAATTAAATTTAGTATTTTACAAGATATTTTTATAATACATATTTGAATAAATTATGTACATTAAAATATTAAATCTAAAACATAATGATTCAAATTGTAACAAATAATATGATATCCATTAGGTTATTTCATTTTTTTATTCCATATATATATATCAAGGGTGTAACTATCCTTCACTACCTCACTAAATCATCCCCAATATAGACCCAACCAAACAATTTCATACCCTAAAAAAATCAATAGAACTACACTTCTATAATAACTATACATATTAAAAAATTATTGAAAAGGTAACAATATTAAAATGTACACCATAACAACTCCATTCCACTCTAAAGTTAATTTTAAATAATTCATAAATATAAATAAATTACACAATAAATAAATCATCAAAATTATATATTATAAATGGTAAATATAAGGACAGTTCATCAATCACCAACCTTAATCTAATTCTTTAATCATTATGGAATCTAGGAGTAATGTATAAGGTAAAAATAAATATATTATTATGAAAACAATAAAAACTATAATTAATCATCAAAAATTAATACCTCATCAAGAAATACTATATACTAATGTGATAATATAACACTGATAGAAAAATGTATAATGACGAATTAATTACCTCAATTTTTATGGATTTGGTCCCTTAAAATAAAGAAATTAATTTTTGAAAAATAATATTTCTCTAAAATATTGATAACCTTTAATATCATGTTCTATTGTAAAAAAGGCAAATTAAAACACTAAAAAGAGGGAAACCTTCTATTTATTTAAAAAATAAATGATTGAAAGTCATCATATAACACATTAGGTTATAATGAAATATAGACCACTCAACTTGGTATATAAAAATCATGATATTATTCCCTTAATACCAAATTATATTTTTTGAATAAAAAACATCAAAATATGATAATATAAAACGTCATTATATCATAATATATACAATTACACCATAATTCACCTAATAAATGGATTAATCTGAGAATACTAATATAAGCCAGGCTTAAATTCAAAATAAACATGTAATCCCCTTTAAAATCTACACATTCCTAAAAATAATCATCAAACAAAAATAAATATAGTGGTTTAATATAAAAATTCATGAAAATTAGGGTAGGAAACTAAAACTTAACCATCCTCATACCACAAATAACCCTGACTCCAACATATTATGATTATTTTTATAAAATTTAACTAGTTACATTATAATGATTGAAACCACAATTAAACTATTAATTCATAATATCCCGTTGTGGGACTATTCTTCTATAAAAATAATTAAAAAACATTTTCCTTCGGAACAAATTACAACACAACAATCCCTATTATTACACAAGTGTTAGAATAGATAAAATTTCACCTTAAAATT
This sequence comes from Viscum album, assembly GCA_963277665.1. Taxonomy (NCBI): domain Eukaryota; kingdom Viridiplantae; phylum Streptophyta; class Magnoliopsida; order Santalales; family Viscaceae; genus Viscum; species Viscum album. The sequence goes on along the minus strand of OY728141.1, from coordinate 453,410,050 downwards.
TACTTTATATCTTGATAATCCTTCTTTAACATCTCTAAGAAGCAAAAAAAGGAATGAAATAAATATAAAGTCTCATACGCACTTTATTTTTAATTTCTTTTAAAGAAAACTATTATTTAAGAATTTTCCACTGGTATATTTCTTTTATTTTTAAATAAATTTTTTATTCGCTTTTTCTAGTTATTTTGTAGTTAAATATAATATTTATATTGTTTACCCTTTTAAAAAAATATAATAATTTTCTCATTTTAAAATATATCTTTTTTATATAAGAATGGTTTTTCTGATTGTTTCTTATTTATTTGAATAAAATAAAATTTCTACATTTTTTCCCATTAATTATATATATATATATTATAATTTTTAATTTATTTTTTTATTTTATTTATTTATTTAATTTTTTTCCTTTATTAAAATAATAAATTATTTTATCTTATTTGAATATATAATAAAGCTTTTATCATTTTTCTTTTTTTTATTTTATTATTATTATTTTTATTAATTTAACTTAATTTTAATTTTTTTTATTTTTTTATTTTAAATTTTCTAACTAGAAAAAAAATTTATATATTTTTTTATTTTATTTTATTATAAAATAATAATATAATGATTTTTTAATTTTTTAATTTTTATTTCAAATTTTTATATTTTCATATTAGGTTTGTATTTTTTTAACAAGATAGAGTTTTTCATGATTTATTTAATCTATTAAAAGTAAAAAATAATTCATCTTATTAGTTTTTTATTCATTTTTTAATATTTTAACTTTTTTCGTATTATTATATTGTTATTTTTGTTGTTTAAACTATATTTTAAATAATTTTGGGTTTTCATGTTTTTTTGGAAACATATTTACATTTTAAATAATATTTTAATTATTATTACTTTTTAATTTTTTCTAAATATATTTCTTAAAGTAATATATATATTAAAATGAAGTGATTTCTTCTATATTTTATTTTACTCTTTATTAAATATATTTTTTATTTTATTTTTTCATTTTTTGAAAATCCGATAATTTTTTTCAAATTTATTTTTTTCTTCTATATTATTAAATTTTTATAAATATTTTCATTCTAATTTTATTATTTTATTTGTTAATAAACCAATGTTTTTCATAATTACTTTTTACATCGTTTAAATATAAAAATTATTGAAAAACAAGATAATGTTTTCATTATTTTCTATATATTTTTAGTTTTTAGAAAATATAATTGTTCCCAAAGTGATTGATTAAATTTATTGTCATTATGTCAATATGTGTTTGGTAATGAAAAGTGATGATGTTTGGCGGATATTTATAGATTACATCATCAAGATTTCGTTGTAATGATTTGTGAAATGTTATTCAAAAATATTTATGATAGGTGTTAATAGAATATTATCTACTACACATATTAAGAATATTTGAGTAGCTTGTTTAATGAGATAGATTAAATTATGTCTTGGAATATTGAAATAAAAGCATCCTTATCTTTCTGATTATTGGTTCTTCTATGTGTCTCTAGAAAAGGATAATTCAATGATGATTTCTTCATGTTTAGAAATTTTTTTGAGTGGTTGAGAAGGCCTGTAGATAAGATTTATAGGTTCTATAATGAATTTAATTTATTTTGGTTTCAATGATCCTTATAAGGGTAGTAATAGTACTTTTATAAAGGTAATATCTTGTTTACGAATATTTCATATGGAAATGATAAAGGTATTGTAAACATAATAAGGGCAAACTGAAGACCACATAATGGTAAAACTTAGCACATGTAAAGGTTATTCTTGTGTAGGGGTCATTTGTGTAAGGGTAATTCTAGGTATAAATATAGATGTGTAAGGGTATATTGAAACTCACAAATCCATTTAAGGGTTATCATAAAAGATTTATTTTAGAATTGAAGAATTTTATATTTTGAGGTAGATATGATTTAATAATTATGATGATTTGATGCTCTATTATATAATGTTTAAATATTATAATTAATCAAACGATCAAAATTATAGCCAAGTTATATGAAGAATCAGTCGAGGTGGGAATGTTGGATTCTAAGAGTGTTCCATGCCACAATATAAAGGATCACTATTTAGATAGATATTAAATAATTAACACAATTCTATAGTGATAATTTTATGGATGTTTTGGCCAGTGTGCTATAAAACAAGATCATATATGAGAAATGATGACTCTTACATTTTATATGAAAATATTTTTGGGTTTTTGGATGTTCATGGTGAATTTTAAATTCACATTTAGGAAAATATGTTATATTACATGATTTTATTCATGTAGAAATATTTATAATATTAATGTAGTGAATTTTGTGGTTTTTTGGATTTTGAAGATTGAATATCTCATAAAGAATGAATCCAAAGTCTTATAGAGATTAAAAATTAATTCATTAAAAAGTTTAAATATTCTTTGTTGAGATTATTATCCGATGATTATCATAGAGCTTCAAAAAAAAATTGAAAATAATATTTGGATGAGAATATCGTGCTTCTCGAGGGTTAAGGGAGTTTCCAAATTCAAATTGAAAAAAATTATTTGTAATTTATTATTCTATGAATATATATATAAATAATGAAGTAACCATATGAGGAGGTATATTATAATATTCATAACTTATGAATAATATGTTTAAAATAATTAGAAGAGATATATATACATCATCATTGGGGTATGAGGTAGAGTTTGATATTGGGAGTCATTTGAGGAAGAGTAATCTAGTTTTTCTTGAGTATTCTATGATGTGAAGAGATCTAATTCATGTAAAGAACTGGACTTCTAAGAAACTTATGTTTCCATGCCCTAAAAAGGGCATGGGTGTTTGAGACTTAAGGACTTGAACATGTGTATTGCTACTCATCCATATGCTTATGGAGGAGGACTGTCATCAAGAGGATGACAGAACAAAAAAATTAGTTACAAGTACTTCTTTATTGGATTATAATTTTTATGAGTAGTAACATCTTTTAATGGACTCTATAATCCATGAGATCATAGTACACTTTGGTTCATAAACAATTGTTGAAAACAGTAGAGTAATCCAATATTATGGGGTAAAAATGATTTATGGGGAAGAGAAAGAGTATAAATTTGGGAGTCATTTGGGAAAGATAATCCTCTTCTTCATGAGTATTTAGTGAGATGAGGAAGAAAATATTATTTAAAGAATTTTAGTGTTAATAAAATTAGTTTTCCATATCATAATGAAGGGATAAGTGTTCAAGTCTTGATGTTTTTTACATCATAAAACCTACTGATTCATATACTCATAGAGAAGGACTGTCATTAATATTTAAAGAGTACACTAGAAGTAATTTTCGAGCCCTTTTTTATAGATCATTATTGTTAAATAGTTTAAGTATCCTCTAGAGGAATCTACAATTAATTAAAGAACAATAAACTCTATTTTTTAGATGATTGATGAAGATATTGGAAGAATCCATGACAAGAAGAATAACCAATCATGAAAATGAGTAGTCCATTTGGGATGATCAATATAAATATCCCCCCCTTATTTTATTCACATTAGGTGAGGCTATGAGAAATTTTTGACTAGATTGAAAAACATGAAAAGTTAATGAGGTTGAATTAAAAGTGATAATTTGTAAAAAGAAACCATTGATTCACCCTCCTCGAAGTGGTTAATTTACCTTGGTTTATAAAAAAATATTTGTATATTTGTTTATAACTTGAATAAAATATTATTTTTAATATAATATAGTTTTTATTTTTTTTTGTAATATTTTATTTGAATATAAACATTAGTTTTTATAGGTTTCCCTATTTCTTTTTTTATTTCATATTTTATTACTTTCCATAATTCTGATAGTTTTGTTTTTTAAAAAACTATATTTTTATAATTTTTATAGCTATCAAAATATAAGTTAAAAACATTAAATTTTTATCCATACATTACTTTATTACTTATAATAAAGAATAAAATATTTTTAAAATCTAATTTGATGTTAAATATTTTTTTAAAATTTTTACTTTTAAAAGACATAATGTTTCATAATTGTCTTGTTGATTAAGTATTAGAATAAAAATATTTTTTTTTCAATTTATTTATATGAAATTGGTATTTCTCATGATAATAATATGGTCTCCCAAAAAGATAAATCTAAGAGTTGTGTTTTTGTAAGATACCAAACTGTGGGGATCGACGGACTCTGGTCTTCCACCTAATGGAAGAGTTAGACTGTGTGATACAGGAAAGGGTGACCTATGATCTATGATAGGGTTGGTAGAAAAGGATGATCCTTGCATAGTGAGGGAAATTGTGAGATCTGAAGTAGTAAAGGTGAGATATAAACCCTTTCTCAATGAATACGGTAACCTATGGATGGAGGGGAAGAAAAATCCATACATTATCTGAGGGTTGGTGATAATTATTATTATGTTGGCGCTATTAGAGAGTGGAATAAAATTTCCAAGGATACCTATATTTCATGGGGGATATAGGTTGTGAAACCTAAACTTATATTCAATGAAAATGGTAGGATGAATGTAGTGAAGAAATACCCCCACTCATTGTAGGGGTTAATAGAGATTCTTGAACAACCACATGATGGAGGGGTCAATCAAAGGATGTGGTAGAGTATTTCCCCACTCATTTCAGAGGTTGGAGTAGAATGATAATCACCACTTTATCCAGTGGATGATGGAGATATGGGTTAGTGGCAATGTGAGGTTTGTTGGAATATGGTGAGTGGTTATTCCATGTATCTAGGATTGATAGTGGTGGTTGTTGTGAGATAGAGTGGGTGGTGGTGGGTGAATGGTGGACATGTTGTGCTTTTGGAATTTATTTAATCATGTTTCATTGGTCATAGTGGGTAGTAGCAATTTATGGGCCCCTAGTGAATTTATTCCTCCTTCTCATGGGTCTTTGGTTTATTTCTTAAATCCATTTTCTAGGCCTTTTGGCCATATGTTTTGGGTGTTATTACTTTTTATGGGTTTCTCTTGTGTAGTTAAATAGGGTTGTGCTCTTTATTTTCTAAAATAAAATGGATTTACCAAAAATCATTTAAATAAAAATATAATTTTTTTATAAAATTTTTTATTTTTCATCCTGATTTATATGATTTTTTATTCAATTTTTAATTTCACTTAATATTTATTTAAGTTATTTTTTCATTAACAAAAAATTTTGTAGAACCTCATACCATTACTGGTCCTCATGTTTTTTAGGAGTGTTAGAGGAATTAGAGTGGTGATTAGAAGAAATTATGAGAATAAAAATTCGTTTATTGATTTATAAGGGTTAAAACAACCATATTGGGGGATTTTTCTATTATATCAAGTGTTTTGGTCAAGCATTGGCCATATTTTTCAACCCTTTTTAATGTTTTTGGGTAATTCATGGTCTAAAACGTCAATTTTATAATATTTTTATGTCATAGTAGAAGTTTTAACCCTAAAGGTTAGTGTATTGTTTGTGGTGGTCCCTAGTGATTCTTAGTGAAATCCATATATAAAATGGGGAAGGTTGAAATTACTATTTATAATGTCATTGTGCTTCGCAATAATTTTTTAGGGTTTAGTGAAATGGTTAAGAAGTAGAGCCTGGTTATAAATAGTGATGATGATTAACTCTATGTATTAAATATTTAAGGCTCATATCTAGGATTGAGGTTGGAACAACTATATTCAAAGATGTTATGTCATGGAGTAGATCGAAATCATTTTTAAAATAGGGAAAACAATCACCAGATTCCGAGGAGATATATTATTTTGACTTCCTATAAACTCAATTATCCTTTAATAAACCCCACTATTCCATAGCGACGTCCATGTTTTTCTCTATTGGGGTCGCTTGATTTTTTTTCTATAGGTTAAACCACTCTCTTTCTTTAGCTTTATATTCATTTCCTTCCTTAAATCTTACCCAAACTTTTACACCTCATGGTGTTTTCTATCAACCACTTTTTTGATTCATTCCACTTTCTTTATGTGTTAGTCCCCATTTCAATCTAAGGCGATCTTTATTCTCTTCCTCCTTAATTATTTATTATTATTTCTCTTATTAAAGGTTATAATAGTATATATGATTAGATATTTTTGGATATTGGTTGTAGTTTTCATGGGGTTCATTTTTTAATAGGTTTTATTGATAATTATATCAAGTTTGTTAGATTTTTATCAATGGTTATTCTTCATTATTTTTTATGGTCATAGAAGAGAATTTGAGGTGGGTATTAAAAAATTATTCATTATTTACTATAAAATTATGAAACTACCATTATATTTTTTTATTTATGAGAATATATAGAATTTTTTTAAGAAGATAATAAAGAAGAAATTAATACAATGAAACAAAGTGGGTGTTGATAATTTCAAAAAAAATCTCCTATTGTGTTCCTTTTTATTTCAATAGTTATTGTACTAGTTTTGTGTTAAAGAATTATGATATTATTTTTTTGATGTTACAAAGTTGAATCGTTTTAAATTTTGTAATAAACTATAGAAAATAATTGAAAGAAATAAAGGGAACCTAAAATATATTTTTTATTAATGTTATTATCATTTGGTGGTGGTGGAATTCTATTGTGTTGTTTCATTATTATTATAATGATTTTTGGTGTTTCTACATTGTTGCGTTGATGTATTAGTAATGGTGGTGTTTTTTTGTAAGGTGGTTTCATGTGTTGGAGGATGATTTTTATGTTTTTTGGATAATTTTTTTTCATTCAAATGGAAGGGTTGATGTGTCTATGATGTTCAATTATATAAAAATTTAGAATGTGATTTATAAATAAAAATATAGTTGAGAATTAAGGTATGATGAAATGAATAATTTTCTTGAATTAATAAATTAATGAATTGGTAATTGGAAATTGGTAATTGAATATAAATAGGGGAAGTAAATGGTAATTTTGAATGAACAGAAATAGATAAAGATAGATAAAGTGTTTTAATGTTATTGGTAATGTATAATTTTGATAAATAATAATGAATGTGATGTTTTAATTTTATATATATATATATATATTTAGAATGGTTTGTGTTGTATTAAGTATGGAATTGGTTATTGATGTGAGGTATAAATGAATAAGTGACTATTATAGGTTGTAATAATAAAGGTGTTTCACCTATATTTTACCATAAGGTTAGGCTGGTGTGATATTATATAATAATTTTTTTTCTATTATTTATTAAAACCCAAGATCTAATTCATATAATAAGATCAATTCCTAAATGAGTTTTTTAATTTTTATAATTTCCTCAATATCTAGGATGAAGGTGACATTGATAGCAGACTACTCCTACTTTAGTATTCTCACTTCCAGACATGCTATTGGTTGTGTTGGCCTAATGTTATGATATTTGGGTGATATATGGTGAGGTTATGGTGATGAGGTTATAATGTGGGTGTATATAAAAATAATACAATATAGTAGGATGATACAAGGTTGATTCCCTTTAATATTACATACTCTACCATGAAGAGGGTGTGGCATGTGGTTTTGTGGTAGTTGGAGGATTTATAAGTTTTTTGGTACTTATTAAGTGGTAGTGGTTATAATGTGGTAAGAGGATGTGGTTATATATACATTTAATGAATAAAAGTTAAAGGAATATGTTATTTGGGTGATGTATGACTAGTTCAGTTGGGAATCATTTTCCAGGTACTTTCTTAATATATTATATTGATTATTAATATATTATAATCTTGTATATTGATGATTTGTATAGATTCACTATTTGTTCACTAAGGATTTTGTATTCTTCTTCCATATTTACTTGAGAGATTTTAGGGAGGATATTTATTATTATACTTTTATTATCACTAATATATATATGTATAAATATAATTCTAATATATATATATAGAATGAAGTTGGGGAGAGAGATTGACAATACTAACTCATTGTGATCTCTAGAGTTATAAAGTGTTTAAAGATTTTCCTCAAAAGAAGTTCCATTTTGAGTATATATTTTTAAGAAATTAGTTTATGTATTACATGAAAAAATTATAGGTTGGATTTATTTTATTATTATTAGAGTTGATTAGGTGTTTTCACATATGCTCCTAGGATTTATAATAGTAATGCCTCAAATGTTTTTTTATTCCCTTATTGCTAGTCACTGACTCGTGGCCTATTAGAGGTTGAATTTGGGGATTAAAATTAGCAATATTGTCAGCACAAGAGTGGTTTTATTTTTCATGTTTCATGATCAAGTGATATCATATATTTGATTTAGATTATGTAATTGGTTAGGTTTTTCTTGGGATTCAATAGTGTCATAATATCAATAAAACATATTATGTGAGGTATCAAGGGATAAATTATAGGACACGGATGTTTTGGACTCCTAATAATCTAACCAAAGTACATTAATCGTATTGAATGTACTAAGTAAGATGAAACTAATGACTCGGTATAATCTTAGGTTTCATACATTTATCATGCTTACTTGTGATTGGGTTTGAATTGGAATTATTTCCAGAATCATATAAAAATGAATATAATTAATTGTTCTAAAATAGATTTTATATTCCTAGGAATAATAGTTCCCATGTTTTAAGTTTAATGGAATTGTTGGTATAAGACATCTTTATATGGATCCATAATACACATTATCAATTTTATTCTATTTTCTATTTTTATCCATTTTTTATCATATATGATCAACAGTTATAAATAATTATTACATTGTTAATTCATAATTTTTATAATAGTTTCTATTATATTCCATGATGAATAATTGTTGATTTATTCAGATTCATTGCTTTTTGAATATAATATTATCACAAACAAAAAATATATAAATTAATCACCACTTCATGAGGTTCAGTTACCCAACCTCTTAAGTAATTTATGTCATCATTTAGGCCTCATTAATAAATTCACTCATATATTATTACAATTAATTAAAATTAATATTCATAGAGTCACAAAAAAAGTACTAAAATCCCAATCTATAAATATAACAATCCAATAAGTCATTTCTTTCCTTAACTTACATTCCATAATTTCGTAATCATCTAGTACATATTTATCTAATAAAATAAAGATAAAATTTAGTTATATAATAATAATAATTTTTAAAAATTAATTACTCACAATAATGTAAATTAATCTACCAAAATTCATCAAATTCAACAAAACTAGGTTTTGTTGGGTGTAGAATATCATTATAAGTAAAATGTATTTTTTAGCACACAAATCCTAAAATAAATACACCATCACAATCCTTTTGAGAGTCCATCCATACAAGAAGTTCAATAGGGCACCTATATATTTCTAAAATGTGCATCTCAGCCATTCCAACTATCTATTTAACCATATTAATCTAATATATTGATCAAATATTTTGATCATCACCAATTCACAATACACTCAATTAATCCATCCATAAAAATGGATCACCTTATTGATTAATTAAATAGTTCTGGTCCCATGAGTGATATCGCTTGAGGTCTATAATCATTTGATCATAATATTAAACATCTAAGATCAACGTGGTCCATGATACATTTTTTAATAAATTTAGTTAAATATGAACATTCATGTATTGGTTTATCAGTTATATTAGATTACTAATTCCCTATATAGTACACCATCACCTCCACGTGATATTAGGTTTATGTGGATCTCATTTAACCATTGATATTTTGATAAGATAGCCCATAGTGCTCTATAATTTCCTCACCATGAATCAAACTAGATCCAATATATAAGGTGGTTGACCATGGGTTTTTCATCACCAAAATACACCAAAAATTATACCCCATAAAAATTCATCATCTTGATTCTAGATCCAGCCTAATTTTCATAAAATTTGTCTCTAATTAAAGATCGTGAAATATTCTCTCTAATATTTCCTCAAAATGAGCACAATGATTGGAGTAATTTTAAGGGAAGTAAATTCGCATCATTTAAGAATTTATAACAACATATAGTAGGGTTTTTATTTGTCCAAAAAAATAGTTATCAATAGATCTTTAAATTTGAGCCTAAATCATTTATATAAATTTTCCCGAAATCCTTATATCATATTTAAATAAATCCATGGGAATTGATTCTTTATGATGCTAGGAACAATATCAAATATTTTAATATGTGTATTAAATGTTTTCTACATAAAATAAAATAGAGGTTTTTGCAGAAAAATGAGAATCATATCAAAGAACTGTACCTTTTTCAATGATCCCACAATCTCCATCCAAGTTTATTTGGTCTTTGGAAAAGGATCTCCCTCCATAGAGGTTGTCTCCCTCTAAAAACCATAGATATGAGTTAATTTCATCTAAAAATAATAATATATATGGTGAATTTGTTTTCAAATTCTATTAAAACAAATATATTATTTATTTTAAATATGACTCGCCATCACTACACACTACCACATCCATATTAAAAAATTATAGGAGACCCAACCTAGGGTAAAAACTCTAATTTTAACATAATTATGTAGTTTATTTTCCTATCCAATACTCCAAATAAGTTAAATTTTCTATTTCTATCTTTTAAATTAAAAATTTATATTTTCACTAAAATTTATATGTTTTGATCAACCAAACCCCTAAATAACTTCAGTTAAATCTTAATTAGTGTTAATAAACAAATCAACACTGAATGGGGGTCATATTCTAATCATGGGGAATGTTATTCCTCATAAAAGACCCATATTATTGTAATATTTAAGTCTAAAAAGGTATACAAGAGGAAAACATTATATACCCTAGTAAATATGGGTATACATAAGGATACATAAGTACACTCATGTGAATATTATATAAGTAGTTTTTTATATTTTCTTATTAGGTTATGTTAGAAAATTAATGATTTCCAATTTTTTATTTTTTATTTTAATTTATTTATTAAATTGAGTTATTATATGATATTTCTATATATTCAAATATAATATAAAATATTAGATAATTTTATTTTTTTGGTTTTATTTTTTCTATTAATTTTATTATTTATCAATTTATACATTTTTATCAAGTATGTAGTGTTTTGAAAGAAATTATATATTTACTGTATAATGAAATAAATTCCATTAAATTTATTTCATTTTTAAAATTTAAAATTTAAATTTTTATTATAACATATACTTTATTGAATATGTTTTGTTTTTATTAGTAAGATATATTTTTTAGATTTCTTATGTAATAAAATTTTAATTTTATTTAATTTTTATTTACATGATTGGACATAAAATTACTAGATTTTTTCCCATTTTTTGTTTTAAATTTGTTAAATAAATGAGTATTTCTTATATTTCAATAATCATGAAAGCAAAATAAAATTTTTATATTATTTTATATTTTATATTATTTAACTCTTTAATTTTTAATAGAATAAAATCATTAATGATTTAATTTGAATTTATTCATAATTAAAGTATTTCCTCTTGAATTTATTTAAAAAATAATTATTTTTTTATTTATTAATTATCTATCTTTTTTAACATAAAAATTTGTTTTTTCAAAAATTAGTTGCATGTAGAATATGTTTTTTAAATTTTCAATCATTATTTGTAGTGAAATAAAGTTTGTTATAATTTTTAATTTATATAAATTTAAATTAATTTTTATTAGATTTATCATTTTTATTAGCACTTCACTTTACCCCATTTCACTTGATTTATTTTTAATTTTTTTTAATTTTTTTAATTTTTTAATTTTATTAATATTTTTAAATCTCAAATAACTTTGTTCAATATTTTTGGATTTTGTGAAAATGAATATTTTTGGTTGTGATTTTTTATTTATTTTTACCTAAAATAATTTATTCATGATATTTTCAAATTTATTAGGACAATATATATAATATTTGGATTTATTTGATTTCTATTTTTAATATTATATTTAACATAATAATTTATTTATTAGAATGTTTTTTTTTTGAGTAAATTAATTTTTTGGATATTTCTATTTTACTTTCAAAAATTAATAATTTATTTAAAATGTATTTAATTTATTTTGATAAAAAAATAAAATTTATTTCAATTTAGATTATTTATTTTATTTTATTACTTCTTTATTTATTTTTCAAGGAAATAGTATTTTTATATTTATTTATTTATTTTTAGAGGAAATTAAACTGGTTAATTCTTATACCTTTTCCTTTTTATAGAATATAAAATATTCATAAATTTTTTTATTTATTAAAAAATAAAATAATTTCTTCAATAATTAATTTAAATGGTAATTTTTAATGGAAAATATTTTTCCATATATTCATCAGTTATGTTGAAATTTTTTTTTTCTAATTTGACCATTTAATTTTATTTCTTTGATTTTTCAGTTTTCAATCTTAATTAAAAATTCCATGATATTTATATTTATATTTATGATAAATAAGAGTTTTATATTTTCTAAATTGCTTCCATTATTTATTTTTATCATTTAGTTTTTGGTAAAATCATGATTTTTTATTTCTTAAAATTATTTGAATGTAAAATAAAATTATAGAATATGTTTCATTTTGTATTTTCAATATTATTATAAATTATTTTATTATTTTTATTATTTTATTTTTTTCAATAAATTAATAGAATAATATTTTTCTTAAATTATTAGATTTATTTGAATTATATATATATATATAAATATATTATTTTATAATTTATATTTAATATGAAATTTTTTATTTTTTTACTTTTATTTTAGTAAACATAATTTAGTTCATTTTTAACAAATATGAATTTCAAATAAATCATTATTAATTATTTATAATTTCTATTTTTAGTTTAAACTCTTATTTTTAATAATTTGCATATATTTTATAATTTTTACATATTAATATTTTTAATAAGAAATTGTAATTCATATAATTCAAAATAATTTGAATATAAAATAATTTGTTTATATTTTTATACATTTTTATTTCTCTTGTAGATTAATGTTTTTAATGAATAATTAATTTATTTTACATTAAAAATGGTTATTTATATTTTTTTATTAACAATTTTTAATATATATGTTTTCTTTGATTATTTTATTTATTTTTTGAGTAACTTAATATTTTAACATAAATTTTAACTTTTTCAAATTGAATTATGTTTTTTCATTCTTAATTTTTTCTGATTTTTTTATTATTTATTTATTTTTATAATTTAATTATTTTTCCATTCTAATATTTTTTACCAATTTTATTAATTCCAATTCTTTTAAAAAATTACATAAATGTGAAATATGTATATTTTTTAGTTTATTAGTTTATTACTGAGAAATATTTGTCTATATTGTTTAATTTTTTTAAAGGAAAAATAATATCCTAAATATATTTTTTGAAGGTCTAGTCACCTAGCCAAGGAAGAGAGTTTATCCATAGATAAGGGGAAGATATATGTAGATATGGAAAATTCTTCTGACTTGGACGGGTTTACTACTGGGTCAAATGATGCTACAGGCGAAGAAGCTGTTGTTCATAGACCCACATTGAATACTAAGAAATCATGGGCTAGCATTACAGTTCATGAAGAGGATGAGGAGCAGGTAACTCAAGAAAATATATCTTTTTAAAGATGATATTTTCAAGAGAACTAATGTTGTACTAGGAAATGAGATATCTTATATTGAACAATCTAATCGTGTGGTCATTACGTAGGAGGAAATGGAACCTAAAATGTAGTAAGAATCACTAATCATCGACAAATGAAAATAAAAATAAAAAGTGGTGGTTACTTCATATGAGAAATATAAGATGCCCAACTCTAGACCTAGTCATCCATCAGTAATATGTTGAACTCTAAATTTGGTAGGCAAGACAATCTTTTTCTAAGAGCATAAATTGTTTAGTAGATGAATAGGTCTTTTAGCTAGTCACTCCTAGAAAATACACATATTTTGAGCCTCCACCAAATTCTAGGATGGCCTCACTATAAGTCTCATAGAATAAAATGATAATGATCATGTGTTCATCACTAATATTAATCATATTTTTTAGGTAGATATTGTTGGTCCAAACACCCTGATAGATAAGATTTTGGAAATTTATATTGAATATTCATTTTAGTTAGAACACCTAATTAGCTCTTATCTAAGAAGGATGAAACGAGAAAAATAAGATATGAGATCTATTCATATCCCCCTTAATTATTTGAATTTATGATGAATATATATGATACTTTCAGTAAGGTCTTGGCAGAGGAATGTGATAAGGCAAGGACCTAAAACTCCAACGTCAAAATCTCCTTGAAGGATCAAGTTGGTGAAAAGATACCTCAAGGGATTTAGAAGGATATTAAAGAATGTTTTGAATCGCATGCGTAATTTAATTTTGATAAAATAGAACCAAATGTTTTTTACTATAATGATTACCTCACAGTTTTGAAATTTTAATCATTCAATCTAGAATAAATCTTATGATCCAATCTGGGGAAGTATTTATGTGATTTCTCCCAAAAATAATGGTCATGTATCATTCCATAGGATACATCATATTCATTATTAAATGATGGACAAAATTTTCCCTAAAAAATAAAGATGTGGAGGATAGGTTCCTAACCACATGGTAGAGGCTGAAATCAAAGGAATGTGGGATCTAGATGAAAACCAAGAAATGGTTTCTTTTGATGGGGTCTCTTTTTTCATTGTTTAACACCATGAGCCCTTCCAATACTATTTTTTTGCAACTAATAAAAGGAGATAGGGTATTTTAACCATATAATTGACTTTTTAATAATAATAGAATAGATTTTTCATGAATCTCTTAATTTATATAATAATTAAAATTTATAGGGATTTTTTTTTATTTTTTGGTTTATTTTCAATTTTCATTATTTTATTATTATTATTATTATTATTATTATTATTATTATTATTATTATTATTATTATTATAATATTATCATCATCATATTTATATAATTTTTATTTATAATTTTCAATCTGGGATTTTTTATTTCTTATTTTATAATAGAACATAGTTTTTGTTTATTTTATTAATTTATATCGATGTAAAATAATTCATTTACATTTATTTCGTATTTTTTCATTTATTTTTTATTTTTATCTATTACTATTAATAGAAATATAATTTTTTAAAAATTATAATATCATTCAACATAAAATAAAATATTTTTATTTAATCACTTTTAACCTAATAGCGTTTTTTCTTTATATTTTTAGATTTTCTTAATAGTAAAATAAATATTTCAGATTTATTTATACTATTAATATAATGTTTTTTTTATTTTATAACCATTATATTCTCAGGATAATTAATATTTTATTTTTATTATTTTTTTCTATTTACAAAGTTTAGTTTTTTATGATTTTATTAATTTTACTTTTGTGTAAATTAATCTTATAAATAATTTGTTCATTTTGTTTTTAAGCACACCAATATATTTTATGGATTTTTTTTGTTTATTTTAATTTAAAATATTTTTTTATATTTATTTTCTCTTTTTTATTTATATTTTATGACTATATTTTTTTAAGGTTATTTTTAGTAATCCTTTTTTTCTTGTTTGTTAATTTATTTATATATAAATTGAAATAATTGTATTTTTATCCCCTTTTCAATTATACCAAATTTTTTCTTTTAGATTTCCTATAATACACCCCCCCCCCCCCCACCCGCACACACACATTGGGAATCCCTCTTTATCTTATATTGAAGATGAGAGTGACCCCAAATCTCTCCTCCAATAGGCCCCAGGTTGGCAACTAGCAGTAGGGGCATAAAACATACATATGAGAGGCATTAGCCTAATAAATATGTGGAAAACATAACTAAACCTTTGATCAGCACCATAATATAGATAAAAAATATCTATAATAAAATCACAATGCATGAATATGTCGGATAAATAAAATTAAATAATGAAAATACCAAATAAAACTCTTATATAGTGACTCCACTACAAATCCTATGGTATAAGGTAGTATTTTCTAGCGCGGTCACCAAACTCTTCCAGGAAACCTGAATGAAATTTTTATAAAAGTGTGATTATAACATGTATAATTGGTAGGATCATACCTAATACCTCTCATAAATTTATTTAAAATCATACACATGCATCAGTGAATAAATGTAAGGACCAAAAAACAACTACCATGTCAACTATGACCCAGTGTAACTAAGGCACACTCACCAAATATCATATATGAGGATACAAAAATTATCAAGGAATGTAATTAAAGGCTCATTGTAACTAATTCACCATATATTTTCCACTCTCATTCCCATTTTCAAAGTTCTTATGTTTAATCCCTATCATATCTAATATGGATTAGATCACAACCCTACATAACCCAACATCCTATGAGGCCTAGAAACCTCTACTAACGTCACTCCCTCAAAACAATAAAAACAACTATATCAAAATCTACACCCACATCATCCTCATAACCACATATATACTATCACACATCATATCTCATCCAAACATCACATATCCGATACAATAAGGTATTATGAACATAAAGGATATTTACCTCATGTCCTCTTCTGACCATGACAGACCACTACCATATGTCATCAAATTTTTATCCATTAAGTATAATATCATGAACATGAAGTAAATTTATATCCTTCTATATTTATAACATTTATTACCCTCACAATAAACTAATACCATAGTGAACTACTCCTAAAGGGAGAGTGGGGTATATGGGGTAGTCAGCCTTCTACACTCACCAACATAGATGTTAGGTAAAACACCCAAAACAAAAAATATTTGGGTGTTAGTAAGGAAATCCATCTTGGGTGGGTGTGTAAATAAATCATAAGAAAATGAATTTTATATATATATATAATATTCACACACATGACCAATATAGCATGTTCACACCAAAGTACAACAATCATCACCCACTATTAGCACTTCACTAATATCATTGTACATTTACACTATTATATATCACATAAAAACTCACCCCACTTTCACAATAACAAAAACTATATAAATAATTCATGAATTTTTGTTTAGTCAGACCAGTACACCATTTATAGATTTACCATTTACCAACCAATTCAAAATCATTAATCTAGTCAATTTTGTTTTTAATAAAATATCAATCCCAATAAATTATTCTTGTCATTTCAAGTTCAATGTTACAAATTATATTCTTCTACAACCCAAAAACTGCAAAAAAATCCCCCAATAATCAACCATTCCGTCATCCCACAACAAAATCCATTTCCCCTTGTCAACTAAAGCAAGGCCATTGATCCCCATTAAAAAATATATGCTATCAACCCATCTAACATCAACCAACCACTTCCAAACCAACTAATAACACATCCTATGTTAACCCAAACAACACCACTACCCATTACACACTAACCAATGTCTCCCTTCTTCCCAACACATGCCAACGAATATCGAATTTCTTCCCAACATGATCCATCCAATGTAATTAAATCAAGATATAACAATTACACCATAAAACATAGCCAAAAAAATAAACAAAAATTTCCACATTAATTAACTACCGAATCCATCAATAACCACTATTGAAACCCATTTTTCTTGGTAAGAAACATCATTCCATTATCAATTTCTATATAACTATCTAACTAACCATCATTAATTGATTAAAATTTTATTGAAGGTGAATTCTATCCAACAACATGGAATCAAAAACAAATTCACAAATAATAATGGTGTATTAGAAATAGTAGTCAGTAAGTGTAAAATATAAGAATAATAACATATAAGTAATAAAAAATAATGTTAATATCTCGTTCCACATTCACTTCATTTAGTCCGGTTCATTATCATTATTTATTCTATCCATACATCACCCCCAAATAAATATAGAGAAAGAAAATCCCATAATTTACATAGATTAAGTGAGAGTTCTTGAATCCCTTAACTCAACCAAATATTTCATAATATGTAGTGAAAGGGTGAAATAAGTAAAATATGATCAAAAATAAAAACCATGTAAGGAACACCCCAATCAAGCTAAATTACAACAACACCCATCAATATCTCTTAATGAAATTGCTTGTAAAAACCATTAGTACAACCACAACCTTCCATGAATGAATAATAGGGTGGAAACAAAGAATCAAAGAGGGGAAACTAACTTTGGATCCCCAATATTCAATCAACTAATGTTAATGAGAAAATATAAGAAGAAGGGGATGAAAGGGCTCCAAATATAAAATTGGGGTTTCTTAATAGTTTAGAGAACCAAAGGAAAAAACAATGGGTGTCGAAGGGTGTTTAAAAAAAATTTAGTGTTGGATTTTTAATATACCACAGCACAAACCCCTATACCATGCTGCAATAGGATTACAAGGACCAAAAACCCAATGATAATTATATTTTCATGCCACCGCAAACACAATCTAACTCTCTTGCGAAAACACATCCCATACCATTGTGAAGATCTTATAAACCTATAAAAAGGACATGGTGTAGTTTTTAGCTCCATGCTACAGTGATTACATAAATGGTACTGGAAAGTAAATATATACAATAATACCATTACATGGCTTAAGATACATGTTGTATGATTCTTTTAAATGGAAAAGGAGACCATCCATGATTCTATTCTATGAGTCATTTCTTAACATCATAAAGGCCATTTCGAAGCTACATAATTCCACAATCCAACACAGTAAACAACATAAATAATTAGAATAGAAAATCTACTAACATCAACCTCCAAAATCTCTATTACAAATTTAAAAACCCATATTGTATCCAACTCCTATAAAAAATCCATTTCATGAGAAAAAGATCCACAATAAAAAAACATTCTCCTATAAAAATTCATCTCAAAATCTTTTAATGACTCCTTAAACCTTCTTCTGGAACCTTCAACTCTCAATAATCATAAATTAATGGGATAAAAATTTATAGAAAATTTAATTAGATACCTCTCAAAAAAATTCATCCTCAAGAATGAAAGACAAAACCAAAAGGGAAACTGAATACACCACTAACCATGCACTCCCAAGGAGATACCTATCAAACAAATTGACATAAAAATCAGGGAACATACATTCTAATTGAATCAGTACCAAGTAATAATTATTTTTAATAAATCATGAAAATAATTATCTCAAGCATCATGATAAAACAAGTTCAAAATAGATCAGGATTTTGAGAACACATCTGCAACTCTCACTCACACATACTCTACTGAAAACCACTATACCTCAGCATGACACAAAATAAACTTATTATTCATTAATGTATAAACCAATCCTAGTAATACTAAGTATTTATCAAAAAATCCATAAATTTCACATCATACTCAATATAAAACTCTCCACATCCAATAATACTGGGGTCATCGTGATGATATTGATGAAGCTACGACACATGAAAACCCCCATGGATCTAATCTACCCATATTGGGATCACTAATCGATATGACACCTCACCAACACACTACTACACCATGAAAGGGCTGATAAAGTGGGGAAAATTCCTACACCCCTATCTATCCCATTTAATTCCAATATTAGGGGAAACCCTTAGGAATGAATGATCTCTAAATTCAATCATTAGAGGTCTCCTCCTACAAATTCATATGAATTCTGACAGTCCTTCAACAACTTCATCATTTCCCAAACCATAAAAATTATATCTATCATGATCTACAGTACATCTAGGACAATAATTATTTACTCCCTATACTTAGTCTAGAACACTGTATAATGAAATGGTAACCCATAAAAATACCTGAAACTAGAACATTCCAATGAATGAGTGATAGTCGTTGTTATAAGAAAGATCAACCAAGGTAAAATTCATTATCCATGATCCAAAAAAAAATATGAAACACAATATCACAATATATCCTCTACTATATTGATGGTATACTCTATCTTCCCATCTATAGATATATGGAAAATAGTGTTATGGAATAATTAGAAGCAAAAAAATTTCAGAAATCTTCTACAAACTCATGAAGTGAGATGAGGATATTAATTAGAAATGATGTTCTTCAGTACCCTGTGAAGATTTAGCACCTCATACAAACATTGTCTCTCTAAATCAAACGTAGAAATGGAATCCCTAATGACCTAGAAGTGGATTAAATTCATTAATCATTTCATAATCTAAAAAATAACATGACATTATACTTAGGGTCATGATATTTTGGTTATGAAATTCGTCAATTTGTTCTCCCACTTTCACTCAATAATATCCAATGTCTACAATAAACCATCTAGAATGTGATGATCCACTATCACCTACTGACTAATTAAGAAAAATTCCATGAAATAAATTATTTATCTCTTCATCCCATGCCATCTAAGATAAACCCTCAATGCATGTTATATATCAGATACATTATGATAAACTACCTCTACCAATATATGAAAATTATAGAGAATCTCTTTGAGCACAGCCAATGGAATAAACAACCTCTCTGGAAACAACATCTGATGTTGATCATCCTCTACCAATACATATGAAACACCATTAAGGGTGATTTGATCCTATATCACCTCTACCTCTAAGTCTCCTCACTAAGACTCCTCCACTTGTTAAATCAAGGATGATTACTATTTTATTTAAAACTGGAAAAATATACCACCAAATTTATCTACATCAAGATCAATCACTTCTAGCTTCTCTATCTCCCTCATATAATCTATATGCTATAATAAAATTCTCCTTGTGAAATCTTAATCATAATTTCCACAACTAAATTCTCTTTCCCTGTAGTGTAAGAAATAATAAATTTGTAATCCTAGAGAAACTCCTTCTATCTCCGCTATCAAAAAAATTATATCCCACTAAAATAAAAAAACCCCATACTTTTATGATTGGTGAAGCACACAAAGCACTCAATAATGTGTTAATTTCACCACAACTTTAGAGAAAATACCATCACCTCCAACTCGAGGTTGTAGGTGGAATAATTACTCTTATTGGGATGTACCTTTATAGACCTATTGGTGATAAATTCCCTCTGTTACATCACAACACAATCCAGGATAACACAAGATTCATCATATATTACCTCATAAAATAACCCCTCCAATTAAAATCAAATCATGGGAGCACTGATCAACCTCTCCTTTAGGTGGTTAAAATATTCCAGACATTGATTTGTCTATATGAATGCCTAGTATACCCAAGTAAATTTTGTCAATAGGGCCATGAATTGAGATGTATCAAACACAACCCTATGATTATATTCCATGAGATTGATTAAACTATATACCTTCACAATATTTTTTTGATTATATATAAAAACATCCTTAATCATCAATTGACCCATTTCCACTAACTAGTGAGACACTATAGGCCATAGAAATTACACCTCTTGTATCCCAAAAATTGCACTTAGATAAAGATTATGGTGTCAAATGACATAATGAATGGACCTCTAATGATCAATGTGATCTTCCAATGGCCTCTAATATATGATAATAACACTAATGAACATTCCCATGAAATAATATTTGAACTCATATAATAAGGAGTTCATGAGTCCCATGAACATAGTCCGGGTATTTTTGAAACTGAATGAAACGACCAAAAAATAAATGTTCCCATAAGAAAAATGAAAAATATTTTTTGGAATCTCTTTCTTCATTACCCTTATCTGATGATATCTATACCAAAAATCATCCTTTGAAAAAAAAATTGGTCCTTAAAACTATTAAAAGAAATTATAAATTGCTGGGAGAGGGTAATGGTTCTTGAACAACACCTGATTCAACTGATAGTAGTATATACATAACTATAAAACATTATTCACCTTCTTGGTTAATAAAACTGGATCACCCCACAATGACACATAGGGTCTAATAAAGCCTTTCTATAGAATATAATGAAAATAAATCCTCAACTCCCAAAGATCACAAGGTGTCATCTAATAGGGACCCATAGAAATAAGGAAGGTGTCAGGATATAATTGAATCCTGAAATCAATATCGCATCAAGAGGTAAAGATAAAAATTATTCAAGAAATACATCTATGAAATCCTCCATAACTCTTGGGAATTTTATTACTTGTGCCTCCACTGAACTCAATGACAGAGATATTGTTTAATAAAATAAAGGATATAATAATCTATAATCCTTATAAAACAACTTATCTCCAACGATCACTATATATTGTCCCTCCTCATCAAATAAATTCACTTCCCTATGTAATAAATCAATAATGGAATGAAAAGAATAAAAAAAATTAGATTCGAAGGATGATATCATATGAAATTATCTAATGTAGAAGGAAATTCCCATATGACTAATGATGCCTCATTATTGTTTCACTACCTAATAACACATCAAGAATCATATCTTAACTTTGATTGTAAAATTAAATATTAGGGGCACTGGAATCCTATCTACTTTGAGTCCTAAGGCACAAACCAAAGTGAGTGCAATAAAATATTGAATTCTATAGAACCAAACAAGGAATAAACTAAGGAAGAAAATAACAAAAATGTACCTTATATGATCTATGGTCACTTTGATGTTGACACATCCATCACATCAATTTTTCCCTTCCTGAATACTCTACCGCATAGCCGAAAACCACCCCATGGTCGTTCTTAGTCATATACCCTTGAGGGTTGGGTATATTATAGAACTTTATACTACTATCTCCATATATTCTTGATATAATAAAGGGCCACTTCAACTTTTATAGAAATTACCTCTATAGAAACTACAACAACTGGGAATAATAAGAAATTTCACCACCACTATCATACTAAACTCCCTAAATAGTCATGCATTATATATGTAATTTCTTATGACCTACACTAGAAATAAACACTATTCAAAATCTATGAATTTTAACACAAAAACTGTTTTACTTAAAGAAATGGGAGGAATAAAAATAGAGAAGTTGGCTTCGTGCTGGTCAGAACCTCAACTACTATGAAAGTTATGACCCACACAAAAACATTTTCTCCTTGAGGATCCTTGATTCAACCCATCTCAATATTATCTTAGTTGATAATACATACTCTAAATCATTTTTATTTTCTTATACACCTCTAACTATGTATGAAATGTAAATGGATCAACCATGTATCAAATCACTAGTTCTTTCACCTTCCCCTGGCACTGAGATATAGACTCCTTCTCAAGAAATAGATCCAAGGAAAAGAAATAAAAATCATTAAGGATTTTCCTAAGCTCTAGTATGCTCAAGATCTCCTTATAAATAGAGTGAATCTCCTACCTATTTTTTATTATCATCATCGAATATATGAACATTGTATGAGACTTCAATTTGAAATCATCCCATGAAACATTTTATTCATTCTATTCCTTGATATATAAGATGTACATTTTCTACACTACTTTTCATATCTATTTAATCGATAAAATAACCCAATACCCATCCTTATATCAGATAAAATATAAAGTGATCCTGATATTCTCTCACGTGTTTTGTTTCTCCATTTTGTCAAATCTACCATCATACTTATCTAATCACTAATGTTAAAACTCATAAAGTATCTTCCATTAAGACTCATCTTTAAATATCATTCCAACCCTTTATAGTCAACTAGCATATCTTTCTAATCCTTACCAACTTAAAAATGTATATAAAAATACTAGAAGGCATCCCTTCAAACAAGGAACCAAATTCCTAGTCTAGATATCATAAAATTGATTTAACAACTGTATATAGTTAGATTAATTTAAATTTTTCTAAAATAATACCCCAATTAAAACAAAAGAATAAAAAAAAATGTATATACATATCCCATTATCTACCATGAAACTAGGACCACTTCACTTAGACATTTGGTAAGATAATAGTTCTAGTTTCAGATCATGGAGGCCCTAAAATATTTTTATCTAAATAGTCTCCTTAGCATGTGTTACACATCTTGCTCAACTTGTATTATTTTATTACTGACCCATTAAATATTTACCAGTTCCTAACTCAAATCTCTTTCCTATCTCTCAACCAAAATATTTTATTCCTCTATTTTAGGACTCATCCCTACTAAGAACACCTATTATACCTACAATAAATATAAGAGTCTCCCCTAATGCCTAAATCAAATAGGCCTTGAGTTTTTGACTAACACTAAGGTTATAAAACATACATATGGGATTAAATTTCCTCACATATCCTAGAAACACATAATAAAACTTAATAACCTCTATGATTTTTTTTGAAAAAATTATTTTTTTTAATACTAAATTCTTGTTTAATAATGTTTTTGTAAAAAACACAAAAATTCATAATGAGTTTTTTGTAAAGTTTTTTTAAATCCAATTGATAAAATTTTCTAAGCTGTTGGAAAAGAAGAAAGTTGTAAAGTATGAATGTTCAGAAAGTTAGGATGTTTTATAACATTACAAAGTAAGTCATATGATTATTTTCTAATCTAAAATTTTAAAAAATAATGGAAACCAAAATGTTAAAAAATTTCAAATAAAGAATAATGGGGATGTTTTCCAGAGGTATAAGTTTTTAGAAAATTAGAAGTATGAATTTACTAAAGATAAAAGTATTAAAAAGTTATTGATGGGACTATCCATCGAATGATCCATCAAGTTGACCATCGATCAAATATTTTTTCTTAAGTCAAATTATGTATTAGTCATGAGAAGACAAGAGAGGATTGAAAATCTTCTGATCTGATGCACCATCATATTCTTTGTTGGTCAAAGATTTATTTACAGATTCAATATGATCATGAGATAAAAATGTGAGAAATAGAATATGAAGGTTTTTATTCAGATCAATAAGGCACTAGATATAGATCATTGGAAAAATAATTATACAGAAAGCAAAAGGGTTTGTGGTTGCTGAGATCATATGGTTTTAAAAATGTGAAATAAAAAGACAATCCATTGGAAAACTTTATAATATAGATTCATTAGATGATTTATTAACACTGATCCATTAGGAGGAGTTTTTTACACCAATTTATCATACATAGATTTGTTATGAAAATTGAATTTAGTCAAGTGTTAAAATGTAGTGGTTTAAGAATTTAGTATCGAATATATGAGTAAAGAAAAATGGAGTGGTCATATTTTATTAAAGTGAGAATGTATATGAATAGCTTCTTAGATTGATAAAGTAAATGAAAAGTTTATTAGATTGATACAACAGAATAATAGTATCATTGGATAAAGATGTAATATTGGATTAAGAAATAA
This sequence comes from Viscum album, assembly GCA_963277665.1. Lineage (NCBI taxonomy): Eukaryota > Viridiplantae > Streptophyta > Magnoliopsida > Santalales > Viscaceae > Viscum > Viscum album. Next base: position 453,385,021 of record OY728141.1, on the reverse strand, counting down.
GAATAATAATTAATGTTGAAAAATAAGTGTTGAAGTTTATATTGGATAGTTGTTTGAGGTTTCTAATGTCTTTAGAAGTTGTAAAAATTTATTCATCCATTTTCAGTTAACATGGTGCATTAGAGTGAAAAAACTCTTTTTTCAGTGGGTAAATGGATAAATATATGAGATATTTGAAATTGGTTCAAGAACATTAGACTATGATGAGTGAAATTTATTGAACATGTGGTGCTATAAAGATTTCAATTGTCATTCCAACGAACACATTTTTTTGTAAGAAAATAAATCAGATGGGGCTTCTTGAAGAAATTTTAAAATTAAGAAATTTTGAATATGTTTTTTAAAATTCAAGAAGACTCAAGAAGACTTTAAAATATTTTTTAAGAGTTTAAAATCATTGAAAAAATAATTCATACTGGAATGAAATTAATATTTAAAATTTTGAGTAAGTGGGAAACTAAATTGGTTTAATACCATTTCATTTCTAGACAACCTATAAATATATGTGAAAAGTAAATTTTTAAATGTTATTATTTATAAAGGATAAATCCTTAAATAAATAATAAAATTTCATTACATGTTATTTTTATAACAAATTTAGTTTTTATGTTGAATACATTTTTTCAAATAGAGGGTTATAATTAGAATATGGGACAGAGGTAAGTTTAAATTACCAAATAAGTCTAATCATACTAAGGGTATCAATCTGATTTTGGAAAAGAATTTTAAAAAGTGTGTTTTCTAACCTGTATATCATAAATTTAGGTATTGATAAAATGTTCATCAGATAGAGGCTATCAGATATAGGCATCATGCATAGGATTTAAATTTATTTTTGTGGAGAAAAATGATTCAAGTTACTTTTTTTAGGTGGCTAAAATTCTATAAGAAAAATGTGTATAATGATGGGATCTTGTATAATTATTCCTATAAAAATATAAAATGTGGATAATGGGAGTTGACATAATTTTTCTTTCACTTTTTCATAATTATGAATTTCTATAGACCCATGATGGTGAATATGGTTAGGATGTAGGTTCTCACACTAAGAAAAAACCTTATAAATCTCATGTTCTTTGATTATTTTATTAATTTTTCATACATGTGAGTCTTATAAATTTTTATAAGGAAATAACTCTACCATTTTTTCAGGGTTTAGTTTTCTTAAAGTTGAAATTTTTAAAAAGGAAACAACTAAGTCAACCCCCCATGTCTCAGCTGTTCTATGATCCTTCAAAACATCAATTATTATCATAAGTAGGTTCCCCTGTTATATCATTTTAATGAAACACATAAATTCCATCAACAATATAGGGATTCCTACATCATATGGTAAAAATTATCATATCTAGAAAAATAAAAAGATTCTACATATCATATCTCCTTTTCTAGAAGTTATTGATTCTACTAAAAAAAATTTCCACTCCACAAGAAAGATTCTCCTAGGACAATTTATGAAATAAGGAACATTGAAATTTATGTAAAATATAGAAATTATATTCCTAATTATTTTTTATAATACGTGTTTATAAAGGTGATTGGTGTCAAGACAGTTAAAGAAACTTGGGTCAAACTTACAAGTATCTTTGAAAGAGGTACTAAAGTGAAGGAAGGAATGGTAAAAATCTATAAAATCATGTTTGTGGGTATCAATATGGGTAATTAAGAAACTATTTATAAATATTTCACTAGAGTTAATGATTTTTTTGCAACATCCTAGTTTTTAGAGATATGTAGGAAAATTATACAATTAGGAAGAAACTCATGATGAAATTTATCAACATGTTTTATTTTAAAATCAATTATTTAGAAGATAAATTTTATTTATCTCTTAATGAATTTCATAAATTTACTGTTTCCTACAAAATAAAAAATCCTATTGAATTTTAAAATAAGATCAAATATGAAATGGATTTTGAAGATATGAGAAAGATAAATATTTATGATTATGAAGATGTAAATCCTTATTATTCTAAAGATATAGAGGGGGTGTCCTAAATGGAAAAAAATCATGCCTATTATCTCCATGACTTATCAAAGGGGAAGAAGAAAGTACAAAGAAAAATTTCCTATAATTGTTTTTGAGTGTGTAGGAATTGGAAACTTTTTCTTAAATTCCCATTGAATAATGTGGGAGATTATCAAGATTATTCTGAAGAAAAACCACAATATAATAAGTGGAACAAAATTTATAAGGATGAAAAATCATCCAACAAATAGAAGAATAAGTTCAAAGGAGGAAAAAAATTATTGAGTAAAAAATCATAAATAGTCTCAACTAAAAAGAATTATTTAGAAGATTAAATTTTCAAAAATTTCTGAATGGAGCTTTCCTTAATGCCATTGGGGACTCTATATAGTGGTTTTCTTTGCACAAATGATCAAAATCACTGTGGTGAGGCTTTTCTAAAATCTCGGATCTGTGTGGATATGGACATCTCCCACCCTCTCCCAGACAATATCTCCTTGAAAGTGCAAGGCTCAGTGGATTGGAGGTAGGACCTAGTCTTCCTAGTGTTCCCCAGGTGCTTCACTTCATGCACTCTCCAAGGAAATTATATTCATCTTTCAAGGAACTGATGGCATGAAAGTTGGAATCACCCCACTCATCCCTCCCCCTGTAGTGTTCCACCACCTTTGGATACTTCTAAGACTGGACCTTCCCAGGTTTCCCCTCAAGATTCGGATGTGGACCAACTATTCTCTCCTACTATGGAAAACAAGCTTCTACCTCTTAGTCCCCCTCCATCTACTGTATCTAACTATCATGAGTTGGAATTCTATGCTTCTATGGCCTCCTCTATGGCCAATGTGTTCTTTGGTTACTTATTCAACCCAAGTCAGCTTCCATAAGGAGGGAACTAGTAGGGAAGAGTCATGGGTCAGTCCCTTAGGATCTTAGTGCCTCATGCGTAGCCCCAACTAGTGGATAAAGGACCCCCTAGTGCTCTCGGATGGTCTAAGGATTCCAGTTCACTACTATTCCTTCCACCTTTGGTTGATTTTAGTATAAATCATGCTTCCAGTGTACCCTAGTTGGATGGATTAGAGCCTCTGGTATATGAGAGACCAGAACCTCAATCTTATTCCCCCTAGTGCTGTGAGAGGCAAGACCATTAGGATGGATCCAAAAGTGTCCCCGTTTGCAACATATCACCATGCTTCATGTCCAGAAGTTTGTACCCATTTCAAACTAAGGTAGATGAGGGAGAATTATTCCTCCAAATTCAGAGATACTTAGGTGCCTCAGGCCAAGTCCAAGACTTTTATAGTTTAATGTTATCCTTAATCATCTATAAATCCCATGATCTCGGAGCCCAGGTGAAATATGACTTAATTTCTTCACAGGTTAGGAAGAACCAAGTGGATTTGGTTTCTTACATAGAGCTTATGCATAAGCCTTCTATGATTCAGAAATTTTATCACAAGATCAAGTTTCATGGTGCCATGAAATCAGATCTGGTTAACAGGCACATTTGGTTATTTTGGTCTTTGAAAATATCAGTTGATCTGATCTATTCAGGGGACCAGTTCATCACTATGAAGGTAACAAAGAGTGGGGATAGTGTGTTGGTTTCCTTCATTTATGGAAGATGTGACGCTCATGGTCGTGAACCGCTTTGGCAAGATCTTAGTTCCTTTAATCGGGGGGGGGGGGGGCTCTCCTTAGATCGTGGGAGGTGACTTCAACGTCATAGAAGATCCTGAGGAGAAAAAGGGCAGTGAGGAATTTCTTAGGAGGGGCTAGCTTAGACATCAAATACTTCATGGTTGATAATGGTTTACAAGACATAAGCTTCTCTTTTAACCCCTTCACATGGTGTGATAACTAGAAATGAGGTAGAAGGTGCTAGAGTTGGATTGATCGTTTCCTTGAAAACATCAATTTCATCTCAAATTTTCCCAATGCCAAGGTCAAGCACCTTGTCCATGGTATCCCATAACACTATTGATTGTTGATTTCACTATCCCCTAGGCTTAAGACTTATAAGGGTTTTAGGTACTATCTATACTAGACCTGCACCCCTAGCTACAAACAGATCACCAACGAGTTGTGGGGGGAACTGATGCAGGGGCATTCTTGGGTGGCGGTCTACAACAAGCTATGTCAGTTACAATCTGGGTTGAAGGCATGGGCTAAGGATCTCCCTCATCTTGACCAGAACATGTAGGTAATGAAACTGAGTATTGAAATATGGAAACTAGTATGGAAGAAAGTGGGAGTGACTTATTTTTCTAGGAGCTCTCTTCCAGAAATAACTCATGGGAAATGATAATTCTCAAGAAGGAGTAGGTGTCACACAAAAGATTTGGGATAAAGTGGTCACACAATGGTGATAGGAACTCATCCTTCTTCCATGCTTTCTTGAAGGAAAGAAGGTGTCCCATGAAACTAAACATTCTTCTCGAAGATGGGAAATACACAGATGATAGAGACACAGTGGGAACCATGGAACATTCATTCTTAATAGATCTCTTGGCTTGTCCCTACCCAAGGATGGAAATAGGGTATCCTAGATTTAATGTGTCCATGTGGGAGGTAGTGGTCAACTATGTCTCTAATAGGGGAAATGTTTTCCATGAAAGGATCCCTAACGGGGAAGAAATTCACTTGGTCAGGATGAATCTCAATCCAAAGAGCACCCTCGACCCTGATAGCTTCCCTGGTTCTTTTTACAGGGATGCCTGGTAGGTGGTTTAGTATGATATCACTGCTTCTATTTAGGAATTCTTTCAGGGTGGTTGCCTTCCGAGGGTCACCTCTTCTACAACCTTAGTGATCATACCTAAGGGTAGATACCCTTCTTCTATCTCACACTATAGACTGATGAGTATGTGTAATTTTCCCTATAAGATCTGGGCTAGTATCATCAACTTGAGGCTATCCAAACTCCTTCCTCAATGAACTTCTATTGAACAACATGGGTTTGTTAAAGGAAAGTCAATACTAGGGGCCATTGGCATAGATCAAGAACTTATGGGAGATATTCAAAAAAATATTCATGGCTCAAACATGGCTATCAAATTGGATATGAATAAGGCCTACAACAGAATAGAGTAGGGATTCATTAAAAGAGTTTTTTTAGTGATGGGATTATCTCATAAGGCCTCAGATCTCATTTTTATATGCTTCAACTCCTGTTGGATGGTTGTATCATTCATGGTAAAGACTCGTGGCTTTTTCAAGTCCACCTTAGGGATTCGGTAGGGAGACCCAATCTCTCCCATAATCCACACTCCTATAAAAGACACTATTATCCACCTCATTAACAGTGGTTTATTTAATGTTGATTTACTCCCTTATCATAGGAGGTTGAACCTTCCTCCAATTTCCAACTTGATGTTCGCGGATGACACTTTAATTTTAATCAATGGTGGAAGGAGATCTGTTAATGCTATTAAGAAAATTCTTGAGGAATATTGTTACTATAGTGGGAAGGTTATCAATAATGTTAAAGGTAACTTTTAAATCTCTAACTACTGTCTACCAAGTAGGGATTTTTCTCTTTGCAGTAGTCTTGACATGCACTGCAGTTCCTTTCCCATGGATTACCTTGGAACTCCAATTTCTTTAGGGAGAGTCAGGATTTGACAATTTGATCATATTGTGGGCAAGATCATAGGGAGGGTTCTCAACTATAAGAACCATTTCCTTTCATTTGGGGGGGATTACCCTAGTTAATAGTGTTTTGTCTTCTATCCCCATTCATGCAATGGCCTCGCTGTTTTAACTAAAAATGTAATCAGGACTGTTGATAAGCTCTTGGCATGTTTTGTGTGGGATTCTCTTTATAAAGGGAAGTATCACTGGGTTTCGTGGGAAAGACTATAAAAGCCTATCCATGAGGTGTGAGTTGATGTGAGGGTCCTTGACTCTACGTTGCACTGTATGTATGCCAAGATAGCATGGGATGTGATCGAAGGAAACCCCCTATGGAGGAATTACATGTCCTTCAGCTGGGTGATGGATAAGGAGTACACTAGTAGTAATGCATCCTCATTATGGTCTAGGATTTACCCACTCATCAACACCATGAAACAAAACTCCCACTGGATTGGGGGGAGGTTAAGATTCTTTTATGGTAGCATAATTGGGTAGGATCTATTCTTGGTTTCTAAGTTTACCAGCTCCCTTGATCTCCTTAAGGGAAGCCATCTCCACACCTCATTCATCAATCCTATGTTGGACATAGAATAGTAGGAGATCCATGAATTGATCAGTACTAACTCAGACCCTAACACATGCATCTTCAATGCATCCTCCTCGAGGTGTTTCTCTACTAAGGATTACTACAGGGTCTTGGCTTTGCATAGCCCTCACGATACATGTAACACCGTTGTTTGGTGGAATAAGATCCCTTCTAGATACAATTTTCTAACATGGAGGATCAGAAATCATGTTGTGGATATGGATGAGCAGGTCAAGAAGGAAGTTATTAGTCTGGCGTCAAGACGTCACTGTTTTCGTAGCCAGTGAGAAGAGAGAATAATCCACCTTTTCTTTAAAAGAGAGTGGGATCATAATGTCTGATCGTTATTTGGAACCGTCATAGAATTATCCTCCAACTCGCAAGGTGACACTTCTTTTCTGGACATGTGGTTCCATGAGATGAATATTTTGGACATCGAAATGATTGTGCGGTCTATCATTTTCAGTTCAGGGTGTTGGTACATGTGGCATGTCAGGAACCATGCACACATCAAAGGTGTCATGCCTACTTCAAGTTTAATTATCACGAGCACACAGAATCTTCTGTTGGACATGGTCACATTCATCCAAAACTGGCGGGAGGTTCCCTCGTTGAAGCTGATGCAGGCCAATGCTCCTCCAATTAATCCTTCCCATAATAGGCCACATGGGAAATGGATATGCTGGAGCCCTCTAGTCTCAAGCTACAATTCCAACTCAGACAGTTCATGACTGATGGGTTATTAGAGAGGTGGAGGTGTGGTTTGGGACATGTGTGGAAGTGTTGTGTTGGTGTTCACTACTTTTTATGGGAAGGGATGTAACACCCTGAGATTTTATAAAAAATATTATTTTTAATTTCATTGAAGTCTTGTGTTGTACGCTACTCCAAAATGAGCTTTTACTACACACATCCCTGACTTGACTTTCATTACACGCAATCAAGACCTTATTTAATAGTGTGTGTAGTATGCAATACCGAGTTTCACTAAATGAGATATTATTATAATATTACTATGAACTAGCCGTTATGAATAGTAATACCCACATTTTTGAAATTTTGTATATTTTATTTTTCAAAATGGACTTCATTTTTGGATTCAGAATATCGAAATTAGCCTAGGGTGAAATTTTGGTACTTTTCTGAAAACTTTCAATTTTTGATGAATAGTGAAAACACCGGGTTGCTATTTAAAAACCGACTTTTTATTTAAATAATTATTTATTTTATTTAAATTTATTTTAGGTAAAAATTGATACATAATACCTATATAAGTTTAATGAAATTAATTGGAGTCATTTTATAATAATTTTAGATATATAAAAATTTTATTGAACTTTTCACCGTCTTTTACCCACCTCTTAGGAGAATTTTCAAATTTACATAAAAATTAATTTTACCGCTTCTGTGAGTGGAATTTCAAAAATTATAGAGACACAGTTGATGTCAGTAAGTAAAATGTGGTTCAATGAGATGAAAATATTTTTTTGTGAATAGTAACTTTTCACTTTTATTTACCATGGTTAAAAGTAAATAGGGTAATTAAGTGTAAAAATGATATTATTATTACCCTAACACATGTCCTAATTCTATTGGATAAGTTTAATTCGACCAAAAACAACATTAGGGATAAAATATTACCCTTTAGGTCCACTTGGATTAGATTTGGACATTTAATATTATTTTATTTAAAGAATAGTTAAAATAGTTAAAATCAAAGTTTAATAACTAAAACATTTTTAGTATAGTGTTATACATAATATAAATTCGACTATAAATATTTATTAGAAAGATAAAAAGATTTACTACATAATGGTATTTTATTTGTAATTTTTATACTTCGAATAATTCAATCTATTTATGACACAATGATGACGTAGTAATTATATTATTAATGAAATATTTACATAATTGATGTTATAAATACCCAAATAAATGTAATTTGAGACTTTTTATGAATTATAATAATTTTATATGTTAATATGACATGTTAGTATTGATTTAATTAACTTTTTTTGACCTAATATTTCTGTTATGATTTTCACAAAAAATCAATTAGCAAATAGTGTCAAAATTGACATAAAATAGTTTTTAAAACAAATATTATATTAATAATTGTTATTTTATTCTTAAAAATATAATGATCAGACAAATGACTTATATAAGATTATATATATTAATAATAAACAACTTGGGATTCTTTTGGCTTGTTATAGTAATTTTATTAACCTTATAGTGTAAGAAAACAAGAAGACATGGTAAAATTTAAATTATCTAACTTAAAGTTAAATCTAAATGATAAGGTTAAAATAGAACCCAAAACTTGTCTAAATTATATTTTATAAGAGTATTTCGACCCATAACAACCTTATCCTCGAAATAAATCAATTTGGATCTATTAAAAACTGAATATGACTTTATGATAAAATAATATTTTTAGTTTTTCCTAAGGTGCCCCTCTCCTCCCTTATAAAAGGGCACCTCCTTCCTCTCTTCCTCACACCACTTTGAGCCTTCATGCTTGGCCAACCCCAGCCAAATTCTCTTATACACTTCCATAGAAACATTCTAGAGGTCCTGGTCTTCTTCAAAGACCAATTTTAGTGCCCTAAAAGGAGGACACAAAGAGGCACTTCAAAGAAGAGGTAATGTCTGTTACCGATTCTTTCAACTTTATTTCTTCTTCCACTTATTCTTCTTTAGTTATTTTGTTATGAAGTAACAACATAAGTATCACTCATATACTGATATGTTATTATAATTATGAAACAACCCTATTTAACCATCTATCCATCCTACAGAAAATGAAATCACCGCACGTGCGTACGTACGGAATACCGTCTCCACACCATGGTGTAATCTATTTTCCACCACCACGTTACTTGGATGGGTATAATGGTGAAAATAAAAAACAATATATGATTATTGTAAATTGGTATTGTTTCTGAAATGGTATACATACACTCCAATAAAATTCCACGATCATGGGAATGATATCATCGCTCGTGCGTACGTACGGAATACCTCTCCACGAATGCGATGAGATTCATTTTCCATGATTAACCATTCAAGAATGATTATAAAGTATATATAATGAATAATAATGAAATATATTAAATAATGAAGCTACTGGATTTATGTATACATATATATATATATATATTTCATCAACTTACTTCCATTCAAGTCAATAAGGAAAAGAAACCAGTGTTCATGCGCACGTATAGCCTACCGTCTCCATCAACGGTGTATTTCATTTCATTTATCTATATATTATATATATATATTTATACTGAATATATGATATATATTTCATGATTTTCATTATGGAAGTAATTAAATCATGATATAAGTAGTAATAACATCAATAATAGCAATGCCAAACACGTACGATAAATAAAACGTTTTTCCCAAAACGCTGCTTTGACATGAAATTTTCAAAATAACGGGTAATATAAAGTCATAAGTGGACCATATATGATATCATAAAAATTAATATGATTCTTTAGTATTTCAATAACATTATTTAAATCATTATACAAGAGGTTAAGATACATATGAAGCATATCAGACCTAAGGTAAGGGATAACTTTTCCAATCTCATTTTTATCCGAGATTGTTTATTCATAAGTATTTACTGGGGTTATATTTATCATCCATGTCCTTGTTTCTAAACATGTTTTCATATATTTTTAATGTCCTTTTTACCAATTTTTGACTTTTACTACATGGTATGTATGGAATCTTTTTTTTACGAGGTAATTTTTGACTTTTCTGACAAAAGTATGAGAAGAATGTTTTTTTTTAACTTATACGGTACGAACAGATTTTTAGGATTTTAAAAAAATTATTTTCATGAAGCTTCCTACAAAATATTTCATGACTATTTTAAAAAAAAAATCCTTTTTTTTTAAAATTTCATGACATTTTGTGGAAAGAGAATGATTATGGAGAAGAAAGGATATTTTCCTCAAGAATTAATTTCAAGTGTTTTATCAAAACCATTTTTTATCTAAGATGACATTATTTCATATGTGTATGTTTCAAGTATCATGTCTCTATGATTTACATGGTTTCACTTTTATTATTATGAAATGATATCCATTTTTTATATGGATTATGTTATGATGGGATGACTGATTTATGTTTATTTAGTGGCATAATTAAGAATGAATTCATTATGAGATGGGTGGGACCTATATCTACCTCAAATGCATTGGGTAAAGATTTCTATATCATGAGATAGACATGGATAGAATGGTAAGTTAATCTGGTTCAGTGTTACAGGACTGAAACGAGGAGTGAACTCGATTCAGAAAGGGAATTTGTCCACTAAGATGGTCTTGGCAACAATGCCTTGGATACCATGGAAATCATATCATGTGCTTAATGTTTTTCCACAATTAAAAGTTTTAATACCAAGATATTTTATCATGATTGATGTTCTATTATGATCTATGCCTTATTTACTACCATGTTTTATGTCATCGCTCAAGATTTCGATGATTAAACATTATGTTCATGTTTTTATGTTCAAATGTATATGGTTTGTTTTATTTTCTCCATGCTTAACCTTACTGAGCATTTGAGCTCACCCTTTATTTGTTTTCTTTTCCCCAGGATTTAAAGAAAGGTTTTAGGTATGAAAACAAAAGGGGAAGATCTTTATGGGAGATATTGAATATCTTTCACCACGATTAGAAGATTATTTTCCAAGTTTCCAAAGACACTAAACTATTACGGTCCTTTGGTGTCTGCTTTTGTTATTCATTAAGAATTCTGCAAAAGTATTGTAATGTCCATATACATAAGGATTTGGGTCTCTACAGTTGGTATCATAGGAATGGTTTAGTTAACCTTTGGAAACTAGGATGCGAAAACTTTAGTGAAATTCCTAGAGATATTTCTAAGTTATGTCTAAGGATGTCTCTAAGGTTAAGTATAAGTATAGGTTATAGTCTTAGAATAATGGTAACTATATTAGAATTTGACCTAAGATATTAGATATTGAAGGCTATCCCCATTGATTATGATTTTGGCCTCTCACACTATTCCTTTTTTGGGTTTTAGAAAATGGCTAGAAACAGGAAGATTCACAATAATGGATGATATTATGGACAATGGAATGATATTCTTCATGAGCAACCTAATGAAATTGGATCTGGAATTCCAAACATCGTTATTATTCCTAATCAGCAATCTCATAATATGATCAATAATCTCAACTTTTGTAAGTATACTGACTCATCTAATAAGAGAAAGATGGAGTTTCATGATGATCATAGATGAAAGAAAGTTCAATTCCCCTCATGTAAATCATGTGAGAGGAGGCATCAAGGAGAATGTTTCAAAGGAACTGGAAGATGCTTTGGGTGCAGAAAAGAAGGACACAACTCCAATAAGTGCAAAAGAAAAGGATCAGTTAACACCATTGAGAAGGATAATGGTATTGTTACGACATCAACAATGATTAGATGTTTTAAATGTTGAATGTATGGGCCTTATGCAAACCAATTCCATAAGGGAGAATCTCATGAAGATAATCAGAATGGTCATATGGGTAGTATTTATGTGGATGATGATGAGGAGACTACAAATGATATATGAGATGAAAGAAGTGTTGAATATCAGTCAGTTGTTTAAGAAGGTAGTGGAATGATTGTATGTATTTGAAAGTATATGTTGAATGGTACCAGTAACCATGAAAGGTTATTCAGATATTTTTGGAAGATGATATGAGGATAAGGAGTAAATAATATTTTTGATAGTATTCATGAGCTCATATAAGGACTAAGTGATATCATGGTTTGATTATATACAATTTTTTGATTTTTTTATGTGGAATGAGTTAACTTTTGACAGCATTCATGTTTTCAGTAAGATTCAATGGGTATTCATTCTTCAAGAGAATACACGCTTAAGGTATTCACATGTTTGGAATGTGACAAACAAGATATATCTTTTATGGGGGATAAATGATGGTATTCACGTACTTGTTATGTGACCTCTCAAGTAATCATTTTCTTTACACCATGAGATTGGACAGAAGTATTTTTGATAAGCTTAAAGGTTGGAATGGATTAAGTTGGACATCAGATATAATTGGTTAAGGCTAGAATTATTTTATATTATGGATTTTTATAATAATTTAGTTTTAGAAAAAGGACAACATGTAGGAGGAGCGACAACCCGTCGCGTCGGACAAGGCTGTGGGAGTCAAACCCACACCTGAAGTGCAACAGGCCTTTATCGCCTACCACTAGCCTACAAGAAGTCCCTATTTACTAGAAACTAGTTTTATTATATTAAGTAGTATGATATATGAATTATAAGTCTATTTTAGGAACCATATATGATTAATCTCACTATAGATGGACTTATGAATTTTTGATAACTTTTTCTAACCTTTTGTTTGAGACAGATGGAATGACCCATCATTCTATCACATGATCTATTTACACTTCAAAAATGACAAATTCAACTTTATTTCATTAAGAGATGAAGAGGAAATTGTCCAAGAAATGACCAATGCTGAGACTGTACCAAAATCACGAAATAATTTCTTCTAATTCCGATTTCTTAAACATTAAGGAAATGATCTTGAAAACCAAAAATGTTGTCCTAGTGCTCTTATATCTGATGAATGAGATGGTACCTTAGATTATCACAAATATATGGTTTTGTGATTGTTGGATTTTTCATAGCCATGTTCTCTACCACTCTCTATCAGAACATGACGGTAATATTTCTCTTCCATATCAATATTTTCACCTATGTTCTCCTACGTGGAAACCCATTGATTAGTTAATTTTGGTAATTGTTACGTTTCATACTTTAGTTTTTTAAAGATAAGTTTTGGTATTCCTTTTTACGATGTGGGTTTCTATTAAAGAATCTTTCGAATAGTAAACCATTTATAACCCCGACGAATTTCGAGGGTGAAATTCCTTTTAAGGGGGTAGAATGTAACACCCTGAGATTTTATGAAAAATATTCCTTTTAATTTCATTGAAGTCTTATGTTGTATGCTACACCAAAAGGAGCTTGCACTATACACATCCCTGACTTGGCTTTCATTACACGCAATCAATACTTTCTTCGATACCGTGTGTAGTATGCAATACTGAGTTTCCCTAAACGAGATATTATTATAATATTATTATGAACTAGCCGTTATGAATAGTAATACCCCCATTTTTGAAATTTTGTGAATTTTATTTTTCAAAATGCACTTCATTTTTGGATTTGGAATATCGAAATTATCCTAGGGTAAAATTTTGGTATTTTTCTGAAAACCTTCAATTTTTGATGAATAGTGAAAACACTGGGTTACTATTTAAAAACAGACTTTTTATTTAAATAATTATTTATTTTATTTAAATTTATTTTAGGTTAAAATTGATACATATTACATATATAAGTTTAATTCAATTCATTGGATTCATTTTATAATAATTTTAGATATATTAAAACTTTATTGAACTTTTTATCATCCTTTACCCACCTCCTAGGAGAATTTGCAAATTTACATAAAACATAATTTTACCGCTTCTATGAGTGGAATTTCAAAAATAAGAGAGACATAGTTTATGTCATTAAGTAAAATGTGGTTCAATGAGATGAAAATAATTTTTGGTGAATAGTAACTTTTTACTTTTATTTACCACGGTTAAAAGTAAATAGGGTAATTAAGGGTAAAAATGATATTATTATTACCCTAACACATGTCCTAATTCTATTGGATAAGTGTAACTAGACCAAAAACAAAATTAGGGATAAAATATTACCCTTTAGGTCCACTTGGATTGGATTAGGACATTTAATAATATTTTTTTTAAAGAATAGTTAAAATAGTTAAAATCAAAGTATAATAAATAAAACATTTTTAATATAGGTTTATACATACGATAAATTCAACTATAAATATTTATTAGAAAGATAAAAAGATTTCATACATAATTTTACTTTATTAGTAATTTTTAGACTTTACATAATTTAATTTATTTATGACACAATGATGATGCAGTAATTATATTATTAATGAAATATTGACATAATTGATGTTATAAATACCCAAATAAATGTAATTTGAGACTTTTTATGAATTACAATACTTTTATATGTTAATATGGCATTTTATTATTGATTTAATAAACTTTTTTCGACCTAATATTTCTGTTATGATTTTCACAAAAAATCAATTACCAAATAGTGTAAAAATTGACATAAAATAGTTTTTAAAACAAATATTATATTATTAATTCTTATTTTATTCCTAAAAATCTAAGGTTCGGCCAAATGACTTAGATAAGGTTATATATATTAATAATAAACAACTTCGTGTTCGTTTGTCTTGTCATAGAAAGTTTATTAACCTTATAGTGTAAGAAAACAAGAAGACACGGTAAAAGTTAAATTATCTAACTTAAAGTTAAATCTCAATGATAAGGTTAAAATAGAAGCCTAAACTTGTCTAAATACTATTTTATGAGATTATTTCGACCCAACCCCACCTTATCTTCGAAATAAATTAATTTAGAGCTATTAAAAACCGAATATGTCTTTATAATAAAATAATATTTTTTGTTTTTCCTAAGGTGCCCCTCTCCTCCCTTATAAAAGGGCACTTACTCACTCTCTTCCTCACACCACTTTGAGCCTTAAAGCTTGGAAAAACCCTGACAAATTATCTTCTCCACTTCCCTAGAAACATTATAGATGTCCTTGTCTTCTTGAAAGACCAATTTTAGTGCCCTAGAAGGAAGTCTCAAAGAGGCTCTTCAAAGAAGAGGTAATGTCTGTTACCGATTCTTTCAACTTTATTTCTTCTTCCACTTCTTCTTCTTTAGTTGTTTCATTATGAAGTAATAACATCAGTATCACTAATATACTAATATGTTATTATAAGTATGAAACAACCCTATTTCACTATCTATCCATCCTACAGAAAATGAATTCACCACGCATGCGTACGTACGGAATACTGTCTCTACGTCGTGGTGTAATCTATTTTCCACCACCACCTTACTTGGATGGGTATAATGGTGAAAATAAATAAATATATATGATTATTGTAAAGTGGTATTGATTCTGAAATAGTATACATAAACTCCAATACAATTCCACAATCATGGTAATGATATCATCGCTCATGCGTACGTACGGAATACCGTCTCCACGAACACGATGAGATTCATTTTCCATGATTAACCATTCAAGAATGATTATAAAGTATATATAATGAATAATAATTAAATATATGACATAATGAAGCTACTGGATTTATGTATACATATATATATATATTTCATATACTTACTTCCATTCAAGTCATTAAGGAAAAGAAAACAGCGTTCATGCGTACGTACGGCCTACTGTCTCCATGAACGGTGTATTTCATTTCATTTATCTATATATTATATATATTTATGTATACTGAATATATGATATATATATCATGATTTACATTCTGGAAGTAATTAAATCATGATATAAGTAGAAATAATATCAAGAACAACAATTCCAAATACGTATGATAAATAAAACATTTTACCCAAAACGCTGCTTTGACATGAAATTTACAAAATAACGGGTAATATAAAGTCATAAGTGGACCATATATGATATCATAACAATGAATATGATTCTGTAATAATTAAATAACATTATTTAAATCATTATACAGGAGGTTCGGATATGTACGAAGCATATCATACCTAAGGTAAGGGATAACTTTTTCAATCTCGTTTTTATCCGAGATTGTTTATTCATAAGTATTTACTGGGGTTATATTTATCATCCATGTACTTGTTTCTAAAAAAGTTTTCATGTATTTTTAATGTCTTTTTTACCAATTTTTTATATTTATTTCATGGTATGTATGGAATCTTTTTTTTACAAGGCACTTTTGACTTTTCCGGCAAAAGTACGAGAAGAATGTTTTTTTAACTTATACGGCACGAACAAATTTTTTAAGTTTTATAAAGCATTATTTTCATGAAGCTTCCTCCAAAAGATTTCATGACTATTTTCAACAAAATCCTTATCTTTTAAAATTGCATGACATTTTTTGGAAAGATAATGATTTTGAAGAAGAAAAGATATTTTACTCAAGAATTCATTTCAAGTGTTTTATCAAAAAAAATTTTTATATAAGATGAAATTATTTAATATATGTATATTTCAAGTATCATGTCTCTATGATTTACATGGTTTCACTTTTCTTATTATGGAATTATATCCATTTTTTTATATGGATTTTGTTATGATGGGATGAATGATTTATGTTTATTTAGTGGCACAAGTAAGAATGATTTCATTATGAGATGGGTGGGACCTATATATACCTCCAATGAATTGGGTAAAGATTTATATCTCATGAGATAGACATGGCTGGAATGGTATGTTAATCTGGTTCAGTGTTACAGGACTGAAACGAGGAGTGAACTCGATTCAGAAAGGGAATTTGTCCACTAAGATGGTCTTGGAAACAATTTCTTGGCTACCATGGAAATCATATCATGTGGTTAATGTTTTTACACAATTATAATCTTTATTCCCAATCTATTTTATCATGATTGATGTTCTATTATGATTTATGCCTTACGTACGCCCATGTTTTATGTCATTGCTCAAGATTTCGATGTTTAAACATTATGTACATGTTTTTATGTTCAAATGTAAATGGTTTCTTTTATTTTCTCCATGCTTACCCTTACTGACCATTTGATCTCACCCTTTATAAGTTTTCTTTTCCCCATGATATAAAGAAAGGTTTTAGGTAAGAAAACAAAAGGGGAAGATGTTTATGGGAGATTTTGAAGATATTTCACCACAATTAGAAGATTATTTTCCGAGTTTCCAAAGACACTAAACTATTACAGTTCTTTGGTGTCTGTTTTTCTTATGTATTAAGCATTCTGAAAAAGTATTGTAATTTCCATGTACGTCAGGATTTGGGTCTCTACAAGGGAACTCTACTTCAGGAAGAGGAAAAACGATCTTCTTACAAGACTATCCCTTTGCAAACAGAGGAAATTTTCGATCACTCAAGATGAGACCAATTCTTTAATTCTTCATAATTCTTTGAATGGTAAAGGTCATAATCCCTAGTCAATATCCTACACATTTAGTAAATTCCATAACCTCATCTACATTATCAGGGTGACCCACACATGGTGGTAGGGGAACAGAGTTGTGGATTATCTTGCTTTAATAGCTAGCTCGGGCTCCAACATCACCTGTCTCCCTTCGATCATCTTCTTGAAACCATAGGGGGTTAATTTTATAAGAGGATATTCTCTTGGTTTACATTACATTATGCCACCCTAGTCCCTGTGTTCCATGTTTCTTGTCTCTTGTTTTGTTTTTTCATATTATTTGTTAGTTCCCTTGTTTCTTCTTGAATAAAACATTGATGACGATAATGAAAAAACAATACATTCTTTATATAGTGGAGAAGAAGGAGGTGAAGAAACTTATATAAAATCTCAAATCAAAATAAAAAATTAAAGAAATTATTGAGAAAAATAAAATCTCAATAAGTAAATGAAAATAATGAAGAAACTTTGTGAAATAATGTTAGATGAAAAGTAAGATCTTATTAAAATAAAATATGATCTTGTTTAAGAAATTAGGAACCTCAAATTGAAAGTGGTACAATGAGAAAAGATAACATATAATCTTCACAAGATAGTTTCTAGTAAGCACGATGAGGTATAAAAAGATTAATAAAACATTATTAAGGCTGATGGTACATTAATAAAGATAAATTAAAACATCAACAAAGCTTCTAAAGTAAAAGATGATACTTCAGAAGTTTATGAGAAATATAAAATCAATAATTCGTTGAAATCATCACACACTAAATATTATATTACATCTGATTTGGATAACTATGAGGACATCAAGAACATTTTTAGGAAATCATGGGTTTGGAAAGGATTTGAAAAATCCATCACATCAATAAAAGTTGGGAATTAACTATAGAATAAGGTTTACACACAACCATATGAAACTAAATCATAAAGACATTTTTAATATCAAACAAATCAAGAAATTCATATTATAATTCTATATAAAACTATGTTTTAATTGTCTTTAATGATTTTATTGAATCTATGGGCACTGGACATATAATTTTTGGAATTATTGTTAAATTATTGATATAAGTTATAATAAAAGTGGAAGTAATGGTGGAAGCCGATTGATTAACTTTCCTAAAACACTAAAAGTTGTAAATGTGGAATCTCAAGATATTAGAAAAATTTCAATGGAAAAAAATTGAATGTTTGGGAGAACATTGTGGAATATGTGACTATATTGGACACCATACTAAATATTGTTTGACAGTTCTTCCAGGGAAATTTTCTTATGGAATTAAAGAAAAGGAACCTGGAAAAAATAATGTTGAGGAAGGAGAATTAATTGTTGAAAATCTTCAAAAGAAAGTAAAAGGAAAAAACCATGGACTCTTGTTAGTGGTTGTTCTTTACAAATGATTCTATATTTGAAAATACTGAAAGAAATTAAAATTAAATATGGAGGAGAAGTTTCTTATCAATATGGTAGTTCCCTAAAAATTATTAGAATAGGAATTGATGAGATAGAAACTCAAAAAATAAAATATAAGGAAGTTTTATTTGTTAGTGGGATCAAACATAACTAAGTTATTCAGATCAAACATTATGAGGATGAAAAATAAGTGATATTAAAGAAAAAAATTTGTATCATCAAAATTATGAAAGATGAAAAAAATTAATCAAATTATAATAAACCAGGGGATATCTCTTTCAAATAAGAAAACCTTTCAATTACTATTACTTGAGTGATAAAGATGAAATCAAGTTATGCAATCACATAATCGAGTATCTTGGATAGAAAATTATAAGAAAATTTTAAAAAAATTGTTAAATCATTCAAACATTGAAAATAAAGGGATATTATGTTTTTCTAACTTTTCAAGAAGGAAAATGGGTAGTAAAAGTCACAAGAAATTGGGAATTCAATTTTCTTGAACACTTGATATTATTCACTCCAGTTTATGTGGGATGATGAGACATCAACAAAAAAGATATTTTTACTTTCTCAATTTTATTTAATATTTCACCTAGATGACCAACATTTTGTTTATAAATTAAAATTCATAGGTAGTATAAATCTTCAGAGTTTTTTAGAAGGTAATTTGCGAGAGAAATGGGTGTTTATATTATGATGTGGATAATTGATAATAGAAATAAATACAAATTCAATTCTTTTGAATCATATTTCAATAAATAAGGAAAAGAACATTAATAAAATTCTCCTTATAGACCTATAAAATAGAGATATAGAAAATAAAAATAGTTTTTTAGTGGAAATGTGAAGAATCGTGTTGGAAATATTTAAATAATTTACATTTTTCTTGATATAATCCTTTAGAACTATTGTACATGTGACAAAAATAAGTTTTTCAAGGATGAAAACAAACAATAATTCCTTTGGAATGTTGTATAAAAACCCTTTAGTGATACATTTCAAGGTTTTTATAAGTCTATGTTTACTAAAAATAAAAAAACTAGATCTTAGAAAATTTGATGAAAAATATGAGGAATTAGCTTTCGTAGGATATTCATCCAACAGAAGAAGTTACAAATACGGGAAAAATTGTTTACAAAAGTTATTGGATTTATATGATGTGAATGTTATTATAAATCCAACCATATTTAAAAAATATGCTAAAAATCTTGAGGAATATAAATTTAAGTCTTCTAACTAGAATAAAAAGTAATGATTTTTGTGAATAAAAATTAGTATGTGAACAATCAGATTAATCGTGTGATGAATAAAATGAGATAGGAAGAAGAAATATGAAATTTTGTACTCTATAGGAACAAGTAGAATCAGAAAACATCATTTGAAATTATAAAGGTCCAATTAAAACTAGAAGAAAGTTGAGATTAGAAAATCAGTTAGAATAGCTCGAAGGCCTTTATTTTTTTATTATTATTTTTGATAATCCACCATTAAAGGGTTGAGGTGGAACTCGTACAAGTCTTGAAAGCTTAGAGAGAATTACATGGCCTGTAGGTCTTAGAGGGAATCACACAGACAAGAAAACTTGGAACTACTCCTACCCAGCATATGCCATGATATCAGCACTCCACCTTCGTAGGGATGGTCAGCTAGCTGTCCAATAAAAAGCTACATAGGCCCGATACTGATGGAAAAGTCATACCATATCATTCTTTCAAATCTGGTTAGCTCTGCTCTAGTGAATGTGTCTTCCTTTTATCCTCATCTAAAGCCTTGTTCCTTGTAGTCAAACTGGTATATCTGAATTCAAGTGGCCCAAAGGCCTTTGGGTGGCCCTAAGACCTTAAGGAGGCTCGAAGGCCTTGAGAATCAACTGTCCTAAAGGCCTTGGGTGGCCCTAAGACATTAAGGACGCTCGAAGGCCTTGAGAATCAACTGGCCTGAAGGCCTCGGGTGGCCCAAAAGCCTTGCAAGACCCAAAGCCCAAACCGGTGGCCCAAAGGAAGAAATGGATGAATAGTTCCAGCTACTATAGTACCAAACAGTACCCGCTACATTGACTTCTATAGTGACTGCTATAGTAACCCTGAAATACACCTCCAACAGGGATGATCTCGAGTCTCTTGGATGCACCTACTGAGTCCTCACCAACCGGGTTGAGGCTCATGTGAAAAACGTGTGTATAGTTAACACTTGACTCTCATTGAGGGGGCCCCGCCAGGCCCCAGAGCATGCTGCACATTCCCTCTCTAGGCATATGGATTTGAATCACCCTATGCATAATACGCACAGTGTTTGAGTCTGGCGGGACTCGATCCTAGGCCGGTTCCCACGGAGAGAGAGGGTTACAACCAGCGGGTGAATGAAAATGAATGAACAGTTGGATTAGATTGATAAAAATAAACTGTGGGAACTTATTCCATATCTAGTAGATAAATAAGTTATTGAAACAAAATTAGTATATATAAACAAGTTAAATGAACAAGGATAATTCTCAAGAAAAAATAAATACTCTTTTTAATGGTTACGAATAGGTGGAAGGTGTTTACTTTGAATAAGATTTTTCCATAGTTTTAAGATTAGAAACAATTTGAATGATTTTATTAGTGGTTTCACATTTATGTTATAACATTTATTATATGGATTTAAATATACAATTCTTAAATGTTGACATTGAGTAAGATTTTTACATTGAGAAACAATGTGGTTTGATACTTGATAATGATGGATCAATGTTTGTAAATTGAATTTTTTTTGTATTGGTTAAAACAAGCTCAACATACCCAGTACTATAAAAATAATAATTACTTAAAAAGGATGAATTTTACTAAAGTGAAGTTTGAAGAAAACATATATGTGAAATAATTAAACTTCAAAACCCCAATTCTAATTTTTTTATACATATGATATAATTTTATCAAGAGATGATGAAAAGGATTGTAAATAAATTGATGAGGAAATGATAAATAATATTGAGATGTTAATGTTAGTATATTTAAATTTCTTCCTTAAATTACAAGTTCAACGGAATAAAAAATACATTTTCTTATCTCAAGAAAATTATTCTCAAGAATTTATAAAAAAAATTGTATGGAATAATATAATAAATAACTCTTATTTCTGTTGGGAAGAAGATGAGTAAAGACAAATCTGGGAAAATTGTGAATCAGAAAGATTTTTTAAATTTGATAGGAAGTTTGATTTATCTAATATCTTCAAGACCTAATATTGTTTTTTTGTGAATTTATGTTTCAAATATCAAAGTGATCTGAAGGAATCTAATCTATTAGAAAAAAAAAAGAAAATTCTAATATATCTTAACGAGAAAAATTCACATGGGATTTTATATAGAATAATTTGGGATATGAACTTTCATGGTTATAATAATGATAACTGGGATAGAGATTGAAATGATATAAAATATACTTTAGGTTTAACATTTTACATGGTAGAATGTTGTGTGATTTTTAATAGTGTGATGATTTTTTTAGTAACTTTAGGCATAGATGAATTAAAATATATTGTAGCTACCTAGTCTTGTACTCAATTATTATAGATAAAAGTACAGTTGGAATATTTAAACATCAAATTTTGTAAACCATTGAATATATTTTTTGATTATGTGAGTGGAATTTATCTTCTAAAAAACTTTTCCAACACTCAATATCAAATATCATCGATATTAATTTTACCTTAATAAAATAGAAAGTTTCTAGTGTTAAAGTTTTTTTGGAATATATTCAATGAAGTATCAAATTTTTTATATCATTTAAAAAGTTATGCCAAAATAATGATTTGAATAAATAAGGATGCAACTTCATGTTCATCATCCACCAAATAATTCCTAAACATATTAAGGATGTCCCCCTACTATTCTCTGTATTGTATTGAAAATGGGGAGAATGTGTACAAATGTTTTCTACAAAAGTGAGTGAAGTAAGTTTTTTAATGAATCAGAAGCTGTGGATATCATAAAATTGGTGAGAGAAAGAAAATTTAGAATACATAAATGTGAGGGAGGGAAGTTTATCTCAACATGGTTGTAAATTTTTAATGTCACCAAGTGATCTAATTCCATTAAAGAAATCACTTTTTATAATAGTGTGGTGTTAGGACACTCTCTTTTGAGAAAGTTTATTCTTTGGTAACATTTAATAAATTGAGTTGTTACAAAATATGTTCTGAAAATGTATGAGTGTTGAAAAATTAAGCGTCGAAAATTTTATTAAAGAGAGTTGTCAAAAAATATAAAGGGAGAAATTTAATATACATTATGATGTTTTTTAATAAATTTTTTTGTTTTTATTACAACTAAAATTTTAATTAATAATGTTTTTATAAAAGAGGTGAAATTCTCAAATGTGTTTATTTTAATGTGTATGGAAATTTGACAGAGAAAGATTTCTGAGCTGCTGTAAATAAAGAAAGCTTTAATGTCCAAAATTTATGAAAGTTTGGATTTTGTAAAACTTTACAAAGTATGTATGAAGATGCTTTTTGAACTCAAAGTACTAAAAATCAAATAAAAACTTTTGATAAAAGTTTTCAAAGAAATGAGGATGCTATAGTTTTCTGGATAAAGAAGTTGTTAGAGAACTAAAAGTATCAATTGACTGAAGATTTGTTATTGAAATTTTTTTTATCAGAATGACCATAAAATAATCCATCACATTGACCATCAGTTGTAGATTTTGTTCGAAATTCAATGTTTGTACATGTCACAGGAAGCAAAATAATGGTTACAATGTTTTTGATTAGATGCACCATCATATTCTCTATGAGGGGATGATTTGGTTTTAAATACACAATTGATGGAAGATAAAGAACATGAGAAATATAATATGTAGGTTTTTAGTTATACCAATAAGGAATTGAATTCAGATCATTAGAAAAAGTCTTTTTTATAAATATAGAAGGGTTGCGGTTAATTAGATCGTATAGTATTGAAAATGTAAAAGAAGTAAAAAAGTAAATCAAATAATCTTATAATGTCTATTATTTAGACTTTATCTTCACACCAATCCATCAGGATGAGTTTTTGACACTGATCCATCTGATGTAGATTTTTTATAAAAATTGATGATGACCAGAAGAAGAAATGAAGTGTTTTAACAAATCGGTTTTGAATATCTGTAAAAATACAATGGAAGAGATCATATTTGATAGGAGTAAGAAAGCATATGAATAGTTTCTCTAACCAATACAACATATGAATAATAATATTGGATGGATAATTATGATTAGACTTAGAATGTGGAATAAAAATTAATGTTTCACAAAAACTCATGAAGTTTCTACTGGATAATCATTATGGGTTTCTAAAGTCTTTATAAGTTTCAACAATGTAGTCAACCATTTTTGGTTGACTTACTACATATTAGTGTGTAGTCATTTTGTTTTTTTATTTTAGTGGGTTGAGGGAAAAATATGCAATATAATTGAATTTGGCTCAATAAATCAAATTATGGGAAGTGAGGTCTAATGGAAAAGTGGTGTTATAATGTTTTTATGTGTCATTTCATTAGATTAATTGTTTTTTAATAACATACACCAAATTGAACTTCTTACATAACTTTCAAGAATATGAAATGTTGAATATGTTATAGATAATTCAAGAATATTATAGAAGACTCTAGAGGAGTGTATAAGAGTAGAGAATCAACCCAATGAAATTAAAATGAGAGTAAAATTTCGATTTATGAATTTAAGTGAGTGAGAAAACTAAATTGGTTTACCACCTTTACTTTTACGGAGAACCTGTAAATTTTGGTGCATATTAAATTTGAGATTTTTATTTTTTAGAGAGAAAAAGTTTGAAACACTAAAATATTTTGTCGTAAGTGATATTTATATCTAAAGATATTTTCTATTTTGAATAATGTTTCCCATATATACGTTTTTGATCAAAATATCAAATAGAGGTAATTTCATATTACCAAACATAGAGAATCAGACTAAGGGGATCAATCTGAGTTTTAGGAAAAAAATTGATAAGTGAAGTTTTTTTAAATAAGAATATAAAAAAATGGTTTTTAGAAAAGGTCCCCTGGATAGATCCCATCAGATAGAATCCATCAGACAGAGCTTTTGAATTGAATTTTGTAGAGTAGAAACTTTCAAGTTTCAGATCTTTTATTATGTCTCAAATTATATGAGAAAAATGTGTAAAATTAGTGGAGTTGGTATAATCATCCCTATCAGGATATGGTGGTTATATAATAGAATTTAACATAATATTTATTCAATTATTCATAAAATTGAATTTCTATTAACCCATAGGAGTGGTTATGGAAAGGATATAGGTGATAAAATTGAGCCTGAACCTTTTAGATCTTATTTTCATTGTTTATTTTTTTACTTTCTCATACATGTGATTTTTATAAACTATGATAATTAAATAAATCTAACATGTTGCAATGGTTAATTTTTCAAAAGATGAAATTTATAAGAATGAAACAACTGATTCAACCATCACCCCCCTCTAAATTATTTTACAGTCCTTTATAACTTCAAAAAAATGATCAAAAACATGATATACATAAAAAAAATATCCAAAATAAACCCACAATTCATGAATATGTGAGAATAATACAATCACAAAATGAAAATACCAAATAAAACTCATAGGCAACAACTGTAAAGAAAATACCAAATTGCAAGATGGTATTTTCCATATTAGTCACCAAAATCACCATGGAAAATTAAAGAAATTTATATATATGGATGATAATAAAATTTATACTTAGTTAGATCATACCCAAGAACTCCCTTGTAAATGTGGAATAATCATACCAATGCATCAATGAACAAGTAGCAGTACCAACAACCACTTACCAGGTCAAATACCACCCAACCTAACCAAGACACACTCACTAAATATTGCATCCAATGTAAGGAAATATTATCAAGAAATATAATCAATGGTTCCCTTTAGACACTTTCCTACTTATTTTACACTTTAAAACCCCAACGTCAATCTTCCTATGCTCAATATCTCTAATATCTAACATGGGTCAAGTTGTAACCCTACCTATGAAAAACATCTACAACATCTAGGATCCAGTGTGGTCATCAATCTATCAAAACTATTAACATGGATATATCAAAATCCATAGCCACATCATCATTCACATCACCCCATGTCGACTAATACACATCACTTCTCATATGCATGTCACATAACCAATATATTAGTGTATTGTAAACATAAAGGCCATCAACCTCAAGCCATCCACCTACCATACACAACCACCACTATATATCATCACATTTGTATATTTCATAGTAGGGTATAATAAAGGTGAATGATATCGACCTCATTACCTAACCCTACCATGCATTACAGACACCATGTACATTACCACAAATCATTATACCTAAAGGGATATAAGGGAAGATGAAGTATATAACCCTCTTCCCTCACCAATATAGATATTAGAGAGAACATCAGGAATTCAAAACAATGGGATGTTGGTAAGGATATCAAACTTGTATGGGAGTGTAAATAAATCATAATAAAATAAATCATATATATATATATATATATTAGTCACAAAAAATCCCAGCCCTTATGTTCATAATAAAATAGAACCATCACTTCCCACCATCAAAAACACATTATCATTATCGTACACCACCACCATATTGATATATTTCACTATAGATAATCTCACATTCCCATACGCACTTTTCATATAAAGAATTCATAAAATTGTTTTTAGTCATAAAATTAAACCATTTTTTAATTTAACATTGACCAACTAATTCACATTTTTTTCTATTCAACACCGTATTTAATGAAAACCACTCTTATAAAATTAACCTTTTCTTATAAGGTTCATTGTTACTAGTTATATTCTACTAATTCTAGGAAATGACCAAAAATCGCATGAAGATGAATCAGGACATCATATTGTAATGAAATATATTTCCCCTAGCCAACAAAATTGATGACAATGCAGCCCCAATCCATAGGCCAAAATAATAGACTATCTAAAATCAACTAACCACAACCAAACTGGCCTTCAATATGTCACATGATTAACCACACAACCCTAATACCCACCATAATCTAGTGAAACATTTCCAAACAGTCTAAAAAATTCCAATAAATATAGACTAACTAACCAATACAAACCAACCAGCATAATTGAATCTAAGAATAATAATAACACCAGAAGAATCCCTATATAACAAAAAAAAATAAAGCCATAAAAAGTTCCCAATTAATTCAACATAAATGAAAATAACCAAATACAGAAATAACCTCTACTATAACCCCCGTTTAATTATAAGAAACATCTTTATTTACCAATTCACACACAATATATTAAATTATAATCAATAAGTAATTAGCATTTTATGAAAGGTGAATTCAAGGGAAAAAATATAATCAATACACAATTATCAAATAAAATAGTATTTTATGAATTATTAGTGAACAATAATAAAGTGAAATAAAAATAATATGGAAGCAAGAAAAACTCTTAAAAATACTCCCTTCCCCCATTACCTTTATTTAGTATACTTTATTATCTTCATTGGGTTAGTCCATTCTACTCACCAAAACAAAAAATATTAATCTAGTATCATAATTTATATATAATAAAGTAGAGTTTTCAAATAACCTACTTAAACTAAATATTTATATATATGTTACATTTGAAAAAAATAATAAAAATAAAACCACTAAGACAAAACATGAAAGGAACATCCCAATAAACCAAAACCGAAATAACCCCTCTCAATGAAATCACCTCATGTCTCTAATAACCAATCACCCAATGATAATAATAAAAGGTAATAAAAAGGGGTTTAATGGACTAAAAAATCCCAAAGTAGTTTCCAAAGATTCAATAGAACTGATGAAGAAACACTGGATTTAAAAATTTATCGAAGAAATTTTTCTAATTTAACATAGTGAAACCCCCTAGACCACACCACAACAGGATGACGTGGAACAAAAATCCTGGTGGAAGGAAGTGACTCATACCGCAACAAACTCAATCTAAATCCAAAAATAAAATAAAGGAAAACCATGAAACATATCTAATAAAACAAATAAAAATCTAAATAACCTCAGTCATCTCAATTCCATAATTATACTCCAATTGGTAGAGGAAAAGAAATCCAACCCTGATCTCCACAGTTTGTATTAGGATTCACATTTCAAGGGCTTTCAAAATATAAGGGGTGACTACCCCATCATCAACACTACTAGGCCTTTCTCCTCTCTATAAAGGCAATCCCAAAGCTACACCATACCAAAATTCAAGAAACCAAACTTTAGTTACCCTAAAAAATACAAATCCAACAATATCAACCTCCAAATCAAATACATTGTAGCAAATAAACCCACACCACATCCAACAACAAACAAAACATCCATAGTGTATGGCATACCTTCATGGTGAAAAATCAGTCCCCAACTAAAATTCAGATCAAACTCCATTGATCTCTCCTTAAACCTCCACATGCCATATATAACTCCCAAAACACATGAATCTAAAGGCTAAATTTTTTTAACCAATAAATTCTCAAATAAAATTAATATTTTTTAATTGTTAATTTTACTGTTTCATATTTTCTATTTTTATATAATTATTATAATTTTCATTATTTTTTAATCTATTTCATTTTTGATATTTTCTTATTTTAAACAATATATAATACATTTAGATTTTTAAATTTATGTTATAAATTTTTTTTATAAATTTTAATATTTTTTTCACTAAAGCAATGTTTCTCTAAAATTTCAATAATTTATTTGATGAAAAGTAATTTTATATATTTTGGTTTTTTTTTTTAAAATCTTAATTTTTAAATTTCATTAAATGTTAAATATTTATTATATTTCTTTATACATATTTATAGATTTAATTTTAATATATTTTAATTTTTATTTAAATGTTTTTTATTATATTATTATCATTTTTTCTATATTTTAATTATCAATTTATTATTTCTATATGTTTTTAGAAGACTAAAGTTTTTATAATTTTTTTATAAGTAATTTTGTTAAATTAAATAAATTTTTTTATATATATTTTTATATTAGTTTTTTTAATAAAATAACATTTTTAAATTTTTAAAAAATTTATTTAAAAGTGGAAAAAAAATTTAAATGTTTATTTTTTTATAGAATATAAACTTTTATGTTTTATTATTTTATTTCAATGAAACATCCAATATTTTATTTTTGTTTTCATATTTTTATTCATTTTTTCAAATATTAATCATATTATCATCTCCTCTAAGGTTGTTATGATAAAAGTTGAGGAGAAGTTAGAGTTGAATTAATAGAGTAAATATTATTTTGAAAATGCCGAAGATTAGGGGGATACTATTAATAAATATGATGTACCACAAAAAGGTGAAGCTCAAGTGTCCTCTAAATTTATCTTAAAATATCTAAGCATATAATTTCATCTGGTAACTATGATGATACTCTCATAAATAATTATTGGGGATATTCTACTAATGATTTTTTTTATGAAGGTGTAAATTCACTTAAATTTCCAAATCCTAATACAGTTATATAAATATTTTGTATTAATGATGGTGCCCACTATAGTTGAAGTAAATATCATTCTTCTAATACTAGTGGTGTTATGATAAATGAATTTATATTGGAATATCCTAAGGATTAATCCATGAATTCAATTGAAAAAGAAACGAAACCCTCCAATAGATCTCCTAATGGTAGATTTTTTTAATTTAGTGTTTAGATAATTCATTTAAATTTATATAAACATTGTCATCCCCTCAATTAATTTAAATATTTTTTATTAATAATGGGTCTTAGACATCTTTAATTCAAATAAATATTAATATTTTAAATTTTCTATAATTTTTTTCAATAGAAAAAAATTATTTCTAGATTTTTTAATCTATTAAAGATTATAATAGAAATTTTAAAATAAATTTAATAGAATATTTTATTAGAAAACATTTATTTTATTTATTTTTTATTCAAAAATAACAAATAAAATACTATATTTTTTAAAATAGAATTTTTTTTCCTATAAATATTTGATAGTAAAATATTTGTTTTATTTTAAACAAAATAATTAAAAATAGATATCATCTCAATTTTTAAAAAAATATTTGAAATTAAAAATAAAAATTATAGATTATTTTTTATGCGATTATAAACATTTTTTCTTATTATTTTCGTTTAGGGAATTTGTTTTAATGATTTATCAATAAAACCATATTTTTTATTTTTCTTTATATTTAAAATATTTCAAATTTTATATTTTAGGATTTATTTTCTATTCTTTCTTTTTTATTTTTATTTTTTAATAGGATTAGGTTTTTATTAACTTTATTTAATTTTTACAAATATAAAATAAAATATATGGATTAATTTTTAAAAATCACTTTATTTCATTTTTAAAATGAGATTTTTATTTTATCATAATTTTATCTATTTTATTTTAGTTTTTAAATATAACCTAATAATTCATGAATTTGTTTACATATTTGATTTTAAAATAAATTAATTATTATTTTTCCTAACAGTTTTAAAAAAAATAAATATATTAGATATTTTTATAAAAAAAAATTGGTGGGAGATTTAATTTATATACTAATCATTTTTTCAACATTGGATAATTTTTATTTTATTTTTTATTTATTTTAAAGAAGAATAAAATTTATAGAACTTTTCAATTTACCTTTTTAAAAGAATTGATTGTTTTTTATTCTAATTATTTCTCTAAAATTAAAATATTTTTTTACCTTTTAATTTTTAAAATTTTAATTATATAATAATTTTCTTTATTTATAATTCATTTTTATACGAATTTTTTCTTAGTATTTTTAATTCATTTAATTTTCCAATCCTTTTCCATTTTTTAACAAAAAAAAATATTTTTATGTTCTCATTTTATTTAAAAATATATTTTTTTTTTCACCATTCCCACTTTCTCTTTTATTTATTTTTCATTACTACCATAATTTATTTTATCAATATATTCTTTAAATTTTTTTAACTTAAAGAACATTTTCTTTTTTTCTATTTTTTTATATATTTACTAATTTACATGTTCTTATTATTTATTATTTATTATTTTTTGGAGTCCATGAATTTTTATTTATTTTTTTAAAAAAAATCTAATAGAATAAAAAATTAGTGTTTTTTATTTTGGATTTTTATTATTTGATTTTTAATAAATAATTTTTTTTCATTCAAATGTATTTCCTTATCCAGTAATTTTATATGACTTTATTTAGTTTATTTTATTTTTAATTTAAATGGTTTTTTTATTTTTATCATTTTCTTATTTTATTATTCTTTATGTGAACATAGTTCCCCTATGATTTTTAATTTACTTAAAATAAAAATAAATTATTATGATTTTAAATTTTTAATATAAATTTTTATTTTTATGTAATATTTTATAATATTAAATTACTATATTAATTAATAATTTTAATTTTAATTTATATAATTAATTAGAATGTAAACTAATTGTTCTATTGTTCTATTCCTTATTATAATATTGAATGATTTTTTCGTGATGTTTTAAATTTTTTGAGTAAATTTTTTTAAATGATAAGATAGTAGGATCAAGGGAATTTTGAAATTGAGATTCTTTTGTGACTCTGGTGACCTAGGCCTTCCTGTAATCTATGGTGTCATTTGATCTAACTTAGGAGAACCCTCTCTAAGATGACCCTAAACCCCATATCAATGATAATGGTAAAAAGGTGATAGGACTGAACTCTATCCAACATGAAAATTCTGATTGACCTATGATACATCAAAGAGATCATACCTTATTTTTTAGAGGCATCTCTTTTGTCGAGGTTTTAAATGATCCCTCTGCCTTCTTTAATAAGTAGAATATTTAGGTTTCAAAGGTCAATAAATTTGAGGATGGTGGCTTTTTAGTTTTTGGTTGATCTAGAGGCTCCTCACTATAGGGTAATACTTTGAAAGTTTTCTATCCTTTGTCATATTATCCTTTACATTTGGGATAAGCACTGGTGAAATGGGGATTTTGAAGACAAGATGACTCATTTTTAGGGAATCAATAATTGAAAGATATTTCCAATAAAGAAATATTTTTTTATCATTCTTAACAACATGGAGAAGCTCAACGTGATCTAGAAAATAAGGATCCTACTTTTGAAACCTGGTATCTTTTGGTTATCTAAGTGGGATTTGGATTTCAATCCCCACATCCAGAGGTAATCAATGGCCCATATTTATATCGAACACTATGGATTGAGTTGGGTATCATGGCATCTAACAATTCTCAATGATATTGGTTAATATTTCAGGGTTCCTATGATATGGAACTAGCATACTTTGGAGGGTGTGGACGGAGACTATACTAGCATTATTGTATATTCCAACATCGATTGTAAATTTACAAAATATATCTCCCTTATTTCTAATGACTATAAAATTAAGGTGATAATTGAGTATAAATATATTCCTTTTTTCTCAAACACATACAAAATTATGGATCTCTCTATTGAAAATTTCTGAGTTATTCATAAGCAAGAGGAATTTTCATCCTCTAATATGGCATGGAAGGAGGTGGATAGAAGGTTTATAGTCAAGGGAGATACATTTGAGAAGTTTTAATCCTCTAATAAGTTTTGTGATGAAAATGTTTTGGAACATTTTTCTATGCTACTTGGAAAATCAATCTTGAAATATTCTATCGATAATTTATGGTTTTTCAAAGTTGAAGAGGAATAATATACAGTGGGTACTGAAGGGTGATATGGAGGCAATGTAGTGGAACCGGAAACATAAGTACCCAAATAACTAATTAAAGAATCTAAATTTAATGGGAATGGCATGGAACCTAAAAAAACCTCATAAAATTATGATTAGGACACAAATTTGGAAACCTACCACCTTGATGGGTATGTGAAGAGACATAATCATAAATAGGATTATAATTGGGGATAATGGTATCTAACTTGGGCTCCTTGATAGTCACTAATAACATAGTAGGATTTGAAATAGATAGCTCCAATTTTGTTGAACCTATATTTAAGGAGGAAAATGAACCCACACCGGACTAGTATGTTCTCTCTATGAAGGATGAGGAAATAGAACCCATTTTTAATGAAACAAATCCTCTAAATAAACCAATATAATTCAATGATAAAGATGATAATCTAAAATTCCTAAAAAATATAGATAAGGAAACTTTTTATTTGGAGGATTCCAACTCCATTACTGACATTATAAATTCATGTTATGACACTAGGGATATCAAAACCAAATAAAAATAACGTTTGGATAAACTCACAAACTCTATATCTATGGAAACACTAGGAAAAAAGTTACTGGGTACTCCTAAAAAGTCCTTTGCTAAGAATAATTCAAGAGGAAGAATAAATAAGGGTACTATTGGAAAAGATCCCTCATAGTGGTTCTTTCTGAATTATTATGTTTGTTGAAAAAGTTTGAGGATTTTAATAAAGTATGAATGCCAATGAGGTATGAAGAGTGATAATGAATGTATGATCTCTTGGATTTGAGATTGTGACCTTATATAGCGTGAGATTTTTTATCTCATGGAGAAAAATATTTCTCATCTCAAAGAGTGAGATATGTCTCAAATGAACTCACAAATCACCAGATGATTTTTAGAAGATCCCACGGTGAGTTCACATGAAGCACATATGATTTTTAGTTTATCTCATGAATATATCACATGAATTCTGTGAATAATAAAAGATAAAAATTACAGAGGTATCTTATGGTCATTGAAAATCGTGTGACCACATGTTTTCCTTTGGATCTCAATATGGGGTCACATGAAGTGCTAAAAGGCAATGGAGCTGGCGACATGATAGTCTCTGGATCTTGTGATGAGATCATGAAAAGTGAATGATTGTTAGTGGATCTCACAATGGGATCTAATGAGGCGTTGGAAGAAAATGTCATTGGACATGTGGTTTTAATTATTTCTCATGATGGATTCATGAGACACTCTAAAATACAATGACAATGATCATGATAAACATTTTTGACATGTGTAAATTGATCATTTGAAGTGCTTGTGACGTGTGGCAAGTGGTCACATAGAGTGATCACACAAATCATGTAAGGTGGACTGTCAAAGATGTGTAACATATAGATAAATATGTTTTATGGAGTTAAGGTGGTGCATTTATGACTATTAATACCCCTTAAACAATAATTAATAAGTTAAGTAGTTTTCTTAATTTGTTTGATCCAAATAAATATTATTATTCATGAGTCTTGTGATTTGCGTAATCAATATTAAGCCCCACGAAAGGATATCATGAAAGACTATTATGAAGGAAAGTATGTATTGGGTGGTTGAATGTATAAGTATAATCATTGATATCTTGTGATCTGTATGAACTGAAAAAAGTCTCACGGAGTTGTCTTACAATGGAGTCTCATAATCCATGTGTTCTGAATGGTGTCACACAAAGGGAACTTTCGGAGGGGTTTCATAGAGAAGTCTCATGGTGGAGTCTCATGATCTGTATGATCTAAAGGGTGTCTTATGAAGGGATCTTATAGAGGGGTCTCATGGAGGAGTCTCATGGTAGATTCTCGTTATCCACATGATTTTAAGGGTTCCTCGTGAATGGGTATTATAGAGGGGTCTTGCAAAGGTGTCTTGTGAAAAGGTGTTTGTCACTACATTCATGAAACAAGACCATTAATACACACACGTGTGTTATTTAACTTTTAAATTATTTTGAAAATATTCTACTAGGGGATCAGTTCATTCACTTTAGAGATAGATCAATGAGATTTCAAATTCAGAAAGGTTATAAACCAAAAGGGATAGTGATTCCACCCCAAACATTGTAACAGTTGTGAGATTTAGTGGATATTGTACATCAACACATTTTCTTTTGTATTCTCTTTAGATATAGCCTAGTGAGTGTGAACCAAGTAAAATTTATGTTTCATGTGCATGTTTTAATTTTTATTTATACTATTCAACTCAAAGGACTGAGAATATAGTTTTTTCTAATGATGAAACAATATTCAAAGAAACATTTGTTTTAATCTTTCAGAAACTGATTCACCCCCCCCCCCCAGGGTATTAAACTATGTATGGATAATAATTGGAATCCAAGGAATAGTTTAATTTCATATTTTCAATCTCATTGAAAGTAATGGAAGTTATTAATCGCAAAGTAATTCTGATCATCAATGGAAATAATTTTTAGATATGGAAGAATAGAATGCATAAATTCTTTTGATCATTAGTTATAGATGTGTTTAGAGCTGAAATTCATGGTATTTCATCTAGTATGGATAGTGTAGTTTTATCAAAACAAAAATATAGATAATTGGATTCTGATGGTAATGAAATCAATGCATTTAGGGATATTTATCCAATACAATCTACACAAAGGTGATATCATGTATGTCATCACATGCTATGTGAAAAAAGATTCTTAATATTTATAAAATATATTCATAATACTGAGAAGATAAACTGTAATTTATGTGGAATATTTATGTGGACCCCAGAATTAACATCAATGGTTCTATAGTTTCATTCATTTATAAGGTGAATGTTATTGTGTATGACAAGTGTGGTCTTAAATAAATTCTTAAAGATGAAAAAATTGTTAAGATCATATTAAGAATACATACAACTCAATTCAATCTAAAATTATTTATAGTATAGGATAAATATTAGAATGAGATGACATCAGATAGCTTACAGAGTAATCTTGTTGGTTATGAGATTAGAAATGATGATAATGACTCTATGGAGAATAGGAGACCAAAGAGGTGGAATTCAAGGCCCTGAATAATCTCTCTATAGAATATGGCTAAGAGGATGATATTGTGTATTATGTTGTACCATTACATTCCTTAAATTTTTAAATAGGATAATAAAATTTTAAATGGAGACTTCCATTATAATGATTTTTTTATAAGAGTCGGACATATTGCAAAATTGTTTTTCATGAAGTTTCAAGATGAGGATGAGGATGATGATGAGTCTCCAAAGAAGAAGTCTCTAGCTAGTATAAAATGAAGGAAGAATGTGAAGTGAGATTTCATCAAAAATAAGAATCTATATTCATAATAAAATGTTTTGTCAAAATAATTTAAGGCGGAAGAGATAGAAAAATACAATTATCATAGAGAATATGTTGTGGTGGAAGTTATAAGTAACTCCCAATAAATGGAATAAAGTAATAATGATGAAGGATATGTAGAAGTGATCATTTACCTACAGGTTTAATTAGAGGATTATCTTGAGGAGATAGATGTTTGAAGATCTAAAATTAAAAACTTAATAGATTGGTTTTTTATGAGAAACTATATATACAACACTAGGAAGAAGAGAAGTTTGATTTGAATACTAAAAGTGAAAAGATCAGATAAAAAAATACATAAAACATGGATAAAGTAATTTTATTCAAGATCAATGTAGAATAAAAGACTATATTTATCCATATCTTATTTATGATAGTAAAAGATAGAGAAAAACTTATCTAAAAACTTGAGGAGGAATTTTTCAACCTACAAATAAAGGTAAAAGATTAAGAGAAAATTTTAACTCTTTATATGATATCAAGAAAGAGGGTTTCTCAAAAGGTATAAAATGTAAAATTTCAGTTTGAAGGACCATCAAATTTATCAATGAAATTTCTGGAGAATAAAACAACAAATCAAAACAACATAGCTTGTGTGGGAATTAATCAAAAAAAATCAATAATGATTTATTTAAACCCACAAGCTCCCACTTCAAGGTTAAATATTAATTTATAAGTGAATCAAAATTATAAGATTCATATATACCAAGGGATAACTAGTATTTTAGTAATGTCATGCAATAATAAACCTCATATCAAGTGTTAATTTTGTGGAAATATGGCACATTCCCAAAATGTATGTTCTATAGCCAATTGGTACCAATAGGGGAAATAGAAACAGAGATATCCAAACAGAGTTCAATATTCTAGAAATGATTTTAAAGGTAACTGTTTTTACTGTAGATGATTTGGGAACATGGAAAAATATTTCTTGTCGATAATTTGGTGTAATAAATAAGAGTATAACCAAATAAATTTAATGCATCGACTCAAGGTGTCATCATATAAGCTGAAAACATGAAATTAATTTGAAGCTCTACAAGATGAGGTTAGACTATCATACACTGAGGAAGATCAATAATATCAGTCAACATCAAGTATGAATTTAAAGACATGGGTCAAAAATAAATGAGATGAGTAGAAAGTGGTTTGATATATTTCCTTTGAGTCAGTGAACATAGATCATTGATAGTGGGTGAACCTCCAATATGATAGGAAATAAGAATCTGGTGATATTTATTTTCTAAAAATGGAATATATTTTAAGATTTGGTATTAATTAAGGTGTAAATATTATCATATTAGTAAAATCCAAGGTCAAGGGAAAATATATGAGGCATCAATATGTCTTGGTTTTTTAAAGTCTTAATCAAAACTCATTAAGTTTAATTCAATTATATTACTCAAGAATTTATATATTTTGTACCAATAATTTTTTAATCATCATGGGAAATGATGGGGTAGTTTTTTTCACGGGAATCACACAAATGGGAATTTATACCTTGTTAGTGGAGAATAATACATGTTCTTTTAACCAAGGAATAATATAACAAGTTGTGTCATAAACATCTTGTCCATATAATCCAAACATCCTTAGAAGATCTGGTAAAATGTGATGCTACTCGAGATCTCCAAAAGATATCATGTGACCTTAATCATACATGATTTTCCTATCAAAAAAATTACTTTAAATACGTATAAGGAAAAAGATAAAAGGACATCAAAAGTTTTTAAACTAGTTCATATTGATGTATGTTGACCAATTTCACCAAGATATATTAATCAGATGAGTTATTATGTACTTGTTATTGATTATTTTATCATAATTTTATGTGTTTAAATTGTCACCCACAAGTTTGAGGTGTTTAGTTTCATAACAAATAATCAAAGGGATATTGAAAAGATGCTAGATCAAAATATCTAGAAGCTACCAACTAATAATGGAACAAAATTAAAAAATATCCAAATGTAATATTATCTCAAGAAACATTGGATAAGTCACTATATTTATGTAGTAAGAACGCAATATAAGAATGTATTGGTTGAGAGAATAAATCATATTATCAATAAATTTTCCAGAATGATGCTAATCGAGAAACACTTTCTAGAGAAGTTTTGGAAAGAATTAGTGTTGAGATAGGTCTATATTTCAAATAAATACTTATTGTATTCAAAAGAGAAAAATACTCCATAAGAGCTATGTTATGGAAATAAGTCAACATTTAAATACTTTTGAGTCTTCAAAATTGTGTTTTTTATCTTCAATAAAGAAAAAGTATAGGAATTTTGAATCTCATGGAGACAAACAGACATTTCTTGGTTACTCAAGACAAAGAAAATCATATAAATTCATTAATAAGTGATTGGGAAAAAATACAGAGATAATTTATGTTATTGGGGTATAAAATTAGAATAATCGTCAAAAAAATCCATGAGCAGCCTTGGGGGTAGTAATGAGTAAGTGAGAATCCTTGAGGGAGTTCAAGTACCTGTGCTATATTTAGAATAAGATTCAGATGATGAGTAGAATAAACCCATAAAGAAACCAAATAGTTGAGTCTAAGTTGATAATCATAATATCATTGGGGATCAAACAACTCTATTGCATATAAAGAGTATTAAGACTCTATAGTATGCATATATATTATCATAGTTATAGCCAATGTGTTTTGAAGAAGCTTCATGAGATGATATTCAGGCTCAAGCAATGAATGAAGAAAATAACCAAATAGAAAAGAATCAAATGTGGGAGACTATTGTGGTACTAATAGAAATGAATTTCATTAGGACCAAATGGGTTTTCTATAATAAGATGAATGAATATGGAATATTAATTTGAATGAAATCATGATTGATGTGAAAGAGATATTGTTAGATAAAGTGTACTTATGTAGATGAAAAATTTTCAACTATTGTAAGGCTAGATAAATTTTGATTATTCTAATACAAATTAGTGAAAAAAATAATAAATGTTTTCAATATAGAATTTAATTAGGTATTTTTGAATGGGATTATAGAAGAACAAATTTGAATTAAAAATCTAGATAGTTTTCTTATTCATAAATATGAAAATAATGTTTTTTTTTGTTAAAGAAGGCTCTATATAGGTTGAAGTAGGCACTAAGAACATGGTATTCATGACTTGAATAGTATTTGATGAATCTAGGTTTCCATCATGGTGGATTTGATTATAATAATTATGTTAATAATTAGAGTAATCAATTTATTATGTTTTAGGAATATGTTTATGTAATAATATTTTTTGGATAAAATGAAGATAATTGAAAAATGTTTTTAACATTTATAAAATGCGAGTTTGAAATGATGATAATTGGAAAGCTAAAGGTTTACCTATATTCACAAGTAAAACATGGAAGACATGGAACATTTATTTCTTGATAAAAATATTCCAAGGAGGTTATGAGAAGATTTATAGTGGAAAACTACAATGAAATAAAAAAAATCATTCTACACAGATGAAATTTTCAAGTGATAATGAAGAAAAAAAAGTAAATATCATAGAATACAAAAAGATAATTGGCATTATATTATACTTAATAGTTACTTGGCTTGAAATTTTTTTGCCACATTCTTGGATTAATGTTATCAAATTAATCCCAAATAAATCCACCTACTTATAGTGAAAATAATACTATGGTATATCAAAGGAATAATAGGTTCCAGTTTACTATAAAATGAAAAATTTGAGGGTGATTTATTTGGGTTTATAGATACAGATTAAGTTAATTCAACATATGATTGAGATGTGAAGAATTGTATCTTGGAAGACTATTTATTTCATAGTTAATAATGAAACAATATTCATTTTTTCAAATCACCACAAAAGATAAAAACATTGAGGCTACTCAAGCATACACATAGTTGTTGTGGATAAAGCAGAAGCTTAATGATATGGGAGTTGATGTGAAGTATTTGATTTCAATTCATTGTTATAATTCAAGTTATATAAATATCAATAAAAATCCAGTCCATCACTCAATGAAAAATCACATTGAAATAAAATATCACATTATCAAGGAGAAAGTGGAGCATGGACTTATAAATCTAGAGTATGATACTATTAATCTATAGGTGGTATACATCCTTACAAAGGCCTTCCCCCAAAAAATCATTTAAATGAAATCAATTATCTCTTAGTGTTCAGTCAACTAACCATACAAGAATAGTGTGTATGTGAACCACCTTCTCCCCGAGTTATGGTGTATTTTTTTCATATATAAATTATAATCCACAAAGGAGTGACATTTGAGGTAATTGAAAAAGAGGGAGACAGTGTATTAATCAATATAGGGGTGAAAATGATAGAGGGAGCATCAAAATAGGAGGAGTTTTAATCTGAAAATGCTAAAAATAGTCTTTCAACGAAGAAGAATCATGAAAAAAGTGTGTCCTTTGGGTTGAAGTTTCAAGAAGTATACATGTGGAGGTCAATAAGTGATCTCAAATTTAGATCTTGTTCAATATTTTGATATTGAGAAGGTTTACAGTGGAAGGTTTGGGTATGAAGTGATACATTGTGTAACTTTTCATGATACTCTTGTTTCTAACATCTTGCTTCACTCATGTGGTATTATAGTATATTTTGGTATGTCCTTGATCACTATTTTGGGCTGGTAAAATAAAATGGTTTTTCAGGAACATGACTTATCAAAAAAGTTGGTTTTTAAGAGTTATAAGTGTTATCAACATACCCAAAGTAGGATAATATTTTTAAAAATACCTTATAGTGGTGATTTGGGTTGAATATGTTTTTTGACATGGTTTGAGGTTGTTGATGAAGGATAGTTATTAAAGGTCTAATCTCATAGAGCATGAGATGTTTGATCTCAAATAATGTGAATGTCTAAATAGATCATGTGAAGCACGACCTGATTTTTACAATATCTCATAGTTAGTTCATTGAATCACACCTTATTCTCAGTTGATATTATGAAGAGATCACACGAAACATGTGAACAAGAAAATCTAGAAATGACGATGGTATCTCATGGTCATTAAAAAGCATGTGACTATATGTTTTTATTTGGATCTCATGATGGGGCCCGTGAATCCCTGGAAGACAACGGAACTGGCCACATGATTGTCTTTGGATATTGTCATCAGATCATGCGTAGCACATGATTTCCAGTGGATCTCACAATGGGATCTCAGAAAATGATAGAAGATAATTTCAATTACCGCATTATTTTAATTGGTTCTCAAGATAGAATCATTTGAAAAACTAAAATAAAATGAAAACTATCATGATAAGCACTTTCACTATGTAGCAAGTGACCATGCGAAGTTCTTATGACATGAGGTAGGTGGTCACATAGAGCGATCATATAAAGCATGTAAGTCGGGTTGTAAAGATGGTGGAATAGATGAATGATCATGTTTTTTTGAGTTAAGGTGGTGTAATTATTCCTATAAATACCCCCTAACCCATTCTTAATAAGTTAATAAGTTTACATAACTAGTTTGATCCAAAGAAAAAGTATTTCTCGTAACCTGAACAAAGTCTTGCGTTGGTATTTTGTGATCTATATGATCAAAAGTAGGTCTTCTAAAACGATCTCATGAAGGAATATCATAAATTGAAGTATGTTTTGGGTGTTTGAATTCATAAGTGGATACATTTATATCTTTTTATCTATATGAATAAAACAAATTCACACATAGTGGTCTCATAGAGGTGTCTCGTGGTGGAGTCTCACAATTTGTGTGATTTGAAGGGTGTCTTGTGAAGGGATCTTCTAGAGGAATATTTCAGAGGACTCTTGTAGTGGAGTCTCACGGTCCATGTGATTTGAAGTGTGTATTGTGAATTTATATTGCAAAAAAGGTGTCTTGCGGAGGATTCTCATGGTGGAGTCTTGTGATCTGCTCGATTTTAAGTGTTCCTCGTGAAGGGGTATTGTAGAGGAGTATCACACAAATGGTATTTTCATCACATTGATGAAAAAAGGGCATAAAGACACACAAAATTATGAATAAAATTATAATTTATTGTAAGAAGAGTAAAATGGATGACCGGTGCACTCACTTTAGAGAGAGAGTTATAAGATTTCAAAATGTGATAAGTAGTAAACCATGAGTTATAGTGAGTGCACTCTGAACTGTG
Source organism: Viscum album (assembly GCA_963277665.1). Taxonomy (NCBI): domain Eukaryota; kingdom Viridiplantae; phylum Streptophyta; class Magnoliopsida; order Santalales; family Viscaceae; genus Viscum; species Viscum album. The sequence continues at coordinate 453,343,115 of OY728141.1, read as the reverse complement.
TAGAAATAATGAAATTTATCAGATTTGGTACATCATCAAATTTTCTTTTTATTTTCCTTTGATATATCCTAGTGAGGGTGAAAAAAATAAAATTGTTCTGTCCTATGAATGTTTTAATTTTTATTTATACTTTTTAGGATTATGGAGGTATAATATAGTTTTTTCTAGTGAAGAAAAAATATTTGAAGGGATAGTTGTTTTAATTTATCATATCATGATTCACCCCCCCCCCCCCCGTAGAGTATTTAACCTATTTGGGATAACCTGAACCCTAATAAATCTTCATATTTGGACAAACCCATCTCAAAATGAAAATTTTATATTATAATTTTCTAGGTCTGAATAATAGTAATATCTCTTCAACCCTTATACATTTAAAAATGAGTTATAATCGGGATATTATTGGTATTTCTGATCCAACAACCCAATTTTAATTTTTTTCTCTTTTAAATTGGTCTTCTCTTGTATATGATATCATTTCCACCTAATTATAGTGTTTATTTTTTTAAGAGTATTTGGACCCTTTAAAGGGTTGGTTTTGATTCCCAAGTTGTTTTTCTAGTGAAAAAACACATAAAATTCATATTTGAAAATGATAATCACATTTTTATGACTTTAATTATTTATACATAAATTTATTACATAAGAAAAATATTCTTTGAGAGTTTCTAATATCTTTGTATTATAATATCTCATGAAATTGTATTATTCTAGGAGACATTAACACCATGCTTAACCCCCATGACAGGAGGGGCATGAAATATCATAGAGTAAAATTTGTTTAGTTTCAAAAATTATTTAATCAATAAATTTTTTTTAAAATTTAGTTTCAAGGTATGGAATTTTTTTAGATAAGATGCACTCTCTCTTTTAGTAAATCTAGTAAAATTAATATAGATTTTTTTCTATGATGGGAGGCTACCTTGGTTATTAATTATCTTTTCCTTATTTACTAATAATTCACTGTGGTCATTCCCCATTGGTGATCAAAATATCGTTGATGGTCATAATTATCTTCATTTTTTCAGGTTTAATAACTCTCATATTTTATTTTTAATAATGTAAATAATTTTCTTATATGGAATGGGTAATTAAATTTTAAGTAAATTCTTTTCGAATCTTCTGGTCTACATTAATGGTTATTAAATTTCCACATGGGTGATGGAAAAAATCAAAGTTCTCGAGTATTTATCTGGAAATTTAGAAGGATGAGGATAAGATAAAATATATATAGGTTAGTTCTATATTTTTCAATAAACCCTTAGATGTGAAGTTCATATGCAATGCAAAATTTATGATTGGATCTTCACTGGGGATAGAATCCACAAAGTTTAGTTGAATCATAAATCCTCTAGGAGGGTGATTGAAACTCTAATTTATTCTATCTTATTCATAATAAAAATATGCTAAGAAAAAGGATCTCTTACATTATGGTTAATGGGTAATCCTTTCATGAAGATTTTGGTATATGTAATTATACTTTTAAATACATTGATTTTCTCTTTAACCAGATTCTTTTGAATCAGGATGTGAGAAACCTAGCAGATGTGATTACCAATTCTATCACAATGATCCAAAATAATTTTTTAATTATAATACCTTATGATTAATAATTTAATAAATATATCTTATCTCTTATAAATGATATATTACTAGTTCTTAATGGATTCAATAACATATTTTTGATCAAATTTTGGGATATTATACACTGCGAAATGCCTCTTTTACTGCCAGAGTTATTTATACAAGTATTCCTCTTATATGGTTCCAATTCTCATTTTATTGTTATTATATCGATGGTTGAGAATTCCATGGATGTTTTTTACTACATTATTATTGTTATTGGTAGAAACATCACAAATTTTATAGGTAAATTCATTGAAACAATTCATTGTTCCATTGTTAACCAAATTGTCTCATCTAATAAATTTGGTTTTATTTGGAAGAAATATTCCTAAATGTCTTTGCTCTACATATTAGTGTGTTAATATCCTTATAAAACTATATCATGCAATATTTTCCTTAATGTGGATATATCCAATGATTTTGACGCCCTCAATAAGGATTTTTCCTTGTATTTTCTAAGAAGATATAGTTTCTCAACCATATTCATCAAGATAATTTATTATATACTATATAGTTCAAGGAATTTTGTTATTATTAAAAGTGACCCTTAATTATATTTTGTATGAACTAGAGGTTTTTGAAAAGTGGACCACTTTAAGATCTCTTTTTTTGGATTTTTGAGGACTACCTTAGTATATTCTTTTTCAAAGAAATAAAATCAGGGGTTCTTTCCCCAATGAAGGCCGCTAGAAATTTGATGGATCTCATAAATCACTTTTACATTGATTATATTCTAATTTAAAATGTATATGATGATAAATATATTAATACTATGAAATATATATTTTTTATTATTAAATGGTCTCGAGTTAGGATATCAGCTGGCATAAATCCTTCATTTTTAGTGGTAATTAATTAATGGATCCAAGGAGAAATCACATTACTAGATAACTTGGGGATGATGTCGGGACCTTTATTTTCAGTTATTTAGGAATAATGTTCTTCACTGTAAGGATCCAATCCACTTATTGGGAGGATATTTCCTATAAAATCACCAAAAAACATACCAATTAGATGTATAAGTCTCTATATAATTTTAGAATAATGTGTATAGTGAACTCAGTAATCTATAATATATTGTTTTATTAATTATAAATCAATAAATTACCAAAGTATCTTTTTAAGAGACTTGAAAATTACATTAAAATATTCATCTGGATTGTTAGAATCCATAAAAAAAGGTTGTGAAAGTGGCATGGAAAAATTATGTTAAGCTTATTGATTATTCTGGGCTGGAAATAGAAAATTTGGGTCTCTTTAATGATTCCATCATTGTAAACTTATTATGGAATATACTTCACAGATTCAATATGGATTATAAATTCCCCAGATGTAGGATCATAAAAAATGTTCTCAAGCGTAATATTATTTATATTGGCTCCATGATATGGCATACTTTGAGATAGTACATCCCAAAGGTGTCTAAGAAGGTTAAATTTGTTCATTGTGGGCACTCAGAGTTGAACTTCTAGGTTACTAACTAGTTATCTCACCCTATTGTGACTAGATACCTTATGCCACAATAAATAGATAAAATCTCTTTTAGAAAATATGTGTTCTATCATACACAATTTTATCCATTCATCACTGACAATTTTTTTAACTAGATATGGAATTATATTTTCAATGAGATCAATCGGTACTTACATATTCCATTGAGGATGGGGGTGATTAACTTTATCATTTATTTTCCATCCCTTTGTGATGTACAATATAACTTCCACTATGGATTAATAATTTCAAATATAATTTTATATATCCTTCAAGAAATAATTATCTCTAGAAAATATGGCATAAAAAATTATTGACTAATTTTTTATAGACACTTTCATGAATGATCATTCCCTATATTTTCTTACTCTGTATTTAGTGACTAATAATTACTCACATATATTCTTGAAATTTAAAACTACCAAGAGTGTTTGGGGATTCATATTCAGCAATCTCTTATTTGATTTATATCCTAAAATAGAGATCTCTCTATTCAGGGAAAATATTTTGGCTCTAAATTTATGTTACCAAATGAATTGTATGAACCTTAAGGTTGTTTCAGTAGGATTATTCTATATCATGAAATCTTGAAATTTTATCCAATTTTATAGATATACCATGAATCTTAAGGAGACTCACACTCTTATTTTAATAGAAATTCATGTGGCTTCCAAAATATAAAAAAGTTCCATTATTAATTACTTCAATGATTTGAGTATTTCTAGTCTGCATGGTGTGTCCTATGTTCCTAGGAAACCAATGAAACTTAATAATATATGGTGGTTTCCATTGATATCACCATGCAACAAATTTATTTTTGATATAACTATGATTGGTTTTCCTATGATATTGGGATATAAGAGAATCTTTAGGAACAATAGAGGAATTATCAAGGGTTCTTTATTCTACTTCTTGGATAGCCCATTCCCTTTGATGTGTAAATTTGGATTATCATTTACATAGTAAATTGTGTATAGAAATTAAAATTGTATAATCTCTAGATTAAGAGTTAATTTATTTTAGTGGCCAGCCTGATTAGTTATAGATCATGTTTTAATGACTTGGACTTACAATTCTGGATCCAATTCTCATAAATAACTTTTCTACTTATTATCATTAAAATGAACCAAAGAGACCAAATTTTAAAAATCAATAATTGAAAAATCACCAATAAATATTCAATCACATGCATTGAAAGGATCTTTAGGTTTATAATTATAGATATTTATTAAAAAAATTAACAAAAAATCCCATGTGTATCGCATAAAATGGTTATTTTTTCCATAATGTAATAAACTACATAATATTTAATAATTATTCAACATATCCCCCAAAATTCTACACACAAACTATTTTGTTAAACATGTCATGTGTAATACATTTCTTTATAACCTGTGGAAATAGAAAAATAAAAAGGAGAGAGGTCAAACACTCAACAATGGTAAGAGTAAGTGATAATAATCAAATATAATAATTTAACATAATAATATCAAAAAAATATGTAAATAATAAATAATAGAAATAATTCAATAATGAAAATAAAATGCTATAATAATATATGTAGGGATGAAAAGTCAATAAATAAATGAATGGACAATAATAATTGGGTCTTTAGTTATAAAATTCATAATGTGGAACATCTAATTCCATTCCCTAATACAACACATCATGATCTTAGACTTCATTATATTACTATCAAATCCAGAATATTAGGAAATACTTTGTTCTTGGTAGACATGCACCAAAATAAAAAAGATATTTTTTATCATGAGACATATTGATGCATTAGAAGATACCTACACTAGGCCACACACATCATTAACTTAGTCTAATGCATTCATAATATGAAGGAAATAATAAACAATAAAATACATAATAAATTTAAATTATTCAATAATAAACAACAATATTGAAATAACATGTATATAAGTTATTATTATTTCCTCAATCATTAAATGGAATATATTTCTATGTATGTATCCCTCAAAATAACTTTGAATAGAGTAATGGTATATGTTTATTCAATAATTTATCCAATAAATTAATTTTTGTCTATATAGGTGAATTTTTATAAATAATGTAATGAAAAATATAGTATTTATAAAGGGAAGGTAATGGAAGCAGAATCATGCCCTAAACAGAGGGTAAAAGGGAAATAAAAAGGTAGTGATGGATTTTTAAAAAATTAATCCACTTGAGGGAAATTATATGAGATTAAGTTAATATATTTCCAATATATACACACACAAAAAGGAAAAAAGTGGTGAGTAAGAATCATATATCAATAAAACAAAATTAATATGAAAACACTCTTATGGTAATAGTAATGTAAGAATCAAAAGAACATGAGGGGGATAACATGAAATTAAAAAATAATGAAATGAAACATATTAATTATACGTGAATGGAATAGTTATGTAAATATACCATATAAAATAAAATATCACACACAATATCAAACATTCCTCGTGTAATTGAAAATAGATCCAAATAATACCTAATAATGTAGAAATATTTGAATCATACCTTCTTTAAGGATATAATTTCCAATGAATCATTAAGTGCTATAAATAATGATAGTATCATGATGAAAAGTAAAAAATTATCAATAGATACACTATAAAAAATAAAACATGGGGTATAATAACAAATATCAATTGACGGAGTGAAAATTTAGGCAAGAAACCCCTATCATGTAACTTAATCTTTGAGGTAAGAATCATTTGATGATGAGGTTATAATGAATAATTATATTTACCCATATATACAATCCATTTTTTTATTTTCTAAAATCCACTTTATGTTTTATTGTTAACCGAAAAATTCAAAATTAAAAATTTAAATATTAAAATATTCAAAAAATAGTCAACAACTACAAATCCAAAAAAAATCACAACTCGATACCATCACCACCAAACCACCATGGGCCATAAGATCCTAATCCATGAGCCACATCCTACATAGAGGTATTTCAAGTTAATTCTATTTCAACAAACACACCATCATCCCCATCATCAAATCATCATCATCTTCATCTCGTCTCTATCATCAACTACGCTGATGACTTCCAGGATAACTAAAAAAACTTTTTAAAAAATAAAGACAGAATGGAATCCATCATCGACATACATTTTATAGAAAGAGGCTCCAACCAGAATCCATCATCTCCACCATAAATACATCATAATAGAAATAAAATGAACATAAATACCATAAATACCTCTAGTAGAAGCATCTCCATAAGAATCACGAACAACATGCTTGGTGGGGACCCAAAGATAGAGATGAATCCACCATGAGATACTCCTCTAGGAGCGTCATCGACTACTAAAACTTTACATTCCTAAAAACCTTGAAAACCACCATGAAAATCTGACTAGGATAATAGTGGTAGAAGAATAGAGCAACAGTAGAGTATGGAATAGATTAAGTACTCGATAGTGAGCTATGACCATCGCTAAGACCACCAAACCCTACCATTGAAACCACCACCAAGTGTACAGAAACTGAACAACAACCACCATCAGTCATGAAAATAGAATGTTGAACCATAATTCTAAGAAATCATAATAATTATCATAAAATAAACATTGAATCCATTAACCTGCATGGAAACTCCATCACCATCCAAAACCATAATCATCTCCACCATAGAATTTTGCCCATAAGACTATAAACCCAAAATTGTGATGAGTTGAAATTGATAACCACAAAACTAAAATGAACCTAAAAAATAAATCACAACCTTTAAAGTGAAATAATGTGGAATAGAAGAGAAATTATGACAAAGGATAAAACCAAGGAGGAAAGAACTCAATCCCTACCACTAGAAGCAACCGAAAAAACCCAAAAACTAGATCGTGCTTGACCAAAAATGGGGTCTTTCACTGTGGGTAAGGAAGTAAGTCTATAGGTGGAGTGACGACGAGCAAGAATGGTGCCCATATACTTGAGTTAAATCTAAAAGAAACCCAATAAAACGAATCTAGGAAGCAATAGGATGAGGTTTGCTTCAAAAATTAAAACAAAAATAAAATTAATAAAGAAAAGAAAACCCAAAATCTGGCCAAAAAATCTGACAAAAAAACTTCATCGGATACTATAACCAATTGAATCCCAAATCACTTGAGTTTCATTGATTTGATCCAAGATAGGGTTTATTCCTGATAGTTCCAAAAACAAGATTGATAGTCACAAAAGATAATTCTCTTGAAGTATAAATTAATCTAATCATCTTCAATTCAATGTGTTCATTATGTTGAATAAATCAAACCTAGAATAATATATTTCAATAATAAATTTTATAACTTGATGAAATAAAATTGAGTGAGCACAAAACCCTAAAAATTTTATAATTTTTGATTTAAAACCCCATGAAAGAAGAAATTGTAATAGAGAATTAAACATAAATAAATATAAGGTAATTTGGATAAAAAATATAAAATGGTAAGTATATACACCATTTCAAAGAAAAAACATTATATAATAAGAAATATCTCTCAAGGGGTAAAAAATGTAATAAGAAACCATTACAACCTTGGAAACATTTGAGCCAAAATACCTTGAATGGATTTTTTTAAAATTGAAAATTAAATAACATAAATAATTATATGACCTTGATATAAAATTTTAAAGGTATATTAGATACACCATTACAAATAAAACATGGTGTATAATAAATAATATGTCTCAATGGGTGATAATTTGAGACAAGAAATTTAACACCCCAAGCTTCTAGGGTATGATTCTCTTTGAATATTACAGTAGCATGTGTTGTACGCAACTTTGAGATTCTATCACACTGTGACCAATCAAAGTAGCAGTTATAAATAGTAATACCCAATTTTTGAAATTTTATAAATTTTATCACTCAAAATAGAAATCATTTTTAGATTCATAATATTTAAATTAACCTAGGGTAAAATTTTGGTACTTTTCGGATAACTTTTATATTTTGATGAATAGTGAAAATTACTAAATTTTAATTAAAAACAACTTTTTTAATCAAAATAATTAATAGTGATAAATTCTGAATTTGAGTGGTTTTAAAGTATATTTAGAATATATTTTTACCATTTAAGACAATTTTGTTCATTGGATGTAATTTCACATTTAAACCAGACATAAACAAGTCTCAATCTTTTGATAGTTATTATTTCTTAAAAACACGCTTTCTGTTTTGACAGCAGGAATTAATTTTAAATTAATTTCTGCCACTTATGTGTTTTGAATTTAGAAAAATGGATTCCATATTTATAATCATGATTACCAAATTGTGTAAATAGGTAACTTTTATTTTTAGACATTTTGAATAATTACTTCGGTAAATATTTTATTTACCATGGTTAAAGGGTAAATCCGGTAAATAAGGGTAAAAAATAATATTATAATAATAATAAATTACCCTAAAAAATTTCCTAAACTTATTGGTTGATACATGTCTGACCATGGGCATCTTTGGGTTGATTTTGGGACCCCATGGAGCCACTTGTAGGTGATAAAGACACTTTATATTAATTAAGTTAAAGTAAATACAAAAATGACATAAGCATATATCTTTTAGCAAACCAATTTTTACATAGGGTTATATATGTTGTATTTCCGACTATAAATATTCATTATAAAGATAAAACTATTTACTATATAATGGTATTTTATTTATAATTTTTATAAATTTAATATTTAAATTTATTTATGACACAATAATGATGTAATATTTTCTTTATTAATGATAGAATCAAATAATTGGTATTATAAAATTAAAATAAATATAATTTAAAGTTTTGATGCCATAAACGAATTTAATTGGTTAATATGACATGTTAGTATTGATTAAATGAATTTTTTTTGAATTAATAAAGTTTTTAAGACTTTAAAAAATCAATTATTAAATATTCTCAAAATTTACAAAAATGAGTTCTTAAAACAAGTATTATATTATTAATGGATATTATATTACTAAAAATATAAGGTTCATCCAAAGGACTTATATCATGATATTTTTATCATTAATGGACCACTTGGGGGTCTCTTGGATTTATATAGTAATCTTATTAACTATATAATATAAAAATACAAAGTGACATGGTAAATGTCAAACTAATTAACTAAGAGTTAAAACTAAAATATAAGGTTAATATAATGACCCAAACCTATCTAAAATCTATTGGTTGATAGGATTTAGACCCATACCCAACTTATAATTCTAATAATCCACTTTGGATCCATTAGAAACTGAATATTAATTTATTATAAATTAATACTTTAAGTTTTTCCTAGAGAGCCCATCCTCCCCCTTATAAAAGGACACCACTTCTAACCAATTCTTCACACCTTCAAAGCATTTTTTTCTCAACCGAAACCTACAGAAATATCCTCCCAACTTACCTCAATTCAACCTAGAGGCCTTATTTTGATCATAAATCCAACCTAAGGAGCCCTTTTGATCAAATCAAAAGGAAGAACCCGAAGAAGATGTAATGTTTTCACCACCCTTTTTCATGTTCATTTCTTCTTCAACATCTTCTTTCTTTGCTATTTCCCTTGTAAAATAATAACTTCAGTATCTTCTATGTACAATTATGTTATTATAAATATGGTACAACCATATTCATTATTCTATCCATCCTTTTAATGACATGTCACCATACGTGCATACGTACGGCTTACCGTCTCCACGTCATGGTGTAATTGTTATTCAAAAACATTATTATTTGGATGGGTATGATAATGATATGTAATTGATGTAAATAATAAATATAACATGATAATGATTCTGTATATATGATATAACATCCAATTATATATTATTTTTATATCAAAAGAATGATATTGTTACTCGTGCAAATGTACGGACTACCGTCTCCACGAACGCGATGAGATTCATTACCCATCATATCCATTCAAGTCTAATTCTCATTTGATGATTAAAAATAATGTTTAAGGACTTGATATAATTCTGTATATTAATAATATACATCCCATACATAACAAATATGGATCACATAACAAAGAATATAAAGAAAAACGAATTCGTTACCACCCGAAACGATGATAATACTAAGATATTATTAACAAATCAATGTTAAAAGATCATATATGATATCATATTAATGTATATGATTATTGTATAATTTAGTAAAAATTATTTCACCATTATACAGGAGGTTAAACTACCCTCAACCAAGGAAAAGTACAAGGTAATGGTTTATTTTACAATCTCTTCATTATCTGAGGTTGTTTATACATAATTATCTACTGGGACCTCTTTATCATCCACATCCATATTTCTTAAAAATGTATTTCAAAACATTCTTACTATTTTATAGAATATGGGTTAAATTAATTTATACACTTGTTGAATTTTTATAATATGTTTATAAAGGAATCTTTCTGTCATTTTCCAAACAAGGTCCTTTTTAAACTTTTCAACAAAATTAAGGTAAGAATGTCTTTTTTAACTTTTACGGCGGGTGCAACTATTTCCTACCATTATAAACTCGTCGAAACTTCCCTTACAAGCTTATAATAATATTTTCAAAGTAAATGTTTTATTTTATAATTATGTGACTCTTATATTATTTCAAAATGTAAAGAGTTATTTCTCTAAAAAGGGTTTTGATTTCATCTATGTAAACATCCTTTAGTGGATTTTAAGTTTATTTGAAGTTGATTTATTATGATAAAAAACTTCCATATTGTATTAAAGGTTTTGTGATATTTTTTATTGTGGATGTGCTATTTATATTCCATTAATGATTTATGGTTAATGTATTGACATTTCGCATGCTATTTCTAATATGAATGTTTATGATATGTTTAAACCTTTTCATATGAGGAATGTATTGGACCTAGTAAGTGATGTGTGGAGCCTGTTATAGCTCCTCGATGAATCGGTAGGTCCCATGAGAAAACTAGACATGGATTTGGCAGAGGCCCTTTCCCAATTTGATTTATGGTTTTAGCTGAGGCCTTAATCATTTTTAGACGTCTTGGCCGAGGTCTTGACAAAATGTTTCAGAATGTCCAGCATTATGCATTCCATCATTATGGAAATAATATTGATCGTTCATGTGATCATTAGACTAGTAGAATACCCATGATTATGTTTTATTATGAAATTATTTACTCATCTCATATTCTTTCCATTAAAGTATTCATGTTTATTATTGGTAAAGGCATGTGGTTTCAATTATTTACCATGCTTAATATTTATGTCATTTTCCACTGTATTACTTACCCTTACTGAGTATTTGAGCTCACCCCCTTTCTTATGTTTCATTTTCCCAGGATATGAAGAAGTTAGTTATGAGTGACCAGAAAGCATAATCTAGGAGGCTTGGATGTTTCTAATGAAATATATTTTTGTTGTATTTCTTTTCAAATTGTAAATTTGAACTTATGTATGAATATTGTTTCCAATAATACTAAATTGATTGGTCTTTAAAGACATGATTTCCTTATGATCATGAAAATGTTATGTAATAATGCACCGACTCTGGGTAACTGGGGTCGGGGAATTATAGTTGGTATCAGAGAAAGTTTATTACAAAACTTAGAAGCTAGATTTAGATAAACTCTGATTATAGCACATATCCCTAAGATATACTTTGAGGATTAGTATAGGAGAACTTCCTAGAATTTTGGTATTGTAGATATTTTGTGAGTTTTCCAAGAAATACATCCCTGTCTGGATACGAGCAGGTAGAGGAGACTCTAGCACAGATGCACCTAGGGGTAAAACCTGAAAATACCACTTTGAGCTAGACTCGAACGGGAACTGGTGCACGACAACGGGCCTTACTGCACTCTTGGTTACGACACTACCGAGGGATAAGATTAGGATAATTCTCATTTAATTTTCAAACTATTATTAAGGGTTTATGAGTATATACTTCCTCAATGAAAACATTTTTATGATTATGGATTATATCCATAAACTGTTCAATTTATGTTAAGTGTTTTACAAGTTTGGATTTATGTATTGTGATTCATAAACTAATCTAGTGTATGACATTGTTTAGAAATGGAACCTAGTGGGAGAAATTGAAACTGTTTCAATGCATGCATTCCATGTAGGGATTTCCCTCTTTATCAAGATAATTATAGTGGAGCTGGTGATACAACTGGTACTGATTAGCTAATCACCATACTGGGACAACTCACTCAGGTTATGAATAATAACCTTAGCCGTATGGAGCACCCGGATCCACAGCGTGGAGGATCAATGTTAGATTACTTCATGAGGCAACAACCACCAATATTCAATGGGAGTACAAATCCCTTAGTATCTGAGCAATGGATAAATTCTTTAGAGAAAATATTCCATGCCTTGGGGAGTAGTGAAAGGGAAAAAGTTATCATGGTAGTTTACCGCCTCACTAGAGATGCTGATCAATGGTGGTCATTGATTCAAAACATGATGGAAGATGATGAAGTATAAAATATGGAATAGAGGGAGTTCAAAGATCTGTTTTTAGAAAAATACTTTCCTCATGACCATCGAGCAGATATGGAAAGGCAATTTCTGAGTCTGATAAAAAATGAGGATGATAATGTCGCATAGTATGAGGCTAACTTTACAAGGTTATAAAGGTATGTGTCAGATTATATAAGTAACCCGTGAATTATGATTTATCATTTCTTTGATGGGTTAAAATTTTTTCTTCATCAATCATTGATATCACAATCCTTCTCGCCATACGAAGATATTGTCTCGTGTGCTATCTTGATAGAAAAATAATTCTCTATGTCTTATGATTTTAAATCAAAGTAAGAGAAGAAGAGATCTGCTGAACACTCTGGGAAAGGAAATAAGGAAACAGGGATGAAGGGAAGAATTGAATTTCCACCTTGTGATAATTGCGGAAGGAAGCACCCTGGTGCCTATCTAAAAGGAAAAGAAGTATGCTAAAAGTGTGGAAAGAAAGGCCATCTAGATGGTGATTATAAAGGAAAGAAAGACACTACCAATGTTCAATGATACAATTGCAGGGAGATGGTACATTATGAAAATGAATTTCCTAAGCTTCAGGGAAAATTACCTCAAAAAAGGCCTAGGGACCAAGGCCAAGCTTATGCAATCACTAATGCTAAGGTTGAAGCCCTGAAACACGTAGTGGCAGGTAATTTAATTGTTTCATCAAGTTTAGAAAATGCTTTAATTTATTATAGATCATCGCATTGTTTCATATCTTCCCAGTTTTCTAAGAAAATTCGATATTTCCGATTTGATTTAACAAGGGAGTTGTCAGTCAAAACTCATAAGGGAAGTATCATTGCAATAATGTTTTGTGAATCAGTCCCCATTAGAGCACATAAATGTTCTTTATCTACAGATCTCATTGTCATACCTATGATTTAATTTGATATAATCCTTTGTATGGATTGGCTTTCAGACCATGATGCAAAAATGTATCGTAATAATAAGGAGGTTACTATTTTTTTATGATGATGATAAGGAGCACCTTGTATTTAGATCGGAATCGTCACACCCTAATTCTTAACTAGATCCACCCCCAGAAGCTCAACTAAATTAAATTATTAGGGAGGAAGAGAATGAAATAACTATGGGTGAGGAAAGTAATGTTCAAATAGATTTTGTACCTATTGTGAGAGAATATGTTGATGTTTTTTAGGAATATTTACCTAGACACCTCCAGAACGAGAAATTGAGTCTTCCATTGATTTAATTCCTGGTTCAAGACCTATATCAAAAACCCCTTATAGAATGGCCACTGTGGAATTATTTGAACTAAAGAAACAACTAGAGGAATTGAGTAATAAGGGATTTATTCACCCTAGTGTTTCTCCAGGGGGCGCCCCTGTCCTTTTTGTTAGGAGGAAAGATGGATCTATGAGGTTATGTATCGACTACAAGGAAATCAATGCAATAACAATAAATAACGAGTATCCCCTACCTCTCATTGAGGATTTATTTGATCAAATTCATGGAGCTAAATAATTTTTAAATATTGATCTTCGATCTGGATACCATCATTTCTATGTGAAGAAGGAATACATTATGAAGATAGCATTTCGAACTAGGTACGGGCATTACGAGTTTACAATAATGCCTTTTTGATTGACTAATGCACCCTCTTTATTCATGGATCTAATGAATAGATTTTTCATAGAATACCTCAATGATTTTGTGGTGGTATTTATTGATGATATCTTGGTATACTCCAAAAGCAACGAGGATCATGAAAATCACTTGCACATTATCCTGAAGACTCTTAGAAGACATGAATTATATGGGAAGTTTAGCAAGTGTGAATTCTGGATTCAGGAGATTTCTTTTCTTGGCCATATTTTCTCTAAGGATGGAATCTCTGTTGATCTTTCTAATACAAGATCAATCCAAGAATGTCCTGCACTGACAATTATAAATGAGGTATGCAGTTTTATTGGTTTAGCAGGTTATTATTGATGTTTCGTCCAGAACTTTTCCCGATTGGCTAACACATTAACGAAGCTCACACGTAAAGGGGTTAAATTTGTTTGGACAAATGAGTGTGAAGAATGTTTTGAATAATTGAAGAGAAGATTATTCAATTCTTCTATATTGACTCTACAATTAGGGAATGATGGGTTCATTATTTATAGTGATGCATCGAAGAAAGGACTTGGTTGTGTCCTTATGCAGAATGATAGAGTTATTGCCTATGCATCACGATAGCTGAAAATTCATGAGAAAAACTATCCTACTCATGATCTTGAGTTATATGTTATAATATTAGATTTAATGATATGGAGACATTATTTCTATGGTGAAAATTTGAGATTTATATTGATCACAAGAGTTTGAAGTATATTTTCTCACAGAAAGAACTCAACATGAGGCGAAAAGATGGCTTGAACTACTCAAGGATTATAATTGTATGAAACACTACCACCCGGGGAAGGAAAATAAGGTGACAGATGCTTTGAGCAGAAAATATCATGGAGTTTTCAACATGATGAGAATTGTAAGGGATCCTATTTTCATGGATCTAGTGAAGATGGATATGGGAATTACCATGGAAGGTGAAACATCGATACTTTTTCAAATGGTTTCCAAACCATATTTACTGGAAAGGATAAAGAGTTCTCAGACCGATGATGAAGAGTTTCAAAAGAAGATTAAAGCTGTGAATGATGGGATATTGAGTGAATTTGTGTATAAAGATGGAATTTTGAAATTTGGGAGGAGACTTTGTGTTCCCGATATACCTGATCTAAAAAGGGAATTGTTGGACGATGCTCATAGTTCCAATTTCTCTATACACCCTGGGAGCACCAAAATGTATAGTGATTTGAAGGAACATTTTTGGTGGGACAACATGAAGAGGGAGATTTCTGATTTTGTGTCAGGATGTATGGTTTTTCAACAAGTTAAAGTTGGAAGGCAATAGCCTAGTGGAGTATTGCAACCAATTCTCATACCTGAGTGGAAATGGGATAATATCACAATGGACTTTATCATGGGAATACCAAAGACTCCTAGAAGGAACAATGAAATATGGGTCATTATTGATCGTCTTACCATGTCACAGCATTTTATTGCTATAAGAGAGGATTTACCACTTGAACGTCTAGAAAGACTATATATTAATGAAGTTGTGAGACTTCATAGAGTACCCCTATCGATTGTTTCTAATCGTGATCCCCATTTTACATCAATATTTTGGAAAAGTATTCAAAAATACTTGGATATAAAATAGATGGACAATCAGAGTAGACTATTCAAACCTTAGAAGACATGTTGAGATCATGGTCACTTGACTTTCAGGGTATGTGGGATCAATATTTACCTCTGGTAGAATTTTCCTATAACAATAGATTTCATTCAAGTATTCAGATGGCACTATATGAAGCATTATACAGAAAGAAATGTCGCACACCAACCTGTTGGGATGAAGTTGGTGAAAGAAAACTTGTAGGCCCAGAACTAGTGGAGGAAATGATTGAAAGGTAAAGGTAATCCAAAACCAAATCAAAGCAGCTCAAAGTAGGTATAAGAGCTATGCCGATAACCGAAGGAAGGATTTGTAATTTTAGGTAGGAGATCATGTTTTCTTGAAGGTATATCCATGGAAGAGAGTTATAAATTTCAGAAAGAAGGAAAAATTGAGTCCAAGGTACATCAGACCTTTCGAAATTCTAGAATAAATTGGGGTTGTAGCTTACCATTCGGCAATGCCGCCAAATCTCTCCAAAGTTCACAATGTGTTCCACGTATCACTTATAAGACAATACATGCCTGACCCAATGCATGTACTCACTTATGAGGAATTAGAAATGGAACCTGATCTATCTTATTGGGAAGATCCCATCAGTATTCTTGATACGAGAGAACAAGTGTTGAGAAACTAGATGAATCGTCTGGTAAAAGTTATATCGAGGAACCATAAGATGGAAGAGGCAATGTGGGAACCTGAGGAACATATGATGAAGAACCACCTGAGTCTTTTTATACATTAATTTTATAGAAATTTCGAGGTTGAAATTATTTTAGGGATGGGAGAATGTAGCACCCCAATCTTCCATGGTACGATTCTCTTTAAATATTACAGTAGTGTGTGTTGTACACAACTTTGAGATTCTATCACACCGCGACCAATCAAAGTAGCTGTTATGAATAGTAATACCCAATTTTTTAATTTTTTTAAATTTTAACTCTCAAAATGGACTTCATTTTTTGATTCAGAATACTGAAATTATCCTAGGGTAACATTTTGGTACTTTTTGGATAACTTTTATATTTTGATGAATAGTGAAAATTACTAAATTTTAATTAAAAACAACTTTTTTAATCAAAATAATTAATAGTGATAAATTATGAATTTGAGTGGTTTTAAAGTATATTTAGAATATATTTTTACCATTTAATACATTTTTGCTCATTGGATGTATTATCACATTTAAACCAGACATAAACAAATGTCAAACTTTTGATAGTTATTATTTCTTAAAAACATTCTTTTTGTTTTGACAGCGATAATTAATTTTAAATTAATTTCTATCACTTTTATGTTTTGAATTTAGAAAAATGGATTTCATATTTAGAATCAGAATGTACAAATTTTGTAAATAGTTAACTTTTATTTTTAGACATTTTCAATAATTACTTCGGTAAATATTTTATTTACCATGGTTAAAGGGTAAATCCAGTAAATAAGGGTAAAAAATAATATTATAATAACAATAAATTACCCTAAAACGTGTCCTAAACATATTGGTTGACACATGTCCGACCATGGTCATCTTTGGGTCAATTTAGGGATTCCATGGAGCCACTTGTAGGTGATAAGGATACTTTATATTAATTAAGTTAAAGTAAATACAAAAATGACATAAGCATATATCTTTTAGAAAAAGAATTTTTACATAGGGTTATATATGTTATATTTTGGACTATAAATATTCATTATAAATATAAAAATATTTACTACATAATGGTATTTTATTTATAATTTTTAGACATTTAAGTATTAAATTTATTTATGACACAATAATGATGCAGTATTTTTTATTAATGAAACAATCAAATATTGGGATTATTAAAGTTAAAACAAATATAATTTGAAAGTTTTGATGACATAAACTAATTTTATTGGTTAATATGACATGTTAGGATTTCTTTAATGAATTTGTTTCGAATTAATAACGTTTTTGTGACTTTAAAAAAAATCAATTATTAAATATTCTCAAAATTAACATAAATGATTTTTTAAAACAATTATTATATTATTAGTGGATATTCTATTCTTAAAAATATATGGTTCAGAAAAAGGACTTAGATCATGATATTTGTTTCATTAATGGACTATTTTGGGGTCTCTTGGATGTATATTGTAAGTTTATTAACTATATAATATTAAAATACAAAGTGACATGGTAAATGTCAAACTAATTAACTAAGAGTTAAAACTAAAAGATAAGCTTAATATAATGACCCAAACCTGTCCAAAATCTATTGGTTGAGAGTATTTCGACCCATCCCCACCTTATACTTTGAATAATATACTTTAGATCCATTATAAACCGAATATGAATTTATTATAAATTAATAGTTTACGTTTTTTCTAAAGAGCACCTCCTCCCACTTATAAAAGGACACCACTTCTAACCAATTATTCAAACCTTAAAAGCCTTTTTTCTTGGCCAAAACTGGCCCAAATATCCTCCTAACTTTCCTCAATTAAACCTATAGGCCTTAGTTTGATCATAATGCCAACCTAAGGAGCCCTTATGATCAAATCAAAAGGAAGAACCCGAAGAAGATGTAATGTTTTCACCACCCTTTCTCAAGTTCATTTCTTCTTCAACTTCTTCTTTATTTGTTATTTTCTTTATAAAATAATAACTCTAGTATCTTATATATACTGTGTTATTATTATATAGATGTTATAACCATATTCAGTATTCTATCCATTCTTTGAATGACATGTCACCATACGTGCATACGTACGGCGTACCGTCTCCACCTTGTGGTGTAATTGTTATTCAAAAACATTATTAATTGGATGGGTATGATAATGATATGTAATTGATGTAAATAATAAATATAACATGATAATGATTCTGTATATATGATATAACATCCAATTATATATTATTTTAATATCAAAAAAATGATATTGTCATTCGTGCGTACATACGGACTACCGTCTCCACGAACGTGATGAGATTCATTCCTCATCGTATCCATTCAAGTATAATTATCATTTGATGATTAAAAATAATGTTTAAGGACTTGATATCATTCTGTATATGAATAATATACATCACATATATAAAAAATATGTCTCACATAACAAATAATATAAAGAAAAATGAATCCCTTACCACCCGAAACGATGATAATACTAAGATATTATTAACAAATCAATGTTAAAACATCATATATGATATCATATTAATGTATATTATTCTTGTATAATTTAGTAACAATTATTTCACCATTATACAGGAGGTTAACCTACCCTCAACCAAGTAAAAGTTCAAGGTAAGGGTTTATTTCACAATCTCTTCATTATCTGAGGTTATTTATACGTAATTATCTACTGGGAACTCTTTATCATCCACATCCATGTTTCTTAAAAATGTATTTCAAAACATTCTTACTATATTATATACTATGGGTTAAAGTCATTTATACCCTTGTTGACTTTTTATAATATGTTTATAAAAGGAATATTTCCGTCATTTTTTAAAAAAGGTCATTTTTAACCTTTTCGACAAAATTAAGGTAAGAATGTCTTTTTTTAACTTATACAGCGGGTACGACTATTTTCTACCATTATAAACTCGTCTAAGCATCCCTTACAAGCTTATAAAAATATTTTCAATGTAAATGTTGTATTTTATAATTATGTGACTCTTAAATGATTTCAAAATGGAAAGAGATATTTCTCTAAAAATGGTTTTGATTTCATCTATGTCAACTTCCTTTGATGGATTCTATGTTTATTTGAAGTTGATAAATTATGATACAAAACTTCCATATTGTATTGAAGGTTTTGTGATATGTTTGACTGTGGATGTGCTATTTTTATACCATTCATGATTTATGGTTAAATTATTGACATTTCGTATACTAGTTTTAATATGAATGTTTATGATATGTTTAAACTTTTTCATATGAGGAATGTATTGGACATAGTAAGTGAAGGGCAGAGCCCGCTATATCTCCTTGATGCATCGGTAGGTCTCATGAGACAACTAGACATGGAATTGGCCGAAGTCCTTTCTCAATTTGATTTATGGTTTTGGCCAAGGCCTTAATCATTTTTAGACATCTTGGTTGAGTCCTTGAAAAAATGTTTCAGAATGTCTGGAATTATACATTCCCTCATTATGAAAATAATATTGATGGTTCATGTGATCATCAGACTAGTAGAATACCCCTGATTATGTTTTATTATGGAATTATTTACACAGTTCATATTCTTAAAAAAAAGTTTTCATGTTTATTATTGGTAAAGGCATGTGGTTTCAATTATTTATCATGCTTAATATTTATGTCATTTTCTGCTGTATTACTTACCCTTACTGAGCATTTGAGCTCACCACCTTTCTTATGTTTCATTTTCCCAGGATATGAAGAAGTTAGTTATGAGTGACCAGCAAGCATAATCTAGGAGGCTTGGATGTTTCTAATGAAATATATTTGTGTTTTATTTCTTTTCAAGTTGTAATGTTTAACTTATGTATGAATCTCATTTCAAATAATACTAAACTGATCGGTATTTTGATACATGATTTCATTATGATAATTCCAATGTTATGTAATAATGCACTGACTTTGAGTAACTGAGCTCGGGGCGTTACAAGAAACCTTTAAAACCTTAAAAAGATTTGATTGAAAAATCATGAAGGATATAATTTAAAATGGAACATTAAATAAAAAGAATAATTATAGGATATTTATTCAAAATATTAAAAGTTTAGTAGATAGAAAATATAAAAGTGAAAATGTTTATAATAATAAATATGACTTAAGGGGTGAACATTTGAGATAAGAAACCATTAACCTGTTCTTCATTCATTATATGAATGGTTTTAAATTCTTAAATAACGAAATCATATTTATTTGGTACAATATTAATAATAATATTCTTTTATATATCATATAATATAGACCATTTATTATCATATTCTCTTTATTAATAATATATCTTTTTCTTATGTTTTTTATTTGAGGTGGTTCACTCAATTATTATGTTACTCTTTTGGTATGTTGACCTTGGTTAAAGGTTTTATATAATAACTTCAAAATATCATTAATTATAGGTTTTTATTTCTTTTATTATTATGTTTTAGTAACATTTATATAGTTATATATTATTTCATAAAATGAACTCAGATTATCAAAAGCACCCTAATATATTAATTTTATGTTGTTAAGTTTATTATGACTATTTATTATTAATATCACTTACATAGTTTAAAATATTATTTTTATATACTATTAGTGGTTTCATAAAAGTAATTTTTTACCTTAAATAAATTTTTACTATCATTTATGTCATATTGTGTTAGAAAATAGAGTGTGTCGCTTTGTGGAGGTTATATCCCACACAAACACATGATCAACATTATTTTTTTCTATGTGTATGGGAAGTAATAGAGAATATTTTTTACATTAATAAAATAACACCTCAGTATAATAATGATACTAATATCATTATATTATAATATATCAGGAAGGTTTTCAAAATAATTATTAAGAATAAATGGATAATAATTAAATAATACTCACTTTGGTACCTTAAATTTTTTATTGAAAGTATCCTTACAAATAAAGGGATTATTGTGTGTTATGGTCACCAATGGATTAGGTAAGTGTAATGTGATTCAAGGATAGGAAAATTGGATATTATTTTAAAAAAATTTATAAGGTAATGTGTAACTTTTATATGGTGGAATTGATACCCTTTTATAAGTGAAGAAAATAGAATTTTTGTGAACACCCATTATTTTTCCATAATGGAATGAAACTATTCATGGTTTAAGGGTTTTAAAAGTGATAAATAATTAATTTCATAGTGAGAATATATTATTAAATACTCAAAACCCCATTTTTTTAATATTTTATAAAAATGTCTCAAGACTTTTACGACTTTATTTATATTATACAACTTTGTTTTTTACATAGGAAACTAAAATTTATCCTAGTACTTTATATTTTATTTCAAATATAAGGTAACACACATTTAAAAATTTTGATGTTATAGACGTAAATTTTTTATCCATATATTCAAATTAAATTTATAAAAAAATTAAATAAAAACATATAATATATAGAAAAAATATTTTTTTAGAAACATGTAGTTTTCACCATTAAATGTTCATAAGCTTATGTAATAATAATTATAAATTAAATGGGTGATAAAATATTTTTTTATAAAATTAAAAAAATCATATAAGAGTCATTATATAAAATATATCTTTTTAATTTAATAAATAAAATTATATGACATTAATATAACAATTCTTTGAAAATAATATTTTCCCCGTTATCATGCTCAGTGACTTTAATCATTGTAATCATACTATTATGGATCAAATAAAATTTACCTTATTTCATAATATGATCATTTTTATATAAAATATTAAACCCATTTTGTTATATTTTTTTCAATAAATGATGAAAGCGTATTTTTAATGTAATAAAAAAAGAGTTTTTAGATTAAAATATTAATTAAGTTTCCAAAATGATAAACATGGGTTTTATAAATATAGCACAATAATTTTAATTGATTTATTTTACTTATAAATATATATCATTTATAAAAAAAATGTTATAATAACATTTATATATATTTTTTATTTTAATAATGTCATAAAAGTGGTGGTTTTAGGAAAATCAGAATATTTTCACTATTATAACAAAATCATTTTTTTATAAAAAATAAAAAATTGACCCCTATATAATATTAGAATTATAAATTCAAAAATTAATTTTCTTATCAAATTAAATTTATATATATATATAATTATTTTTTATTGAAAATACATAATTTAAAAGAAAACTACTTTTATTAAAAAAAACTCTTTTTTTATACATTAACTGATTTTTAATATTATTTCATACCAATCCATAATTTAAAAAATTTCAGCATATTAGTTCATATATTGAAATATCTTATATTTTTATAATAATATATTAAAAGTGGTGAATTTTTTTTAATAGGAAAAATTACATAATATTTTAAAAAATATATATTTATATGAAAAAATAAGTCCTTTTTAATATAGGATCTTTATCTTCTAAATATAATCATTCAAAATTTGTAAATATCCATTTATTTACTATATTTTTTATTATTATTATATTTTTATTAATAATAATAACCTAATATGTTTTTGACCATTTTAGTTTAGATTTATGTGTGTTCTGTGTTATGCGTGACACAAGTTATCGAAGTCTATATTAATTTAAAGGATCCATAATCTCAGGTTAGTAAATTATACCACATAAAATAAGTTATATCCTCACTATTTTTAATTATTACATAGTGATGAAATTATGTGAGGTTATTCTTAAGATATTTTTCATTCAAGATATAACTTCGAAATTGATATTTACCTTACCCTCTTTGTTCATATCAAGTTACTTATATTTCTTAAAACAATTTTAATAATACATACAATCATTTACCCAATTATGAAAGAACCCTAATCATATATTCCCCATAACACACCTTTCATAAAAACTATATGAATCTCTAATACATTAAAAAATAGTGAAACCATATATTCCTCTAAAAAGGTTTTCTTTTTTTTTAACCCTCAAATGAATTAACCACTAGTTCATAAGGTCACACAGTATTCAATATTCACAAAATGATATAAAATTTACCAAAATATCATGGATATATTTTTAATTAAATAAATAATAAATTCAAAATTTATCAATAATATCTAACTCAATTTTCTTAGAATCAATCATCTTTTTAAACCTAAGGGTTATCCATCCCTAAATCATGTATTCTTTAATCATTATCCCCAAAAATATGAAATTGACATAATATCCCATTTCAAGGTTATTGATAAAATTCAATATATATTTCCAAACCTTTAAATAAAAACTAATGATGATCATTCCCTAGATATTCCATATAATCCTTATAAAATTTGGAATATAGCATAATATCATCAATAAATATAACTCACTAATGAAAATAACTAATAGTTTTAGGATTTAATTTCTATTAATATATCAACATCACTAACAAATTGATGACTGGGAAACTCACATTTTCCATCATAAAATTAATATACTAAGATTCTAAATCATTTAATAATGCTCACTTATTTGTTTATAAATCATAGTGGTTTCTAGATACATACCATTATCAGCTTCTTTTTTAAGACCCTATTTCAAATAAATATTAAAACCAAATAGTTTCGATAATATACAAAATTTGAATATAAAAACACCTATATGAAATTGTCTTTCACTATGAAACCTTTTTATTTAACATATGATACTTTCAATCCCACATATGACTATACTTTTCCAATACTTTTTTATCCACGTTCATTTTCCTATTATGTTCTCTAACCTAATTATTCTACTTCATACTCATATCCTTCATAATGGTTTTTAAAGTAAATGTGATTAACTAAACCATATCCCATGGGGAGTTTCAATATTAGTTTTCAATTAGTCTTGTTTTTCAGGAGTTAGGTGATGATCGAGTTAATATATAATCCTCCCTTTAATGGTAATTACTCATATGTATATATAATCTATATTTGGTATGAACTTGTTGTATCTAGGAGGGGATTTAATTTCTAGGAAAACCACACAATCTTCTCTTTACCAAAAGTTCATAATATTATTATATACTTAGATTTATACATTCAACACATCCCTATAGTTTTCACTAATGTTCTCTAATAATAATCCCTAAAATATTTCAATTTACCTTAATTAACATAATGGTTCATATAAACCATTAAAATTATGATTAACCATAACATAAAAACCCTTAAGTTATCCTCAACTAACATCATAACATTTGAAGTTATCTAAACTATCCTTTGATACCAATTTTGATGCCCAAGACTCACACTCATGAATCCATGGATTATAAATACCTTCCTTATATACTGACATTTAAATGAACTAATATGACCCAATTTTAACCATAAATAATTACAATATCACCAACATATATAGAGTCAAATGCATTCAAAGAAAACTTTTGTCATAGAGTTTTAGAGTTAGGGAAAAATTACTAAAAAATACCTTGTATATGTTGGATTTTGTTCCCTAGAACCGACCTATATATATTTTATGACTAATTGTATTCATATATTTTAATTTTAATAAATTACTTATCACATAATGGTTTTCCTTTTCCATAATATAGAATGTGATAATGTCCTAAGAGTAGTTGTCGCAATAAAAGGTCATAGTCATTCACCCACTATGATGAGAACCGAGAAGTTTCATGATAGTATTATTGAATATATCATCTATATCTAGAATAAATTATTTTGAGGACATAAATTATATATGCTATAATGGGTGGATACTCATATGAAATTGGGCCACCTTTTCATAGTGTATTTCTTTGGTAATTTTCTGGGTATGAGATTATGAAAATGAGACCCATAAGTAGGAAATCAAAATTTATATGTGTCATTGGTTGTTCTTATCTATGGATGTGTGAATTGGTCCTTGGAATTTAATATTATCATTATTGTATATTATGATTCATGTACATTTATGTATTAATGAGAACTGTGATGGCATATGTTCACAATGAAGTAAGATATGTTTGGTGTTCCATGAGTAATATGTCATTCATGTATAATATAAGAAAGTATTTTTACATTATTTAATGAAAGTTGATATTTTAGGACCTTTTATTGATATGATATAGCCTAAATTATTCCATTCCCATGGTTTTCTATAGGAAAGTTAAATTTCCAAAATATAAAGAATAAGACTTCGATCACATGGATTGATGACACAACATGCAACCTCCTTGATTAAAGATATCATGATAAATGGATCATACCACTTATTAATAATCCATATGTGGTTTTATTTCACTATGACATTAACTTTTTTTATCAATGGTTTCCTTGGAATGTTTCAAAATTATAACCTTGGACTTTTGGATGCCTCTCCTAATGTCACTCAGAATGAGTCCAAGAGGGTCACCTTATAAGTGTATACATAACCTCGTTTAAATAATAATATTATTTATTATATAAAAATTAAAATAAATATTATTCAATAATGTGGTTTAATTATTATTCGTGTGTCTTCAAGTGTATATATTCTGCCACTAGTAAATCAAAAGAAT
This sequence comes from Viscum album, assembly GCA_963277665.1. Taxonomy (NCBI): domain Eukaryota; kingdom Viridiplantae; phylum Streptophyta; class Magnoliopsida; order Santalales; family Viscaceae; genus Viscum; species Viscum album. The sequence continues at coordinate 453,317,184 of OY728141.1, read as the reverse complement.
TTTTTGTGAGTAGAATATTTAATAAATATTTTGTTTAGTGAAAATAATATTTGTAAGATACTGAAATTTTCTATAAATATATCAACCTCATTTTTTATTACTATTTTTCATTTTTTTGTGTATATATTTTTGGGGATTTACCTAGGAGATTTTTAGTCAGAAATTGAAGAATTTTGAATGAAATAGGGGTAGTACACGATTGGTGCATGATTTTCCCTAACTGTGTGCCTAGTCCAGCAAACCATGTAAAAACAACCATAGGGAATTCACTAGGCTAGCACACAATTTGTCAAATCGTTCTCCCTTTAAGTGGTAACCATACATCCCCCTGAGAGGAGGCACATGGTTAGGTTCATGGTTAGGGTAATCCGTGCACCCCATATAGAACACCACGCATGCAGAAATTTAAACCCCCAAAAATCATTATTATTATTTTGAACCCCCATAATATATCACAAAACTACCAATCTCAACCCTAAACTGATTTATATCATTTTTGGATGTTCCCAGATAGATTTCAAGGCATTTAACCATCCGTTATTGATGAATAAAAGCCTGTATTAAATATCTAAACCTCTCTAAGTAAGAGATTATCATCCCGATTAGTTTCCCCTCTCTCCCTCACACCATTATCTCATATTTTGAAGGGATTTTACCCTAGTTGTGATATATATATATTTTGGTTTTGATATATCTAATCTATTTCATATTGAATCTAGGTTATGGATCAATATATTTCTCTTCTTTTTTATCTTGGTTGTTCTATTTAAATTGGATATTTTCATTAGAGATTGTTCATCAACAATATTGAGATAGGTGGTATAAATTTAACTCCTATAGTATTTAATTCTAGTTTCCTGTATGTGTTGTAAAATTTTAATTAGCACATTTGATAATTTAATCATGAATTGAATAGACTAATGTATTAACTAATTAATGGGATCATGTAATTTATTAATTGATTTTATATATGTTTAATAATTGAGTTTAATATGAGAAAATTTATTTAGGGCGAATGTGATTATGAAATTGCAGGAATTGGATTAATTAATTGGTTAATTAATTATGGAATATATTTATTGTGGAATTGATGGGATGTTAGAATTATGTAATTGGTCAATTAATGTTACTATGAATTAATTGACAATGATAATTGTGAGATAGTTTACTTGACCTTAATGCGTTAATGGGTTATATGATTTAAATATTGAAATTTTGTTTAATAGGGAATTTTTCATATTATTCCATGTAATTAAAGTGTTGAACCATGTTTTTTTAGATAATTTAAATGATATCCATGATGTGAAATGTGATAAGAGGGTTAATGTTTATTAACCTTGTTAAATGTGATATATGTGATATATGTGTGACTGATTGAAATATAAGTGTAGTATACAGACTAATTCTCCAAATACCATTATATAATTGAATTATATATGATTGTGGGACACTGAATTATACTCCATATACTAACGGGTTTCTAGAAATGGAATTCTATGCCCAAAATATTGGCATTGGGATACAGTTCCATGTTTTTGTGATATTAAATTGAATTGAAATGGATAATAAAATCCAATGTGTTATAATGATTTTTGAATTAAATATGTGTTATGATTTAAACATCGACATGGGTCAAAGCAGGTATTGAGGTTTTAGGTGTCCTCAGGAACCTGAGGGTTTATGTGGTTAAATAAATAATAATTGAATATATGTAAGAATTTTTTACATCATTTCTTATATTTTATTATTTATACAACTGAATACACTATTATTGAATGGATATTCTATTATATGTCATTGGTGGTGGTCTACTGAGTTTTAATCACCCTACTTGGGCTTCCTGATTGATACCCAAATAGACTTCTTGTTTTTTGAACATGATAATGGAAATAACCCTATGTTAGATGGATGAGTTGGGATGAATCATAGATGAGGGTAACAAACATGGTATCGGGACCATCTTGGGATTTTTTTAGTGTCTTTATTATAGGTTTTTTATTTGACATTTGACACTTACTTTCCATGAAATATCCACTGTTTCATTTAGATGTTGAATTTTGGTTTTCATTATTATGGGATACTATTTTTATCTGGTTATATTATATCATTTGATTTTTCTATTTATATATGTTATTGTGATGATTTTATAAAGAGGTTATAGTCTTCCCATTATATCTTTATTAGACCCTCGCTGTAAGCCGGCAGCCTCTGGTATACGGAGAGGCGCGCCTAAGGTCATGTAACCAACTGACTCAAGGCATCAGTGTGTGGAACCCAAGTCAGGACATTACAAAGTGGTATTTGGGTGGGTTTTCTTTTCTTATCATTGTATTACTATTTGAGAAATGTATAAAGAAGACTACAATGAGTCGGTCCTAGGACATAAGCTCATGTGTGAGAGTAGCTAACCCTTGTATGGGTGACAAACCAAAGTACCCATTGTGGTATTGTTGTAATTGATGTGTGTTGTTACAATTGAATGTCATTTCACCTTGGGTGTAAACTTGTTAGGTGATGTGATTAATGTTTCAAATATTTTTATGATTTGACTCATGGATGGTTATGGAATGAGAAATGATTATGTAAGCATATTTCTGGGAACTCAAGAATTATTGTGACATTAATCATTTTTAGGCACAAATAGAAAAATGGGTTTTGGGTAATTTTTTGAAATTAAAATGTTTTTTTCTTTTCCTATGTAATTAAACTGATAATGGTTCCAAATATAGAATTAAAAGTGTTTAAGTGATTCAAAATGTGAATAATTGTGTGTGTAATAGAAAACTAGAAAATGAGAATGTGTTTACTCTTGTTAACCATGATCAAGTTGTACGATGGTTAAGGGAAGTGATAATGCCTTAGTTTTTAATGGGTGGTGGGGTTTGAGAGATGAATTGTTATAGATTTATGTGAAGCCTCATAATTGAAAGAATTTTGTGTTTGTGTCCTAATATGTGTGTTTTTAATTGTAGAAATAAACCCCAAAATGGTGTTTGTTTAGAAGATGATAGGAGGTTATGGATAGAGATGATCCACCACCAATGGACCATGTGACACAGATATTGTTAGGTAAAGAATTTGTAGAGTAATTCTATGAGATATTTGATTAGTTTATACAGTTCATGGAAGGAGACCTAAGGCAGGTTGTGAAGATTATATATGACTTGACATGGGTGTTTCAGTTACATCACCCTCGAATGTATATCAGAGAGGGTGGGCCTAAGGTAGGTGAGTTCTGAATTTAGTATATATATATGCTACTTAACCACTTGGAGACTTCTGATGAGAAGATATCGAAATTGGAAATCAATATGTTACATGGCCAAGTGAAGCATTGGTGGGACATCCAGTCTCAGGATGGATAGCTGGAGAGTATAGAGTGTAAGTACTTTCAAAAGAGTTTCTAGGATTGATTTTACCCTGAGATTCTCTGGAAGGAGATATCGGCTAATTTTATGAGGTTGAATCATCTGGTAACTATAGGTTATGATCTATGTCGGTAACTTTATAGATATGTAACACTTTTCTCTATCATTATTGGGGGATGAGGATACTATTAAAATTGGTTTTAAGATGGGCTTAAATGTGAAATTGATTCCCTTTTGAATATATATCTGCTGAAATATTTAACACCCCAATATTTTAATAACTTACACTACCCGCAACTTCGAGTTTAAGCACACCACGACATACCAAACTAGCCGTTATGAATAGTGATACCGACTTTCTGAAATTTTATACATTTTATCTTTCAAAATGAACTTCATTTTTGGGTTTGGAATATTGAAATCAGCTTAGGGTGAATTTTTGGTATTTTTCTGATAACATTCATATTTTGATGAATAGTGAAAATTAATAAATTTTAATTAAAAACAACTTTTTTAATCAAAATAATTAATAGTGATAAATTTTTCATTTTATTAGTTTTAAAGTATAATTAGATTATATTTTTACCATTTAATCCAATGTTTCTCATTGGACATAATTTCACATATAAACTGGACATAAGCAAGTGTTAATCTTTTGATAGTTATTATTTCTTAAAAACACGCTTTTTGTTTTGATTACGGGAATTAATTTTAAATTGATTTCTACCACTTCTATTTTTAGAATTTAGAAAAATTAATTCCATATTTAGAATTAAGAGGTCCAAATTGTGTAAATAGGTATCTTTTAATTTAAGACATTTTGAATAACTACTTCGGTAAATAATTTATTTACCATGGTTAAAGGGTAAATCTGGTAAAATAAGGATACAAAATAATATTATAATAATATTAAATTACCCTAAAACGTGTCCTAACCCTATTGGTTGATACATTTCCAACCATGGGAATATCTGGGTTGATTTTGGGACCCCATGGAGCCACTTGTAAGTGATAATGACACTTTATATTAATTAAGTTAAAGTAAATACAAAAATTACATAAGCATATATCTTTTAGAAAAACAATTTTTACATAGGGTTATATATGTTATATTTTAGACTATAAATATTAATTAGAAATATAAAAATATTTCCTACATAATGGTATTTTATTTATAATTTTTAGACATTGAATAATTAAATTTATTTATGACACAATAATGATGCAGTTTTTTCCTTATTAACGAAAGAATCAAACAATTGGTATTATAAATGTTAAAATAAATAAAATTTGAAACTTTTGATTCCATGCACGAATTGTCTAGGTTAATATAACATGTTAGGATTTATTAAATAATTTTTTTTGGAATTAATAAAGTTTTTACGACATTAACCAAAATCAATTATTAAATAGAGTCAAAATTGACATAAAGGAGTTTTTAAAACAAATATTATATTATTAATTGATATTCTATTCCTAAAAATATATGGATTGGCCCAAGGACTTATATAATGATAGGTTTATCATTAATGGACCAATTGGGGGTCTCTTGGAAGTATATAGTAAGTTTTTTAACTATATAATATAAAAATACAAAGAGACATGGTAAATGTCAAACTATTTAACTAAGAGTTACATCAAAAAGATAAAGTTAGTATAGTGACCCAAACCTGTATAAAACCTATTTTTTTAGTGGTCTTAAACTAATACCAACCTTAGAATTTAAATAATCCACTTTGGAGCTATTGGAAACCGAATATTAATTTATTATAAAATAATTTTTCTAGCTTTTCCAATGGTGCCCCTCAGCCCTCTTATAAAAGGGCACTCACCATTCTCTCTAATTCACACCTTCAAAGCTTTTTGAATCGGCAAACCTATTCCCAAATATTCTCTAAATTTCCCTCAATTCAACCTAGAGTCTTTATTTTTATCATAAAGCCAAACCTAAGGAGACCTTTTGATCAAATCAAAAGGAAGAACCCGAAAACGAGGTAATGTTTTCACCACCCTCTTTCAAGTTCCTTTCTTCTTCCACTTCTTCTTTCTTTGTTATTTCCATTCTAAAATAATAACTCCAGTATCCTATATATACTGTGATGTTATTATAAATATGGTAAAACCATATTCATTATTCTATCCATCCTTTGAATGACATGTCACCATACGTGCGTATGTACAGCTTGTCGTCTCCACGTCGTGGTGTAATTGTTATTCAAAACATTATTATTTGGATGGGTATAATAATGATGTGTAATTAAAGTAAATAATAAATATAACATTATAATTATTCTTTATATATGATATAACATCAAATTATATATTATTTTAATATCAAAATAATACTATTGTCGCTCGTGCGTACGTACGGACTACCGTCTCCACGAATGCGATGAGATTCATCCCTCATCGTATCCATTCTAGTCCAATTCTCTTTTGATGATTATATATAATGTTTAATGACTTTATATCATTATGGATATGAATAAGATACAATCTATCCATAACAAACATGGCTTATGAAGTAAAACATATAAAACAAAACAAGTAAGTTAACACCTGAAACGACTATAATACAAAGATATTATTAACAAAGAAATGTTAAAAGATCATATATGATATCATATTAATGTATATGATTATTGTATAATTTAATAACCATTATTTCACCATTATACAGTAGGTTAACCTACCATAGATCAAGGATAAGTACAAGGTAAGTGTTTTCTTATCTCACTTTTAATTCCGTGAGATTTCCATTGTTCATCACTTATTTATTACGTATGGTGTGTGTACTATCCATGATTGTATTAATTGTGTAATATACTTTAATTTATGGATATTTATATCATCATTTTATTATACATATTTCATGGGATGTATGTTTTGTAAGTTACCAAATTGGTATGAGAATTACAAATTTCAATTTCCACTCATTCGGCTTTACGCATACTTCATTGATTATTTTACTCCAAGATTATGTGTGGAATCGCTATTCATTTTATTATGTCATAATTTACACTCCCCTTTATATGTATATACTTTTGATACACATAATCAGTCCTTTTATAAATTCTTAAGTCATCAATATGAACTTGATAAGAGTAATTTTAACTAAATCTCCATTTGTTGAGTTAAATATTAAATTCATTGGTGTTGTTTTTACATCAATATGTGTGAATTTAATCTAATTGATTTACACTGAATATCCAATAATATTGAGTGTATTAATATTTTTCACACATAATTATTCCATTTATTTATCCTTAATCTAAGGATACGGTCTTTGTAAGATATTTCATCTCAATTTACATTCCTTTGAGACTTCTTTGTTGTTATACACGAAATCACTTTTATATGGTGTATATAATGTACTTTGAAATAGTATATCATGAATACCTTTATTATCTTGATATTACAATGTTTTTATTACCTCAATTATTTGTATTCAAGTGTCTCTCTTTTGGTTAGGAACTCTAACTAAAATATCATTTTAAAATGTTTTAAAATTTTATTGTTCTAAATAATTCTCATTAATGTCCATATTTTAAAAATGGTTTTAAGGATTTATTTATATAGAAATTAATGTTTTAAAATTAAAATTCCTTTTAAAAGTTTCAAAGTGGTATGGGTCACTTTTATTCCAAAATCTATTTTTAAATGGATTCTTGACAAATAGTGTGACTTTTAAATATTTTCAAGAAAAATGGGGATATTTCTATCAAAGAGTTTTGATGATTATTTTCATCTATATCAAAATCATTAATTATTATCAATTGAGGTTAATATATTACTATAAAATCTTCCATATTGTATTAAATGAGTTATGTTTGACTGTGGATGTGCTATTTTTATACCATTCATAGTTTTTGGATAAAGTATTGACATTTCATAAGCTAGTTTTAATACGAATGTTTATGTTATGTTTCAAACTTTTATATGAGGAATGCATTGGACTTAGTAAGTGATAGGTAGAGCCTGTTATAGCTCCGTGATGCATCAGTAGGTATAATGAGACAAACTAGTGTCTTGGCACAAGCCCTTGACAAAATATTATTTGCATTCTTGTCACAAGGCCTTGACTATGTGGTTATGATAGTTTGGCATTATGCATTCCATCATTATGAAAGTTGTTATTTATATTGCAGGTGATTATTCTACTAGTATAATATCCATGTGAGTAAGGAAATGGAATTATTTCTTTTTATTTTTTCCATATTATGATGAAGTTCAAGTTTAAAAGGATTTTGTTTTAGTTATACATTACCTTAAATGTTTATGCTTAAATATGAAATTTTTCGCTATATTGTTATCCTTACAAGGCATCTGAGCTCACCCCTTTTTTTGTTTTATTTTTCTTAGGATGTGAATAAGTATTTTATGAATGACCTGCAGGGATAGTATGAGGGGATATGAGTGTGGTCTATGGAGACTATGTTGTTGTATTTTTCCATTTTATCATGTAATGTAAGACTTATGAGTGTATCTAGTGTTTCCAAGGATTCTAAACTAACCGGTCTTTTGATACTTATTCTTTTGTGATCATGACAATGTTATGTAATAATGCACTGACTCTAGGTAACTGGGGTTGGGGCGTTATAGTTGTTATCAGAGGGAGGTTTAGTACAAACCTTGGAAGCTAGATTTAGATAAACTCTAATTAGATCACATATCCCTAAGATAGAATTTGAGAATTAGTATGAAAGAACTTCCTAAAATATTGGTATTAAAGAGATTTGTGAGTTTTCCAAGCAATACATCCCTGTCTGGATATGATTTGGTAGAGGAGGATCTGGCACAGATGTACCTAGGGGTAAAACCCAAAAACACCGCTTTGAGCTAGACTCGAACGAGAACTAGTGCATGACAACGGGCCTTACTGCACTCTTGGTTATGACACTCCTGGGGATATGATTAGGATAATTTACATTTTCTTTAAAAACCTATTTGAGGTATTTTAATATAAGATGAGAATAAATGTCCTTGGTTAATCCTAAGGTGTTTCAAATTGAAAATATTATGTCATGATATTCTTTAAATGATTCTATGACTTATGTTACTCACACAATGCTTTCTAGTTTTAGTCAATGGCTAGATTCCAAGAAATTCATAGTAACTTTGAGAATGATGTACAAGGTGGGAATGGTGGTGAAAATGAGTAACAAAATGGAATGTTGATAGGTGTAAAAGATATTGTGTTCATTCCAAATCAGTTTTCCAAAAATATGATCAATAACATATATATTAACCAACTCCTAAACTCAACAAATAAGATAAAAGTGATTAATGATAAGAGCTCGAGTAGTGGAGACCATAAAAAAAAAGAATCCTCAATTTCCATCTTGCTGGAAATGTGGAAGGAGACATCTAGGAAACTGTCTCAATGGAATAAATAAATGTTTTACATGTGGGAAAGAAGGACATAAATGAAGAATTGTCGAGGAAAAATGAAGAGTACTATGGAAGAAAAATAATGGTCCCAAGAATCCATTTATAATCATTTTCTGTAAATGTAGGGGACCTGGCCATTACCCGAGTGAATTCCCTATTCTATAGGATATTTTCTTGGTCAAAGAAGAAGCTATGTAGAAATAAATAGTTGGAAAAATGTTTAAATGTATTAGTTCTCCTTGTTTATGGGATTACTTTTGGAATAATTTTATTTTTTATTTATAACCCTGTAGTTTTTCATGTGAATGTGATATTTGAGGAAGACTTATATTTTCTCTTGTGGATATAGTTATAAATAACCATTTGGTTTTATATGATCATTGGGTTTGAGGCAATTACAGGTTATTATATTTTGGGATGAAAAGGAAAGGTATGAGATAACATTTGTGGTTAAATTATGTTATGGTTACTTTTAGGAATTTATCTCATTTTGGTAATGTTATAAAATATAGTTTTTGAAAAAAAACAACACGCTGACCATGTGACAACTCGTCACGTCGGACAATGTTGTGGGAATCGAACCCACAACCTGAGTGTGATTGGGATTTATTGCCTACTACTGGACTACGTGAAGTCCCTGGTTAGTGTGACTAATTATTTTTAGTTAAATGGTTTTATTGATTAATAATAAGTTGATTTGGGATATTATGTCTTATCTAATGAATACCCATAGTATAGGAAAATGATTTGGTGATTAAGTGATAAATGTTATTTTTGAAGATGTTTTCTTTGTTGGGAACACTATATACACAAGGTAAATAGAATACTATGGGATTTCATTTGAGGAGTAATGGTTTATTTTTATCTATGTTTTTATTGTGTATTTTTAGTGATTTGGGTTATTTGTGGAAATGATTAACCTATAATAGAGAATATTTGATTAGGTTAATTACTTTTAAGTATGTGACTTTAAGAGTAGTTGATGTCATTTGGAGATAAAATTTAATGTGGAAGACTACATAACCATATTCTTCTAAGTTTTGGGTTTCAATATTGGTTTGGATTATATTGAAGGATTTTAAGGACAATTGTTTATTGAATGGTATTTATTTAACTTTGGGGTATTGTTGGTTTAATTTTAGAAATTGAGATTATTGTTTCTTTCTCTATAGAAATATCCTTTTAGGGGATCATCTTATCTTGTACTAACCATTTTAGTTTTGATTAATCTCTAAAGATAAGGTAAATATATAGTTTATCCTTCGTGGATCATGTGATTCTATTGAAGATTATTCTAGCTCTTCCGGTGTGACCAAGTCTTCTTGAATACTCATCACTTAAAAAAATAATTTATTGGTAGATATTTATTAAATAATGAAACTCTAATTAAAAATTAAGTATATCTCTTTATTTTCTTAGTTAATGTCATAAATGAATTCCTCATCTTTATGAAATGTAACTTCAAATAAAAACAAATGTTGTCTATTTACTTTTTCAACTGGTAAAATAATTACCATTTGTGCAATTACAAGTTTGTGGTTTTCTTATTGTTAACTTTCTTCTGGTCATGTTTTCTATCCCTCTCCATCAGAACTTGACACTTAGTTTATCATCCATATCCATTCTTTCCTACATGGAATCCTAGTATGGGTTATCTTGGGTGACCTTTGTACTTATCTTTCTTTATTTTAAAGTGATAGTTTTATTGACACTTTTCTGATATTGGACTTTCCATTATATTCCCAAGCCCAATTTTAAAAATTGTGGGGATTAAATTTATTTAAGGAGGGAAGAATGTAACACCCCAAGATTTCAATAACTTACACTACCCGCAATTTCGAGTTCAAGTGCACCACGACTTACCAAACTTGTCGTTATGAATAGTAATACCCACTTTTCGAAATTTTATATATTTTATCTTTAAAAATGAACTTCATTTTTGGATTAGAAATATTTAAATTATCTTAGGGTGAATTTTCGGTTCTTTTTTGATAACTTTCATATTTTGATGAATAGTGAAAATTACCAAATTTTAATTAAAAACAACTTTTTTAATCAAAATAATTAATTGTGATAAATTATGAATTTGAGTGGTTTTAAAGTATAATTAGATTATATTTTTACCATTTAATCCAATTTTGGTCATTGGACATAATTTCACATTTAAACTGGACATAACCACGTGTCAATCTTTTGATAGTTATTATTTCTTCAAAACACGCTTTTTGTTTTGACAACGGGAATTAATTTTAAATTAATTTTTGACACTTCTGTGTTTTGAATTTAGAAAAATTGATTCAATATTTAGAATGATGAGTTCCGAACTGTGTAAATAGTTAACTTTTATTTTTAGACATTTTGAATAATTACTTCGGTAAATATTTTATTTACCATGGTTAAAGAGTAATTCTGGTAAATAAGGGTAAACAAAATAATATTATAATAAAATTAAATTACCCTAAAATGTGTTTTATCCTTATTGGTTTATACATGTCCGACCATGGGAATCTTTGGGTCGATTTTGGGACCCCATGGAGCCACTTGTAAGTGATAATGACACTTTATATTAATTAAGTTAAATTAAATATATAAATGACATAAGCATATATCTTTTAGAAAAACAATTTTTACATAGGGTTATATATGTTATATTTTCAACTATAAATATTCATTAAAAATATAAAAATATTTCCTACATGATGGGATTTTATTTATTCTTTTTAGACATTGAATAATTAAATTTATTTATGACACAATAATGATGCAGTATTTTCCTTATTAATGAAAGAATCAAATAATTGGTATTATAAATGTTAAAATAAATATAATTTGACAGTTTTTATTCCATACAAAAATTTTCTAGGTTATTATGACATGTTATTATTGATTAAATAAATTTTTTTCGAATTAAGAAAGTTGTTAAGACTTTAAAAAAAATTATTAAATAGTGTCAAAATTGACATAATGGAGTTTTTAAAACAAATATTATATTATTAATTTATATTTTATTCCTAAATATCTAAGTTTTGGCCAAAAGACTTATATAATTATAGGTGTATCATTAATGGACCACTTGGGGGTCTCTTGTAAGTATATAGTAATTTTATTAACTATATAATATAAAAATACAAAGAGACATGGTAAATGTAAAACTATTTAACTAAGAGTTAAATCAAATATATAAAGTTAATATAGTGACACAAACCTATCTAAAACCAATTTATTGAGTGGTATTCAACCCATACCCACCTTATCATTTAAATATTACACTTTGGATCCATTATAAATTGAATATAAATTTATTATAAAATAATATTTCTAGCTTTTCCAAAGGTGCCCCTCACCCCTCTTATAAAAGGGAACTCCCCATTCTCTCTAATTAACACATTCAAAGCCTTTTGTCTTGAACAACCTCTGACCAAATATTCTCTCAACTACCATCACTTCAACCTAGAGTCCTCAGTTTGATCAGAAAGCCAACCTAATGATACCTTTTGATCAAATCAAAAGGAAGAACCCAAAGAAGAGGTAATGTTTTCACCACCCTCTTTTAAGGTCCTTTCTTATTCCACTTCTTCTTTATTTGTTATTTCCATTATAAAATAATAAATCCAGTATATTATATATACTATGATGTTATTATAAATATGTTACAACTATATTCAGTATTCTATCCATCCTTTGAATGACATGTCAGCATACATGCGTACGTACGGCTCACCGTCTCCACGTCGTGGTGTAATAGTTATTCAAATCATTATTATTTGGATGGATATGATAATGATGTTTAATTTGAGTAAATAATAAATATAACATTATCATGATTCCGTATATATGATATAACATCCAATTATATATTATTTTAATATCAAAATAATGATATTGTCACTCATGCGTACGTACGGACTAGTGTCTCCACGAACGTGATGATATTCATCCCCCATCATTTCCATTCAAGTATAATTCTAATTTGATGATTAAAAATAATGTTTAAGGACTTAATATAATTCTGGATATGAATAACATACAACCTATCCATAACAAACACAGCTTATGTAACAAAACATATAAAAGAAAATGAGTAAGTTAAAACCCGAAACGATGATAATACTAAGATATTATTAACATAGCTATATTAAAAGATCATATATGATATCATATTAATGTATATGATTATTTTATAATTTATTAACAATTACTTAACCATTATACAGGAGGTTAACCTACCATATACCAAGTAAAAGTACAAGGTAAGGGGTTTCTTATCTCATTTTTAATTCTGTGAGATTTCCATTGTTCGCCACTTATTTATTGCATGTGGTGTGTGTACTTACCATGATTCTATTAATTGTGTAATATACTTTAATTTATGGATATTTACATCATCATTGTATGATCCATATTTAACGGTATGTATGTTTCTTAAGTTACCAAATTGGTAAGGTAATTACAAATTTCAATTTCCACTCATTCGGATTTACGCATATGTCATTAATTAGTTTACTCCAATATTATTTGTGGAATCCATATTCATTTGCTTATGTCATAATATCCACTCCCCTTTATATGTATATACTTTTGATACACATAATCACTCCATTGATAAATTCTCAAGTCATCGATATGAACTTGATAAGAGTAATTTTAACTCAATATCCATTTGTTGAGTTAAATATTAAATTCATTGGTGTTGTTTTTACAACAATATGTGTGAATGTTCTCTGATTGAGTTACAATGAATATCCAATCATATTGACTGTATTAATATTTTTCACACATAATTATTTCTTTTATTTATCCTTAATCTAAGGATAGGGTCTTTTTAAGAGATTTCATCTCAATTTACATTCCATTGATACTTCTTTGTTGTTATACACCAAATCACTTTTATATGGTGTATATAATGTACTTTGACAGAGTATATCATTAATCCATTTATTCTCATGTTATTACAAAGTTCTGATTACCTCAATTATTTATATTCAAGTGTCTCTCTTTTGGTTAGGAACTCTAACTAAAATATTATTTTAAAATGTTTTAAAGATTTATTATTCTAAATATTTCCCATTAATGTCCATGTTTTAAAAATGGGTTTAAGGATTTATTCATATGGATAGTAATGTTTTAAAATTAAAATTCCTTTTAAAAGTTTCAAATTGGTATGGGATAGTTTGATTCCAAAATCTATTTTTAAACTGCTTCTTGACAAATAGTGTGACTTTTAAATGTTTTCAAGAAAAATGGGGATATTTTTCTCAAATAGTTTTGATGATTATTTTCATCTATGTCAATATCCTTCATTATTATCAATTTAAGTTAATATATTACAATACAATCTTCCATATTGTATTTAATGAGTTTTGTTTGACTGTGGATGTGATATTTTTATACCATTCATAGTTTGTGGATAAAGTATTGACATTTCTTAAGATAGTTTTAATACGAATGTTTATGTTATGTTTCAAACTTTTATATGAGGAATAAATTGGACTTAGTAAGTGATGGGTGGAGCCCACTATATCTCCTTGATGCATAGGTAGATCTCATGAGATAAACTAGGGTCTTGGCACAAGGCCTTGACAAAATCTTATTTGTAGTCTTGCCACAAGGCCTTGACTATGTGGTTATGATATTCTGGCATTATGCATTCCATCATTATGAAAGTGGTTATTGATATTTAATGTGATTATTTGACTAGTATAATATCCATGTGAATAAGTAAATGGAATTATTTCATTTAATTTTTTCCATATTATGCTAAAGTTCAAGTTTAAAAGGTTTTTGTTTTAGTTATACATTGCCTTAAATGTTTATGCTTAAATATGAAAGTTTCTACTATATTGTTATCCTTACTGGGCATCTGAGCTCAGCCCTTTCTAGGTTTTATTTTTCCCAGGATGTGAATAAGTATTTTATGAATGACTTGTAGGGATAGTATGAGGGGATATGAGTGTGGTCTATGGAGACTATGTTGTTGTAGCTTTCTATTTTATCATGTAATGTAAGACTTATGAGTGTATATAGTGTTTCTAAGGATACTAAACTAATCGGTATTTCAAGACTTCATCTTTTGTGATCATGCCAATGTTATTTAATAATGCATCGACTCTGGGTAACTAGGGTCGGGGCATTACAAAATATATTTCTTAAGTGGTGAGTCAGGCTATCATTTTTTAGGGGAACCTAAAAGAGGCTTCCAGTAGAGGACATGTGGTTTCTATTGGACGGTTAAGAGGTAATAATCCAATAACTTGAAGTGTCATTATGATAATATTAACTATATTAGTGTAAAATATAGTGTTTAAGAGTAAGGATTAGTTACTCAAGATCTTACTTGAGTGATATTTCACCAATGTGGTAGGTTGGGTCACTTTCATAGATAGTTCCCCTGACCACTAGTAGATGTTCTAGCCTACGGGAATATGGGACATTTATAGAGGTTTTTTAGTAGTCCATAAAACATAGGTAATTATGGAGGATATAGGAAGAACTGTAGTATAATAAGGGATACTTATACACTATACCAATAAGGAAGTTATAGTTATACAATACATGGTGGTCAAGGCAGTGGATTTGGTGCTTCTAGACAAGAGTGATCATATCAACTAAGTGGTCTAAATTAGGGGATTCAGACAGTATCACATGGAATAGGGGTAGTATAGTTTCATGCATTTAATCATAAACTTATGGATAGTTAGACTGGACTATCGATAGTTAAAGGTACTATTCTTCTAGATTCTATACTTTCTAGTGACTTATTTTATACTGGTTCCTCTCATTATTTTATATCTTTAAAATTTTTGAATGGGTTGAGTATGGACATGGGGTTTGTGAGTGGGGTTATTAGGATCGATATGCCATTGGGAGTACGGTCAAGAGACCTCTATTTTGTAAAGGTGTGTTCTCTCAAAATTTGGGAGTATCATTTTGGTTGGGATATTTATATCCTTGACATGTCAGACTTTGACCAAATTATGGGTATGGACTAATAAGTAGAATATCGATCCCACATTGATTTCTACTGATGGAGGATAATTTTTATGTCTCATGAAGGTAAAATTATATTCACCATGGAGAGTGGGATATCAAGGGGAGTTATGAAGGTCCAATTCATCAGCAACTAGGGGAGTTAACCTCCCAGGTTGCTAATATGTTGATGGATGTTGGGGGTGTAAAATAGGATGTATTTCTACACAGATTATAAATTATTTAGGATATTTTTTCTGAGGACTTCTTAGGGGTACCACAAGATACGTATGTGGAATTTACGATTAATCTCATGTCATGTACTGATATAATTTCTATTTTACCTTATATAATGTCACCTAAGGAGAATCATCTATACACCAATACATCTAAGTGTCAATTTTGGATTAATTAGGTGTAATTCTTGGGTCACATCATCTTAGAGGAAGGTGTGTTAGTTGTCCCAGAGAAAGTTCAAGAAGTGGTTTCTTTAGAGCAGCCAAGTAATTTTCTCAATATCCATAGATTTTTGGGGTTAGGGTGTCTTTATCATAGGTTCTTCTAGGACTTTTCCCATTTGGAAGAACATCTTTTATTTTTGAAAAATATGGGTATAATTTTTTATTGGAAATAAGAAAGTGATAATGCCTTCCAAGATTTGAACAAATTCTAGAAAACGACACCAATCGTGATCCTACCCTATTTAAGTGAGGAGTATATGGTTATCTGTGATTCTATTAGGATAGGTATTTGAGCCTTGTTGACACAAGGTGATTTATTTTTGAAGTATGGGTCTTGATAGTTAATTCAAAAAGAGTAGTACAAACCTACACATAACCTTGAGTTAGCAAAAATTGTTTATGCATTGAAGTGCTTGCAGCATTATATATTTTTTGAAGAGTTTACAGTGTATAATGATCATAAGAGCATGAATTATATCTTTTCACAATTGTATTTGAATATCTTTGAATAGATATAGTTTGAGTATATGTATTCGTTTGTGTTTTATATATCATATATGATAGGTAAGGAAAATAGTGTTGTTGAAACTCTAAGAAGGAAAATGATAACTCATGTAGTTCAGAAGTCTAACTATGATTGTAAAATGATGAATTTACTAGATAAGATGAAATTTGTGGTTTAGGAGGTTCTGGAGTAGATGACTCTCATATCTGTATCAATAGATTTCACAGTTTTGATCTAGATAAGGGAGAGGTGGTATTAAGATCCATAGTGTTTATCCATGATGGAAATACTTGAAGGTGGGAAGTCACCATCAAATTGGACCATAGATGAGGATAAAACCATATATGTCTGGAATTAGGCTATTGTGCCTACAAGCATGTGGGAGGATCTGATGCATATATTTCATTCCTTGAAGTGGTTTGTGCATCCAAGTGTGACCAAAATGTATTGTGACCTATGATGACAGTATTGCAGGTCGACCATGAAAAAGGATATTGCAGGGTTCATGAAATGATGTTACACCTATCAATAGGTGAGGGTTTAGCATCAATGACCTAGTGGTTTACTACAGCCCTTTCCCATTATAGAATGGATGTGGGATGACATTACCATAGAATTTGTGTTGGGTACCCCAAGAATGCCTCCTAAGAATGATGTTATTTGGGTTTTTGTGTAATGACTAATAAAAGTGGCACATTTATTGCCTATAAAAGAGACTTTCTTAGTGGATTGATTGGGAGATATGTAAATTTAGGATATATTTTATATGCAAAGTGGGCTATAGAGTATTGTTTCATATCATGACTCACATTTCATTTTCTATTTATATAAAGCATTAAAGAATTCACTTTGTACAAAGGTTTTTAATGATTATGAATTTCCACCCATAGAAAAATGGGAATACAGAGCATACTACACAGGTTTTAGAGGATATGATATGAGAATGTGTTCTTGACTTTGATGGGTCTTGGTAGAATCAATTAGGGCTCATTTATCTCACCTATAAAAAAATTATTAGGTTACTATTAATATGGAACCATATGAGGAACTTTATGATAGGCCATGCAGATTACCTTTATGTTAGATGGAGGAAGGTGAGTCGGAGATTTTGAGATCGAGTCTCGTTAAGGAGAAATTGAATCATATTCATCTAATTCAAAAATGTTTGGCTATGTCTTATAGTAGATAGAATTTGTATTCTGATAGACTTCTATGGCCACTTGAGTTTATATAGGGTGATCATGTGTTCCTTTGGGTGTCTCCAACCATATGATTGGGGGGAAGGGAAAGCTGTTGCCCAGGTTTATTAAACCATTTATGGTTATGGACAGAATTGGGAGAGTGGAATACCGATTGGATCTTCCACATAGTTGTACTGTTATTATTGATGTTTTCCATGTGTGAAAACTTTGGTAGTATCATCCTGACTCTTCTCAGGTGATTGATGTGGTTGATGTTGAGATTGATACCAATGCACACTTTGAGGATTATCATGTATGTGTTTTGGATTGTAGTGAGAAAGTGTTTTAGGGATGACTAAACCAATAGTTCATATATTTCTACAACATGGTCATGTACAAGAGGAAACATGGCCAAGGTAATATAATATGTGGTATTAGTGGCCCGATATTTTGACCTCAAAATCTTGAAGATTCTTGGGAGTACGTCTAGATGATGAACTATTATAATGTGGGAAGATTTTATAATCTAGGAAATTTCTAGAGATGACAAGAGCCCATTTATAAGTAATTATTTTCCTTTTTTGAGTATATCTTGTTTGGGTTTTACCTAGGATATTTTTTGGTGAAATTGAATAATTTTGGAAGAAATAGGGGCAGGGCATGGTTGGTGCATGATTTTCTCAAACCATGCTCCCAGTCCAGTAAACCATGTGAACCTAACTAGAGTAGATTCACATGGCTATCACACCATTTTTCAAGGTTTTCACCCTTTTATAATTAATCATGTGGACCCCTTAGAGGAGGCTCATGGTTAGGAACATGGTTAGGGTAAACCATGAACCCTGTATAGGAAACTATGAAAAAAAAAAATTTAAACCTGTGAAAATTAATTATAAATCCATTGAACCCCATTATTATATCTCAAAACACCCTAGATCAAACCTAAACCTCTTTTCCTCATTTTTGGATGTTCCTGGAGAGATTTCAAGGTATTATGACCTCCGTTATTTTTGAATCGTTGCCCAAATTTAAGATATGCACCTCTCCTGATAAGATATTTTCATGTCCATTTTATTCTCCTCTCTCTCCCACCCTTCTCTCATCTTTTGAATGGATTTTTAATTTTTTATTGATTTATCTAGATCTAGGTTTCAATATATATAATACATTTAATCTTGTATCTAGGTTTTGGATCGAGATCACATTCTTCATTTTGATATTGGCTGTTCCGCATCAATTGGGGGTTTCTATTGGAGAGTGTCCATCAACAATCTTAATGTAGTTGGTATAAATTCAATTCCCACCATCTATAATTTAAATTTAGTATATGTGTTGTGAAATTCCAATTTTCACATTTTAAAAATGAATCTTGAATTGAATAAATTAATTTATTGATTAATTTATCGGATCATGGAATTTTTTAATCAATTTTCAATGTCTCTAAGAATTGAGTTGAATAATGGAAAATTGAATTTTGGTAAATGTGATTTTGCAATTGGTGGAATTGGATTAATTAATTTGATAATTAATTAATGTAATATTGTTATTATGGAATTTATGGGATATTGGTATTTTTTTTAATTATTCATATCATGTTGTTATGAATTATTTGAAAATGAGAATTGTGAGATGGTTGACATGACATTAATTGTTTAATGGGTTATATTATTTAAATATTGAAAAATGGTTTAATAGTGAATTGTTCATATTATTCCATGTTACTAAAGTGTTAAACAATTATTATTTTTATAATTTTTATGATATCCATGATGTGAAATCTGATAAGAGGGTCAATGTTTATTAACCCTTTTGAATGGGATATATGTTATATGCATGTGATTGATTAAAATATGAGTGTGGTACATGTAATGATGCTCTAAATACCCATTTTTTATTGATTGATATATGAGTGTGGGACATAGAATAATGCTCCAAATCCCCAGAGGTGATTGATTGATAAATTGGGTGTGAGATATGTACTGATGATCTATTTACTCATAGGGTAATGATATTGTTTTCTAGGACAAAAATGTTGGAATTTGACTATGGTTCCAAGTCACAGTGATATTAAATTGTAATGAAATGGATAATGAAATCTTATGTGTTGTAATTATTTTTAAATTAAATATGTGTTATAGTTCATACTTTGGCATGGGTCAAAGTAGGTATTGAGGTTTCGGGTGTCCTTGAGAACCCGAGGGGTTTATGTGGTTAAATAAAGAATAATTGAATATATGTAAATTGTTTACTTTATTTATTGTATTTTATTCTTTATACAACTACATAGACTATTATTGAATGGATATTTTTTAAAACTTAAATGATTATGGCCTATTGAGTTGTAATCACACCCTAATTGAGCTACCTAATCGATACCCGAATAGATTTCATGTTTGCAACACAGGAAAAGAGAAAGAGCGCTATATTAGATGGAAGAGTTAGGATGAATCGTTGATGGGGAACCAGACTTGAAATTAGGACCCAATTAGTCGTTTTTAGTTTCATTATTTTGAGTTTTTCAGTTAACACTTGACACATACTTAGAATGAAATATATACTATTTGTTTTGGATATTGAATTCATGTATTAATCATCATGTGATACTGGTTTTGTCTGGTTATTTTATATTATTTTATTGTTATAATTTATTTCCATTTTCGTGTTTCTTTGAAAAAGATGGTATAGTCTCCCCATGTTATATTTATTAGACCCCACTACTAGTCATTAGCCTCTACTATATGGGGAGGTGCATCTAAGTTCATGTAACCAATCAACTCAGGGAACCAGTGTGTAGCACCCTGGTCATAACATTAGAATATTTATTTATTTATTTATGAAAATTTCAATGATATTTATTTATTAAATAAATATAATATATTCAAGGTCTGATAAATGTTGTAGAGGAATGCTGGATAGAGTTTAATAGTTTGGTGAGAAATAATATGTAGAAAATTATTTGAATAAATAATATTTAATTTCTTTTTCATTTTATCACATGTCAAAAAATAAAAAATATCATTATTATTTTTATAGACATGAGGTTCTATGAGATTAAATAAATAATAAGGGATCATGTTCATTTATTTTTTTACATCCCTTATAGTATATAAACCCAATTTTATTATTTATTAATTTTTATATTTGTTTTTTCTGGAGATTCCTCTCAAGGCACTGGATATATCCCTCCTCTAAGAATGATCTCAATAACAAAGAGCTATCCTCCTAAAAATTATACTCTTAAGTCTACAGATATCGAGAAGAACCATTTTTTAAGTGAATATTAAGGTGATCAAATAAATAATAAATAATAATTATGATATACCATGACAGTATTGGGATATTCCTACAACAATGTTCGGATGTTTGTGGAGCACTTGTGGATCACCACTTGAGGGAATATGCACTTGATTCATACAACACAATGATGGTATGATGTAGATACATTTTCATATTCATCAATGAAGAAATAATTCATCACAATATAATTCATTAATTGTTTAAATTAATTATAAATAATATGAAATGATCATGTGTTTTGGTTCTAGTGTTCAATCGTTAATTAATCTTTGATTTAATTATATTGGTGATGAAGTGTATCATCAATGTTCATCTCAGATTAATCATCAATTTAAAAAAATCATTTTGGTAATGAGACATCTGATGTTTCAACTATTCCTGGAACCTTCAAGTGGTATCAGAGAAATCACATAACTATTTATAATTATTTAAACATCATTGATTGATTTACACATTTATTATTAGTTTTAAATTTTGATTAAATAATTATTCAAAATAAATCATGAGATATTAACTTTTTTACCTTATTTCTCACAACTATAATCAAAAAATACATTAATTTTATAAATTAATAACATTCTATCAACTCATCTAGAGTTTATTCATATTCCAATCGGGTAGAACAATAGTACAAGTTGATTAGCCCATTGGTACCCTCCATGTAACTATGTTCAATACACTAAAAATTAAATCAATCTATGTGTATTTATTACAAGAAGTGTGTATTTAAATAAACATGTGTTTAATAGACTGGGTTGGTTCAGAGTCAATAAAACTACACAGTTTTTAACATTCATATACAACATCACTACACCAAATTGATAGTTTTGCGGCAGTTTAATAAACCACAACTATTTTTTTAATTATTTAGCGGTGTTTTCTAAAAAATTATACAAAACCATTAAATATTTTCATACCCACAACACTCTCCCCATCCCTTGACACACCCAACCCCCCCCCCAACCCCCCGACTCCCCAAAGACCTATTGGATTCATCGTCTCCCCTCGTTGCCCTTGCCACCCTCACTGTGCCTCACCGCACCTCGTCGTGCCTCGTTTCCCCTTGAATCCTCTACTGAAGTTAGTATTCTCTACAGTAATGTAATTGTAGGAACATAATAGATTTATTTTAAATTGGGAAATATTTCTTTAATTTCTATTCTAAAGGACATAATCTCCTCAAGAACATCTTGAGACATATTATATTACACCATCCGAAGATTTTGGAACATGTCTATTTGAGATACAATTAACAACCCAAGCTCATTGAACTTTGATTTGGTAGTATAAACATCTTTCATATCTTTTTATATTTCTTTCATCACCTTATGATATTTTTCACTTACCTCATAAATATCATACTATAAAGGATAAGCTATCAAAATATTCCTATACAAATCTGTTTGGGTTTCCATTATCCCAACCCATTTTTCAAAATCATCATTTTAAATAAAATTCACCTTGAGTTCATTGATCTCATCCTTTGAGGATCTCATCTCCTATTTCAATTTATTATAATCTCTTATGATATTATCAAAATCAGTTAACAAGTTAGAGTAAAATGATTGCATTCAAGAACTATATAATCTTTTACTCACCGATGGTGAATACTTATGCACTAGAGGTGGTGATAACATATGAGGTGTATAATAATGGTCAATAGTATCCATGTCCATATCAATGACTATATCTCTACCAGCAGGTGGTCCAAGAAGAATTGGATACACTGATTGATGATCAATTGTAGCTCTAGGTCATCCTTCAACAACTGAAATACCAGGAACCATCTTAATTGGACTTTCTTCAAGAACTAAAACAATTGTCTCAACAACTAGATCAACATAATGAAATCCTTTAGTGGATTAAATTAATCCAAATCCTTGAATCTAACCAACCTCTTACAATTTAGTGTTGACCTATGGAAACTAAGTCTTTTCTCTAGCAACTTCTGATTATTTCACCTCCCTAGTAGTCACCTTCTCAGGAGGTGCTACATCCCTAGGTGGTGAGGTTTGAGATAGATACCCCTCTGAGCCACACCTTCCTAACCTACATGATTAAATGATTTTGAATTGGTTTCCCAGTATTATCCAATAGTTTTCAATATAAAGAAAAATATTTTATTAGTTTTATATAATTTTACTACATCTCCCTAATTTATATCCACTTATTTTTTCTTTAAAACTGGGTCGATCAACAAACAATAGGTGTAATCATTCATTTTTTATTTTCCATTGAAACAATTATGCATAAACCACATCATGTATCTCATAAGTTTCAACATTATATAATTGATTAAGATTCATAATACATACATATCCTGAAATAATACTTTCTATATTTATCAATCTCTATGGGAAATCAGAGTTTGAACAAACTTACACAAAAAACTTCCACTTAGGCTCTAAATCCTTCACTACATTCATCTCAAATAAAGAGGTTTTAAAAATGAATTTAAAAACAAATTTTGGTCCTATTGTACATGTATTAACCAATGTATAACTAAAATTTTACTTCCCTTCATGGTAAAAATGAAGAATCTCAAAAAAATCCACTCATAAATCCATCACATCATTTCCATTTACATTTGATGAAATAATATCCTCTATTCCAAAAGATGGAAAATCAAAATTCCTCAAGAACACATTTACCTATTACTGAAACAAAAAAACAAAATTTATTCTCATCAAAAACAAACTCTCAACCTTGAAACATAAGGACCTTCTTTAGTAGCATCTTGGTGTTCTTTAACCATCTCATATTGGTCACTTTCCCTATGAGAGCTCTACATGGAACACCAATTTATTTTTCTTTCTTTGATGAACTAGTGCTTCCCTCATCTATATGCTTAGATTTTACCATGTAAGATAGGTCATTTGGAGGTCAAGTGACAAATATAGAGGTCAAGTGTGATGATTCGACTAATTAAGGAAAACACATGAAAAAGGTAAAAGGGTTGAGGGTCGATTATATTTTAGGTCACAAACCTGATTCCTAAAGGGATTACATACCTGATTTGGTTTTGAGTTGATTCTAAATAAAAGAAACTAAAATAAAAAAATATATAATATAATATAAATAGTAAGAAAAAAGAACATAATTTATTTTCTAAATACACAATAGGATTAATTTAAATAAAAAAAGAATAAATTTTGAATGTAAATTAAAACAAAATCAATTCATTAAATTGAAACATTTTTAAAAAACAAAATAAACTAAAATAATTTAAATTCAACTAAACCCAATTATCTTTTAATAAAATCAAAATGATCACATGTAAGGGGTTTAGTAAAAATATATAATTACTGATTCTTAGTAGAGAAAAACTCACGAGTAATACCACCTTTCTAACTCATTTAATGATGCTTATATGTGGAAAATTTTGATGTGAATCCCCATACATGAGAACCCCTATGTGGATCCAGTCATATATGAATATGGATTTTTACAAGAGGAATCTCCTAACATGTATGACCCTGACATGAATCTCATTATGTGGTGGATTATATGTGAATCCATTTATGTGAGGACTTTTCCATTTTCCAAAATATCACACTAATTGTATTTGAATATCCTCCAATTGAATCAATTCCATCTCAAACACATTTCATTCATCTAAATCTGTATTGGGATTTATTAGGAATAAATACATAATTCAAATTCAATAATTTTATGAATCATTTTTCTCTCCCCATTAACGACCTCAATTAAAACCCCCCTTATCGACATCTTGGGGTTAGGGAGGAATATTATTCAACCATTTTCTCCTCTAATTTTATTCCACTCAATTGAATTTAAGGCTTGAATTTATTGTGATGAGGATGATATTTAATTTCTTAAAGTAGCAGGACATGAATTTTCTAAATCAATGTCTATGTGTTCTATTCTTGGAATATAAATAAATTTTTATTAACTCAAAAATTATAGAAATCGTTAAATTTTAAAAAGTTTTTTCAACTATTATTAAATATTATTTATGTGTTAATTTATTGTATATTTATTCAATATAAATTCTTTCATTAATCACAACAAATATATCTAAAAAATTCAACCATAATATATGAGTTTTTTCCTTCTTTAAAATATTTATTAATTTTATTTCACAAATTAATACTTTCATTTACATTTACACATTTTTATTTATATGAGAATAGGATAGTATAGACAACATACATAATATATGAAAACTGCATGTTTTTTTTATAGATTTTCAATATATGGAACATGATCAATATCTTGATATTATTTTCTTTAGGTACATAATTGTTGGATTTCTCATAACATCATAATCTTGTTTCATATACATTGGTTGTTCAAAAAAAATATTCCTTTAAACATCATTGGATCTATCAAATAATCAGGTTTCATTTTTGGGTCATATTCACCTTGAATTATATCACATTAAAGTCCCCTTTTCATTGAACCTTATAATAAATTTTTAAAAAATAATGTACATCTTCCTTTCACCGTTATTTAGAGCTATATGGTTGATAAATAAAAATGTTAGATCTAAGATAACATCAACTTAAATACATTACCTTGAAAATTAAGGCATGTTTAGAATCTCTGTAGCTAAAACAATTTTGATAGGCTTTCTTACAAAAAATGAAATTCCACATATAACTTTTAATATTGAAAAAATGAATTGTTATGACCAAAAACTAAATTTCACCCATAAATTCAATATAAATGCGATTTTGATAGGCTTTTTTATATTTTTTTTGTTAGTATTATTCATTTGTTATCATTTTTAATTTTTTTCTGCATAATTTTTTTGAATTATATGTTCTAAACTTAATTTGATTTGATTAAATGATAGGAATGCTAAAGAGGAATTATTATTCTATTCCATTGACCACACTGATAGATAAAGATCCATTTTTATCCCTCCCTATAGAATCTGAGACACTATTCACTTTCCCCCTACACCATCTCCCCCTAAACCTTCTCTCACACCCTCCGTGACCATCCCTTCAACTGCTTAGTCATCGCCTTACCTTTTAGGTGCCTCAGGAGTGAGGGATAGGGTCTCCACTTCTAGTTCTTCATGAGGATACTAGAGGGTGACTACTATAGGTAAAAATTTTAATATGAATAAATTTATTGTACTTTTTTTATACTAACTATTTGTTCATAAAAGATGGAAAAAATACAAGTATAGAGAAAAATATGAAAAGTTCAGATTTATGGAATTTTCTTGGAGAGAAGATAGTTGTCCCATTCCATTCCTATGGGGTCCCTACGGATGACACTGTAGGATTACTTGGCCAAATTCTAGGTCAGCTGGTCGTGAACCTGGTTTCTCTTCCTATTACGTATGATGATTGGAGGCATATGCCTTCAACTTGGAAAAATGAAGTTTTTGATTCCCAAATGAAGGTAATTTTAATAAATTATAGTGTAATTGAATTTCATTATGTTATTAAATTATAATATTTTCAAAATGAATTTCTGTGTACAAATGTTATTCCACTTTACGGTTGCTGATGTGCTAGGATGAAAGTGGGTTTTGAAAAATCTGGGTAACAAATGGAAAGAATTTAAATGGAGATTGTGGAGCGATGTCAACAATACTTCATTGACCTCTCAATAGATGTATAACAAGATACTCGATGGGATACCCATAGATAAATGGAAAGTTTTTGTTAAAACACATTGTGATGATAAGTAAGTTGTATTTAAATATATATTGTTATATTAATCTCATTTTACATTTAAACATGTATATAAAAAGGAGATGACATTTAATACATTACTATTAAATTGAATTTTATTTATTTTAGGTTCTTTAAAGGAATAATTCATTAAGACGGGCTAAGAAAGTCACCCCTCACACTATGGGGTCAAAGAGTTTTTCTAGAATCCGATAAACTATGGTAATCTTTTCATAAGTTTAAATATTTATAAGACAATATAATCTATTTAATATATTAAATTGTTGATTTTTATTTTTTTAATGTAGTCATAGAATTTAGGGCACCAGGCATCCCAAACAGAAGTGTGGTAAGATGTTCACAGAAAATTTGATAGAAGTTTTGTTTACGAGTCTGCCAAAGATGTTGGGGTATGAACTCATTTTTCATTACAATAACTTATTATCAGTTGTTAATATGTTAACATATATTGTTTCTAATATGAATTATATTTGATTACAGTTAAAAATTAATGAACTATGGGATTCCAATTCTATGCAGTCCTACTCAGTCTTATAGGATGACCTAGATGGTATTGTCAGTGGGAAGAAGCATCCTGGTCGAGTGCACAAGATGGGTTTCAGACACATACCATCTGAGGTATTTGGTAGGTCACCAGGGATTTTAAATGCATCTACTTTTGGTTGTAGTCAGTTCATACCCCTATATTCTCAAAGAAATATTTTTTCTCTATAAAACACAATTCAGAAACAAGGGACTCGAATATCCGCTTTGCAAAAAAAATTTATTGATTTATATCATAAGATGACCTGATCTGTCCCTTGTGGTATTACAGGGATTGGTGGTGATTAGTAAAATCATAAATGTTAAAAATAATTTATTTTTCAAACATATATTGTTTTTATGTTTAAATTTAAATATAAAACAGTATTTAATTTTAATAAAATGTTCTTATAGGTGCTGGTAGTAGGAAGTAGAGGTGGAGGTGGAGAGGGTGACAAGTTTTGTTCATCATCGAATAGTGATTAGTAGAGAAGTTTCTGATAAGTTTATTTGTATACACATCATGTGTGGCATAGAGTAGTCACCAAACATTTTCATGACCTATCATTTTTTTATTTCTCATGTTTCCTTTTATGTATTATGAACCCAGTCTTCCAAATACACTATGAATTTTTAATCATCTTGTTGTATTAATGGGTATTTTTATTTATGAATCATATAATAATATGTGTTAAAATTTCAGGGTTGTTATATCTATGGTGTAGAGGATCAGGACAAGGTTTTTGGTGCTATTTCTAAAATCATCATAGGTTTATCATAGAGATAATGGCATCAAAATAATGGATAAAGGGAGAGTTTTTAGTGGTTATACCTTTTTAGGAAAAGTTTCTCCATGGATCAAAGAAGTGTCCTAGCCTCTTCTTGATAACATATGACAATGTATGTTTATACTTACGTAGTTTATGTGGTTTTTTAGTTAAAAATTTGGATGTTTAATGTTTTTTAATTTTATAGGCATATAGATTTACTACATTCATGTTTTAATATTTGTTGGATAAAAAAATAATAGGTTTATAGGTTTGTAGGTTTTATGATTAATAGTATGGAGATTTTAAATCTAGGGGTTTGATGGATTCAGTGTTACTCATTATAAGTTTCTAGTTTCTAGGTTTTCAATTTTGTAAGTATTTGGTTTAATGTTTTTCAGTTTTACAGGTTTGTATGTTTCTTGGTAAATATGTTTTGTCATTTTTGTTTTTATTTAAAAGTTTATACATTTATTGTTTCTTAAGTTAATTTTTTATTGGATTTCATATTATATGTTTTAATTTTTGTATATTTCCAGTGTTTAGTTTTTAACTTTTCATGTTTTCATGTTTATAAGATGATTTTACATATTTTAAAGTCATATATTCACATGAATTATAGTTTATCAAATTTCTAGAAATATCTTATCTAGTTTTCATATTTTAAAATTTATATATTTCATATTTATTATGTTTCAAGTTTTCAGGTTGTAGGATTTAAAATTTTATGATTTCATATGTTATTATTTTTAGGCTAATGGTTGGATGATTGCACATTTTTTCATTAAGGAGGTCTGTAATATTGTAGGATTTTAAGCATGGATATATCATGTTTAATGATCTCTAAGGTTATAGTTTTATGGTATATAGGTATTAGGATTCCATGTATTTAGTATTATAGGTTTTAGTTTTGTTTTTTAAGAAATAATTACTTTTAATGTTTGTTGGTTGAATGATTTCCTGTTTGAAGGAATACATGTTTAGAAGTTTAAATTTTTTTGGATTATATGTTTACATGTTTTTAGGGTACTGGTACTGGGGCTATATAATTTGTGGTATTTTTTTATTTTAAATATACCTTTAGTAGTGGTTTAAACAACCGCAATGTAAATGGACAATATTTCAAGGTGGTTCAAACCACCACTATAATTTCGGATCTTACTATCGACAGAGGTTAAAACCGCCACTACATGAATGAACGGTATATTTTTAGCAGTGGTTTTTTTTATTTAGCAGTGGTTATTGTGAAAAAGAAATTGTTTTTTTGTAGTGTCAGTTTAAACAACTGCTAAACATTTCTTATTTTTCATTACCATTTTGTGTCAGTTTGTGTGGTTTTCACAGCGTTTTTCCTGGGGAAAAATGAAATGATTTTTAACTGAGGTTTAAACAACTACCAAAAAAGATTTCATTTTTTTTTATGGAAACTACCATGAAAACAAAATTAACCACCATGAAATGTGTTTACTATGATGGTTACTAGAAATCACTGCTAAATTGAAGAACCCACAGTGTATTGTACGCTGACACCCAATTTAGCGGTGATTTTATAAAACCGATGTAGAATCATAAGGCGGCGGTTTAAACGGCAGCCAAAGAAAAATAAATTCTGTTATGTGGTGATTTTCTTATAGTTCATGTAACACCCCAGGTAAATAAGGAATATGACATTTTCATATTTATCCATATTTGTGAATAAAATATTAATATGACTTTAAAGGGGACGCTATGCTCGATGGCATACCCAACACGCAACAACGAGTTTCTTGGGAATCTTACGTTGCACTCTAATAATAAAATAATATTATTTTAAATGGTAGTTAACATGTATCCGTTGTAATGGCGGGAATGGATAGAAATAACTAAAATATGATTATATATGTTCTTAAATATTTTTTCATTTGTACAATAAAAGATAAAGGCATAAAATACGGAAAGAATTCAATTTTAGGCGTTTATGCCCTAGTTTTCACTAAAGGTTCACTTATCACCTTTTTATGGAGAACCGTCATTAAATATAGTTTTTTTCACTCTTAAACATTCTTTTGGACTGAATAAAACTCTTATTAAGAATCGGGACATCAAAATTTACTTTGTGTAAATTTTTGGTGTCTTTCCGATAAAGTTCTTTTTTTTAATGAATAGTGTAAAATGTTGTATTTTAATTCAAAACCAATTTTTAATCTAATTTATTTATATGATTAGATTATATTTTGAATTGTTTTTAAAGTGAAATTAGAAAATATTTTTACCATTAAATCCAATAGTGGTCGTTGGAATCAATTTCACTTTGAAATCAGACTTAAACTAGTGTCAATCTTTTGATACTTATTGTTTCATAAAACACGCTATTTGTCATGACAGCGGGAATTAATTATTAAATTAATTAATGTGACTTATATGTTTTGAATTTTGTAAAACGGACTTCATTTTTGAATTCAGAATATCAAATATAGCTTAGGGTGAATTTTTGGGATTTTTCATCTCACTTTTATTCCCGTGAGATTTATGCTACATTCGCCACAAATTCCATTGAGTGGTGTATGTACTACCCATTATTCTACTCTTTGTGTAATATACTTTCGTTTATGAGTATTTACATCAATGACCTATTGTCTTTCTTTCATTGGGTGTATGTTTTGAAAGATACCCAAGTCGGTAAGGGAACCTTTCACCCTCTTCTTTTTTAAAAGACTTCTTTTATTGGGTCTTTTAATTTACATATTTTTATGTTGGGATATGTTCTTATACATCCTTATTGATGTAAATTTTATGTCCAAGTAATGAGATACACTTTTTATCTCTCATCAACTCATTTTGATGTGATGCCATTAGGCTGTCAAGGGAACTTTTTAACCCAATTTCGATTTCTTTGGGTTCAACTTGTAGTCATTGAATATGTCATCCATTGAATATGTGTGAATGACATTTTATTGTTTTACACTTAATATCCACTTATATTGGGTGTATATATATTTGTCACACATATTTTTGAGATTTATTTGTCCTTAATTTAAGGATACCTTCTTTATAAGGGATTTCATCACATTTGACATTTCTATTGAGGGTTCATTGTTGTTATGCACCAATTCACTCTTATATGGTGAATATACTGTCCTTTGGAGTATTATATCATGAATCCTTTTATTCTCATGATATTATAAAGTTCTGACTAAATGTTATTCCTCGATTATTGTATTCAAGTGTCTCTAATTTTGGTAAAACCCCTTTAACCAAAATATCGTTTTAAATGTTTTAATTATTTGTTCTTATTAATATCCATGTTTTCAAAATGGTTTTAAGGATTTATTTATATGGATATTAATGGTTTAAAAAGTTAAAAGCTTCAAGGTGGTATGGGACTTCGTCTCAATCTCCTTTCGTTGAGGCATATTTTATTTTATACACAACTTTCTTTTATACGGTGTATAAACCCCTTTGACTTTTACGTTTATTCAAAAGGAATCTTTTTTATATGAAGCATTTACTAAATGACAAAAGGGAATGTTTTTGTCGTACGTTTGCGGCGACAACGACTTCTCCGCCGTCGTGACCGTTATTTGAGTTTCGTCTTCCTCTACAAGCCATACCTTCTTTTTAAAAGAAAAATAAATACCATGTTTTACTTTTCTTTTATTTTAGTATTGAAAATGGTTTTCATAATGTTTTTATATCAATGTGTTGTATTGATATCTCGTGATTGAAATGTGGAAATTTTATGTTTCCTTTATGCATGTTTTATGTGATATGATTATGTTATGGTTCTTGGGCATTATTATGAAGACGGGTGGTTCTGTGATAAACTAAGGGCGGGTGAGCCCGTTATAGCTCTCCAATGCATTGGGTAACGTGAAGGAGTGAAACGTTAAGGTTTATCCGAAGAGATTTAGGGAATATACTGTGATGGGTATTCCAAACGTAACCAAGAGGGTTACTCCCTACGTAAGAATGTTATGAATGCCTCAAGTTACCTTTATGTCTTATGTTTTCTATGATTTATTCATGGTTTGATGAGGTATGTTAAAGTGCATATGTTTTATGGGTAAAGTATGATTTCATTCTTATGTATATATGAACTCATGTTTCCTTTCCATATTTTTATAACCCTTACTGAGCTTTTTATGCTCATCCCAAGTTTTTGAAATGTTTTTCACAGGTCAAGGGAAAGGTACATGATGTGATGATAGTGTCAAGGATGTGTCAAGAAAGAATCCGTGTTATATTTTAAATATGTTTCCATTGATGGTAATAATGAATACTGTCTTTTATGTAACCACTTTGTTTAAATGTGGAATGTAATGCAAGTTTCATGATATAATTCTCTAAAACTCTAAACCTGAAAAGATCCTCAATGTGTAATCTTGGAATAACTCAAGATTAAGTAAGGTTTAAGGCTGGGGCCTTATAGTTGGTATCAAAGGTCGGTTTAGATAACTTTAGTGGTTAGGGTATTCTTTAAGCATAATTGACAATTACCATAATGGTTAGGATTTCAGAAAGAGTCTTAGTTTCAGATAAAGTGAATGAGTAAGTATATCTTATTATCTATCTTACTCATTAGTACATGATGGTTTTGTTGATATACTCACACTGACCTTTTTTGTTTTAGTAAATGGATTGATCTAGCAGGCACCAAAGAGACAACAGGTTTGAAGGAAACTGTGGTGGTTCTCTAATTAAGATACTAGATAAAATGGAGGATTCAATGAGGAAACTCATGATTGTTCTAAACCAAATATCAAGGAGTCATGATCAACCACTTCAACCTTGGTGAGTTCTCTAATGCATCATGTATGAGATGGCCAACCCGATGTGGAAATTTAGGTAATAATTATTAAGGTAACCATTAGGGTTTATATGATACTTAATTTTTAGGTAATTATGGGTTACTCTATGATATGATGGAAAATGAAAGGAATGAGATAAACTTGAGGTTAAAATATGTTATGATTATTCTTGAAGATTTTACCTCATTTTGGGGAATGTTTTATGAATTATATAGTTTTGGAAAAAGGACAACACGTAGACCGTGTGACATCCCGTCGCGTCGGACAAAGCTGCGGGAATCGAACCCACAACCAATGTGTGACTGGTATTTATCGCCTACCACTGGACTACATGAAGTCCCTGGTTAGTTTGACTGATTCATTCTAGTTATATGATTTTATTAATTAAGAGTAAGTTGATTTTGGAGGATATGTGATTAGGATAATTACTTTTCAATGTGAGACTTTAGGAGCAACTGATGTTGTTTGGAGATAAATGTTACGATTTAACTTGGAAGACCATGTGACTAAATCCTTCAAATATTTGGGTTTCAATCTTATATTGGTTTACTTTGAAGAATTTTATGGACAAATTGTTTATCGGATGGTCCTCGTTGAACTTTGGGTTTTGTTGGACAAATTTTGGAGATTAAGAATAGATTTTCTTTTTATAAGGGGTTATCCTTTTCTGGATTATCTGATCTTGTACTAACCTTTTTGGTTTTGGTTTGGTTAAAGCCTAAATACATGGGATGTATATAGTTCTCTTTTGGGGATTAGGTGATTCTCTAGAAGTTGATTATAGTACTCTTAACGCGAACAAGTCTCCCTAAATACTCGTCTTTTGGAAAAAATATGAGTTTGACTAAGGAATCTAGTAAAAGTTGAAAGTCAACATGATAAGTGATTATGCTTCCTTATGAATAAATTCCTCAATAAAAAGTAACTTAAAACAAAAATGTTGTCTATTAACTTTTCCTACTGGGGAACCCAACACCGTTTAACCCATCACAAGTTTGTGATTTTCTTATTGTTAACTTTCTCCTAAACATGTTTTCTATCACTCTCCATCGGAACATGACCCTATGTTTTCTCCTCCATGTCCATATTTTCATACATAGAATCCTAGTATGGGTTAACTCGGGTGACCTCTGTGCTTATCTTTCTTTATTTTAAAGTGATTGTTTTACCGACTCTTGTTCCGATGTGGGACGTTCAAGGATGTTTCCAAGCGCAATTTTAAAATTAAGAGGACGCAATTCCCAAAAGGGGGGAAGGATATAACACCCCAGGTAAATAAGGAATATGACATTTTCATATTTATCCATATTTGTGAATAAAATATTAATATGACTTTAAAGGGGACGCTATGCTCGATGGCGTACCCAACAC
This sequence comes from Viscum album, assembly GCA_963277665.1. NCBI lineage: Eukaryota > Viridiplantae > Streptophyta > Magnoliopsida > Santalales > Viscaceae > Viscum > Viscum album. The sequence continues at coordinate 453,282,893 of OY728141.1, read as the reverse complement.
GCAACAACGAGTTTCTTGGGAATCTTACGTTACACTCTAATAATAAAATAATATTATTTTAAATGGTAGTTAACATGTAGCCGTTGTAATGGCAGGAATGGATAGAAATAACTAAAATATGATTATATATGTTCTTAAATATTTTTACATTTGTACAATAAAAGATAAAGGCTTAAAATACGGAAAGAATTCAATTTTAGGCGTATATGCCCTAGTTTTCACTAAAGGTTCACTTATCACCTTTTGATGGAGAACCGTCATTAAATATAGTTTTGTTCACTCTTAAACATTCTTTTGGACCGAATAAAACTCTTATTAAGAATCGGGACATCAAAATTTACTTTGTGTAAATTTTTGGTATCTTTCCGATAAAGTTCTTTTTTTTAATGAATAGTGTAAAATGTTGTATTTTAATTCAAAACCACTTTTTAATCTAATTTATTTATATGATTAGATTATATTTTGAATTGGTTTTAAAGTGAAATTAGAAAATATTTTTACCATTAAATCCAATAGTGGTCGTTGGAATCAATTTCACTTTGAAATCAGACTTAAACTAGTGTCAATCTTTTGATACTTATTGTTTCATAAAACACGCTATTTGTCATGACAGCGGGAATTAATTATTAAATTAATTAATGTGACTTATATGTTTTGAATTTTGTAAAACGGACTTCATTTTTGAATTCAGAATATCAAATATAGCTTAGGGTGAATTTTTGGGATTTTTCATCTCACTTTTATTCCCGTGAGATTTATGCTACATTCGCCACAAATTCCATTGAGTGGTGTATGTACTGCCCATTATTCTACTCTTTGTGTAATATGCTTTCATTTATGAGTATTTACATCAATGACCTATTGTCTTTCTTTCATGGGGTGTATGTTTTGAAAGATACCCAAGTCGGTAAGGGAACCTTTCACCCTCCTCTTTTTTAAAAGACTTCTTTTATTGGGTCTTTTAATTTACATATTTTTATGTTGGGATATGTTCTTATACATCCTTATTGATGTAAATTTTATGTCCAAGTGATGACATACACTTTTTATCTCTCATCAACTCATTTTGATGTGATGCCGTTAGGCTGTCAAGGGAACTTTTTAACCGAATTACGATTTCTTTGGGTTCAACTTGTAGTCATTGAATATGTCATCCATTGAATATGTGTGAATGACCTTTTATTGTTTTACACTTAATATCCACTTATATTGGGTGTATATATATTTGTCACACATATTTTTTAGATTTATTTTTCCTTAATTTAAGGATACCTTCTTTATAAGGGATTTCATCACATTTGACATTTCTATTGAGGGTTCATTGTTGTTATGCACCAATTCACTCTTATATGGTGTATATACTGTCCTTTGTAGTATTATATCATTAATCCTTTTATTATCATGATATTATAAAGTTCTGACTAAATGTTATTCCTCGATTATTGTATTCAAGTGTCTCTAATTTTGGTAAAACCCCTTTAACCAAAATATCATTTTAAATGTTTTAATTATTTGTTCTTATTAATATCCATGTTTTCAAAATGGTTTTAAGGATTTATTTATATGGATATTAATGGTTTAAAAAGTTAAAAGCTTCAAGGTGGTATGGGACTTCGTCTCAATCTCCTTTCGTTGAGGCATATTTTATTTTATACACAACTTTCTTTTATACGGTGTATAAACCCCTTTGACTTTTACGTTTATTCAAAAGGAATCTTTTTTATATGAAGCGTTTACTAAATGACAAAAGGGAATGTTTTTGTCGTACGTATGCGGCAACAACGACTTCTCCGCCGTCGTGACCGTTATTTGAGTTTCAGCTTCCTCTACAAGCCATACCTTCTTTTTAAAAGAAAAATAAATACCATGTTTTACTTTTCTTTTATTTTAGTATTGAAAATGGTTTTCATAATGTTTTTATATCAATGTGTTGTATTGATATCTCGTGATTGAAATGTGGAAATTTTATGTTTCCTTTATGCATGTTTTATGTGATATGATTATGTTATGGTTCTTGGGAATTATTATGAAGACGGGTGGTTCTGTGATAAACTAAGGGCGGGCGAGCCCGTTATAGCTCTCCAATGCATTGGGTAACGTGAAGGAGTGAAATGTTAAGGTTTCTCCGAAGAGATTTAGGGAATATACTGTGATGGGTATTCCAAACGTAACCAAGAGGGTTACTCCCTACGTAAGAATGTTATGAATGCCTCAAGTTACCTTTATGTCTTTTGTTTTCTATGATTTATTCATGGTTTGATGAGGTATGTTAAAGTGCCTATGTTTTATGGGTAAAGTATGATTTCATTCTTATGTATATATGAACTCATGTTTCCTTTCCATATTTTTATAACCCTTACTGAGCTTTTTATGCTCATCCCAAGTTTTTGAAATGTTTTTCACAGGTCAAGGGAAAGGTACATGATGTGATGATAGTGTCAAGGATGTGTCAAGAAAGAATCTGTGTTATATTTTAAATATGTTTCCGTTGATGGGAATAATGAATACTGTCTTTTATGTAACCACTTTGTTTAAATGTGGAATGTAATGAAAGTTTCATGATCTAATTCTCTAAAACTCTAAACCTGAAAAGATCCTTAATGTGTAATCTTGTAATAACTCAAGATTAAGTAAGGTTTAAGGCTGGGGCCTTATAGTTGGTATCAAAGGTCGGTTTAGATAACTTTAGAGGTTAGGGTATTCTTTAAGCATAATTGACAATTACCATAATGGTTAGGATTTCAGAAAGAGTCTTAGTTTCAGATAAAGTGAATGAGTAAGTATATCTTATTGTCTATCTTACTCATTAGTACATGATGGTTTTGTTGATATACTCACACTGACCTTTTTTGTTTTAGTAAATGGATTGATCTAGCAGGCACCAAAGAGACAACAGGTTTGAAGGAAACTGTGGTGGTTCTCTGATTAAGATACTAGATAAAATGGAGGATTCAATGATGAAACTCATGATTGTTCTAAACCAAATATCAAGGAGTCATGATCAACCACTTCAACCTTGGTGAGTTCTCTAATGCACCATGTATGAGATGGCCAACCCGATGTGGAAATTCAGGTAATAATTATTAAGGTAACCATTAGGGTTTATATGATACTTAATTTTTAGGTAATTATGGGTTACTCTATGATATGATGGAAAATGAAAGGAATGAGATAAACTTGAGGTTAAAATATGCTATGATTATTCTTGAAGATTTTACCTCATTTTGGGGAATGTTTTATGAATTATATAGTTTTGGAAAAAGGACAACACGTAGACCGTGTGACATCCCGTCGCGTCGGACAAAGCTGCGGGAATCGAACCCACAACCAATGTGCGACTGGTATTTATCGCCTACCACTGGACTACGTGAAGTCCCTGGTTAGTTTGACTGATTCATTCTAGTTATATGATTTTATGAATTAAGAGTAAGTTGATTTTGGAGGATATGTGATTAGGATAATTACTTTTCAATGTGAGACTTTAGGAGCAACTGATGTTGTTTGGAGATAAATGTTACGATTTAACTTGGAAGACCATGTGACTAAATCCTTCAAATATTTGGGTTTCAATCTTATATTGGTTTACTTTGAAGAATTTTATGGACAAATTGTTTATTGGATAGTCCTCGTTGAACTTTGGGTTTTGTTGGACAAATTTTGGAGATTAAGAATAGATTTTCTTTTTATAAGGGGTTATCCTTTTCTGGATTATCTGATCTTGTACTAACCTTTTTGGTTTTGGTTTGGGTAAAGCCTAAATACATGGGATGTATATAGTTCTCTTTTGGGGATTAGGTGATTCTCTAGAAGTTGATTATAGTACTCTTAACGCGAACAAGTCTCCCTAAATACTCGTCTTTTGGAAAAAATATGAGTTTGACTAAGGAATCTAGTAAAAGTTGAAAGTCAACATGATAAGTGATTATGCTTCCTTATGAATAAATTCCTCAATAAAAAGTAACTTAAAACAAAAATGTTGTCTATTAACTTTTCCTACTGGGGAACCCAACACCGTTTAACCCATCACAAGTTTGTGATTTTCTTATTGTTAACTTTCTCCTAAACATGTTTTCTATCACTCTCCATCGGAACATGACCCTATGTTTTCTCCTCCATGTCCATATTTTCATACTTAGAATCCTAGTATGGGTTAACTCGGGTGACCTCTGTTCTTATCTTTCTTTATTTTAAAGTGATTGTTTTACCGACTCTTGTTCCGATGTGGGACGTTCAAGGATGTTTCCAAGCGAAATTTTAAAATTGCGAGGACGCAATTCCCAAAAGGGGGGAAGGATGTAACACCCCAGGTAAATAAGGAATATGAAATTTTCATATTTATCCATATTTGTGAATAAAATATTAATATGACTTTAAAGGGGACGCTATGCTCGATGGCGTACCCAACACGCAACAACGAGTTTCTTGGGAATCTTATGTTGCACTCTAATAATAAAATAATATTATTTTAAATGGTAGTTAACATGTAGCCGTTGTAATGGAGGGAATGGATAGAAATAACTAAAATATGATTATATATGTTCTTAAATATTTTTACATTTGTACAATAAAAGATAAAGGCTTAAAATACGGAAAGAATTCAATTTTAGGCGTATATGCCCTAGTTTTCACTAAAGGTTCACTTATCACCTTTTGATGGAGAACCGTCATTAAATATAGTTTTGTTCACTCTTAAACATTCTTTTGGACCGAATAAAACTCTTATTAAGAATCGGGACATCAAAATTTACTTTGTGTAAATTTTTGGTATCTTTCCGATAAAGTTCTTTTTTTAATGAATAGTGTAAAATGTTGTATTTTAATTCAAAACCACTTTTTAATCTAATTTATTTATATGATTAGATTATATTTTGAATTGGTTTTAAAGTGAAATTAGAAAATATTTTTACCATTAAATCCAATAGTGGTCGTTGGAATCAATTTCACTTTGAAATCAGACTTAAACTAGTGTCAATCTTTTGATACTTATTGTTTCATAAAACACGCTATTTGTCATGACAGCGGGAATTAATTATTAAATTAATTAATGTGACTTATATGTTTTGAATTTTTTAAAACGGACTTCATTTTTGAATTCAGAATATCAAATATAGCTTAGGGTAAATTTTTGGGATTTTTCATCTCACTTTTACTCCCGTGAGATTTATGCTACATTCGCCACAAATTCCATTGAGTGGTGTATGTAATGCCCATTATTCTACTCTTTGTGTAATATACTTTAGTTTATGAGTATTTACATCAATGACCTATTGTCTTTCTTTCATGGGGTGTATGTTTTGAAAGATACCCAAGTCGGTAAGGGAACCTTTCACCCTCCTCTTTTTTAAAAGACTTCTTTTATTGGGTCTTTTAATTTACATATTTTTATGTTGGGATATGTTCTTATACATCCTTATTGATGTAAATTTTATGTCCAAGTGATGAGATACACTTTTTATCTCTCATCAACTCATTTTGATGTGATGCCGTTAGGCTGTCAAGGGAACTTTTTAACCCAATTTCGATTTCTTTGGGTTCAACTTGTAGTCATTGAATATGTCATCCATTGAATATGTGTGAATGAACTTTTATTGTTTTACACTTAATATCTACTTATATTGGGTGTATATATATTTGTAACACATATTTTTGATATTTATTTGTCCTTAATTTAAGGATACCTTTTTTATAAGGGATTTCATCACATTTGACATTTCTATTTAGGGTTCATTGTTGTTATGCACCAATTCACTCTTATATGGTGTATATACTGTCCTTTGGAGTATTATATCATGAATCCTTTTATTCTCATGATATTATAAAGTTCTGACTAAATGGTATTCCTCGATTATTGTATTCAAGTGTCTCTAATTTTGGTAAAACCCCTTTAACCAAAATATCGTTTTAAATGTTTTAATTATTTGTTCTTATTAATATCTATGTTTTCAAAATGGTTTTAAGGATTTATTTATATGGATATTAATGGTTTAAAAAGTTAAAAGCTTCAAGGTGGTATGGGACTTCGTCTCAATCTCCTTTCGTTGAGGCATATTTTATTTTATACACAACTTTCTTTTATACGGTGTATAAACCCCTTTGACTTTTACGTTTATTCAAAAGGAATCTTTTTTATATGAAGCATTTACTAAACGACAAAAGGGAATGTTTTTGTCGTACGTATGCGGCGACAACGACTTCTCCGCCATCGTGACCATTATTTGAGTTTCGGCTTCCTCTACAAGCCATACCTTCTTTTTAAAAGAAAAATAAATACCATGTTTTACTTTTCTTTTATTTTAGTATTGAAAATGGTTTTCATAATTTTTTTATATCAATGTGTTGTATTGATATCTCGTGATTGAAATGTGGAAATTTTATGTTTCCTTTATGCATGTTTTATGTGATATGATTATGTTATGTTTCTTGGGCATTATTATGAAGACGGGTGGTTCCGTGATAAACTAAGGGCAGGTGAGCCCGTTATAGCTCTCCAATGCATTGGGTAACGTGAAGGAGTGAAACGTTAAGGTTTCTCCGAAGAGATTTAGGGAATATACTGTGATGGGTATTCCAAACGTAACCAAGAGGGTTACTCCCTACGTAAGAATGTTATGAATTCCTCAAGTTACCTTTATGTCTTATGTTTTCTATGATTTATTCATGGTTTGATGAGGTATGTTAAAGTGCCTATGTTTTATGGGTAAAGTATGATTTCATTCTTATGTATATATGAACTCATGTTTCCTTTCCATGTTTTTATAACCCTTACTGAGCTTTTTATGCTCATACCAAGTTTTTGAAATGTTTTTCACAGGTCAAGGGAAAGGTACATGATGTGATGATAGTGTCAAGGATGTGTCAAGAAAGAATCCGTGTTATATTTTAAATATGTTTCCGTTGATGGGAATAATGAATACTGTCTTTTATGTAACCACTTTGTTTAAATGTGGAATGTAATGCAAGTTTCATGATCTAATTCTCTAAAACTCTAAACCTGAAAAGATCCTCAATGTGTAATCTTGTAATAACTCAAGATTAAGTAAGGTTTAAGGTTGGGGCCTTATAGTTCATGTAGTCCATTAGTCAAATATAGTCCATGTATTCTCTTACACAACCTACATGACTAGGGACTATGTAACTCAGAAACCACATACTATGTGAAACACGTACATGTCATATATGCCATTATTTTATATGGCATGATTACAAAAAAAGTCCCTAAGCATGTTCCATAGATAAATGGTGAGAAATATACGTGTTGTGTAGATGGATAGTACATGTTTTTAATATTACCAAATTATAAAAAATTAAAATTAATTAATTATATTACTAAACCTTATCAACATATGTTCCATGATCCATTTATTAGACCATGTACATTCCATTTGATGGGTTATATATATATATATATATATATTAAATTTAAAATTAATTTATGAATAATTTTTAGAACTGGATATCATGTATAAGTTGTAATACAATCATTACTCTACACACATTGAAACATAACATGTAATTTAAATACCATGTTTTGTGTGTGTCATTTATCTTACTATGTACACACCATGAAATTTCTGGATAAGTCTTGTATTCCTTAAGATGCATGAGTAAACAGTGTAAGAATATAATACATGCTAGGTAGTTCATAGGGGTACTCATCGTATTACCTCATATGTATATGTATCTTATATAGTTAATTATAAATATTTTTATTTAATTTGTTAAAATTATTTTTTATAAGAATATTAGAAAAGTTCATATGATAGTTAGATAAAATAATTGACTAATTAAATAAGATAACTAATTTATTCAAGAAAGATTTATCTTAAATAAGAATGATTAGAATTAAGTTCTATTTTTTAGAATGCATAATTCATTTCATGTATGAGGATGATCATGAGCATAAACCATAATATTGGTTGTGATTGGTTTTATTTTAATTTATTGTTAAATTAAATTTGTGGACAACATGTCAACCGTCCTCTCATTATGTAATGGATTATGATCCCATGGTTTCTTTTATGTAAACTCTTAAACCAATCATTTGGTTCCCCTCACATGTGAGTGAGTAAAAGCATATATAATGGATGGATCTACCAAACTAGTGGAGGCATTCCAAGACTGGAGGTGAGGTGAAACCAATATAAGAGAGATACATAGGTGGATAGATGGAAAGCTACAACATAGATCATAAAATTGTTCAATAACTTTTCTTCATTAGGTTAATGGTTAGTCTATCATCCGCTAGATAAACTAACCAGTAATAAACTATTGTGATCAAAAAACTTTATTATTTTATTTTTGTTAGGTATCATAGATATTTCATTATGGTTTTATATTCATGGTCACAAGAATTATTGAATTAACAAGCATGAAAGATAGTTTTAAAATAAATTAGGTTATGCATAAATTTTATTTAAGACATGGTTGATAACTTATGTAAACCCCTAATAATATTAACAAGATTTTAATAAAGTTTAAAATGAAAAAAATCATGTATAAAGATAAAACCCCTTAAATTATATATATTAAATTGGTATAGCCTTCCACTACATAAGTTAAAATCAAAACACAGTTCAAAGTGTTTGATTGGACCTTGTTTTGTGTTCCTTAAATTATTTGGGAAATCTAAATTGATGTTTTGGGTTAGCATAACTTAGTTTACATCATGTTTTTACTGTCAAAGTAGTTCTTTGTGTAACTAAGAGTAAAGGGTTGAGGAAATCCAATTTAAGTATTTTTGGTTTGGGGATTCTACTTAATAGATCAAAGAACTATGATTTAATGTAGTTAGAAAGAATAATTCCTACTGAAAACCCTTCAATTTTTTTGACCGGCCAACATCAGGGTGATGATATGGGTAATATGGACCCTTGACACTAAAATATACATGCAACAGGATATTATGATACTGATGGTGAGGGTTTTTATGTTTTAATAAAATAGTGAGAGGTTTCTAAATATAATATAATATTCATTATCTTTTATTATCAGCTAAATTTATAAAATTCTCTTCTTCTAATGTATAGAAATGGAAATAAATATGAATTCAAACATCTCACTATGATCCATACTAGAGAATGGTAACCATTTTAGAGGAACTAACATTTAATAGTGGAAACGGTTCTCACTTATCATACTATATCATGAAAGAAAATTTTTTGTGTTGGAAGAACCTATTCATAAATCACCTGGTAAAGAGGCTAGTGAAGAATATCGTTCTCTCTATGGGAAATATTTGAATAATGACACAAATATTTAATGTTTCATCCTATCATCCATGACCAATGATATTTTAAAGTTTCATGAGTGCATTAACATGTATAACATGATTTCCACATTTGGTATATCTACTATGAGAGGGAGAAATAAGAGAGATATGATATCTCAAATTCATTGTTTACTTCCAAACTTAGTGAGTCATCACCAGTTGTACCTTATGTAGTCAATATTATTGTCTCATTGAATTATTATCCATCTTGGGGATTAAATTCTCAAATCATTTTCACATTGATCTAAAACTTTACTCATTTACTAAGTCACTCTCTAGTTTAATTATTAATTATAACATGATAAAAAATGATATTATTCTTTCAAAACTTATTAATTTGATTCTCCTAGTTAACAAGGACATGTGCCATGATTAAACCATCGTCCTCCTGGTGAATAAGAAAAAAATGAGTAAGAAAAATATCCAAAGGATCAAAAAAAGTCTAAATCTCATTGACACCATCTTTAAAAGAAGATGAAGACCCGATGTATAGAATGGAAAAGAAGGAATTATGTTTTTCATGTGGAAATTATAGACACTAGAATATCAACTACACCCAAAATCAAAGGGAAGCTAAAGTTGTATTTGAAATCGATTATAATCTTCTATTTTATATAAATTTAATATTAGATACATATTTTTTTTACTCACATATATATCTATATAAAAGGAGAATTTAGATTTAAAAATATTTCTATATGAGAAGTATTTTTTTGGGATACCAATGGTGTAAGGATGTCCTCTCTAGCCATTAGAGACTACCACCTTTCATTTTCAACATGAATAATATTGGTTCAAATAAATTATTATTAAGTACTAACTATTACAAAAAACATAATTTCTATATATTTCCTAGATATAGATGGGTTTCTTTTCATGTTCAGAAATAAAATATTTTTCCTTTTTTAAGATAACATATTTTATGATACATAACATTTAAATAGCAGTATTTATGTTTTGAATTATAAAAAAAATTGATAAATAATCATGTCCATGTGATTCATATAACACATAGTTCTAGCATCACTGTCTTGTTCATGAAAATTAGAATCCTTTGAAAAAGATCTATTAAGATGGTTATTTAGACTCTTTTGAGATGTAACCACTTTAAAGATGTCATTCCTGTTTATAAGAAAAAACAACCAAAACATCATTTATTGGATAGAGTGAAAGGACCATATAGATTCTAGGATTGGTACACACTGATGTGTGTGGACCATTTCTAGTATAATCTAGAGGTGGGTATTCTTACATCATAACTTTTACTGATGAATTTAGTAGAAATGGATATGTCTACTTGATGTGGTATAATTCCAAGTCCTTTTAGAAATTCAAAAAATTTAAGAATTAATTAGATAATGAACATGGTAGAAGATAAATAATCTTAGATTATATTGATTTTGTGTATATATTAACCAATATTTTATCAAATTTTTATGAGAGTTTGATATTCTTTCTCAAATCTCTACACCTTACACACCATAGCGGAATGGTGATAGTGAAAGGAGGAACAATACCGTACTTGAACTAGTAAGGTAAATGATAATTCATGCAGATATTCTATTATCCTTTTGGAGACATTCATTAGAAATTGTTGAATAAATAGTAAAATGAGTATTATCTAAAGCATAAAAAAATAATTCCTTTTGAGATAAAGAGTGGAAAGAAACTCATTTTTTCATATATAGATGTATGGGGTAGATATTAATCTATTAATACCTTCTGTAGAAACAAACTAGAACCTCCAAGAACAATGTGTATCTTTATAGGGTATCTTATAGAAGCAAAGTAATACTACCTACACAACCCCTTAGACAATAAAGTTAGTGTAGGTAGAAAATTTTTCTTTCTTGAGGGGGTAAAATCCTCAAGAAGGATGTTGGGAGAAAGATTTAATTTGATGAAGTTGATGCTCAAGATATTTAGAAGCTGGTATAGAAACATATTCTATAGGTTAGTGTGGAAGAAGTTGTTCAAAATATATGATTACTTTATAAGATCACTAGAGAAGTAATAAAACCAAAGAGATATGGTTTTCTAATAAGATAAGGTGGTGACTCACTATTGGTTGATAATACTGAACATCTCTCATATAAAGATGAATTATAAATATTAGAGATGCAAGATGGAAATGTGACATGAATTCTGAAATAGATTTCATGTATCATAACCATGTTTGGATTTTGGTTGATTCACCAGTTGATGAAAATACTATTGGGTGAAAATTGGTATTCAAGAGAAAACTATACATGGAAGGTAATGTATATACTTAAAAAGAAATGTTATTAGATAAAGGTTTTAAAAATAATCAAGGAATTAACTATGATGAAACATTTTCACTAATTTTCATGTTTAAATCCATAAAAATTATACTTTCTATATTTTCTTACTATGACTATGAAATTTGGAATATGGATGTTAAAATAAATTTCCTTGATGTGAACCTTTAGGATTATGTCTTTATGACACAACTAGAAGGGTTTGTGGCTCCATGTGATGAAAAAAAATATTAAAGTCATAGAGATCCTTTTATATATTGAATAAAGCATCCAAATCATTGAAAAATCTATTCAATTAAGCAATAAATGTTGTTTTTTCATTAAGAAAGATTGTGAAAAATGTGTCTATAATCATTTTAGGAGGAATTTGGTCATTATTATAGTAGTATATGTTGATAAAATATTACTTATAGAGATGAAATATTAGTCTTACAATATATTAAGTACTAGTTAAACAAGTGTTTCTTCATTGGGGATATAGGTGAAGCAACCTATATTCTAGGGATCAAGATCATTTTTGATATATCCAAGAGACTGGTTTCACTATATCAAGGTACATACATTTATCAAATACTAAATATATTCAGTATATAATAATCTAGAAGGTTATTAGTTCCAATGTCACAAGTTATGCATATTTCCATGAAAATGTGCCCTAAAACATAACAGGAAAAATATATAATGTGTAAGACCCCATACGATTTAGTTATAGGATCGATCATGTATGTCATGTTATGTACTTGACTTAGTGTTTCCATCACATTGAAAATGGTAGGAAGATATCAAGTTGATCTAGGTGAACATCATTAGTTTGTAGTTAAAGTTGTCCTTAACAATGTCAGAATAACTATGTATATGTTCCTATTTTATAGTTATCAGGGGTTATACTGATGCTAGATTTCAAATAAATAGGAATAATCTATAGACATGATCAAGTTGTGTGTTGAGTCTCAATTGAGGATTTGTGATCTAGAAGAGTTCAAAGTATCCAGTTCTCCTTAATTATAAAGTGGATTATGAGTTTATAGCAGCTTTCGGGGAACCCAAATAAGTCATTTTGATACAAAAAGATATCTAGGATCTTTATGTGGTACTTATAATTAATAAACATATCACATTATATTGGGATAAAAATACAATGATGGATCTTGTAAAAGTGACAAGATCACACAACTAAAAATCACATACTCCATAGGTATCACCTCTTTTGAGATTTTTCATAGATGGGTATATTTTCATTAGAAAGAGTTTCTATATATGAAAACATGATGAACCCCTTGAATAAATTATTATCTTATTATAATCATGAGTATCCTGTGAGAGCTAGTAGGCTGAAGGTTATTAGCAGTTGGCTCTACTGAAAGTGAGAGTTTGTTGGAGTTAGTTCTCTAAAATAAACTTTTTTTACTTTATGATTACATGTATTAATAGTTTTTAATATTAATAAACTCTTTATCACATCATGATTGTTATTTTTCAAAACATATATTGTGATAATGTTCAGTGAGTGGTTGTCACACTGAAAGGTCATTACAATTCCCTGCTATGATGAGAACCAATAATTTATGCGAGAGTATTATTAAATATATGTTATATAGTCAATTGAAATCATTTTAGGGTCACAAATAATATATTATATCAGAGGTTAGACTCATAGGACTTTGATCCACCTTCTCATGTTGAATGTCCCTGGTAATTTTCAATGTATAAAATTATGAGAAAAAACCATCAGGTAGAAAATCCACATTTATATGTGTCATTGGATGCTTGTATATATAGAAATGTGTATTGGTCCTTAGAATTTAAGATTATTATTAATAAAAATTTTAAGTCATGTTATTTTATGTATTGATGAAAACCATGATGAAATGTGTTTTTGGTGAAGTAGGATGAGTTGGGATCATCCAGAGTAATATTTTATTAAAGAATAATTCAAAAAAAGATTTTTACCTTATTTAATTGAAGATGATATATCAGGACCTTTGACCTAAATGATATAACATATATAAATTCCGGGTCATGGTGTTCAGTAAGAATTTTCAGTTTCTAGAAATTCAAAGAAAGAGACATCAGAAACATGGGTTGACGACACCAGCAAACAACCTACTTGATTAGAGAAATAGTACAAAATGTATTTATCAAATCGACATTTATTACGTTAGTTATAAATAAATGATGTATAAAGCCATAAAAATATATTTATCGGGTTGGTTATATTATAACTAATGTATAAAATGAATTATCTTGATTTATCACATCAGTTATATAATAAAAGATGTTATAAATCAAGTATCTCTCTTTATCACTTCACTTATTTTATAACTGACGTGATAAAACCTATTTTTTACATTAATTATTATATAACTGACATAAAAAATGAGTTTATGACATTTTTTATAGAATAAAAAATTTTATAAATGTAATAAAAAACTATTAATCACATCGGATTAAAAAAAACTATTGTGATAAATCATTTAAAAATTTAATGAAGTCATGTTTTTACTTATTCTGCTATTTTTCCTTTGGGTGATAGTGACCCAATCTCTCTCGTGTGGAAACCCTACAATCGATTCTTAAATAATGTAGCCTCCAAAATCGTTTTGACAGCTTCTTTAATCTTGTTTTTCATCATTGCATCCATATTCTCTACGTTCAACACCTAATTAAGCATCAAACGCTTTAATTTCTGTCATTCACAGATCCCCTAAATCTCGTTTTGCAATTTTGTTAATCATATATTTCACTATTTGTTATTTTCATTCTTATAAATCGATATATGATTCCAATTCAGTATTCATGTGATGTATTTAGTGATACCGAGGATGAAGTAAGAATTTTTTCACTTTGGAGAATGTGTAAAACACGTGGCTAAGTATTGTGTGTGTGTATATATATATATATATTACTATCATTTTATGTCATTTAATTATGAACATATCATACTCTACATGCACTTGTGTTTATTGGTATTGTCTAAGGGATCCATTAGTTGTTTACTATTGTGTTCTAATCCCATCTTGATTAAATAACATAATATCTAATATGAAAAAATTATTATAGGAACTTCTATGTGAAATAGAACTACATTAGATTATTTAGATGAGGATATTTACTTAATCTAGGAGATGATACTGAGAAAGTTCTCGAAATCGGTTTGGTAGATGATATTATTTTTTCTTAATTAAATATATATGTGTGTGTGTGTGTGACATTATTCCATGTGGTATTGATCATTCACATCTAACTATATCATATTTATGATAATCATTTATTGCATTATATGTGTCATTACTTACATACTTATGTAATTTATACTAGACTTTATAGATAACTATAATAATGATGGTATTTTCTTATAACATTAAAAAAATTCACTCACTATGGTTTCCCATCCTCTCTTATATATAAAGAGATATTCATGTAGTTTATAGAACCCAATTAACACACATTGGAAGTAAACATGGCTATCAAAAATGAAAATCATTTTAGAGTAGGGTAAAAATTTAACTATTTTGGAATTTTCATATAAATTTATATAAAATAATTTATTGATATATCTATCTATATTCAATATAGATACATTATGTCATGAACCAACCCGGGTTGAACCTGAACCGGTCAATCGAGTCAGTCTGTGACATAGCCCGAGAGGCGTTCCCGATCCCCCTGGGCTGGCGACAAGCACCAGGGCATCAACAGAGGTTGTTGCACGGGCGACGGATACAGGGAAATAGGAATTCGGCTACGGGGAGGAGGAGGTGGATCCGGCTACTGGGTCACCGCGGCAAGGAGAGGAGAGGCATCTACGGGGAGTGAGGTGCAGCGAGAGGCCAAGGAAAGGAGGATGGCGGCGTTGCAAGTACCATGTGAGAGAAAAGAAATAAAAAGGGGGGGTGCTAGGGTTATAGAGGAAGAAGAAAAAAACAAGAAAGCAAAATAAAGCAAAATAAAAGAATAAAGAAAAGAAAAACTATAATAATAATAATAATAATAATAATGAAGTTAAAAATAAAACTTAATATAAAAGTTATTATACAAAACTAATAATAATAATTCTCTAAATAATAATAATAGAAATAATAATAATAAGAATCATAATAAATAAAATGAAAATAATAAAAGTATTCATATTATTTCAATAGTAACAAAATTCTTAACACAATAAAAATTTAAATGACACTCTAATAGATGCGCATTTAAATACAAAAACATTTTATTTCAATTTTCCAAAGACAATGGGATGCAATGTTTTTAGGGAGAGGTCGTGCGGCTCCAACTTCTTGGTTCGCCCGTGCACCTGACGACGTCGACACCAAAGAGCGCACGTTTCAACATAACCCAAAGAAATAATTCATCCAGGACACACCCGAACCACAGAAAAAAAAAATTATTTATGGATGAAAAAAATTAAATAAATCTATACTCACGATTCAGGGTGTGACAATTCTCCCCACCATAATGCTTTCCTCCCCCGAAAAGGCACCACACCATCCAACCGATCGATCAACACCTAAGTATTCCACACAACACGATCCAACCTCTTATCCCAAGGACATCACATGGACTACCAATGGGACTGAACCTCATTGCATGAAATAAATCATTAATAGAGGGGAGGCTGGAATGGGATCCCCACCATAAGAACTCAACTAGAATTAGATAACGACTTAAGAGAAAACTCAAAGAGACTCACGGTGGGTCTCCCCACTATAAAGGACTGACCTACTAACGACCAAATGGAAAACCAGCTTAGACATGCATGAGGCCTCACTCAAGCTAGAAAGAGCACATCAAGGACATTTAAACCACTTACTCCCATCCAAATGGTATAAGAACTGAATCGAGAACTCCGTACGAACCAAAAACCCTAACCCCATGGGTGGGGAGGGAGGTCCCAAGGATTGGATCAATGAAACTACAATAGAAAATTACTCATGGCTCACCACTTCGGGATAGACACTAACCGAAGTCACAAATGATTCACATGGGTGGCCCACGCAAGGTCACTGATTAGAAACTTGAATCCAAAAGACACAATTTACCGACATTGCATGAGGGAAAAGTCCATCGCACACTTTGTGACAATAGGAAAATTAAAACGATAGAGAAACCAGAGCAGGAACACCAAAACTGTCTCACCACACGGTAGAGGCACAACTTTAATCAGACTCCTTAAAATTCCCTGGGGTTCCTGACTACGTGTTGGCTTCACTCTGAGACCTTTTGGCTGGAGCTCTAATGGATGAAGCATCTCCTACCTCACAGTCAGGTTATCATAATCCTAATGAGAAACATACCTATTTTGATTTGACAAAAGAAAGGACAAGGTTTTAAAATAAAAAAAAAATCATACTAGCATTGAAAATCGGAGTTCAGCAAAAGACCCACGACATCCATACATGTCTAACCCAAAACAACACCCATACAACAGCCACGATAAAAGATCCCCTACACTGAAAGAAAACATACAAAAGAAACTTTAAACAAAAACTAAACATCACATCACTTCTGAGAACTTCCTCTGCAATTCTTTCTTGCAATGCCCCGACAGAATCATCGCATGTAACCCAGGCATCCACATGCCTGGAAGGGATTCTGAGTGCTTGGGCATGACAGCTTCTTGTGACCCAGCTTGCCACATTGATAACACACAAGGATCTCTCAATCTGAAGAGATTGATGATAGATCCCAAGGCCTCTTGATTCCACGACCTTCTCCATCCACTTTAATTTTCTTAATCATCTCCTTTCTAGAATCTTCACCTCTTCTCATAGGGATCGAAGGAGGGAGGACTACTTCGAGCACTCCTGCCATCACAGCTTCAACATGAAAAGCTTGTCTCGACATATTGAAAAAATAATTTAGGATGGACTATGACACCTTCGGCTGTAGATCAGGGTGGAGACCCACCTCAAAGTATTGAGCCTTCATGGGGTCATTCGTGGCATACCCTGAATAATAATGGACTAGCTCCACAAAGCGCTGGAAATATTCCAACACGGATCCATCGCCCTGTAGTAGACAACCAATCTCCATCCTCTTTCTCACCCTTTCTTCCTCAGAGAAATACTGGCAAATGAAAAAGGACTTGAAAACTCCCAAGTAAGCTCTTGACGGGGCTTGTTCTAAGACACCGACTTCCACCACATCCACGGTGAACATTCAAGCATAAAGGTTGCAAACTTGACCTTCAATGAATCATAAAACTCAATGAGGTTAAAGTCCCTTTAATCCTTCTTCATCCACTCTTCTATTATGGAAGAGTCTTCTTGACCATAAAAGATAGGTGGATCCAGCTTCTGAAACACAAGCATAAAATTCTTAGGTTGATCAATCGTACTACGGTCACCCATCGAAGCTTCAAAGGGATAACTGCTGGACAAGGAAAAGTCAAAACCCAATCAAGGCCAACTCAATGAGTGAATAAAAACCTCAAAATCAAACACTACATATGTGAAAAGATCGAAACACAAGAAAACATGTTATCATATCATCAAAACATTTATCTTTGAAAACATCTTTAATTTAAAACAAGCTCGGTTGGTTAAACCCTCACCATTGGAATTATTTAGAGTCTCACTCACATACATGTATTCGTTCCACCCTGGGTATCCATCCACCATACTAGAAATCCATCCAAGTTTCCAACATACCACTATGCATGTGAGCACTTATAGGAACACCAAGGCTAAAACAAAAAAAACTCATTTTTTTCAAAAGAAAAACATTCATCCCATTTCCTTATAAAACAATTTCCCAAATTAATCATGTCATTTTGAACAACCATTTTTTTCAATACCAATATTTCTGATTCAATACACTTCTAGAAATCAAAGGAAACCCAAAACAACTCAAACATGGAACTAGTTTCTGTGGGTGACTTGACCATATGGTTGGCATCCATATGCCAAACACGACATGGACATAGAGATCCTTCTTGGACCATGATACCTGCTCTGTATGGCTTGCCAGGCCATGTGGCTTAGGACTATTAGTCCAACTCCCTTTTTCGTATCCCAAGTGCAAAACATTTTTCCATAAAAACCCAAATAAACAAATTAAACCGGAATTCCCATGGAAACCTGAGGATCAGAACGAGTAAGAGTTCGCGATGCTCTTCTCGCTCCTACCCCATGAGTCGTGACAATCCTAATCAATCTACCTTGACATCCCAAATAACAAAGGGAACTCTTAAAAGTGAGGTCGCTAAGATCTGACCTCTCTTGATACCATTTTCTCACCAACAAACCTAGGTTGACCTGGAACCGGTCAACCAAGCTGATCCGCGACATGGCCCGAGAGGCATTCCCGACCCTCCTGGGCTGGCGAAAAGCGCTAGGGAATCAACAAATGTTGTTGCGTGGGTGATGGTTGTAGGGAAAAAGGAGGCAGGCTATGTGGAGGAGGAGGTAGAGCCAACTGCTGGGTCACCGTAGAAAGGAGAGGAGAGGTGGTTGTGGATAGCGAGGTGCAGCGAGAGGCTGAGGAAAGAAGGATGGTTGCGCTGCATGTGCTGGGTGAGAGAAAAGAATTAAAAGGGGGGCCTCTAGGGTTATAGAGGAAGAAGAAGAAAAAATAAGAAAGAAAAATAAAGCAAAATAAAAGAATAAAGAAAAGAAAAACTATAATAATAATAATAATAATGAAGTTGAAAATAAAACTTAATAAAAAAGTTATTCTACAAGACTAATAATAATAATTATCTAAATAATAATAATATAAATAATAATAATAAGAATCATAATAAAGAAAAGGAAAATAATAAAATTATTCATATTATTTCAATAGTAACAAAATTCTTAACACAATAAAAATTAAACGACACTCTAATAGATGTGCATTTAAATACAAAAACATTTTATTTCAATTTTCCAAAGACAATGGGATGCACAGCTATTAGGGTGAGTTCATGCGGCTCCAACTTCTCGCTTTGCCCATCCGCCCGATGACGTCGACACCAAGGAGCACATGTTTTAACATTACCCAAAGAAATAATTCATCTAGGACACACCCAAACCACATAAAAAAAATTTATTTCAGGCCGAAAATAATTAAATAAATCTATACTCACTGTTTAGGGTGTGACAATTCTCCCCACCATAACACTTTCCACCCCAGGAAAGCCACAACACCATCCAACCAATTGATCAACACCTAAGGATTCCACACAACACGATCCAACCTCTTATCCCAAGGACATCACACCGACTACTAGTGGGACTGAACCTCATTACCTGAAATAAATCATCAACAGAGGGGAGGACTGAATGGGCTCCCCATCATAAGAACTCAACTAGCATTTGATAACGACTTATGAGAAAACCCAAAGATAATCTCGGTGGGTCTCCCCACCATAAAGGACCTACCTACTAACGACCAAATGGAAAACTAGCTTAGACATGCACGACGCCTTACTCAATCTAGAAGGAGCATCAGAAGGACCTTTAAACCACTTACTCCAATCCGAATGGGATAAGAGCTGAATCGAGAACTCCATACGAACCAAAAACCCTAACCCCATGGGTGGGGAGGGAGGGCCCAAGGACTAGATCAATGAAACTACAACAGACAATTACTCACGGCTCACCACTTCAGGATGGACACTAACTAAAGTCGCAACTGATTCACATGGGTGGCCCACGCAAGATCACTAATTAGTAAATTTCATCCAAAAGGCACAATTTACCGACATTGCACGAGGGACAAGTCCATCGCTCACTTTGCGACAAGAGGAAAATTACAAAGACAGAGAAACCAGAGCAGCCACACGAAAACTTTCTCACCACAAGTTAGAGGAACAACTTTAACCAGACTTCTTAAAATTTCCCAGGGTTCCTGACTACATGTTAGCTTCACTCCGAGGCCTTTTGTCTGGAGCTCTAATGGATGAACCATCTTCTTCCTTATAGTCAGGTTCTCATAATCCCAATCAGAAACATACCTCTTTTGATTTGACAAAATAAATTACAGGATTTTAAAATAAAAAAAAATCATACTCGCATTGAAAATCAGACTTCATCAAAATACACATGGCATCCCATACATGTCAAACCCAAAACAACACCCATACAACAACCTCTTCCTGGTGTTTGACATGAACATGAGGACCCTCGGCTCCCCCTTCTTCTAGTAGAGCTCCCTCCTCCTATCTTTGCTGTAGTGACGCAGAACCCGACGTGCATCCCCTGTGCACTGTGCAACCCCAGCCTCCAGCCTCTGGCCAGCCGAAGACCCAAACGCCTCTCTCTTTTTTTCCCTCCTCGTCAGTCCTTATTTATGTCAACCTAGTGCTCTCCCTTACTGTGCATGGGCAGGCCAACATGGCCCTACTACCTAGTGCGAAACCCCCCCTGCTTCCTGCTCTCCCTCACCTCTGACCTGTCCCCCTACCTAGCCTTCTCCGACTGAACCTCAGCATTGCGGATCCCCCTCCTAGCGCCCTCCGGCACACCCTCCACCCAGCAGCCGTGCACCCCGGCCAGCCAGTGCACCCCTCTTGCACATCGCGCCTAGTGCACCCCCCCCCCTCTGTGCATCATCCTTGTACTACCTTCTTATTCCAGTGCCACATCACAGGCCTTTCTTCCATCCCTCTCATCTTTCCTCCAACCCACAACCCTCCGCAACACCCTTCTCCTGGCGCCCCAGTTCCCGGATCACCCTCCTGCTCAACCTCCGCTAGCGCCCTTATTTTTCTCTTACAGCACACCCCAAACAGCCCCTCAGACCTTTCTTTTGGTGTGCAGTACCTTCTCCGGCCGACCCGCAACCCCCTCAGACCTCCCGTTTGGTGCGCAGCATCTTTTCCGTCCATCCCGCAGCCCTTCGGCTGAACCACAACCCCCTCTACACCATCTACTCAGCCTCTTGGCCGGTATTCCACACAACTCATCCCTTTCACAACACTTCCCCTACCAGCACACGCCCTACCGACATCATTACGGCCTTCCCTCACCTTGACGGTGTCCTTCCGATTAGCACGATGCCACCCTTCCAGTCCGACATCCATTTAGTATACCAATTTGTTTTTTATTATTTATTTGATTTATATGCATATATATATATATATTACTTTGGTTTGATTAATGGTTCTATTAATTAAATTTTGTTTAGGTCGGTTTGACCTTTTATGACCTGCGTGGGGCGTTTCTGAGTGAGCACCATCATCGTGTTTGGTTTCCGAGCTTGTGCCGTCGTCACACCTTGGTCGTGAGGTAGGTTCCCATTGCACTGCTTTTAAAATTTAAGTTACTTTATTTCCATCTCTTTGCACCATATATAAATAAATATGTGCTAAATATTATTATACAACTTAAGATTAATTCATTTATTATGCAAAGTTATAATTCAATTCTTGTTATGTAAAAATGGTGTCATTTTGTTATGATTGCGCACGATAATTTTTTAGTTAAATATTTTATTAATTTTGATAAATGAGTAGTAATATAAGATAATTAATTTTAAAATGATTATTTAGTGTAAAAAGAGCCATTTATTTTATATACAAAACTGGAAACATTTTCTTGATGAGCGGACACCCAGTAGTGAAAGAATTCTCGTTCGGCTTTTAAACATAATTCATGGAATTTCAATTATAGTTCTGTTTTTAATGATAAATGATTTCTTATGAAACTTGAACAAGACTTTTGGTTCTTTCTAAAGTGATGAATTTGAAATATATTTAATTCATGTTTGGGACTATATGGAAAACGATGAAAATGTTTTGATTAAAACCCCCCTAGGATAACTCCCCTACCTTGGTTGCAATTTATTAATTGGGAGGTCGCGCTTAGAGGCTCCCTTGTACTTGAGTAATTTAAAAGCAAGAGGTTGACCCATGGAGTGGCTCGGGGTGATGCTTTTTTTGCATTATTATATATATATATATATATATATATATATATATATATTTGATTGGATGGTGGGATGGCGTCGTTGGCTCACACCCTTTCTAAACACTTGAGACATGGGAATCTGGCATATTGAGAGAATATTATAGGAATTATTGATGCACTGGTAGGTTATGGTACTGACCAGTGGCCCATAGTAGGTTAATATATTGGGGTTATTACTATGGGGTTTTCCCTCAGCCTACGTGAGAAAGGATGGTTGAGCGTATTGGGAATTTTGATTTCATCGTGTGTGACATGTCAACGAGGATGATATTTCATGTATTGGTGTCTTCTGTTTTATTCTATATCTCCTAGGTTCACCCATGTCTATTCATATTTTGTTGCTTGCAGTAGTGATTATGATGCTCATATGTATACCTACATTTCCCTTGTTGTGTGTTTTACTTTGTTCATTTCTGGTGTATTGTTTTCCTTAGAAAGTGGTAAATTTCTTTTGATTAGATTTCAAAAAAAAGGTTTTCAAATGAAAGTTTTAAACCCTCTTTGTGAAAATTTGAAAATGTAAACATCACTTTACCTTTCTAAAAATCCATTGACACTAATGAAATGAACCCAAATTTAGAAATGGTTAAGTTCAATGGCTCATACTTTGATTTTAAGTAAAATTTTTAGAAAAACATACTTTTATAAATTTTAGTTCAAACTTAAAATGATGTTTCTTTTATTTTAAATGTGGTGCATTGGGAATAGATATCGGGCCAGCCTACTGAGTTTTAATACTCACACCTATAGTTCTTTTCTATTTTTAGTGTTTGTGTAGGCTACAGCTTGAGTGCACTTTCCTTGGGCAACTCTTGATCTTTGAGTTGGAGAGTGACCCACGGGGTCGCGCGGAGTTAGTTCGGATGTTGTTTTTGGTTAGTTTTGTTTTTCTTTTGATCATGTTTGGTCATTTGGTTCAGTTTACTTATTCTGCATTTCTCTGTATTATTTTTACTACTTTACTTATTTATATTGGGAAAAACCGTTCTCACAGCCTCTGTTGATGCCCTAGCGCTTGTCACCAGCCTGAGAGGATCAGGAACGCCTCTCGGGCCATGTTGCGGACTGGCTCGGGTGACCGATTCAGGGTTGACCCGGGTTGGTTTGTGACACATTGTATTACATATCCCACTAGATAAATAAGTAAAAACTCATATATCCTCTTTGGAATGACATATTCAAGGATTCTATACTACACAAATGATATATATTTTATTAATGTAACATTCAAACCAATATGGTCAATATGAATTTAATTTAGTGGTTTTCTATCTTATTTATCAAAAATAATATCATTATAATTTCCAAATAAGAATATATCTATTTTGTATTTCAAATTTTTGTTACTTTCAAATTATGGCATATTTTATATTTAAAAAACTTGCTTATCAAACTATATTTTCTTTTTAAAATTATTTCCATGCATATATTTTTATGATTTATCATTTATATTTAAACTTATCTTCCATTATTGTATAGAGTTTGTGATTATATTTTTCAAATACACATATATTTGTTTTATATTTCAAAATTGCATTGCTTTCAAATTATGACATATTTCGTATAAATAAAAAAAATTCTTATCTTAACAAGATGTATAATTTTTATATTTGTTATAGGTAATAATGAGTTGAAGTTGGATTATGGCACATCGAATGAGTGATCAATATGAGGAAGGTATTAATGATTTTTTGTAATTTTCTAAATGAAATGTTCCAAACAACGACATTTTTTTCTGTCCATTCCTGAAATGTTTAAATATGAATAAGTAGAAAATTATATAGATCAAAGATAATTTAATTTTTCATGGTTTTAATCTGAGTTAAAGTCCTTGGATTCAGTATAGTGAAACTAGGAATAATTTTAGATATACAATGATGTTGCTTTACAAGATGGAAACTTTGATGAAAATGAAGAAATGATTTGGGATATTGAAGTATAACAAATTAAGAAAGAACCAATAATTGAGCATATATATGGTGATGCTGAAAATACATTGTATCCTGTTTGTATGGATTTTATGGTTTTATCATCGATGTTAAGATTGATTGACCTGAAGGCGAAGCATGGATGGAGTGACAATATTTTTACAGAGTTGTTACAATTGTTGAAAGACAATATTCCTAAGTACAATGATCTTCCAGATTCACCTTATAAGCCCAATAAAATATTATTCCCAATGGGATTGGGATACAAGAAAATACATGCCTATCTGAATGATTGTATTATATTTAGGAAGGAATATAGATTTCTATTAGAGTGTCCTAAATGTGGGACATCATGGTATAAGTTGAAATAAAAATCACAGGATGATGTATATATTACAGAGATACCTGCCAAGGTATTTTGGTATCTTCCTATAATTACTCATTTTAAATGTCTATATGCTAATTCACATGATTAAAAAAGGTTAAAATTTCATGATGATGAGTGGATATATGATGAAAAAATTCGGCATCTAGCAGATTGTCCATAGTGGAATAAAATTAATGAGAAGTATCCTATATTCGAAAATGAAGTTATAAATCTTATACTTTGGTTGTGCATGGATAGAATGAATTCATATCCAAGAATCAATAGCACATATAGTTCATATCCTATTTTATAGGTAATTTACAACCTATATCCTAAATTTTTTATGAATTGTAAATATATCATGTTGATTTTAATGATATTTGGACCAAAGAAACCTAGAAATGATATTGATGTTTCCTTGTCACCGTTAATTGATGATTTGAAACTCTTATGGTAGGATGGTATTAGGGTGTATGATTCTTATAAAATGAAATAATTTCAATTGCATGCAGTGATTGTATTCACTATAAATGACTTCCCAGTGTATGGAAATTTTTTTGGATACCATGTTAAGGGGAATAAAGTGTGTCCAAATTGCGAACAACAGAATTCATATTATCAATTTCATAATAGGAGAAGAACAATATGCATGGGTCATCGAAAGTTTTTTCCTATGAATCACTCTTATATAAAATTAAATAAGTCATTCAATGGATCAAAATAATTCTATATTACTCAAAAACCATTATCCACTAATGGGTATTTTGAGAGGGTGCAAAACATTGATGTGACATTGGGAAAGGAACATAAATTTGGTATTGATAGACATATTTGGAAGAAACGATCAATATTTTTTGAGATATCATATTGGATATTTTATAAATTGAAACATAACATTGGTGTCATGCATATGGATAAGAATATATATGATAGTTTTATTGAAACATTGTTAGATATTAAAGGAAATACTAAATATGTGTTGAATGCATGATTAGACTTACTATCAATTTGAATAAATTTAGAGTTAACTCCAACTCTTGATGGGAGATGAACATTTCTTCCCCAAATTGTCATACATTATCTAAGAGGTAGAAATTTAGCTTTTTTTAGTGTCTTCATGATATCAAAGTTTTGCAGGTTTATTCTTTAAATGTCAAAAAATTTGTCTCTTTGAGGGATTTGAAGTTGACAGGTATGAAATATCATGATTTTTATGTCACAATGCAACAAATTCTATCAGTTTCATTATGTGGAATATTTTCCATCTGAGTACAAAAGACTATCATGAATGTGTGTGGTTTTTTCAATTCAATTTGTGATATTATTACTGATCTAGATGCTTTAAACATTTTTACAAATGAATAAATTTTTATACTTTGTCAATTGGAAATATATTTTCCACCATATCTTATTGATATAATGGTGAATTTAATGGTTCATATGGTTTGAGAAATAAAGCATTTTGGACCCATATATCTACATTAGATGTATCCTTTTGAAATTTATATGAAGATATTGAAGGGGTATGTTAAGAATCCATATCGAACTGAAGCCTCCATTATTGAAAAGTATATTTCTAAGGAGGTTTCAGAGTTCTGTACGAGCTACTCATATAAGGTGGATCACATTGGTTTTCCTCCATATCGCCATGAAGGAGTTAATAATGAGGGAAAGGGGATTCATGTCTTGAAAGCCAAATAGTTGACTGGTGAATAGATAAAGAAGGAACATTTATACATCTTGAATAACATGGATTATGCTCAACCATATATAACATTTCATATTAATGAGTTAAAACAATGCCATCCTAAGAATAAAGAAATGTGGATTTTGAATGAGGAGAACAAAAAAACCAAGGTTTAAAAATACTATTCTTAGTAGATCAGATGCATCAGAGACATTACGATGGTTAGTGGGTGGTCCAAGTTTAAATGTTATAACATTTTTTAGGTATGACATTAATGTATATACATTTCATACAAAATCTCATGACAGCAGAAGTGTAGTTCATAATAGTGTTGTATTAGTGTTCGCAGAAGCAATGCATTTTACAAGGTATAGAGACAAAACTTAATTTTGACATCAAGTGCATATTATGGATTCATTGAAGAAATATGGTAGGTTGATTACAATAAAATTAAAGTTCATTTGTTTAAATGTAAATGGTTTATTGGTAATAATAATGTTAGACATGATGAATTTGGAATGACACTTGTTAATATGAATAGATTGGAAGACATAGCTGATTCTTTTATAATGGAAACACATGAAAAACAAATTTTCAATGTTCTTGATCAATCCGATATACATTGGTCTATTATTTTACAAGTAAAAAAATAATATGTTTGTGATGATCAACTTGATGAAGATATTGATTTATGTAATATCCCTACTTTCATGTAAAGATTAATAGATAATAATGATGATCATGTTATAGACATGGTTTGTGACATAAGGAATGGTCATGATGAAAGAATATGGGGAAAAACCATTAGTATATTCCTAATATTATTGGTAACATATGTTTATTTCTAATTTACCTTTATTAATTTCATAAAATGTTAGATATTGTATTTTTTTTATTAAAACACATATTAAAACTAATAAGTAGATTTTTTTTTGGTTTACTGTGTTAACCATAACATAAGTTATATATTTATTGATTTTTTTTAATGAAAATTATTTTAAATCTATATTTTAACAAATATATTTTTTGTGTAAAAATTGATTTATTTGGTTGGACCATTTTTATTATTCCTACACCAATTTTGGGTTTATTTTCATTAATTTACATGACATTTCATATATCATTACTATTTTTAGAATTTTATTTAACTATATTATATATAAATAATAATGTGTTAAGTTTTAGTTTAATTTTTTGTTTCATAATTTTTATTTTTTTTACATTAATATTGTAATATGTGAATTTGTATATTTTATGTACTAAATGTCTATTTCATTGATTTAAAGTATAATGATAGATCAATCAGTTGATCAAACACACACTTATAAAGATGAGTTTCATGATCACACCTTTTGGGTAGGAACATGCACATGCTTCTCTTGATGTTCCCCAATCTTATTCATGTTCTCCCACAATGGAAAAGGAGAGTTCGACGGTTGGTAAATGTGGTAGCACACATTTACCAAAATTATCACTTGCTCGTAGTCAGGACTACAGGATAGTTGTAGAATTTTATGTGAATAATATTCCAAGAGGTCATAATGAAAAATATTTCAGGAGTTTGGTATCAACTTAGGGTAAAATAATATTCATCATTTTATTTCATGATCAGAGAAGTGATGAAAAAACAATAATAGATTAGTTTTCGAGACCATTTTGGTGAGATATTTTTCTATTATTTGACAAATATTTAAATGATTATAGTATAATATGTTTTCCCACCTCTTTATCAGATGAAATTTGATATACTTAACATTGGAGGACTCATGAGGAAATATTTATCGATGGATGATAGAAGATAGAGGGATTTCAAATCAGCCCTCACATCTGGTTTCATTTTTTTGGATAGAAAACATGTCATTCCATGTCATACATATCCATTTATAGATGAAGACACATGGAAACAATTTGTCAAAAGTAGAAGATAAGAATCATTTTTGGTTAGTGAAATGTAAATTTTTAAAATATTTCTTTTATTAATGATCTTTTTAATGAATTATTAATGATTTTTTATTCTTAATTTACAGAAATCAAGGACATATCATCAGGAGATCCAATTCCGAAATGTATACCTTCATAGTTTATCATGGGGAGGGTATACTTTATGGGAAGAACAAATTATAGCTAAAAATTTATAAAAAAAAACATAGAGCTGAGTATTCCATCTCTATAGAGGTTTAATCTCCATCCCCTCCATCTAGAAATGAAAAATAGAAGAGGACTCAGATGAGTAAAAAGAGGAAATATCTTATAGAAGAATCAAGGTTCATAGCTGAGAGTATTTTCAATTGTTTATTTTATTTATTTAAGTCAATTCAATTATTTATATACTTTGAATCATTACATAATTTTTCAAAAAAATCATACAAGATTCTCTTAAATAGTAGAGCACACGGTGTGTATTTAAAGCTGATGGGAGGAATGATATTTTATCTACTACATTGGGAGATCCCAAACACTTGGGTCATGTATGAGGATACCTGGTGGGTGTATCGATAAGAAAAGTGTTACCACATTATTAATATTATTCCATGGAGGATTTATATAAAAAAAATAGAATATTTGGAGGATAAAGTTCACAGTATTAATGTGATGATGGAGGAAATGATCATAGTGTCAGTATAGTCTATGTTTGTAGACATGAAAATACAATTTCAGACTGCAGCTCTTGCTCCACCTCTACCAACAGATCCCACTCCCCCTCCTCTGCCTAAATACCCCATTATTTATCATCCACCTACACCTATAGATCCCATTATTTATCATCCACCTCCACCTGAAGACCCCATTTTTATTCTACTCCTACACCCCCTCCTCCACAGCTTCTTAGTTATTGTGAGTTGTATGTTGATGATCCTCACTATCGTATAGTTTTATATGGGATGATATATTATATAGAAGATACAATTCTTCATCAACAATTATAGGTATATTAGAATAGGGTCACTGTATAGGATATTATAGATATATCAGCTGAAGTATCATTACCTACAGATGATGTGATGACAGTTGGACGAAGCATCGGCCACTTTTTAGTTTGGTCATCTAGACATCTGTGACCCATTACCATAGAGGTATGTGTATGTTATATCTATTATTTTATTTTTGTATTAAATTTGTTTTAATATTTGAAAGTTAATATATGTATCAATTTATTTTCAAGAATACTTTAAAGGTAAATAAATATTATACAACCAACAACAAATATAGAGGGCTATGACATCAGATTCATATTCTATTAGCCTTGAAAGATTCTCAATATATTCAAATTTTTTGGCAAGTCATTATATGTTTCCAATAGAATCTCATGTTTTTGGACGTTCAATAGATGTGAGGATTATAAAAAATGATATCATGGATCTTGTTACTAAAGATAAGTTGTGCATCAATGTGGTGTAAGTTTTTTCCATGTAAGTCTTAACACAAATCATTCCCTATATTAAATTTATTGAAAATTTATACTTATGTCTATTTTGTATTAGGTATATTTATTAAATGTATGATATGAATGAGTAGATAGAGATTCATATGGGTTGATGGACCCACAACTGATTTCACATTAAGGGCATGAATTGGAAGAGGAACAAAAATCAGTTTATATTGCTGACAGATTTCAACAGAATATAATTACGTAGTGTTGGATTTTTTCCTTATGTTGATAGGTATTAAAAATATATCCCACAAAATGTTATTTATCTCTTAACATAATAACCACTAACATTAAATTTTCTTTTATATTAGTTACCATTGGATGTTATGTATTTTTTTGAAGGTAGAAAACACTTTACTGGATATGCTTTGTCCTCAGTGATGTGTGATTAAATTTTATGAACATGTTGGTAAAGTAAGTTTTAATTTCATAATATTTGTTTATATTATAATTAATTTTAAATTTAGTTCATTCATATTATTTTATAATAGGTGATGGGATTTATTTCAATGGTATACAAATAAAAAGAGTTCCAAGATCAAATATGTAAAAGTAATGGTGAATATCTATTTATAATTAGTACATTTGGGATTTATTACATAAAAATGATAGTTTGAATTTAAAAACTCATTTAAAAGAAATTTTCATAAAAAAAGGCATCATCAAATGTGTATATTATATGTTAAGATTTATGTATTAAATAATTACAACTGGAATAGTTACGAAGTTTGACCAGGTTATATTTCCTTATAAATAATTCCATAATATTTCATTTGTTATATTCAATATACATGTTAACTACTTTATTTTTAATTTGTAGTTATTTAATGACCATCAAACTTATATTTCACAAGAGGTCAAACACTTACAAGTGGAATGGTCAAATTATTTTTAAGTTTGATTGGATTTTAGTTTGTTTTTAGTGAATATTGAAATTTTTAATTTTGTAATTGTAAATGTGTATTTCATAGTTGTTTTGGTTGGATTTAGGTTTTTTAAGTTAATATTGTATTTTTTTTAATGTTGTAAATGTGAATGTGTAATTTTGGTACTATTTTGCTTTTTTATTTTGTCTATTTCTTCTTGTTTCTGATCTTGTTTTTGGTCTGGTTTGGGTTGTTTCAGGTATGGTTCTATTGTTCAAAGGTTTTTATAAATTATTTTAAAAAAATTAATTTTTTAAATTGGTTATTTTATAACCAATGCTAAAAATAAATTTCGGTGGGTTTTTATGTCGGTTATTTTATAATCGACATAATAAATTATTGGGATCATGGTTTTCCATGTCAATTTTTTTATATCTGATTTGGTATAAAGTTTTTTACATCATCTATTTAATAACTAAACTAAAAAAACATTTATCCTGGAGATTTTTTCACATCATTTATTATATAATTTCCATAAAAAATTCATTGGGATCGAGGTTTTCAAGGTTGGTTATATAAAAACTGACATGGTAGACTATTTTTTACTTCAGTTATTTAATAACCGATGTGAAAACCCTTCACTGAACCATCTTTAACGTCATTTATTAAGTAAATAATATAAAAAATCTCCAAAATAATATTTTTTACCTCAGTTATATTAATCGAAGTTAAAAAATATGATTTTTTACATCACCTACAACAACGTTGCCATAAAAAAAGTGAAAACCATAAAAACTGACATAAAAATATTTTTTAAACTAGTGGAGAAATCATCATAAAGGGATTATATTACATATTAAGCATATATATGTGGTTTTATTTCATTATGACATTAACTTATTTCTGTATGGGTTTTTTGGCGTGTTTTTAGATTCTAACTTTAGACTTTAGGCTAGTTATCCTAATGCCACAAAGAAAGAGGCCTAGAGGGTCACAAATTAAGTGTAACTAAAACCTCAGTTAAATAATAATATCATTTTTTATATAATAAGTTGAATAAATATTATTCTCATACATGGTTTAGTAATTATTCATGTTTTATTGATCATATATATTTTGTCACTAGTTATTTGATGGAATATTTTGTGATCACAATATTTAATAAATATTAATTTTCTATTTAGTTAATATAATATTTGTGTTTTTTATTAGAGAATAACATGGTGATATTTATTTATTAAATAAATAGTCATCATTCAATTTTTGATAAATATAGTGGAGGAATGGCGTACTAGGTTGAATGGTTTGGTGAGAAAAAATATATCTAATATTATTTGAATAAATAATATTTCATTTACTCAAAATATTATAACATATCAAAAAATAATAATATTATTATTATAATTATTATTATATATATGGGGTTCTTCAAGGATTAAAGAAAAAATAAGGCTGGATGTGAAATTATTATTTTATAATCCTAGAACTATATAAACCCAATTTTTTTATTCCTTATGTCTTATATGTTTTTTATTTTGTACAAAACGTATGGAGAATCCTCTAAAAGCCCTAGAGATATCTCTTATCAAAAAATTCTCTTGAGAACAGAGTGTTATCCTCCTTCACCTTCCACTCTCAAGTTTAGAGAGATCAATAAGAATCCTTCTTAAAGTTATTCCTAAGGATATTAAATATGGGCGATGCAAGCCTTAGGATCTATCATGCTAACACTTGGAGATTCCTACGGAAATGTTCATAGGTTAGTAGAACATGTGTGTATTGTTTTTGGATGGAATTTTTACTTGGATCCTAAAATACAATGATGTTATAACATAGAGAAATTTTTAGATTCATCAAAAATAATAATTCATCATAAGGTAATTATTGAATTGTTTAAATTAATTATAAATAACATGTGATGGTCCTATGTTTTGGTTTCAGTGTTTAATCTTCAATTAATATTTGATTTAATTATGTTGTTTATGAAGTTGATCATCAATGTACATCTTATAATAATCATCGATTAGGAAAAAAATTATAGTTGGGAATGACCCATTTAGATCCTTCGATATGCCTAGAACATAAATTATATCTCATAAAATGGTTATTTTTTATACTATATAAGAAACTAATTAATCAATAATTAGTATTCAAAATCACCCAACAATTATAAATACAACCTATTATTTTATATATATATTATTTAATACATTTATTCATAACTTAGGGTAATGGAATTATAATAAGGGATGATCTCAATCACTCGGTTAGGGTAAATATAAGTGAAAAAAAAATAAATGATTAAAATTATGCATTGGATGAGAATAAATAATTTGGAAAACATAGATAATCAAAATAATTCAATAATCAATAGAAACTGTGAGCATAAAATATCCATGGTGCATATATTAATAAATAAATGCATGGATAAGAATAATTGGTTCCAAAAAAATGACATACATAATACTGAATATCTATAACTTCATGACCCAGGTCCCACACACTGATGCCCAGAGCTAGTCGATCACATGAACTCAGGCATGGATCTCCATAGACCACAGGCTTCCAACTAACAGTGAGGGTCTAATATCAGTCATGGGGAGACTATAACATCTTTATTAATGTATAAAAAATAGAAATAATTAATAATAACCAAATGATATAACTATAAATAGAATAATACATGTATCACATGATGACCAAAAGAGGAAATACAATATACAAAACTAAATAGTAGATATTTCATGTTAAATACATGTTAAGTTTTAATAGGAAAATATAAAAATAATTAACCAAGTGGATCCCAAATCATGTCTGGTTCCCTCATCCATGCTTCATTCCAAATCCACCATCTAACATAAGGATCTTACCTTTATCCTATCCAAAAAACACAACTCTATATGGGAACCTATCAGGCAACCTGAGTAGGGAGTGAGTAAAACTCAGTAGGCCACCACCAATGGAATCTAAAATAATATTTAGTCAATTATTGAGTATGAAGTTATATAAAGAATAATATGCAATCAATAAAGTAAATATTTTACATATATACAATTATTCTTTATTTAACCATATAAAACCGCAGGTTCTTGAAGACACCCAAACCCTCAATACCTACTTCGGCTGTAACACCCCCAAGATTTCATAGTGTGTAATTTCTTCAAAATAATTCAATAACTTACACTACATGCAACACTGAGTTCAAGCGCACCATGACTTACCAAACAAGCCATTAAAAAGAGGTTATGAATAGTATTAACTAAATTTTAAAATTTATATAATCCTTATAATTTTAGAATCCATATTATGAGTTTCTTAGACATAATGTAAGAACAAATTCATTTTCAGTATTGCACTTTTACCAACTTTTAATAGTGAACCCGTTTTAAATCAAATATTTTAAACTTTTTGACTAAATGGGGACATCACAAATTTTCAATGAAACATCCCATGCTTCCATGGTACGCTTTCCTTTGAATAATACAGTAGTGTGTGTTGTAAGCAACTTCGAGTTCTAACATACACCACAACTAATCAAACTAGCCGTTATGAATAGTAATACCTACTTTTTGAAATTTTATAAATTTTATATCTGAAAATGGACTTCATTTTTGGATTTTTAATATCAAATTTAGCCTATGGTAAAATTTTGGTACTTTTTGGATAACTCTCATATTTTGATGAATAGTGAAAATTACTACATTTTAATTAATAACAACTTTTTTGATCGAAATAATTAATAGTGATAAATTATGAATTTGAGTGGTTTTAAAGTATATTTAGAAACTATTTTTACCATTTAATACAATTTTGTTCATTGGACTAAATTTCACAATTAAACCGGACATAAAAAAGTGTCAATCTTTTGATAGTTATTATCTCTTAAAAACACGCTTTTTGTTTTAACAACGCGAATTAATTTTAAATTAATTTTTGCCACTTCTGTGTTTTGAATTTGGAAAAATGGATTCCATATTTGGAATCATGAAGTTAAAATTTTGTAAATAGGTAACTTTTATTTTTAGACATTTTGAATAATTACTTCGGTAAATATTTTATTTACCATGGTTAAAGGGTAAATCCATTAAATACGGGTTAAAAAATAATATTATAATAATAACAAATTACACTAAAACGTATCCTAACCTTATTGGTTGATACATTTCCGACCATGGTCATCTTTGGGTCGATTTTCGGACCCCATGGAGCCACTTGTAAGTGATAATGACACTTTATATTAATTAAGTTAAAGTAATTACAAAAATGACATAAGGATATATCTTTTAGAAAAAAAAATTACATAGGGTTATATATGTTGGATTTTCGACTATAAATATTCATTATAAAGATAAAAATATTTCCTACATGATGATATTTTATTTATAATTTTTAGACATTAAATAATTTAATTTATTTATGACACAATGATGATGCACTAATTACCATAATAGTAAAAAATTAAAATAATTGATATTATAAATACCCAAATGAATATAATTGGAGGCTTTTATTGAATTAAACTAATTTTATAGGTTAATATGACATATTAGGATTGATTTAATTGACTTTTTTCTAAGTAATCATTCTGTTACGATTTTCACAAAAATCAATTATTGAATAGTGTCAAAATTGACATAAAAGACTTTTTAAAACAAATATTATATTATTAATTGATATTAAATTCATAAAAATATAAGGTTCATCCAAGAGACTTATATCATGATATGTGTATCATTAATGGAACACTTGATGGTCGCTTTAATGTATATAGTAAGTTTATTAACCATATAATATAAAAATACATTGAGACATTGTAAAAGTGAATGTGTATCATTAATGGAACACTTGATGGTCGCTTTAATGTATATAGTAAGTTTATTAACCATATAATATAAAAATACATTGAGACATTGTAAAAGTGAAAACTAATTAACTTAGCGTTAATACTTAAAGATAATGTTAATATAGTAACCCAAACCTGTCTAAATTCTATTGGTTGAGTGTTTTTCGACCCATACCTACCTTAACATTTAAATAATCAACTTTGGAGCCCTTAGAAACCAAATATGAATTTATTATAAATTAATATTTCTAGCTTTTCCAAAGGTGCCCCTCACCCCTCTTATAAAAGGGCACTCCTCCTTCTCATTACTTCACACCTTAAAAGCCGTTTGGTTCAGCCAAAATCTGCCCAAATACTCTCCCAACTTCCCTCAATACAACCTAGAGTACTTAGTTTAATCATAAATCCAACTTAAAGAGCCCTTTTGATCAAATCAAAAGGAAGAACTCGAAGAAGAGGTAATGTTTTCACCACCATTTTTCAAATTCATTTCTTTTTCAACTTCTTCTTTCTTTGTTAGTACCATTCAAAATTAATAACTCCAGTATATTATATATACTATGATGTTATTATAAACATGGTACAACCATATTTCAGTATTCTATCCATCCTTTTAATGACATGTCACCATACGTGCGTACGTACGGCTTACTGTCTCTACGTCGGGGTGTAATTGTTATTCAAAACATTATTATTTGGATGGGTATAATAATGATGTGTAACTCATTTATATAATATATATATAATGATAATTATTCTGTATATATGATATACCATCCAATTATATATTTTTTTAATATCAAAAGAATGATATATTCGCTCGTGCGTACGTACGGACTACCGTCTCCACGAACGCGATGAGATTCATTATCTATCATATACATTCAAGTATAATTATCATTTGATGATTTAAAAATAATTTTTAAGGCCTTGATATTATTATGGATATGAATAAGATAAAACCTATCCATGAAAACCATGTCTTACATAACAAAACATATAATAAAAAACGAGTAAGTTAACACCTGAAACGACGATAATACTAAGATATTATAAACAAAGCAATGTTAAAAGATCATATATGATATCATATTAACGTATATTATTCTTGTATAATTTAATAACAATTATTTCACCATTATACAGGAGGTTAACTTACCCCCAACCAAGTAAAAGAACAAGGTAAGGGTTTATTTCGCAATCTCTTCATTATCCGAGGTTGTTTATACGTAATAATCTACTGGGATTTCTTTATCATCCACATCCATATTTTTTTGAGATGTATTTCAAAAAAAAATTACTATTTACAAAACAAATGGGTTAATGTCATTTATACCCTTGTTTGAATTTTTATAAGAGGTTTATAAAGGAATCTTTCTGTCATTTTCCAAACAAGGTGCTTTTATCCTTTTGGACAAAATTAAGGTAAGAATGTTTTTTTAACTTATACGGCGGGTGCGGCTATTCTCCACCGTTATAAAATCATTAAATCTTCCCTTACAAGATTATAAGAATATTTTCAAAGTAAATGTTTTATTTTATAATTATGTGACTTTAAATTATTTCAAAATGAATTTTTTAAGAATTTTTGAAAGGTACTTTTTATCAAGATCATAATTTTAAATGGTTTAAAGATTTATCTTTCTAAATTTTTTTAATTAATGTCCATGTTTTCAAAATGATTTTAAGGATCTATTTATATGGACATGAATGTTTTGAAATGATATTTATTTTCAAAAGTTTCAAAGTGGTATGGGACTCTTTGATTCAAAAATCTCTTTTAAATTACTTCCTTTATAAATGTGTGACTTTTAAATGATTTCAAAAAAAGAGATATTTCTCTCAAATAGTTTTGATTTCATCTATGTAAACATACTTTGATATATTTTAAAATTATTTGAAGCTGAATTATTATAAAATAAAACTTCCATATTGTATTGAAGTTTTTGTGATTTGTTTGACTATGGATGTTTTATTTTTATACCATTCATGGTTTATGGAGAAAGTATTGACATTACTTATTCTAGTTTTAATACGAATGTTTATGTTATGTTTAAACCTATTCATATGAGGAGTGCATTGGACTTAATATGTGATGGGTGGATCTCGTTATAGCTCCTCGATGCATCGGTAAGTCTCATGATACAAACTAGTGTCTTGGCACAAGGCCTTGACAAAATCGTATTTTTAGTCTTGGAACGAGGCCTTGGCTATGTGGTTATGATAGTATGGCATTATGCATTCCATCATTATGAAAGTGGTTGTTGATATTGCATGTGATTATTTGATTAGTAGAATATCCATGTGAATAATTAAATGGCATTATTTCATTTTATTCCTACCATACTATGTTGATGTTTAAGTTTAGAAGGATTTTGTTTTATTTATACATTGCCTCAAGTATTTATGCTTATTTTTGAAAGTTTATGCTGTATTTCTTACCCTTACTGAGCATTTGAGCTCACCCCTTTCTATGTTTTATTTTTCCCAGGATTCCAAGAAGTGTATTGTGATTGATATGCAGGGTTAAGACAAGGTAATAATGGCATTAATAAAGGATTATTTATGTTGTTTTGTATGTTATTAAGTGTATTGTAACATTCATGTATGTAATCTATTTTCCAAGACTGCTAAACTGATAAGTTATTTGGGACTTGATTCCTTGTAATCATGCCAATGTATTAAAATAATGCACCGACTCTGGGTCACTGGGTTTGGGGCGTTACAGTTGGTATCAATGGATGTTTAGCAATAACCTTGGAAACTAGATTTAGATAAACTTTTATTAAAGAACATATCCCTAAGATAGACTTTGAGGATTAGTATAGAATAACTTCCTAAAATTTTGGTATTGTAGAGATTTTGTGAGTTTTCCGAGCAATACATCCATGTCTGGATACGAGCAGGTAGAGGCGTCTCTGGCACAGATGTACCTAGGGGTAAAACCCAAAAAAACCACTTTGAGCTAGACTCGAACGAGAACTGATGCACGACAACAGGCCTTGCTGCACTCTTGGTTACGACACTCCTGAGGGATATGATTAGGATAATTCTCATTTTATTTACAAACCATTATGAAGGGCTCATGAGTATATACTTACTCAAATAAAACATTTTTATGATTATGGATTATATCCATAAACTGTTCAATTTGCATTAGGTATTTTACAAGTTTGGAATTATTCATTGCAATTCATAAACTAACCTAGTTTATGCTATTGTATAGAAATGGTGCCCAGTAGAAGGAATGTGAACTCCAGCAATACGTATGATTCAAATAGTAAGAAGGATCGTATATTTCATGGTATTAAGCCATCATTTAGGAGGGAAATAGTCTCCCACGTATTATCATCATATGAAGAAATATAATCATGTGTGGATAAGATAACTAAAGAGTTTACTGAGTCTTGTGTCTTTGAAGGGAAGCAAGAGAAGAAAAGGATGGAAGAGAGAAAGATGGATAAAGGGAAGAGGGGAAACAAGAATTTTCCCATATGTGATAACTGTGGGAAGAAACACCCGGGAACTTTCCTGAAAGGAATGGGATTTTGTTATAAGTGTGGAGGAAAAGGGCACAAAGTACGTGACTGCAAGGGTAAGAAAATGGTTTCAAATGTACAATGCTTCATTTGCAAGAAGTTTGGACACTACGCGAACCTATGTCCCAGTCGTCAGACTATGTCGCAAATGATGCTATTGGATAATAATCAAGTTATGATACTACCACAAATGAAGAGGAATGACTAGAGTTCTTATGTTGATTATGTCATTTGAGTGTTTTATCAACAATGTACTTCTTATAATAATTATGGAGTATATAGGGATTATACTATAGTACTATTTCATTAAGGACTTGTGATTATGTGGAACAAAGAAAAGTGACTCAATAGCAGGTTAAATTTTTTGAAAATATATGGTGGAGAGAAAGATAAACTGTAATATGGTTCTGATACCAAGGTAGTGATTTTAGAATAATACATGATTGATTTGGATAAATTATATTGGATATTCTTAACTACCTTGAAACTGATTAATGATTTTTATATTCCATCATTGTTGGGGTTTAAAACATTTTTGGATTGAATATTATTTTTTAAGGAATAAGGGATCAAGAATGTAATCAATAAGGTTTTATGGTAATTCAGGATGTTGCAGTGTTTTAAGAGAATACATGATGAAGGTGTTGACATGTTATTACACGGAAAAAAGGATCTTCATTGTGTTTACCTTCCTTATAAATTTTGGACTGAAGTATTTTGGATAGTTCTAGTTTGGATCATTTTGGATTTCCATAAAAGGACAACCCGGAGGTCGGGCGACAACCCGTCGCATCCAGCAAGGCCACAATACTTGAACACACAACCGAAGGGCGACAAGGGTGTATCACCTACCACTAACCCACGTGATGTCCTAGATTGAATAATGTCGTTTTTTTAAATGGTTCTGCTAGATGAATTATAAATTCATTTTTTAACCCTATACGAATAGGATAAATAGAATATTTTTTACGTTCTATTATCTTTTAGAGTGAAATATGATTTTGTGGTAGATTTTAGTAAAAGGATGGAACTCTACTTGTCAAGAATATATTTTTCTCTTATTCTATGAAGAAATTAATTCTTATACTTTATTTAAGGAATCCTAAAACCAAAAATGTGTTATCCTAATACCCTATGTTTTGTGGAACCGATGGTCTTTCAAATAATCATAGATTGATGAATTTAAGGACCTCAATTTTACACTTGTTTGTGATTGATGACCTCAATCACTACCTATAAATATTTATGTTTTTCCTCCAATTATATGTCTCTAATTGCCACCAATGTTCTTTGAATAGAGATAATAATTTGGTTGTGACACTTTCATTTCTCTTTTCCTCTTATTAAGACTAAATTTTATTAACCCAATTTTTGATGGGGGGTTTTCCCACAAATATATTTTCTATTTTAAACCTTTTATTTTCGAAGAAAATTTTCAAATTGCGAGGACATAATTTATTGAAGGAGGAGAGAATGTAACACTACAAGATTTCATAGTGTGTTATTTCATCAAAATAATTCGATAACTTACACTACACGAAACACTGAGTTCAAGCGCACCATGACTTACCAAACAAGCCGTTCAAAAGAGGTTATGAATAGTATTAACTAAATTTTAAACTTTATATTATCCTTATAATTTTAGAATCTATATTATGAGTTTCTTAGACATAATGTAAGAACAAATTCATTTTCAGTATTGCACTTTTACGAACTTTTAATAGTGAACCCTTTTTAAATCCAATATTTTAAACTTTTTGACTAAATGGGGACATCAAAAATTTACAATGAAACATCCAAAGCTTCCACGGTACACTTTCCTTTGAATAATACAGTATCATGTGTTGTACGCAACTTCGAGTTCTAACACACACCACAACCAATCAAACTAGCTGTTGTGAATAGTAATACCTACTTTTTGAAATTTTATAAATTTTATCTCTCAAAATGGACTTCATTTTTTGATTCTGAATATCAAATTTAGCCTAGGGTAAAATTTTGGTACTTTTCAGATAACTCTCATATTTTGATGAATAGTTAAAATTACTACATTTTAATTTAAAAAAACATTTTTGATCGAAATAATTAATAGTGATAAATTATGAATTTGAGTGGTTTTAAATTATATTTAAAATATATTTCTGCCATTTAATACAATACTGGTCATTGGAAAAAATTTCACAATTAAACCAGATATAAACAAGTGTCAATCTTTGGATAGTTATTATCTCTTAAAAACACGCTTTTTGTTTTAACAATGAGAATTAATTTTAAATTAATTTCTTCCACTTCTGTATTTTGAATTTGGAAAAATGGATTCCATATTTGGAATCAGGATGTTAAAATTGTGTAAATAGGTAACTTTTATTTTTAGACATTTTGAATAATTATTTCGGTAAATATTTTATTTACCATGGTAAAAGGGTAAATCCCGTAAATAAGGGTTAAAAATAATATTATAATAATAAAAAATTACCCTAAAACATGTCCTAACCTTATTGGTTGATACATGTCCGACCATGGGAATCTTTGGGTCTATTTTGGGACCCCATGGAGCCACTTGTAAGTGATAATGACACTTTATATTAATTAAGTTAAAGTAATTACAAAAATGACATAGGCATATATCTTTTAGAAAAACAATTTTTACATAGGGTTATATATGTTGGATTTTCGACTATAAATATTCATTAAAAATATAAAAAGATTTCCCATATAATGATATTTTATTTATAATTTTTAGACATTAAATAATTTAATTTATTTATGACACAATGATGATGCAGTAATTAAAAATAATAGTAAAAAATTAAAATAATTGATATTATAAATACCCAAATGAATATAATTGGAGACTCTTATTGAATTAATCTAATTTTATTGGTTAATGAGATAAATTAGGATTGATTTTATTGAATTTTTTTGAAGTAATCATTCTGTTATGAGTTTCACAAAAATCAATTATTGAATAGTGTCAAAATTGACATAAAAGAGTTTTTAAAACAAATATTATATTATTAATTGATATTAAATTCCTAAAAATCTAAGGTTCGTCCAAGAGACTTATATCATGATAGATGTATCATTAATGGACCACTTGGGGGTCTCTTGGATGTATATATTTAGTTTATTAACCATATAATATAAAAATACAAAGAGACATTGTAAAAGTGAAACTAATTAACTTAGAGTTAATACTGAAAGATAACGTTAATATAGTAACCCAAAACTGTCTAAATTCAATTGGTTGAGTGGTTTCCGACTCATACACACCTTAAACTTTAAATAATAAACTTTAGAGCCATTAGAAACCGAATATGTATTTATTATAAATTAATATTTCTAGTTTTTCCAATGGTGCCCCTCACCCCTCTTATAAAAGGGCACTCCTCCTTCTCATTACTTAACACCTTAAAAGCCTTTTGGTTCGGCCAAACTCTGCCCAAGTACTCTCCCAAATTCTCTGAATACAACCTAGAGGCCTTAGTTTGATCAGAAATCCAACCTAAGGATCCCTTTTGATCAAATCAAAAGGAAGAACCCAAAGAAGAGGTAATGTTTTCACCACCCTTTTTCAAATTCATTTCTTCTTCAAATTCTTCTTTATTTGTTATTACCATTCTAAAATAATAACTCCAGTATCTTATATATACTGTGATGTTATTATAAATATGTTACAACCATATTTCAGTATTCTATCCATCGTTTTAATGACATGTCATCATACGTGCGTACGTATGGCTTACAGTCTCTATGTCGTGGTGTAATTGTTATTCGAAACATTATTATTTGGATGGGTATAATAATGATCCGTAATTCATTTAAATAATAAATATAAAATTATAATTATTCTTTATATATGATATACCATCCAATTATATATTATTTTAATATCAAAAGAATGATATTGTCGGTCGTGCGTACGTACGGACAACCGTCTCCACGACGCGATGAGATTCATTCTCTATCTTATCCATTCAAGTATAATTATCATTTGATGATTTAAAAATAATGTTTAAGGACTTGATATAATTCTGGATATGAATAAGATACAACTTATCCATGACAACCAAGGCTTACATAACAAAACATATAAAAGAAAACGAGTAAGTTAACACCTGAAACGACGATAATACTGAGATATTATTAACAAAGCAATGTTAAAAGATCATATATGATATCATATTAATGTATATGATTCTTGTATAATTTAATAATAATTATTTCACCATTATAAAAGAGGTTAACCTACCCCCAACCAAGGAAAAGAACAAGGTAAGGGTTTATTTCTTAATCTCTTCATTATTTGAGGTTATTTATACGTAATAATCTACTGGGATTTCTTTATCATCCACATCCATATTTTTTCGAAATGTATTTCAAAACATTTTTACTATTTACAAAAAATATGAGTTAAAGTAATTTATACCCTTGTTTTACTTTTTATAAGAGGTTTATAAAGGAATATTTCCGTTGTTTTCCAAACAAGGTTTTTTTATCCTTTTGGACAAAATTAAGGTAAGAATGTTTTTTTAACTTATACGGCGGGTGTGGCTATTCTCCGCCGTTATAAAATCGTTAAAACTTCCCTTACAATCTTATAAGAATATTTTCAAAGTAAATGTTTTATTTTATAATTATGTGACTTTAAATGATTTCAAAATGAATATTTTAAAAATTTGTGAGAGGTACTCTTTATCAAGATCATAATTTTAAATGTTTTAAAGATTTATCTTTCTAAATTTTTTAAATTAATTTCCATGTTTTCAAAATGATTTTAAGGATCTATTTATATGGACATGAATGTTTTGAAATGATATTTCTTTTGAAAAGTTTCAAAGTGGTATGGGACACTTTGATTCAAAAATCACTTTTAAATTACTTCCTTTATAAATGTGTGACTTTTAAATGATTTCAAAAAAAGACATATTTCTCTCAAATAGTTTTGATTTCATCTATGTCAACATCCTTTGGTGAATTTTAAAATTATTTGAAGTTGAATTATTATAAAATAAAACTTCCATATTGT
This sequence comes from Viscum album, assembly GCA_963277665.1. Classification (NCBI taxonomy): domain Eukaryota; kingdom Viridiplantae; phylum Streptophyta; class Magnoliopsida; order Santalales; family Viscaceae; genus Viscum; species Viscum album. Next base: position 453,238,762 of record OY728141.1, on the reverse strand, counting down.
ATTGAGGTTTTTGTGATTTGTTTGACTGTGGATGTGTTATTTTTTTACCATTCATGGTTTATGGAGAGAGTATTGACATTACGTATTCTAGTTTTAATACGAATGTTTATGTTATGTTTAAACCTGTTAATATGAGGAATGAATTGGACTTAATATGTGATGGGTGGAGCCCGCTATAGATCCTCAATGCATCGGTAGGTCTCATGAGACATACTAGTGTCTTGGCACAAGGCCTTGATAAAATATTATTTGTAGTCTTGGTACGAGGCCTTAGCTATGTGGTTATGATAGTCTAGCATTATGAATTCTATCATTATGAAAGTGGTTATTGATATTTCATGTGATTATTCGATTAGTAGAATATCCATATGAATAAGTAAATGGAATTATTTCATTTTATTTTTGACATATTATGTTGAAGTTTAAGTTTAAAAGGCTTTTGTTTTAATTATACATTGCCTCAAGTGTTTATTCTTTTTCTGAAAGTTTCTGCTGTATTTCTTACCCTTACTGAGCAGTTGAGCTCACCCCTTTCTATGTTTTATTTTTCCCAGGATTCCAAGAAGCGTATTGTGATTGATATTCAGGGTTAAGACAAGGGAATAATGGCATTCATAAAGGATTATTTATGTTGTTTTGCATGTTATGAAGTGTAATGTAACTTTCATGTATGTAATCTATTTTCCAAGACTGCTAAACTGATCGGTTCTTCGGGACTTGATTCCTTGTAATCATGCCAATGTATTAAAATAATGTATCGACTCTGGGTCACTGGGGTTGGGGCGTTACAGTTGGTATCATAGGAATTTTAACAATAACCTTGGAAACTAGATTTAGATAAACATTGATTAGAGCACATAGCCCTAAGATAGACTTTGAGGATTAGTATAGAAGAACTTCCTAGAATTTTGGTATTGTAGAGATTTTGTGAGTTTTCCGAGCAATACATCCCTGTCTGGATACGAGCAGGTAGAGGTGGCTCTGGCACAGATGTACCTAGGGGTAAAACCCGAAAACACCACTTTGAGCTAGACTCGAATGGGAACTGGTGCACGACAACGGGCCTTGCTGCACTCTTGGTTATGACACTCATGGGAGATATGCTTAGGATAATTTTGATTTTCTTTACAAACCATTATGAAGGGCTCATGAGTATATACTTACTCAATGAAAACATTTTTATGATTATGGATTATATCAATAAACTATTCAATTTGCGTTAGGTATTTTACAAGTTTGGAATTATTCATTGCAATTCATAAACTAACCTAGTTTATGTTATTGTATAGAAATGGTGCCCAGTAAAATTAATGTGAACTCGAGCAATACGTATGATCCAAAGAGTAAGAAGGATCGTATCTTTCATGGTATTAAGCCATCATTTAGAAGGGAAATAGTCTCCCACGTATTATCATCATATGAATAAATATTATCATGTGTGAATAAGATAACTAAAGAGTTTACTAAGTCCTGTGGCTTTGAAGGGAAGAAAGAGAATAAAAGGATCGAAGAGAGAAAGATAGATACTGGGAAGAGGGGAAAGAAGAATTTTCCTATATGTGATAACTGTGGGAAGAAACACCATGGAACTTGCCTGAAAGGAATGGGATTTTGTAATAAGTGTGGAGGAAAAGGGCACTAAGTACGTGACTGCAAGGGTAAGAAAATGGTTTCAAATGTACAATGCTTCATTTGCAAGAAGTTTGGACACTACAAGAACCTATGTCCTAGTTGTCAGACTATGCTACAAATGATGCTATTGGATAATAATCAAGTTATGATACCACCACAGATGAAGAGGAATTATTGGAGTTCTTATGTTGATTATGTCCTTTGAGTGTTGTATCAACAATGTACTTCTTATAATAATTATGGAGTATATAGGGATTGTACTTTAGTACTATTTCATTAAGGACTTGAGATTGTGTGGAACAAAGAAAAGTGACTCAATAGCAGGTTAAAGTTTTGGAAAATATATGGTTGAGAGAAAGATAAACCATATTATGGTTCTGATACCGAGGTAGTGATTTTAGAATAATACATTATTGATTTGGATAAATTTCATTGGATATTCTTGACTACCTTGAAACTGATTAATGATTTGTATATTCCATCATTGTTGGGGTTTAAAAAATTTCTGGATTGAATATTATTCTTTAAGGAATAAGGGATCAAGAATGTAATCAATAAGGTTTTATGGTAATTCAGGATGTTGCAGTGTTTTAAGAGAATACATGATGAAGGTGTTCACATATTATTACGCGGAAAAAAGGATCTTCATTGTGTTTACCTTCCTTATAAATTTTGGACTGAAGTATTTTGGATAGTTCTAGTTTGGATCATTTTGGATTTCCATAAAAGGACAACCTGGAGGTCGGGCGGCAACATGTCGCGTTCGGCAAGGCCGTGAGACTTGAACCCACAACCGAAGGGCGAAAAGGGTGTATCACCTACCACTGACCCATGTGATGTCCTGGATTGAATAATGTCATTTTTTAATGGTTCTGCTAGATGAATTATAAATTCATTTTTTAACCCTATACGAATAGGATAAATAGAAAATTTTATTACATTCTATTATCATTTAGAGTGAAAGATGAGTTTCTGGTAGATTTTAGTTAAAGGATGGAACTCTACTTGTCAAGAATATATTTTTCTCTTATTCTATGAAGAAATTAATTCTTATACTTTTTATAAGGAATCCTAAAACCAAAAATGTTTTATCTTAATACCCTATGTTTTGTTGAACCGATGGTATTTCAAATCCTCATAGATTGATGAATTTAAGGACCTCAATTTTACACTTGTTTGTGATTGAAGACCTCAATCACTACCTATAAATATATACGTTTTCCTCCAATTATATGTCTCTAATTTCCACCAATGTTCTTCAAATAGAGATCATAATTTGGTGGTGACCCTTTCATTTCTCTTTTCCTCTTATTAAGAATAATTTTCTTAACCCAATTTCTGATGTGGGTTTTCCAACAAAGATATTTTCTATTTTCAACCTTTTATTTTTGAAGAAAATTTTCAAATTTCAAGGACAAAATTTATTGAAGGAGGGGAGAATGTAACACCCCAAGATTTCATAGTGTGTTATTTCTTCAAAATAATTCAATAACTTACACTACACGCAACACTGAGTTCAAGTGCACCATGACTTACCAAACAAGCCGTTCAAAAGAGGTTATGAATATTATTAACTAAATTTTAAGCTTTATATAATCCTTATAATTTTAGAATCCATATTATGATTTTCTTAGATATAATGTAAGAACAAATTCATTTTCAGTATTTCACTTTTACCAACTTTTAATAGTGAACCCTTTTTAAATCCAATATTTTAAACTTTTTGACTAAATGGGGACATCAAAAATTTACAATGAAACATCCCAAGCTTCCATGGTATGCTTTCCTTTTAATAATACAATAGCATAAGTTGTACGCAACTTCGAGTTCTAACACACAACACAACCAATAAAACTAGCCATTATGAATAGTAATACCTACTTTTTGAAATTTTATAAATTTTATCTCTCAAAATGGACTTCATTTTTGGATTCGTAATATTTAATTTATCCTAGGGTAAAATTTTTGTACTTTTCCGATAACTCTCATATTTTTATGAATAGTGAAAATTACTACATTTTAATTAAAAACAACTTTTTTGATTGAAATAATTAATAGTGATAAATTATGAATTTTAGTGGTTATAATGTATATTTAGAATATATTTTTACCATTTAATACAATTTTTGTCATTGAACTAAATTTATTAATTAAACCGGATATAAACAAGTGTCAATCTTTTGATAATTATTTTCTCTTAAAAACACGCTTTTTGTTTTAACAACAGGACTTAATTTTACATTAATTTCTGCCACTTCTGTGTTTTGAATTTGAAAAAATGGATTCCATATTTGGAATCAAGATGTTAAAATTGTGTAAATAGTTAAATTTTATTTTTAGACATTTTGAATAATTACTTCGGTAAATATTTTATTTACCATGGTTAAAGGGTAAATCCGGTAAATAAGGGTTAAGAAATAATATTATAATAATAACAAATTACCCTAAAACGTGTCCTAACCTTATTGGTTGATACATTTCTGACCATGGGAATCTTTGGATCGATTTTGGGACCCCATGGAGCCACTTGTAAGTGATAACGACACTTTATATTAATTAAGTTAAAGTAATTACAAAAATGACATAAGCATATATCTTTTAGCAAAACAATTTTTATATAGTGTTATATATATTGGATTTTAGACTATAAATATTCATTAGAAAGATAAAAATATTTCCTACATAATTATATTTTATTTATAATTTTTTGACATTAAATAATTTAATTTATTTATGACACAATGATGATGCAGTAATTACCATAATAGTGAAAATTTAAAATAATTGATATTATAAATACCCAACTGAATATAATTGGAGACTCTTATTGAATTAAACTAATTTTTTAGGTTAATATGACATATTAGAATTGATTTAATTGACTTTTTTCTAAGTAATCATTCTGTTATGAGTTTCACAAAAATCAATTATTGAATAGTGTCAAAATTGACATAAAAGAGTTTTTTAAAAAAATATTATATTATTAATTAATGTTAAATTACTAAAAATATATGGTTCGTCAAAGAGACTTATATAATGATATTTTTATCATTAATGGACCACTTGGGGGTCTATTGGATGTATATAGTAAGTTTATTAACCATATAATATAAAAATACAAAGAGACATTGTAAAAGTGAAACTAATTAACTTAGAGTTAATACTTAAAGATAAGGTTAATATAGTAACCCAAACCTGTCTAAATTCTATTGGTTGAGTGGTTTTCAACCCACACCCACATTAAACATTAAATAATCAACTTTTGAGCCATTAGAAACCGAATATGAATTTATTATAAATTAATATTTCTAGCTTTTCCAAAGGTGCCCCTCACCCCTCTTATAAAAGGGAACTCCTCCTTCTCAATAATTCACACCTTCAAAGCCTTTTGGTTTGGAAAAACTCTACCCAAATACTCTCCCAACATACCTCAATACAACCTAGAGTCCTTAGTTTGATCAGAAATCCAAATTCAGGAGCCCTTTTGATCAAATCAAAAAGAAGAACCCGAAGAAGAGGTAATGTTTTCACCACCCTTTTTCAAATTCATTTCTTCTTCAACTTCTTCTTTTTTTGTTATTACCGTTCTATAATAATAAATCAAGTATCTTATATATACTGTGATGTTATTATAAACATGGTACAACCATATTTCAGTATTCTATCAATCCTTTTAATGACATGTCACCATACGTGCCTACGTACGGCTTATCATCTCCACATCGTGGTGTAATTGTTATTCAAAACATTATTATTTGGATGGCTATAATAATGATGTGTAATTCATTTAAATAATAAATATAAAATGATAATTATTCTGTATATATGATATACCATCCAATTATATATTATTTTAATATCAAAAGAATGATATTGTCGCTCGTGCGTACGTACGGACTACCGTCTCCACGAACGCGATGATATTCATTCTCTATCATATCCATTCAAGTATAATTATCATTTGATGATTTAAAAATAATTTTTAAGGACTTGAAATCATTCTGGATATGAATAAGATACAACCTATCCATGACAACCACGACTTACGTAACAAAACATATAAAAGAAAATGAGTAAGTTAACACCCGAAACGATGATAATACTATGATATTATTAACAAAGCAATGTTAAAAGATCATATATGATATCATATTAATGTATATGATTCTTGTATAATTTAATAACAATTATTTCACCATTATACAGGAGGTTAACCTACCCCCCAACTAAGTAAAAGAACATGTTAAGGGTTTATTTCGCAATCTCTTCATTATCCGAGGTTGTTTATACGTAATAATCTACTGGGATTTCTTTATCATCCACATCCATGTTTTTTTGAAATGTATTTCAAAACATTTTTACTATTTACAAAAAATATGGGTTAAAGTCATTTATACCCTTTTTTGACTTTTTATAAGAGGTTTATAAAGGAATCTTTCCATCATTTTCCAAACAAGGTGCTTTTATCCTTTTGGACAAAATTAAGGTAAGAATGTTTTTTTAACTTATACGGTGGGTGCGGATATTCTCCGCCATTATAAAATTTTCAAAGCTTCCCTTACAAACTTATAAGAATATTTTCAAAGTAAATGGTATATTTTATAATTATGTGACTTTAAATGATTTCAAAATGAATATTTTATGAATTTCTGAAAGGTACTCTTTATCAAGATCATAATTTTAAATGTTTTAAAGATTTATCTTTCTAAATTTTTTTAATTAATGTCCATGTTTTTAAAATGATTCTAAGGATCTATTTATATGGACATGAATGTTTTGAAATTATATTTCTTTTCAAAATTTTCAAAGTGTTATGGGACACTTTGATTCAAAAATCTCTTTTAAATGACTTCCTTTATAAATGTGTGACTTTTAAATGATTTCAAAAATATAGATATTTCTCTCAAATAGTTTTGATTTCATCAATGTCAACATCCTTTGATGGATTTTAAAATTATTTGAAGTTGAATTATTATAAAATAAAACTTCCATATTGTATTGAAGTTTTTGTGATTTGTTTGACTGTGGATGTTTTATTTTTATACGATTCATGGTTTATGGAGAAAGTATTGACATTACGTATTCTAGTTTTAATACGAATGTTTATGTTATGTTTAAACCTGTTCATATGAGTAATTCATTGGACTTAATATGTGATGGGTGGAGCCCACTATAGCTCCTCGATGCATCAGTAGTTCTAATGAGACAAACTAGTTTCTTGGCATAAGGCCTTGAAAAAATCTTATTTGTAGTCTTGGAACGAGGAATTGGATATGTGGTTATGATATTCTAGAATTATGCATTCCATCATTATGAAAGTGGTTATTGATATTTCATATGATTATTTGATTAGTAGAATATTCATGTGAGTAAGTAAATGGCATTATTGCATTTTATTTTTTCCATACTATGTTGAAGTTTAAGTTTAAAAGGCTTTTGTTTTAGTTATACATTGAGTCAAGTGTTTATGCTTATTTCTAAAAGTTTCTGCTGTATTGCTTACCCTTACTGAGCATTTGAGCTCACCCCTTTCTATGTTTTATTTTTCCCAGGATTCCAAAAAGTGTATTGTGATTGATATGCAGGTTTAAGAAAAGGGAATAATGGCATTCATAAAGGATTATTTATGTTGTTTTGTATGTTATGAAGTATAATTTAACATTCATGTATGTAATCTATTTTCCAAGACTACTAAACTGATCGGTTCTTTGGGACTTGAATCCTTATAATCATGCCAATGTATTAAAATAATGCACCGACTCTGGGTCACTGGGGTCGGGAAGTTACATCGGCCCATTTCAAAGTATAATTTATTCCCAAGGGATATCAAAATACTAAGGATATAAATTATTATTACATTTCAATTCATATTATGGCCAATTGGAACCATAGTACAATTCCAGCTTTTTGGCCCTAGATCGCCATGTCTAGTACCCCGTGGGTATTTAAAACAGTAGTTTGTTGATGAAAAGGGTTTTGTTGTGAACCTCTATTCAATTAAATTCTTATTAACCTAAGACTGCACCATAGTGGTCCACCCTAAGGTCGATCACAAGGAGGCTACTTCCACACACTATCTTTCTATTATCACTATTATGAAATAACTAAAATAAAAATGTAATACTAATATAAATGGAGGGGAGTGAAATTGAATTGCTTAAAAAATAGATATAATATAAATATATCAAAACTATAAAACACAATGAAAAAGAAGAAAATACACAATGGCATTATTAGAAGAAAACCATTGTTCTCGGGATTTCATGGTGGAATTATCATTGTTATTCAAACTATCTATCAACGCGTTATTCAATGTGGTGATCAAGTCGTATCACTCTACATCCTATCGTCTGAATGGTATTACCCTACACCGAGACCTCAGCATATAGGATTAATCTCTTCCACATCAATACCCAATCCAAACTCCACCGTTTGAATGAAATAGATATCGATGAGAAGGGAAATAATTAAACGAGGAGGAAGAAAACAATAATAGAGAAAGTGGGGAGACCACTCACCGCAATCATTTAATCTCTAATGAATCCATATAACAAAATATGAAAAATAAATAAAGCACATAAAACTAAAATACCACCATATTCCCCCTTGAACAATAGTGAGGGTTAACTCTCCATAAGCATGGAGTTTAGAAAGAAGCACGGTGGGAGAAACACATAAAATAAAAGAGATGGAAGAAAATTAGAAATTAAAGGAATAAGAAAAAAGATATACGAATATATATTACAAATATGAAGAAAAATTACATAAAAAACTCCACCTTATCCCCCTGGAATATCTATATCATAAACTTGGATAAGGGACACATATTTATAGGGAGAAGGGGTGATGAATTCACACAAAAAACATTTAATCCGAAAGCTTCCGCATGGATATGCCCTTAAATTACCTAATCTGTAATAGGTTTCTTCATAAATGTTGTTCCATAATATCTACTCTGTTTTCTCCCCAAATTGTAGCTTCATTGGACTCTCTTAGAAGGAGTTATGAATTTATTATTGGAGGTTTTATTTTTTGGAGGCAGCATCCAAGAAGCTTCCCTTAAATTTATGTCATTCAATGGCCACAATAATGGATTCCAAACAGCCTAAAATTAATTGTGTGAATAAGCCTTGGAGTCCTCTTCAATATCCAATTATAATTCCATCATTAATAAGTTTTAGTCCGATTTATGATTCTTTTACTGAGACGGGGACAACGCATTCCACCCAGAAAAATTGTCAACTTCATTAATTTTTTTGGGCCTTAGGATGCATGAATTTTACCCTGGTCCGGAAGAGAAATATGATTACAATACAATGAGGGTTCAAAAAAATTCAAATCACATAATTTGGAAATATAGTTTATGAGAAATGGCCAAAATACCCTTGTGATAAAAATCTGTTAAAATTGCAGAATTAGGCCATTTTTACATTTAATCTCAAAATAACACAAAAACCAAATTATGTAATAATTTACCATTAAATAACACTATGATGGGTTTATAAACATTAAATTATAGTATAAAATATGTGAAAATATTAGTTTCATCAATCCCCCACACTTAAACATTTCACTCCTGAGCAATTATCGTAAATTCAAATCAAAATTCACAGAACAATAAAAAATGAGAAAACATCTATGATCTTATCAAAAATAGAATTTCATCATGTCTCTTCTATGAAAAAAAATTACCTTTAATTTTCATTCCAAAAATTTATATTTTTTCAACCTCAAAAATCCATCCATGTCTCAATAAAAACCTACCTCAAATTGAATTTTATGTCACTCTTCACTCAAGAGAAATTAATTCAGGAGTTATGCTCATACTTGAAAGTTGCATGTATCACCATAGGCTTGTGACTATTCACATTTATCTAGAGCATGGAACATAAAAATGAATTCAATCATGAGGTCTTTCATCAAAGGTTCAAATGACTCTGTGGCTTTGGATTGGTGGGTAAATGATTTAAAAGTTCAAGGCTAGAAAGAGAAGGTTTGACTCTTAGGTACAATGCATGAATAATCAAGTGAAAACACAAAAAATTCCTCACTCAATCCTCCATGAGACTGTGAAAAAAACACCACCACCATTGTTTATAGCATGGAACATGAGTCAATAAATTATTACAATGAATGATATCCTCCAAGTTCTCCCCTTTTTTTCATTTTTTTTGTAATGCTTCAGAAAGGCACAACTTTATGTTCCCTTTTTGTAAAGCTCTAGAAAGGCACAGATTTTATTTTCTTTTTTTATGGAGAACCGAATGAAAAAAATGAATAATAATGAAATTATGACTCATGAAGAATTATTTCATTTCTCAAAATGTTGACGCATACCTCACAACACCCATCAATGAAACACATCCCAATGAACACACACGAAAGTCCCTTCCCCCACACTCAAACTTTAAATATCCATCCAACAATACCAAGAGAATGGGTAGGTAAGGATAAATTAGCTTGTACTACGGTTTCAACCTATAAGACAATTCATGGCATCTAAGGCCTAAAGAAGGATAAATATAAAGGTAGGTCTCATGATAATATGTGGCTAGCCAAAGTAGTGCCTCAATTATATTAAAAACATTCCATGAAATCCAAATCTTCAAAAGAGAAAAATCACAAATTCTGGTTCTCACACAAAATCCAAGTTTCCCTCAAGAAAGTGTGGGTATTAGAAAGAATATGTCAATGTGGGTTAGAATACCTCACAGGACGGGGAACATATTTTGAGTCAGTGTTTCAGGTCCATGGATTTCAATAATTGGTCAAACTAAAAAAATGATTGGAAATACAATTTAAGGAAAAAAAATTAACTTCAACAATCATTTAAAATCCTTTTTTTTCAAAAATCATTTAAATTTTATCAAATTCAATTAATGTACGAAATGTTATCAAAATTATCATTAAAGCTCAGGGTTCTTAAAAAATGAAAACAAAAAAGACTTAAAGAAAACAACTAAGCAGTTTGAAACTCCCCCACACTTAAATATAACTACCCTTTATTTTTCCTTGACAAAATATAAATAAGGGAAGAAAAACTAAATAGAAGGAAAGACACAACTTGACTTTATTTTTTAGCAGCACCATTGAGTTAAGCTCTTAGTTTGCACCACTTATTCCTACAAAGCAATAAAAAAATAAATGCATTATGAAAATAAATAAAAATAAATAGAATGGGTAAAGGGAAGGAATAATTCTTGGTTTGACCCCCAAGTGCGTGCTAGGTTTTTACTGCCCCTAGTCAGGCAGTTGTAGCATGTTAACCCCAATCTGAAGGTGGATGGGGTTTCTTGCTTAGAAACCACCAAAAATAATTTCTCCCGACATCCATATATGGATTCCAGAAGTGAGAACCCCCAAAGAAAAGAACAATATTCCCAACCCCAAGAAGAGATGGAAAGTAGCATTTGAGATTAAGTGGGGGAGGGAAAAGGATGTAGGGGTGCTCCCTATTTTTTCATCTGGAGGAGTGGTGTCCACCAGTGTTGAAAATAAAAGAATAAGAAGTGGATTCTCTTCTTGTTTAAGTTCATAAATTATTTATTCAATGATTTCTTCTTTTGTGTCATCATCCGCAAATGCACCAATGCACATCTCGAATGGCTCCTCCATTCTCTCCTCATTAAGAGAACCTTCTTCTCCTTCTTCATCCGGAGCCTGCAGTAGTAGTGTTGAATCTACAAAATCAGAATAAGGGATATTAAATTGATATTTAGAATTAATGAAATTTTAAAGAAATAAATGCTCAGAATTTAAAACTCCCTTAGAAATTTCATCTTTATAACCCCTTTCCTCAAGCATGGCAGCTGGGAACTCATTTTTTGGCGAGGGAAGTGGGTCCTCAAGTTTTTCTTCAACCTCATCAACATCTTCATTAAATCCAGGTGGAACAAGATTTTCATTCTCCTCATCTTGTCTATTTTTTCGTTCCATCTATAAGACTTTAACAACTTCAACTTGGGAATCCAGCGATGCCACGATCTTGCTTGCCTTTTTCCAGTATTCTTGATTCTCTTGAATTATCAACGAAGTTTCTTGCAATTTTTGTGCATTTTGTGAAATTTGAATTTCAAAAAATTCTTCCTTGTTATGTATTTCATAAATAGGCCATTCATATGAAAATTACTAGAATATTCCATGACCTAAATAATAATATGCAATGAAATCTATTTTTTTGAATTTTATTTTATTTTTTTATTTTTTATTTTTTTTGTTTTTTTTTTGAAAAACAATGTGTACAGGCTCTTGGAATCCCCGGAAACGGTGCCAAATTGATGACAGGGGTTTTTTCATGAACCTCTATTCAATTAAATTCTTATTAACCTAAGATTACACCATAGTGGTACACCCTAGGGTCGATCACAAGGAGGCCACTTCCACACACTATCTTTCTATTGTCACTATTATAAAATAACTAAAATGAAAATTAAATACTAATATAAATGGGGGGAGTGAAATTGAATTGCATAAAATGTAGATATAATATAAATATATCAAAAATATAAAACACAATTAAAAAGATGAAAAGTCACAATGACGTTATTAGAAGAAAACCATTGTTCTCGAGATTTCATGGTGGAATTATCATTGTTATTCAAATTATCTATCAATTCGTTATTCAATGTGGAGATCAAGTCCTATAACTACACATCCTCTCATCTAAATGGTATTACCCTACACTGAGACCTCACTATATAGGATTCCTGTCTTCCACATCAATACCCAATCCAAACTCCACCGTTTTAATGAATTAGATATTGATGAGAAGGGAAATTATTAAAAGAGGAGGATGAAAACAATAGTAGAGAAAGTGGGGAGACCGCTCAACACAATCATTTAACTGCTAATGAATCCTTATAATAAAACATGAATAATCAATAAAGCACATAAAACTCAAATACTAACACTTCCCCCCTCGAACAATAGTGAGGGTTATCTCTCTATAAGCATGGAGTTTAGAAAGAAACATGGTGGGAGAACCACATAAAATAAAAGAGATGGAAGAAAAGTAGAAATTAAAGGAAGAAGAAGAAATATATACTAATATATATTATAAATATGAAGAAAATTTACATAAAAAACTCCACCTTATCCCTCTGGAATGGCTATATCGTAAACTGGGATAAGGGACACATATTTATAGGGAGAAGGGGTGATGAATTCACACACAAAAAATTTAATCTGAAATCTTCCACATGTATATTCCCATAAATTATCAAATCTATAATAGGTTTCTTCATAAATGTTGTTCCATAATATCTCCTCCATTTTCTCCCCAAATTTCAGCTTTATTGGATGCTCCTAAATGGAGTTTTGAATTTAATATTGGCAGTTTTCTTTTTTTGAGGCAGCTTCCATGTAGCTTCCTTCAAATTTATGTCATTCAATGGACACCATAATGGATTCAAAATGGCCTAAAATTAATTATGTGAATGAGACTTGGAGTAATATTCAATATCCAAGTTGAATCCCATCATTAGTATGTCTTTAGTATGATTTATGATTCTACTACTGAGGTGGGTTCCATAGAGTCTGCCCGGAAAAATTGTCAATTTTATTGATTTTTTTGGGCCTTAGGATGCATGAATATGACCCTAGTCCTGAAGATAAATATGATTACAATACAATAAGGTTTCAAAAAAAAATTGAATCACAGAATTTGGAAATATAGTTTATGATAAATGGCCAAAATACCCTTGTGATAAAAATCTATTAAAATTGCCGAATTGGGCTATTTTTGCATTTAAGCTCAAAATAACACAAAAACCTAAATATGTAACAATTTCCCATTAAATAATGCTATGTTGGGTTTATAAACATTAAATTACAGTACAAAATATGTGAAAATATTAGCTTCATCAATCCCCCACACTTAAACATTGCACTCCTGAGCAATTATCGTAAATTTAAATAAAAATTCAAAAAATAATAAAAAATGAGAAAATGTAACACCCCGAGATTTTATGAAAAATATTATTTTTTTAATTTCATTAATGTCTTGTGTTATACGCTACACCAAAAGGATCTTTCACAACACACATCTCTGACCTGTCTTGAATTACACGCAATCGCGACCTTCCACGATAGCGTGTATTGTACGCAACACCAAGTTTCGCTAAACAACAATATGCTATTAAAATATTATTAAAACTTGTCGTTATGAATAGTAATAACCACTTTTTAAAATTTTATAAATTTTATTTTTCAAAATGGAATTCATTTTTGGACTCAGAATATCGAAATTATCCTAAGGTGAAATTTTGGTATTTTTCTGAAAACTTTCAATTTTTGATGAATAGTGAAACCACAAAGTGGTAGGTTAAAAACTGAATTTTGCATAAAACATAATTTTACCACTTCTGTGAATGGAATTTCGAAAATCCGACAGACACGGTTGATATCAGTAAGTAAAATGTGGTCCAATGAGATAAAAATAATTTTTTGGTGAATAGTAACTTTTTTACTTTTTTTACCGCGGTTAATAGTAAATAGGGTAACTAAGGGTAAATATGATATTACTATTACCCTAACACATGTCCTAATTCTATTGGACAAGTTTAATTCGACCAAAAACAAACTTAGGAATAAAATATGACCATTTAGGCCCACTTAGATTAGATTAGGACATTTATTATTAATTTATTTAAAGAAGGATAAAAATAGTTAAAATCAAAGTTTAATAACTAAAACATTTTTAATATAGGGTTATACATAAGATAAATTCGACTATAAATGTTCATTAGAAAGATAAAAAGATTTCCTAAATAATGGTATTTTATTTGTAATTTTTAGACTTTAAATAAATTAATTTATTTATGACACAACGATGATGCAGTAATTACCCTTTTAAGGAAATGTTAACATAATTGATGTTATAAATTCTCAAATAAATGTAATTTGAGACTTTTTATGAATTCAACTAATTTTATAGGTTACTATTATATATTAGTGTTGATTTAATCAACGTGTTTCAAACATATAATTCTGTTATGACTTTCACAAAAATCATATATCAAATAGTGTCAAAATTGACACAAAATAGTTTTTAAATCAAATATTATATTATTAATTTTTATTTTATTCCTAAAAATCTAAGGTTCGGCCAAATGACTTAGATAAGGATATATATATTAATAATAAACAACTTGGGGTTCGTTTGGCATGTTATAGTAAGTGTATTAACCATATAGTGTAAGAAAACAAAAACCCACGGTAAAAGTTAAATTATTTAACTTAGAGTTAAATCTAATTGATAAGGTTAAATTAATAACCTAAACTTGTCCAAATCTTATTGGTTGATAAAAGTTAGACCCATCCCCACTTTACCTTCTAAATAAGACCCTTTGGAAAAATTATAAACCGATTTTGACTTTAATATAAAATAATATTTTGAGATATTCCTAAGGTTCCCCTCTCCTTCCTTATAAAAGGGCACCCCCTCTCCCTCCTCCTCACACCAATTTGAGCACTCAAGCTCGTCCAACCCCTGCCAAAATACCTTCTCCACTTCCCTAGAATAATCCTAGAGGACCTGGTATTCTTCAAAGACCAATCTTAGTGGAGGATTCAAAGAGGCGTTTCAAAGAAGAGGTAATATCCATTACCAATCTTCTCAATCTCTTTCTTCTTCAACTTCTTCTTCTTTAGTTGTTTCATGAAAAAGTAATAACATCAGTATTACTTAAATACTGATATGTTATTATAAATATGAAACAACCCTAATTCACCTTCTATCCATCCTACGGAAAAATGAAATCACCGCGCGTGCTTACGTACGGAATACCGTCTCCACACCGTGGTGTGATCTATTTTCCACCATCACCTTTCAAGGATGGGTATAATGGTGTAATGAGTAACTATATATGATTATTATAAATTTATATTGATACTGAAATATTATACATACACTTTAACACAATTCCATGACCATGGTAACGATATCATCGCTCGTGCGTACGTACGGACTACCGTCTCCACGACGCCATGAGATTCATTCTCCACATTAACCATTCATGAATGATTATAAAGTATATATAATAAGTACTAATGAAATATATTACATAATAATGATACTGTATTTATGTATATTTATATGTATGTCATCTACTTAATTCCATTCAATTCAATAAGGAAACGAAAACAGCGTTCATGCGTACGTACGGACTACCGTCTCCATGAACGGTGTATTTCATTCCATTTATAAATATATTATATATATGTATATTCTGAATATATATATATATAAATCATGTTTTACATTCTGGATATAAGTAATCATGATCCAAGTAATCATATTAATAATTACAAGTTAAAAACACAAACGACAAATGAGACGATTTTACCCAAAATGCTACTTTAACATGAATTTACAAAAGAACGGGTAATATAAAGTCATAAGTGGACCATATATGATATAATATAAATGAATATGATTCTGGAATAAGTCAATAACATGATTTAAATCATTATACAGGAGGTTCGGACACGTACAAAGCAAGTCGGACCTAAGGTAAGGGATAAATTTTCAATCTCATTTTTATCCGAGATTGCTTATACGTAAGTATTTACTGGGGTTAAGTTTATCATCCATGACCATGTTTTCTAAAAATGTTTTTATAAAATTTTTACCATTCTTCCATGAATGTTTAAAGTCATTTTTACCCTTTATTGACTCTTTACCAAATTGTATGAATGGAATCTTTCCTTTGGTTACCATATAAGGTACTTTTTGACTTTTCTGACAAAAGTACGAAGAATGTTTTTTTAACTTATATGGCATTAATGGATTTTTAAAACATTATTTCCAAGAATATTACTTTACAAGTTTCCAAGTTATTTTTAATCAACTACTTTTAGTTTAAAATTGTATGACATGTTAAGAAAGGAAAAATGTTTTTGAAGTAGAAAGGATATTTTCCTCAAGAATGGAGTTCAAGTATTTTATCAAAATTATTTTCCATATAAGATAATAAAAGGGTTCTGTTTTTATACCTATTATTACATGGATTTGATTATGTTGTGATGGAAATATTTTTATGAATTCCTTTATCTTATGAATTGTTTTATGATGTCATGTTGTTTAAGAATCCCATTTTTATTACATGGGTTACGCTATGATATATGGTTTATGATTTTGTGGCACACATAAGAATGGTATCATTATGAGATGGGTGGGACCTATATCTCCCTCCAATGCATTGGGTAAATATTTTATATCTCATGAGATAGACATGGCTGGAATGGTAGGTCATACCGGTTCAGTGAAACAGGAATGAAACGAGGGTGACTCTGTTCAGAAAGGGACTTTGTCCACTAAGATAGTCTTGGAAATGAGTCTTGACTAACAAGAAATGATTCTCTATGATTATGTGTGTATGCCACAAAGTTTAATATTTTAAGTTATGATTATTGTGATTACATTTCACTGCCATGATTTATCTCATGTTATGAAATTATGCTCTCTTTTGCAGGTTAAGATTTCCAAAATGTTATGTTCTTATGAATATTATGTGATTGATATTTATTTTGTTTACCCTTACTGAGCATTTGAGCTCACCCTTTTATGTTTTTTTTCCCAGGATATAAAGAAAGGATTTAGGTATAAAAAAAAGGAAGATCTTTATGGGAGATATTGAAGATCTTTCACCAGGATTAGAAGATTATATTCCGAGTTTCCAAAGACACTAAACTATTACGATCCTTGTGTGTGTGTTTTTGTTATGTACTAAGTATTCCGCAAATTTAATGTAATGTTAATGTACGTCAAGCTTCGGGTCTTTACAGAAAACATCCATGATCTTATCAAAAACAGAATTTCATCATGTCTCTTCTATGAAAAAAAATTACCTTTCATTTTCATTCCAAAAATTTATATTTTTTCAACCTCATAAATCCATCCATGGCTCAATAAAAACCTACCTCACATTGAATTTTATGTCACTCTTCACTCAAGAGAAATTAATTCAGGATTTATGCTCATACTTGAAAGTTTCATGTATCTCCATAAGCTTGTGACTATTCTCATTTATCCACAGCGTGAAACATAAAAATTAATTCAATAATGAGGGCTTTCATCAAAGGTTCAAATGACTATGTGGATTTCGATTGGTGTGTAAATGATTTAAAAGTTCAAGTCTAGAAAGAGAAGGTTTGAATCTTAGGTAAAATCCATGAATAATCAAGTGAAAACGCAAAAAATTCTTCACTCAATCCTCCTTGATAATGTGAAACAAAACACCACCACCATTTTTTAAACCATGGAACATGAGATAATCAATTATTACAATTAATGATATCATCCAAGTTCTCCCCATTTTTTTATTTTTTTGTAATTCTCTAGAAAGACACAGCGTTATGTTCCCTTTTTGTAAAGCTCCAGAAAGGCACAACTTATATTTTCTTTTTTCATGGAGAACTGAATGAAACAAATGAATAATAATGAAATTATTACTCATGACCAATTATTTCATTTCTCAAAATGTTGATTCATACCTCACAACACACATAAATGAAACACATCCCAATGAACGCACATGAAAGGCCCTTCCCCCACACTCAAACTTGAAATGTCCATACAATAATACCAAGATAATGGGTAGGTAAGGATAAATTCTCTTGTATTGTTGTTTAAACCTATAAGGAAATTCATGGCATCTAAGGGCTAAATAAGGATAAATGTAAAGATAGGTCTAAGGATAATATGTGGCTAGCCAAAGTAGTACCTCAATTATATTAAAAACATTCCATGAAATCCAAAGCTTCAAAAGAGAAAAATAACAAATTCTGGTTCTCACACAAAATCCAAGTTCCCCTCAAGAAAGTGTGGGTTTTAGAAAAAATATGTCAAAGTGGTTTAGAATACCTCACAGGATGAGGAAAATATTTTGAGTCAGTGTTTAAGGTCTATGGATTTCAATAATTGGTCAAAATAATAAAAATTATTGGAAATCCAATTTATGGAAAAAAAATCACATCAACAATAATTTAAAATACTTTTTTTTAAAAAAACATTTCAATTTTATCAAAGTCAATTAATGTATGAAATGTGATCAGAATTATCATTAAAGATCAGGGTTCCTAAAAAATGAAAAAAAAAAGAATCAAAGAAAACAACTCAGTACGTTGAAACTCCCCCCCACACTTAAATATAACTACCCTTTATTTTACCTTGATAAAATATAAATAAGGGAAGAAAAACTAAATAGAAGGAAAGACACAACTTGACTTTATTTTTTAGTAGCACCATTGAGTTAAGATCTTAGTTGGCACTAATTCTTCCTACAAAGAAATAAAAAAATAAATGCATTACAAAAATAAATATAAATAAATAGAAAGGGAAAAGGGAAGGGATAATTCTTGGTTTGACCCCCAAGCGGGTGCTAGGTTTTTACTGCCCCTAGTCAGGAAGTTGCAGCAGGTTAACCCCAATCCAAAGGTGGATGGGGTTTCTTGCTTAGAAACCACCAAAAATTATTTCTCCCGACATCCATATGTGGATTCCAAAAGTGAGAACCCCCAAATAAAAGAAAAATATCCCCAACCCCTAGAAGAGATGGAAAATAGCATTTAAGATTAAGAGGGGGAGGGAAAAGGATGTAGGGGTGCTCCCTATTTTTTTCATCTGGAGGAGTGGTGTCCACCGGTGTTGAAAATAGAAGAATAGGAAGTGGATTCTCTTCCGGTTCGAGTTCGTAAATTGGTTCTTCAATTATTTCTTCTTTTGTTCCATCATCCTCAAATGCACCAATGCACATCTCAAATTTATCCTACATTCTCTCCTCATTAAGAGAACCTTCTTCTCCTTTTTCATCCAGAGCCTGCAGTAGTAGTGTTGAATCTACAAAATCAGAATTAGGGATATTAAAATGATATTCAGAATTAATGAAATTTTAAAGAAATGAATGCTTAGAATTTAAAACTCCCTCAGAAATTTCAGCTTTAGAACCCTTTTCCTCAAGCATGGTAGATGGGATCTCATTTTTTGGTGAGGGAAGTGGGTCCTCAAGTTTTTATTCAACCTCATCAAAATCTTCATTAAATACAGATGGAACAAGATTTTCATTCTCCTCAGCTTGTCTATTTTGTCATTCCATCCATAATACTTTAACATCTTCAACTTGGGTGGCCCACGATGCCACGATCTTGATTGCCTTTTTCCAGTATTCTTGAATTCTCTTGAATTATCAACGAAGTTTCTTGAAATTGTTGTGCATTTTATGAAATTTGAATTTCAAAAAATTCCTCCTTGCTATGCATGTCTGTAATAGGCCATTCATATGAAAAATTACTAGAATAGTCCATGACCTAAAGAATAATATGCAATGAAATATATTTTTTTGAATTTTGTTTTTTTTTGTTTTTTTTTTGTTTTTTTTTTTGAAAAAAAATGTGTACAAGATCTTGGAATCCCTTGAAATGGTGCCAAATTGATGACAGGGGTTTTATCGTGAACCCTTAATCAATTTAATTCTTATTAACCTAACATTGCACCAAAGTGTCACACCCTAGGGTTGATCACAAGGAGGCCACTTCTACACACTATCTTTATATTGTCACTATTATAAAATAACTAAAATAAAAATGTAATACTAATATGAATACGAGGGAGTGAAATTGAATTGCATAAAATATAGATATAAAATAAATATATCAAAAATATAAAACACAATGAAAAAGAAGAAAAGACAGAATGACGTTATTAGAAGAAAACCATTGTTCTCGGGATTTCATGGTGGAATTATCACTGTTATTCAAATTATTTATCAATGCGTTATTCAATGTAGAGATCAAGTCCTATCACTCCACATCCTCTCATCTAAATGGTATTACCCTACAATGAGACCTTAGCCTGTAGAATTAATCTCTTCCATATCAATACCCAATCCAAACTCCACTGTTTGAATGAATTAGATATCGATGAGAAGGGAAATTATTAAACGAGGAGGAAGAAAACAATAGTAGAGAATGTGGGGAGACCGCTCACCACAATCATTTAACCGCTAATGAATCCTTAGAAAAAAACATGAAAAATCTATAAAGCACATAAAACTAAAATACCAACAATTCCCCCCTCGAACAATAGTGAAGGTTAGCTCTCCATAAGCATGGAGTTTAGAAAGAAGCACGGTGGGAGAAACACATAAAATAAAAGAGATGAAATAAAAGTAGAAATTAAAGGAAGAAGAAGAAAGATATACTAATATATATTATAAATATGAAGAACAATTACAGAAAAAAACTCCACGTTATCCGTCTAGAATGTATATATCAAAAACTAGGATAAGGGACACATATTTATAGGGAGAAGGGGTGACAAATTCACACACAAAACATTTAATATGAATGATTCCAGGTGTATATGCCCATAAATTACCGAATTTGTAATAGTTTTCTTCATAAATGTTGTTCCATAATATATCCTTCATTTTCTCTCCAAATTTCAGCATCATTGGACACTCCTAATAGGAGTTATAAATTTAATATTGGCAGTTTTCTTTTTTGGAGGCAGCTTCCAGGCAGCTTTCTTCAAATTTACGTCATTCAATAGCCACCATAATGGATTCAAAATGGCCTGAAATTAATTGTTTGAATGAGATATGGAGTCCTAATCAATATCCAAGTTTAATCCCATCATTCAAATGTCTTTATTCCTATTTATGATTCTACTACTGAGGCGGGTTCCATGCAGTCCGCCCGGAAAAATTGTCAACTTCATTGATTTTTTTGGGCTCAGGATGCATGAATCCGACCCTAGTCCTGAAGAGAAATATGATTAAAATACAATAAGGTTTCAAAAAAATTGAATCACATAATTTGGAAATATAATTTTTGATAAATGGCCAAAATACCCTTGTGATAAAAATCTGTTAAAATTGCAGAATTAGGCCATTTTTGCATTTAAGCTCAAAATAACACAAAAACCTAAATATGTAACAATTTCCCATTAAATAACACTATGGTGGGTTTATAAACATTAAATTATAGTATAAAATATGTTAAAATATTAGCTTCATCATTCATGTCCCACAAATAATTTAACATTATAGTATTTTATAACAACTATCCATGTCCCACACACATACATCAGTTTATCACTATGGGATTTTGAATCATCATTCCAAGTCCCTCACATGTTTATCAATCAATCACACAAGTGGGATTTTGAAGTAAAAGTCATTGTCCCATCCTCATATATAAATAAATCACACTATATCACATTTATCC
This sequence comes from Viscum album, assembly GCA_963277665.1. NCBI lineage: Eukaryota > Viridiplantae > Streptophyta > Magnoliopsida > Santalales > Viscaceae > Viscum > Viscum album. The sequence goes on along the minus strand of OY728141.1, from coordinate 453,216,904 downwards.
AAGTTAATCATCATTAAACCATTCAAAAAAAATTTAAATCATGATATACCATTACAATTTATCACAATAAATCATGATTCAATACCTTAATCACATAAAATACTGACTGAAAATTAATTTTTTATTATCAAAACACTTTTAAGGAGAATTTGAGAAACCAAAAAGTTCAGCATAACAAAAACTAGATCTTTCATGCCCCAGCAACTATCTCATGTCAACAAGCCTTCACCAATCCATGACCATTCGGCAAGCAGTCCCATGAAAGGATTCATGAGCACGGAACCGATGGAAAATCCATACTCTCTTAGACCCAGCAACCAAATGGCGTGAATAAGTGGAGGCTTCTTTCTCTGATCCCCATCTAAAGTACATCCAAAAACAAAGCTAAATGACACCAAACTTCACTCCAAAAAGCAAAAAGACAAACCCAAGAGAGGATTCAAACGGAGCCATAAAACCTTCCAAATCAAGAAACAACCTTCATAAGCTTAATCGGAGTCTTGGAAAAAAATTATCTTACAAGAATCCATTCTCTAAATAATTTCCATTAGAAAGATGGAACTTGAATGTTAGGTGCATCCCTCACCAGAATTTTAAATTCAGAAGTAATTTGGTCTAAAGACTGTATGTACTTCTCAATATTGATCTTACCTTTATTGAAATCCCCAACAAGAATAAGGTCATGTTTGTCAATATAAGTGTATTCTCCTCATTAATACTTTCCCTTATAGGCCTCCCCATCATTTTAGCAGCATCCTCCTCAGAATCATTGAGTAGAAAGACCTGCTCAACCTCTTCTCCTCAGATATTAACAGTAATTCCAAGGGTTGGCCACCCCGGGCCCTTGGTCTCTAGTGACTCACATCCTCAGAGGCAACCTTTGTGATGTATGTCTTCTTAGCCGAGCAAGTCTCCAAAGGAGGTGGTAAGGAGGAGTAATCCCTCTTACCCTTACTCCACTTATAACTTTTATTCACCTTTAGACATAATTCTTCACCTACCAAATGACTAATTTCAGCTTCATTGGACATGTCCACACATCCTCAGTCTATCTTAGGAGGGATAAAAAGTTCAGAGCTCAATCCAACCTCTACAAGCCCTTCAAATATGTTTCTCAACTAAATTGAAGGATGGTTCCTTGACCCTAATCCCCCTACTTTCCCAAAACTAGCCTGATATGCCACCTCCATAATCTCTGACTCATCATGTACTACTTTCTCCTTGCCTTTGTCATTGTTCCTCCCTAAAGCATACTGAAACCCCTTATAACATAATTCCAGTGAATGACCCAAATGATTTCATCCCAAACAGAAGTTTGTCCAGGTTTTGTAGACAATCCGTTGCTTGCATCGATAATCCTCACCCATATTAATCCACACATATTCAAATGGGTCTCTTGAAACATCCATTTCAATACATACGTGAGGGTTAATAGGGTATAAAAGGGCTCTAGTTCTACTATCCAAACACATAAATCTACATATCAAATTTCCTAGCATGCATATTACAGAGGGATTTTGGAAGGGAATGGGTATATTAGAGAAGCCAACCCATGTCTCTGTAGATTAAGGGTCCTACTTTATATATAGATCAAAGAACCATTGAAGAAGAATGAATCTAAAACCGTTAAAACTTCTAGGTGAGCTTGACTAGGCCTTGATGAGGTCTTCCTCCGATGAAAAATGTATCATTATTTGATGATTATCCAGGATACCCACATTCACCTTGTCCTGCAAGTCCCAAGCACAAAAAATGTATCTATATAATGAATCGACTAAGGGAAGCCACTGATAAAACCTAGAAAATATGGTATGATTTAAATGGTTAGATGATTTTGAGAACTCTGCAGAAAAAATCTTGAGGTTAGGGAACCCATATAGTTAATTTCCCAATCAAGAATTTCAAGATATGTCCCCCAAGGACTGTGTCATGAATACCCCAATCTCGCCTTCCATAAGCCAAGGGATGGCGACTAGCACCAAATAGGAATATCCCAAAAAGGGAAGGAATTTTTCTTTAAACTAGTACACACGCACACAACACAAACTATGGAATGGTAAACAATAAGTAAAAAAAACTATCGTAGGACAAACTACTATGAGTAAAATACAAACTGAATGTAAATGGGTTAGAATACAAACCCAACAAAAGACCACTACAAACAAAATGGAGTATAAGATCATTGGTAAGTCGTCCGCAGAAAACCCCACCTGATGGGTAAGTGTAGAGTAGCTATTGGAAGTCATAAGAGTATGCCCCGCCAGCCTAATCTCAATTGGAACCGCCTGGTTCTAGGCCACCGAGTCCTCAGTCAAGGTGTCGGTCATCTTCACAAGACACGACACGTGTGGGGTAAGCCCATGCAGAGGTGATTAACACAATACTCAGTAGGTACCCCAATCCACAAAGTAAATACCACAAATCATAACCACAAGGAAAAATAAAAAAGCATGAACACAAATAAAAACATCTCACTTCAGGTATAACTCAAACTATAAGGTGTAGAATTATCAATCGTAAAGCTGAACATTCATACTATTGAGGGATTCATAATCTAGTCCTTCTCATCACCTAGGCCAGTGGAACCATTGAGACCTGGTCATCCCTGGGGATAGCTGGATCACTTAGACCCACTCGTCCCTAGGCTAGCTGGATCACTAAGACCTGCTTGTCTCTTTGCTAGCTGGATCACTAATACCCACTCATCTTTGGACCAGTTGTATCACTAAAACCTACTCATATTTTGGACATCTAGATTACTAAGACCCACTCATCTCTTAGCTATCTGGATCACTTAGACCTACTCATCTTTGGGCTAGTTGGATCACTTAGACTTTCTTGTCTCTGGGCCAGCTAGATCACTTAGAGTTGCTCGTCTCTTATCCTACTGGATCACATAGTCCTACTCATCTTTAGGCTATCTAGATCACTAATACCAGCTTGTCTCTAGTCTACCTAGATCACTAAGACCCATTCATCATATCCTTTGTGTCATATCCATCCATAATATTCCTACTCATAGTGCACTTGATTATAGGAGAATCTACACCTCAATCCATTAGTTTCATCTCAAATACCATGAAATATCACTTATAGTATCCCTAAAAAAATATCTCATTGCAAAGGTCCCAACACCTTAGACAGTGCGTCAATCAGACACCTGGTCTGAAAGATATTTGTGTTTTAGTAAACAGGGTTCGGTTGTGTCTAGGCACAGTCTGACCTGGTTAGGGTGACCCGACCAATTCGGGATGGGGGGTCCCACATGACCCGACCTGATTCGTCTAACCTGACCTGACCTGGTGGGGTCTGGACCAGCCATGCCCATTAGGCCTTGCTAGATCGCATGGTTTGGTTGTGGTTCTAGCCTTCCAGGTCACCCAAGGACCAGGTTTCCTCTGGGATGGTCCACAACTGGCCAGCCGGTTCTTTCCTAGCCTGGGCCGGCCATTGTCCCAGTTTTTACCATCAGCCAGATTCGCATCGGTGGGTCGGTTCTTCTCCATCCCAGGTTTCCCAGTGGCTCAGTTCACGACACTGGCCCGGCTCGCCTGGAGGACCAGTCCTCCCCCAGCTCGGATGCCCGCTGGGCATCCGGTTCATGCCACATGAGGCCGGCAGAATCCGACCTCCCCCTTTTCGCATGTCGTAACCCGCCGATGTAGACCACTCCTCTAATACGACACTTGAATGGCGCTGCCCTCCAGCATCGGTCCGCTCATGCAGATAGGTTCTTTTAGATGACCCACAGGTTCAGATTGCCATCATGGTCTGCAGAACGCGGTATGTGGACCACAGCCTTGCACCATGTGGCACCTCCGACACAGTTGGGTGGTTGCGTCCACCTTCTTCCAGCCGTCGGCCTCCAGGTCGGTAGCTCTTGCTTCCACCATGGTTGAGGAGCCTCGTCCTAATGTCACTACCACGACTGGGTGCCATGGCCTCTTGCTACCACCGTAGCCTATCGCCAATGTCATGACCCTTCCGCTTGGAGCCTCCTTAGATGATGCATTGTCTTCATTGCTCTACGAAGAACAGGAAGGCCAAAAGAAGAGGAGAGGGGAAGGATTCACATATAAAAACACCGAAATAATGATCCATGTCTTTGTTCATGTTGACCAAAATGTGTTCTTATTAACAGGATCATGGAGAACCATAAATAAGGTGGAAAGATCACTAAGATAAATATCCCCTTCTTCCCCACATTATTGACCACCCTATATGAATGATCAATTCACGGGTTAACTTGTTTGTGAGTTAACCTGCATTCCTCATTTTAAAAAAAATGGGGAAAAGCAAGAATTCACTTAAAATAAAACCCCTACTTGGGATAGAATTGTTGGTCAAGGAAGAACGAGATTATTCACCTCTGTTCATAATTCATGATCCGCAGCCCAGAGTCGCTACTGATTTCCCAAAGGGTGGAAGAATGGGTGTTCTTCATTCATCATTTCCACCCACCAAAGCCTCGATGCAATTTTAGGATTGTTCCAACAATCCTGCATTGCTTGTTAGGATATTAATTGATGAATGTGAATCGGTGTTTTGGTTATGCTATGTTGTAGCATCGTTACATTGACTCATTATTGAGGTTCATTAATGAGATTCATCATCACCTCATCGTTGCACCACAGCGCTAGCATGCCACTGCTCAGTGATGAAAAAAATAATTAAAATAACATTTTTAAGTTATATAATTTTTTCTTCTGAAAAATCCAAAAATTACATTTCACCCTCGACCTACACTGGTCGAAATTAAGCTCTGCCTAAGGTGTAACACCCGAGACTTTTTGTTATATAAATCATCAAAGGAACCTTTTTCTACACACAACACTTGCTTGGCTTGCTTTACACGAAATCACAAGATTCCTCAATAGCTTGCGTCGTACGCAATACCGAGTTTCACTAAACAACGATATACTATTAAAATATTATTAAAACTAGCCGTTATGAATAGTAATAACCACTTTTTAAAATTTTATAAATTTTATTTTTCAAAATGGACTTCATTTTTGGACTCGGAATATCGAAATTATCCTAGGGTGAAATTTTGGTATTTTTCTGAAAACTTTCAATTTTTGATGAATAGTGAAACTACAAAGTGGCTGTTAAAAAACTGAATTTTTCATAAAACTTAATTTTAACGCTTCTGTGAGTGGAATTTCAAAAATCCGAGAGACACAGTTGATGTCAATAAGTAAAATTTTGTTCAATAAGATGAAAATAATTTTTTGGTGAATAGTAACTTTGTACTTTTTTTTACCACGGTTAAAAGTAAATAGGGTAATTAAGGGTAAAAATGATATTATTATTACCCTAACACATGTCCTAATTCTATTGGACAAGTGTAATTCGACCAAAAACAAACTTAGGAATAAAATATGACCATTTAGGCCCACTTGGATTAGATTAGGACATTTATTATTAATTTATTTAAAAAGGGTTAAAATAGTTAAAATCAAAGTTTAATAAGTAAATCATTTTTAATATGGGTTTATACATAAGATAAATTCGACTATAAATATTCATTAGAAATCTAAAAATATTTCCTACATAATTGTGTTTTATTTTTAATTTTTAGACATTAAATAATTTAATTTATTTATGACACAACGATGATGCAGTAATTATCTTATTAATGAAAAATTGACATAATTGATTTTATAAATACCCAAATAAATATAATTTGAGACTTTTTATGAATTCCACTAATTTTCTAGGTTAATATGAAATGTTATTATTGATTTAATTAACTTTGGACTAACTTATCATTCTTTTATGATTTTCACAAAAATCAATTACTAAATAGTGTCAAAATTGACATAAAATAGTTTTTAAAACAAATATTATATTATTAATTGTTATTTTATTCCTAAAAATCTAAGGTTCGGCCAAATGACTTATATAAGGTTATATATATTAATAATAAACAACTTGGGGTTCGTTTGGCTTGATATAGTAAGTTTATTAATCTTATAGTATAAGAGAACAAGAAGACACGGTAAAAGTAAAATTATTTAACTTAATGTTAAATCTAAATGACAAGGTTAAAATCGGAACCTAAACTTGTCTAAATTCTATTGGATGAGAGTATTTAGACCCATCCCCACCTTAACCTTGAAATAAATCAATTTGGAGCTATTTAAAACCGAACTTGACTTTATAATAAAATAATATTTTTAGTTATTCCAAAGGTGCCCCTCTCCTACCTTATAAAAGGGCACCTCCTCCATCTCTTCCTCACACCACTTTGAGCCTTCAAGCTCGGCCAACCCCTGCCATTTTCTCCTCTCCACTTCCCTAGAGACATCTTAGAGGTCCTGGTCTTCTTCAAAGACCAATTTTAGTGCCCTAAAAGAAGGTCTCAAAGAAGCACTTCAAAGAAGAGGTAATGTCCGTTACCAATTCTTTCATCTTTATTTCTTCTTCCACTTCTTCTTCTTTAGTTGTTTCATTATGAAGTAATAACATCAGTATCACTCATATACTGATATGTTATTATAATTATGAAACAACCCTATTTCACCATCTATCCATCCTACGGAAAAAGAAATCACCACGCGTGCGTACGTACGGAATACTGTCTCCATGCCGTGGTGTAATCTATTTTCCACCACCACCTTACTTGGATGGTTATAATGGTGTAAATAATGACTATATATGACTATTATAAAGTTATATTGATTCTGAAATAGTATACATACACTCCAATACAACTCCACGATCATAGGAACGATATCATCACTCGTGCGTACGTACGGAATATCGTCTCCACGATGTGATGCGACTCGTTCTACATGATCTTCATTTCATAATGATTATATAAATGAATTGAATGAATGAATATGATATATATTACACTAATAACATTCGTGAAATTAGGTATCTATAACCTAAAGATAAGAATAAGAATTTATTCGACAAAACACGCATAAGAACAAAAAGTTATAAACACCCGAATAACAAGTAGCAATGAAATATTACTACTAAGAAGCTAAGAATATGACCATATATGATATCATAAAAATAATTATGATTCTTGAATAAGTCAATAACATTATTTAAATCATTATACAGGAGGTTCGGACACGTACAAATCATATCGTACCTAAGGTAAGGGAAATATCACAATCTCATTTATATCCGAGATTGTTTATACATTGGCATTTACTGGGGTGTATTTTATCATCCACATCCATGTTTCCACAATAGGTAATATTATTTCCATCCACCTACAATTGTTTAAATCCAATTTTACCCTTCGGTGAGTTTTTAGTAAAGGATGTGAAAGGAATCTTTTGTCGTTTTTCGTACGAGGTACTTTTTGACTTTTCCGACAAAAGTATGAAGAATGTTTTTTTAACTTATACGGCATGAATGGATTTTTAAAACATTATTTCCAAGAATCTTACTTTACAAGTTTTCAAGTTCATTTTTAATCAACTTCTTTTAGTTTAAAATTTTATAAAATGTTAAGAAAGGAAAAATGTTTTTGAAGTAGAAAGGATATTTTCCTCAAGAATGGAGTTCAAGTGTTTTATCAAAATTATTTTCCATATAAGATAAAATAGGGTTCTGTTTATATTCCTATTATTACATTGATTTGATAATGTTGTGATGGAATTATTTTTATGAATTCCTTTATCTTATATGAATTGTTTTATGATGTCATTGTGTTTTAGAATCCCATTTTTATTACATGGGTTATGTAATGATGTATGATTTATGATTTTGTGGCACACATAAGAATGGTATCATTATGAGATGGGTGGGACTTATATCTCCCTCCAATGCATTGGGTAAAGATTTTATATCTCATGAGATAGACATGGCTGGAACGGTAGGTTATACCGGTTCAGTGAAGCAGGACTGAAACGAGGGTAACTCAGTTTAGAGATGGACTTTGTCCACTAAGATAGTCTTGGCAATGAGTCTTGACTAATAAGAAATAATTCTCTATGATTATGTGTGTATGCCACAAAGTTTCATGTTTTAAGTTATGATTATTGGGATTACATTTCACTTCCATGATTTATCCCATGTTATGATATTATGATCTCTTTTTCAGGTTAATATTTCCAAAAGTTATGTTCTTATGTATATGATGTGATTGATATTTCTTTTGTTTACCCTTACTGAGCATTTGATCTCACCCTTCTGTATGTTTTATTTTCCCCAGGTCAGGAAGAAGGTTATTAAGTAGAATATGCCAAAAAGGGACTCTAGATATGATGAAATAAATGGGAGGCAAAGTAGATGCTTTATGAACCTGTTTTTTATGTTTCCCAGTTTCTAAAGACACTATACCTATACGGTCCTTTCTTGGTTTTGTTATATGTTGTAATAAGTGTGCTTCAATTCGGAAGTAATAACAATGTATGTAAAGTATGGGTCGTTATATAAGGGAAACATGCCCTCGTGATATCAACTGTACTCTTGGATTTGTAATCTGAGTTACCATTTAGAATTTATAAGGAAATGAAAATAAAATAATTATTATTTAATTATTTTAATTATGGTCAAAAACTACTTTCCAATGTTGGCCCGCACAGGCTAATGTCAAACCCTTTATAAGTGAATCTCGATGCTCTGAATTCAATAGTGCCCTCATATTTTTGATCTAGGAACCTATTTAAAAGTTATAAAATCCCACTCGCACATTTATTTAATGAACCTTAAAAAATAGTTCAAAATACATTTCAGCCACTCTGGGCCTCAGAATTACATGCCATCTTAGAACCTAGTCTGGAAATAATCCCATTTAATTTTTAAAAAAAAATTACTGAAATTATGGGGTAATATAATGAGAATTTATAATTTCACAATTACATATACATAATTAAATCAAGACTATGGAAATTTCAATTTATACCACCTGCCTCAGCATTGATGATGAAATCTCTCCAACAAAAATACCGAAATAGAACGAAAACACCAATACCACAGTGAAGAATGAGATCTAGATACAAAATCTAGATCCAAGAACAAAAAAATAAATATCCAATAAACCTATATATATATATATATCCATCAAAAATATAGGAAACAATCCATTCAAATGAAGATAGAAATATGGGTGGGAGGGAGGAAACCATACAGGATGAGAAACTCTTACCGGGATAGGTGAAAATACATCAATAGATCTTTAATTCATCTAGAACAGAGGTTTTAATGCCTTGGAATTCATCTGTTAGTCTCCAAAATTGAGAGAAAAGGGTTTAGGTTTGACTTAGGGTGTTTAGAGATATAATATGGGAGTTTCAGGAAATTTTTAATAATTTTTATGGGATTAAAATTCTATGTTCACGGTTTCCTACTTCGGGAAAACGGTTTTCCCTAACCATGATCCTAACCATGAAACTTAATTAAGGGGATCACACTATAACTACCAGAAGGTAACATGGTTTGAAAAAACCATGTGCCAGTCTCACAATCCCCCTCTTCTTGGGATTTTATGATTTGTTGGGGTAGGTTTCATGGTTTGGGAAAAATGTGCGCCAACTGTGCACTTCCCAAATCCACTCTAAAAACATATAGATTTCACCCAAACACACCCAATGTAAACCCCAAACAATATTTACAAAAAAAGGTGAAATATTACCTATAAAAAATATTGAGATAACTTTGGAATATGTTTGGATCTTACAATATTCCCACCATATAACAGCTCATCGTCGAGCTATAATCCCAAGTATCTCTAAGATTTCATGGTAAAAATATCATACCAATAAGCCTACATATCTACTTCTTTCTCCCAAGTTTCCTCCTGAACATGCCCTTGCTACCACAATACATGAACTATCAACATGGTTTTTTCCCACAACACCTTCTCATTGAAATCCAACACATTTATCAGATGCACCTCAAAGGAAGTGTCTCTATCAAGCTCAAAATCCTACACATCGATCACATGAGAATGTTTGGTGTGATAAAACTGAATATATGATACATGAAAACCATGATGAATATAATGATATCACTATATAATATCCAAGTGGTATACCACTAGTCCAATTCTCTCCACAACCTCAAATTTTCCAAAAAAAAATGGGTACTAACTTTCCCTACCTCAATATCCTATAGTGACACAACCTAGGAGAAACCCAAAGGAACACATGACAACCCTCTATAAACTATAGGGTTTATCAATGTCTATCATCATAATAATTCTATATACTCTTATTTTTGCCCATAGATTTCACAATTAATTAAACTTGGTCCCACGTCTCCTGCTCAAAACTCGGTCCCAACAACTCTGACTAACCTGCCTCCACCCAGAATAGAGGTTATCTACATGGAATACCATAAAGAGCCTCATATGGTTCCATATGAATAGTTTTATAATAAATTTTTTTATATGTGAACACAATTAGTGCTAAGGAATTCTCCCAAGACCCACAGAATTCAATATAATGTTGTTATAGCATCTCCTCAAGAACATGTATAGTATGTTTTGACTTCCCATCTATCTATTAGTGGAAGGACGTACTTAGTAAAATATTTGTATGAAGAACATTATACACACCCTAACATAATTGAAAATTAAAGAATGAGTCACAGTCAAAAAAAATACTCTATTTTACGCTGTGCAAATGGATTATCTCCCAAACGTACATATCTCTCAACTGATCCACTGAGAAAGCCTCTCGTATAGGCAAGAAATGCACTAATTTCATATTTCAGACCATAATCACCCAAATATCATCATTATTTTGAGTCATCCTCAGGATACCCACCATAAAATCCATGGTAACATTGTCCCACTTCCATTATAAAAAGGTAAGTGGTTGTAGTAAACCACCAAATTTTTTATGTTCGTCCTTCACTTTTTGAAAGTGTGCATCGTTTAATAAACCCTATTATCTCCCTTTTCATATCCGGAAAACAATATTGTTGATGTAGGTCACAATACATTTTGGCCAAGCTCATATGTACCTTTTACTTTGAGTCATGAAATTCATGTATCATATCCTTTTGCATGCTCATACACATAGCAAACTGATTCCTGAAATAGATGATCTCATCATCATCTATGCTTCAGTTAGAAGGTAACTTCCCACCATAAAGGATTTCCCTCAAGGCCAAACATTTTAGATCCTTGTACTATCTATCCCTAGTTTATCACAAAAATATTTACTTCGTTGTGACTAATATGAGAGTCATATTCTCTTAACCCTCCTAAGACACGACATGAATTTCAACCAATAAAGCCATTATTTCCCACTCAACACTAGAATCTTGAACTGCTTGAGTCTGGATTTTTCTGGGTATAGCATCAACAAAATTGTTTCCCTTCCTAGGAAAATATACTAAATCAAAGTTTAATAATTGAATATAATCAACCCATATATGCTACTGAAGATTCAAATATCACTATGAAAATATATACTTTAAGCTCTTATGATCCGGATACAAAATAAACTTATCACTCAATAAATAATTCCACCAACACTTCAAATAATAAATCACTATAGATAACTCAATTTCATGCGTAGGGTAGTTCCATTCATGTGTCCTCAACTATGAAGACACATATTCCACAACTCAATCTACCTACTTCAACACAACTCCAAGATTGATCTCATAAGCATAAAAAAACACCATGTAATCCTCACATGGATTAAGTAGGATCAAGTTTGTTTTTATTTTCAATTGATTCTTCAATTCATTAAAGAAATTATCACATGATTTTTTCCATTCAAAACTTATCCCCTTCTTGGTAAATTCTGAAATAGGTTCTTACAAATGGTAAAAGTTTGGATAAACCTCTGATAATAACCCTCTATCCCTATAAAACTATAGATATCAATGAAATTGATGATTTTCTCCTAATATATAACTACCTAAACTTTATTTGGGTCCACTAACACACCTTCTTTGGAGATGATGTGGCCAATAAATGTACCTGATCAATAAAAAATTAGCACTTAGATGGATTTGATTATAGCTGATACTCTCTCAGTATACTATGGATGATGTTAAGATATTGGGAATTCTATTCATGAGTCTTGAAGTATGCCAATATTTCATCCAAACACTACCACAAACTGATCCAGGTATGGGTGGAAGATTTTTTTCATCAAGTCCATAGACACTACCATGTATTCATCAACCAAAATGGCCTCACAAAAAATTAATAAATTTCATAACATCTTTTAAAAGAATTGAACTATATATCAGAAGGTAAAATTCTCATATGATGATACCCATATCTCATTTCAATATCAGATAAGACATAATCCCCCCTCAATTGTTCCAAAAATTCATCAATATGATAAAGAGGATATCATTTCTTCACATTCATCCAATTCAACTTATAGTAATCAACACATAAGTGCATAGTCCCATCAGTATCATTTGCAAAAAAACTGGTGAACCCCAAGGTGAAATACTCAGATGGATAAATCCCTTATCTATTAACTATTATCATTGAGTCTTAAGATCATGAATCTCTATTGGTTCCATTTTATAAGGTGGAATAGAAACTGACATAGCCCCAGGAATGAGATAGATTGTAAATTCCATATATATCTCAAGTGGTAGACCTAATAAGTCTCCAGTAAAAACATCATGAATCCTTTCCACTACAGGTTGAAAGACATATTGCTTTACTCCTTCATCATCCAAAAATAGACTAGCAACTTGGGCGATAAGCTCCCCCATTTTCTTGTGAATTTTCCCTGCATGGCCCACCTTGATATCCCACTCTGTATGGTGAATATAATTATTACTATCAAGAGATTTAAAAGTCACTCTACACTAGTATAAATAAATGAGGGATCGAAATTATATCATTATTTGGTAAAATCCTCTCATATCAATAATGTAAATATCCCAACTAAAACGATACTCCCAAACTTATAGAGAACACCCCTTACACAAATAGTTGTCTCTAAACTATACTATCAAAGGTGTATCTATCATCAAGACCTTTCTCATGAACTCCACTTCCATGATCACACCATTCACGAGTTCTAAAGATATAAAATAATTAAAGGCACCAATATCAAATAACACACTTGATAGAATATAATATAAAAAGAATAGTACCTCTAAATGTTGACATTTCAGCCTCTCTACCCACTAGTGTAGGCTAAATGGAATGTAATTGTCCTACCCATCTTCCCTATGATATATTCTATGTCTATTGAGATGAACCACTCTGTTACACTACCTCTACCACCATATCTAGTAGAACTCAATCTTCCAGACCAATAAGTTGTATAATATCCCCTTCCTTCACTCCAATTCTTACTTTCTACTCAATAATTAGTCATATATTGTGGGTTCCAATAGATTTGTTCTAGATTTACCATCTAGTTGAAAGATCTTCACTCTATTGGTGGTTAGGGGAACTATCTAAAAAAGTGACCCAAACTTTCACACAAGTGACAGGTCACTAGAGTAAGGTCTGATGTACATGATTCTTCCCCCTGAGCACTATAATTTCCATTGGGTTGGTCAATATTTTCAAAGAAAATCTTCATTATCTCATAACTCATACCTCCTGACCATCTAGGAGGCACCGCCTATCCACCACTAGAATCTTCCTTCAGTTTCCCCTTAGAAATGAGAGCCTGATTCACCACTTCAAAAAAAATCTACCTGAAGATATCCACCTAGGACTTAATTTAACCTTTAATCATATCCTAAAACCACTTTACCACAATATCCTCATATCCTTCCAATACTGGAGAAAATAACTGAAAATCATTAAAGAATCCAGTATAATTCATTATAGGCATTCTCCCCTAATTCAACCTCATAAACATAGCCGCTCTCTCCTGCTTGATCATCTCAGGGTAAAAGTTCTCCAATAAATTCTTCTAAAATCACATCCACACTATACTATATAGTTTTCCATCCCATGTCTGGATATCCCACCAACCCTTCACTTGACCATGTCACATGAGACTTCTAATTGGACACTCTTCTCAATAAGAGTCTCTAAGTGGTCAAGTATTATTAAGATAGACTCAATACAGAACTAAGCTTCCTTGGGTTCACACTCTGTGATGAAAGTATGAGGGTGATTAAACTAAAACACCCATGTTATATCGAACATTTTTTTCACAACCCGCTTTAGGTATCTCCCCAAAAACTACATGAAGTGAGAAAATTTATCATGGAACATATCTCTAGGCCCTTAACCTAATACTATCGATGCCTCAGGTTCCACTACCAGAGGGACATTCCTAGCCATGTCCTTCTTTCACCCTATCATAAAACTTATCCATGAAGGTATATCTCAATAATTCTAAGAACACATCTTATGACACATTCACAAAATTAACACATTTATAGGGATTGACATAAATCCATATCAATTCATCCCCCATTACCTACCACACAGTCAAAACTGAGGCATTATCACTACCCTTAACCATTCCTTGTCTAGGTATAGGTTAAAAAAGGGTAAACGCATTTTAATTACTAAAGTTTATCATTAGGAACCCATTTATGAAAATTTTTTATCATTTAAAATTTTTAATTTCATATTAGGCATCTTTTTCATTTCAATTATTCAAGAAATAAAAAACATTTCAATTTTGACAACTTACTAAAAAACCCATTTTTTCTGTGCATGACTAAAAATGATGTATGACATATAATAATCCTGAGTTCCTAGAATGAAGCATGTATACTCAAGTCTCATTCCATATCAGGCTATGATACAAATCTCAAAATATCTCAAAAACAATAATCACATCACAAAACAAGTCCATCCATTGAGGTGAAAAAACATTCAATTATAACAACACGCATCAATATCTATAATCCCACCCTCGGTACTTATGTTTTCCACCATATATGGGTCGGCTAGTCCAAGTCACAAGATCATTTCCAAGGACCGAATATTCCTAGTATTCTATATAACTTTCTGAAATAGTATAAAAGAATAAAATAAAATAAAATGACACCTCTGATACCACTTTGTAATGTTCCACCCTAGGTGCCACACATCGGTACCCCAATAAGGTCGGTCACCTGACCTAAGGTGCACCTACCAATATGCCAAAGGCTACTGAATAACAGCAAGGGTCTAATATTGATCATGGGTAGACTGTACCCTCTTTATAAAATTATTACAACAGTTGAAATAAATAATTGTAACCAAATTATATAACCTTAACCAGAATAATACAAGTATCACAGGATTACTAGAATAATAAATTAAATATCCAAAACTAAATAATAGATATGTCATTCCAAATACTTTTCAAGTGTTAATATGCAATACCCAAAATAATTAAAGACATTGACAACTCCCATCTGGGTCCCGAATCATATATTGTTCCCTCATCCATGCACCATCCCAAATTAGCCATCTAACATAGGGCTCTTACCATTATCTTGTCCTGCAAACATGAAGTATATTTAGGTATAGATCAGGTAGTCTGAGTAGGGTGTGAGTACAAATTAGTAGTCCACCACCAACTGAGTATAAAACAATATCAAGTCAATAATAGTGTATTAAATTTTATAAAGAATAAAATACAAGCAATAATGTAAACAGTTTACATGTGTTCAATTATTATTTATTTAACCACATAAACCTTTGGGTTCTTAAGGACACTCAAACCCTCAATACATAATTCATCTTGTACCAATGTCTAAACTATCTCCAAGGGATATCACAATACCATGGTTATCAATTATCATTACATTTCAATTCATATTATGACCAATTATAACTATAGTCCAATGCAAATATTTTGGGCCTAGACCGCCATGTCTAGTACACCATTCGTATTTAAAGCAGTAGTTTCTGTCCCACAACTTGTTTATCACTATGGGATTTTAAGTAGTAGTCCATGTCCCATGCACGTATAAAATATTAACACTATGGGATTTTGAATTATTAGTCTAGGTCCCAAACAATTTTATTAATCAATCACATAAGTGGTCATTTGAAGTAGTAGTATGTGTCCCACACTCATATATCAATCAATCATACCATATCACATTTATCACTATTAATCATAATTAACCAAATTATCAACATTTTACATCATTATATACCATTATAATTTATCAAAAAAATCACGATTCAATACCTTAATCACATGAAATAATATTACCAATTATCTATTAAACCATTTTTCAATATTCAATTCATATAACCCATTAACCCATTAAGGTCAAGTCAACTATCTCATAACCCACAATTACAATTATATTATATAAAATTAATTGAACAATTACAAAATCCCAATTTCCCATCAAATCTAAAATCAAAATAACCCATTAACTAATTGACTAATTAATTAATCCAATTCCATCAATTTTAATTGCCCCAATTTAACCCAAATCATCATCACATAGAAATTAAATTAAATCAATTCAATCATCAATTCACTTACTGAATCATGAAAATTTATAATTTCGCTATTATATATGTGTAATTAAATCAAGACTATGAGATTTGAAATTTATACCACCAACGTCAATATTGATTATGAATGGTCTCCAAGAGAAATCCTCAAAAAGAAGAAGAACAACCATGATCATGACAAAGAATGATATCTAGATCAAAAATCTAGATCCAAGATCAAATGAATAAATATGAAAAAAATCAAGATATAGATCCCCAAAAATTAGGGTATAACATCCCTTCAATAAATAAGGAAACTATAGGAGAGAGGAAGGAAACTATATTGGATGAGAAACTTTTATTGCGAGAGGTGTAGATCCATTAATGGATCTTCAATTCCTCAAGAATGGATTTTTTTTAATTTCATGGAATTCATTTTAAAGCCCATAAAAAGGAGATAAAAAGGTTTAGGGGTGATCTATGGTTTTTAGGTATATTAAATAGGGGTTCATGAGTTTTATTAATAATTTTTAAGGGATTAAAATTCCACATACATGATTTCCATCTCAGGGCACACAGTTTTTTCAAATGATACACCTAACATTGCACCTCCTTAGAGGTAGTTTAACTATTACTACTATAAGGTTGGATGGTTTGAAAAAATAAACAAAAAACTTTCAATCCCCCTCTTCCTAGGGTTGCATGGTTTTTCGGGGTAGGGTGCATGGTTTGGGAAAACTATGTGCTAGTCGTGCACTACCCAAAACTCCTCCAAAAAACTTCCAAATTTCATCTAAACACACCCAAGGTAAAACCTAGACAAGATTTTATCAAAACATAGAAAAGAAGTACCAATAAATGAGTTCGAGAAAAATCTTACAAAAATTAGTATCATACAACATCTAATTCCATGTCATAACTCATTACACCATGACCTTATATATCATGATATTAGCATCAAGGCCCTATGTTTAGGAAATATTTTGTTCTAGGTAGGTATGCACCAAAATAACAGAGCTAGTTTTTTCCATGATATGTATTGATGGTATAAGGGTCTATCTATACTAGGACCCACCAATAACTAATTGGATACAATTTATTAATAATTTTAAGGAATTAATAAAGTATAAAATACATAACCAACATTCCTTGATAATCAATAGACATTTGTATTGAAATAAAAAGTGTATGTATTATTAATATTTCCCTAATCAATAAGTACAATAGACTTATATGTAAGTATCCCTTAAACATACACCATATGGAGTAATGATATATGGATAATTCAATAATTTACCCAATAAATTAATGTATGTATATCTAGGTTAATTCCCCCTTAGACAATGTAAGGAAAAACATGGTATTTATAGGGATAATTAATTGGAAGAAAAATCAGGCATATAACAAAGGATTATTTTAAAAAAAAGGCAATGATGGATTTATAAAATTTTAATCCCATGAAGTAAAATAGTATGATAGTATTTATAAATTAATACATGTAAAATATATACTATATAAAAATGAAATAAGTGGTGAATACAAATCAAATCTCAATGTAACAAAACAGAGATAGAAACACCCTTACGGTAATGCTAACATAAGAATCACAAGAACATGAGAGGGATACCATAAAATTAAAATATAATTAAAAGGAAGATATTAATTATACTTGAATTAAATATTGAATAGAATATACCATAAAAAATAAAATATGGTACACAATAGAAAACATGTGTCATGTATTTAAAAATGAATGAAAATAACACTTATGATTATAAAAACATTTGAATCAAAACCCCTTTAAGGATAGAATTTAAACTAAAATAAAAAATACCATGAATAATTATAATATCATGATATAAACTATAAAATTGGTAGTATATAAATCATACAAAATA
Source organism: Viscum album (assembly GCA_963277665.1). Lineage (NCBI taxonomy): Eukaryota > Viridiplantae > Streptophyta > Magnoliopsida > Santalales > Viscaceae > Viscum > Viscum album. The sequence goes on along the minus strand of OY728141.1, from coordinate 453,198,691 downwards.
AAACATAGTGTAAAATAATAAATATGTCTCTAGGGGTGAAATTTTATATAAGAAACCATTTTCTAGTAAAATAATATTTCAGGTAAGAAAAATATGAAAATGAGATTATAAGTAAGAATTGTAGAACTCTAGAAAAAGATTTAATACAATAAAAATTATTTATTCGGAATAATAAATCAAAATTGTAACAATATAGTTCAATAATAATGTTTGTAACTCAGTGGATGAAAATTGGGTTAGCACAAACCCTTAGAGATTTTTCAATTTTTGAGTCAAACCCCCATGAGAGAAATAACGTATCATAGAAAATTTAGACTCATGAAATTTAAGTTAATCATGATACAAAATATAAAAGATTAATTATATAAAACATTATAAATAAAATATGGTGTATAGTATGAAATATGTCTCAAGGGGTGAAAATTGAGACAAGAAACCCTTACAATCAAATAAACCTTCAGGTCAAAACCCATTAAAATATATGATTTCAAATTGAAAATTAAATATAATAAATAATGAGAGGATAATAATTTAAAAATATTAAAATTTAATTATAAAAACATTTATAAAGAAATAATTGTTTATGACATAAAATATGTCTCCAGGGGTGAAAATTTGAGATAAGAAACCCTTACAACCTTAGAAACATTTGATTCAAAACCTATTGAAGGATAAAATTTAGAATGTAGAGTTAAATATAATTTATAATGATAAGATAATGATAAAAATATTTAAATCGTTATTATATTCAATATAAAAATGATAAATGTTTTATAATAAGAAATATGTCTCAAAAGGTGAAATATTTTGACAAGAAACCCTTACTTGGTTCCAGATTTGTTCTGTTCATGTTTCAACATTCCTAAATAATAAATTTAATTTTATTATATAAGTGATTAGGAACAATATTATTCCATATTTCATATAATATGAACAAATTATTTTCATGTTTTATTTATTTTTTATATTGTTTTTTATGTTGGTTATTTGTTGTGGTTTGGTCAATTTCTACAAAACTATTTTTCTGTAATGATCATGGTTAAAGTTGTTGTGGAATAAATCAGTAATATAAATAATTATAGGTGTGTTTGTTTTTTATTATTATATTATCATAAAATATATGAAGTTATATAGGTTTTTATAAATTGAACTCAATTTAGGAAAGGTATTTTGATATGTTCATTTTAGGTGGTTAAGTTTAATATTACCATTTATTGTTAATATTACTTATAGAATGTAAAGTATTATATTTATATAATATTAATATTTTAATAAGAATCATTTTTATACCTTATATATATTTTTAATTTCATCTATGTTACGTGGTAATTTTAAACGAAGCATGTTGTTTCTTGGAGGTAGTAGTCCGTACAAACACATGATCAACATTGATTTTCTTTCTAAGTCGATGGGAAGGATAAATATGAGTTGTTAAATTAGTATAATAACTCGTATATATGATAATGATATCAAGTTAATTATATTACAATGTATAATTTATTATTGGAAGATAAATATTATGGATAAAAGGATAAGGATTAAGTAATACTCACTATGGTACCTTGATCTTTCTCTTGAAAGTATCCTTAGAAATAAAGGTATTGTGCTAACTTATTATAACTAATCACACTTTTAATACAGATATATTACATTTTAGTAGTTTCATATTCATTAAATTACATATCAATCTATTCCAGAAACATATTAGTTCTGAGCCTTTATAAAAATTGGATATATAAACAACTTGTCATAGGTGAACTACACCATCTCCCACTAATTTATTCATAAATATCACCCTTACTAAAAATATGATAAATAATAAATTTTTTAATAACCATGGGAAATTAAACATAAGAAATAATGTGATCATATTCTCAGTAAGGGTAAACAAGGGATATATCAACATAACATTATAACGACCCGTACTTTACATACATTGTTATTACTGCAGAATTGAAGCACACTTATTACAACATATATCAAAACCAGGAATGGACCGTATAGGTATAGTGTCTTTAGAAACTGGGAAACATAAACAACTGGTTCATAAAGCATCTACTTTGCCTCCCATTTATTTCATCATATCTAGAGTACCTTTTTGGCATATCCTACTTAATAACCTTCTTCCTGACCTGGGGAAATAAAACATACAAAAGGGTGAGATCAAATGCTCAGTAAGGGTAAACAAAAGAAATATCCTTCACATCATATACGTAAGAACATAACTTTTGGAAATCTTAACCTGCAAAAGAAATCATAATTTCATAACATGGGATAAATCATAGAAGTGAAATGTAATCCCAATAATCATAACCGAAAACATGAAACTTTGTGGCATACACACATAATCATAGATAATCATTTCCTATTAGTCAAGACTCATTTCCAAGACTATCTTAGTAGACAAAGTCCATTTCAAACCCGAGTTCACTCCTCATTTCAGTCCTGTTTCACTGAATCGGTTTAACCTGCCATTCCAGCCATGTCTATCTCATGAGATATAAAATCTTTACCCAATGCATTGGAGGGATATATAGGTCTCACCCATATCATAATGATACCATTCTTATGTGTGCCACAAAATCATAAATCATACATCATTGCATAACCCATGTAATAAAAAATGGGATTCTTAAACATCGTGACATCATAAAACAATTCATATAAGATAAAGGAATTCATAAAAATAATTCCATCACAACATAATCAAATCAATGTAATAATAGGGATAGAAACAGAACCCTATATTATCTTAGATGGAAAATAATTTTGATAAAACACTTGAACTCCATTCTTGAGGAAAATATCCTTTCTACTTCAAAATAAATTCTTTTCCTTTCTTAAAATGTCATAAAATTATAAAGTAAAAGAAGTTGATTAAAAATAAACTTGAAAAGTTGTAAAGTAATCTTCTTGGAAATAATGTTTTAAAAATCCATTCATGCCGTATAAGTTAAAAAAACATTCTTCCCGGACTTTTGTCGAAAAAGTCAAAAAGTACCTCGTACGAAAAACGACAAAAGATTCGTTTCATATATTTTACTAAAAACTCACCGAAAGGTAAAATTGGATTTAAACAGTTTTAGTTGGATGGAAATAATATTACATATTGAGGAAACATGGATGTGGATGATAAAATACACGCCAGTAAATTCCAAAGTATAAACAATCTCAGATAAAAATGAGATTGTGATATTTCCCTTACCTTAGGTCCGATTTGCTTCGTAAGTGTCTGAACCTCCTGTATAATGATTTAAATAATGTTATTGACTTATTCCAGAATCATAATTATTTTTATGACATCATATATGGTCATATTCTTAGCTTCTTATTAGTAATATTTCATTACTACTTGTTATTCGGGTGTTTATTACTTTTTGTTCTTATGCGTGTTTTGTCGAATAAATTCTTATTTTTCTTTTTAGGTTATAGATACCTCATTTCCAGAATGTTATTAGTGTATTATATATGATATTCATTCATTCAATTCATTTATATAATCATTATGCAATGAAGATCATGTAGAACGAGTCACATCACATCGTGGAGACGGTATTCCGTACGTACGCACGAGTGATGATATCATTCCCATGATCGTGGAATTGTATTAGAGTGTATGTATAATATTTCAGAATCAATATAATTTTACAATAATCAAATATAGTCATTATTTACACCATTATACCCATCCAAGTAAGGTGGTGGTGGAAAATAGATTACACCACGGCGTGGAGACGGTATTCCGTACATATGCACGCGCGGTGATTTATTTTTCCGTAGGATGGATAGATGGTTAAATAGGGTTGTTTCATACTTATAATAACACATCAGTATATTAGTGATACTTATGTTATAACTTCATAATGAAACAAGTAAAGAAGAAGAATTTGAAGAAGAAAGAAATTGGAAAGGATCAGTAATGGATATTACCTCTTCTTTGAAGTGCTTCTTTGAGACCTCCTTTTAGGGCACTAAAATTGGTCTTTGAAGAAGAAAAAGACCTCTAGGATGTCTCTAGGGAAGTGGATAGGAGAAAGTGGCAGGGTTTGGCCGAGCTTGAAGGCTCAAAGTGGTGTGAGGAAGAGGGGGAGGAGGTGTCCTTTTATAAGGGAGGAGAGGGGCACCTTTGAAAAAACTAAAACTATTAATTTATTATAAAGTCATATTAGGTTTTAAATATCTACAAATTGATATATTTAGAAGATAATGTGGGTATGGGTATAAATCCTCTCATCCAGAAGAATTTATAAAAGTTTAGGTTATTATATTAACCTTATCTTTTAGTTTTAACTCTTAGTTAATTAGATTGACATTTACCATGTCACTTTGTATTTTTATATTATATAGTTAATAAACTTACCATATACATCCAAGCGACCCCCAAGTGGTCCATTAATAATACACCTATCATGATATAAGTATCTTGGCATAACCTTAGATTTTTAAGAATAAAATAACAATTAATAATATAATATTTGTTTTAAAAACTATTTTATGTCAATTTTGACACTATTTACTAATTGATTTTTGTGAAAATCATAACAGAATGATTAGTTAAAAATAAGTTAATAAAAACTATATTAACATATCATATTAACCTATAAAAGTAGTTTAATTCATAAAAAGTCTCAAATTATATTTATTTGGTCATTTATAACATCAATTATGTCAATATTTCATTAATAAGATAATTACTGCATCATCATTGTGTCATATATAAATTAAATTATTTAAAGTCTAAAAATTACAAATAAAATACCATCATGTAGGAAATCTTTTTATATTTCTATTTAATATTTATAGTCAAATTTATCTTATGTATAACCCTATATTAAAAATTATTTACTTATTAAACTTTGATTTTAAAAAATTTAACCCTTCTTTAAATAAATTAATATTAAATGTCCTAATATAATCCAAGGGGGCCTAAATGGTCATATTTTATTCCTAGGGTTGTTTTTGGTCGAATTACACTTTTCCAATAGAATTAGGACATGTGTTATGGTAATAATATCATTTTTACTCTTAATTACCCTATTTACTTTTAACCGTGGTAAAAAAAAGTAAAAAGTTATTATTCACCAAAAATTATTTTCATCTCATTGAACCACATTTTACTTACTGACATCAACCTTGTCTCTCGGATTTTTGAAATTCCACTCACAGAAGCGATAAAATTATGTTTTATGAAAAATTCAGCATTTTAACAGCCACTTAGTAGTTTCACTATTCATCAAAAATTGAAAGTTTTCAGAAAAATACCAAAATTTCACCCTAGGCTAATTTCGATATTCTGAATCCAAAAATGAAGTCAATTTTGAAAAATAAAATTTACAAAATTTAAAAAAAGTGGTTATTACTATTCATAATGGCTAGTTTTAATAATATTTTAATAGCATATCGTTGTTTAGTGAAACTCAGTATTGTGTAGGACGCAAGCTATCGAGGAAGGTCACGATTGCGTGTAAAGCAAGCCAAGAAAGTGTTATGTGTAGTAAAAGATTCTTTTGATGATTTATATAACATAAAAGTCTCAGGTGTTACATTCTACCCCCCTTAAAATGAATTTTGCCCTCGAAATTCGTTGCTTTGTAACAAACAGATAAGGATACCTCTCCCTCATCATATCCTCAAGCTCCCATGTAGCTTCTTCTAATTGGTGGTTCCTCCATAAAACTTTCACCAATCAAGTGGTCTTGTTTCGTAGGACTTTTTCTCTATGATCCAGAATCTCTATCGGCTGCTCTTCATAAGAAAGATCTTGCTCCAGCGGTACAACTTCTGAGCTGAGTACATGTGAAGGATCAGGTATGTACTTTCTCAGGAGAGATACATGGAACACATTGTGAACTTGAGAGAGATTCGGTGGAAGTGCCAATAGGTAAGCTACCTTCCCAACACGATCCAGTATTTCGAAAGGACCGATATATCTAGGGCTCAATTTCCCCTTCTTTCCAAATCTCATGACCCTCTTTGAGGGAGATATTCATAAGAACACTTTATCACCCACTTCAAACTCTAGGTCTTTTCTTCAGTTGTCAGCATAACTTTTTTGCCGACTCTGAGCTGCTCTTATGTGTTGTTGAATAGATCTGACCTTTTCTGCCATTTCATCAACGAGATCAGTTCCTAATAGCTTCATTTCCCCAACTTCATCCCAGCAAGTTGGATTCCTGCATTTATTTCCATAGAGAGCTTCATAAGGAGCCATCTGAATACTGGAGTGAAAGCTATTATTATAAGAAAATTCCACCAAAGGTAGGTGTTGATCCCAAATACCTTTGAAATCCATAGAGCAAGCTCTCAACATATCTTCTAGAGTTTGAATTGTTCTCTCAGACTGACCGTCTGTCTGAGGATGATAAGCAGTGCTGAAACATAACTCTGTATCCAGAGTATGCTGAAGACTTCGCCAGAACTTTGAGGTAAACCTCGGATCCCAATCAGATATAATAGAAATTGGTACTCCATGCAATCTTACCACTTCCTTCACATATATCCTGGCAAGATAATCCAAAGAGAAATCCTCTCTAATAGCGATTAAGTGTGCAGACTTTGTAAGACGATCATCTATGACCCAGATAGCATTATTACCTTTGGATGTTTTAGGAAGACCTGTGACAAAGTCCATAGTGATGTTTTCCCATTTCCATTCGGGTATGGGTAATGGTTGTAACATCCCCTTAGACTTATGTATCTCATCTTTAACTTACTGACAAACCAAGTATCGAGAGACATAATCAGCAACATCTCTTTTCATGCCATCCCACCATAAATACTATTTCAGTTCCCTATACATCTTAGTGCTTCCAGGATGAATAGAGAATGAAGAACTATGAGCCTCATCCAGCAGCTCCTTTAATTCGAGGATGGGAGGAACACAAACCTGATTCCTGAACTTTATAATCCCATCACAATCAAGGTTGAATTCAGGAACATTTCTCACCTTCTTTTGTAACTCCACATCTTCTTTTTGTGCCTCTTTAATCTTCACATGTATAGATGGCTGAACATTCGTTTTAGAAAGATACGATTTTTCCCCTTTCATTATAATTCCATGATCCATCCTTTGTAAATCCATAAATATTGGATCTTTTGTGATCCTCATCATGGATAAATAGGCATGGTCTTGTCGAATTAATGCATCTTCCACCTTGTTTGCTTTCCCAGGGTGGTAATGAATTGAGAAGTCGTAATCCTTAATCAACTTCAACCATATTCTTTGGCGCATATTCAGCTCCTTTTGTGTGAAAATATACTTTAAACTTTTATGATCAGTATAAATGTCACACCTTTCTCCATAAAGATAATGCCTCCAAATCTTTAATGTAAAGATTACCGCTGCTAACTCCAAATCATGAGTTGGGTAATTTTGCTCATGTATTTTCAACTGTCGTGAGGCATAAGCTATCACCATATCATTTTGCATAATAACACACCCCAATCCCTTTTCGAATGCATCACTGTAGATCACAAACCTTTCTCCACTACAAGGAAGTGTGAGCACAGGTGCACTGGATAACCTTCTTTTCAACTCCTTGAAATTCTCTTCACATTCCTCCATCCAAAAAAACTTAACTCCTTTCCGAGTCAACTTGGTTAGTGGATTAGATAATCATGAAAAACTTTCACAAAACGTCGATAATATCCAGCCAAACCAAGAAAACTTCGGATCTCAGTCACTGTTGTTGTTCTCGACCATCTTTCGATAACCTCTGTTTTTTCTGGATCCACAGATATCTCCTCTTTTAAAATTATGTGACCCAAAAATGAAACTTTTTGAAGCCAAAATTCACACTTGGTAAATTTGGCATAAAGCTTCTCCTTTCTCAAGGTCTTCAATATAATTCTCAAGTGATCTTCAAGTTCTTCCTTGCTCTTTGAATAGACAAGAATATCTTCTATAAAGACTACCACAAACTAATCAAGGTAGTATCTAAAGACTCTATTCATCAAATCCATGAAGATAGCAGGGGCATGATTAAGACCAAATGGCATAACTATAAATTCATAGTGTCCATACCTTGTACGGAAAGTCGTCTTTGGTATATCCTCTCTTTTGACCCTTAATTGATGATACCTTGAACGAAGATCAATCTTGGAAAAGTATTGAGCTCCGCGTAGTTGGTCAAATAAGTCATCAATGCGTGGGAGAGGATATTTGTTCTTGATAGTGATCTTGTTAAGTTCTCGATAATCAATGTAGAGTCTCATTGATCCATATTTCTTCTTAACAAACAGAACAGGTGCTCCCCAAGGTGACGCACTAGGGCGTATGAACCCCTTATCAAGATTCTCTTGGAGTTGCTTCTTTAATTCATGCAACTCGATTGGGGCCATTCTATAAGGTGTCTTTGAAATAGGTAAAGCACCCGGTATGAGTTCTATTGAAAACTCAACTTCACGATTTGGGGGAAGACCTGGAAATTCCTCTAGAAAAACATCATCAAACTCTCGTACAATGTTCATATTCTTAATCGTGAGTTTTTCACCAACCATTTGAGATAAATAACCTTTATTTAGTGGAAACAAGACCCATAAGATGGAAGAAATTTCCACTGGAAGGTTATGTTCATCCTTGCATCGATAGACGATCATAGATTGATCTGAAATATGAAATGTGACTTCCCTTATTTTGCAATTGATATGAGCTCCATATAAAGAAAGCCAATCCATTCTAAGAATCACATCAAATTCCACTATAGGAAGGATCACAAGATTTGCAGGAAGCACTTTCCCACAAACTTCAATCGGAGAAGAATTATAAACTTTTGACACTACTTTTGTGCCATTAGGAGTTGTCACAGCTAACTCAACATCTAATTGTTGAGGTAATACGGCGATACCCTTAGAAAATTCTTCAGAAATAAAAGAGTGGGTGGATCTAGAATCAAATAAAACATTTTCTACTTTAGAGTGGATGGTAAGTGTACATTTCACCACATCATTATCGTACTCCACATCGCTGATAGAAATTGCATGTGACTTTCCTTTGTCTTTGGCCTTAAGAGTTTGTTGATGTCGACCATCACATCAACCCTTGGATTTGGACATCGATTGGAATAATTCCCCATCTCCTTTCACTTGAAACATTGTAGTTTAGTAGGTTCATTCTTTGTAACCTTTCCTTTGTTTGCATCATTAGACATCTTCTTCCCATCATTGTGGCATTCAAATGCCCGATGACCTTCCTTTCCACATTTGAAACATTTACTTGTCCCTTTAAGATAACTTCCTCCATGTTTCTTTCCACACTTTGATCATAAGGGAAAGCTCATCTTATTTTCAGTGTGCTCTTTAGATTTTCCTTTGAATTCCATTTTCCTCTTCTTATCAAACCCATATGACTGATGGGTTACTCCAATCTCCATCTCGACATTGAGAGCACATCGAACGATTTCCTCGTAGCTATTGAAGTCCCTTATGGCTAACGCCCTTCGAAGACTTGGTTTTAAGACACTAAAGAATCGATCAATCTTACTCTCAGGTTGGATAATAATACCAAAAGCATACCTTGCAAGTCTTGTAAAATTTCCTTCATAGGTACCAACAGATACATCATCCTTTTTCTTTAGTTCTTGAAACTCTTTCTCCATCTTTGTTTGGAGAATACGAGGGAATTACTTATTGAAAAATAAGTTATTGAACTCGTCCCATTCCATGGACTCAATTTCATCCCTTTGCCTCGTATTCTTAATAAGATTACACCATTTATCAGCATCACCTTCCAAATGATAAACTGCTAAGATGACTTTATCATGTTCAGAACATTAAATAACTGAAAATATCTTTTCAGTAGTACTAATCCATTTTTCAACAACTAATAGATCAGTAGACCCACTGAATGAAGGTGGATGCTGCCTCATAAAGGATTCAACAAAATTTTGCTCTTTCCTTTGCTCGTTTGGAAGTCCTGCATGATTCATTGCTTGAGAAAGTTGTGTGATCATGGCTACAAGATTTTTCATTCCATCTCCCATAACATTTGGTTGCTTAGGGGGACAATCATTTCATTGTCCGTCGCATTCCGCATTAACACGGTTCCTTCGAGTTCTAGTCATTGACTAAAACCAAGAAGAATAGTGTGAGCAACACTAATTATAATAGGAAAAGAATAAAATTTCACACTTAGGGTCTTATCAAAGGTTGTTCATGGCCATTTCTAAAACACTAAGATTGTGTTCTATGTTTAGAATTATCCTTAGGGTTCTTACTAAGGCTTTCACATCCAAGTTTCTAAAGGTTGACTATACCTTTCCTCTGATACCAACTATAACGACCCGTACTTTACATACATTGTTATTACTTCAGAATTGAAGCACACTTATTACAACATATAACAAAACCAGGAAAGGATCGTATAGGTATAGTGTCTTTAGAAACTGGGAAACATAAAAAACTGGTTCATAAAGCATCTACTTTTCCTCCCATTTATTTCATCATATCTAGAGTCCCTTTTTGGCGTATCCTACTTAATAACCTTCTTCCTGACCTGGGGAAATAAAACATACAAACGGGTGATCTAAAATGCTCAGTAAGGGTAAACAAAAGAAATATCAATCACATCATATACGTAAGAACATAACTTCTGGAAATCTTAACCTACAAAAGAAATCATAATTTCATAACATGGGATAAATCATAGAAGTGAAATGTAATCCCAATAATCATAACTTAAAACATGAAACTTTGTGGCATACACACATAATCATATAGAATCATTTCTTATTAGTCAATACTCATTTCCAAGACTATCTTAGTGGACAAAGTCTATTTCTTAACCGAGTTCACTCCTCGTTTCAGTCCTATTTCACTGAACCGGTTTAACCTGCCGTTCCATCCATGTCTATATCATGAGATATAAAATATTTACCCAATGCATTGGAGGGAGATATAGGTCCCACCCATCTCATAATGATACCATTCTTATGTGTGCCACAAAATCATAAATCATACATCATTGCATAACCCATGTAATAAAAAATGGGATTCTTAAACATCGTGACATCATAAAACAATTCATATAAGATAAAGAAATTCATAAAAATAATTCCATCACAACATAATCAAATCAATGTAATAATAGGTATAGAAACAGAACCCTATATTATCTTAGATGGAAAATAATTTTGATAAAACACTTGAACTCTATTCTTGAGGAAAATATCCTTTCTACTTCAAAATAAACTCTTTTCCTTTCTTAACATGTCATACAATTATAAAATAAAAGAAGTTGACTAAAAATAAACTTGAAAACTTGTAAAAGAAGCTTCTTGTAAATAATTTTTTAAAAATCCATTCATGCCGTATAAGTTAAAAAAACATTCTTCTTGGACTTTTGTCGGAAAAGTCAAAAAGTACCTCGTACGAAAAACGACAAAAGATTCCTTTCATATATTTTATTAAAAACTCACCAAAAGGTAAAATTGGATTTGAACAATTATAGTTGGATGTAAATAATATTACATATTGAGGAAACATGGATGTGGATGATAAAATACACCCCAGTAAATTCCAAAGTATAAACAATCTCGGATAAAAATGAGATTGTGATATTTTTCTTACCTTAGGTCCGATTTGCTTCGTAAGTGTCTGAAACTCTTGTATAACGATTTAAATAATGTTATTGACTTATTCCAGAATCATAATTATTTTTATGACATCATATATGGTCATATTCTTAGCTTCTTATTAGTAATAATTTATTACTACTTGTTATTCGGGTGTTTATTAATTTTTGTTCTTATTCGTGTTTTGTCGAATAAATTCTTATTTTTCTTTTTAGGTTATAGATACCTAATTTCCAAAATTTTATTAGTGTAGTATATATCATATTCATTCATTAAATTAATTTATATAATCATTATGCAATGAAGATCATGTAGAACGAGTCGCATCACATTGTGGAGACGGTATTCCGTACGTACGCACGAGCGATGATATCGTTCCCATGATCGTGGAATTGTATTAGAGTGTATGTATAATATTTCAGAATCAATATCATTTTACAATAATCAAATATAGTGATTATTTACACCATTATACCCATCCAAGTAAGGTGGTGGTGGAAAATAGATTACGCCACGGCGTGGAGATGGTATTTCGTACGTACGCACGCGCGGTGATTTCATTTTTCATAGGATGGATAGTTGGTTAAATAGGGTTGTTTCATACTTACAATAACATATCAGTATATTATTTATAATGATGTTATTACTTCATAATGAAACAACTAAATAATATGAAGTTGAAGAAGAAAGAAATTGGAAAGAATTGGTAATGGATATTACCTCTTCTTTGAAGTGCTTCTTTGAGACCTCCTTTTAGGGAACTAAAATTGGTCTTTGAAGAAGACCAGGACCTCAAGGATTTATCTATGGAAGTGGAGAGGAGAAATTTTCATGGTTTGGACGATCTTGAAGGCTCAAAGTGGTGTGAGGAAGAGGGGGAGGAGGTGCCCTTTTATAAGGGATGAGAGGGGCACCTTTGGAAAAACTAAAAATATTAATTTATTATAAAGTCATATTCGGTTTTAAATAGATCCAAATTAATATATTTCTAAGATAAGGTGGGGATGGGTCTAAATAATCTCATTAAATAGAATTTAAACAAGTTTAGGTCATTATATTAACCTTATCTTTTAGTTTTAACTCTTAGTTAATTAGATTGACATTTACCATGTCACTTTGTATTTTTATATTATATAGCTAATAAACCTACCATATACATCCAAGTGACCCCCAAGTGGTCCATTAATGATACACCTATCATGATATAAGTATCGTGGCCGAACATTATATTTTTAGGAATAAAATAACAATTAATAATATAATATTTTTTAAAAAAACTATTTTATGTCAATTTTGACACTATTTAGTAATTGATTTTTGTAAAAATCATAACATAATTATTATTTCTAAATAAGTTGATAAAATCAATATTAACATATCATATTAACCTATAAAATTAGTGTAATTCATAAAAAGTCTCAAATTATATTTATTTGGTCATTTATAACATCAATTATGTCAAAATTTCATTAATAAGATAATTACTCCATCATCATTGTGTCGTAAATAAATTAAATTATTTGAAGTCTAAAAATTAAAAATAAAATACCATCATGTATTAAATCTTTTTAGATTTCTATTTAATATTTATAGTCGAATTTATCTTATGTATAACCCTATATTAAAAATGATTTACTTATTAAACTTTGATTTTAACTATTTTAACCCTTCTTTAAATAAATTAATATTAAATGTCCTAATCTAATTCAAGTGTGCCTAAATGGTCATATTTTATTCCTAGGGTTGTTTTTGGTCGAATTACACTTATACAATAGAATTAGGAGATGTGTTATGGTAATAATATCATTTTTACTCTTAATTACCCTATTTACTTTTAACCGTGGTAAAAAAAAGTAAAAAGTTATTATTCACCAAAAATTATTTTCATCTCATTGAACCATATTTTACTTAATGACATCAACCGTGTCTCTCGGATTTTTTAAATTCCACTCACAGAAGTGGTAAAATTAAGTTTTATGAAAAATTCAGTTTTTTAACAGTCACTTAGTAGTTTCACTATTCATCAAAAATTGAAAGTTTTTAGAAAAATACCAAAATTTCACCCTAGGCTAATTTCGATATTTTGAATCCAAAAATGAAGTCAATTTTGAAAAATAAAATTTACAAAATTTCAAAAAGTGGTTATTACTATTCATAATGGCTAGTTTTAATAATATTTTAATAGCATATCGTTGTTTAGTGAAACTCAGTATTGCGTAGGACGCAAGCTATCGAGGAAGGTCGTGATTGCGTATAAAGAAAGCCAAGTAAGTGTTATGTGTAGTGAAAGATTCCTTTGATGATTTATATAACATAAAATTCTTCGGTGTTACAAACATGATCATAAGGTTTTGAGGACATGGTAATTACATTTGAAAACTATACCCTGCATATCATAGATCACAAACTTGAGTCGGGGAATAAATCATGGCAATTCATAAGACATAAATCATAATAGAATCAAAGAACATAATCTACGAGAGAATTAAAATGTCATAAGACATGGATTTGTGTAATACATAAAATCATATAAAATATAATGTCAAATATACCCACTAATACATTCATAACATGTTATTCTTGTCATAACCACCCATTTATACTCTTCAATCTTGGGATAACCTCTCATGTACCCACTTTTGGCCTTGGTATATCCTCATGTGTACCCTTTTTTGGGCTTCGAATAACCACTCATATACCCTTTGAGCTCAAAAAACATTAATCATTACCCAATGAATTTGAGGAAGATATAGTTCCCACATATAACATAATGAAAATCATATATATTCATGCCATAAGATCAAAAAAATTCATCATATCTAAACCCTTGGGAATAAAAGTGTTTCATACACATTTCATCAAAGCATAACCCATGGAAGAGAAATGAGTTTCATAAACGTATAGTGATCATAAAAATAAAAAATAAAGACAAATAATAAGGATTTTATTATTGTATTATTTCCATAATAATTATTAAGTAACATCAAAGGATTTCATCATATATGGAAAATGATTTTGAAATATCTCTAGGAATATTTCTTTAGGAAAATATATTTTACACTTGGAAATAAATTATTTAAAATATAAAATTTCCCAAATATTAAAGAATACATTTTATTTTAAAATTATATTTTAAAAATTTAAATTAATCTTTAAATAATTAAGTAGTCATGATGGTGGGAAATAACACTCATGCCATACATGTTTAAATGATTATTACTTTCAAATTTTTGGTAAAAATCCAAAAGAACCATGTGAAGAAAAAGAAAAGAAGCTTGATTTTAAATAATTTATTAAAAAACAGAACTTAGGTAATAAAATTATTTAAAATATAATTATAAAATATTAAAAAAATTAAAACATGTTTATAAACCATAGAAATTAAATAAAAATTATTTTTGATAAAATAGATAAATAAAGTCAGTTTTCATTAAAAATATTATTTTGATCTATTAAGGACATAAAGAGATATAAATGAAAGTAAAACATGTAATTTATATATATAACTATATTATAATAAAATTCATGAGTTTCTTGAGAGATAAGTCATAATATATCATCATTAGAAACATAATTATAAATAATTTGGATAAATAATAATATTGTAACATAAAAATTTTACCACTTTGGTAAATTTTAAATAATAAGACCCATAAAAGAAAGAAAAATATATGGATATGTAAATAAACTTTATTTTAATAATAATCATAATAAAATACATTCATGGTAATTATATACACCACACAAAAGAAGCAAGTTTTAAATATGGCATGTCTCCTATAGAAATAAAAGTGAGATGAAAATCCCATAACTCATGTCTCAAATTTATTCATACATATTCAAACCTCATGTATAACAAATATAAGATTTTTATAAATCTATTATAGAATCATAATAATATATATCATTCCATATATGATTTACTTATGACCTTTTATTACTCATTTATTAACAAGTCCTTGTTAAAATAACTGTTCCTGGTGATAACTGCTTTGTTTTTCATGTATGTTTTACTTCGATTGTTTTGGTCCTTGTACTTTTATAATATTTACACAATATGTTGTATTTTAATCATGATATAAATATAATATATATTTATTATATATTTATTTATAATATTCAATAAAATTAGAGATAAAAAATGAACTACACCATTTATGGAGATGGTAGGTTGTACGTATGCCTGAACGATGTTTCCATTTTCTCAAAGGATGGAATGAAAGAAAGGTAAATAATATATCAAATTTATATAATAATTTTTATTTAATATATGTCATATATATTCATTAAATATACCCTTATTACTATAAATTTCAAAATAAAATGAAAAATGAATCACATTACTTTCTGGAGGCGGTAGTACACACATACACACAAGTGGTGTTATCATTTTCAACAAATTTTAAGGTTATAAGGTAAATGTGGTATTATAATTATAGCTGTATAAATATTTTGTAATTATAAAATATTAACATTAAATACCTTATTATCTTCATCCATGAGAGGTGGTTATGGAAAATGAATTACATTGGTTCACGAGGCAGTAGTCCACTGTACAAATGATTGATAGTTTTGTTTACCATTTGACAGAGGAGGAGATGAATATAGGTAATTACATTAAAATAATAACATCTCAGTATATATAGGATAATTATTTTATTATATCATAATATTTTAAGAATATTTCAAGGATATCAAATATAAAATAAACCGAAAATGTTCGGTTAAGAATAATGTCTCTTATTTGGAGAACCTCATTAGGTTTTCACTAAAATCCTTCATTGGATGGTTTAGTAATAAAAATAAGGTCTCTAAGAAGTTTGGAGGGAATTAAGGAATATATTTTGGAAGGTATTTTCCGAACAAAAGGCTTTGTAAGTGTGAATAGTAGAGGAGAGGAGGTGTCCTTTTATAAGTGGGGGAGAGTAAACACTTGGGATTTTTGAAAAGAAAAATTAATACCCATGTTTTACACATGAAAAAAGGATTAAAAATGGATTATTATTGAACCTTACATGAGATAAGGTATAAATATGGAAATTAAATAAGATTTGGGTGAGTTTTTAGTTCATTTTAACCATTATAATTTTATTTTAACCCCTCAGTTAATCTGTTTTAACCTTAACCGCAATAATTAATTTTTACTATTTTTACTATTAATTATGACCAAAAATTATATTGAAATTGTTATATAATATTAATTATTCGTATTAAAAATATTTTATCCATTTTTAAAATTCAATATACAAAATTGGTATAATTTTAGTTAATATTAAATCAACAGATGCGAATGAAAATGGCTTTTCAAAGAACAGGTTTCTGTAATAATAAAACCAATTATATCAAAAATCAACATGAAATTGATTTAAATGACCTAAATTTGATTAATAATAACAGAATTGATCTAATTTTACTTTTAAAACATTTTATTAAAAAAACTTTAAAAATGATTTAAATTGAAAGAAATTTTTCAATAAAATCAATATTTTTCACTATTTATTAAAAATTAAACTGTTCAAAAAATCCCAAAAATTATCCCTAAGATAATTTTGAAATATTTATTCATAAAATTAATTTTATTTTTTAAAATAAATTTTCTAAAAGTTAAAAATTTTAATTTTATTATTTGTTAACAAAAAAATAAATAAATAACATTTTTTCAAAAAAAATGTATTTTTTAAGCATAAAAAGACTTTACCAAAAAAATTAGTAATTATTTATTTATATATTTTATTTATAAAAAAATTTCATAATGAATTCTTAAAAAAATTATTCATATTAATAACTCTATGTTTAATTGATAGGTTATAACATTCATGTTTAAATAATATTAATAGTATATTGTGGTTTGTTAAAATTCAGTGTTGTGTGTAATGCAATATATCAAAAAAATCTGTTTGAAAATATATATATTTCATAAAATATCTTGGTGTTACATTATATTCTTCTTAAAATTGATATTTTTCATATAAATTATATCACTTTGATACAAACAATTGAAGATACTTGTACCTCATCATATCCTTAGGTTCCCACATATCTTCTTCAAGTTAGTGGTTTTTCCACAAAACATTAACCAGGTGAGTGGTATTATTTCATATCAATTTCTCTACATGATATATAATATCAACTAATTTTTCTTCATAATAAATATCATGATCTATAGGTATGACCTTTGAGTTCATTACTTTTAAAGAATCATGTATATACTTCATCAAGAGATATACATGGAATGTAGTGTGGACTTTAGAGAGGTTCGATGGAAGTGCCAAATGATTAGTTAACATCCTGACTCAATTAATAATTTATAAAGGTTTAATATACTTAGGTCTAAAAAAATTCATCCAAAATCTCATAACTTTCTTTGATGGATAATTTTATAAAAATACTTTCTCATCATCTTTAAACTCCAGATCACACTGGTCGATTTCAGCATAAATCTTATATCGACTTTAAGCTTCATTGAGGTGTTGTTGTATGGAACTAACCATATCTAAAATTTATTTATCTATATTATGTACCAATATAATTATTTCCATAACTTTATCTTAGTATGTTTGAGTACTACACTTCTTTCCCTAGTGGTCTTCATAAAGATCCATCTGAATGCTCAAGTGAAATCTATTTTTGAAAGAAAACTCAAATAGAGGAAGGTGTTGATGCCAACCACTTTTTAAATCCATAAAATAATATCTAATCATATAAACTTGGGTATTAATTTTTATCTAAGACTATCCATATATTTGAGGATGATACATAGTACTAAAAATTTATTCCATCTCAATGGATTGGTGAATACTTTTCCAGAACATTGAGTTAAACCTCACATCCCGATCAAATACAATAGAATGTGGTAATCCATTAAAACATACCACTTAATTGATATATTTTATATAAATATGATCTATATAGAAATATTCGCTGATATAAATTAAGTGAGATAAATATTTAAGGGGATCGACTACAACCCATATAACATTGTTCCCTTTAGATGTTTTTGGGATTCTGATGATAAAATCCATGGTGATGTTTTCCAATTTTCTTTCTAGTATAGTTAATGGTTATAAAATACACTCATACTTATTTCTCATAGACTTAAATTTATGAAATACCAAGAATCTAAATACAAACTCTTCGATAACTCTATTCATTCTATCACACCAGAAATTCACTTTCATATCTCTATATATCTTAGTGTTTATATGATCAGTAGAAAATGAAGAACTGAGAGATTCCTCTAAAAAACCCTTCTTCAAATATGGTATGAATAGAATACATGAAAAGTTCCTAAACCATTTCATTCCATCACAATCAAGGATAAACTTAAGATTTTTTTTACCATCTTCTTAAGCTCTACATCTTCCTTTTGCGCCTCTTTAATCTTAACATTGATAAATAATTGAACACTCTTTTGAGAAATATAAAATTTCACCCATTACTTTAAGATTTTTATATATATCATTGGAATATCTATAAATATTAGATCATTTTTATCCTAATAATATATAAACTATAATGATCATTTCAACTCAAAGCATCATTCACCTTGTTTGCTTTCCCAAGGTGGTAATTTATTGATCAGTCATAATATTTAATTAGTTACCACAATATTATATGGTGTATATTAAACTATATATATGTGAATATATAATTTAAACGTTTATGGTCATTATATATATCATACATTTATATATAATGGTAATTAATCAATATCCTTTACTCAAAAAATACCACAGCTAATTCCAAACCATGAGTTGGGTAATTTTTCTCATGATCCATCAATATTCATGAGGCATAATCTATCACCATATCAGTCCACATGGGGAAACATATCAGCTGATTATTCAATGAACCACTATAGATTACAAACCCTTATATACTATAGGGTAATGTAATAATGGGTTTACTAAGTAACCTTCTCTTTAGTTCCTTGATATTTTTTTAATATTCATTTTTTCAAAGGAACATGGATCCTTTATAAGTTAACTTGTTGAGTAGATTGGATATCTATGAGAAAGTCTCTATAAATAGTTTATAATATCAATCCAAACCAAGAAAAATATGTATCTCAGTCACCATGATTGGTCTAGGACAATGTTCAATAGCCTCCTTTATTGATTGATTCATTGATATACACTCACTAGAGATTATATAACCAAAAAATTAAACCTTTTGTATCTAAAATTCACACTTGGTATATTTTTAATAATACATATCCTTCTTTAAGGTATTGAGCACAATGCTCATGTGATCTTAATTCTCTTACTTTCTATTTGAATAAATAATAATATTGTCTATAAATAAAATTACAAATTGATTAAGGTAATCTAAAAAGAATCTATTCCTTAAATACATGAAGATAGTGGGGGAATTAGTATGACCAAATTACATCACTATATATTCATAGTGTTTATAACTTGTAAAGAATTATTTCTTGGGTATATCCTCCATCTCAACCCCCATTTTATGGTATCTAGAATAAATTTCAATCTTGTAAAAGTATTGAGATCTATGCAATTGGTCAAAAAAATCATTAATATAAGGTATAAGATACTTCTTCTTGATTTTTATCTTATTTAGTTATAAATAATAAATACAAGGACACATAAATTATTATTTTTTATAAAAAAAATGGATAGGTCCACCCAAAGGTTAATAATTTGGATGAATTGATCCCTTAACAAGACTCTTTTAGAGTTTATTCTTCAATTTCAATATCTCGATTGGGTCTATTTTATATGGATTCGTTGAAATAGGTGTATCACTAAGTATGGGTTATATTGAAAACTCAACATTATGATTTGGTGGAAGAATAGGAAACTTATCTTTAAAGATATAAAAAAATTCATGTAGAGTATATACATATATATATATATTAGATATTGAGTTTCTACATAACTATATGAGTTAAAAACCTCTTTTTGAAGAGAAATCAAGACCCATACAACTGATTTTATTTCCCTCAAAAGTTCATATTTATCATCACAGTAATATATGGTCATAAGTTGGTTTAGAACATAAAATTTGGCTTCTCTTGCTAAGTAATTTATTTGGTATTTATGTATATAATTCTATTTCAATCTAAAAATAAAATAAAATTCAACTAAAGGGAGAAGAAAAATATTTGCAAGAATCACAATCCTATAAAATTCAACTAAATAAGAATCAAAAACTTGAGATGAAATGATTGTACAATTAGAGGTATTAAATTTCAATTCAATATATAGTCATTGAGGTGGTACTATGATACCCTTATAAAATTCTTCAGATATAAAATAGTAATTAGATCCCTAGTAAAATAATACATTAGTAGTTCTAGAGTGGATAGAATGTGTACCTTTCACCATGTCATTATTGTTTCCATCATCAAAAATAATTATCGCATGAGATTTCCCTTTATATCTTAGCTTAAGAGGTTAATAATTTCGATCATCACCACTAAACAATATATATGATAACTAGTTCACATAATTCTTATACTCCTTACACTTAAAACACTTGAGTGTGGGTGGTGCAACATATAGATATTTATCTCTATTTTTTATATTAGATAACTTTTTCCCATAACTTTGGAATTCAACCACTTGATGATCTTCATTTTAAACTTAAAACATTTACTAGTCCCCTTGATAAAATTTCCCCCATTTTTTCTTCAACACCTTGATCATAAAGGAAATCTCATCTTATTCCCTATATGGTTTTTAGAGTCTCTTTTGAATTAAATATTTATTTTCTTATCAAAATTATGAGATATATGAGTAACTGCAATATCTATTTTCTCATTAATAGTAAATTGAATGATATATTCAATTCTATTAAATTTAATTATGGATAACCCCCTTTGGATACTTGGATTTAATTCACTGGATAATTGATCAACTTTATATTCAATTGGATGATAATACCAAATGTGTGCCATTCAATTCCTATAAAACAAGCCTCATAGGTACCAATGGATTCATCATCATT
This sequence comes from Viscum album, assembly GCA_963277665.1. Lineage (NCBI taxonomy): Eukaryota > Viridiplantae > Streptophyta > Magnoliopsida > Santalales > Viscaceae > Viscum > Viscum album. Next base: position 453,177,152 of record OY728141.1, on the reverse strand, counting down.
ATGTGTTAGCTTAATGAATTCCTTCTCCATTTTCATATAAATAATAACAGTAAAGTTCTTATTGAAAAATAATCTCTTAAACACATCCCACTCCATCAATTAAATTTCTTTTTGTTTCCTTGTATTTTTGATAATATTACACTATTGATCATATTTTCCTTTTAAATTATTATAAAAAATGAATTTTTTCTTCTCCAAACAATGGAGAATAAAAAATATATATTAAGTGGCACTTATTAATTTATCAGCAACTAGTAGATCATTATAACAACTAAAATAAGGTGTATTTTTCATTATGATGGAATCAACATAATGTTGTTCCCTACATTTCAAATTTGTAATTTTATCACTATTTATAGCTTGATAATGTTTTGTGATCATATAAAAATAATTTTCATTTCAGATCCCATAATTTTTTTTTTCTTATGAGGAAAATCATTTCATTTTCCATCGTATTCCCCAATAAAATGGTTCCCTCGGGTTGAATCCATTGACTAAAATTAAATAACAGTGTAAAAAATAATCATAGTAGGGAACTACATAATCATAAAAAATATATTATAGGATATCTAAATCATAACACTTTATTTTCAATCTATGAAACCTTAGGCTTAACCTAGATCATTCATGGCCAATATTCAAATCCTTTATGATGATTTATAAATAGTTTTTGAGTTTTAAAATTATATCTGTCATGAGTGTCAAACCAGGATCCCAATAACGCCTTTTTTTTGTTCACTATGTGTTGATCGAGTCAAATCCCGATGCACCCTTTTATAAGTTAATATCCCCAAGTAAAATTGTTCTTGAGTCACATACACTTTTATTATATTTATATGGATGTAATTTCTTAGAAACCACTTCCTTTATCCTTTACCAAAATTCTAGGGTATTATCTTATACCTAGAGTTGTCCTTATGGTTCCCAAGAATGTTTTCTCATCCAAGTTTCCAAAGTTTAACTAAACCTTTCTATGATACCAACTATAACAACCCACACTTTTTATACATAAATATCACATCTTAGTATATGAATATTTATTATATAACATAAGGATCCATGCCAAAATCATATAGGTATACTACCTTTAGAAACATAGAAACATACATAACTGGTTGATAGCTGTACAAAATAATCTCCTACTAATTTATTTATAAATATCACCCATTTAATATGTATCATACATAATAATATTCCTCATAACATAGTTAAAGGAAACTTGAAATGGCTGAGATTGTATGCTTAGTAAGGGTAAACAAGGAACATATCAACAAAACATGAGCCAAAGGTAATGATAACATGATAATAACATTTGAAAACCATACCTTCCATATCATAGATCATAAACATGAGTCATGTAATAAATCTTAGTAGTTTATAAGACATAAATCATACATAAATCAAAGAACATAATCCATGATAGCATATCATTGGCATAAGACATATATTTTTGGAATATATAGAATCATAGAAAATATTATGTCAATGATACCCCCAAGACATTCATAACATGTTAAGATTTGTATAACCAAAAATGTACTTACATAAATATTGGGATAAAATCCCATGTACCCTCCTTTGGTCTTGGTATAACCTCTTATGTACCCTTTTTTTGGTCAAGAGATAAACTCCAATATACCATTTACTATCATAGATCTTTAATAATTATCTAATGAATTGGAGATAGATATGGTTTCTACCCACCACATAATGAAAATAATAAATATTTTTTCCATAAGATCATAAAATATTCATCATATCATAACTCATGAAAATAAATGGGTTTCATAAACATATCATTACAACAACCCATGAAAAAGAAATAGGTTATATAAGTATAATGTCATTATAAACCAAAATAATCTATAGAAATTATAATGATGGTATCATTGGATCATATCACTAGTAAGGATCAATTAATATTAAAGGATTTCATATTATATGAAAAATTATTTTAAAAGGTCACTTGGAACATTTCTTGAAGAAAATATCCTTTACACTTTGAAATTACTTATTTAAAATCTAGAAATTTACCAAATATTAAGGAAAATTTTTTATTAGGAAATAACATTTTAAACTTTTAGAGTAATATTTAAATCATTGAGAGGTAATGATGGTGGGAAATTACGTTAATGTTTTGTGCGTTAAATGTAAGATTCTTTTCACATTTTCAGGAAAAAAAATCAAAATATCCTTGTTTGGAAAATAAAAATAATATTCCGTTTAATTTTTCGTAAAAAATAAAAAATGGGGAAAAATTAAATAAAAATCATTGTATAATAATAAAAACATTCTATAAAACATTTTTATAAAACATGAACATGTGAGAAAATGTATTTTTGACTGAAGAGAGAAATATAGTCGGTTTTCCTTAAAAAACATTATTTTAATATATTGAGTATATAAAGAGAGTAAAATGAAGGGAAAACATTTAATTTACAAAAATAAAAATAAGATAATAAAATTAATTATTTTATTGAGAGATATGTCATGATATTTCATCATTAAATACTTAATTATAAATAATCTTGATAAAAATGAGATTGTAAAAAAAACCTTTACCACTTTGGTAAATTTTTAATCATAATCTCCATGAAATAAAGATCCTTATAGGTATGTTTAAATACAAATAATTTTAATATTAATAATCATAAAATTTATTCATGGTCATTATATATACCATACAAAATAAATAAGTGGTGAATATGGCATGTATACCACAAAAATAAAAGTGAGACAAAAAATTATTAGCTCAAGTCTTGGATTTCTGTATACACAAAAGAGAATACTATATAATAAATATAGGTTGATTAAAAAACTATTCCATAACCATAATCATATATATAATTATATATATTATTTTATTATGACATTTTATTACCCTTTTATTAATAATAACTTGTTAAAATCAATATTTTAGGTGATAATTGCTTTGTTTTTCATGTATGATTTGGTTTAGAAACTTTAGTACTTACAAATTTAACATAATTCCATAATATATAATATATTAATCATGATACAAATATCATATATATTTATTATATATTTATTTATTGTAATTCATTAAATTTTATGATAGAAAATGAATTACACTATTTATAGAGAGGGTAGGTCATATGTATGCCTATTGGTTGTTTACACTTTCTTGAAAGATAGAATGAAAGAAAATTTAAAAATATATTATAATTATATAATGATTTATATTTCATATATATCTTATGTATTCATTAAATATATCCTTATTACCATCAATGTCAAAATAAAATTAAAAAAAAATCACATCGCTTCATGGAGGCGGTAGTCCACACATATGCACGAGCGACGTTATCATTTTACAATGGATTGAAAGGTAATAATTTAAATGTGATATTAAAATTCTAGGAGTATATATATTTCATAAATATCATATATAAAAATTAAATCCATAATTACCTCTATCTTTGAGTGGTGGTGATAAAAAATGAATTACATCGGTTCACAAGGCAGTTGTCCACCGTACACACGATTGACGGTTTCATTTACCATTTGATTAAGGGGGAGAAGGATATGGTTTATTACATTAACATAATAAAATCTCAGTATTTTTAATAAATTTATGTTATTATATAATAATATTTGAATTATAATTTAAGTATTTTGAATAATATATATAACAAATCTTGGTTAATAATGATACATCTTCTTCAGAAAACCTTCTTAGGTATACACCAAAATCATTATTAAGAGAGTTTAATAATAAAAATAAGTCCTCTAGGATATTTTATGGGAATTATTTAAGGTATTAGGGTAGTTATTTTATGAAATAAAAGTCTAAGTTTGTGTGAAGAGGATAGGAGAGGGGGTGTCCTTTTATAAGTGTGAGAGAGGACACACTTGGAATTTTTAAAAAGAAAAAGTTATACCCATATTTTATAAATGAAAAAATATATCATTATAGAACCTTATATGATTAAAGTTATAAATATAGACATAAAAATGATTTAGACAACTTTTTATGTCATTTTATCCCTTATCTTCTTAGTTTAACCCCTGATAAACATGTTTTAACCTTAACCTCAGTAATTAATTTTTCTCTATTTTTTTTATTCATTATAACAGAAAAATAAGTTTAACTTGTTATATAATACTAATTATTCTAATTAAAAATATGTAATTAACTTTTTAAAATTCAATTCATTAGAATGGCATAATTTAATTTAAAATTAAACCCATACAACCTATGATAGAATTAATTTCTAAAAAAAATCCGTAAGTATAAGAAGTTTTTATATTAAAAATAAACATAAATTTTTTTAAAATAAATTAAATTGGGTTAATAATAAAAACATTAAACGAAATTTATATTAAAACCTTTTTAAAACAAAACACAACTTTTTTAATTATATAAAAAAATGGATTTTTCAATAAAAATTAGTATTTTCACTATTCATTAAATATTAAACTTTTTACAAAAATCTCTAAAATTAACCCTAAAATAATTTTGGAATTTTATTTAAATGGATGCCATTTTTTTAAATAAATTTTCTATACTAGTGAAAAAATAATAATTTTATTATTTATTAACAAAAAACAGTAAAAATAATTTTTTGGGAAAAATGTATTTTTGAAGCATATAAATACTTTTCCAAATATTAAATAATTATTTACGAATATATTTTATTTATCTAAAAACTACTTACATGTTTTTAAAAATGAGTTTTTTATTATTTATATGACTAATTTTATTGTATAGGTTATAATGGTCATGTTTAAATAATATTAATATTATATGGTGGTTCGTTAAACCACAATGTCACATATAGGCAATCTATCGAAAAAAATTAAATCTATTTAAAAAATAATAATAAAATATTTTGGTGTTAAACTTAAAGGTACCAAGGGCTTTAAGTAATTAAAAAGACTTATATTAAAGTAAAATTGGGTAGTGGTTCAAGGAAATTTTGAATGTAATGTGTAACTTTGGGAAGATAGAAGTGAACCCCTTTTATAAGTAATGAAATGATAACTTTTTTGAACACTCATTAATTTTTAATAATTAAATGAAACTATTAATTTGTTAATGGTTCCAAAAATGAGAAATAATAGAGTGAAAGGTAATATATTGTCAAGAAAGACTCCACCACCCATTTTACTATGTCTTTTAAATAGTTTTTAATATTTCTACCATTTGATTTTTAAATTTAACCACTTGGATTTTTACCCTAGTAACTAGTTTTATACAAGTAGTTTATATTTAATTAAAAATATAATGTAATACCTCTTAACAAATTTTTATGTTCTAAACCAAAATTTAGGCTTTATATAGTCCAATTTAATTTATAAATAAGTGAAAAATAACTTCTAAATTAAGAAATTTAATATATAGAAAACTGTTTTATAGAAAAATGTTGTTTCTACCATTACATGCTTCTAATCATATAAAACATTAATTACCAATTATATGACAGATATAAAAATTTTATACAAGTTAAAACATAATATAATATTTATTACATAAAATATATTATTTTAATTAAATAAATAAAAATAAAACAATGTTAATGAAACAATTATTTAAAAATAACTCTTTCACCAATATCATGGTAATTAACTTTAATATTAGTAATCATACATTTATGACTAAAATAAAATTAACCTTATTACATAATATTAAAATTTTGATATAAAATATTAAATACATTTTTTTAGATTTAGTTTATATAAGTGATAAAAAAAATTAATATAAGTAAATACAAAAAGTTTTGAGATTAAAATATTATTTATGTTTCAAAAACAATAATCATGGGTTTTATAAATACAACATAGTAATTTTAAATGAGGTATTTTACTTTTATATATATATATATATTATAAAAAGGTTTCAATACATTTAATAAATTTTGGAATTATAATAATTTCATAAAAGTGATGGTTTTATAAAAATCGGTATTTTTTCACTATTCACCTAAAACCAATTATTTTAGAAAAAAATAAAAAATAAATCTGAGATAATTTTTGAAGATATAAATTAAAAAATGATATTCGATTTATCAAATTAAATTTATAAAATTTATATATTTTGTTTCTTCAATGGAAATAAAAAATATAAAGAAAATATTTTTTATTGAAAAATGTTCTTTTTGAATATTAATTGTTTTTTAATATTATTTCATATCAATCTCTAATTTAAATAATTTTAACATATTTTTTAATATACTAAAATATCATATATTGTTTTTATAATATTTTAAGTGTTTAATTTAATATATTAATGTAAATTACATAATAAATTAGAAAACTGTAATCTAAAAAACAATCCTTTCTAATGTCAATAATTTATCTTCGAAATATAATAATTTTAAATTTATTATTATTATTTTTTTATTAGAGGTTTTATTTTCATTATATTTTTCTTAATAATAATCATCTAATATGTCACATATCATTCTAGTTTAGTGTTTCATGTATTCATTATTGCATGTGAGAAGTTATCAAAGATGTTATTATTTTAATGTATACAAAATCTTGGGTTATTACACATGTATTGTCACATGGAAAATTTACTAATCCTAGAAGACCTTCTTGTTTCATATTTCAAAGATGAATATCATTATTTCACATATCTATAGGGAAGGTAACACGGTTGTTGATATGGGGTCAAAGAAAGTAGTGGAGATAAAAGATTCTATATGGTCTTCTTATTTACGTGATGATCGCATGGCCCAAAATTTCTCAAATGTAAATGGGGGGATTATACTTGAACCTACTTAATCCCTCATTTTTCTACATCATTATTTTCATTTATTAAATTTAAATGGGATTGCTACCCACATCCCAGAGTGTTTCTATTAAATTATTCGAAATTCAAATAAATGGTTTATATTTCTTTCATGTTTATTTTTTTAATAATTCATTGTTTTATAATTTTTGATTTGAAATAAGATTTTTTATTATGATTCCATATATTTTATTATTTTTTCTTATTTATTTTTTTATTTTAATTTTTTTTTTAAATAATTTTTTTAACATTTAAATTTTCTTAATAAAATAGATTTTTTAGTGGTTTCTAATTATTTTTAATTTTTTAATATATTATTATTTTCAACATTCTTATATAGATATATGTCTTAATTATTTTTTCATTTTTTTCAATCTCAAATATATATTTAGTATTTCTTCTTTTCGTTTTTATAAAAAAAAATATCTGATTTGATTAAAATTTTCCAACTATAGAGTAATATTTTATAATTTTTTAATCACTCATTTTTGTAAATTATTTTTTTTTACATATTTAAAATTAAGTGTTAATTTTTTGTGATTTTTCCCATTTTTATTTTGTATCAAAATTGTTTTTCAAGATTTTTTAAATTTATTTGAAAGTAAGATAATTTTTTTTTATTTTCAACATTTTTATTAATTTTTAAATAGGAAAAATTTAATCATGTTATTTAATGGTATTCAAATATAATATGAACTTTTTCATTTATATTATATTTTAATTATTTATATATATATATTTATATATATTTAATGAAGTAAAGATTTTTAGATTTTTTTTAATTATTTTAAAAGCAATAAAATACAAACTTCAATGGTTTTCTTAAAATATATTAAATTAAAATGAATTTTTATTTTATTAGATTAAATATTCAAATATTTTTATTTCCTTTTTTTATTTCATCTTTTTTGCATTATTTCTTATTATTTTAGTTTAATATTTTTTAAAATTTATAATAATTTTTTTGTGGAATGATTTTTTTGTTAATTTTATAATTTATTTTATTAATATTTTATTTGAATTTTTTATTTTTTTAAGTGATTAAGTTTTATCTTGATTGTTTATTTATTAATATAAAAAATAAAATTCATGAATTTTTTTATTTATTTAAATGGTGAAAGATTTTATAAGTTGTTCAAAATTTTATTGAAGTTAATGTAAATTTGTTAAAAAAAATAATTTTTTTTTTATTTTTATCCATAAAATGGTTTTCATGATTTTCTTTATATATTTATGTTAAATATATTATTTATTTATTTTTTTACCTTAATCTCCATTAATTTATATTTTATTTTAATTCATTTTTATTTTATTTTATTTTTTATAGTTTTAATTTTATTTTTCCTTATTTTTATCACCATTTATTTTATTTTCTCTATAGAATGAAGAATTTATTAATTTTTAATATTATTTTAAATGTAAAATAATATTCATATTTGTTTTTCTATATTGAAGAATGAAGTATTCTTCAGTTTTTTGTTTAGTTCAATATATAAAAAAGTGGATTGATAAATTATTTAGTAAGAGGTAAAATTTTATTACTAAAAAAGATTGTGAGTAATATTTTTTAAAATTTATTTCTAATAATTTAAATAAATTAAGGAATATTGATCTCTATATAAAAATAAAAATAAATACAATCAATAATAATAACATAAAATAAATTTAGAAAAAAATATAAAAACTAATTCTAAATATAGGAAATATTATTCTATTAAAAATATAAAAAAGAAAAATAAAGTTTATTTTATTTAAAAATAATTTAAAATATAAATAATAAAATATAATTTTTTATAAAACCTAAAAAGAATAAAAAAATTTAAAAAAGTTAAAAAGTTGGAAAACTAAAAATATATATTTTACACACAAATTAAACAATAAACCAAACCAAAATTGATGATTTAGGAAAAAATTGGGTTAGAACAAAATATACTAAATTTAAAAATAAACCTAATTAAAAATATTAATAAAAATTAATAAAAATTCTAAAATTCTAAATATTTGATTTTCTAATCAAATAAATTATAAATATATATATATATAGCCTTATCTTTTCAAATAATTAAAAACTAATTAGATAATCAAAAACATTATGTGTAATGGATCAAAGTGATCCATTTTTATCAAATATAATAAAAGGAAAGTTCAATATAATAGAAGTAATGAAAATTGAAAAGGTAAAAATTAAAAAATAGACAAAAAACTAATAAATAATTCTATAATCCAATAAACAAGAAAATTTAAAGTATAACAATGTTTTTTTAACATGTAGGGGGAGCCCCCTCGCCTTATTGAACTAATGAAACTCCTCCATTTTTTATGGATAGAGGGCACTCATTACATGACCACGCTGGCCTAGAGGCATTTTAAATCAATAGAATTAGTCCATAAGCCTAAGTACATTTTTCATACATGTATGGCCTCTCAACACTAAGTGGTGTAGATGTACTAACACAGCATCCCTGGGCAGTATCCCTCTATTGTGACTAGCCTCCACCATCATGTCAATAGCACCCATAATTGCATCTAACACAGGCTTCCACCACACATGCATGCTCCCTCAAAGACCTACACTAAACTAGATGGCAGATACAAGCATTCGTTTAAAGGAAAGCATGGGAACTCTTCTTAAGTTTGTGATGAGCTCACTACTAATGTCGCTAATGGTCCACCATCCTTGTACCTCCACATCTAGATCATCTATCAACGGCCGCCACACCCACAACCGCTTTCGACTATCATCATTTGTGGTAATTTTAGCTACTTTTATGTCAGCATCCTTTCACATCCACACTACACTCACGGTTGGCTGACACCCATCGTGTGCACTCTTCTCTCAGATCCCATGACCCACCAATGATCATTTTTTAGCCATTATACCACTGATGAACTTCATTTAGCGATTCTCTTACTACTCTCGTGACCCATTGATGATCATCCTTCCTCCATCGTACCCAATGACGTCCACATGAGGCATTTGTGCTGCCATAGAACCTGCAACGCCATGCCCCACCTCCTTCTCTATAGTGGTGCACATAAATTCCCCAAAATTCGGACTTACCAGGATTTGATCCCTAATGTGATGCAGTATTACGGGCATGCCTTACCACTAACCCAATACCCCAACTAAAAAAAATTGTTTATGGGTTGCGCTCACCTCCGAGCGAGGGTCCCCAGCCAAGCCTAGATTGCGTTGCACGTTCCTCAGCTATGCAATGGCTTTGAATCGTTGTGTGCAAAATATGCACAATTCCTGAGTCTGGCATGACTCATGCATGTACTAGTTGTCGTGGAAATTCATGGGTACAACCAGTAGGTACCACTTGACTAAAACTCTGTGGGAAAAAGTATATCACTATTATATTAAGTAATATAAAATGAAAAATTCCAGAGTTTTTTATTTTATAAAAAATCACCAAAAGTAAAAAATAGAAAAAATAAATTTATAATATTGTTCATGAAAATAAAAAACAAATAAAAAAATTATTTTTCAACACTTTTGAATATATTTAAAAAATAAAAAATCTATGTTATCAAACCTGAAAAAATATAAAATAAAAAATTTATTTTTAAATTAATTAAGAAAAGAAACATTTACATTATTTAGAATAGTTTTAAAAATCAAAAACCAAACTGAAAGTCTAGTTTTACTTTTAAATAAATTATTAGAAAATAAGGAAGCATTTATTCAATAAAAAATATAAATTAAAATTAAAATTATGAAAAAAATTAATAATATGCATTTTAAAAAGTAAAAAATAAAAAACATTATAATACTAAAATAAATTAATAAATATTAAATGGTATAATTAAAATTAAAATAAAAAGGCACCATAAAATTATTATTTCATTTTTATGTAGATCAATATCATTATAAAAAATTATTATTTTTTTAAAAATAGAAAAAATCAAAAAAAAATCCAAAAACATTTTCTTGCATTTAAATAAATAAATAAATATTGAAAATTTATTTTTTATTAAAAATATCAAATAAGAAATTTTAATGTTAAATAATGTGATATTTCTCAAGAAAAAATTATATTATTAAAAAATTAAATAAATCAAATAAAATATGCAAAAAAAGTATTCAAAATAAATTACTCTCAAATAATTCTTAATATTAAAATAAAATATAAAAGATGATAATTAATGTCGCCTAATAATACTCTTACCCTTTCATGATGTTCTATTTCTTTTTTAATAAATTGTATGGATCCCTTGGGTCCATCCCTACATGTTTAATATATATATATACATATATAAATATATATAATGAAAATATCATATTTTAGAATAAAATATTTCATTATATAAAAAATATAAAATAAAAATGAAAAAAAAAGATATTGAAAAATAATGAAAAATATTATTTTATTTTTAAATTAGATAAAAATAGAAATGACAATTTATTTTATTAAAATTATAAAGAGAGAAAATCCAAAACAAATAATTTACATTGAAATAACTTAAAAATTAAAAAAATAATGCATAGTAAAAAATAAAAATTTAAAACTCTTAAGTATTTAATATTATTTCATATAAATGATGAAAACTACGAAATCTTTTATATTATTAAAAAGAAAAAAAATATTTTACATTATAATTAGATAAAATATTTCATGGGAAATATAATTTTATTAAAGTAAAAAACAAAAATAATAATAAGGAAAATGGGGAAAAAGGTAAAGTTGATAAATTTTATTTTAATTTAAAAAAACTAAAACAAAATGAATAAAAAATAAACCAAATTTAAAAATAGAATAAAAATAATAAAATTAAATAAAAATTTAAGAACAATAAGATAAATATTAAATATAAAAATAATATTTATGATTTTAAATAAATTAAAAAAATATATAAAAAATCATTTTTTGTTAAAAAAATATAATGTGAATAAAAAATAAAAAAATGTAAAAAAAAGGTTTTTATTATTTAAAAAATATAAAAAATCATGATAACTATATTTTATAGAAAAATGAAAGTAATGAAAAATATTCAAATATTAAATTAATTAAAATAAAAAAAATAGAATATATAATAATAAAAAATATAAAATTAATAAATAAAAACATAAATGAAAAAAAAGTTGGAAATGTCAGTGAAACAAATTTCATTTTACATTCAAATAAATCAAGACTATATGGAAAAAATTATTCAAAAAAATAAAAAATATTTAATTTTTGTAAAAAACTAAATAAAATAAGGTAAAAACACTACTCAGTTACGAATAATAAAGGAAATGTAATTTTAATAGAATTAATAAAAAAAGCTTTTTTATTAAAAAATGTTATAAAAAATTTCTAAAAAATTATAATATTCTTAAATAATGAATAAATATTAACAAACACTTTAAAATTAATCTTTTTTTTAAATAATTTTTTATTTTAAGCTTTGAAATTTATTATATTTGTCTTTTTAAATTTTCTATTTTATTATTATTTTATTTACTTATTTAGGTATATATTCTACTTGATTTTGATTTTTAATTTCATGATTGTTTTTTTATTAATTAATCATTTTACCTTTCTTAATCATTTAATTAATTTTTCTTTAATTTAATTTCCATTTAATTATTTTTGTCTTTTATTATTTTCAAATCTCTCCTTTTCAATTTAAATAATTAATTAGTTTTCAAATTTAATTTTTACATTTTTGAATTTTTATTTTCTAGTATAACTTTTATTTTGTTATCAATTAAATTAATTGAATATCTTTTTAATTGTAGTTCTTAATTTAGGGTATTGTAATCTATTTTATTTTTAAATAAATTTTTCTTTTGTTTTATTTTTTTATTAATTCGAATTTATTTTATTTAATTGTTTAAATTAGTGTTTAAATTTTAATTTAATTAATATATCAATGTTTTATTTTCTATTATGATTTTTACTTTACTTTGCTACAGAATAGGGGAACTCCCAGACCCACCACTAGGTAGCTAACTCACCGTTGGGAACCCAATGGTGACTCCCTCCTTCCTTTTCCAAAAAAAATCATCCACTATTGGAAATGTGGAAATGGTGGCTCAGTCCCTTCCCTTTTTTCCATCACCAAAGTATGGGTTTTTAATGGAGACTCCCATCATAACTACCCTTCGTTACCAACTGCCACACCCACCATTGGCCAGATTTATGACCATGGTCACCTCTTTCTGCCAGATCTGTAACTAATACTTTCTCCAAACAATAGTAACCCACTTTTGGTTCTCCTCTCTCACCACCAACTCTTTCCCTCACCATTCAGTGAAACAAAACCCAATTGTGACTCTAGGATCATAGAGTATTCACCGATGGATCTTCAACCTTTCACTGTTATCGCTCACTATTGTCCAACCCTTGACTCACCGCTACAGATCCAAATTGCCACCATAGATCCAAGTCAATTCGAAGTCATTATAGAAACATTGTCTTATTCATTCATCCCTTCCCATCTAAAATATTCTTTTGTAGGATTGAAATCCACCCATACCCAAGTGTCTTCTAGCAATCCAATCACCACCCATTCTAGAGGTTGAACCCCTCCTTGACCATCTGAAATATTATTTTTTAGAAGAGAAACCCATACATCCACTGATCATCCCATCTAATCTATAGGGAATCCCATAGGATAACCTACTAAGTGTTTTGAGGAAATACAAGCTTTTATATTGGATGGTCAATTACTAACACAAAGGGGATTAGTCTGTCATTCCACATGCATAAAATCTCAATGTGACCTAAGTATTAACCCAGAGGGTAAGTACAAAGGAAACTTAAATTAAAACTTGTAATAAGTGTTTAGAGACTAAGTTATTATATTGTTTGATGTTGGGATTATATTTCTTATTTTTAATAGTTATTGGGTATGTTTTATTCATGTCTTCCCAAAAAATAGTGGAGCAATTTTGCTGAAAAATGAGAAGAATGAGAAAATATAAATAATAGCTATGAATAAATTTATGATCTATATGGACTATAAGAAACTCAATGCTTCTATAAGGAAGGATCATTTTCCTGTGGAATTTTTGGACCAAATTTTTGAAAGGTTTGTTGGCAATACTTTTTTCAATTTTCTTAAATAATATCCAGGTTATAACTAGATTTCCATTTCTCATGTGTATTATAAGAATACCACCATCACTTTTACATTTTGGACATTTTTCTATCGGTAAATATTGGTTGGATCATGTGGTGTGCCAACCATATCTCAGAGATGCATGATGGAAATTTTATTATATGTAACTAAATTGATAATTGAAATTTTCATCGATGAATTTTTAGTTTTAGGAATTAATTTCAAAAAATATCTTAATAATTTTGAAACTATATTGAAGAGATTCCAAGAGTCCAATATTTTTTTAAAAATAGGAAAATTTATAGTTTATGGCTACTTAAGGAATATTTTTATGTCCCAAAGTTTCTAAGAAGATGTTAAAGGTTTATAATTCCAAGGTTAATGTTATCCAAAATCTTCTCCAACTAGATAATGTCAAGGGGATCAGAAGTTTATTGGGTCATTATGGGTTTTATAATATTTTCATTAAATATTTTTCAAATATTACTAGTACATTTTGATCACTACTTGTTAAGGAAACACCCTTTTATTTTGATGAGAAATGCTTTGAGTACTTTAATATGCTTAAATATAATCTGACTACCTCACCAGTGATCACTAACTTGTACTAAAATCTCTCATTTGAAGAAACATGTGATGCAAGTGACCTAGCAGTAGTTGTTGTTTTAGGGAAAAGGAAGGATAAAAAAGTTACATGTCATTTACTATAGAAGCAAGCTGCTATATGATACTCATAAGAATTATTCAACCACTAAAAAGGAACTGGCTATTATAATTTTTACTCTAGAAAAAATTATACAGTTCTTGATAGGCTCCAATGTTGTCACCTTCACTAACCATGCATCCCTCAAGTACTTGTTTGCTATGAAAGACACAAAATCCAAGCTCTTGAGGTGGAAATTACTATTGGTGAAATTTTATTTGGTTTTCAAAGATAAGAAGGGGCTGAAAATATTGTGTAAGATCACTTTTCTAGGATTCCAAACACTCAACTTGAGGAACCAAGAGAGATAAACACCTCATTTTCATATGAACAATAGTTTTTTTGCTTTTATATAGTAGTATGCTTTGTTTTAAGACTTTACTAATTTTTTGGCTATGGTTTTCATTCACAATGACCTCCCATAGAACCACATAAAGAGGTTTATATATGAGTTGAAATATTATTTTTGGGTTGACCCTCTTATTTTTAGGAGATATTCTGATGGTATTCTGAGGAGATGTGTTGCTTAAGAATAAATGTTTCTCATAATTAAGAGCTACCTTTAATCACCTTTAAGTGGCCAATATGGACAAGAAAGGACTAATTAGAAGGTTCTATAGGATAGTTTCTATAGGAAAATTTTGTTCAAAGATTCTAGATGTTTTTTCATTGGATGTGATATGTTTCAAATGCTATGAAATGTTTGAATAAGGTAGGAGCTGTCTCAAAAATGTATTCTTAAGGTTCAATTTTTTTATGTATGGGGATTGGATTTCATGGTAACCTTACCATAATCTTGTGGGAATAAGTAAATTATTATTTTTGTAGACTAAGTGTCCAAATGGGTTGAGGCGGTAGCTCTATCCAACAATTTTTCTGCTAGTGTGGTGAAATTTATCCAGGGAAACATTTTTCCACACTTAGAGTTCCTATATAATTCATCATAAATAATGTAACTCACTTCAAGAATTAAAATTTCATGAATTGGATGGATAAGTATGGATTCTCTCATAGGAAAAGTACCACTTATCATATATAGACTAGTGGGAATACTGAAGTGTCTGATAGGGATCTCAAGCATATTTTGGATAAGACAATTCATAGATCTGGGAACTATTTGTCAGTAAAGTTAGATGAGTCTTCACGGGCCTATATAACTTATTAAAAGAATTCCATAAATATTTTACCATATAGGATACTCTTTGGGAATACATTTTATCTACATGTGGAATTGCATAAAAAGTATTATTTATAAGTGAATTCCCTAAACATTAATTTCTTGTCTAATGGTTTAAGAAGGTTGTAAGAGCTTAGTGAGTTGGAGGAGATTATGAGGGATTATTATGAGAATGATGAAATTTAAAAGAAATAACAAAATCTTTTCATGACTCAATAATTCAGAATAGGAATTTCAATATTGGTTAGAGGTTCATGCTATACGGTTCTAAACTAAAAATTTTTATAGGTAAACTGAAGACTAAGTGGTCAAGGTTGTTCACAATTTTTAGGGTTCTTATCAAGGGAGTTGTGGAGCTAGCTGGGGAAGAAAAAAGAATATTCTTGGTTAATGGTAACAGGATCAAATATTTGTTTAAAGAGTATCCAAAGGGATTGTCTTCCATTTCTCTTATTCATGAATTAATTTTTCTCAAGTCTAACTGAGGATTATAAACTTAGTGTTTTATGGGAACTGACCCATGGTCATTGTGATGTTTTATTTATATTTTATTTTTTCAATAAAGATAAATCGTAATGGTGTTTGATTCTCCTATATTTTACTATTTTTTTGGACTGTTGGTGTCACATGGATTACTAATACTAGAGAGATACTGCTTACAGAAACTCGATAAAGGAAAACCAAGGGAGTATCACACTGAATCCTATAGATAACACCAATTCCACTCAATCATTGGTTTAATTTTTTATTAAACATTAAATTTTGTATTATTATGTTTATTTTTTTACTTTTACATAATCTAAGAAGATAAACTAGATCACTTGGGGAAGATATTTTAGATTCACATTAATTTTCTAATATCCCATATTCAAGTAACTATTGTTCTTATTTTTATAATATTATTTTCCACTCATATTTTACTTCCTTGTACAAGTTGATAAGTGTAGGAGAGTCCACCTGATTCCTTTTAAAATTGTAAATCTACCTTACCTTATGGGGTGTTAGATTCTAAAATTTTTTGAGTTGAAAATTTAGTTTAATTGAATTGTGAAACCTACTGCACCATTTTATTTCAATTTCATTCTGTTATTGTTTCACTTCAATGTTTATCATGCTAATATTCAAAATTCATTGATAAATATTTTTTGATTATTTTTAATATCATGAAATTTTTAAATAAAAAAATTCACTTGTTTGTTGATGGTGGACGATGGGTCCTTTGATTCATTTTTTCTTCTTTTATTTTCTTTTTTTGTGGAGAAAATTATTGAGATTACCTTATACCAATTAAAAAAACATTATCTGTGATAATTTTCCAATCTATTTGAATCAAACTTCTTATTATATCTCCTATATTGAGAGTCAACATTGGGGAAAATTTTAAGTTTTAATTGTGGGGGAGAGGGTTCTTTCTGGTCACATCAATTCCCTCATTGATTTTTTTTCAAAAATATGGTCAAATGTTTTTCAAAAAAATCAAATTATTTTAAAAAAAAATCAATTTATATCACAAAATTAGGGTCTTTTGTCTTCTATTTCCATATAATTATTACCTACCTAGAGGATAAGAAATTGTTGTTTTTTGAGAGTTTCACTAATTCTGAAATTATTAGGTATTTATGATTACTGAGTAGAGTTTATTTTTATTTTTATAGATTTTATATTTACATATTAAGGAAGAGAGTGAGATAGGATATCTTTTTGTGTAATTGTTATCATGAAATTAGGAAAGTGTATATTTGAACATAGACCAAGTGGTATCATATTTAAATAAAAAAAATTATCACTTTTGGGAACCAACTCTAATGGTATTCAAAGAAGTCCTTTTAAATTAGAGTAAAATAGGAAAATGGGATACTATGGAGAATATCTAAGACTATAGGCACAAGGTGTTTGTGTTATCCCTCTATACATATCAAATAAATTCCTTTTCATAGTTCTTTTCACATACATGGATATGTACAATAATTAAAAAAATAGAAAAAAAATAATGTACCTAGTGGTAAAAAATGAGTTCATTAGGGTGAAAGGAATTTTGAACCCATATGAAGAAGGCTAAAACTGACTTTATGAATATCATTTGACTTGTAAAAATAAAGTGATTCATGAAAATTAGACAATAAATTTTGGAACCTAAGAGAAAGTGAAAATTGAAGGTGTCTTTTATTGAGATTTTAATTCCATTTGATCAAACTTATTCACACTCTTATAATTGTAAATTGAACTAGATTTGAAGTAAAGTAGTAGGTGATATCATATAAGAGGCATGAAATCTATGATAGTGAATGAATATATGTTCCCTTTATTTCTAGTGGGTGTTTGAAGTTATAAAAAACCATATTTTGATCATTCTTTGGAAATTATAAACTGATAATGTTCCTCTATTTTTAAAATTCTAGACATGCTCATTTTGAACAAAATTTTACAAATCAATTTTTCTATTTTATGAATCCCAAATCATACATTTTTTTAGGATAAAAAAATAATGTACGGGGGTTTCTGATGTGGATGTTTTTCAATACACTTCTCTAAATTAATATTTGGTATTTTATGGCATTATTTTTTACCAAAATAGTGTATTTTATTAAATGATTACAAACTACTGTCAATTTTGTACATAAGTATTAAAATAGTCATTTTTTGTGAAAATATGTATTTTATTGATTATTTTTGTCAATTTGAATAATTTGTAAATTAATTAATTAATTATTTTTTAACATTCATTTTATTATTCTTTTTTGTTTTTTAGATTATAATTTTCATTCTTTTAATTATTTTATTATTTCATTGTTTTATGTTTTCAAAAATATAAATTTAGTTTATTCTTTTCTTTCAATTAATTAATTTTTTATATAATTAATTTTCAATTTAAAAAATAACTCATTGGTTAATTAATATTTTAATATATTTTGTTCTTCTTATTTTCATTTAAAAAAAATAATTAACTTATTATTTTAATTAGAAAATACATATTTTAACTTTGTTTCATTTTTAGTTTTAATTATTTTCAGTGTTTCAAAATAATAATTTATTTCAAAAAACAATTATTTCTCTTTTTCCATTTATTATTTATTCAATTGTTTTTCAAATTAATAACATTTCACTTTGTTTTATTAATCATTCTATTTGAATGTTTAATTAACTTATAGTGTCTTTAATTAATTTTGTTTTCCTCAATTTTAGATTAATTTATCATTTCAATTAATTTATCATTATTTTTGTAAATAAAAAACTCTCATTTTAGTTATTGGTTCTTTAAATAATTAAATTAATTTTAAAAATTTTATTTCATGATTTAAATATTTTAATTTGGTATTCAATAATTTAATATGTGAATTTTAAAGTTTTAATATTTATTTCTTTTTTATTTTTTGTCAATTGATTTTTATTACTTAAATTATTTTATATCAGTTTTATTTTATTTTATTTTTTTTAGGTGCTGCCATCAGACACACCCACCACCATATTTTTTCAACTGTGACTCAAATGAGTCATCACCATTTTCTTCAATGATGACTCAAAAGGGTCACCACCATCCATCGATCTCACCATTCCACTATCCCATTCCTATAACAGTGACTCCAACCAAGTCACCACTAGCACCCGCTACCTCCCCTTTCTTACTCAATGAAAACACCCCTGCAACGGTGACTCGGGAGTCATAATTGCACCTCCCTTAACTCACTACTACTCCACTATTCCACTCACTATTGTATCTCTACCTTCCTCCAACAAAGTACTCACCCACCGTCACTGACTCCAACACCTACCAATGGTGAGTGTTGCAATGCACCATTTCCCATAACTCACACCATCACTCACCATCGTGCCACCACATAGAAACAAAGTAATGAAAAATTATAACAGATGAATCAAAAAATTAAATGGCATCACCCCAAAAATCCAATAGAATCGGTATCAAAAAATCAACAACAACATCAATTTAAATATTCAAAAATCATTGAAAAAATAATTGAATTACCTTTTTTCAACACAAGTCAGATATGGAACCATCGCCTGAATGACCAATACTCTTAGAATCTACCGAGACCACCACTGACTATGGTCATCACCACCACTATAAATAAGACCACTTGTTCACACCTTGAACATCACACCCTCGGTTACTACATGACCTGAGCCCACTATTGAAAACCAAAGGCCCTTTTTGTGATGTCGCTCATTGTTTCTCACCTACGATGAGGTGAAACCCCTATGCTCATACTACCTGAACCACCTCCCCTTACACCATCATGAATCTCCCCTTCTCTGCTCCTCCACAGATTTGCAACCCTCTCTTCCCACTTATTGGAACCACCTACCCCCCCCCTACTCCTATATTTTATTTATTAAATATAATATAATAATAATATATAATAATAACAAAATAAAAAATAACATAATAATAATAACTAATTTACTATATTCAATAATAATATCCATTATCTATACTAACAAATGTAATTTTTATTACATGTTTCATCACCAAAAAAATTATTCATTACATGTCTCCCCCATGTTTATTTCCCCTCAACCTACCCATGTTATCATTCTCCTGATTTTCTCCCCACACCCTAACTCTCCTCCCCACAATCTCATCTTTGAATCTCCTACCCAACTCTCCTCCTCCGCATCAGATCCGCCTCTGCCTCCTCCTTTTCATTTTCTTCCACCTACTCCTCTTCCTGTACATCGGTGTCCACCTCCTCCTCTTACTCCACATTATCATATTCCCACTCATCTGCATCGGTGTCTGCCTTCTCTTACACATAAACTTCCACCTCCTCCTCCGGATCAGACAATACCTCTTCCTATTCCTTCACATCAGTGTCTTCCCCCTCCTTCGCATCGTCCTCCACCTCCCCCTCTACCTTTGCATCGGTGTCTGCCTCCTCCTCCACACGGGCCTCTACCTCCTCTTATGCATTGTCCTCTACCTCTACCACTTACTCTTCCTCTAACTTCACCTCAAACCACCTGGTAGATTTTTGAAATAGAATCAGATTCATGTTTCCTAGATACCCATTTAAATAATTAGATAACCCCAAAAATTTTAAAACCCTAACTGTATTTACCACTGTATATTTTCGATCAGAAACCCCACCTTCTTTCATTGGTGGGTTTCTAATTTTTTCCATTATGCAGGAACACTATATTTTAATCCCAAAACCATGTTCTTCTCTAAATGATGATTTACACCCACCTCTCATCCACTTATCATTATGTTCATTTTTTATTTGTTTTAATTTTACACTTTAAAAAATAACTTATGTTTGTTTCTCTTCTAGTATATAGTTCATGTCACATGAATTCATTTTATTCTAATTTCATGGATTATAAGGCACCTCGCCAAGGATAACTATGTGGTATCAATTTTATTTGTTTCAGATTAAAATTATATGTATATATATGTTATTCTAAAAAAGACACCCTTGTTAGTAGATTATTATCTCGAAATATATATATTGCACAACTATGGGAGGGGGATAAACAAATTAATATATAACTAATCATGTGCAGGGAGGCTCAAAAATGAGACCTCCTTAAATACCACCACAGGATGCAACCACTAGGTTGCGCCCATGGGGATATTGTCTTGAAATATATATTATCAATAGGAAATTTTAGAGTTTTTTAATGGTTATATATTACAACATGTATGTATTAATTATTTTTTTTTAATTGTTTTAATTTAATTATGCAAAGTAATTTTAGATGTAATTGTATTATTTAATTGTTTTTTTATTTTTTAGGAAAAAGTTTTTTGCAAGGTTATCTATGTTTAGAACATAAATTTTGAAGGGTTTAATTTTAATTATTTTTAGAATGAATATTTATCAATTATATATTTCTATGTTGGAATTTTATGAAAAAATGGAGGTTAACTATCAATTTAATTATAATTCTTTTTAAACATTATGTTAATATTTTACTATATGGTTTTCATTATTGATTTTAATCTTTTCTTATATTCTCTATTATGATTTATTGTTTGTTTAACTTTTTTACTTTTAAAACATTTATTCATTTTATAATTTAGTCAACCGACATGAACTGCTTCATTACAATTTTTTTTTTCACACACACACATAGATATATCTATAGAATATGATCTGTGATCTAAAAATTGAATATACATCTATTTGGTTTCAGGTATGAAAAACCAACCTCCCTTGATAATTAGTTTTTCTATTTTCATTATTATAAACTTTAAATTCATTTCATTCCATTGATATTATCTTATATCATAGTATATAATAATTTCTTTGGATATAGTTTTGTAATTTTCTTTTTTCTTGTCATTTAATATTTGTATTCATTTATTTAAAATGTAATTTTCTCAATACCATATTGTTATTCCCGAGTTGTATGACAACAATGGAGGTTAGCTAAAATATTTTGATATTTATTTTAAATTTTAAATTTTATTTACCATTAATTTGTTTAAACTATAAATAAATGAGGGGTTTTCTTTTGTATGATCTTTAAATTATTTTCTATAAATATGTTTTCTTTTAAGTGGTGATGTATCACCATGTTATCATAACTCTAATGATTAGAGTATTGTACATTTCTAGGTTCTTATGGAATGGTTCATTTGTTCTTGACCTGTATGTTTCTCAGTGTCTGATATTATTACCCATTTAAATATCTTAGTATCCGCAAGCTATGATCTAAGATCTCAATAACTGAATCTACTTCTATTTGGTATCACATATTAAAAAAAATTCTCTTGATAATTATTATTTCTACTTTTCATTGTTTCTATTAAAAAGTTTTAATTAATTTTATTCCATTAATATTATCTGAGATCATATCATATGATAATATTTTCTTGTAAATTTACTTTTTAATGAAATTAATTATTATTTATTGAAATTAAATATTTTTATTTATTTTTTTAGAATACAGGTCTCTCAATTCTATATTTCTATACCAGTGTTTTATGATAAAAATGGAGGTCAGATATTGATTTATTTATAATTATTTTTAAAAATTAAGTTAATATTTTATTCTATGGTTTTCATTTTTCATTTTAATGTTTTTTTATATTCTTTATTATGATTTATTGTTTGTTTACATTTTTTCACTTTTGAATCATTTATTCCTTTTATAATTTAGTTAACCAACATAAACTATTTCATTATGATATATATGTTTTTCACACACGCACATAGATATTTCCGAAGAATATGATTTGTGATCTCAAGGGTAATACCCCAAACATCCATGGTATGTTTCGCTTTGAATAATTCAATAGCTTGCATTGTATGCAACTTCGAGATTTTAACACACCACGACCAATCAAACTAACCGTTATGAATAGTAATATCCACTTTTTGAAATTTTATGAATTTTATCTTTCAAAATGGAATTCATTTTTAGATTCGAAATATTAAAATTATCTTAAGGTGAATTTTGGGTATTTTTCTAAAAACTTTCAATTTTTGATGAATAGTGAAAAACATTGAGTTATTGTTTAAAACTGACTTTTTATTTAAAAAATATTTATTTTATTTAAATTTATTTTAGGTAAAAATAGATACATAATACCTATATAAGTTCAATTTAATTCATTGGAGTTATTTTAGAATGAGTTTAGATATATAAAAATTTTATTGAACTTTTTACCGTCTTTTACCCACCTCCTAGGAGAATTTGCAAATTTGAATAAAACTTAATTTTATAGCTTATGTGGGTTGAATTTGAAAAATTCTAGATACATGGTTAATATTAGTAAGTAAAATTTGGTTCAATAAGATGAAAATAATTTTTGGTGAATAGTAACTTTTTACTTTTATTTACCACGGTTAAAAGTAAATAGGGTAATTAAGGGTAAA
Source organism: Viscum album (assembly GCA_963277665.1). Lineage (NCBI taxonomy): Eukaryota > Viridiplantae > Streptophyta > Magnoliopsida > Santalales > Viscaceae > Viscum > Viscum album. The sequence continues at coordinate 453,153,624 of OY728141.1, read as the reverse complement.
AAAGATATCATAATCACCCTAACACATGTCCTAATTCTATTGAATAAGTATAATTAGACCAAAAACAACCTTGGGAATAAAATATTAACCTCTTTGGTCCGCCTGGATTAGATTAGTACATTTATTATTATTTTATTTAAAGAAGAGTTAAAAGAGTTAAAATCAAAGTTTAATAACTAAATCATTTTTAATATAGGGTTATACATAATATAAATTCGACTATAAATATTCATTTGAAAAAAAATATTTCATACATAATGGTATTTTATTTATAATTTTTAGACATTAAATAATTAAATTTATTTATGACACAATGATGATGCAGTAATTACCTTATTAATGAAAGATTAAAATAATTGATATTATAAATATCTAAATAAATCTAATTTTAGACTTTTAAGGAATTCCACTAATTTTCTAGGTTAATATGACATGTTACAGATGATTAAATGATTTTTTTGAAGTAATAATGCTCTTATGAATTTGACAAAAACAAAATACCAAATAGTGTCAAAATTGACATAAAATAGTTTTTAAAACAAATATTATATTATTAATTGATATTATATTTCTAAAATTATAAGGTTCATACAAAGGTCTTAAATAATATTATATATGTCATTAATGAACCACTTGATGTTCACTTGGATGTTTATAGTAATTTTATTAACCATATAATTTAAAAATACAAAGAGACATGGTAAATGTCAAACTATTTAACTAAGAGTTAAATCTAAAATATAAGGTTAATATAGTGACCCAAACTTGTCTAAAACCTATTGGTTGAGTGGTTTTCGACCCATCCCCACCTTATCCTAGAAATAAATCATTTTGGAGCCATTAGAAACCAAAAATTATTTTAATATAAAATAATATTTCAAGTTTTTTCTAAAGTGGCCCTCACCACTCTTATAAAAGGGCACTTCCACTTCTCTCAAATTAACACTTTAAAAGCCATTTGGATCAACCAACCCCTACCCAAATATCCTCTAAATTGTCTTAAATTCATCCTAGAGGCCTTCCTTTAGTCAAAAAAACAACCTAGGTATCCCTTTTGATCAAATCAAAAAGAATAACTTGAAAAAGATGTAAATATTTCATCACCTCATTCAAGTTCTTTTCTTCTTCCACTTCCTCTTTATTATTTCCATTATAAAATAATAACTCTAGTATCTTTTATATACAGTGATTTTATTATAAAAATGGTACAACCATATTCATTATTTTATCCATCCTATAAATGACAAAGTCACCATACGTGTGTACGTACGGATTATTGTCTCCACGTCGTGGTGTAATTTGTTATTCAAATACTTCATCATTTGGATGGGTATAATAATGAGTATAAATGATTTAAATAATAAATATAACATGATAATGATTCTGTATATATGATATACCATTAAATTATATATGATTTTAATATCAAAAGAATGATATTGTAACTCATGCGTACGTACAGATTACCGTATCCACGAACACGATGAGATTCAATCCCCATCGTATCCATTAAAGACTAATTTTCATTTTATGATAAAAAATATTGTTTAAATAATTAATATAATTCTGAATATGAATAATATGCATCCTATTCATAAGAAACATTAATTATATAACAAATCATATAAATGAAAACGAATCAGTTAACTCCTGAAACGATGATACTACTAAAATATCATTAACAAAACAATATTAGAAGATCATATATCATATCATATTTATGTATATAGTTCTTGTATAATTTAATAACAATGATTTAACTATTATAAATGAGGTTAATTTACCCTCGACTAAGGAAAATTACAAGGTAAGGGTTAATTTCATAATCTCTTTATTATCTGAGTTTGTTTTTATGTAAGTATCTATTGGGACCACTTTATCATCCACATCCGTGTTTTCTTAAAAATGTATTTCAAAACATTTTTACTATTTACTATACAATGGTTTAATGTCATTTATACCCTTATTTGACTATATATGTTTTGAAATAAATCTTTCTGTCATTTTCCAAACAATGTACTTTATGACCTTTTTGACAAAATTAAGGTGAGAATGTTTTTTTAACTTATACGGTGGATGTGGCTATTTTTCGCCATTATAACATCATCAAAGCTTCCATTACAAGATTATAATAATATTTTCAAAATAAATGTTTTCTTTTATAATTACATGACTTCTAAATGATTTCAAAATATAAATAGTTATTTCTCTCAAAAAGTTTTTATTTCATCTATGTCAACATCCTTTGACGGATTTTAAGAAGGTTTGAAGTTGATTTATTATGATACAAAACTTCCATATTGTTTTGAAGATTTTGTGATATGTTTGACTATGGATGTATTATTTTTATACCATTCATGTTTTATGTCTATATTTTTTTCATTTCTTATGCTAGTTTTAATAATAATGTTTATGTTATGTTTAAACCTTTTCATATGAGGAATGCATTGGACTTAGTGAGTGACGGGTGGAGCCCGCTATAGCTCCTCAATGCATTGGTAGGTCTCATGAGACAAACTAGTGTCTTGGCACAAGAGCATGAAAAAATCTTATTTGTAGTCTTGGTACAAGGCCTTGACTATGTGGTTATAAAATTTTGAATTATGCATTCCATCATTATGAAAGTGGCTATTGATATTGCATGTGATTATTCGACTAGTAGAATATCCATGTGAATAAGTAAATTGAATAAATTGATTTTATATTTTCCATATTATGCTAAATTTCAAGTTTAAAAGACTTTTGTTTTAGTCTTATACATTTCTCTAAACGTTTTTGCTTATTTATGATATTTGTTTCTATATTGTTATCCTTACTTAGCATCTAAGCTCACCCCTTTCTATGTTTTATTTTTCCCAAGATGTGAAGAAAGATCTTATGATTGACTTGTAGGTATATTCTAAGGGATATGAGTGTGGCCTATGGAGACTATGTTTTTGTAGATTTTTATTTTATAATGTAATGTAAAAATTATGAATATATCTAGTATTTCTAAGGCTACTAAACTGATCAGTCTTTCGGGACATGATTCCTTATATCATGACAATGTTATGTAACAATGCACAGACTCTAGGTAACTAGGGTCAGGACGTTATAGTTGGTATCAGAGGAAGTTTAGTACAAACCTTGAAATCTAGATTTAGAAAAACTCTGATTAGAGCACATTACCCTAAGATAGACATTGAGGATTAGTATAGGAGAACTTCCTAGAATTTTGGTATTATAGAGATTTTGTGAGTTTTCCAAGAAATAAATCCCCATCTATATATGATCAGGTAGAGGCAGCTCTGGAATAGATGTAACTAGGGGTAAAACCTGAAAACACCACTTTGATCTAGACTTGAATGGAAACTGGTTCACGACAATGGGCATTGCTGCACTCTTGGTTAAGACACTCCTGGGGGATATGATTAGGATAATTCTTATTTTCTTTACAGACCATTATGAAGGGTTTATGAGTATATAATTCCTCAAATAAAACATTTTTATGATTATGGATTATATCAATAAACTATTCAATGTATGTTAACTATTTTACAAGTTTGGAATTATGTATTGTGATTCATAAACTAATCTAGTATATGTCATTGTTTATAAATGGCACCTAGTGGAAGGAATAAAAACTATATCAATGCAGGTAATCCATGTAAGGATTTCCCTCTTACTCAAGATAATTTTAGTGGGGCTAGTGAAGCAACTGCTGCTGATCAGCTTATCACCATACTGGGACAACTCACTCAGGTTATGAATAATAACTTTACCCATATAGAGCACCTTGATCCACAACATGGAGGATCAATGTTAGACCTCTTCATGAGGAAACAAACACCAACATTTAATGGGAGTACAAATCCATTAGTAACTAAGAAATGGATAAATTCCTTAGAGAAAATATTTCATGCTTTGGGGAGTAGAGAAAGGAAAAAAGGTTTCAAGGCAGTTTATTACCTCATGGGATATGCAGATCAATAGTGGTCATTAATCCAAAACACAAAGGAAGATGAAGATGTATCGAGTATGGAATGGAGGGGGTTTAAAGAGCTTTTCTTAGAAAAATACTTTCCTTATGACCATCGATTGGATATGGAAAGGCAATTTCTGAGTCTGAGGAAAAAGGAGGACGAGAATGTCGCAAAGTATGAGGCTAAATTTACAAGGTTATCAAGGCATGCAACAGATTATATATGTGACCCAAGGAGTAAGATTGATCGATTATTTTATGGGTTAAAACCATTTCCCCAGAGATCATTATTCTCACAATCCTTCTTATCATACGAAGATATTATCTCATGCGATATCAAGACAGAAAAGGAATTCTCTAATTCTTACAACTTTAAAGAAAAGAAAGAGAAGAAGAGATCTGTTGAACACTCTGGAAATAGAAATAAGGGGAAGAATATAAAAGTTGAATATCCATCCTATAGTAAATGTGGGAAGAAACACCCCAGCACTTTCCTAAAGGGAATGGGCGTCTGTTACAAGTGTGGTGAAAAAGGACACCAAGATCGTGATTGTAAGGGGAAGAAAGAGGTTTTCAATTTTGAATGATACAATTGTAGAGAAAGGGGGAATTATGAAAATTAATGTTCTAAAAACCAATGAAACTTACCTCAGAAAAGGCCAAGGGATAAAGGCCAGAATTATGCTATCACTATTGCTGAGGTTTAATATTTGAAAGACATGGTGGCAGGTAAGTTAATGGTTTCCCCAAGTTTATAAAATGATTTATTTGATTCCGAATCATATCATTGCTTCTTATCTTCCCAGTTTGATAAGAAAATTAGATTTTTTTAATTTGACTTAATAATATATTTTTCAGTCAAAACACCTGAGGGAATTATCATTGTAACAAAGTTTTGTGAATAAGTTCCCATTAGGGAATATAAATGTTTTTTATCTACTGATCTCATCGTCATACACATGATTGAATTTGATATAATCCTTGGTATGGATTCACTTTCGTACTATGATGTGAAAAATTATTTTAAGAATAAATAGGTTACAATTCTCGATGATGATAATAAGTACCTTATCTTTAGAGCAGAAACATCACCACCTAATTCTTATCTAGATCCACCACCAGTAGCTCAACTAAATTCAATTATTGGGGAAGAAGAGAATGAAATAATTTTGGGTGAGTAAAGGAATTTTCAAATAGAGGACGTACTTATTGTGCAAGAATATATTGATTTGTTTCTAGAAGATTTACCTAGACATCCTCCAGAATGAGAAATTGAGTTTTCCATTGATTTAATTCCTTATTCAAGGCCCATATCAAAGACCCTTTATAGAATGGCCACTGTGGAAATAGTGTAACTAAAGAAACCACTCGACGAATTGAGTGATAAGGGATTTATTTGTTCTAGTGTTTCTCCATGGGGATCCCCTATTCTTTTTGTTAAGAAGAAAGATGGATCTATGAGGTTTTGCATTGAATACAGGGTGATCAATGAAATAATAATAAAAAACAAGTATCCCCTACCTCACATTGATGATTTATTCGACCAACTTCATAGAGCTCAATATTTTTCAAAGATTGACCTTTGATCAGGATATCATCAGTTGTGTATAAAAAAGGAAGATATTCTGAAAATAGTATTTTGAACCAGGTACGGGCATTATGAGTTTACAGTAATGCCTTTTCAGTTGACTAATGCACCCTCTGTCTTCATGGATCTAATGAATAGAGTTTTCAAGGAATATCTTGATGACTTTATAGTGGTATTTATTGATGATATCTTGGTATACTCCACAATCTACGAATATCATTAAAATCACCTATGCATTATTCTAAAGACTCTTAGAAGAAATGAATTATACGGTAAATTTAGAAAGTGTGAATTTTGAATTCAAGAGATTTATTTTCTTGGCTATATTATCTCTAGGGATGGAATCTTTTTTTATCCTTCAAAATGGCCAGATCTAGAAAATATAACTAAGGTACACAGTTTTATTGGTTTATCCGGTTATTATCAACGTTTCATCTAGAATTTTTCTCAGTTGTCTAACCCATAAACCAAGCTCACTTGTAAAGGAGTTAAATTTTTTTGGACAAAAGAGTGTGTAGAATGTTTTGAGGAATTGAAGAGAATATTAGTCAATGATCCTATCTTGACCCTACCATTAGAGAATGATGGGTTTGTTATTTATAGTGATGATTCAAAGAAAGGACTTGGTTGTATCCTTATACAGAATGATAGAGTTATTTCCTATGCATCACGGCAGCTAAAAATTTGTGAGAAAGAATATCCTACTCATGATCTTGAGTTAGAAACTGTAATATTTGCTTTGAAGATATGGAGGCATTATATCTATGGTTAAAAATGTGAGATATATACCGATCAGAAGAGTTTGAATTGTATTTTCTCATATAAATAACTCAATATGAGGAAAAAGAGATGGCTTGAACTACTCATGGATTATGATATCACAATAAACTACTACCCGAGGAAGGAAAATAAGGTGGAAGATGCTTTTAGCAGAAAGGATCATGGAGTTTTGAATAAGATGAGAGTTGAAAGGGATATTATTTTCATGGATCTAGTGAAAATGGATTTGGGAATAATCATGGAAGGTGAAACATCAATACTTTTTCAAATGGTCGCCAAACCATCTTTACTAGAAATGATAAAAAGTTCTCAGGATGATGATGAGGAGTTTCAAAAGAAAATTAAAGATGTGACCGATGGGAGATTGAGTTACTTCATATATGAAGGTGGAATTTTGAAATTTGGGAAGAAACTTTTTGTTCCTAAAATACCTGATCTAAAAAGAGAATTTTTGGATGAGGTGCATAGCTCCAATTTCTCTATACACCCTGGTAGCACTATGATGTATTGAGATTTGAAGGAACATTTTTGGTGGGACAACATGAAGATGGAGATTGTTTATTTTTGTGTCAAGATGTATGGTTTATCAACACATGAAAGCTGGAAGGAAACAGGTCGGAGGAGTCATGAAACCTCTTCCCATACCTGTGTGGAAATGGGATAATATTATGATGGACTTTTTTATGGGGCTACCAAAGAAACCTAGAAGGAATGATGCAATATGGGTCATTGTTGATCGTCTTACCAAGTCAGCACATTTTCTTACTATAAGAGAATATTTACCACTTGAACATCTTGGAAGACTATATATTAATGAAGTTGTAAGACTTCATGGAGTACCTCTATCGATTTTTTCTAATCATGATCCCCATTTTACATCAGGATTCTGGAAAATTCTTTATAAGGCCCTAGATACTGAACTTTGTTTGAGCACTGCCTACCACCCTCAAACTGATGGACAATAAAAATGGACTATTCAAACCTTAGAATACATGTTGAGATCTTGCTCACTTGACTTTCAAGGTATGTGAGACCAATATTTACATTTGGTAGAATTTTCCTCTGACAATAGATTCCATTCAAGTATTCAGATGGCATCATATGAATCATTATATGGAAAGAGATTTCACACACCAACTTATTGGGATGATGTTGGTGAAATAAAACTTGTAGGCCCAGAACTTGTGGAGGAAATGATGGAAAAGGTTAAGGTTATCCAAACCTACATCAAATCAGCTCAAAGTAGGAAGAAGTTCTATGCTGATAACTGAAGGAAGGATTTGGAATTTTAGGTAAGAGATCATGTTTTCATGAAGGTATCTCCATGGAAGGGTGTTATACATTTCAGTAATAAGGGTAAATTGAGTCCTAGGTACATTGGACCTTTAGAAATTCTAGAACTAATTGGAACTGTAGATTACCATTTGGCAATGTCTCCAAGTCTCTCTAAAGTCCATGATATGTTCCACGTATCACTGTTGAGAAAATACATGCCCGAACCAAAGCATGTACTCACCTATGAGGAATTAGAACTGGAACCCAATATGTCTTATTATGAAAAAACCTATCAAAATTCTTGATACCAGAGAACAAGTGCTAAGAAATCGGATGACTCGTCTGGTAAAAGTTCTATACAGAAACCATAATATGGAAGAGGCAACGTGGGAACCCGAGGAACTTATGATGAAGAACCACCCGAATCTTTTTATGCAGTAATATTCTAGAAATTTAAATGACGAAATTGTTTGAAGGAGGGAAGAATGAAACACCCCAAGATTCCACAGTATGTTTCCCTTTGAATAATAAAATATCTTGCATTGTACACAACTTTGATATTCTAACACCCCGCGACCAATTAAACTAACTGTTATGAATGGTAATACCCACTTTTTAAAATTTTATAATTTTATCTTTCAAAATGGACTTCATTTTTGGATTTGAAATATTGAAATTAGCTTAGGGTGAATTTTTGGTATTTTTCTAAAAACATTCAATTTTTGATTAAAAGTGAAAAACATTGAATTATTGTTTAAAACTGACTTTTTATTTAAATAATTATTTATTTTATTTAAATTTTTTTAGGTAAAAATAGATACATAATCTTGTGTGGGTTTGAAGATGTACTAGGATCCTGTGGGGGTCTGATGATGTACTATGATCCTCTATGGATCTGATGATTATTTAGGATCCTTTGTGGGTCTTCCTCTTAACAGAGTAAGATGATTCATTAGTTACATATAATCATATTTACTACGGTACCTAAGATATACCTGGTGTGAGCTGAGTCTGTACCGATGTAGTACTTTCCTTTTGTGGTAATACATTGGTGGTATTCATCTCTGTGGTGTACCAGTGTGGTACTTACCTTCGTGGTACTCCTTCCTTTGTGGAACAGTTGAGCTTGGGCTTTTGAGTTGGACTCTATGTTTCCTCATTATTGAGATGGGAATACTTGATAACTTAGGTATATGTATGGGAATATACCTAAGTAGGTTTGTCAGTTGATTTCATGATTTTTGGTTTATCCTTTGTGGATTTTGTGAACCCCTGAGGGTCTCGGGGCCCCTACTGAATATATTTATACTCACCCCTGCACAGTCTATGCCCGCACATTGTTGTGTTTGGTGCAGACAACGGACAGCGCTGACTGAGGACGAGGGTACCAGGACTGGCTAGTGCCCAGAGGTGGACCATACGACGTGTTGGTATGCAGAGGAGATGGGAGGATGTGGATTGTTAAGGAGGCGATATGTACCTACCCTTCAGGTAGGAACCTCAGAGGACGACCCAATAGTTATCTTTCTCTTTCTTCAATTGTATTGTATTTCAGTTGTACTTATACCTTTACTTTTGGGCTTGTATTCCAGCCCCTCTTACTTTTAGAACTCTTTTTTCTATATAGTTTTACTTGTGTTCATATCTCGTTGTGTTCTTGGTTGCATGTGTTTACAGGTTATAAAGGAAATGCCTTCCTAGTTTTAGGAAATATGCTTTTTGGTGCATGTCGACAGCCCCTGGCCTATGGAAAACGGGCTTAGGGTAGTCATGACATGGTCCCTGGGGGACAGGTCATGACAATCATGCTCATTTTTATAGAACATATAACCATTAATTACATTACCATTTTAAGAGAATACATACACACTTGGTCCTCTAGCTAGCCATCGAAGTCATTATGAAATTGAATCTGGATTTTCATCTAAATTATTTAAAATATGGTCCCAAAACCATCCTATAAACTACTAATTATGTGTATTTGATATCCATCTTCCTTCCCTTGATGGATTCAAATTCCTAATAATTTCTTTGTGGGTTTCAACATATGGGAAACCTCTAAAATTTTATAGAAAATGTAAAGGAGGGTTTGCTCCCAATCTATAATATTGATTGTGACAATATCTCTTCTAGAAATTCCTTCACCTATAAACTACCTAGTGTGACGAGATTTCGGTAGATCAATGCTTTCCACAACAGATATGTATTTGGTAAAGAATTCAATGACTTCCTCAACAATATATCACTCCGCAATGCAACCCTCTAGCCAACTTTGATTTTTGACACACCCTTTCAAAATTTTCATATACCATTCAATGGGGTACATCCATCTATAGTGTATAGGACCACATAGTCAAATCTCTATCACCGAGTAAACCATAAAATGAACCATCATATAAAAGAATATTGATCGAAAGAAAATTTCCAATTCACATAATATGATGACAATTTCTCTTTCCATAGTCAACAATTTCACGGGGTTTATAACTTTTCTGCATATAGCTTTGAAAAAGAAATAGATCTTTGTTAATGTATGATATAAATTCTTGGAAAAAATGCAACATAAAGAAATAGACATTAGATCTTGCATCAAAATATGGAGGTCTTATGATTTTAGACTCTTTAACTTTAAATCAATCATTGACACGATGTTCTAGATATTCTATTAATACCCCTATATAACATTTAGATCATTAAAGTAGTTGAAAAACTGATATCTCTCCTAACTAGAAAGATTGTGAGTAGTTTGAGGAAGAAAAGTTCATTTTTCTCCCTTTATTGGTGCCAACTCTTCTCATATTTCCATGTTAACTATGTCCAACATAGCCTTAATTCCATCCTTTGTTTTTTTGGGTGCATTTAGAAACATGATGATGACACTATCACATACATTTTTTCAAAATTCATAACATCAAGAAAATTTCTGACATACAAACAATTCCAGTATGCTAATTCAAAAAAAAATATCTTTTTTCAACTGGTTTTCATCAGGTTTTTTTAAAACGGTTTACCAAAAGTAGTGTCCACATATTTTACTTTCACAAATAGTTGATCACGTGTTAGTGGATATGGTGTTGTACATTTATTTAAACTTCCATCAAATGATGTCATCCAAGATTGGTACTTATGTCATTAGGGAAAAATTTGTGATATCCTAGCAACATAGTTTTTGATGAATGTTTCAACATAATTGACTGTATACCTTGTTCGTCGAAGGGATGCCCTTGAGTTCCTTTAATTCTATATCCTAACAAATTTACATAAGCAGGAAAGTCATTTATTTTTTCATACAACATGTCTCTCAACATGAAATCTTCATTTCTGTAAGAATCATACAACGTAACTCATGAATCCCATAATAATTTCAAATCCTCAATCAATAAATCCAAATAAACATCAATATCATTACATGATTGTTTTGGTCCTGATATAATCATAGATAACATAATGTATTTTCGTTTCATTCATAACCATGGTAGAAATTTATAATTTACCAACATAATCGGCCATGTACTGTGAGTGATGCTTTGAAAACAAAAATTATTCACTCCATTTATAGATAACGCAAGATGAAGGTTTCTTGACTCATTTCCAAATTCAGGATACTCATGATCAATTATCTTCCACTGAGGAGAGTCTATCAGGTGACATTGTTTCCCATATTTATTTCTTGTATTTGCATGCCATTTCATTTTCCCTATTGTCTTCTCACTTTCCTATAGGTTTCTAAACCTTGGAATGATTGTAAAGTACCATACAACTTTCGTAGGACCAGATTCATCTTTCTTGTATTGAGAAACACCACACTTTGGAAATTATCTAAGTGATTTGTGTTCCTTGAAAAATAGTACACAGTCATTCAAGAAGGCATGTATTATTTTAGAGATCATGCCCATCGAGCGTAGCATTTTTTTGGTATTGTATGTTCGGATTATGAGCTCATTATCTTCTAGGATCATGTCATTCAAGTGAGCAAGTAATTCTATAAAACTAGAATTACTCCATCTATTTCCTTATTTCAAATTATATAGCTTCAGTATTGATGATAATACTGTATATTTAGTGCAACCACCATACAATGGAGTCTTTACACAACTCTTTAACTTCTCAAACAATTTGGGGAAATCATGAAGTTCATCTTCAACTATCCTTATCATTTCCTCAATACAATCTTTATTATCATTCACATGTGTAATGACATCCTTGATACAGTCTTCTTCATTATCCACACATTTAATCATATTAGATGATCCATAAAACATATTGATATCTCAACCACTAGTTATATTCTCCTTTTCCCCGTGTTTATTCCAAACTTTATAATTTCGATCTATTTCATAACAGATCAAATGTTCTTTCAACTCCTCTAGACTAATTTTTCTTGAATAATAACTACATAAACACAGACAAAGGATTTGATAAGGGTCATATGTGTGATCTTTTGCAAACATGATGAACTATTTTACTCCATCTTCACTCTTTTGTCATATTATAGGAATCCATCCATTATTCATTCATATCCATCCTATTTTATTTGGTAATATTAATATTTAAAAAAATAAATACACAAAACATTGATATAAAAATTAACCAAGGTTAAAAAAAAGTTATAGACTTTATTTCTCCTTCAATATTTATCCCCAATATCTACTTTCCAAAATCAAGTTCCTTCATTTGGGGTCTTCAAGATAAATCAATATTTAACTCTTCCAGTATTTCCTTTATTGGTCCAAATAAGAAAAATTTATTCTCATAAAGAATTAAAATGAAAAAACTCCCATTATAATACACCTTAATATAGTAGAAATTATTTGTATTACACTATATAAACATTAATTCTACCATAAAATAATTGAAATTCCAGTTACACTATCTTGGTGCCTACTTAATCCCAAAAAAACTCCATTTTTGACTAAAACCAAACCTTCTATTCCATTTATCATGAAAACTTCCAGTTGATCTATATAGATCTCATCCTCTGAATCTCCATGAAGGAAAATAATCATGACATCCATTTGTTCTAGAAATAAACCTTTAATGAAAACCAAACTGAGAACCATCTGAATTATTATATTCTTTACAATAAGAGAAAAAATAAAACTGAAATATAATCCTTCTAATTATTGAAATACATTTACCATTTCCATAGTGTTATTATTTATTTAATTTTCATCCCTATATAATGTAATGTTTTTCTTAATTCTATAAAAATCTAAACTTAAAATATTATGGAAAAACTACATTTCAAATATCCTTTGAAAATTATTTATAAAATCACAGTTCAAATCCAATTAAAAAAACCAACCATTTACACAAATTCCTCTTTAAAATAACACACCCTTTTTAAAACAAACCAATTAGTTCCAAACACTCTTTAATAAAACCCTAATTCCTTTTTTTAAGCATTCAAGGAAACTTCATGTCCCAACAATCTTAATCATTTAAAATGAGAAAAAAAACCCTCTATATTTTACATATTTTCATTTAAAACTTCACATTACCCTTGTTAAAATCAAACCAGCATTAAATATGCTTTCAAAACATTAAAATCCCTTTATGAAAACCAATCAAATTAGTTGAAAAACACTTGGCATGCATCCTAAGTCCATGTTAAGTATTTAAATAATTTTAAATCTATTTAAAACCATAAAATGGTATGTTTAACACATAAATTTTTTTAAGAAACATTTCAAAACACTTGAATCATTTTAAAAGATCCACTTAGGCATTTTCACAAAGACATAAATACCAAGAGAGGCACTTTATAAAGGATACATGAATAAAAAATAACCAAAATTTTATAAAATATAAAGACATAAAAGGTTTATCATATAAATCATGAATAAATACTATGAATTCTATATTTTACTCTTGTAATACTACTAAAGAGTTAATAAGTGATAGATAAAGACACAATTTTCACTTTTCCATGATACTTTTGAACATAAAGTCACATCTCTTCGAAGTGGGAAACCATATTTCACTTTATGATTGAATCGTGTACTACCTAAGCTTGATCCTTACAATATGGTACATTATAAAAAACGTTCCCCTTCTTGAGGGTATAAATTAGGTCAAAGTTAAAGGACTTTAGGTACTCAAACCTTCTTTTCTATCAATGGTTCATTTCACTTTTTTATTAAATTTATTTCAAACACTTGTTTAGTGTATTCCAAAAATATCTCACCCTAAAGATTATACCAATAACACCTCATGGAAATCACCACTATTTTCAAATATAGTACAGGATTTGTGAAGTTTCTATTATGTGTCCTTAAATATATGGACCCATAAGCAACTACATGACCATCCTGGACTAGAACTGTTCAAATATTAACTATTTATACATCACAATATAATCCATACTCATTACCCATCACATTTATGGTTAAGATTGGTGTTTTCATCAATCTCTCATTAAGATCTTAGAAGGATCTCTCATGAACATCTAATAAAAGGAACCATACCAAATTCTTGGTTAAGGCCTTCTTAGCGCTTTTAATCAGAAAGAATCCCAGTTGACACTTTGGTAATAACTGGAAATTATCAAAAAGATTTGGATCTCAAAAACATTATTTGGCCTCCATAAATAAACTATAACATCGAACTTCTTAGGTTCTAAAAATATACTATCCACTAATATCATTTTCCCCATGAAGTGAACTTCTCAGGTGTTAAAAATACGCCATCCACTAATATCATTTTCCCCATGAAGTGTACATTATCAATCCAAAACATACACTTTGAGAGCATGGCATATATTTGATGCTCCCTAAGTTTTATAAAAATTATCTCCAAATATGAAGCATGTTCCACCATCAACTAGGAATACAAGATGATATTATTGAAAAATATGGCTATAAAATTATCTAAATAAGGATAGAAGACCCAATTCATCTCATCCATGAACACTACCATTTTATTTTTCAAACTGAATGACATCACTAGATACCCATACAATACATACGTACTCCTAAATATAGTATGTGGTATGTCAAAATAACTCACCATAAACTGATGATAACTTGATATCAAATCGATCTTAGAGAACACTTTAGCACCTCTAAGTTGATCAAATAGTATATCAATATGTATCAGTGGATATAATTTCATTTCTATCACTTAGAATAACCTCTAATAGTCTACACATATTCTAAATGATCTATTTGAATTTTTATGGAAAAACTAAGGCACCCCAAGGGGGTATAATCATTCATATGATCCCCTTCACCTCAAAGTCATTCAATTGAGTCTTCTTTTCTCATAGCTCTATAGGATCCATCTTATATAGTGAAATATATATATGCTACGCACCTAGTAAGAACACAGTCATAAAGTCAACCTATATCTTGGGTGGTAACCTAGAGAAGTTCTTAGGAAATACATATAGGAACTTTTCAATGATAGTAGGACACACTGACTGATGTTTCTCTCTATCATCCAAAATTACTCTAGAAAAATGGGCTATGATTCTACCCAGCTATAGAAATATAGGTCCTCCATAAATAGTTTTCAAATACAACTCTCTAATATAGACATAATCATCACCCTAAAAAAATATAATTCAACCCATTGATGAAAACAATTGATATAGTAGATACATCACTATAGGGGGGGGGGTTTAATTTTAGTCACAAACTAGATTCACAGTTTTCATGTCACTCAATTTTATTATTTATCAGTTATTATAATTTTTTATTAATAAAATTATATCTACCTAAAATTTACTTGTGTAGTTCATTTTAAATGGAAATAAAAATCAATAAAATGAGATTTACTATCCGATAGAAATAATAACATTGTGGAAATAAAGATTCAATGTAAAAAAATTAAGAAGTCAACAATTATAATCCTTAAAATTCTAAAAAGATATTTATTATCAATTTAATTTCAATCAAATGAACATGTTTCTTTTACAAAATTTATTTGGAGGATCTGTAGAGTTGATCCTAGGTATCCTAGATCCACACCCAAAACATCCTTGACTATATACCTATTGCAAGGTATCAAGTTCTAATCCCAAATATTCAGTGATTATTATCTCATTGGGGGAAATAGGTAACTAATACACCAAGACCCACTTCAATATGATGATCAATGACAACTATACACCAAAAATTCATCAAACATGATGATTTTGACACTACAGATTCTAGACCTAGAAGCTCATCAATATCTTTGATTGGAAATAAAAAAGTTACAGACATGGAATTGATCATGGAAAATTGTACAATGAGAAAATACAAAGGAAATACTAATAGCATTACAAGAATACTACAGTGGTAGCACCTGAGGAGCTAGATTTTTGGCAGAGGTGGGTTCACAGAGGAAAAGGGCTTCACAACATAGATGGGATTCGGCAGCAGAGGTGGGGTATGTGGAGGAGGTGGGTTCATGGAAAGGGAAGGGTTCAGGGTGGAGTTGGGGTTCAACGTGTGGCGGAGATGAGGTTCGCTACAGATGGGGTTCGGCAGCGGAGGTGAAGTTCACGATGGAGGAGGGATTTGTAGTGGTGAAGTATGGATTCATGACAGTATAGGAGGAGGAGGAGGTGGTAGGGTTCTACAAGAGCTTGAGGAGTGCAAGAGAAGGAGGAGACTATTAATGTTTATTTATAAAATCGGGTAAACCTTTTATCAGTTCTAGCTAAAAAACACTGATAAAGGTGTGTTTTATTAGTGTTAAAATAGAAATCACTATATTTATTTATATTTATATATATAAAATAAATATCTTTATTATTATTTTATAATTATTTAAATATATATATTTATTTAGAATTATAATTGTAAATATTTGTATATATTTATTATAATTTTATAATTATTCAATAACTATAAATTTATATATATTTATTTATAGTTATAATAAATATATATTTATTTATAATTATAATTATAAATATATTTATTTATTTATTTAAATATTTATAAAATTATAACAAACATATTTATTACATTTATAATTTTATAAATATATAAAATTAATATATTTATTATAATTTAATAATTATTTAAATATATATGTATTATTTAGAATTTTAATTATAAATATTTGTAGTTATTTATAAATATTTGAATATATTTATACATATATTTATTTAATTACATATATTTATAACTTTATAAGTATAATAAATATATTTATTATAATTTTATAATTATATATATATATTGATTTATAATTATAACTATAAATAAATATTTATTAATTTATATTAAAAAATATAATAAATATATATTTATTTATAATTATAAATTTATAATAAATATATTTATTTTATTTATAATTATATATAATTAATATCTTTATTATAATTTTATAATTATTTAAATATATCTGTATTTATTTAGAAAAACCCATTGAAAAGTACAATTAGTGATTAAACACTTTTAAAATATGAAATGAGGGTACTTGCTTTAATCAAAGTAAGAAAAAACTGATATTTATAAATATATTATTTAATTATATATATTTATAACTTTATAAGTATAAAATATATATTTATTATATTTTTATAATTATACAAATATATATTTATATTTATTTATTTATAATTATAAATATCTTTATAAATATTTGTATATAATTATAAATATATATAGATATATACTTAGTAAAGTATAGATCATAATAAATGAGTTATCACATATATAAAAACAACATGAATAGTAATGATGGTGTAATGTGTAAATAAACATTCATGATGAATACATAATATATGAATGTCAATTATATTCACGCATCAATATATTTATTCACCAAATTCATTGGAAACATATATTTATTTATATATATATATATAATTATATATAAATATATATATTTAAAAATTATTTGTATATAATTATAAATATAATAAATATATTTATTATTTAATAAAATTCATTATAATCTTATAATTATTTAAATATATATTTATTTAATTATAATCTTATAAATACATTTTTTAAATTATATGTATTAGAATTATTAAAAAATATATATTAATTATAAAAATGCGTTTTTTATTTAATGTATTGAATATAAATATAATATTTTTATATAAATTCAAAATATTTTTATTAAAAATGTTTATCAGTGCTTTTAGCTAGCGCTAATAAAGGCCCCCTTTTATCAACGCTTTCTGGTTAGTGTTAATAACAGTTTGCGCATCCCTAGCCTAGATATGTGGTAGTGATTTCTCATGAGGCTCCTATGTAAAGCAACCCTAATGAACACACTTAGTGAAGAACCACCTTCATAACAAATCACCTGCAAGCTTCCTTTGTGAGGGGTCTTATGCATGCCTCCTTCACAAGAGCTCATTCACAAGATTCCTTAATGAGGACACTCCATGAGCTCCCATAATGAAAGCTTATTTGTGATCCTACTTCACAAACACATAACCAAATCCCAACATGGTTTATACCCACTTTAATATAGCATGTTGATCCTATGTGAAATGGTGTCCTCCTAAGGAGATCCTCTGTAAGATCCTAGATTTCTCCATAAGGTATGTTCTTGTTATGTTTCAATTTTAGTCCTCTTTTGTGGTTAATGAAGTGTCTCCTCAAGTTCTTGTGAAGGATACGGGGTGTTCTAGGGGTTTGGGACATGAAAAGGGGGAAAAGGAGGCTTTCTGGGCAGTCTGCATGGTTTAGAAACAGTTTAGAAAACCGTGCGAGGGGAGACCATGCGGGCAATGGAAATCTACATGGTTTGCACATGTTCTGAAAAACTTTGCGAGAGAGAGAGGGCGTGTAGGTAGTAGCCTTCGCATAGTTTTTACACGGTTTGGGAAATCATGTTGGTAAACCGTGTTGCCTAGAAATTTCTAAAAAATTACAAAAATGTCGTTACAGGATTTCTTATACCACTCGGTATTTTCCTTATTTATTCCTCCTCCATCCCTAGTGATGCCCCAAAAGCTCCAAGATCTTCCAAGTATCACTATCCCTAATCTTAGAGCCATTTAGAGTGTCGTTGGTTGCAGATTGAAGATCTGGGTAAGGCTAATTTTCCTCTTACTTTTATTTTTGGTTTAGGGTTTCTATTTTTTCCCCATCTCCATCTAAAGCTCTCAAACCCTTCTTTCTTGGTGAGGTTTAGGGTAAATCTTCAAAGGGTTGGTTGAATTGAGATCTAAGGCTTCGATTGAGAGGGCATTCGCCAATAGATTCAAGGTAGGTGATCTCCCCACATGACCTATTAGACCCTCGCTACTAGTCAGAAACCTCTGGCGTACGGGGAGGTGCGCTTGAGGTCATGTGACGGCCCAGCTCGGGGCACCAGATTAGTGGCTCCTGGGTCGGGGATATTACAAAGAGGTATCAGAGGTAAGTTCTTTTGTCTTTCTCACTATTTGGGGATGGTAGAAAGGATGTTAGGAAAGTGGCGGGCCTTGGTAATGTGCTCATGCTTGGGTGTAGCTAACCCATGTATGGGGAAAACACAACTCACCCTGGGAGGGGATTGTTGTTATTGTTGTGTGTTGTTATATTTGATGATATTTCACTATTGGGTGATGCACTTGTTGTGTGATTTGAAAGTATTGTGATATATCTCTCATGGTCATAAAGGTATGAGGTTGTGCATTCATGCATCATTCTAGGCACCTTTGTAGGAAAGTGACATGCATCATGATAGGCACACACATGGGATGGGTGTGCGGGATATAAAGGTTAGGATACATATGTTTCCTAAAAGTAATGAAATTGTGCCTAATAAGATGGTGTGAATGGGTAAAAAGGAAAGTTAAAGGGGGTAATTAATAATTAGAAAATGGTTCTTGATAAAGAAAAAAAGTGGATTAATATGTGGTAAGAGTAAATTTTAATAGGGAAATTGTTTTGAATCAGGTAAAAGATAAGTCTTCTGACCCTATGGATTAGATACTTATGTTAGCCATGGTATTAGGAGAGATGGCCAAGGGTGGTGATAAGGTTGTGACTGGGCTTGTTTGGGTAGTTTATGCTAACTGTTTCAGTTGTGGAAAGTGATGAGCCTACAAATATCTCAGTTTCCTAGGGTGGTGACCAGATCCTTTGTTATCAGGGCGGAAGGCCAGGGCACAATCGTGACCAGTGTCCCCACCCACTGGTTGAGTTTTGAGCATGCTGTAGGTTAGGCCACGTGCAGTGGTTTTTCAGGAACCACTACTAAAAAAAGGCCATTAGCGACCGCCATTGGCGGTCACTATAGGTGGCTGAAATGCCGCCTTAAGCGACCGCCTGGCGGTCTCTGTAGGCTGACTCGCGGCACCATTAGCGACCGCCATTGGCGGTCGCTAATACTGCCCGGACGGCAGGCTAAAGCAACCGCCAATGGCGGTCGTTAATGCTGCCTGGCAGGCAGGCTATAGCGACCGCCAGAGGCGGTCGCTAAACTTGTAAAAAAAAATTTTAAAAAAAAATCATACCATAATAAATAAATAAATATATATATATATATTAAATCAAATATATATATATATAAAATAATGAAAATATTGATATATATAATATTAAATAAAATATGTATATTTATTTATTAAATAATATATATATATATATATATTAATGAAAATATTTATATATATAATATTAAATAAAATATTTTTCATTTTTTAAATAAAATGTACAAATTGTGTTTTTTCTTCACGGTGGAAAAGCAGACATAAAACAAGGTAACAATCATAAAAAATGGAAAAAGAATTAAGCGCGCGCAACACTTAAAGAACGCATAATGAGCCCTACCGCACATACCGCACGTCCGATTGGCGTGTCGTCTGCGCGTACACATCACGAATAATAATTAGATTGTTTCCCTGTGATTTCAGGTCAATCCGATGTGGTCCGCTATGATTTTGAGCGTGAGACGCCCGTTTTGGCCATTTATGACACCGTAACGGCGTTTCCGGTAACCGCGGGCACACGGTGCGGCCGATTGACGTGTCTTCTGCTCGAACATGTCACAATTTACTCACCCTTTGATGTCGTCTGATTTCAGGTCATTCGGACCTCGTTCGGCCCATTTGGACCCCCCCCCCCCCCCCACGCGCGTTTATCAAGCGCGCGCAACACTTAAAGAACGTATAATGAGCCCTACCGCGCAGACCGCACGTCTGATTGACATTTCGTCTACACATACACGTCAAGAATAATAATTAGATTGTTTCCCTGTGATTTCAGGTCAATCTGATGTCGTCCGCTATGACTTTGACCGTCAGACGCCCGTTTTGGCCGTTTATGACACCGGAAACGCATTTCTGGTCACCACGGTCAAAAGACACATCCGATTGATGTTCCGTCTTCTCGAACACGTCACAATTCACTCACCCTTTGATGTCGTCTGATTTCAGGCCATTCGGACCTCGTTCGGCCCGTTTTGACCCCCCAACGGGCCATTTCAGCGCGCGCTAAGCTGCTGAAAACGACGCATTCGGTCGTGTCGCACGCACCGCACGTCCGATGGACGTGCCGCCTCCTCCTGCATCTCAGGAATAATATTCCTATCATTCTAGTGAGGTTTCAGGTCTTTCGGAGCACGTTTGCTCCGAATTCGACTGCCGCACGCCGTTTTGGTGTTTTAGGACTCCGGAAACACGTTTTCGGCCTCTGCGGTCAAACGGCACCTCCGATTGACGTGCCGTATGTCCGACCATTTCACAATTCACGCAGCGGATGTTGTCGTGCGGTTTCGTGGCATTCAGAGGTTGTTCGGGTGGTTTTGACCCCCAACGCGCCATTTCAGCGCGCGCCGAGCTGCTAAAAATGACGTATTCGGTCGTGCCGCGCGCACCGCATGTCCGATGGACGTGTCGCCTCCTCCTGCATCTCAGGAATAATATTCCTATCGTTCTCGTGCGGTTTCAGGTCGTTCGGAGCACGTTTGATCCGAATTCGACCGTCGCACGCCGTTTTGGTGTTTTATGGCTCCGGAAACGCGTTTCTGGCCGCCGTGGTCAAACGGCACCTCCGATTGACGTGCCCTCTACCCGAGCATTTCACAATTCACGCAACGGATATTTTCGTGCGGTTTCGTGGCATTCGGAGGTCATTCGGGTGGTTTTGACCCCCCAACGCGCCATTTCAGCGCGCGCCGAGCTGCTGAAAACGACGCATTCAGTCGTGTCGTATGCACCGCACGTCCGATGGACGTTCCGCATCCTCCTGCATCTCAGGAATAATATTCCTATCGTTCTCGTGCGGTTTCAGGTTTTTCAGAGCACGTTTGCTCCGAATTGGACCGTCGCACGCCGTTTTGGTGTTCTATGGCGCCGGAAACATGTTTCCGGCCGCCGCGGTCAAACGGCACCTCCAAATGATGTGCTGTCTGGACGACCATTTCACAATTCACGCACCGGATGTTTTCGTGCGGTCTCCTGGCATTCGGACCTCGTTCGTCCCGTTTTGACCCCCCAACGCGCCATTTCAGCGCGCGCCGAGCTGCTGAAAACGACGCATTCGGTCGTGCCGCGTGCACCGCACATCCGATGGACGTGCCGCCTCCTCCTGCATCTCAGGAATAATATTCCTATCGTTCTCATGCAGTTTCAGGTCTTTCGGAGCACGTTTTCTCCGAATTCGACCGCCGCACGCCGTTTTGGTGTTTTATGACTCCGGAAACGCATTTCCGGCCTCCGCGGTCAAACGGAACCTCCGATTAATGTGCCGTCTGTCCGACCATTTCACAATTCACGCAACGAATGTTTTCGTGCGGTTTCGTGGCATTCAGAGGTCGTTCGGGTGGTTTTGACCCCCCAACGCGTCATTTCAGCGCGCGCCGAGCTGCTGAAAACGACGTATTCGGTCGTGCCGCGCGCACCGCACGTCTGATGGACATGCCGCCCCCTCCTGCATCTCAAGAATAATATTCCTATCGTTCTCGTGCGGTTTCAGGTCTTTCGGAGCACGTTTGCTCGAAATTCGACCGCCGCACGCCGTTTTGGTGTTTTATGACTCCAGAAACGCATTTCCAACCTCCGCGGTCAAACGTCACCTACGATTGACGTTCCGTCTATTCGACCATTTCAAAATTCACGCAACGGATGTTGTTGTGCGGTTTCGTGGCATTCGGAGGTTGTTCGGGTGGTTTTGACCCCCCAACGCGCCATTTCAGCGCGCGCCGAGCTGCTGAAAACGATGTATTCAGTCGTGCCGCGTGCACCGCACGTCCGATGGATGTGACGCCTCCCCCTGCATCTCAGGAATAATATTACTATCGTTCTCGTGCGGTTTCAGGTCGTTCGGAGCACGTTTTCTCCGAATTCGACCGCCGCACGCCGTTTTGGTGTTTTATGGCTCCGGAAACGCGTTTACGGCCGCCGCGGTCAAACGGCACCTACGATTGACGTTCCGTCTACCCGACCATTTCACAATTCACGCAATGGATGTTTTCGTGCGGTTTCGTGGCATTCGGAGGTCGTTCGAGTGGTTTTGACCCCCCAACGCGCCATTTCAGCGCGCACCGAGCTGCTGAAAACGACGCATTCGGTCGTGCCGCGCGCACTGCACGTCCGATGGACGTGCCACCTCCTCCTGCATCTGAGGAATAATATTCCAATCGTTCTCGTGCGGTTTCAGGTTTTTCGGAGCACGTTTGCTCCGAATTGGACCGTCGCACGCCGTTTTGGTGTTCTATGGCGCCGAAAACGCGTTTCCCGCCGCCGCGGTCAAACGGCACCTCCAAATGACGTTCCGTCTGGCTGAACATTTCACAATTCACGCACCGGATGTTGTCGTGCGGTCTCGTGGAATTCGGACCTCGTTCGGCCCATTTTGACCCCCCAACGCGCCATTTCAGCGCGCGCCGAGCTGCTGAAAACGACGCATTCGGTCGTGTCGCGCGCACCGCACGTCCGATGGACTTGCCTCCTCCTCCTGCATCTCAGGAATAATATTTCTATCGTTATCGTGCAGTTTCAGGTCTTTCGGAGCACGTTTTCTCCGAATTAGACCGCTGCATGCCGTTTTGGTGTTTTATGACTCCGGAAACGCGTTTCCGGCCTCCGAGGTCAAAATACACCTTCGATTGACGTGCCGTCTGTCCGACCATTTCAAAATTCACGCAACGGATGATGTCGTGCGGTTTCGTGGCATTCGGAAGTCGTTCGGGTGGTTTTGACCCCCCAACGTGCCATTTCAGCGCGCGTCGAGCTGCTTAAAACGACATATTCGGTCGTGCCACGCGCACCACAGGTTCGATGGACGTGAAGCCTCCTCCTGCATCTCAGCAATAATATTACTATCGTTCTCGTGCGGTTTCAGGTCTTTCGGAGCACGTTTGCTCCGAATTCGACCGCCGCACGCCGTTTTGGTGTTTTATGACTCCGGAAACGCGTTTCCGGCCTCCGCGGTCAAACAGAACCTCCGATTGACGTGACGTCTCTCCGACCATTTTACAATTCACGCAACGGATGTTGTTGTGCGGTTTCGTGGCATTCGGAGGTCGTTCGGGTGGTTTTGACCCCCCAACGCGCCATTTCAGCGCGCGCCGAGCTGCTGAAAACGACGTATTCGGTCGTGCCGCGCGCACAGCACGTCCGATGGATATGCTGCCTCCTCCTGCATCTCAGGAATAATATTCCTATCGTTCTCGTGCGGTTTTAGGTCGTTCGGAGCACGTTTGCTCCGAATTCGACCGCCGTACGCCGTTTTGGTGTTTTATGGCTCCGGAAACGCGTTTTCGGCCACCGCGGTCAAACGGCACCTCTGATTGACGTGTCGTCTGTCCGACCATTTCAAAATTCACGCAACGGATGTTGTCATGCGGTTTCATGGCATTCTTAGGTCGTTCGGCCCGGTTTGACCCCCCAACGGGCCATTTCAGTGCGCGCCGAGCTGCTGAAAACGACGCATTCAGTCGTGCCGCGCGCACCGCATGTCTGATGGACGTGCTTCCTCCTCCTGCATCTCAAGAATAATATTTATATCGTTCTCGTGCGGTTTCAGGTCTTTCGGAGCACGTTTTCTCTGAATTTGACCGTCGCACGCCATTTTGGTGTTTTATGACTCCGGAAACGCGTTTCCGGCCTCCGCGGTGAAACGGCACCTCCGATTGACGTGCCGTCTGTCCGACCATTTCACAATTCACGCAACGGATGTTTTCGTGCGGTTCGTGGCATTCGGAGGTCGTTCGGGTGGTTTTGGACCCCCCCAACGCGCCATTTCAGCGCGCGCCGAGCTGCTGAAAACGACGTATTCGGTCGTGCCGCGCGCACCGCACGTCCAATGGATATGCCGCCTCCCCCCTACATCTCAGAAATAATATTCCTATCGTTCTTGTGCGGTTTCAGGTCATTCAGAGCACGTTTGCTCCGAATTCGACCGCCACACGCCGTTTTGGTGTTTTATGGCTCCGGAAACGCGTTTACGGCCGTCGCGGTCAAACGGCACCTACGATTGACATGTCGTCTACCCGACCATTTCACATTCATGCAACGGATGTTGTCGTGCGGTTTCGTGGCATTCGGAGGTCATTCGGGTGGTTTTTGACCCCCCAACGCTCCATTTCATCGCGCGCCGAGCTGCTGAAAACGACGCATTTAGTCGTGCCGCGCGCACCGCATGTCCGATGGACGTGCCGCCTCCTCCTGCATCTCAGGAATAATATTCCTATCGTTATCATGTGGTTTCAAATTTTTCGGAGCACGTTTGCTCCGAATTCGACCGCCGCACGCCGTTTTGGTGTTTTATGACTCCAGAAACGCGTTTCTGGCCTCCGCGGTCAACGACACCTCCGATTGACGTGCCGTATGTCCGACCATTTCACAATTCATGCAACGGATGTTGTCGTGGGGTTTCGTGGCATTCGGAGGTCGTTCGGGTGGTTTTGACCCCCCCAACGCGCCATTTCAGCGCGCGCCGAGCTGCTGAAAACGACGCATTCGGTCGTGCCGCGCGCACCGCACGTCCGATGGACGTGCCACCTCCTCCTGCTTCTCAGGAATAATATTCCTATCGTTATCATGCGGTTTCAGGTCTTTCGGAGCACGTTTGCTCCGAATTCGACCGCCGCACGCCGTTTTGGTGTTTTATGACTCAGGGAACGCATTTCCGGCCTCCGCGGTCAAACGACACCTCCGATTGACGTGCCGTCTATCCAAACATTTCAGAATTCACGCAACGGATGTTTTTGTACAGTTTCGTGGCATTCGGAGGTCGTTCGGGTGGTTTTGACCCCCCCAACGCGCCATTTCAGCGCGCGCCGAGCTGCTGAAAATGACGTATTCGGTCATGCCGCGTGCACCGCACGTTCGATGGACATGATGCCTCCTCCTGCATCTCAGGAATAATATTCCTATCATTCTCGTGCGGTTTCAGGTCTTTCGGAGAACGTTTGCTCTGAATTTGACCGTCGCACCGCCGTTTTGGTGTTTTATAACTCCGGAAACGCGTTTCCCGGCCTCCGCGGTCAAACGGAACCTCCGATTGACGTGCCATCTGTCTGACCATTTCACAATTCACGCAACGGGTGTTGTCGTGCGGTTTCGTGGCATTCGGAGGTCGTTCGGGTGATTTTGACCCCCCCAACGCGCCATTTCAGCGCGCGCCGAGCTACTGAAAATGACGTATTCAGTCGTGCCGCGCGCACCGCACGTCCGATAGACGTGCCGCCTCCTCCTTCATCTCAGGAATAATATTTCTATCGTTCTCGTGCGGTTTCAGGTCGTTCGGAGCACGTTTGCTCCGAATTCGACCGCCGCATGCCGTTTTGGTGTTTTATGGCTCTGGAAACACGTTTTCGGCCACCGTAGTCAAACGGCACCTCCGATTGACGTGCCGTCTGTCCGACCATTTCACAATTCACGCAACGGATGTTGTCGTGTGGTTTCATGGCATTAAGAGGTCGTTCGGCCCCGTTTTGACCCCCCAACGGGCCATTTCAGCACGCACCGAGCTGCTGAAAACGACGCATTCGGTCGTGCCGCGCGCACCGCATGTTCGATGGACGTGCCGCCTCCTCCTGCATCTCAGGATTAATATTCCTATCGTTCTTGTGCGGTTTCAAGTCTTTCGGATCACGTTTGCTCCGAATTCGACCGCCGCACGCCGTTTTGGTGTTTTATGACTCTAGAAACACGTTTCCGGCCTCCGCGGTCAAACGGCACCTCCGATTGACGTGCCGTCTGTCCGACCATTTCACAATTCACGCAACAGATCTTGTCGTGCGGTTTTGTGGCATTCGGAGGTTGTTCGGGTGGTTTTGACCCCCCAACGCGCCATTTCAGCGCGCGCCGAGCTGCTGAAAACGACGTATTCGGTCGTGCCACGTGCACCGCACATCCGATGGACGTTCCGCCTCCTCCTAAATCTCAGGAATAATATTCCTATCTTTCTCGTGCGGTTTCAGGTTGTTCAGAGCACGTTTTCTCCGAATTCGACCGCCGCACGCCGTTTTGGTGTTTTATGGCTCCGGAAACGCCTTTCCGGCCGCCGCGGTCAAACGGCACCTCCGATTGACGTGTCGTCCACCCAACCATTTTAAAATTCACGCAACGGATGTTGTCGTGCGGTTTCGTGGCATTCGGAGGTCGTTCAGGTGGTTTTGACCCCCCAACGCGCCATTTCAGCGAGCGTCGAGCTGCTGAAAACGACGCATTCGGTCATGTCGCGCGCACCGCACACCCGATGGACATTCCGCCTCCTCCTGCATCTCAGGAATAATATTCATATCGTTATTGTGTGGTTTCAAGTCTTTCGGAGCACGTTTTCTCCGAATTCGACCGCTGCACACCGTTTTGGTGTTATATGACTCCGGAAACGCGTTTCCGGCCTCCGCAGTCAAACGACACCTCTGATTGACGTGCCGTCTATCCGACCATTTCACAATTCACGCAACGGATGTTGTCGTGCGGTTTCGTGGAATTCGGAGGTCGTTCGGGTGGTTTTGACCCCCCCCAACGCGCCATTTTAGCGCGCACCGAGCTGCTGAAAACGACGTATTCGGTCGTGCCGCGCGCACCGCACGTCCGATGGATGTGACGCCTCCTCCTGCATCTCAGGAATAATATTCCTATCGTTCTCATGTGGTTTCAGGTCTTTCGGAGCACATTTGCTCCGAATTCGACCGCCGCTCGCCGTTTTGGTGTTTTATGACTCCGGAAACGCGTTTCCGGCCTCCGCGGTCAAACGGTACCTCCGATTGACGTGCCGTCTGTCCGAACATTTCAAAATTCACGCAATGGATGTGGTCGTGCGGTTTCATGGCATTCAGAGGTCGTTCGGGTGGTTTTGACCCCCCAACGCGCCATTTCAGCGCGCGCCGAGCTGCTAAAAACGACGTATTCGGTCGTGCTGCACGCACCGCACGTCCGATGGACGTGCCGCCTCCTCCTGCATCTCAGGAATAATATTCCTATCGTTCTCGTGCGGTTTTAGGTCATTCGGAGCACGTTTGCTCCGAATTCGACAGCCGCACGCCGTTTTGGTGTTTTATGGCTCCAGAAATGCATTTTCAGCCACCGCGGTCAAACGGCACCTCCGATTGACGTGCCGTCTATCCGACCATTTCACAATTCACGCAACGGATGTTGTCGTGCGGTTTCATGGCATTCGGAGGTCGTTCGGCCCGTTTTGACCCCCCAACGGGCAATTTCAGCGCGCGCCGAGCTGCTGAAAACGACACATTCGGTCATGCCACGTTCACCGCATGTCCGATGGACGTGCCGCCTCCTCCTGTATCTCAGTAATAATATTCCTATCATTCTCGTGCGGTTTCAGGTCTTTCGGAGCAAGTTTGCTCCGAATTCGACCGCCGCACGCCATTTTGTTGTTTTGTGACTCCGGAAACGCGTTTCCGGCCTCCGCGGTCAAACGACACCTCCAATTGTCGTGCCGTCTATCCGACCATTTCACAATTCACGCAACAGATGTTGTCGTGCGGGTTTGTGGCATTCGGAGGTCGTTCGGGTGGTTTTGAGCCCCCAACGCGCCATTTCAGTGCGCACCGAGCTGCTGAAAACAACGTATTTGGTCGTGCCGCGCGCACCGCACGTCTGATGGACGTGCCTCCTCCTCCTGCATCTCAGGAATAATATTTCTATCGTTCTTGTGCGGTTTCAGGTCGTTCAGAGCACGTTTTCTCCGAATTCGACCGCCGCACACTGTTTTGGTGTTTTATGGCTCCGGAAACGCGTTTCCAGCCGCCGCGGTCAAACGGCACCTCCGATTGACGTGCCGTCTGCCCGACCATTTCAAAATTCACGCAACGGATGTTGTCATGCGGTTTCGTGGCATTCGGAGGTCGTTCATGTGGTTTTGACCCCCCAACGCGCCATTTCAGCGCGCGCCGAGCTGCTGAAAACGACGCATTCGGTCGTGCCGCGCGCACCGCACGTCCGATGGACGTGCCGTCTCCTCATGCATCTCAGGATTAATATTCCTATCGTTCTCGTGCGGTTTCAGGTTTTTCGGAGCACGTTTGCTCCGAATTGGACCGCCACACGCCGTTTTGGTGTTCTTTGGCGCCGGAAACGCGTTTCCGGCCGCCGCGGTCAAACGACACCTCCAAATGACGTGTCGTCTGGCCGACCATTTCACAATTCATGCACCAGATGCTTTCGTGTGGTCTCGTGGCATTCGGACCTCGTTCAGCCCGTTTTGACCCCCCAACGCGTCATTTCAGCGCGCGCCGAGCTGCTAAAAACGACGCATTCGGTCGTTCCGCGCGCACCGCACGTCCGATGGATGTTCCGCCTCCTCCTACATCTCAGGAATAATATTCCTATGGTTCTCATGCGGTTTCAGGTCTTTCGGAGCACGTTTGCTCCGAGTTCGACCGCCGCACGCCGTTTTGGTGTTTTATGACTCCGGAAACGCGTTTCCGGCCTCCGCGGTCAAACGGCACCTCCGATTGAGGTTCCGTCTATCCGACCATTTCACAATTCACGCAACGGATGTTGTCGTGCGGTTTCGTGGCATTCGGGGGTCGTTCGGGTGGTTTTGACCCCCCAACGCCCCATTTTAGCGCGCGCCGAGCTGCTGAAAACGACGTATTCGGTCGTGCCGCGCGTACCGCACGTCTGATGGACGTGCCGCCTCCTCCTGCATCTCAGTAATAATATTCCTATTGTTCTCATGCGGTTTCAGGTCTTTGGGAGCACGTTTGCTCTGAATTCGACCGCCGCACACCGTTTTGGTGTTTTATGACTCCGAAAACGCGTTTCCGGCCTCCGCGGTCAAACGGCACCTTCAATTGACGTGTCGTCTGTCCGACCATTTCACAATTTACGTAACGGATGTTGCCGTGTGGTTTCGTGGCATTCGGAGGTCATTCGGGTGGTTTTGACCCCCCAACGAGCCATTTCAGCACGCGCCGAGCTGCTGAAAACGACGCATTTGGTCGTACCGCGCGCACCGCACGTCCGATGGACGTGCCGCCTCCTCCTGCATCTCAGGAATAATATTTCTATCGTTCTCGTGCGGTTTCAGGTCTTTCGGAACACGTTTTCTCCGAATTCGACCACCACACGCCGTTTTGGTGTTTTATGACTCCGGAAACGCGTTTCTGGCCTCCGCGGTCAAACGGTACCTCCGATTGACGTGACGTCTGTCTGACCATTTCAAAATTCACGCAACGGATTTTTTCGTGCGGTTTCGTGGCATTCGGAGGTCGTTCAGGTGGTTTTGACCCCCCAACGCGCCATTTCAGCGCGCGCCGAGCTGCTGAAAACGACGTATTCGGTCGTGCCGCGCGCACCGCACGTCTGATGGATGTTCTGTCTCCCCCTGCATCTCAGGAATAATATTCCTATCGTTCTCGTGTGGTTTCAGGTCGTTCGGAGCACGTTTGCTCCGAATTCGACCGCCACACGCCGTTTTGGTGTTTTATGGCTCCGAAAACGCGTTTCCGGCCGCCGCGGTCAAACGGAACCTCCGATTGACGTGCCGTCTGCCCGAACATTTCACAATTCATGTAACGGATGTTGTCGTGCGGTTTTGTGGCATTCGGAGGTCATTCAGGTGGTTTTGACCCCCCAACGCGCCATTTCAGCGCGCGTTGAGCTGCTGAAAACAACGCATTCGGTCGTGTCGCGCGCACCACACGTCCGATGGATGTGTCGCCTCCTCCTGCATCTCAGGAATAATATTCTTATTGTTCTCGTGTGGTTTCAAGTTTTTCAGAGCACGTTTGCTCCGAATTGGACCGTTGCACGCCGTTTTGGTGTTCTATGGCGCCAGAAACGCGTTTCCGGCCGCCGCGGTCAAACAACACCTCCAAATGACGTGTCGTCTGGCTGACCATTTCACAATTCACGCACCGGATGTTTTCCTGCGGTCTCATGGCATTCGGACCTCGTTCGGCCCATTTTGACCCCCCAACGCGCCATTTCAGCGCGCGCCAAGCTGCTGAAAATGACGCATTCGGTCGTGCCGCGCGCACCGCACGTCCGATGGACGTTCCGCCTCCTCCTGCATCTTAGGAATAATATTTCTATCGTTATCGTGCGGTTTCAGGTCTTTCGGAGCACGTTTGCTCCGAATTCGACCGTCGCACGCCGTTTTGGTGTTTTGTGACTCCGGAAACGCGTTTCCGCCCTCCGCGGTCAAACGACACCTCTGATTGACGTGATGTCTGTCCGACCATTTCAAAATTCACGCAAAGGATGTTGTCGTGCGGTTTCGTGGTATTCGGAGGTCGTTCGGGTGGTTTTGACCCCCCAACGCGCCATTTCAGCGCGCACCGAGCTGCTGAAAACGACGTATTCGGTCGTGCTGCGCGCACCGCACATCCGATGGATGTGCCGCCTCCTCCTGCATCTCAGGAATAATATTCCTATCGTTCTCGTGCGGTTTCAGGTCTTTCGGAGCACGTTTGCTCCGAATTCGACCGCCGCACGCCGTTTTGGTGTTCTATGACTCCGGAAATGCGTTTCTGACCTCCGCGGTCAAACGGAACCTCCGATTGACGTTCCGTCTGTCCGACCATTTCAAAATTCATGTAACGGATGTTGTCGTGTGGTTTCGTGGCATTCGTAGGTCGTTCGGGTGGTTTTGACCCCCCAACGTGTCATTTCAGCGCGCGTCGAGCTGCTGAAAACGACGTATTCGGTCGTGCCGCACGCACCGCACGTCCGATAGACGTGCCGCCTCCTCCTGCATCTCAGGAATAATATTCCTATCGTTCTCGTGCGGTTTCAGGTCGTTCGGAGCACTTTTTCTCCGAATTCGACCGCCGCACGCCGTTTTGGTGTTTTATCGCTCCAGAAACGCGTTTTCCGCCGCCGCGGTCAAACGACACCTCCGATTGACGTGCCGTCTGTCCGACCATTTCACAATTCACTCAAAGGATGTTTTCGTGTGGTTTAATTGCATTCGGAGGTCGTTTGGCCCGTTTTGACCCCCCCAACGGGCCATTTAAGCGCGCGTCGAGCTGCTGAAAACGACGCATTCGGTCGTGATGCACGCACCGCACGTCCGATGGACGTGCCACCTCCTCATGAATCTTAGTAATAATATTTATATCGTTTTTGTGCGGTTTCAGGTCTTTCGGAGCACGTTTGCTCTGAATTCGACCGCCGCACGCCGTTTTGGTGTTTTATGACTCCGGAAACGCGTTTCTAGCCTCCGCGGTCAAACGGCACCTCCGATTGACGTGCTGTCTGTCCGACCATTTCAAAATTCACGCAACAGATGTTTTCGTGCGGTTTCGTGGCATTCGGAGGTCGTTCGGGTGGTTTTGACCCCCCAACGCGCCATTTCAGCGCGCGCCGAGCTGCTGAAAACGACGTATTCGGTCGTGCCGCGGGCACCACATATCCGATGGACGTGCCGCCTCCTCTTACATATCAGGAATAATATTCCTATCGTTCTCGTGTTGTTTCAGGTCGTTCAGAGCACGTTTTCTCCGAATTCGACCGCCGCACGCCGTTTTGGTGTTTTGTGGCTCCGGAAACGTGTTTCCGGCTGCCGCGGTCAAACGATACCTCTGATTGACGTGCCGTCTGCCCGACCATTTCACAATTCACGCAACGGATGTTTTCGTGTGGTTTCGTGGCATTCTTAGGTCGTTCGGGTGGTTTTGACCCCCCAACGCGTCATTTCAGCGCTCGCCGAGCTGCTGAAAAGGACGCATTCGGTCGTGCCGCGCGCACCGCACATCCGATGGACGTGCCTCCTCCTCCTGCATCTCATGAGTAATATTCCTATCGTTCTCGTGCGGTTTCAGGTTTTTTCGGAGCACGTTTGCTCCGAATTGGACCGCCGCACGCCGTTTTGGTGTTCTATGGCGCTGGAAACGCGTTTCCGGCCGCCGTGGTCAAACGGCACCTCCAAATGACGTGATGTTTGGCCGACCATTTGACAATTCACGCACCAGATGTTTTTGTGCGGTCTCGTGGCATTCGGACCTCGTTCGGCCCGTTTTGACCCCCCAACGCGCCATTTCAGCGCGCGCCGAGCTGCTGAAAACGACGCATTCGGTCGTGCCACGTGTACCACACGTCCGATGGACGTGCCGCCTCCTCTTGCATCTCAGGAATAATATTCCAATCGTTCTCGTGCGGTTTCAGGTCTTTCGGAGCTCGTTTGCTCTGAATTCGACCGACGCACGCCGTTTTGGTGTTTTATGGCTCCGGAAACCCGTTTCCGGCCTCCGCGGTCAAACGACACCTCTGATTGACGTGACGTCTGTCCAAACATTTTCCAATTCACGCTACGGATGTTGTCGTGTGGTTTCGTGGCATTCGGAGGTCGTTCGGGTGGTTTTGACCCCCCCAACGCGTCATTTCAGCGCGTACCGAGCTGCTGAAATCGGCGTATTCCGTCATGCCATGCGCACCACACGTCTGATGGACGTTCTTCCTCCTCCCGCATCTCAGGAATAATATTCCTATCGTTCTCGTGCGGTTTCAGGTCTTTCGGAGCACGTTTGCTCCGAATTCGACCGCTGCACGCCGTTTTGGTGTTTTATGACTCCGGAAACGCGTTTCCGGCCTCCGCGGTCAAACGGCACCTCCGATTAACGTGCCGTCTATCCGACCATTTCAAAATTCACGCAACAGATGTTTTCGTGCGGTTTCGTGGCATTCGAAGGTCGTTCGGGTGGTTTTGACCCCCCAACGCACCATTTCAGCATGCGCCGAGCTGCTGAAAATGACGTATTCGGTTGTGCCGCGTGCACCGCACGTCCGATGGATGTGCTGCCTCCTCCTGCATCTCAGGAATAATATTCCTATCGTTCTCGTGCGGTTTCAGGTCATTCGGAGCACGTTTTCTCCAAATTCGACCGCCACACGCCGTTTTGGTGTTTTATGGATCCGGAAATGTGTTTCAGGCCGCCGCGGTCAAACGGCACCTCCGATTGACGTGCCTTCTACCCGACCGTTTCACAATTCACGCAACGGATTTTTTTCGTGCGGTTTCGTGGAATTCGGAGGTCGTTCGGGTGGTTTTGACCCCCCAACGCGCCATTTCAGCCCGCGCCGAGCTGCTGAAATCGACGCATTTGGTCGTGGGGGCTGTCCGGGGGTGCGAGGGGCTGTCCGGGGGTGCGGGGGGGTTGTACGGGGGTGCGGGGGGACTGTACGGGCATGCGGGGGGCTGTACGGGGGTGCGGGGGGGGGGGGGGCTGTATGGTGGTGCGGGGGGCTGTACGGGTGTGCGGGGGGCTGTACGGGAGTGCGGGGGGGCTGTATGGGGGTGCGGGGGGGGGGGGGGGGGGGGGGCTGTACGGGGGTGCGAGGGGGCTGTACGGGGGTTGTGGGGGGCTGTATGGGTGTGCGGGGGGGCTGTAAGGGGGTGCGGGGGGGGCTGTACGGGGGTGCGGGGGGGGGGGGCTCTTCGGGGGTTCGGGGGGCTGTACGGGTGTGTGGGGGGGCTGTCCGGGGGTGCAGGGGGCTGTACGGGGGTGCGGGGGGGCTGTACGGGGGTGCGGGGGGCTGTACGGGGGTACGGGGGGGCTGTACGGGGGTGCGGGGGGGCTGTCCGGGGGTGCGGGGGGCTGTACGGGGGGTGCGGGGGGCTGTACTAGGGTGCGGGGGGCTGTACGGGGGTGCGGCGGGCTGTCAGGGTGTGCGGGGGGGCTGTACGGGGGTGCCGGGGGGCTGTACGGGGGTGCGGGGGGGCTGTACGGGGGTGCGGGGGGGGGGGGGGGGCTGTCCGAGGGTGCAGGGGGTTGTACGGTTGTGCGGGGGGTTGTTCGGGGGTGCGGGGGGGCTGTACGGGGGTGCGGGGGGTTAGAGTTTTTAAATGCACGCCTTAGATAATATTAGCTATCATATAATAAACAAGAAAATAAAGAAATTATAAGTACACAACCTTCTAATTTAAATTAAATGAATACATACAGTACATCAATGTCAACCCCACCAGTAAAAACAAAAAACATATCTCATGAATATATGATGCGTCACGCATTGTCATCAATGCTACCTCCTTCTAGTGGGCCAGGGGCCTACAACAAATAAACATTATAAATATTTTAATAACAACAATAATTTAAATTAAATAAATAAATACAGTATATACCTGCATCGTATGATCCCCTGCACCATCAGCTCGACGCACATATTCCCGCAGTGCTCTAACCTCAGCTGTCAATTGCGCATTTGCCTCCTCGGAAGCGCGCAGCCGTGCCTCAAAATATGACATCTGCTGTGTCATATGAGCAACAGCAGGACCGACAACTGCAGCGCATGACACTACAGAACGAGGAATCCCTGCTCCATAGGTCAAACTATAGCCATGCCCGTCCCGACCGATAATGCGATGAAAGATCTCATCCCATCGCATGGGAAGCTATCGCTGGTCCTCTGGTAGATGTTCTAACTCAGCTTCAAATTGAGCCTGTGAAATATTTAAATATATATAAATATATATATGTTAATATATAGATTTATGTAATTATTGGTAAGTACAGACACTTACTATCAATGCTGCAACCTCTGGATCATTGCGATCACGAGTCCTCATCCACACCGACATTTTATCAGTTGCTGCACCTTGCTCTCGCAACTGTATATTAAAAGAATATAAACACAAAACCATATTAATTAATAAATTAAAAAATGAATAATATATACCTCATGTCGGATCTGAGACACGTGACGAGTCCCGAACCTGTGAGGTGGTCCCTGCAACGCTTGATTCTTAGAATGGCGTGTTGACACCTCCTACATTCAATTCATTCAAATTTCAAACAAATCACATATTCTTGAAAATATATATACACCAAAATAATTATTATACAAATCGCAACACCCTCAGTAGACCAATATGCAACCAAGTCACGCCACTAAGTCGGGAGGACACCTCTCGGGACTTTTTCCAAAATGTCTAGGGCACCCACATTTGGTACCCAGTGGTCCCTCTTCACTTTGCCTTTATAATCTTTCCACATCTTACGGCATTTTCTCATACACACGAGCCGAAACTCTTCAGGGCATACTTAAAAATTTTTCTATAAAGAAAATAATCAAACATATTAGTATTCTTTATACATAGAAAATAAAGTAAAATGATTTTCTTACCTGAACCTCCCTCCATAGACGATCTAATGTGTCCTGAGGGATAGAAGCCCAGTCACGCGTGGTCAATAGAAATCGATGTGGGTCACGTATGATATGACACAGCTGATGAATAAATTCCGGGGCATTCGGTCCCACAGGATGAAAAACCTCATCAAATGAAACATCTATCGTCGTGTCAGAATTCCATGATAATATGCCACGACCAGGGCCTCTCCTGCGAGAGGAAGAAGCAGCCGAGTCTGATCCTGTTGAAAACAATTTTATATATAAATTGACAAATGTTATATATATATATATATGTATGTCAATTACATAAAAAATATAGACAATGACCTTCAAACATACCTCGACCCTGAGACGTAGATGCCTCAAATAGATGATGTGGATCTTCTGCCTCTTCCCCTGACATGTCTGCAGTCATAGAAAACATCAGTAATGAGTCCAAAGTGTTTAAAAGATAAATTGGATTGTTCTTAAAAAATAAAACTTGTACAACTGTTAATCAAAAAAAAAAATGGATTGAATAATTACTTGTGAATGAATTTTAAAAAATCAGAAAGTTAACAAAACAGATATACAAATTATGTACAAAACCAGTCAATGCATAGCCAAATTTCAGATAGAACTAATAAAAATTCAAGCAGCACATGAATCAGATGAATAATACCTCAAAGGGATGATACACCGACCATAACATCAATAAATCAAGAGTAAAAACAACCTAAATATTTATTATTGAATTAAAACTTACAAAAGTGAGGATTAAAACTTATAAAGATTTATAAAATGATTAGATAATTTATGATATCCTAGGACATTCTACTGAATAGCGGGAAAACAATTATACCTTTCATTAAGAATGAAAATCGACCGTTTATCCTTCAACAGCCGCTCTGACCCAATAAATATCTTCTTCACGTTGAACTATGGTATGTTGATCAAGTTGTTAGTAAACAAACGGAACAGTCTCGGGTTCATCTTCTTCAAATAAAAACACTCCTCGCCGAGACATTTTGACAACAACTTGCCAACTTGGATCCGAAGGCAAAGTAACGAAGAATACTTGTTCCGCTTGTGATGTCAAAATGAAAGGTTCATTCTCAACTCGTTCATTATTTCTGTATAACATATAGTTAAAATTCACCAATGAAAACTGATATTGATCGACTTTACATCCACGCACTGGATCAACCCAATTACACTTTAACAATATGTACTTCAAACCGTGTGTGTATACAACTTCAATGATGTCTGTCAATTGACCATAGTAATAACCAGAATCGACAAAGGGACAACCGATGCCACTGTTTTTTATTGCTCGTTTGTCTTCAACATCTTTAATGCGAAATCGAAAACCATTAGAATCAATAGATTTATAATGACGATCCGTTATAGATGGACCCTCAGCCAGTTGGATAAATACTTCAGGTAGCGTGGGGTCCCCTAACTCCCTCAGCTTACGAACCTACATAATTTATAAAAATCAATTCTGATATATGCAGAAAGAATTAGTATAATACGTCACTCATAATGAAAATCAATTTATACATACATAATCCTTTAACCAATCATGAAATGATGCATAATGAGATTGTTGAATTTGCAACTCAGTCGCACGATGCATCGCTTCTTTTATCTCATTAATGTGTTTCCTGCAAATGATAACGCGATGTTTAAAAGATCATCTTATGCAAACAAAACATGTAAAAGTTATACAAGCACATTTATAAGATACTTACTGCATTAATGGTGCAACTGATGGAGTATTGAATAAGATATATTGATGTGATTGTATCCACTCGATGTTGTCCATATCAAATGTGGTTCCTTCTCCAACTGGACCATCATGAATCCGAGAGGTCTTATCTAATTTTGTTTCAACATCCGTAAGATATTCTGCACAAAAGGTAGTACACTCATCCATCAAATAACCATTGGCTATTGATGCCTCTGGACGAGCTCTGTTGCGTACAAATCTTTTCAATGTACTCAAATACCGTTCAATAGGATACATCCACCTGAATTGCACTGGACCAGCAGCCATTACTTCATCAGTTAGGTGCACTATCAAGTGGACCATAACATCGAAAAAAGAGGGGGGGAAAAGTTTCTCAAAGTGACAAAGCGTAAGTACAATTCGGTCCTGCAAACTTTTTAAATCACTCATTCGTTGATTTCTTAAACAAAGCTGTCTAAAAAAATTACTCATCTCAATCAAGGGCTGAACAACATTGGGGGATAAACAATCACAAATTGCGATTGGAATCAACTACTGAAGTAATATCTGATTGTCATGACTTTTCAACCCTTGTAATGTCTTTCTCGTCAGATTCACACACTTTGAAATATTAGAAGAATAACCATCAGGCACCTTGACCATCTTCAAAATGGAAAAAAAATGTTTCTTTCTCCTCTATAGTCATCGTATACTATGCATCAGGCATATATGCCTTGTTTCCCTCAGCTAACTGTAAATGCAACTGTTTCCTTAAACCCATTTCTTCCAAATCACGGCGTGCATTAACATGGTCCTTTGATTTTCCACTGACACCTAAAATGGTCTACAATATGTTATCAAAAACATTTTTTTCAATGTGCATGACATCCAAATTATGCCTCAACATGTTAGTTTTCCAATACGGAAGACTATAAAAAATACTTTTCTTTTTCCAATTGTGACTGCGCTGCCTACCCGCAGCACGAATATTACGTACTGGAGGAGCCACCAAATCCTGAATTTAATATACCGTGCGGATGTTTTATTCCTCAATCTGCGATAACATTTCGACTCCTATCATGATCTTTGGTGCTGGGCTGAACTCTCTAGAACCATCAAATGTCACTCTGTCCTTTCTGAATTTGTGCTGAGGAGGGAGAAAACGCCTGTGACCCATGTATGCCCATTTTTCGGAATGTTTAAGCCATACAGATTTTTTACTTTTATTGCAACAAGGGCAAGCAAATTCCCCTTTCGTACTCCAGCCTGATAAATTTTCATAAGCTGGGAAGTCATTGATTGTCCACAATAAAGCAGCATGCAGTTTGAACATTTCATTCGTTTCGCAGTCATAAGTCATCACACCATCGCCCCAAAATTCATTCAACTCATCAATCAATGGATGAAGGTAAACATCAATCTTATCCCCCGGACTTTTAGGTCCATCAATAAGAGTAGAAAGTAATATAAATTGTTGCTTCATACAAAGCCACGGAGGAAGATTATATGGAACCAACACCACGGTCCATGTGCTATGAGTTGCACCAACGATAGACTTGAATGGATTGAAACCATCTGCTGCCAATCCCAATCGGACATTACGAACATCTTTAGCAAAGTCGGGATGTCTCTTATCAAATTCCTTCCATGCATGAGAGTCTTCCGGGTGGGTTAACATATCACTTTCATGAACTCTTTCTGCATGCCATCTCATTAAATTAGAAACTTTAGATGACATAAAAAATCTTTTCAACCTGGGTTTAAGGGGA
The DNA here is from genome assembly GCA_963277665.1 of Viscum album. Lineage (NCBI taxonomy): Eukaryota > Viridiplantae > Streptophyta > Magnoliopsida > Santalales > Viscaceae > Viscum > Viscum album. The sequence continues at coordinate 453,114,102 of OY728141.1, read as the reverse complement.
AAGTAACACATTTGCTTTACGGCAATCGGTTTCCCCTGTATCGCAATCTGACTTTGATGAGTATTATTTCCCCTGTTCTCTTTCCACCTGGAAGCACCAAAAACTGTACAAATATCCAAATGGGCAGTTTCTTTTCTAAACAACATACAGTTGTTTGTACATGCATCTATGGTCTCATATGTAAAACCTAAGTTCTCTGTCAACTTACGAGCATAGTCATATGACTCAAGAATCTTAGCGTTGATAGGAAGAACTTTTTTCAATAAAACCAAAAGCATGTCGAATGATGTGTCTGACCAATTATTCAAAGTCTTCAAATGCAACAACACCACGATAAACGACAGTTTATTGTAAGAAGTACATCCAGGATATAATTCTGTTTTCGCATCATCAAGTGCTTCATAAAACCTCCTCGAATCACGATATGCACCAGAGCGAAGATTTATCTCATCGGTCTCAAGATTCTGGATGTCAATGCCTTCAAGATCAATCCCACGTACCATTTCAGTAAGCATTTCATGCATTGGATCAGTCATCCTTGCATCAACATCCATCTGAGCTGCATCTATATTTTGACAACAAACATATTCTTCTCCATGACGAGTCCAAATCTTATAATTTTTCAGAAATCCATTAAAGAAAAGGTGCTCCCTAACAGTATCTCGTGTGAATTGATATATGTTAGAACATTTTCTACATGGACAACTAATATAGTCACTTCCAAATCCTCTCGTGAAGTCAATAAACTGCATAATGTCATTGAAATACTCTCTAGATGTTCGATTTGGAATATCAATCCAACTCTTATCCATAATAAGATCCCTATAAAAAACATTTACATAAAACTTATTACATTTTCATTTTTGATATCAAATATATTTAAAATAAATACTAACTAATTGTTTGTGAACCATTTATAAAATAATAATGTAAGTGAAAGCCCATGTCATACCTGATTGTGCTACAAACCTGGAAGGGAGGGGAGCCGACGGCAGTGCTTTGATGGAGAGGAGCGGTGGGGAGCCGGAGCCGGAGCTGGTGCGGCGAGGGAGTGGATGGTGAAGGAGGGGACGGGTGGCGGTGGTGCGGCGAGGGAGGGGACGAAGACGAATGGGACGGGGGGGGGGGGGTTGGTGGGGTGTGGGGTGTGGGGGTGTGTTCGGGGTGCTGGGGGGAGGGACGAGGGGGTGGAGGGCCGAGGGTGGAGGTCGGAAGCCGGAGGGGCTGGAGGCCGAAGGCCGTAGGGCTTCCAGAGGGCTCCTGAGGGCTTCCGGGCTGCCGGAGACAGGTGGCGGGAGGCCGCAGGGCGGCCGTAGGGCGGAGGGCGGCTGGAGCCAGAGGGCGGCCGGGGAGGGCGGGGCCGGCAGAGGGCTACCGGAGGGCTGTCGGAGGTGGGTGGAGGGAGGCTCGAGGGCAGAGGGAGGTCGCAGGGCGGCCGTAGGGTGGAGGGCGGCCGGAGCCGGAGGGCGGCCGGAGGAGGGCGGGCCGACAGAGGGCGGTCGGAGGGCAGCCGGAGGGCGGCCGGAGGGCGGCCGGAGGGCGGAGGGTGGCCGGAGGGTGGCCGGCCGGAGGGCGGGCCGGCGGAGGGTGGGGCTGCGGAGGGCGGGCCAGCGGAGGGCGGGCCGGTGGAGGGCGGGCCGGCGGAGGGCGGGCCGGCGGAGGACGGGGCGCCGGGGAGGGCGCGCGGCGGCAGGGAGGGCGCGCGACGGCGGGGGGGGGGGGGGGGGGTGACGGGGGGAAGGGTTTGGGGGGGGGCACGATCGAGTGGAGAGGGGGGGGGGGGCGGAAGCCCCTTATTGTTTTTAAGGAGGCTTAGCGACCGCCATTGGCGGTCGCTATAGGTAACAGGGATCAAATGCCCTGTTTTCTAGTAGTGAACCCATGACAGTCATGGAATGATGGAGGTCAAAGGTAGATGTTGAGTGTAGTTAGGGGGTCGATTACCCCATATCAGGTAGGCAGTTAGAGCTCCACGGGTTGTACTGGCAGAGGCGGTCGACGTGGAGCTCTGGGGAGAGAGCATCCTTACCAACAGAGAAGTGTAGTGAAGGGAACTCAGGATGGAGCTTATGGTAAAGGTTCAGGTCATCTCTATAAAGTTCAGGCTACACTTGAGGGTGGTGATCCAGGACCGTCTACTATTCGAGGTACAATTCTTGTAGCTTCCACGCTTTATATTGCATTATTTAATATAGGTTCCATGCAATATTTTATTTATGATCATTTTGTAGTTGTGTTTGGCTTAACTATAGATATTGAATGTGGGGTAATTTTGCTTGATACTCCTCTAGGGGTATAAGTTGAGAGCATCAAGCAGTGTAAGGGTTGTTCTCTGGAGGTTGGTGGGTATTGTTTTCTGTGGGATCTGTTTATCCTAGGGAAGTCAGGTTTTGACCTAATCTTCCTAATGGAGTGGTTGGTGTTATATAAAGATCATATCAACTGTTACTTACATTGTGTAACATTCACATCTCTCTATGGGAGCACTTATGTCCATTTTGGTGAGTGGGAAACTCGAGTGGTCTTTGTAGGGCCGCTATTCCAGTAGCTGGGGGAACTCACAGCCTAAGTAGTATGCCTTATTTTAGACGATGGGAAGAAAGGACAACCCGTTTTTTCATTTGTTGTAGACTAGTTTCAAGATGTGTTTCTTGAGGACTTCTCAGGGTTACCAGCTGAGAGAGATGTTGAGTTTATGATTGAATTGCTATCATGAGTAGAGCCAGTTCCCATTACACCCTACTAAATGGAGCCAGCAGAGCTCTATGAACTGAAGGTTTAGTTAGAGGAATTGGAGCGTAAGGGGTTTATACGTTCTAGTACATCACCTTGGGGATCTCCTGTGTTGTTTTCTAATAATTTTTATCGATAAATGAGGATATGTTTCGATTATAGGAGGTTTAACCAGATGAAAGTTAATAACTGATAGCCTCTTCCTAGAATCGATGACCTTTTTTATCAGCTCAGAGGTGCCTCAGTGTTTTCTAAGATCGATTTGAGATCAAGATACCATCAGCTGAGGGTGAGACCTTTTGACATACCCCATACAACTTTCCGAAGTAGATATGAGTTGTATGAATTCCTGGTAATGCTTTTTGGTTTGACTAATGCACCAGTTGTGTTCATGTCCTTAATGAACCAGATATTTCACTTGTATCTGGATCAGTTTGTATTTGTCTTCATTGATGACATCTTGGTGTACTCCATAACTCACGACGATCATGCCAAACATCTTGAAATCATCTTGAGTACACTAATATAGAATTGTATTTACACCAAGCTTTCAAAATTTCAGTTTTGGATTGATGAGTTTCACTTTTCGGGACACATCATTTCTGAGTCAGGTGTTTCAGTGGATTCAAAAAAGGTGCAGGTTTTGGTGTCTTGGAAGCATCCCAAAAACTTCTCTGATATTTCGAGTTTTCTAGGTTTGGTTGGTTATTACCTAAGGTTTTTTAGATATTTCTCTCATTTCTAAGCACTGCTCATAGGCCTAACCAAGAAGGGGGTTAAGTTTAATTGGTCTATGACTTGTGAGAATTCTTTCGAGGAGATGAAAAAGTGGTTGACTACCACACCGATCCTGATCTTTCCCAAACCAGGAAAGAAGGAGAACTTGTTCTGTGATGCATCCAGTGCTGGAATTGGGGAAGTGTTGACGTAGGATAATTGGTTTGTAGCTTATGGATCGAGTAAATTGAGGCCACATGTAAGAAATTATCCTACTCATGACCTGGAGCTAGCTTTTGTGGTTTATACCTTAAAGTGTTGGAGGAATTACTTGTTGGGAGAAGCCTTTATGGTGTTTATTGACCATAAAAGTCACAAATACATCTTCTCTCAGTAGGATTTGAATCTTTGACAGCAACGGTGGGTTGATTACCTACAATATTTTTATTTTTAGTTGGTGTATACACCAGGGAAAGGAAATAGTATCATTGATGCTTGGAGTCAGAGGACTCAGAATCAGGTAGTTCAGAAATCTAGTTCAGAGTGGGTGATGATGGTCTTGTTCACTGATATGCATTTGGAGGTACAGGATGGGCACAGGTAGATGACCCTTGTATATATATCCATTAAATATTCATTTCTGAGTCGAGTTAAAGAGAGTCAGTTGGTGAATATGGAGTGTTTGGATATAAAAGAAAGTCTTAAAGGTGGGGAGTCACCTTATGGTTGTATTTTCAGCACTACTATATTTGCTTATGTTCATGGTCATGAAGTGGTGCTGGTATATGTATGGAAGGAGTTGATGCGTGAGTTCCATGCGTTGAAGTGGGTAGTGCATCTGGGCTTGACTCATATGTACCATGATCTACATAGGTAGTTTTGTTGGATGGGAATGAAGAAAATAAGTTGTGAATTTTTTGGCATGATGCCTTACCAATCAGCATGTGAAGGAATAACATCAGCGTCTAGGTGGGTTGTTGCCATCATTGACTATTCCAGAGTGGAAGTGGAATGATTTCTTTATGGACTTCATGGTAGGCCTTCCGAGGAAGCCTCAGAAGAATGATGTAATTTGGTGGTGGTATATCGGCATACCAAAGTGTCCCATTTCTTGTCGATTTAGAAGACATACACAGTCGACCAGTTGGGAGAATTGTATGTTCGAGAAATATTATGGTTGCATGGCATGCCGAGAACTATAGTATTAGATCGTGATTCACATTTCACCTCACATTTTTGGAAGGGGATACAGAAGGAACTTGGTACCCATGTTTTTTTTAGTACAACTTACCACCCAGAAATTGACGGGCACTCAGAGCATACAATTCAGGTATTAGAAGACATGTTGAGGGCCTGTGTTCTGGACCTTGGAGGTTCGTGGGAGAAACACTTGTTTCTTGTTGAGTTTTCTTAAAACAATAGTTTTTAGGATACAATTCAGATAGAACATTTTGAGTCACTTTATAGAAGACTGTGTAGATCTCTTTTGTGTTGGTTAAAGTCTGTAGAATATGAGTTGTTAGGATTGAGTCTTGTGTAGGAGACATCAGAAAAGGTTCGTTTGATTCAAAAGTGTATAAAAACATGTCAGAGTAGGTAGAATTCATCTGCAGATTAGCGTTATAGACCTATTGAATTCATGGTGGGTGATAGTGTGTCTCTTTGGGTGTTTCCAAGGTTGGTTCACCATCGAATTCGGAAGCAGGGAAAGTTGGCACCTAGATATGTGGGGCTATTTGAGATTGTGGAAAGGATTGAACCCATGTCATACTGATTATAACTTCCACAATGGTATAGTGGGATTCATGATGTTTTCATGTTTCACAACTCTAACAGTATCATCCTGATCCATCTCATGTGATAAATGCCGAAGATGTCGAGCTTGAGGCTGATGTGTCCTTTGAGGATCACCCGGTTCGTATTGTGGATCATAGTGAAAAAGTTTTGCTGGAAAAGGTTGTGCCCTTGGTTCGTGTTCTATGGTAGCATGGAAATATTCTGGAAGAAACTTGGGAGAGGTAATCATATATGTGGTCTCAGTGGAATGAACTCGTTACTTTAGGAGCTCAATGATGCTTGGGAAGATCGGCTTGGGGACGAGCTATTATAAGGTGGGGTCTTTGTAAAATCCTGGATTTCTCTGTAAGGTATGTTCTTGTTATGTTTCAGTTTTAGTCTCCTTTTTTGGTTAATGAAGTGTTTTTTCAAGTCCTTGTGAATGCTCGGGAGTGTTCCAGGGGTTCGGGACATGAAAAAGTGGGGAAAGGGGCTTTCTATACAGTCCGCATAGTTTATGCACGGTTTGGAAAACTATGAGAGAGGAGATTGTGTGGGCAGTGGAAATCCACACAGTTTGTGCACGGTCTAGAAAACTATTTGAGAGAGATGGTGTGCCGACAGTAGCCCCCGCACGATTTGCACACAGTTTGGAAAACCATATGGGTAAATAGTGTGTCCTAGAAATTTATAAAAATTTACAAAAAATCCATTACGAGTTTTCTTATACCACTCGTGATTTTCCTCCTTTATTCCTCATCTAGACCTAATGACACCCCCAAAAGCTCCATGATCTTCCAAGGATCAATCTCCCTCATCTTTGGGATGTTTGGAGTGTCATTGGTTGTGGATTGAAGATCTGGGTAAGGCTAATCCCCCCTTATTTTTCTTTTTGGTTTAGGGTTTCTATTTCTTCCCCATCTCCATTTGAAGCTCTCAAACCCCTATTTTTCAATGAGGTTTGAGGTAAATCTTCAAGGGTTGGTTGAATTGAGATCTAAGTCTTTAATTAAGAGATTTTTCACGAATGGATTCAAGGTAGGTGATCTACAATTTATACCCCTTGGTTTTTATATATATTTGTGCATGTAGGGTTTTTATTCTTGCCCTCTTTTAATGAGTTATTGGTGCTTTTGACATGAGGTGGTGTAATGGGTGTCTAAATGGTTAATTTAACCCCTCTTTATCCCCATGGGAAGCAAGGAGGATGACTCGACCAAATTAGGGCCACCCGTGGGGTGTGCCGATATTTCCCAGACTTGGAGTTAGCTAAGTAAGTGTAAGGTCATTGTGCGAGGACATAGGGCCTATGATGAATATGTTAATATGATTGAAGGACTTGTAATGGGTGTTTAGTAATACCCTTAGGTTTGGAAATGGACTAAGAGCTTGTTTGGTTGGCATGAAAAGGAGTGAAATGGATTAATGGGAAAATGCTAGGGGATTAGCTTTATTCTTGAATATGCTTAGTGATATAGGATTGGGAAATGGGAAATGGTGCTAAAGGGTTAAGTAATATAAATGATTAATGTGTTAATGTATTGAGGCAATAATGTTAATTTCCCATTTAATTATATTGTTGTGATGTTTTAAATGATATTGGATATGTTGTTGTGATATGGTTAGTTGTGGTGAATGATAAATAATCATGTGCACATGATTTGGTTGAGTGGGGTATCGACTTGTGGTTCTACACCCATGGGTTGAGTTAGACCAAGGTTCTAACTCCACCCCTAAATGCATGGGTTATAAAAGGGGACAAAGTTTTATTCCCCTAATGGTTTCATTCCACCAGGACTGAGGCTTCTAGGTGAGTATTATGGGTTTGTTATAATGTGATACCTAGTCATATAGGATTTGATTTTATTCCCATATGCTTGGGAATATTGAATGTGCCTAATCCATTGAATACATGAAAAGGGTGGATTAAATCATGAAATGCCTAAGTAGTAAACTTAGTTTCAACGGTAGTATAAATTAAATGAACATAGTCTAGAATAGACCAATGAACTATTTATCCTTAATTGTCATCATTTATCACTTTTATGCACTATCTGCCTTTGCTGGATATTTTTTATACACCGTTGGTGGTGGCCTACTAAGTTATACTCACACCCTTCTTGGGTTGTCGTTGGGTACCCAAGAAGATTTAATGCTTTCAAGTCAGGACAAGGGAAAGGGACCTATGCTATAGAGTTGAGTTGAACATGGGACATATTGGGTGAGGTTCCAAACTTGGAGTCTGGACCATTTTTTGGGTCCTAATATTTTCTTTCTTTTGGTGTTTTGTTCACTTAACACTATAGAATGACATGAAATACTGTTGTATATGGTTGTACCCAGTTTTGGGAATTGGTTAATTATGCATGTTATTGATTTTTGTCTTTTGTCTATGTTATTTAAGTTTTTTTTGGATTACTCTGTTTTACCAACATGCTTGACTTGTCTCAAGAGGGGATCAACCTTGTGAGAGGGGATGCTTTCGGCCTCCATTATTATAGACCCCCTTAATATTTCTTCTTTGTTGTCCCAACTTGTAATTTTTCTTATGTTTAGTTTGACATTGGAATCTTGAAAAAAATTAAATAAATATGATGATGATGATGGTAATGAGGGTATAGTCTCTTCACATGACCTGTTATACACTCGCTACTAGTCATAAATCTATGATGTACAGGGAGGCGTGCTTGAGGTCATGTGACGTCCGGACACAGGGCACTAGATTAGTGTCTCCCAGGTCGGGGATGTTACAAAGAGGTATTAGAGGCATGTTCTTTTCTCTTTATCACTATTTGAGTATGGTAGAAAGGATGTTAGAAAAGTGTCGGGCCTTGGTAATGTGCTCATGCTTGGGAGTAGCTAACCCATGTATGGGGGAAAACCCAAGTCACTCTGGGAGGGGATTTTTGTTCTTATTGTGTGTTGTTATATTTGATGATATTTCACCATTGGTTGATGCAATTGTTGTGTGATTTGAAAGTTTTGTGATATTTATCTTGTGTTAGTAAATGTATTAGGTTCTGAATTAACGCATCATTATATGCACCTATGTAGGAAATTGACATGCATCATGATAGACGCACACATGGTATGGGTATACGAGATATAAAGGTTAGGATGCATATATTTCTTAAAAGTAATGAAATTGTGCCTAATAAGATGGTATGAATAGGTAAAAAGGAAAGTCAAAGGGGTAAGTAGTAATTAGAAAATGGTTTTAATAAAGAAGAAAAGTGGATTAATATGTGGTAAGTATAATTTGGAATAGGGAAATTATTTTGAATAGGGTAAAAGATAAGGCTTGTGACCCTATGTATCAGATACTCATTTTAGCCATGGAATTAGGAGAGATGACCAAGGGTGGTGATCCGGTTGTGAGTGGGATTTTTTGGGTAGTGTATGTGAACTGGTTCAGTTGTTGAAAGTGATGATCCTACCTATATCTCAATTTCTCAGGGTGGTGACCAGATCTTTTATTATCAGTGTGTCAGGCCAGGGCACAAGCATAACCAGTGTCCCCGACCACTGGTTGAGTTTCAAGCGTGTAGCAGGTTAGGCCACGTGCATGGGTTCTACAAAAACCTATGACAGTGTGAGAATGATGGAGTTCAGAGACAGATTCTGATTGTAGGCAGGGGGTCTATTACCCCATATCAAGTAGGCAGTTGGAGCTCCATGGGTTGTACAGGAAGAATCAGTGGACATGGAGCTCTGGGAAGAGATCATCCTTACCAACAGTGTGGTGCGGTAAAAGGAAATTAGGCTAGGGCTCAGGGTGAAGGGGCAGATCATCTCCATGCAGTTTAGGCTACACCTGAGGGTGGTGAGGAAGGACCGTCTACTATTCGAGGTATGATTCTTGTAGCTTCCACGCTTGCTAGTGCTTTATTTTATACAGGTTGTACACATTCCTTTATTTCTTCTTAGTTCATAGTTGTCTTGGGATTAAACATAAAGACTGCATGTGGGGTAATGTCGCTTGATACTCCACTAGGGGTACGAGTTGAGGACATCAGGCAGTGTAAGGGTTGTTATCTGGAGGTTGGTGGGTATTGTTTTTTGTGGGATCTGTTTGTCCTAGAGATGTCAGGTTTTGACCTTATCTTGGGAATGGACTGGTTGGTGTTATATCAAGCTCGTATCGACTGTTACTGACATCGAGTAACATTCACATCTCTCAATAGAAGCACTTATGTCCTTCGTGGTGAGTGGGATACTCGAGTGGGCCGCATAGGGCCACTATGCCAGAAGTTGGGGGAACTCACACCCCAAGTAGCATGCCTTATGTTAGATTATGGGAAGAAAGGAAAACCAATTTTTCCTTTTTTGTGGACTAGTTTCAGGATGTGTTTCCTAAGAAATTATCAGGGTGACCACCCAATAGATATGTTGAGTTTGTGATCAAATTGCTTCTAGGATCGAATCCAATTTCCATTCCACCCTACCGAATGGTGTTAACAGAGATCCAAGAACTAAAGGTTCAGTTAGAGGAATTGGAGAATAAGGGGTTTATATGTCCTAGTACATCACCTTGGGAATCTCTTGTGTTTTTTTCTAAGTCTGATAGATCACTGAGTCTATGTGTCGATTATAAGAAGTTAAACTAGATGACAGATAAGAACTGATACCCTCTTCCTAGAATCGATGACCAGTTTGATCAGCTCAGAGGTGACTCAGTGTTTTTTAAGATCGATTTGAGATCGTGATACCATTATTTTAGGGTGAGACCTTCTAACATACCTCGTATAGCTTTCTGAAGAAAATATGGGCTATATGAATTTTTGGTAATGCTGTTTGATTTTACCAATGCACCATATGTGTTCATGGACTTGATGAACCAAATATTTCACCCGTATCTGGATCAGTTTGTAGATGTCTTCATTGATGACATCTTGGTGTACTTTAGAACTCACAAAGATCATGCCAAACATATTGACATCATCTTGAGTACACTAAGAGATCATAGTCTTTACACCAAGCTTTCAAAATGTCAATTTTGGATTGATGAGGTGAATTTTCTAGGATAGATCATTTTTGAGTTAGGTGTGTTAGTGGATCCAAAAAAGGTATAGGTTATGGTGTCTTGGAAGCATCTTAGGAATGTCTCTGATATTCAAAGTTTTCTGGGTTTGGCTAGTTATTACTGAAGATTTATTATAGAATTAGCATGTTTAGAAGCACCGCTCATAGGCCTAACCAAGAAGGGGGTTAAGTTCGATTGGTCTGAGGCTTGTGTGAATGCTTTCCAGGAGCTTAAAAAGTAGTTAACTACCGCAAAGATCCTGATCTTTCCTGAACCATGTAAGAAGTAAACCTTGTTTTGTAATGCATCTAGTGTTGGACTTGGGGAAGTGTTGATGTAATATGATCAGGTTGTAGCTTATGGGTCGAGGCAATTGGGCCCACATGAATGAAATTATCATACTCATAACCTAGAGATAGTTGTTTTGGTTTATGAATTAAAGTGTTGGAGGCATTACTTTTTGGTAGAACTCTTTACGGTGTTTAATAACCATCAAAGTCTCAAATAAATCTTATCTCAGCAGGATTTTAATCTTTGACAGCGACGGTGGGTTGGGTACCTATAGTCTTTTGATTTTGAGTTGGTGTTCATGTTAGGGAAATGGAATAGTGTCACTGATGCTCGGAGCTGGAAGACTCAGAATCAGGTAGTTCATAAATCCAGTTCATAGTGGGTGATGATGGCCTTGTTCATTGATATTCATTTGGAGGTACAAGATGGGCACAAGCAAATGACCCTTGCATCTATAGCCATTAAATGTAAAATTTTGAGTCGATTTAAAGAGAGTTAGTTGGTGGAACCAGAGTTTTTGGATATAAATGAAAGTCTTAAAGGTGAGGATTCACCTTCTAGTTGGAATTTTGGTGCTGATGCAGTTGCTTTTGTTCATGGTCATGTTGTTGTGCTGGCAGATGTATGGGAGGATTTGATGCATTATTTCCATACGTCAAAGTGGGAAATGCATCCAAGCTTGATTAATATGTACCGTGATCTTTGTAGGCAATTTTGGTGGCTGAGAATGAAGATTTAAGTTGCGAATTTTGTGGAACGATGCCCTACCTATCTGCAGGTGAAGGTAGAACATCAGTGTATAGCTAGGTTGTTGCAGTCATTGACTATTCCAGAGTGGAAGTGTAATGACATCACTATAGACTTCGTGGTAGGTGTTCTGAGGACGCCTTAGAAGAATGCTGCAATTTGGGTGGTGGTAGATCGGCTAACTAAAGTGTCCCATTTCTTGTCGATTTAGTTGACCTACACAGTTGACCAGTTGGGTGAATTGTATGTTCGAGAAATATTATGGTTTCCTGGCGTGTTGAGAACCATAGTTTCAGATCGTGATTTGCATTTCACATCACTCTTCTGGAAGGGGATACAGAAGGAACTTGGTACCCAGGTGTTTTTGAGTACGGCTTACCACCCACAAACTAACAGGCAGTAAAAGCATACAATTCAAGTATTAGAATAAATGTTGAGGGCTTATGTTCTAGACCTTGGAGGTTAGTGGGAGAAACACTTACTGCTTATTTATTTTTCTTACAATAATAGTTCTCATGATACAATTAAGATTGAACCTTTCGAGGCACTTTATAAGAGACTATGTATATCTCTGTTGTGTTGGTTAAAGACTAGAGAATCTGAGCTGTTAGAGATGAGTCTTGTACAGGATATGTTCGAAAAGGTTTGTTTGGTTCAAAAGTGTATGAAAATAGCTCAGAGTAGGCAGAATTCATATGTAGATCAGCATCCTAGACCTCTTGAATTCATGGTGGGTGATAGTGTATTTCTTCAGGTGTCACCAAGGTTGTTGGGTCACTGTCAAATTCCGAAGCAGGGAAAGTTGGCACCTAAATATGTGGGGCCATTTGAGATTGTGGAAAGGATCGGACCTATGGAATACTGATTAGAACTTCTACAATGGTATAGTGGGATTCTGTAACACCCCAAACTTCCACAGTACGTTTCCCTTTGAATAATGCAATATCTTGCATTACACGTAACTTCGAGATTCTAACACACTGTGACCAATCAAACTAGTAGTTATGAATAGTAATACCCACTTTTTAAAATTTTATAAATTTTATCTTTCAAAATGGACTTCATTTTTGGATTTGGAATATTGAAATTAGATTAGGGTAAATTTTTGGTATTTTTTTTTGAAAACTTTCAATTTTTGATGAATAGTGAAAAACACTGAGTTATTGTTTAAAACCGACTTTTTATTTAAATAATTATTTAATTTATTTAAATTTATTTTAGGTCAAAATAGATATATAATACCTATATAAGTTCAATTTAATTCATTAGAGTCATTTTATAATGAGTTTAGATATATAAAAATTTTATTGAACTTTTTACCGTCTTTTACCCACCTCCTAGGAGAATTTGAAAATTTGTATAAAACTTAATTTTACAACTTCTGTGAGTTGAATTTCAAAAATCTGAGAGACATGGTTAATATTATTAATTAAAATTTGGTTCAATAAGATGAAAATAATTTTTGGTGAGTAGTAACATTTTACTTTTATTTACCACGATTAAAAGTAAATAGGGTAATTAAGGGTAAAAATGATATTATTATTACCCTAACACATGTCCTAATTCTATTGGATAAGTATAAGTCGACCAAAAACAACCTTAGGAATAAAATATGATCCTTTAGGTCCACTTGGATTATATTAGGACATTTATTATTATTTTATTTAATGAAGAGTTAAAAGAGTTAAAATCAAAGTTTAATAACTAAACCATTTTTAATATAGGGTTATACATAAGATAAATTCTACTATAAATATTCATTATAAAGCTAAAAATATTTAATACATAATGGTTTTTTATTTATAATTTTTAGACATTAAATAATTAAATTTATTTATGACACATGATAATGCAGTAATTACCTTATTAATGAAAGATTAAAATAATTGATTTTATAAATATCCAAATAAATATAATTTTATACTTTTAATGAATTAAAATAATTTTATAGGTTAATATTACATTTTAGGGTTAATTAAATGAATTTTTTTTGAAGTAATAATGTTGATATAAATTTAACAAAAACAAAATACCAAATAGTGCCAAAATTGACATAAAAGAGTTTTTAAAACAAATATTATATTATTAATTGGTATTCTTTTAATAAAAATATAAGGTTTGGAAAAAGGGATTAAATAATATTATATATGTTATTAATGAACCACTTTTGGTTCTCTTGGAAGTTTATAGTAAGTTTATTAACCCTATAATATGAAAATACAAAGAGACATGGTAAATGCCAAACTATTTAACTAAGAGTTAAATATAAGTGATAAGGTTAATATAGTAACACAAACCTATCTAAAACCTATTGGTTGAGTGTATTTCAACTCATACCAACCTTATACTTGAAATAAATCACTTTGGAGACATTATAAACCGAATATTATTTTATTATAAAATAATATTTCAATCTTTTCCTAAGGTGCCCCTCACCCCTCTTATAAAAGGGCACTTCCCATTATCTCAAATTAAGACCTTCAAAGACATTTGGATCATCCAAAACCTACCCAAAAATATTCTAAATTATACTCCCTTAATCCTAGAGTCCTTAATTTAGTTATAAATCCAAACTATGGAGCCCTTTTGATCAAATCAAAAGGAAGAACCTGAAGAAGAGGTAAATATTTCATCACCTCTTTCAAGTTCTTTTCTTATTCAACTTCTTATTTCTTTGTAGTTTCCAATATAAAATAATAACCCAATATCTTCTATATACTGTGATGTTATTATAAAAATTTTACAACCATATTCATTATTCCATCCATCCTATAAATGACAAAGTCACCATACGTGCGTACGTATAGATTACCGTCTCCATGTCATGGTGTAGTTTGTTATTCAAACACTTAATCATTTGGATAGGTATAATAATGATTATAAATGTTTTAAATAATAAATATAACATTATAATGATTCTATATATATGATATACCATCCAATTATATATGATTTTAATATCAAAATAATGATATTGTCGCTCATGCATACGTACGGATTACCGTCTCCACGAACGCGATGAGATTCATTCCCTGTTGTATCCATTCAAGACTAATTTTAATTTTATGATTAAAAATAATTTATAAAGACTTAATATAATTATGAATATGAATAATATACATCCTATCCATAACAAACATTACTTACATAACAAATCATATAAAGGAAAACGATTCAGTTAACACCTGAAACGATGATAGTACTGAAATATCATTAACAAAGAAATATTAGAAGATCATATATCATGTAATATTAATGTATATGGTTCTTGTATAATTTAATAACAATGATTTAACTATTATACATGACTTTAACGTACCCTCGACCAAGTAAAAGTACAATGTAAGGGTTAATTTCACAATCTCTTTATTATCCGAGGTTGTTTTTACGTAAGTATCTACTGGGACTTCTTTATCATCCACATCCATGTTTCTTAAAAATGTATTCCAAAACATTTTTAATATTTACTAGACTATGTTTTAAAGTCATTTATACCCTTGTTTGGATTTTTATAAAAAAATTTGAAAGGAATATTTCCATCATTTTCCAAACAAGGTACTTTAAGACATTTTCGACAAAATTAAGGTAAGAATGTTTTTTTAACTTATATGGCAGTTGTGGCTATTTTTTACCGTTATAACATCATCAAATATTCCCTTAAAATATTATAAGAATATTTTCAAAATAAATTTTTTCTTTTATAATTAAATGACTTTTAAATGATTTCAAAATAGAAAGAGATATTTCTCTAAAAAAATTTGATTTCATCTATATCAACATCCTGTGATAGATTTTAAGCATATTTGAAGTTGATTTATGATGATACAAAACTTCTATATGGTATTGAAGGTTTTTTGATATGTTTGAATGTGGATGTATTATTTTCATAGTATTCATGGTTTATGGATAAAGTCTTGACATTTCATATGCTAGTTTTAATATGAATATTTATGTTATGTTTAAACCTTTTCATATGAGGAGTGCATTTGACTTAGTAAGTGATGAGTGGAGCCCGATATAGCTCCTTGATACATTGGTAGGTCTCATGAGACAAACTAGTGTCTTGGAATAAGGCATTGAAAAAATCTTATTTGTAGTCTTGGCATAAGGCCCTGACTATGTGGTTATGAAGTCTGGCATTATGCATTCCATCATTATGAAAGTGGCTATTGATATTCCATGTGATTATTATACTAGTAGAATATCCATGTGAATAAGTAAATGGAATTATTTAATTTTATATTTTCAATATTATGCTTAATTTAAAGTTTAAAAGTCTTCTGTTTTAGTCTTATACATTGCCTTAAATGTTTATGCTTATTTATGAAAGTTTTCGCTATATTTTTATCTTTACTGAGCATCTGAACTCACCCCTTTCTATGTTTTATTTTTTCCTAGATGTGAAGAATTATATTATGACTGACATATAGGGATATTCTAAGGGATATGAGTGTGTCCTATGGATAATATGTTATTGTAGTTTTTAATTTTATAATTTAATGTAAAACTTATGAATGTATCTAGTATTTCCAAGGCTACTAAACTAATCAGTATTTCGAGACTTGATCTTTTGTGATCATGCCAATGTTATGTAATAATGCACCAACTCTGGGTAACTAGGGTCAGGTTGTTACAGTTGGTATCAGCAGAAGTTTAGTACAAACCTTGGAAGCTAGATTTAAAAAAAACTCTGATTTGAGAACATTAACCTAAGATAGACATTGAGGATTAGTATAGAAGAACTTCCTAGAATTTTTGTATTGCAGAGATTTTGTGAGTTTTCCAAGCAATAAATCCCTGTCTGGATATGAGAAGGTAGAGGCGGCTCTAGAATAGATGTACCTAGGGGTAAAACCTGAAAACACCACTTTGATCTAGACTCGAACGGGAACTGGTGCACGATAACAGGCCTTGCTGCAGTCTTGGTTATGACACTCCTGGGGGGTATGTTTATGATAATTTTCATTTTCTTTACAAACCATTATAAAGGGTTTATGAGTATATACATCCTCAAAGAAAACATTTTTATGATTATGGATTATATATATAAACTTTTCAATTTATTTTAACTATTTTACAAGTTTGGAATTATGTATTTCGATTCATAAACTAATCTAGTGCATGCCATTGTTTAGAAATGGCGTCTAGTGGAAGGAATGGAAACTGTATCAATGCACATAATCCATGTAGGGATTTACCTCGTACTCAAGATATTTATGGTGGAGATGGTAAAGCAACTAGTGCTGATCAGATTATCACCATACTGGGACAACTCACTCTGGTTATGAATAATAACCTTACCCGTATGGAGCACCCAAATCCACAGCGCAAAGGATCAATGTTAGACCGATTCATGAGGCAACAACCACCAACATTTAATGGGACTGCAAATACATTTGTAACCGAGCAATGGATAAGTTCCTTAGAAAAACTATTACATGCTTTGGGGAGTAGTGAAAGGGAAAAATTTGTCATGGTAGTTTATCGCCTCATGGGAGATGCAGATCAATAGTGTTCATTGATTCAAAACACAAAGGAAGATGATGAAGTTTAAAATATGAAATAGAGGGAGTTTAAAGAGATTTTATTAGAAAAAATTTGTCCTCGTGACCATCGATCAGATATAGAATGTCAATTTTGATTCTAAGACAAAAAGAGGATGAAAATGTCGCAAAATATGGGGCAATCTTTACAAGGTTATCAAGACATGCTATAGATTATATACGTAACCCTAGAAGTAATATTGATCATTTATTTTATGGGTTAAAACCATTTCTCCAGCAAACATTTTTCTTACAATCCTTCTTTTCATATGAGGATATTGTCTCATGTGCTATCAAGATAGAAAAAGAATTCTCTAAGTCTTAAGACTTTAAAGAAAATCAAGAGAAGAAGAGATCTGTTGAACATTCTAAAAATGGAAATAATGGGAAGAAGGGAAAAGTTGAATATCCATCATGTGGTAAATGTGGGAAGAAACACCATGGTACTTGCCTGAAGGGAATGGGAGTCTATTACAAGTGTGGTGAAAAAGGACACCAAGATTTTGGTTGCAAGGGGAATAAAGAGGTTGTCAATGTTGAATGCTACAATTGTAGAGAAAGGGGGAATTATGCAAATTAATCTCCTAAGTTCCAAGGAAACTTACATCAGAAAAGGACAAGGGATCAAGGCCAAGCTTATTCTATCACTACTGTTGAGGTTGAAGCTCCGAAAGATGTGGTGGAAGTTAGTTTAATGGTTTCATGATGTTTAGAAAATGTTTTATTTTATTATGGATCATCGCATTGTTTCATATCGTCCCAGTTTTCTAAGAAAATTAGATATTTTCAATTTGACTTAACAAGGGATTTGTCAGTCAAAACACCTAAGGGAAGTATCATTTCAACAAAGTTTTGTGAATCAGTTCCCATTAGGGAATATAAATGGTCTTTAACTGTTGATCTCATCATCCTACCCATGATTGAATTTGATATAATCCTTAGTATGGATTGGATTTCAGACTGTGATGAGAAAAATTATTGTAAGAAGAATGAGGTTACAATTCTCAATGATGATAAGGAGTACCTTATCTTTAGAGTAGAAATTCCACCACCTAATTATTATCTAGATCCACCCATAGTGGCTCAACTAAATTAAATTATTGGGGAGTAATAGAATTAAATAATTATGGGTGAGGAAAGGAATGTTCAAATAGAGGACGTACCTATTGTGCAAGAATATGTTGATGTATTTTCAAAAGATTTACCTGGACATCCTCTAAAATGAGAAATTGAGTTTTCCATTGATTTAACTCTTAGTTCAAGGCCCATATCGAAGACCCCTTATAGAATTGCCACTGTGTAATTAGTGGAACTAAAGAAACAACTAGATGAATTGAGTAATAAGGGATTTATTCTCCCTAGTGTTTCTCCCTAGGGATCCCCTATTCTTTTTTTAAGAATAAAGATGGATCTATGAGGTTGTGCATTGACTATAGGGAGATCAATTCTATAACAATAAAGAACAAGTATCCCTTACCTTGCATTGATGATTTATTCAACCAACTTCATGGATCTCAATATTTTTCAAAGATTGACCTTAGATCTAAATATCATCAATTGTGTGTGAAAAAGGAAGACATTCCAAAAACAGCATTTCGAACCAGGTATGGGCATTATGAGTTTACAGTAATTAATTTTGGGTTGACTAATGCACCCTCTATTTTCATGGATATAATGAACATAGTTTTCAAGGAATATATTGATGACTTTTTAGTGGTATTTATTGATGATATCCTGGTATACTCCAAAAGATATAAAGATAATGAAAGTCACTTGCGCATTATTCTAAAGACTCTTAGAAGAAATGAATTATATGGTAAATTTAGCAAGTGTGAATTCTGGCTTCAGGAGATTTCTTTTCTTGACCATATTGTCTATAAGGATGGAATATATGTTGATCCTTCAAAGACCAAGGAAATCCAATAATGGCTAGCACCGATGAGTATAACTGAGGTATGCAGTTTTATTGGTTTAGCAGGTTTTTATCGACGTTTCATCCAGAATTTTTCTTAGTTGGCTAACCATTAACAAAGATCACACGTAAAGGTGTTAAATTTGTTTGAACAAAAGAGCATGAAGAATTTTTTTAAGAACTGAAGATAATATTATTCAATACTTATATCTTGACTCTACTATCAGGTAATGATGGTTTTATTATTTATAGTGATTCTTCAAAGAAAGGAATTGGCGGTGTCCTTATGCAAAATGATAGAGTTATTTTATATCCATCATGGTAGCTAAAAATTCATAAGAAAAACTATCCTGCTCATGATATTGAGTTGGCAGCTGTAATCTTTGCTTTGAAGATATGAAGACATTATCTCTATGGTGAAAAATGTGAGATATATACCAATCACAAGAGTTTGAAGTATATTTTCTCATAGAAAGAACTCAACATGAGGAAAAGGAGATGGCTTGAACTACTCAAGGATTATGATTGTACAATACACTACCTCCTGGGGAAGGAAAATAAGGTGGAAGATGCTTTGAGCAGAAAAGATCATGGAGTTTTGAACAAGAAGAGAGTTGAAAGGGATCTTATTTTCATGGATCTAGTGAAAATGGATATGGGAATAATCATACAAGGTGAAACATTAATACTTTTTCAAATGGTTTCCAAACCATCTTTACTAGAAAGGATAAAAAGTTATCAGACTGATGATGAAGAGTTTCAAAAGAAAATTAATGTTGGGAATGATGGGAGATTGAGTGACTCCATATATGAAGATGGAATTTTGAAATTTGGGAAGAGACTTTGTGTTCCTAACATACCTAATCTAAAAAGAGAATTGTTGTATGATTCTCATAGCTCCAATTTCTCTATACACCCTAGTAGCACTAAGATGTATAGAGATTTGAAGGAACATTTTGGGTGGGACAACATGAAGAGGGAGATTTCTGATTTTGTGTCACGATGTATGGTTTGTCAATAAGTGAAAGCTAAAAGGCAACAGCCAGGACGAGTCATGCAACCTTTTTCCATACTTGAGTGGAAATGGGATAATATTATGATGGACTTTGTCATGGGGCTACCAAAGAATCCTAGAAGGAATGATTCCATATGGGTCATTGTTGATTGTGTTACCAAGTCAGCATATTTTCTTGCTATAAGAGAAGATTTACCACTTGAATGTCTATCAAGACTATATATTAATGAATTTGTAAGACTTCATGGAGTTCTCTTATCGATTGTTTCTGACCATGATCCTCGTTTAACATCAAGATTCTGGAAAAGTATTCAGAAATCCCTGGATACTGAACTTCATTTGAGCACTACCTACCACCCTCAAAGTGATGGAAAATCAGACCGGAATATTCAAACTTTAGAATACATGTTGAGATCTTGATCACTTGACTTTCAAGGTATGTGAGATCAATATTTACCTCTGGTAGAATTTTCCTATAACAATAGCTTCCATTCAAGTATTCAGATGGAACCATATAAAGCGTTATATGGCAAGAGATGCCGCACACCAACTTGTTGGGATGATGTTGGTGAAAGAAAACTCGTAGGCCCAGAATTTATTGAGGAAATTATGGAAAAGGTGAAGTTTATCCAAACCCACATCAAAGCAGCACAAATTAGGAAGAATAGCTATGCCGATAACTGAAGGAAAGATTTGTAATTTTAGGTAGGAGATCATGTTTTCTTGAAGGTATCTATATGGAAGGGAGTTAAACAATTTGGTAATAAGGGTAAACTAATTCCTAGGTACATCGGACCTTTTGAAATTCTAGAATGAATTGGGGTTGTAGCTTTCTGGCTGGAAATGCCACCAAGTCTCTCCAAAGTTCACAATGTGTTCCACATATCACTATTGAGAAAATACATACTTGACCCAATGCATGTACTCACCTATGAGGAAATTGAACTAGAACCTGATCTGTCTTATTGTGAAGATCCTATCAAAATTCTTGATACCATAGAACAAGTGTGCAGAAACCAGATGACTGGTCTGGTAAAAGTTCTATGGAGAAACCATAATATGGAAGAGGCAACGTGGGAACCCGAGGAACTAATGATAAAGAACCACCCATATTTTTTTATGCAGTAATATTTTAAAAATTTCAAGGACGAAATTATTTTAAGGAGAGAAGAATGTAACACCCCAAGCTTCCACGGTATTTTTCCCTTTGAATAATGTAATAGCTTTCATTATACGCAACTTCAAGATTCTAACACAACGCGACCAATCAAACTAGCCGGTATGAATAGTAATACCCACTTTTTGAAATTTTATAAATTTTATCTTTCAAAATGGACTTCATTTTTGGATTCGGAATATCAAAATTAGCTTAGGGTGAATTTTTTGTATTTTTCTGAAAACTTTCAATTTTTGATGAATAGTAAAAAACACTGAGTTATTATTTATAACTGACTTTTTAATGAAATAATTATTTATTTTATTTAAATTTATTTTAGGTCAAAATAGATAAATAATACCTATATAAGTTCAATGTAATTCATTGGAATCATTTTATAATGAGTTTAGATATATAAAAATTCTATTGAACTTTTTACCGTCTTTTAACCACCTCCTAAGAGAATTTGAAAATTTGCATAAAACTTAATTTTATAGCTTCTGTGGGTTGAATTTCAACAATTTGAGAGACACGGTTAATATCAGTTAGTAAAATTTGGTTCAATAAGATGAAAATAATTTTTGGTGAATAGTAACTTTTTTACTTTTATTTACCACGGTTAAAAGTAAATATGGTAATTAAGGGTAAAAATGATATTATTATTACCTTAACAAATATATTAATACTATAAGATAAGTATAATTCAACCAAAAACAACCTTATATATAAAATATGATCCTTTAGGTACCCTTGGATTATATTAGGACATTTATTATTATTTTATTTAAAGAAAAGTTAAAAGAGTTAAAATCGAAGTTTAATAACTAAACCATTTTTAATATAGGGTTATACATAAGATAAATTCAACTATAAATATTCATTAGAAATATAAAAATATTTCCTACATAATGGTATTTTATTTATAATTTTTAGACATTAAATAATTAAATTTATTTGTTACACAATGATGATGCAGTAATTACCTTATTAATGAAAGATTAAAATAATTGATATTATAAATATCCAAATAAATCTAATTTGAGACTTTTAATGAATTAAACTAATTTTCAAGGTTAATATGACATGTTAGGGTTGATTAAATGAATTTTTTTGAAGTAATAATGCAGTTATGAATTTAACAAAAACAAAATACCAAATAGTGTCCAAATTGACATAAAAGAGTTTTTAAAACAAATATTATATTATTAGTTGGTATTATATTCCTAAAAATTTAAGGTTCAATAAAAGGGATTAAATAATATTATATATGTCATTAATGAACTACTTGGGGTTCACTTGTAAGTTTATAGTAAGTTTATTAACCATATAATACAAAATTACAAAGAGACCTAAATGATAAGGTTAATATAGTGACCCAAACCTATATAAAACCTATTAGTTGAGTGGTTTTCGACCCATACCCACCGTAGACTTGAAATAAATTAATTTTGATCCATTAGAAACTGAAAATTATTTTATTATAAAATAATATTTCAATCTTTCCCCAAGGTTCCCATCACACCTCTTATAAAAGGGCACTTCCCTTCTCTCAAATTCACACCTTCAAAGCCATTTGGCTCAGCCAAACCCTGCCCAAATATCCTATAAACTGTTCTCTATTCATCCTAGAGGTCTTCCTTTAGTCAAAAATCCAACCTAAGGATTCCTTTTGATCAAATCAAAAGGAAGAACCAGAAGAAGAGGTAAATATTTCAGCACCTCTTTCAAGTTATTTTCTTCTTCCACTTCATCTTTCTTTGTTGTTTTCATTATAAAATAATAACCCAGTATCTTCTATATATTTTTATGTTATAATAAAAATTTTACATCCATATTCATTCTTCTATCCATCCTATAAATTAAAAAGTCACCATACGTGCGTACGTACAGATTACCGTCTCCATGTCGTGGTATAGTTTGTTTTTCAAACACTTAATCATTTGGATATGTATAATAATGAATATAAATGATGTAAATAATAAATATAACATGATAATTATTATGTATATATGATATTCCATCCAATTATATATGATTTTAATATCAAAAGAATGATATTGTCGCTCGTGCATACATACGGATTACCGTCTCCACGAACGCGATGAGATTCATTCCCCATCGTATCCATTCAACACTAATTTCTATTTTTTGATTAAAAATAATTTTTAAAGACTTAATATAATTCTGAATATTAATAAGATACATCCTATCCATAACAAATGTTACTTACGTAACAAATCATATAAAGGAAAATGAATTAGTTAACACCTGAAACAATGATACTACTGAAATATCATTAACAAAGCAATATTAGAAGATCATATATGATATCATATTAATGTATATGGTTCTGGTATAATTTAATAACAACGATTTAACTATTATATAGGAGGTTAATATACCCTCAACCAAGAAAAATTACATATTAAGTGTTAATTTCACAATCTCTCTATTATCTGAGGTTGTTTTTACGTAAGTATCTACTGGAACTTCTTTATCATCCACATCCATGTTTCGTAAAAATTTATTCCAAAAAAAAATTTCTATTTACTAGACTATTGGTTAAAGTCATTTATACCCTTGTTTTACTTTTTATAAAATGTTTTGAAAGGAATCTTTCCATCATTTTTCAAACAAGGTATTTTATGACATTTTCAACAAAATTAAGGTAAGAATGTTTTTTTAATTTATATGGCGGTTGTGGCTATTGTCCACTGTTATAACATCATTGAAGCTTCCCATAAAATATTATAATAATATTTTAAAAATAAATGTTTTATTTTATAATTATATTACTTTTAAATTATTTCAAAATAGAAAGAGATATTTCTCTAAAAAAAAGTTTTGATTTCATCTATGTCAACATCCTTTGATGGATTTTAAGCTTATTTGAAGTTGATTTTTTATGATACAAAACTTCCATATTTTATTGAAGGTTTTTTGATATGTTTGACTGTATATGTGTTATTTTTACACCATTCATGGTCTATGGATAAATTATTGACATTTTGTATGCTAGTTTTAATACGAATATTTATGTTATGTTTAATACTTTTCATATGAGGAGTGCATTGGACTTAGTAAGTGACAGGTGGAGCCCAATATAGCTCCTCGATGCATCAGTAGGTATCATGAGACAAACTAGTGTCTTGGTACAAGTCCTTGAAAAAATATTATTTTTAGTCTTGGAACAAGGCTTTGACTATGTGTTTATGAAGTCTGGCATTATGCATTCCATCATTATGAAAGTGGCTATGGATATTGAATGTGATTATTTGAGTAGTAGAATATCTATGGGAATAAGTAAATGGAATTATTTGATTTTATATTTGCCATATTATGCTGAATTCCAAGTTTAAAAGGATTTTATTTTAGTCTTATACATTGACTTAAATTTTTATGCTTATTTATGAAAGTTTTCGCTATATTGTTGTCCTTACTGAGCATCAAAGCTCACCCCTTTCTATGTTTTATTTTTCCCAAGATGAAAAGAAAGATATTATGACTGACCTACAGGGATAGTCTTAGGGATTTGAGTGTGGCCTATGGAGACTATGTTTTTGTTACTTTTCATTTTATAATGTAATGTAAAACTTATGAATATTTATAGTATTTCCAAGGATACTAAATTGATCAGTCTTTTGGGACCTGATTCCTTATATCATGCCAATGTTATGTAATAATGCACTAAATCTGGCTAACTAGGGTCGGTGTGTTACATCAAGAAGTGAATATACTTTTATTTGTCTTTATGTATAAAAAACTAACTTCTATTGAAAATTATTTTTTCTAATTATCATTGTTTCTATTAAAAAAATTAAATTCATTTCATTCTATTGATATTATCTGAGATCATAGCATGTAACAATATTTTTGTATAAATTTTTTGTGAAATTATTTTTTTATCATTCAATAATTTTATTCAAATATTTAGAATGCAAGTTTCTCAATTCCATATTATTATGTTAGTGTTTAATGAAAAAATAGAGGTCAGCTAAAATATTCTTCTTTTTATTTTAAATTTTAAATTTGTTTACCATTTATTTCTTTAAAATACAAATAAATGATAGGTTTTATTTTGTATGATTCTTAAATTATTTTATATAAATATGATTCCTCTTAAGTGGTGATGTATTTCCATATTATCATCACTCTAATTATCATGGTATTCTACATTTCAAGATTATTATTTATTGTTGTTTTTTCCCTGCTTGTCTCTCAATGTTTGATATTTTTAACCATTTAAATATTTTAAGATCTACAAGATATGATCTATGATCTCAAGAATTGAATCTACTTGTATTTGGTTTTAGCTATTAAAAAACTTCCCTTGATAATTATTTTTTCTAATTTTTATTTTTTCGATTAGAAACATTAAATTCATTTCATTTAATTGATATTATTTGAGATCATAACATATAATAATTTTTTGTGAATTTTTTTATGTAATTTTATTATTTTCTTGTCATTTAATATTTTTATTCATTTCTTTTGAATGCAGGTTTCTCAATTCTATATTACTATGATAGTGTTTTATGGCAAAAATGGAGGTTATTTATTAATTTAGTTACAAGTATTTTTAAAAATTATGTTAAATATATTATTCTATGGTTTTCATTGATGATTTTAATTGTTTATTATATTCTCTATTCTGGTTTATTATTTGTTTACCTTTTTTCACTTTTGAATCATTTATTCCCTTTCTATTTTATTTACCCGACATGAACTACTTCATTACGATATATATGTTTTGAACATACACGCATAGATATATCCACAAAATATGATTTGTGATATCAATAAGTGAATTTATTATTTGGTTTTATGTATGAAAAACCAACTTCCCTTAATAATGCTTTTTTATAATTTTCTTTTTTTCTATTAGAAACATTAAATCCATTTAATTATATTGATATTATCTAAGATCATAGCCTATAAGAATTTTTTTTTACTTTTATTTTTTCTTATAATTTAATATTTTTATCATTTTTTTAAACTACAAGGTTTCTCAATTTCATATTTCTATGCCAACATGTTATGAAAAAAATGGAGGTCTATAATAAGTTTAATTATAATTTTTCCATAAAAATTAACTTTTTTTTAATTTTCATTATTAGTTTTAATCATTTTTCATATTCTCTCTATATTCTGATTTATTATTTACCTTTTTCACTTTTGAATAATTTTTTCCTCTTTTAATTTTTTTTCTCAACATGCACCACTTCATTACTATAAATATGTTCTGCACACACACACACACATAGATATTTATATATATATATCCATAGAATATGTATATACACACACACACTTAATAATTCTTTAATGACATATATATTCTCTACATCTATAATTATAGGAATCTCTTATTTGAAATCTTATTGAGATATATAAATATTCCAAATAGATTTTATAATAGCTAATTTCAAACCTAAAAACCCATAAATCCATGATGAAAGAAGATCACTTGAATTTAAAAGGATGATTAGTGTCTTTTGATTATTGTTATGATAAATTATATAACTTTCTTATTACTAGATACCTCATCAATATTATTCTGCAACATAAAAATCATTTACCACACCCCATTCATTATAAATATAATATAATGTGATAGGTATATCACTTATAATGTAGAAACATGACATATAATGAAAGGGAATACATATTTTTATAAAGAATTCATTATGTTTATATTTCTAATAAGTAGAAAAAAATTCACTTGGTATTTAATTTGTCCAGTTCATTAGTATGATCTCTTTTCCTTTTTTTTAATTCACATCACATATAATTTATGTAAAGATAATTGGAGAAATTATTTCTTGGAATTTAACTAGTGCCTTGGTAGGTAATGTTATAGAAGCATTGGAATATAATTATTTTTCTTATCATTTTAAATATTAAATCATAGCTGATAAAGATTATTCATTATTTGTAGTGTTGTTTTGGGATTTGAGGATATCTCCAATTATGATGAGTAAATTCTATATTCCTTGGGAGATGTTTTTGAGACTCAAATATATCAATTATATTAGAGTTAAACAATAATAAAAAATCAATATTTGGTCAAATTACACTATTTTTTCAATTTTCCTTTTACATTTAATCTTTTTAATTCATCCCAAGATTGGTGAATATTTTATTTTCAAACTCCAATATTAGAGAATAAAAAAACATAGATAATAATATAGGTGACACGATGTTTGTAGATTAAGTATAATGTAATATTGGGCACCAATCTCATGATAAATACTTAATGTTATTGGTAACTAGAAAGCAAGTTCAATATTTAGTTTAACTTTAAGATTAATTTAGGCATAATTTAATATTTAGTATCCTAGAAAATGTGGTTTTAGTATTGTGAGATTGCATTATGTATAGATTCATTCCATATTTTATATTCTTTCATCAACTGTAAGCATGTATATATTTCAAAAATAAAATCACGTATACAAGTAAAGTAATTATAATTTAGGTTCTTCCATCTGCTATATTGAGAACTGTATGCCTTTAACTATATATACATAATGCATACGATCAAAATAGTCCACTAGTAACTATTGGAGTTGGTGGCCTAGAACCAAATAATTTTTACTTTATTCATTAATAAATACCTTATCATATCTTGATTGTTCTTTTGCATGAAAATGCATGTGATAATGTCCTAAGGATGGTTGTTGCACTAAAGGGTTATAGTGGATCTCTGTTGTGATGAGAACCCGTAAGTTTCATAACACAATTCTTAATATATCTTATATGGTCGGATGATGTTATTTGAGGGACACAAATAATATAGAACATTAGGGGTGAGGACTCATAAAACTTTGAATCACCCTCTCATGGTGTGCACCCTTGGTAATATCAAGGAGAATATTATGAAAATGAGACCTTTCAGTATGAAATTCACATTTCATAGTGTCATTGGATGTTCCTATCTACAAACATGTGTATTGGTCCTCAGACTTTA
Source organism: Viscum album (assembly GCA_963277665.1). Taxonomy (NCBI): domain Eukaryota; kingdom Viridiplantae; phylum Streptophyta; class Magnoliopsida; order Santalales; family Viscaceae; genus Viscum; species Viscum album. The sequence continues at coordinate 453,086,222 of OY728141.1, read as the reverse complement.
AGATTATTATTAATAGGTATTACAACTCGCGCACTTAGTTGTATTGATGAAAAATATGAATACACACTGTTCGTAGTGAGGTAGGATATGTTGGGTGTTTCATGAGTAATATTGCATTAATAGATAATGAAAGAAATAATTTGTACCTTCGGTTCCATAATGGAGGTTGATATATCATTCCCTTTGATGAAATTGATATAGCTTAAATAAATCCATGGTCATGGTAAAGAATGGGAAAGTTCAATTCCAGGAAGTCAAAGAAAGAATAATTGAGCACATGGGTTTATGGAACCATCATGTAACCCTCTTGATTTGAGATATTTAGGCAAAGGGATTACATTACACGGTAATAATTCATAGGGGGTGACATTTCATTGCAGCGTTAACTTCTTTCCCTATGGGTACCTTGGCATTTTTCTAGATACTAACCTTAGACATTAGGCAGGATCCACTTAATGCCACTGAGAAAGAGGCATAGAGTTTCATACACTAAGTATGTCCAATTATCTCAGTTAAATATTCATTTAACAAGTTGAATAAATAGTATTCTCGGTTGTGGATTAATAATTATTCAAGGATGTCTAATTTCATTTATTTTGAAACTAGTTATTCAACACAATATATTGTGGGTGAAATAATATATTTTATTAGAAATTAATTTAGTGATATTTATTTAAGAAATAAATATTTATTATTCAATGTATAATAAATGTGGTGGAGGAAATAAATAAAATGGGATAACAAAATTACACGTCATGTATATTAATATATAGATGTCGTGTAGTTTTTCTAGAGATTTGTGAGAAATAATATTATTTATTTAATTAAATAATATTAGGTGTAATTTTTTGGGTGCATTTCAAGTGATAATAAAATTCAACTATTAATATTAGACATGGGATCTTACTAAGAATTAAATTAAATGAATAAATTCTTCCAGCGGGTTAATTCATTTTATTATTCTAAGTAATTAAAAACCCAATTATATTATTCTCATTAACCTAGAAATTCTCTATGGTTGTGCACAAAAGATCTGAAAAATATCTCAATCCAAAAGAAATTTATTTTTTCACCAATAATGCTCTTAAGTTAGTAGAGAGATCCTCCTCCAATGGATCAAGGAGAGAGCTTTGGAAGTGGCTCTTAAGGAGATCAAAGGCGGACATCGCAAGCAGAGGATATTCTGTGATAGCACCCATAGATCCATTTAGTAATATCCATAGATACGTGGAGAACGTGTGGATCACCTCTAGAGGAATCCTACACTTGGATTCTATGAAACACCAATGGATCACATTGGATCATGACCAGAAACATCAACAAATAGATAATTCCTTCAAGGTAAGTCTTGTATTTTAATTAAATTAATTATAACCAACATATGATGATCCTCTCTATGGTTCTGGGACTTCCCTCTTTCCTTTTCAATCTTTGTTCTATGCCAAATATCTGGTGTTTTATTATCATGAAGGATTTCATATTGATCATTGTTAACGCTAAAATTAAATTTGGGCAAACCCTCCCACGCACTTCCGCTGCACCCAGAACCTATAGTAAAAATATGAATAATAGTTCAATGATTTACAACAATCTATATCACTTATAGTATGAAAATAATTTTACTTGGTGTATAAATCACTATGCGTAATTTTAAATCTCAATCAAAATAAATAAGTTAATAAAGATACTTCTTTCAACTGAGGATTTACAATATGTATCAAACAAAATTTCAAATTTTAACTACTAAGAACATTTTTTATAGTATCACTGGTTTGATTATTTTCACAATATGAGGTCTCAATATTCATATATCAACTAAAATTATATACAAATCTACACATTTAAGTTGATTCAAGAGAATAATAGAGGCTATATATTGGAAAATAAATTTTTTATACTTGTATTCATGTTGTAATAAGTGATTGTGAACACAACATGATTATACTACACGGTAAATTTTTATTCATTAGAATTCATCTATAATTTTTCATGTTGCTTCCTTAATAAATTATAGCTATTGAAATACCTATATTTAATATATTTAAAATGTCATTTTCTTTATTCCCTTAGAAAATATATAAACTTTTATAATATATCAACTCAATTTTTTTTACTTTGGTTTGGATGAACTATTTATTTATTCTTTCTAAATACTTCATAATTTTCATCTCACATATATTGGTTAGATAATATATTTTATGAAGAGAGATTTAAAACATGATTTTTATGATGAAATCTCTCCCAATAGATAATCTATAAAAAAATTAAAATTTGAATCCAATATTTATTTATGTTTATTGTATTTATATTTTTTGTTTTTCACTGAAAGTCAGTTGGATTCATTGTAATAAAAATCAAGTCTAGTGTTTATGTAAAAATTTGTAATCATTATTCTATACCCCTTTGATTCATTCATTCTTTTTTGTTGAATATTGAGACAATGTTTCATCTCATTGCACAACTATGTTCGATAAGAATTTTCATTTAGTTCTTCCCATGCTTGGGTAAAACAATGAAGATCACCCATTAGACACAAGAGATGATGAGTGTAATGTCCAAGTGATGATAATGGTGATGTTAGTAACACCAATTTAGTAAGGTAATGTTTGGTTTTTGTAAAATGTATAAACTTATATGTGTTTTCATATTTTATATGCGCTTATTCTATATTGATCTTTATATTTGTATTTATTTTTTTAGTATACAAAAGGCCCTAAGATAATAAATATGACCCGGAATCAATGGCGAAGTTTTGTTGACCACATGGTGTTTTGACTTGAAGGAGGAAAGGATGATGAGAAATAGTAGAAACGACCACTGGAGGTGTGGCTGTAGCATCCAGGCATGGATGGTAGAGTGATGGGAAACAAAAATGGAAAAAATTATGAAGGTGATGGATCAAATTATAGACAGATGAAGGTTCTAGATCTAGAATTACAGAATACAAGGCATTCGAGCACTGAAAAATTTCATGTATGACTTTGTGGTATTATGGTATGTGTGGCTTATAAATATCATATATTGTGTAACCTTTTGATTCATTTCATATATATATATTCATTTCATCATTGTTTTATGTATAGATATCACATAGGGTGTGACTGCAAGTCCCATGCCATGTTCTACGGAACCACACAACCCAGGGACTGGAAGAGTATAGGACCAACTACCCTCTTCGACATCGGTTGGGGTACACATCATATTACATGTGTAGCTATATATGCCTATGAAATTATATGATTAGAAGAGTACATCACATATACTAGGTTTTCTTTTGTGGTTTTTTTATCTTATTTCATGGGTGTCAGAATGAAAGAAGTAAATAGTATGTTATAATTGAATTTTCATATGTATCATGATTGAATGATTCTAATATTCATCAAAGACCATTTACAAGGCATTTTGTGATGTTCTAGGATCTTAGCTCTGTAAAGGAGGTGATAGATTTTGGTTGAGACATTGGAAGAAAACATTGGGTTTAGGTACTCTTCTATTGAAATTTTGATGTCATAGTAAACATTAATCATAGAGTTAATACTCCACTATTTTGGTTCATGATTCCTTCATATCAAGTAGTTCAGGTATGGGGTCAGCACTCCCTTAATCCCAATGAGGTGTGAGTCTGCCAAACTATAGTTAAAGGGGATTTTTTGCATGGTGGGGGATTTTACTTTATGTTAAAGGATTCTGCAATGGTCACTAATAAGGGGAAACTGGTGTAGTAAACGTGCCATGTGGAGGCCAAATAAGTGATCCAGGAGTAGTGATAGGAGTTGGAGAGGAGGATTAGAATAATCCAGAAACAAACATCAATAGGGGAGAGAAATTCCTTTCATTCGAGATCCATATAGGGGAAGGACACTTCCACCCCCACATCCAGTATCAGAGCACCAAAACACTATTTTCATATTCCCAGGGTTGGATATAAGACCACAAACACTTCACCATTCCATTCAGGCAGGAGAAGGACACAAATCAGGACATCAGAGGCTTCTGAAGATTAAGTAGGGAGAACGAGGACTCTTTTCTACTTGATCTGTTTTTTTTTTCATTTTCATTTGATAAGAAATCATTTTTTCTAAATTTATTAATATGGTTATCTCAATTATGATTACCTTTTAATCACTCTTGGGGGAATATGCTAGCCAGTTGATCTAATTTTTTTTGTTCATGCATTTATCTTCTACTGGAATGCATCTCTCTCTGAATCATTCACCCTTGAAACAATCATTTTATTTACAAAACATCAAGAAATAGTGAAAACTGGTCTTCATTGGGTTAAAATTAAATTTTTTTATTATTAAGATTCTAATAAAATGTGAATCCAGATTAAGAGAGAGAGGTTCACTAAGATCAGCCGACAATTTAAACTCAGTGATTTTTGATTTTTTTCTCACTTTTTGATGGAATGATTTGTAGAGTTCATAAATTGTAGGGGTTATTTTTCCATAGGTTGACAAGACAACACATCTGGTCATCCTCCTTCAATCAGATCCAGAGTGTTAAATTCTAATGCACGAGCAAGGGAATACCAATATAAATATCAGCCAATTGATTTCTACCTTTCCCTCATATTGGTAGTTTTCAACTATTTTTATTATTTCTATTGTCTTCCTATATATTTTAACTCACACTCACACACTCACACAAAATTTCTAACTAATTCACTATGTCATCACTATAATTAAATTTTTTATCCACTATTGTTGTTTATTTTTGTTTGTTTAGATTTTTGATTTTTCTTGTTATTGGTCACTAGCACACAATCAGTCGTTCCATGTGGTTCGACCCACTTACCATAGTACTAGTGTAGGTTTTATATAAGATTATAATTATTAAATATTTTCATGCTCAAATTAATAAATATTTTTTTTATATGTGAATTTTTGTTCTGTTTGATGTGGTTGATTTTGTTTTCACTTTGCCACATCATTTTTCAATTTTTATTCTCTTTTTATTACTAAAATAATGTATTTTGTGTAATAATTAAAAAATTTTATTTTTTTTATAGATTAAATTGTTAAGAATATGTTTCTGTCATAAAGGTGTGTTTTTAGTGTTTATTTTTGTTGTTTTTCAATAATAAAATTATTTATTCATTCTATTTAACATTAATTATTTATTCTTTTGTTTTTTTAAATAATTTTTTTTGTTTCTTGTTATTTTAATTATTTTATTATTTATGTAATTATATTTTTTTCATTTATTTTTATTAATTATTAAATTTAATTAATTCAACATTTTTTATTCGTAAATAAATAAAATTTCACTTTTTTTTAACTTTAAATAATAAAATTAATTTTAACAATTTAATTGTTTTCTTTATTACTTAGTAATATTTAGTTATAATATAATTCTTTGATTTTATGAATTCTCTAAATTAATTATTTAGTTAATTAATTTAATCAAATAGTCTTTAAATTTGTATTATTTTAACAAATGATTTATTTTGAATTTAATTTATTTAAATTTTTATATGTGTTAACCAATTTTAATTTGATAAAAATTAATATTTTTTAATTTTTTAATTCATTAGATAAATTTTCATTTAATATATTTATTAATTTTTAATTTGATTTTAAATTTCCTTCTTATTTTTTAGTTATTTGATTAATTTTTTTCTAAATATATTCAAAACATTTTCTGTAAAATTTTAAATTTTTTATTTATTTTAAATTTTTTTGTTTCATTTTTGTTGTAGGAGACACCACTAGAGTTATACCCACTACCAAACTCACTCATCATTGGAAACTACCAATAGTGAGTCCCAACCCACCACCATCTTTTTCAACAATGACTCAAACGAGTCATCATAAGCTTCTCCAACAGTTACTCATTGAGTCACCACCACTATCACTTTTTTTATTCACCATCACCCATCCGCACAACGGTGACTTAGAGAGTCATTATTCTCCTCTTACACATTGTTGTACCTACAACAAGTCACTGTCAACTTATCCCACACCTCCTTCACAACCACCAATAGAATAAAAAAAACCTAAGGAAAGCATAATCCGAAACATGTAGATAGAAATCAAATAGCAACATCAACAACACAACGAACCAAAAAAAAGATAAAAATAAATGAGCATATATCACAAATTAGAAGGCTCAATTCCGACCACCACAACCTGGATAAAGTTTCAAACCGAAGAAAATCCCAAATCAATATCAGTGCCAGATCTGAACTAAAAAGTCACAGTAAATCCATTGGATCTGAATAAAATTGTTCGATCTCGACACACTCGATCTTCCACTAATTTTCATAAGCCTCCTGCCACTATTGAACCTCTTCACTACACTGGCACTAGATGTCAAGACTCCCCTTTCCCTCGCCAGACCTTTGCCTTGCCTTGCACTGTCATTGCACCATTTAAGAACTACTATAGACCGAGCTCCCCTATCACCAACCCAAAAACTAGTGTTGTCTTCTGTACAACCCCCCCCCACCCCACTCTCCCATGCATTGTCATGAAGCCCCCCTCCTCAGCTCCTCTGCAGACTCGCAACCCTCTCCTCCCACTTCTTCGAACCAGCTAACCCCTCCACTCCCATGATTTTTTATTTAATATAATATAATAATAATAATTTCTAATAATAAAAAAATAATTAATAATATAACAATAAGTAGAATAACTAATTTACTATATTCAATAATATATATATATATCATTATAATTTTTTTATTACAATTTATATATGAAATATATAGAAATATAATAATAAACATCATTTTTTATAACTTTATAATAATATAATATAATAATAATACTTACGTAAATTTAAATAGATTAATATTATACATATATATATATTTATTTATTTATTTATTTATTATTACATTTATTGTTGTATTAATTTTAATAATTATAATTATAATTATTTATTTTTCACATAATTATATCTAATAATTCTTATCATAATATATATATATATATATATTAATAATATATATTATTAATATTAACATATCATTTTAAATATTTTAATAGTTATAAATTTCATGTATAAATATAACAGTAATTAAATTTATATATATTATAATGAGTTTTATAGTAATAATAGGTTTATGTAAATATATATTAATATAACTATTTTTTGATATTTTTATTTAAGTACATATTTTTTCCTATTGAGTAATATATTTTTTTGAAGTAAGAAAAGGGGTTCGTGCTGCATAGTGGGGGATTGCACTTTTTGTTAATGGGTTTCTACTTTGGTCACCAACAAGCAGAAATTAGCATATTGAATGTTCCATGCGGAGGCCATAGAAGTGATCCATGAGTGGTGACAGGAGATGCAGAGGGGGTTAGAAGAATCAAGAAGCATGTTTCCACGTGGAAGAGACATCCCTTTCATTCGAGAACCATATAGGGGAAGGACACTTCCACCACCACATCTAGGAGTGGAGCACCAACACACCACTAACAGATTCCCAAGGTGGGAGATCAAAGCACATACACTTCATCATTATATTTAGGTAGGAGTAGGACATAGATTAGGACATTAGAGACATATGGATATTGATAAGGGAGAGAGAGGACTCTTTTCTCTTTTCTATATTTTCCTTCATTATCTTTTGACATGAACTCCTTTGTTTATAATTTTTTTAATATTCATATTTCAATTATGATTATCATTTAATCTCTCTTGGAGGAATAAGAAATATGGTTAATCTTATTCTTATTTTGTTCATGCACTTATCTTATAATGGATTTCCTCTCTCTATCTCTTTCACTCTCAGAACAATCATTTTTTTAACATCATGAATGAGTGAAAACTAATCTTGATCATGTTTAAATTTAAATTGTATTCAATATGAAGATTCCACTAAAAATTGAATCAATCTCAAGAGAGAGAGGAACACTGAGTTAAACAGAAAATTTGAACTCAATGATTTTTTATTTTTTTCTCACTTAATGATAGAACGATTTCTATAATTGAAAAAGTGTGGGGGATATTTTGTCACAAGTTGACCAAATGATGCATCTGGTTTGCCTCTACCAATCAGATCCAGAGGTTTAAATTCTAATTCATGATCAATGGAGGACCAGTATAAATACAGTCTAGATAATTTCCAACTTTCCATCATATTGGTGGTTTTAAACTATTTTAAATTATTCTCTTATCTTCCTATCTATTTTAACTCACACTCATATAAACACTCACACACAATTTCCAACAACTTCACTATATCATCACGATCATTCACTTTTTCATCCACTATTATTGTTTGTTTTTGTTTATTTTAATTTTTGTTTTGTGTTGTTCTTGGTCAATAGTACAAAATCAGTCTTTCCTTATGGTTCCAACTTCATACCATAGTATGAGTCTAGGTTTTAAGTAAGATTTTAAATGTTAAATTTCTACGCACTCAATGATTTTGCTGTAAAATTTTGACATCATTTCCGGGGAATGCAAGTGCAACCAGGTTAAAAAGACAAAAAAATCACATATAAAAAAGCAAACAAAATAATTGAAAGAAACATAAAACAAAAAAATAAAAATACAGTTAAAATTAAAAATAAAAAAACTTTAAAAAAATGAAAAATGAAAAAAAAACTTTCAAAAAAACTATCAAGAATAAAATTCCAATAAAATTCAAGAAAAACTATGAACCTACTACTATATGGAAAAAAGTTCTAAACCTAATATATTTGTACTTGTAATTCAATAATTTGAAAAAAAACCTCATAGAATTGAAAATGAACAAAAATAAAATCAAAATGTAAATTAATAGAGAGGCTAAGAATGAAAACATGGAAAATCCACCACCTATAAACATGAACCCACTTAGTAATGAGATAGTGGAGAGGCATAGTTTGGTAGAATTCTGACTATCTGTTATCTATAGTAACCTATCCAATATTAAGATCTCACCTAGATATAGGAACTTTGAAATCAAACAATCCATTTTGTCCCAACTGCCAACCTTCAATGGAATTCCTAGTGAAGACACCCTAAACTTCATTATAGAATTTTATTATAGTGTCCAGTAGCTACCACTGGGAGGCCTTAGTGAAAAATAACTTAAGTTGAGAATGTTCCCTTTATGCCTCAAGAGAAATTCTAGGTCCAGGTTCCAATAGTTAGAGGAAGAAATATTTATCACATGGGACCTGGTTTACAATCCCTTCACAATGAAATTTTATCACATCAGAATGACCTCTAAGATTAGGCACTAAATCAATGATTTCTTTCAAGATGAGGGGGACCTATTCAAAAAAAGTTGGTATCGATTTAGGGGATTACTCAGATAGTTTTCAATCCACCAGTACACTCTCCAATTTCTCATGGACACCTTTTACAACTGTCTAACCCCTTGCCACCAAACCTTGGTGAATCAATCTTCCAGAGGAGATTTTAGTGATAGAAATGTGGAGTTATTGAAACAGATATTTACCAATTTGGTACAAAACTCACAAAAAAATGCTCTAGGAGGTGGTCCACGGTGAGAAAAATAACTTACTCATATCTCACAAGTTCAATCCCAAGCTATCAGGTTTTCAATTAAAAGGCTCATGGTACCCTTAGGGATAAATTCCACCATTGTGGCATGTTTGTACATTCACAGACCTGTTATCCCAATTTTTATATGATTATCCAAGCTCTTGATAATTATAATTTTTCTAGGTATGGTCCTTTGATGAAACCTAGGGAATATCCTTTTTCCAACACCTATAAAAAGGGGTATAGAAACCACATGGACCATTCTTGGATGAAAAAAGTAGTTCTTCAACCTGCTACACTAGTTGGATTTCAACAACCACCTTGGAACTAATTCCAACCCCAAACCAAGGTTGAGTCATCTAATTCACAAGAGGAAGTGAGGGGGATGTTGCAATAGTTTATAGAAATATTTGATGAAAAAAAAGACTAAAAATGATTTTGATAATGTTCAATTGAATTCAAGAATCAAAAATTTCGAAATTCAAATGGGATGGTTGGCTATGGAGGATGGAAATAGAGACAAGGGTAAGATCCCATGTACTAATTAAGCCAACCCAAGATAGAATTAAATATTCATGACCACCAGAAGTGGTCTTTAAACACACCAAGATCCTAGAAAGGAACCCCAAACTACTGAAATTGAAAACCTGGATGAATCTAAAAATTCAAATCTAGAAAATTCTAAAACTAGAAAATTGGATAGCAGTACTATAAAATCTCTAGTTTCTTTCTTTCCAAATAAAAAAATGGTAATGTACTGAAAAAAAAATAAAATAAAGGGATAAATAATATTTAATAATAAGTTTTAGGTATTCTCAAAATTGAAAGAAACATTTCTCCTATAATCCCTTTTCCACAAATAATAAAAAAAACCCATGACTTTAAGTTTTAAATTTTTTTCAAAGTGGTTAAAAATTGAAAAAAAAAATTATCTCATTCCTTGAGGCCTTGATCCAAAGCCTATCATATTTAAAATCTATCAAGAAAATATAGTCAAATAAATAGACCATGGAAGAATTCACCACATATATTTTATTAATTATTTTTAGTCATTTTGAATAAATCAAATTTAATTTATTCATTATTTTTAATATTAAATTTTTTTATTATATTAATCATTTTATTATTTTTATAATTAGTTTTTTCCTTTATTATATTTTATTTAGTTTTAAAATAATTTATCAACTCAACAATTTATGATTTTATTTTGTTAATAACTAAATCCGATTTTGTTTTTTGTATTTTAAGCAATTAAGTTTAATTTATTAATTATTTGAATTTATTAATTCTTTATATTGATTATTTTATTAATTAATTCAATCTAATTTACATTTACTTGTTATTTTTTCAACTAATTATTATTTTTTAATTTGTTTTTGTTTAAATGTTAAAATATTTTAATAAATTAAAATGTGTATTAAATTATGTGTTTAATAATTGTAACACAAATAATTTGGTATATAATAATTTAAAATTTGAATGTCAATGTTTCAATTTTTATTTAATTTTTAGTTTTAATTAATAAATAAATTCTCAGTTAAATAAATTGACTGTATTATTTTGTAATTTTTATATTCATGTTGTTTTTCATTATTTTATTTTTTTGATCTCTTTTGTTTGTTTTCAGATTTTTCACCCTGCTGAGCTTCCGCTAGGTTAAGTCACCATCATTTTTCTACTACCATTTCTTACTCACTACCATCATTTCAAAAAGTGACTCAAAGAGTAAACTTTTATCCGTTATCCAAAAAAATTTCACCCACTGTAGGAAGATCCAATGCTAAGACGACGCAAAATTCCGAGGCTCGGTGTTCCTGGAATTAATTTTATAAAAATATTAAGTTTATTTTATACTATTCATGTGACTAAAATGAGATAAAATATAAATGGTGTTTCGGATAAGAAATCTAAGGCCATAGTTCTGTCCAAAACGTAACATTTACCCTAGGCTTGGCATAACTTCAACGGTGCAAGACTTCTGTGAAAAAATCCATCCAGGGGTAAAATATTAATTAAAAAAATTAAACTTAATTGTTTTACCCTTGATGCCAAATCAAATAACATTAAAATGGGGACTCATATTAGAAAAATGATATTGTTGTTGAGTTCGGAATGGGTTTTTTTCCAAGATGAGAAATAAAATGAGAGGGTGCGACGATTTTGGATTTTTGTGCCAAGTGGGACATCTATAAATAGAGAGTTAAGTGTTTCAGATTAGGGTTAAACCCTAATCTCTCTCTCTCTCTCTCTCTATCTAAAAGTCTAATCTCTTCCCTCTCTTCCTACCATTCTTCATCGTTCTTCACCAAAACGAGAAGCAATCTCCACTGAAACCTCGATGGATCGAAGTGGGGGCACTGTGAACATGTCGCCTACAACAAAAGACTTTTTCAAGTTATGATTTCTATCATTTTTTAGTTTTGATTTAGATTCTATTTTAAATATCTGTTTCATTTCCTTTTTCTTTATCATATACTTGAAAAATCATTGATGTCCTCACTAACACAACCACCGATTTGTGTTTAAATGTCGTTCTTTGTTTGTTCCTCACATTTTTTCACTATAAATCTTTAGGTGCGTTAAGCCACAAATGGATCAAAAATCATAGGATGGTATAGTGAATCAATCATTACAAGGGTTCCCAATATGTTGATGGAATCATGATTGGGCAACTAGATTGAGCCATGTGGTCCGTTTGACGGACCACCAAGGCATTGCCGGCAACGGCTTCTAACGGGAGGCCACTCCAAAGGCAGGCTGCTCCAAATGAATTCCCCTCCAATGGTAGGTCACTCCAATGGTGGGATACTCCAATGGTGGGCCACTCCAATTGTAGCAGCACTGCGACCCAACCATGCCGCAACATGGCAGTCCACGTGGCCTGATTGGTTGGCTGGGTGGGGTCGTGCGGTGTAACTTTAGGCAGCATTTGTTGCCACTAATCATGCGGTCGGTGATCGAATCGTGGGCTGAGCCACGTCAGCGAGTGGATCAGGCCGTCACGGGCTGGACCTGCCATAGTGGTTTGGGTAAGACTAACTGGATGGGCCCCACCCTGATGGGTTGGGTTGGGTCCCACCCGGTGGGTCGGACCCGGGTCGGCCAACAGGTGATTGTCTATGTTGGACCACCAAAGTAGCTTTTATAGTGCAGGAACGGTCAGCCAGTCAACTGCGGGGTGGTTGACCATGAGCCATACCAACTGCTGCGGTAAGTGGACTGATCGTGAGTACGTCCACCTACCCCACGACCCTCTTCCGAGGTTTCAAAATCCCATATCTTTTGAACCTATAATTCTTTTAACGTGCCATCTATTGAAGCATTAACCTCTATTTGAGATGGATATTTTGATATAAAATTAGGAATTTTATGTTTGGAGTCAGAAGGTTGGCCCCACTTTAACACATTTGGTCATCTTGTGGTGGAAAGTTACATTTTCACTGATTGTCTGTTTTGGCCAAATAAATAACCTACCATGATTTTCTTCTACATAAAACATGATGGTGAACTCCGTTGCAAATTCTGGATTACAAAGAGAGGTGTTCTAAACTTGATGCCCGTTTAGCGGTGTTTGATGATGGTAGTGATGGCAGTGATGTTTTTAGGATCACCAGAGTAGTACTGGCTTACCCTCTAGTTGGGTTGGGTAGTGGAATTCTCTGATGAATCTTTCAAGATTTCTCTCTAATGAGGGTGGTAAGTGGCATTCACCAGTGACTCTTTCACCTTCTCACTATTTCTAACTCCTTGTGTTTGTATGAACTTACTTCTCTTTTTATTGGGATGAGATGCACTCTCTTTATGTACCTTATTCTCTCTACTGATTTCTTCTTCAGTTGTATCTCTTACTACTACCTTTTATTTTTAAGTAATTCTACTGGGTATGTTTATACTCACCCATGCATGGGCTTTACCCACACGTACCATGCTTATTGCAGAAGACAGAGAGGTTTTATCGAGACTAAAGGGAGCTTAGGGACACAACTGCCTGGACTATGTGCGATGGTCACAGTTTGGGTTCCTAGGTCAGGGCTTTCTCAGTTTATTTACTTTCACTTTTTCTGTCAGGTTGGGACACTTTTTAGTTGGGCATGTATTTTTCCCCTTTTACTTTCTGCTTACATTACTGTACTCATATGGTTTTAGTGGTACATGCATGCTTGGGTTTACTTTTACAATAGTTTTATCTTTATTTTCTTTCCCTGTTCACTTTTTCATTGGTTTGGCTTTGTGTGTGTGCATGTACTTAGGAAAAGGCATCACTGAGTTTTTGTGCCTTCAGTGCTAGTTTCCACCCCCTGGCCTATGGAGGCGTCCTAGGGGTAGTTGAGGCTTGAGGTCTGGGATCGGTCGGGTCATGACATAGTGGTATCAGAGAAATTTCATTCATTGGGTCATTGTTCGGAAATTTACCATTAAAAGGATTGGTTGTGTATATAAAAATATTGTTGACATGTCCTGAGAAAAGCTCTCTGGCCAGGGAGTCCAATGATGGTGTGATGGCCAACATAGCCATTCACCAAGACCCTAATTACCCTCTTGTCCACTCAGCATGTTGATACATTTAATTCATGGAACTTTGGTACATGCATCATATAGGATTGAGTCCTTGACTGTACTTGTTGAGTCAAATCCCCTTTTTTGTTGTTCTTGGTATATATATATATATATATATATATATATATATATATATGCTCATCTGACCACGACACTCCTGGATAATTTTCAGGATGCTTTCATGATGGAAGCCAACCAGGTTAACTGCTCTCATTCATAATGATGACATCATGAGATACGAGGCCTCAGTACAGAGCCTATCATGAGATCCACTTCCTCTGGGTGGGACAGTAGTGGAACCTCCACCTATGGAGTAGCAGTTAGTACCAGCAACATAGGCCGAGGATGAGCACAGGGTAAGCATGATTCGTGAGTTCTAGTGCCAGAGGTTGTTGAGGTTTCATGGTGAGCCAAACCATCTGGTAGCAAAGGACTGGTTGGAGTCAGTGGTCTGCATTTTCAGGCTGGAGCGGACACCAATATAAATGATGGTAACTTTGACAGCCAGCCTTTTTCTCGAGTTGGCTGGGCAATGTTGGGGTTTAGTTACCCAGATGTATGGCAAGATGACTCTCTCATGGGATGAGTTTCAGTATCTATTTCATGAGAAGTAATTCCCCTCTTGATTACACTCTTTCAAGATTCAGGAGCTTCTGGAGCTGAAGTAGGGATGCATGATAGTATCAACATATGCATCTAGGTTTATTTACCTTACATGATACTCCCTAGATATGATCTATGATAGTTACATCCGAGCGTGGAAGTTCAAGAAGGGCCTTCACTGAGAGATTCATGCTAGTAGAGTTCCCCTGTGCATCCCTACCTATATCGGGGTGCTAAAGTTGGTGCTTTTGATGGAGAGTTCCCTATCAGAGTGATTCTAGTCAGTTGATACCGGTAGTGGTCACTTTAGAGAATATACGTCCACAGTAGTTGGCAGGTGTCAGATGGTAGGACTGCGATGCGAGAGTCCTTTCCAAGATCAGGCTTGACTGTGTGGCCGGATGGAAATAGGGAAGTGAAAAGCATCGGGTCATTCTAGAGATGGATGAGGATATGCCTATGATGGGTGAGGTCACATAGCACCAAACTCCCCAACCAGACGAGATGAGAATTCCGATCAGGAAATAGGTGGGGAACTATGGTAGAGGCAGCACTGTGAACAGGGTGGTCCCCAGGGAGATGGTGCTGGCAGAGAAGAATGAGAAGGAGGACCAGGTAGTGAGGGATGGCACTATAATATCCTCCCACCGCCACCACTAGGCAGCCCATGTCAGGCTTAGGGAGCTAGCATCTGAGGCTGTAGATAGCTTTAGGTTATGGATGTCTGTGATCATCCTGCACACAAGATGATCTGAGGTATGTTCTGTGTTTATTCTACTCTTGCTTCAA
The DNA here is from genome assembly GCA_963277665.1 of Viscum album. Classification (NCBI taxonomy): domain Eukaryota; kingdom Viridiplantae; phylum Streptophyta; class Magnoliopsida; order Santalales; family Viscaceae; genus Viscum; species Viscum album. The sequence continues at coordinate 453,070,823 of OY728141.1, read as the reverse complement.
TATTATTAGACACAAGATCAAGCCACTCTTTTATCTCATTACTCCTATTATAAGAGCTGAAGATCCTAATAGAAGTGATATCACAATGGATTTGTCTCGAGGTTCCTACGAGAAACTCTTCTTCTATATATTTTATCTTCTGAAAGTTTGAGTTATCATTTCGAGGATAAATTTTCACGTGAAACCTACAAGTAATCATGATGGATTCTTATGATGTCATCTTGGGAATGGATTTTCTTCTCATAGTTTGAGCCCATATTGACTATCATTGTAGGCTAGTCAGACACCTACACACTAATGGGATGGGTTTTACCTTTCTTGGTTAACGAGGCCTCATAGAAGGGTAGGTGAGTGTTGTGAGAAAGAAACTATAGCCTTTTACCCATTAGTTAGAAAGTGTGTCCCTTGGTGCAATGGACTCTTCAAGAACCTAGGTTCTTTCAGTTGTGAAGATTTACATGGACGTCTTCCCCGAAGATGTCCCAAGACTACTTCTAAGGAGGGAGTTAGAGTTTTGCATTGGTCTACAACAAGAGAATGCCCTAATATCTTTTGTGGTGTATCGAATGGCGCCCACTAAGATCCAGGAGTTACAACTTAGTTGGAGGACTTTTGTGAGAAGTGTTTCATTAGTACCAGTGTGTCCCCCTATGAAACTCTACTTATATTCTTGAAAAAGGAAGATGATAGCTTATGGATTTTCATGGATTTTCATTGCCTGAATCAAGCCACGATAAAGAACAAGTACCCCTAACCGAGGATCGTTGATCTCTTCAACCATTTTCAATGTGTGAGGTGGTTCTCCAAAATTGATCTTATATTTGGATACCATCGTCTACGAGTTCACAAGGCCGATATTCTGAATTTTTCCTTTCGTTGTCGCTATAGGCAGTACGAGTTCTTTGTGATACCCTTCGGTGTGACAAACCCCCCCATCATTTTCATGGATTTGATGAACCAGGTTATCCATCCATACTTGGACTAGTTTTTTATTGTATTAATTAAAGACATCCTCATTTACATAGCATCAAAGGAGGATCATGTAGATCACTTGAGGATGGTCCTTGATTTACTTCAGGAGCACTAACTTTATGGAAAGCTCTCAAAGTGTCAGTTCGGGATGCACGAGGTTCACTTTTTTGGGCATGTGATTTATAAAGAGGGTTTAGTCATTGATCCTATGAAGATTGAGAAATTTATTTCTTAGGATCCATCCAATAATTTTTCAGAGTTGTGGAGTTTTCTCAGTTTGGCTATATACTATCGGAGATTTGTGTAAGACTTCTTTAGGACCGCAACCCCTTTGACTACTCTGACGCAGAAGGGATAGTCGTTTACCTAGTTTGAGTAGTGCTGGAAGTCCTTTGAGGAGTTTATTCAAAGGCTAAAAAGTGCTCCAATTCTAAGAGTACCAGAGGATTACATTGAGTCTATAGTGTATTTTGATGCCTCGGGAGCTAGGCTCAGTTGCGTCTTGATGAAATGATAGGCAGTCATCACATACGGGTTGACGCAGTTAAGACCCCATGAGAAAAACTAGATACTCATGACATAGAACTCTTAGTTGTAGTCTTCTTCCTAAGGATGTAGAGACACTACCTCCTAGGAGAGCGCTTTGTGGTTTACTCAGACCACAAGAGCCTCAGATGCATATTTACCCAGAGAGATCTGAATATGAGGTAGCGACATTGGTTGGAATTCCTATAGGACTATGACTTCGAGATAGTATATACTATGGGAATGAGCAATGTTGTTGTTGATTCCCTTATCATAAATCCCTAGGATTTCATAGTGCAGGAAGCTTCAGAGTAGTTAGCTTCCATACAGCTAACCCTAGTGGAGTAGAAGGGTATATATTTTCTACAGTCAATGGTGGTGAATCCTTCGCTCCTTGAGTGCGTGAGAGTCTCAGCTGGGAGATATAGACTGAAAATTTCTACAAGACCAGATTTCAATAGGTGATTCACCTAATGGGTATTCTGAAATAGGGAATAATGAGATCTTGTTCCAGGGGTGAACGATGATTCCAGTCGCGATGTGGGAGGAGGTCATACGGGAGTTCCATACTTCTCTCTTAGTTGTACATCCCTGTGCGGGGAAGATGTATAGGGATCTTCCATGGAAGTTTTTGTGGTCCGTAATGATATAAAGTATTGTTGATGTCGTATCATGATGTCTTGTATGTCAACATGTGAAGGTTGAGTATTAGGTTTCGACAGGTTTTATGCATCCTCTCGACATCCCAGAGTAGGAGTGGGATAGCATATCCATGGACTTCATCACGGGGATTCCACACATAGAAAATGGTCATGACTCCATCTGGGTGATAGTGGACTGAATTACTAAGTCATCTCACTTCATTACTATCAAGGAGTGGGGTTTGGTGGAGAGTTTGGGGCATTTGTACTTATGGGAGATCATTCATTGTCTTGGGGTACCCTATACAATTATCTTCGATCATGATACATGGTTTACATCACTGTTGTGGAGAGGCCTACATGAGGCATTCAGGTCCTGGTTGTGGATTAGTACGACATTTCACCCCCATCCCAATGGCCACACCAAGCGCACTATCTAGGTGATGGAGGATATGCTGAGTTTATGCATGCTAGATTTCATCCAGAGCTAGAAGGATCACCTACCTTTGGTAGTTGTTTTGTACAACAACAGTTACCACTCCACTATATGCATTTCACCTTTTGATTCCCTGTATGGAAGACCTTGTAGGTCAACTTTGTGCTAGATGGAGGTTGAATAATCATCCCTCATGGGCCCAGAGTTGGTACGAGCCACATCAAAGAAGGTGAAAGTCGTCCATGAACAGATGAAGACAGCCCAGAGTAGATATAAATCATACTCAAACCACCATCATAAGCCCTTGGAGTTCAAGCCGGGAGACCACGTCTTCTTGAGAGTCTCCCTATGATGTGAAATTCAGAGGTTCCTCTAGGGATTCATGTTATCCCCAAGGTTATTTGGGTCATTCGAGATTATACGGAGGGTTGGCGAGGTTGCCTATAGCCATTAAATACCCCCACACCTTAAGCAGGTGCATGACGTCTTCTATATGTCACAGTTGAGGCAATACGTGCATGATCATACACACGTCATCGATTTGGGTGAGCTGAAAATTGAAGATAGAGCCTCCTTCATACAGCATCCAATGGCAACAAGAATCGAAAGGAGAGAACCTTACATGGATGGGACATTCCCTTAGTTCGCGTACTATGGCAGTATAAAAATAGTAGGAGAGTTATTGGGAATTATATATTCATATGAGGGCTCAATATACTGAGTTTTTTTTAGATTTTTATTTTTAAGGACAAATAATTTGATGGAGAGAATGATTTAGAGACCCGGTTTTCACCTAGAAATACTTTAAAATATTTCTATGTATATTTCTAGAGTTGGGTGTTGAGAAGGAGTGTAATTCTGAGGCCGGGTGTGCCTAAAATTCATTTCAAAAAAAATATCATAAGTGATTTATAATATGCACGTGATAGAAATGAGATAACTCTTAAAAGGTAGATCATATCAGAAATCCAAGGCCATGATTGAGTCCAGAATGTTGTTTTTACCCTATGTAGGGAATAACTTCATCAGTGCGGGAATTCTGTGGAAAAATCCATCCAGGGGAAAATCATATTTAAAATAATTAAACATAATTGTTTTACCCTTGATGTTGAATCAAATAACTTCTTAATGGGGACTTGGATTAGAAATACAAGACCTCTGTTGAGTTTAGATTATGGTGTTTTGCCTAGGAGCGACATAAAATGAGAGGGCATGGTGGTTTTGGATTCCCATTCCAAGTGGGAACTCTATAAAAAGAGATTTAAGTGTTTAAGAATAGGGTTAACCCATAATCTCTATCTCTATATCTCTACAAGGCTAAGCTCTCTCCCTCTCTCTATCGTTCTTCATCGTTCTTCTCCATATCGAGGAGAAATATCCACTGAAACCTCGGTGGATCAAAGAGGAAGTGTCGTGGATATGTCGCCTAAAATGAACGACTATTTTGAGGTAGGATTTATCTCGTTTTAAAATTATTTATTTTCTATTTTGAATATTTTTTTTTGCTGCCTTTTTCTTCATCATATTCTTAAAAAATCATATATGGTCACACGAACACGACTATTGATTTGTGTTTAACATCATTTTCAATACATTATTTATGGTTTTCTGCCAAAAATGTTTGGGTGTGTTAAGACACTGACATATTGATGACCATAGGTTAGAAGAGTGAATCCATCATTATAAGGGTCCCCAATTTTTTGATGGAATTGTGATAGCATGACCAGATTGAGCTATATGGTCCATGGAATGGAATTCTAAACAATATAAATAAATTTAAATTAAATTATTCAAAATGAAAAATTAATTAATAAAGTGCCTAGTATTAAAAAATGAGTTCAATAAGGCAAGGGGGATTTTGAACCCAGATGAATAAGGGGAAAATTTACTTGTATGAAGATCATTTGAGTTGTATTAATAATGTGATTAAAAAAATGGACTTTCTTTTTCAGAACCTAAGAGAAATTGAAAATTGATTAAACCTTTGGTTATGGTTTTATTTTCACTTTTATCTGACATTCTATCACTTTTTTAATTATAACTTTAATTGGAATTGAAGTATAGAAGCTGGTGATTTCATATAGGAGGAATGAAATCCTTGATAGATAATAAATTTGTGTTCCCTTTATTTCCAATGGGTGGTTGAATTTAGGTAGCACCACTTTTGAGAACTTTTGAAAAGCATGTCCTAACTATGTTCCTCTATATTTAACAATCTATACCTACTTCATTTTTTATCTTGCTGTTAAAATTTTTTTTGGTTATTTAAAAAATTCAAAACCATGCATTTCTTTAGGGAAAACAAATATTTAAGTGTGGAGGAGTTTTATGTGTATGTTTTTTTAAATGAAAAACCTCATTTTAGATATCATCTAGTGAAAAAGTACATAACTATGAAAGAAAAGATGAGATATAGAAGAAGGACCCCTAAAAACTCCCAAAAGAATCTATAAAATGAGCCACACAATTTCCCTCTATCCCAAATAAGTAAAATGAAACATGAAGAAGACAAAGGCACCAATGGTTTTTTGATATTGGTAATTGATCCCAAAAAAAATTCGGTTGCCTTCTTCCTCCTCCAAAGCATTGATAATAACTTGAAAATAGGATTTGACCTTAATATCCTTCTAGCCAATAGACAAGATGAACTACAAACCCTTAAAAATTGCCATATCCTTTTACATAGAAGGATACCAACCTGAAATATCCAAAGAATGAAAATCCACATAATAAAGCCTACACAATTCTTGAGGAATACCCTAAGGCCAACAAATCCATCACTAGTAATCACCACATTAGTATTAATTTTGAAAATTCTTAGAGGGAGAGGAAGCCATCTAACTAAAGGGTAGTTGACAAGCATATGAGGATGTACCCCTCAATATCAACCCGCTAATATCCCCAAATGTACATCCCAAAAAGCTAAACCATATCATCATTAACAACCCTCTAAAATGAAGGTGTTTCAATGAAACCATATAATTCAAGCATGTATACACAGACCTGTGATAGTCTGAGCAAGAAAAGATATGAACCACTCCACTACAATAAGTCTCATGTCCCCAAGATTTCTCCAAATTATGAGATCTTATGTTGTAAATGAAGACCAAAGCCTGGTGACCCAGGGGTAGGAAAAAATTATGTGGAAATCTGTTTCCACTGTAACCCCACAGAGCAAGAACATGCCATTATCATAGATTTTCCTATTGTCTAGGTGAGAATATGTGGGAAGGATTCCCATACACAATTTACAATAGAAAATATTGGACTTCAGTGGTGAATTCCAATTCAAAGTATGTTTTCAAAAAGGATGAAAAGTACCTTCATCACTCATAATGCACAACCTATAACCTGTGAAGATGGTGTAGCATCCAGAGGAATCATGACGCCAACACATCTTGTATGGGCCTGCATCGTGTACCACAAGAACCACTAGGATAGCCTTACGATCAAGATCAAAAAATCGGTAGTTGAGGTTCTAAAGGTCCCATACAGAAAGATAATCAACTAGGAGCTCTCTCACAATAGCATGCTCATTGCCAGACATAAGAGAAGATGTGTAAATCATACTATCCAAACCCAATAGTCATGGATCACACCAAATATTAATTGAATCACCGCTAGAGATTCTCTAATTGATTTCTTAGTTCAATACAACCTTTTAGAACCAAACACTCCTCCAAAAATTACACGACTGATGACCCAAGATAAAAGACAAAAAACCAACATGTAGGAAATAATTAGCTTTGAAAACCCTAGAACACAAACAAAATGGGTTTTTTAAAAGGCGGCATCCTTGCTTAGCCAGCAGGACATTGCTAAAAACATATAAATATTGAAATCCAATGCCATTGAAAGCCTTAAGGTAACAAAACTTCTCCCAAGAGAGACAATGTAATTGATTTTTTCCATTATTAAGGCCCACCAAAAATTATAAAAGTTTTAATGAAGTTAATGGATAAATAAATCTGGAAGCTTAAGGAAGGACATCAAATAATATTAAATAAATTAGCCTATATATTTAATGAGAACCTCCATTGTAGCTCTAGAAACATTCTTACCAAAACATCCCTAATTTTTTCTATAGACTTTATTATGGATGAAGGATAAAACCTCTCTTTTGGAACATCCAAATACCATTGGGAGGCCCAAATATTTTTTATGTTTCTCAATGACCTTAATACCACACAAACTATAAAAAATGTCTCACATCCCTTCTTACACACATTGACTAAAATATCACTCATATTTAGCAAAATTGACCTGTTTTTCTGAGTAATTAGTAAAAGCATCGATAATTTTGAGAATCCCTTGCCACTCTTAAGGAGTTACTCTTTATAAAACGAGGTAATAATCATTGAAGAAAAGGGGGGTAATGGGAATTATTTTCTGAAAAACTTTTCCCAATTAATGTGACCATTCAGAGCCTCTTTAAATATAAGATGAGATAAAACATCAACAACATCGAGAAATATGTAAGGGGAAATAGGGTTACCCTGTCATAGGCCTCTATATGGTTTGAAATTATTTGTGAGGAATCTATTAACTTTGATTTTGTAAGAAACAATTTTAACACACCTAATGTGTGCCTCCCCATATGCAAGAGGCTGATGACTCGTAGTGAGGGTCTCAAGTGGAATTGTGGGGATAATACACCCTCTATATAATGTAGCAGGATCGATAAAAAAATGATAATATAAATAATCAAAATAAATATGTGAAAATATAAAGATGGAATGCATGTCATATAACAAAATTAATCCCAATTTGGTGAGAGAAAAAACACTACATAATCAATAGGTAAATACAATAGAAGTCTATAAAAAACCATCTGCAGGGTACTTCAGTGTCTTTCCTAGTTTACCCTAGCTCTATGCTCCACCACTTAGGCGTCTACCATAGGTCCCTTACCCTTCACTGGATCTCTGGTCATGAAATATATAAGTGAATCAAAATTCCCAAGTAGGGTGTGAGTATAAGACTCATAAGGATACCACCAATTCACCCCCAACCTGATGGTCTGAAGTGTAACAGTGCATTCCATAATAATGATAAATGCATAATAAGCATAAAAATATAATCCAAAACTAAGCGGTCGTGTGCTGACCAAGACACTAGAAACCCTCAATTGTACCAGTTATGGCTCCATGCTGAAATATAATATATGTCAATAAGTATCCAAAACCATCCACAATGATGTTGGAAATTCACTCATAGTCCATAAGGCATTGATTAAAAACAACCTACCCATAATCCACAAGACATCGGGTAACACTAAGAATCAATCAGGCATCGAGTTTATGCAACCTACCTAGAATCTACAAGACATCGGGTAACACTTGAAATCCCCAAGGCATTAAGTTTCATCCATCAACTCAGAATCCAAATGGTATCAAGTAGATGTCAGGTTACAAGGTTATCATGTTACGTCGTCATCATCGCTACACATCATACGTTCACCCCACAAGAAGTAATCATACCACAATGGCCACCTTCCAAGTATACACATACAAATCATCTAGAGAAAAACATGACAAGTCATAGCATGATGAAAACCATAGCATACATCATGAGAAATATAGAATCATAAGATACAACAACATGTGAATCAAACATCATCATTGAATCAAGTTATCACATTAATCTCATAGAATCGATCATACCATATCATGGGCCACACACACATAGCACATCATCATAAGTTAGGTAGAAAAACAATACATGTTATCAACATCAAACATTAATAATAAGTTAAAATGTACTCTTGGAACCTAGTGTCACATAAGGTTCTCTAGGTTACACAAACACAACAAAATGTGATCATAATCTAGAACGATCATAAAATATGTATACATATAGATAATATTCAGGAAACATGTGTAACAAATCCAAAAAAAGTTAAGAAACTTCCTACCTCAAAATTTATTGATGTAAAAAGGCGGTAATAAACTAGTTTAGATCCCTCTTCATGATAGGTGGATCATCATGACATGTTATCCTGTAGAAGGGCTATGTGCATGACTTGCGACAATGACGAAAAGGGACCCATGCATAGGGTAGGAATACGATGATGTCTTGGGATGCTGTGTGATGCACTCAATGACTAGGGGATGTTGACTAACTCTTGATCCCTTGCATGCATTCAATGAAGAAGGGATGCTGATTTGCTCTTGATCCCAAGTATATTACTTGAAAACAATGGTTTGTTGACTAGTTATCCATCCCTAGTATATTCTTTGATGACTAAGGGATGCTGATTTGATATTGATCCCTAGTATGTCACTCAATGAATAATGGATGTTGATTAGATCTATATCCCTTTCATATACAGAGAAAATAATCTTCTTGATGAGCATTAATGTTTATTTTCATAGTCACGTGATGATGAGAAGCATGGTCAATTATTTTCTAACATCCCGACCTAAATAACTGGGTCTGATCCAGAATTCCATCTGACCACATGCGCATCTCTGATTATTTATATTATTGTTTTGATTATTGATCCTATAACATGATACATATGGTATAGTCTCCCCAAGATTCTGCTAGAGACCCTCGCTTCTAGTTGGAAACCTCTTGCGTACGAGGAGGAATGCATGATCTCATATAGAGTCCCACCTCAGACCTGGTGGTTCAAGTCGTGATGTTACAAAATAGTATCATAGGATATTACTTAACCTTTCTAGATTGTTTACACATAATTTTTTAATGTCCTGACATGAACCACCAGGTCTAAGCCAGAATACAACATGACCTCATGTGCACCTCCCTATACATAAGAGGTTACTGACTAGCAATGAGGGTCTCTATTAGAATCTTGAGGAGACTATACCCTTTGTATCATTTCATAGGATCAATGATCAAAATAATAATATAAATAAACAGTAGAATTTGTAGAAATATAATTATGGAATACATGTCGTATAATAAAATGTATCCCAAAGTGGTGATTAAAACTAGAGTATAATAATAAGGTAAATATATTAAATGTAAATAAACAACCATCTGTGGGGTACTCCAGTGTCTATCTCGGTCTGCCTCAGCTCTATGCTCCACCACTCAAGCATCCTTCATAGGTCCCTTTCCCTTAATCAGATCTTAGGTCATAAAATCTAAAATCACATCAAATTTATAAAGTAGGGTGTGAGTAAAAGACTCAGTATAACACCACTAATGAATCCTCTACCTAATGTGCTCAAGTGTAAAAATATATACCATAATAATGATAAATTCATAAAAATCATGAACATACAATCCAAAATCGAGTGGTCATGCACTAACCAAGACACTACAAACCCATGATTGTTCCTACTTTTCCTCCATGCCAAAAAAATTCTGTATCTAGATAATTATCCAAAACCAACCATAAGGTTGTTGGTGAGTCACATGGAATCCATAAGGCATCAAGTGAAAACAAACTACTTGAAATACACAATACATCGAGTAACACTCATAATCCACAAGGAATCGAGTATCTATAACCTATCCAGAATTCACAAGGCATCAGGAACACTCAGAATCCACAAGGCATCAAGAGCCATCCATCTATTCAGAATCCACAAGGAATCGAGTAGATGTCATGTTACAAGGTTATCATGATACAATTTTGTCGTCATCCCACATCATCTACGCACCCCAAAAGGAGTAATCATACCACAATGGCCACCTAACAAGTATACACATATAAATCCTCTAGAGGAAAATATAAAAATTCATAGCATGATAACAACCATAGAAGGCAACCAAAGAAATATAGCATCATCAGATACATAAACATGTGAATCAAACATCATCATTGAATCAAGATATCACATTAATCTCATGGAATCTAACATACTTTATCATGGTCCACACACACATAGCATATCATCATAAGTAAGGTTTCGCAACAATACATGTGACTGACATCAAACATGAATAATAATCTATAATTTACTCATGGAACCAAGTGTACCATAAGGTTCTCTAGGTTACACACAGACGCACACACCAACATGTGATCATAATCTAGAACGATCATTAAATAAGTCTATGCATAAATCATACTGGGGAAACATGTGTAGAAAACCCAAAAAGATAAAGAACTTCCTACCTCAAAAGTATTCAATGTTAAAAGGTAGTAATAAAAAATCCAAGATACCACTTTACGATAGGTGGATTATCATGACATGTTATACCTTAGAGGGGGAGTGTGAATTACTTTCAACAATGACAACAACAGACCCATGAATAGGGTAGGGATATGATGATGTCTTAGGATGATATGTGATTCACTCAATGGATAAGGGATGATGACTAACTCTCAATTCCTAGTATGCATTCAATGAAGAGGGGATGCTAATTAGATCTTGATCTATAGTATGTTACTCGAAAATAAAGGGATACTGACTAGATCTTGATCCCTAGTATATTATTCGATTACTAAGGGATTTTTATTAGCTATTGATCCATAGTATGTCACTTGAAAAATAAGGTATGTAAATTATCACTTTTTCCCTTTAAAATATAGAGAAAATAATCTTCTTGATGAGCATTAATGTTGAGTTGCATGATCACATGATGTCAAGAAGAATGATTCATTATTTTCCAACATCCTGACCAGAATCACTAGGTCCAATCTATAATTCTACATGACCTAATGCGCATATCTAATTATATATATTATTATTTTGATTATCAATATTATAACATGATATAGGGGGTAGACTCTCCCCAATATTCTACTTGAGACCCTTATTAGTAGTCGACAACCTTTTGCATACGTGGAGGCACACATGAGGTCACGAATCATTCCATATCAAACCTAGTGGTTCGGGTCGAGATATTACAAAATGGTGTCGGAGGAAGTTCCTTAAACTTTTGGACTCATTTATACATAATTTTGAAACATTCCGACCTGAAACATCGGGTCCGAGTCAGAATACAACATGACCTCATGCGAGCCTTCCTGTACATAAGAGTTATCTGACTAGCAGGTATCAAGTGAATCTTGGGTATAATATACCCTATTTATCATATAATATGATTTATAATCAAAACCATAATATAAATAATTATAGTAAATATGAAAAAAAGTAATGATAACATACAAGTTGTATAATTAAATGGATCCCAAAGTGGTGAGAAAGACCTGAGTATAATCAGCAAGTAAATACAAGAAAAGTAAATAAATAACCACTTGTGGGGTACTATTGCTTCTGTACCGGTCCACCCTAGCTCCATTATCCACCACCCAAGAATCTTCCATAGGGATGTTACCCTTCATTCGATCTATGTTCATGAAATCTACAAGCGTATCAAAATACCCAAGTAGGGTGTGAGTAAAAGACTCTGTAGGACACCACCAATGTGTCCTCATCATGATGTGATCAAGTGTAATAGTGTATTTCATAATAATTATTCATGCATAACAATCATAAATATACAATACAAAACTAAGAGGTCATTCACTAACCAAGCCAACACAAACCCTCAATTGTACCTACTTCAGCTCCATGCTAAAAATATACTGTATGTTTATAAGTATCCAAAACTAGACATAAGGATATTGTAGAGTAACTAAGAATCCATAAGGCATAAAGTGAAAACAACCTACCTAGAATTCACAAGGAATCAGGTAACACTCATAATCCACAAGGCATCAAGTATCTATAACCAACCTGGAATCCACAAGGCATCGGGTAACACTCATAATCCATAAGGCATCAAGTGTCGACCATCTAATCCAAATACACAAGGCATCAAGTATATGTCAGGTTACAAGGTTATCATGTTGCTCCTTCATCATCACCACACATCATGTGTGCACCCCACAAAAAGTAGTCATACCATGATGGCCACCTATAAATTATACTTATACAAATCCTCTAGAGGAAAACATGGCAAGTCATAGCATGATAACAACCATAGCATACATCATGAGAAATATAGCATCATTAGATAAATCAATATTTGAATCAAACATCATAATTAAATCAAGATATCACATTAATCTCATGGAATCAATCATACCATATCATGGGCCACACACACATAACACATCATCATATGTAAGGTAGCACAACAACACATGTGATCAACATAGAACATGAATAATAAGCTTCAATGTACTCTTGGAACCAAGTGCCACATACAGTTCTATAGGATACACACACACACCAACTTGTGATAATAATCTAACACAATCATCAAATATGTTTACTCTTAAATCATATTAAGGAAAATTGTGTAACAAATCCCAAAAAGGTAAGGAACTTACTACCTAAAAAATTATCGATGTAGAAAGGTGGAAATATACTAGTCAAGATCCCTATTCATGATATTATTATCCAAATCATTAACACATCAAAGATTTAGGGGGTTATTCAAGAATTCATATAACCAAAAACAATTATTTTATTTAAAAAGAAATAAAATATCACATGCGATAAAGCTTTCTCTCTCTAGAATAATTTATGAATTAACATTTAGGTCAAAGCATGTATCTTCTAAATTATTATTTGATAATTTATTTATTATCATTTCATAATTTTCAAATTTATTATCCCTATATTATCTACATGATTAACCATTGATAATTTTTATTCCATAAATTATCCTTTGATATTTTTTTTAAAAAAAAATTATCCCTCGATTATCCATATGATTAATTGTTGATAATTTTTAATCGATAATTTATTCATTGAAAATTTATTAATTATCATTTGATGATTTTAAAAAATTATACATATGATGTGATTATTATTTTATAATTATCTTCATATAATTAAATGAAATAATAGTTCCATAATTCTTATAATAATAATAATTATTATTATCATTAAATTTATAAAATTTTCATTTGATGGAAAAATATATTTTTTATTTTTTATTTTTTATCATTTTGAATAATTTAAACTTAATTTATTTATTCTATTTAATATTTATTTTTTATTCTTTTGTTTTTTGTTTAAAAAATAATTTTTCATTTATTTATTCTTTGAATTATTTTAATATTTCTGTAATTAGTTTCCTTTTCCTTTACTTTGTTTTCATTACCTCTAGTTTTATTCATCAATTTAATTATTTCATTATTATTATTTGTAAATAAATAAATTTTTACTTTTTTTTAAACATTAAATAATTAAAATAATTTAATAATTTAATTTCATTATTTTATTATTTTTTATACTTATTAATATTTAACAATAATTTAATTCAAAATTTATCATTAATTTGTTTAAAAAAATAACAAAATTGACATGAAATATTTTCTTCATATTTATTTATTTGTTAAAAAATTTTAATCTGTATTAATTCTTTATTGAATATTTTTTAATTAAAATTATTTTTTAACAATATTTAAATTTGAATTAGATTTTATTTTTATTTTTTATTTTAATTGATTTATTTATTTTTCATTTGTTGATTCTTTTGTGAGGTACTTCTGTCTGATACCCACTTCTAGAATTATCCAGTAGTGAATTAGGATTCACCACTCACTTCTTCAACATTGACTCAAATGAGTCACCACCAGCCCCCTTCCCACCATCACTTCCCTTTGCCAAAAAACACACCCACCATTGTCAATCTTCCAATGGTAGATCCTTCCACCTTACGACATCCCCTCTACGACTCATTACCACACTGCTAAGGGTTACTCAATTGAGTCACTACTGCATCTACATCCTCCTCACCCACAACCACTACTGCATACAAGCCAATGATGACACCCTTGAGTCACCGTTGCACACCACCCACTTCTTCCATTGTTTTCCCACCACCAAAACTTTCCTAAAGGTGACTCACCTTTTTCACTGCCAACCCTATTTTCTCTACCCACCACCAACACCTTCTGTCTCATCACTACCTTGAGCTACCACCGACCTTCACCTAACAGTGAATTATAGACCTTGTTGGAAATACAAATCATAAAAGGCATATTTTGGTTTTCCCAAGAACCCTGTGACTTCCCCATGCAGCGTCTCTTCCCATGTGCCTATTTCTCATGTGACTATTAATTTCCCCATGCATCTATTTTATTCCAATTCAAGCATTTATATTTATTTGTTTTTGTTTCGTTAATTAATGTTATGTGGCTGTCAAGTGTTGGATTCTTTTTCATTTATTGTGAAGAGTCAATAAATGGTTGGAGTATGTAACTTGTGAAAATATAGATGTGAAATAAAAATCTTGAAAGTATTTGTTTCATTGTGTTCCATTTTTATATTTCTTGGCTTGTATATCCAACAAACTGGTAGTAGAGGTGGTATCAAGGCATCCTCAATTTTTTGAAGATGGCCACCACAGTCCAATCACAAGTTCCAAAGTTATCTAAAGAAAACTATAAAAGGTGGTTCATCCAAATGAAGGCACTATTTAAATTAGAATAACTATAAGAGATCATCACCAACGAGTATATAATACCCACAATGGAGGAAGAATCCGCCTTCAAAAATGAAGAAAATACAACCCTGAAAAATCAAAGTAAGAAAGACAACAATGTTTCGTTCCTCCTATATCAAGGGTTGGATGAATCAATGTTCTAAAATATTTCTGAAGCAACATCAAGCAAGAAATATCAGGATACCCTTGGTACCATCTTCAAAGGTGTTGATCGAGTGAAGTGGGTTCATCTTCAAACACTAAGAGTGGAGTTTGAAGCGACCCACATTAAGGATGGTGAGAGTATCTCTAATTACATGTCACATTTAATTGTTATTGTTAACAATTTCAAAATAAGTGGTTAAAAAGTGGAGGATATTTGCATCATTAAAAAAGAACTTCGATATCTCAAAACAAATTTTGAGAATGTGGTTGTGTAAATAAAATAATCAAAGGATTTGGAAACACTTCCATTGAAGAAATGATGGGGTCATTGAAATTACATGAGAAAAAAATGAAAAATAATGTGGGTTCAATGCTGAAGCATGATTTAGAGTCCATGTTGACTCTACAAGAACAAAATAATGGGCAACCACAATGAGGCAGTCATTGTGAAAGAGGTAGAGGACATGGATACCATCTAAGACATCAAAAAAAAAGAAACAAAATTTTACTAGATTATGTGGAATAGGAAATGGTGGAGGACGATTCATGTGTGGTAGTGGAAACGAAAAGAATGTTCAGTGCCAAAATTGTAAGAAATTTGGCCATTATGCTTCCGAGTGTTGGAGAAAAATGGGTCAAGACAAACAATCCAACTATTTTGAAGCATATCACCCTAAATAAGAAGTCACCACACTACTCCTCACACAATAAAAGGCATGTGAACGACCATATGTGTGGTATCTAGACACGGGTGAAATAAACCACATGAGTGGTAAAAAAGATCTGTTTGAGGAACTCACTGAATAAGTTCATGGTGATGTGAGCTTTGGAGACTCATAGAAGGTACCCGTGATTGGAAAAGGTAAAATAAAAATCTATCAGAAGAATGGTTATCTAAATTACATCTCTAATATGTATTATGTTCCAATCATGAAAAATAATATCAACAGTATTAGCCAACTCCTTGAGAATGGGTATGTCATACACATGGAAAAATCTTCTTTGTCTATAATAGATACTCACGTGCGACTTATTTATCAAGTCCAAATAGTGAATAATTTCTTGTTTACACTACATATCAACACAAATACTGATGAGTGTCTCTTTGGACTCATAGAGAATGACTCATAGAGATGGTATTTTCACTTTGGGCATATCCATTTTAGTAGGATTAAACTCTTTTCCTAATCAATAATGGTGCATGTTTTTCCAGTGATTGATGTCCCAAATCATGTGTGTGAGTTGTGTACACTCGGTAAGCAACAAAGAAACTCCTTCCCCAGTGGAACGACCAAAATAGAAAATGAACCATTTTAGTTGGTTCACACTGATATGTGAAGACCACTTGAAACACACTCAGTTATAGGTAATAGGTATTTTATTACCCTCATTAATGATTTCAATAGAAATCTTTGGTTGTATTGCATCAAAGAAAAATATTCCATATTTACAATCTTTAAAACATTCAAATATCATGTTGAAGATGAAAGGGGATACATAATCAAATTACTCAGATTTGAAATATGTGTAGAATAAACTTTAAATGTATTTCAAGATTTATACAGGGAATAAGGCATCAAGAAACAATATACTACTTCCTACACACCACAATAGAATGGAATTTTAGAAATAAATAACTGCACCACCCTCGATATGATGAGAACCATGATGAAGGATAAAGGCCTACCAAGGAGTTTCTAGGCAAAGGAAGTGGCATTTACTACCTACCTGCTCAATCTATTTCCAATGAAGAGTATCAAAAAATTTGACACCACAAGTGGCATGGATTGGATACAAACCAAGCATGGCACACCTAATAATCTTTGGGTGTGTCACCTATGCTCAAGTTTTAGAAGTAATAAGAAGGAAGCTTGTTGATCATGTTGAAAATTCCATCTTCATCAGCTACAATGAAGAGTCTAAAGCCTGTAAGATAAACAATCCACTAACTAATAAATTAGCAGTGAGTAGAGATGTGGTATTTAGTGAGGAAGAAACATGGAAATGGAATGACAAATAATCAAACAAAGAAATTCCAATAAAAAAAAGACCCTGGAGAAATGCATGATCATTAGGAGAAAACACTTGAGACACCTTCCATGGGTTCATCATTAGTTGGAAGAAGTCTAAGAGTATATTCCATCACTCATGAAAGCACTCCATCAAGTCAAAACATGGCCAGCTCATCCTCACCTATGGTGCCTATAAAGATGAAAATTTTGAGTCACGTCTATGGGAAAACTGAAGAGGTAAATCTTTTTTTTCTTATATGCAGATCAAGAGATTATAATGTTTTATGAATCCATAAGTGAAGAATGTTTTAGAATGGATATGGAAGAAGAAATTCATGACATAGAGAAAAATAAAACATGAGTATTGACCACACTTCCTAACATCCAAAAAACCATTGGTGTTAAATGGGTGTACAAGATGAAGTGAAATGATGATGGTTAGATTGATTGATACAAGGAAAGTCTAATAGAAAAGGGGTATAAACAGAAGTATGTGGTGTACTATGAAGAATTATTCACTCATGTTGTTCACCTTGATACTGTGAGGATGATTATCTCTATTTTTTTCCATCACAGATGGATGATCTACCAACTAGATGTGAAGTCTGAGTTCCTGAATGGAATTCTAGAAGAAGAGGTCTATGTTGACCATCCTGAAGTCTGTGTTATGCAAGGGGAGTAAGAAAAGGTGTATCAACCAAACAAATATATCTATGGGTTGAATCAATCTCCACGTTCTTGGAATGCACACAATGACAACTATCTTTAGGAGAAGAACATAACCCAATGTCCATATGAGCATTCAATTTACATCAATAAGAATAATAATGGTGATATACTTATTGCAAACCTGTATGTTGATGAATTTATATTTACAAAAAATATTCGACCAATGTTTAATGAATTCAAGAGGGCCTTGTTCAAGGAGTTCAAGATGATCAATAGAGGTCTCATGTCCTTTTTTCTGGTCATTGAAGTAAAGAAACAACATGGTGGAATCTATATATCATAGAATAAGTATTCCAAGGAGTTTCTTGAAAATTTCAAGATGGCCAATTGCAAATCTATAAACACACATGTAGTAACAAGCTTAAAACAGAAAAAATATGGATAATGAATAAGAATTGACTCAACTTTTTTCAAGAGTCTAATTGGAAGCCTGAGGTATCTCAAAATCACAAGACCATATATTTTCTATAGTGTTGGGATTCTAATAAGGTACATGGAAGCACCAAAAGAGTCACAATGTCTAGTAGTAAAATGAATCCTCTGGTGCGTCAAAGGAACAATGGATTTTGGTATTTTATCCATATAATGAAGAAGAAAATTTTTATGGATACTCAAACAATGATTTGTGAGGTTAATGAGATGAAATAAAAATAACCATCAAGTATGTATTTTTTCTTGGATTGAATTCTTTCACATGGAATTCAAGGAAGCAGAGTGTGGTATCCAAATACACATGTGAATCAAAGTATGTGGCGGCATCTTCCACTATTTTTAAAGAAATTTGGTTGAGAAATTTTCTAAAGAAGATGAATCATCCATATGATGGATCCAAAATCTTATATGTAATAAGTTGGTTATTAAACTTTCCAAAAATCCAGTGGAGCATGGAAGAAGAAAACATATTGATACTCGATTCCATTTTTTGAGAGATCAAGTGAAGTAGAAAATGATAAAATTAGAGTATTTCCATACTAGTGGACAGTAGATTGATGTTTTCAAAAAGTCATTACTAACAGATGCATTCAGAAAACTCAGAATCATGCTCAGAATAAATCATGTTTTGGTTTGAAGGGGAGTGTTGGAAATGAAAACCATAAAAGGCATCTATTGGTTTTCCAAAGCACCCTGTGACTTCCCCATGTAGCGTCTCTTACCATACACCTATTTCCCATATTACTCTTTATTTCATCATGCATCTATTTCATTCCAATGTAAGCATTTATATTGATTTTTTTTGTTCTGTTAATTAATGTTTTGTGGTTGTCAAGTGTTAGATTATTTTTTATTTATTATGAAGAGTATATAAATGGTTTTAGTGTGTAGTCCAAAAAATTTTAGATGTAAAATACAAAACTATAAAGCATTTGTTGTGTTGTGTTCCATTTTTATATATCTCGAATTGTATATCCAAGAGACCCTCCTCCAGTCAACACAATAGAAGAAAAACAAAAAAAACATTTCGGTGGTATAAAATTTTTATCCAGCCTTCACAGATTGATCTAGAATCTGACACCCAGTGAAGAACCCCAAGTCCACCAATGTAGCCGCCTATGCCTGATTTGAAGATAGAACCACCATTGGTGAACCATTTGAGTCACCACCTCAAAACTCACTACCACTGCACCTCTTCCACACCTACCATCCATTTATCACTCCCCATACATGCACCAGCTATCGCAACCCACTGTCATTGTGTTGTTGAGGACATAAGCCATGGAGCCCCTCTACCTAAGCACCCATCTGTGCACTGCCTGAACCAGAGCCACCCTACCCCCTACTTCTTCATCTGTGTGAACCCCTGATCCCATTCTCCTTTAATTTCCGACCACTCTTTTAAGATGCTCCAACCAACCCCCACCCCTCATTATCTTCATTTAATATATAATATAATATAAATAATAATAATAAATATAATAATAATAATATATATCATAATAATAAAACCATAGAATAATAATAATATTTATTTTATGTTAATTTTTTTTATTCAATTATAATTGTGATCTTTATATAATTATAAATAAAAATTTCTTTATTTATTTATTTTAATATATTTAATACTATAAATTTAAATATGTAATACTTTATATAATTTAATATAATAGATTAATTATAATAGTATTTAAATTTATAAATACACTGATTGTTGTATATATTTAATTATAATTATAATTCTTTATATTTATTTTATACATTATTATAATATTTATCTAAATATTTTAAAATGTATATATAAATAATTAATATATTAATATTAATGTTTAATTGTAAATATTCTAATAGTTATATTTTTCATATATATTAATAATTATAAGTAAATACATATTAAAATATACATATATATACTGTTTTATTTATGTAGAAATATAATTATAGTGCTAATTTAATTAAATCAAGTGATTTATTATTATTATTATTATTATTTTAGTTTTCTGTTGATGATTGTGTCACTGTGCAGGGGCCTCTTTCTTCAGGACTTCATAGACTTTCACATTCTGTTTGTAGGGAGCTTCTACTTGGGTCACCAACAGAGAGAAGGAGGTGCAGTAAAGGTGCCACAAGGAGGCCATAGAAATGATTCAAGAGAAGTAACAGAAACTAGAGAGGGGGATTAGAAGAATCTAGAAGCATCAGGTGACTTGGGGCAGACATTTCCTCACATTTTAGGGAGTTCCATACAATATGGATCATACATTCTAGATGCTTCTGACTTCACCACTTTGAGAACCATCAAGCAGAAGGCTGAGGATAGTGATCAGAGAATTCGAAGCTTATGGAGATCGAGTTGGGAGAGAGAGGACTCTTTTCTCATTTTCTCTATTTTTTTGTATTTTATTTCAACATGAACTCCTTTGTTTCTAAATTTGTTAATATTATTATTTCAATTATGATTACCATATAATCTCCCTTAGGGAAATAGTCTATCCAGTTAAACTAAATTTTCCATTGTTCATGCATTTATCTCCTACTTGATTGCCTCTCTCTCTCTCTCTCTTTCACTCCCAAAAAAATCATTTTTAAAAAAACATTAATAATTGCTAATAACTGATCTTTATTGGGTTTAAATTTTATTTGTTTTCAATCTAAGTATTCCACTGAAAATTGAATCAAACTCATGAGAGAGAGGAACATTGAGCTCAACCGACAATTTGCACTAAGTGATTTCTTATTTTTTATCACTTGGTGATGAAATGATTTCTACAGTTGATAAACTATATGGGTTATTTTTTCACATAATGACTAGATAACACATTTGGTTATCCTCTTTTACTTATATCAAAAATTTTAAATTCTAATGCATGAGTGAGGGAAGACCAATATAAATACCAGCTATCTGATTTCCTCATTTCCATCATATTGGTAGTTTTCAATTGTTTTTTTTCTCATGTATTCATGTTTTTTTTGCACTCATGTCCACCTACACACCCACACACAATTTCTAACCACTTCACTATGTCATCACCATTATTGAATTTTTCATCCACTTTTTCAATTTTTGTTTGTTTTATTTTTTTCCCCTTGTTCTTGGTCACTAGAAAAAAAATCAATCCTTCTCAATTGTTTAAACCACTTTCCACAATACTAGTGTAGGTTGTAATTTGGATTATGAAATTTAATTTGTGTGCGCTCAATGAAAGATCTATCAAATTTTGGCACTATTGTCTGTAAATGTGCATGTGACCAGTTTAAAAACACATATAAAAACAAACAAAAATTTGAAAAAAGAATATATAAAACTAAAAAAATGCAAAAAACAAAAAACTGTAAAAAAATAGAAATACAAAAAATGATAAAAAATGAAATGAATAAAATTGTAAAAAAACATTCAAAAACTTTTCCAAGAAAATTCAAAAAATAGATTGTAAACATAATTCTACATGAAAACATGGTCTAAACCTGAGACCTTTGCACCAGTAATTCAAAAAATTAAATATTATCTTAAAGAATTGAAAAATAACAAAAAGAAAATAAAAATGGAAGATAAAAGAGAATCTGAGAACCAAAAAATGAATAATCCACTACTTAGAAATGTCAATCCACTTGGAAATGTGATTATTGGGAAGCACAATCTGAGATAATTATTTTTTACTTACTATTTCTAGTAACCCATCTTGCATTAGGCTCTCACATAGATCATGGAACTATGAAATCAAACAATACATGTTGTATCAGATGCTGAAAATCAATGGAATTTCTTGTGAAGACTCTATGGACTTCATTAGAGACTTCTATTGTAGTTTCCAATAGCTTCCCCTGAGAGGCCTTAATGAGGAAGAACATAATCAAAGAGTGTTCCCTTTTTTCCTCAAGGGTAATGTTAGGTCTAGGTTCCAACAATTAGAGGAAAAATTCTTTCTCACTTGGGATCAGATTTACAATGTATTCACTAGGAAATTTTATCATAGGAGAATGGCCTATGAGATTAGGAACAAAATAACCAATTTTTTACAAGATTAGGGGGAGATATTCCATGAATCTTGGGATATATTTAGGGGATTACTCTGATAGTGTCCAAACCACCAGTGTAGAAACCAAGTAGATTTCGAATGATTGCTAGAGGAGAGGTGGATCTGAGAGATGTTAATGGTGAAAGGTTGGCTACCTAAGCCATTGGTGGCTACCACCTTTCATTTTTAACATGAATTATTTTGGTTTTAAAATATTATAATTATGTATTGATGGTTACCAAGAATTTAATTTCTATATCATGCCTAGATGTTGAGGTGTTTATTTTAATGTTTTAAAATAAAAGTTGTTTATTTTGTAATGAAAACATATGTTATGGTATGTAACATTTAAATAACGATATTTATGTATTAAATTATGACAACCAATTATTGTTAATTAATAATGAATCATTTTCAAATGAATCATATAAAACCCAACTATGGCATCAACATCATGGTCATGTAAATGCAAATTATTTGAAAAATCTTTTTTATAATGGTTATTTAGACATATCAGAGCTAAATACAATTGAAATATGTCATGATTGTTTTCAAGGAAAAATGAACAACCCACCATTTGGTGGATAGGGTGAATGGGCCATAAATATTCTAGGATTTGTACACATTGATGTGTGTGGACCATTTCCAGTAGAATCTAGAGGTGGATATTCTTATTTCATAACTTTTAATAATGAATTGAGTGGATATAGATATATCTACATGATGATGTACAAGTACAAGACCTTTTATAAATACAAAGAATTCAAGAATCAATTAGAGTGTCAATTTGGTAAGAAGATAAAGAATCTTTGATCAGATTGAGGTGGGCAATATATTAACCAAGATTTTATCGAATTCTTATGGGAGTTTTGGATTCTATCTCAACTCATTCCACCATATACAACACAGCGGAATGTTGTTAGTGAAATAAGGAACCATCCCTTACTAGACATGGTAAGGTAGATAATGAGTCATTTAGATATTCCATTATCCTTTTGGGGATATGCATTACAAACTGTATAATACACTTTAAACCAAGTACCAACTAAAGTGTAAAATGGATTTCCATTTAAGTTACAGAGTGGAAATAAACCTATTTTTTCACCTACACATGTATGAGGTTGTGAGGAGTTTTTTATGGTCTTATTAGGAAACAAACTAGAACATCGGGGCACAAAGTGTATCTTTATTGGATATCCCAAGGAAACAAAGGGATATTACATGTACAACCCCTCATAAAAAAAGTGATTGTCACTAGACAAGATATATTTCTTGAGAGGGATAACATCCTCAAAAAGGATAGTGGTAGAAATATTTACTTCAATTAAGTTGATGATCAAGATACACAAGATTTGGTATAAGAATTGGTTCCACAGGTCCCTGTGGAACAATTAGTTCTAGAAACCCAAGTACAATGTAGGATCACAAGATAGGTAAGACAAACAGAGAGATATGGTTTTCAAGTCATAGAAGATGAGGACTCATTATTGGTTAATAATGATGAAACTATATCCTAAAAAGAGGCAGTAGAGAGCTCAAAATCTATAAGATTTCAAGAAGCCGTGAATTTTGAAATGTATTCAATGTATTAAAACCACATTTGGGTTCTGGATGATTTGGAAGTTGATGTAAATCCAATTGTGTGAAAATGGGAATTCAAGTGAAAAATGGAAATATAAGGTAAATTAAATACTTATAAAGCAATTCTAGTGGCTAAAGAGTTTAACAAAATCAAGGAATTGACTATAATGAAACGTTTTTACTAGTTTCCATGTTTAAATCTATCAGAATTGTACTTGTTATAGTAGTAGACCACGACTATGAGATTTGGCAGATGGATTTCAAAATTGAATTCCTTAATGGGAACCTTCTAGAATATTTCTATATGAAACAACCATAAGGTTTTGTGACTCTTGGTGATGCTAAAAATATTTTCAAGTTACAAATATCCATTTATGGATTGAAGTAGGAATCCAAGTTATAGAACATTCGATTCGATGAATCCATAAAATAATTTGGTTTTATTAAGAATAAATGTGAGTCGTGTGTTTACAAGATGTTTAGTGGGAACATGGTTGTTATTATAGTAGTATATGTTGATGACATATAACTTATTGGAAAGAACATACTAGTATTATAGTATATTAAGGACTATTTAAACATGTGTTTCTCTATGAAGGAATTTTGTAAAGCATCAAATATTCTATGGATCAAGATCATTCATGATAGATCCAAGAGGATAATTGGACTAATTCAAAGTACATATGTTGACCAGATACTAAATATATTTAATATGGATCAATCCAATAGGGTATTGGTTCTTATTTCTCATGATTTACATCATTCTAATAAATTTTTTCATTATAAAAAACAAGATAAAGAATTAATGAGAATGATCTCATATGATTCTATAATAAGATCAAATGTGTATTACATGTTATATACTAGAATTGATGTTTCCTGTGCATTGATCATGGTAGGAAGTTATCAAGATGATATAAAAGAACAACATTGGTCTGTTGTTAAGGTTATCCTTATGTATCTGACAAGAACATAGGGTTATTCTTGGTGTATAGAGGAGATGAAGTGTTTTTCATAAGGGGTTATACTGATTCTAGTTTTCAGATAGACCATAATGATCTAAATTCATAGTTAGGATATGTTTTCTATCTCAATGGAGGACTTGTGAGCTATAAGAGTTCAAAGAATCTAGATGTTGTTGATTCTACAGTGGAGTCTAAGTATATAGACTCTTATGATGTAGCCAAGTAAGATGTTTTGATATAGAACTTTATCCAGGATATTGAATTTGTACCTAGTAGTAAAGACTCGATCACATTGTATTATGATAATAATATAGCAGTGGATCTTGAAAAAGAGCCAAGGTCACACCAAAAGATAAATAATATACTCTAAAAGTATCACTTCTTGAGGTATTTTCATCAGAGGGGTGAAGTTGAAGTAAGAAAACTAAACATGGAAGATAAAGTAGTGGACCTCTTGACTAAAGGCCTATCTCAGTAGAAGCATGAGTATTATGTGAGAGCTAGCAGAATGAAGGTTGACAGTCGTTGTCTCTAGTTCAAGTGGGAGTCTGTTAGATTTGGTTCCCTAGAACCAAATTTTGTGTACTTTATTATAACATGTATTCATAGTTTTAAATATTAATAAACTCTTTATCACATCATGATTGTTCTTCTACATAACATAGTTTTTGATAATGTACTAAAAGTAACTGTCACACTAAAAGGGAATAACAGTTCCCCACAATGATAAGAACCATAAAATGATATGAAACTATAATTAAATATATGTTCTATATCCAGATAATATCATTTTAGGGACACAGATGATACGTTATATCACGGGTGAAGACTCAAAGGACTTTGAGGAACCTTCTCATATTGTACGCCCATGGTAATATCTAGTTGGATATTATGAGAATGTGACCCCCAGTAAGAAATCCACATTTATATATATCATTGGATATTGCTATATACTGACGTGTGTATTGATAATTAGACATTATTATTATTATTAATTAGTATTATGAGTCACGACTTTGATGTATTGACAAAAACTGTGACAATAGATGTTCATGGTGAGGTAGGATACATTGGGTGTGTCATGAGTAATATTGAATTAATGAATAATGTGAGAAATTATTTCTCCCCTTTGTTCTTTAATAGAAGATGATATGTCATTCCATTTTATTGAAATTATATATCCTAAATAGATCTATAGTGATGATGTTATATAGGAAAGTTCAATTTTTGGAAATTTAAATAAAAAGAGACATCGAGCACATAGGTTGATGGGACCAACATAAAACCTTATTGATTAGAGATATCATGATAAAGGGATTATATTACTTAGTAATCATCTGTATGAGGTATTATTTCATTGTAGAATTTACTTCTCTCTCTATGGTTTCCTTGTCATGTTGCTAGATGCTAACCTTGGAATTTAGGCTACTTCACCTAATTCCCCTGATAAATAGGCCTAAAGGGCCACACACTAAGTGTATCCTGAATCTTAGTTAAATAATAATATTATTATTTATTATTTAACAAGTTGAATAAATATTATTCCTTCTCATGGTTTAATAATAATTCATGTTTTCTTAATCATATATATTCTTTCACCAGTTATTTGAGATAATATAATGTTAGAAGAATTTTTAATAAATATTTATTTTCCATTTAGTGAATATAATATTTATTTATTTATTGTTGAATAATGAAGTGATATTAATTTAAGAAATATATAGTCATTATTTAAGGTCTAATAAATATAGTGGAGTAATTATGGACTGAGTTTAATGTTCTAGTGAGAAATAATAAATATTGAATATTATTTGATTAAATAATATTTAATTTAATTAACATGTTAATAATATATTGATAAATTATAATATTATTATTATTATTTGACATGGGATTTTTTTGGGATTAAATAAATAATAAAGTACACTTGTTCAATTATTTATTTCTAACCCTAGCAATATATAAAATGAATTATATTATTTTCTCCTAGAGTCAATTCATTTGGTTGGTTATACACAATGGATTTGGAGAAACCTCTCAAGAACGAGAGAGATCCCTTCTCAAAGAACGCTCCCAAGAATGGAGAGATATATTCCTCCACCTCCCACTATCAACTTAAGATAGATCATGGAGAATGATTTGGAAGCAATTCTTGATGAAATCAATGGTGAAAGATGAAAGTGATGGGATCTTCCATGCTAGCACTAAAAGATTCCTATGGTGATATTTAGATATTTTTGGAACATGTTTGGATCACCGCTAGAGGGAACCCTCTCTTTATTATTACAATGTAATGATGGAACACTACATATCTGTTTTTAGAACCATCAATGAAGAAATAATTCCAAAAAGGTAATTATTTAATTAATTAAATTGATTATAAATAATATGTGATGATCCTCTATCTAGTTCCAAAATTCTATCCCTTTTTTATATTATTTGATTCAATTCCTTAGATCATTACATTTATCATTGTGTAAATATTAGATTAATCATCAAATGTGAAAAAAAATAAAAGTTTAGAAGGACCCATCACATGCCTCTACTGTTCCCAAAACCTACAGTTTGTCTAGAATTTCCTTGGCCTCGAACCTCACCTTTAATACCACTTGTTAGGATCAAAAATAATTGGCCCTTTGGTACAATGATAATTATGAGATAAAAAATAATGTGAAAAAATGTGGAAATAAAATGAACATTGGGTTTAATGTGGAAAACCCCCCAAAAGGAAAGGGGTAAATCCCCATGGGAAAAAATAATTATCTTGCTATTGTAAAATTGTAGGTATAAATACTCTCACAATTATAAGGAGAAAACACTCAGACTGTTTTCTCTTGAATATATGTAGAAACACCTTGAAAAATACTGTACTCAAAGTTGATGATGTTTTGATTGAGAATCCAATGATTAAAACTATTGGACGAGATCCCTTTTTATAGATTTCCCTTACCCTCCTTTAGGTTCCCCTAAATTAAATTTCTTTTACCAAATTAGATGGAAGAATAAAGATAGGGTTTTATCTTCTTTGAATGAAATGAATGTGTCAACCATCATTATTACTTTCTCTCTCTAGAAAGTCTTCAAACATATCTCCCACATTGAGATTTGATTAAGTTACAATCACATATCCACACATCCTTTCTATATTCCAAACATGCTTCCATTGTGTTTGCAAGACCAATCAAGGATCTACACCATCTGAACTTATTAAAACCAATCACTTTCATCAATAAATCTTCCCTATTTTCTTTAGTGTGGATTTTATCCATATCCATCGTTCCTTTCTCCACCACATCTTGAACAAAATGATATTACAGGACATTTTGATTTATCCTAGAATGAAAATACAGATTCCTTGAAATGTTCAAGGTACAATAACTATCACAAGACAATGAAATATGATCATGTTTGTGTCTTAGATCCTATAGAAATATTTTCATCTAAATCTTATCTTTTTAAAGAATCTATAGCTTCTATATACTTTACATCAATTGTGGATAAGGCCAAAATATACTGTAACATTAAAATATAGCTCACATCCCCCCTACAAGAGTAAAAACATAACAAGTAG
Source organism: Viscum album (assembly GCA_963277665.1). Taxonomy (NCBI): domain Eukaryota; kingdom Viridiplantae; phylum Streptophyta; class Magnoliopsida; order Santalales; family Viscaceae; genus Viscum; species Viscum album. The sequence goes on along the minus strand of OY728141.1, from coordinate 453,042,415 downwards.
TGGATTTCCTCTGCTTAGATTCACCTGAAAAATATGAATCAACATAGCCTTTTATAGAAAAATCTGATCCTTCATAACATAATGCCACATATGAGGTTTCATTTATGTATCTTAAGATCCTATTCACTATGATCTAATTCTCATGTACTAGATTTTCTATGTACCGAACAACTGCTCCCACTACATGTACAATTTCTAGTCTTGTACAAACCATAGAGAACATTAGACCCCCCAATGCTGATGCATATGGTACTGAAGAAATATTCATCCTCTCTGCTTCATTTCTAGGACTCATCATGGAGGATAACATAAAATTAAAGGTAATAGGGGTATAAATTTTCTTACAGTATTACATGTTGAATCGTTTCAATACTTTCCTCAAATAATTCTTCTATTATTGCCAAGTCTTTCCACTATTCCTATCATGATAAATCTGCATCCTAATAATCTTGTTTTCAAGTCCCACTTCCTTCATATGAAACTCCCTATCAAATTAAGCCTTAATCTCTTGAATTTGATCATTATTGGGGATTAAAACTAACCTGTCATCCACATACAATATCATAATTATGAAATCATTAACATCTTGACCCTTAAAATATGAACACAAGGTTCTAAATTAAGTATGTTGTATCCAAGTATCATGATATATGAATAATATATCTTATAAAAACACCAAAATTCTTGTTTGAGACCGTACATAGATTATTTAAACCTACAAACCAAGTTCTATTTACCTTATTCAGAAAAACCTTACGGTTGAATCATATATATTTATTCAACCCAAATAGTCATTAGTATAACAATAGGATAAAATATTTCATTTAAATTGATACCTTCATGGGAATATCATTTGATCCCCAGTCTTTCATGATATCTTTCCACCTGGTCAGTTTCATCTTGTTAGATCTTGTATACCCATTTGTTCCCAATGAACTTCCTTCCATAAGCTGATAGAAAAATATTCCAAGTCTTATTCTTCTATAGGGATTCAAGTTCCTCCTACATCACCTCTATCCATGAATATACATCTGGAATCTATGTCACCTCTAAAAAAGGTGATGGATCTTCACACTCATTCAATAATAAATAAGAAACATTACTCTTAGTGACAAAATATGAGTTCCATATTGGTGCTCTTTCCTCTCAATTTTACCATCATAGTCCAAGATCATCTGGTACTTGATCTTTGTGATTTGGTGATACCTCATAGTAAGTTGGTTATTGCTTTTTTTCTTCCTTCACCTTGACTATTGTATTTTCATTACTCTCTTTATCTATGTATTTATCAATATTTATTTTCACCTTATATTCTAAAAAATGATATATTTGTTGATGGTAAGTTTGTGGGAAGTGTGATCCCACAAACGATACCCCTTCACACCATCAATGTATCCCAAGAAGATACATTCCCTGGATCTCAATTCTAACTTTGATCTTTCTTGGTCATTAAACAATATGTATACATGACTTCCAAAAGTTTTCAATTGAGAATATTCAGTGAGTTTACCAGTATAAATCTATATCAGTGTCTTCAGATCAATTTTCATTAAAGGGTATCGATTGGTCACATTGAATGCAGTATTTACCTCTTATACCTAGAATTTCTTGGTAACTCCTACATTATTCATCATCACCATTATTTAGTCTAACAGGGTTTTATTCATCCACTCTTACACTTCATTCTATTGAAGAGTGTATGCCACCATGAATTATCTCTTGATTCTTTCCTAATGAGAAAAATAATCAAACTCATCACATGTATATTCTACAACATTGTAAGTCCTCAAACACTTGATCTTTTTCCAGATTAAAGATCCTTCCAAACATTAAATGTTTATAATAATTTGAAGAAAACCACTTTCCTCTTAATTGTAAACACACTAAATCCCTTGGAATAGTCATCAATTAAAGATACAAAGTACCTTGATCCTCCTAGGAATACAACTGGTGCTTTTAAAATGTTAGAATGGATCAACTCCAAGATCTCCTTGATCTGTGATATTGATGTTCAAAACATCAACCTATGTTTCTTACTGAAAATAAAATGAATAAAAAATGGTAAGGATACCTTCATAAGTCCATATATCAACTTCTAATCAGAAATATTATTCAGGCCTCGTTTGAAAATATTAATAAGCTTCTAATTCTATAAATTTTTCAATTCTTCCTTCAAGGTATTTGATGGGACAAATATCTCTGATCCCTTGTACATTTCACCCATAATCATGTACATGTTCTTTTATATCTTCTCTGACTTCATCAACACAATTTCTCTCTTCAAAATATTCATCATCTCTTTCTCATTGTGATTTATGCATCCGATGTCATTAAATTTTTCCAAGGAAAAAATTATCTTCTTGAGGCCATAAATATGACATACTCCTTGAACTGTTCAAACTATATTATAATCCATCTTTATTTTTATGGTGATAACTCCAACGATCTTTAATGTATGATCATTCCCTATGTACACAAGTCCTTCCATGATATTTTTATATTGATCACACCATTTCTGTCAAGATTTCATATGCTATGTTTTTCTTGAGTCAATAATCCATGCATGATCAAGATGATGTCTACCTTCAATAGTCATTGTCGCTTTACTGACTAGTACATCTCCATTTCCAGATGTACTTTCCACATTTCCTTGAGAGTTCATTTCACCACCCTTTTTATTCTAACAGGCTTTGCTGAGATACTCCATCTTACTAAAAGTGTAACATTTGACTTTTTTCTTATTACTCTTTGATTTAGACCTTCCAAAATTTTGGACCCTATTGGAACAATGCTCTATCATTATTCCTCTTTCCATTGATAGAGATTCCACTTGGTTTAAAGTTTTCTGTTTGTCTTCCTTGTTAATGGGATGACTTTATTTATTAATAACTGCACCTAAAATATCATTAAATGGAAAAATATCCATTAGGATATTATTGGTGAGGTTGATGATAAGTTGATCATATGAATTTGGAAATCTCTTGAGAAAAATCTTTCAATGTTCAATATCAAAGAATTTATAGTCCAACTCCAAAAGATGAGAAAAAAGAGTATTGAGGGTATAGATGTGGTCGGTCACCAGTGATAACTCTTCCATTCAAAGATTGTATAATTTTATCTTTAAAAAAAATTTGTGGAGTGAATTTTCCTCATACATCTTTGACATAGTATCTAAAATTTCCTTCACCGTATTTTTCTCCTCAATTCATGATAGGACCCCATCTACTAAAGACAAATGGATGTTGGTAATAACATTCTCATCCATGTCATTCCATTTCTCCTCCACCACACCCACCAATTTTTCTTAAATATTCTAAAGGAATTTCTCTTTCTATATAACCACTTGAATCTTCATTTTCCACAATGAAAAATTATTTCCATCAATTTTTTCAATCTCAAATTTCGCTGCCATTTGTACATGTCATTAGTGTTGAATTTAGTTCCCTAGAACCAAATTCTGAAAACCTTATGATAAAATGTATTCTTTGTTTTTAATATTAATAAACTCCTTATCATATCATGATTGTTCTTCTATATAACATAGTATGTGATAATTTCCTAAAAGTAGATGTCGTACAAAAAGGTCATAGGAGTTCCCCGCTATGATGAGAACTCTAAAGTGCTATGACACTATTAATAAATATATGTTCTATAGCTATATGATATCATTTTAGTGACACAAATGATATAGGATATTAGGAGCGGAGACTCATAGGACATTGAGAAACCTTCTCATGGTATACACCCTTGGTAATATCTTGTAGGATATTATGAGAATGAGACGTAGTAAATACACATTTATATGTGTCATTAGATGTTACTATCTATGAATGTATATATTTATCCTTAAATGTTAATATTGTTATTAATAAGTATATGAGTCACCTACATTGATGTATTGATGAAAACCATGACAATAGAAGTTAACGGCGAGGTAGGATACATTGGGTGAATCACGAGTAATATTGCATTAATGAATTGTGTGATAAATGATTTGTCCATTCTATTTTTTAACAAAAGATGATATCTATAACCCTTTATTGGAAACTATATAACCTAATTTAATCCATGGCCATGGTGTTCTATAGAAAAGTTCAATTTCTAAAAAGTCGATGAAAGAGAGACATCAAACACATAGTTTGATGGCATCGGCATGAAACCTGCTTGATTAGAGATTTTGTGATAAAGGAATTTGTTATATAGTAAGCATCTGTTTGAGGTATTATGTCATTACAACATTAAATTCTTTCTCTATGAGTTCCTTGGCATGTTGTTAGATGCTAACCTTATACATTAGACAGATTCTCCTAATTCTAATAAGAAAGTGTCCTAGAGGGTTACACACTAAGTGTATCCAGAATATTAGTTAAATAATAATATAATTTATTATTTAAAAATTTGAATAAATATTATTCCTACACATGGTTTAATAATTATCCATGTTTTATTCATCACATATATTTTATCACCAGTTATTCAACAAAATATAATGTGAGAAGAATATATAATAAATATTTATTTTCTATTTATTGAATATAATATTTATTTATTTATTGGTGAATATTTTAGTGATATTTATTTAATAAATAAATAGTTATTCTTCAATATCCGATAAATATTGTGGAAGAATGGTGGACTAAGTTTAATGGTCCAATGATAAATAATAAATAATGAAAATTATTATATTAAATAATATTTAACTTAATTTTAAAGTTAAGATCATATAGAGAAATTGTAATATTATTATTATTAATTGATATGGTGTTTCACAGGGATTAAATAAATAATAAAGTAAACTTCTTCAATTATTTATTTATAAACCTAGCAATATATTATCCTAATTATATTATTTTATCCTAGAGATAATTCATTTGTTTGGTTGTGCACAACAAATTTGGAGAATCATCACAAGCCCTATAGGGATCCATTCTCCACCAACGCTCCCAAGAATAGAGAGTTATCTTCCTCCACCTCCCGCTCTTAAGTCAAGAGAGATCGAGGAGAATTATTTGGAAGAAGTTCTCAAGGTGATCAAATGTGGATGATGCAAGTGATAGGATGTTCAGTTCTAGCACCCAGAGATTCCTATGGAAATGTTTAGAGATTTGTGGAACGTGTGTGGATCAATTATAGAGGGAATATTATCTTGATTCCAACAATGAAATGATAAAACAACAGAGATCTGTTTTCAAGTCCATTAACGAAGAAAGAATTATAAAAAATTAATTCTTTAATTAATTAAATTTATTATAAATAATATGTGATGATCCTCTCTCTAGTTTCAGTGTTCTGTCTATTTTCTATATTTTTTTATTCAATTCTATAAATCATGATGTTTATCATTATGTAAATCTTGTATTGATCATCGATCATGAAAAAAAGAAAATTTTAGCATGACACATTGCATGCTTCCACATCACTCGGAACCTATAAGTGGTATCAAAGTGATCACATAATTATTTATAATTATTTAAAGATATTTTATTTATTTGCACATTTTTTATTTATTTCTCAATTCATGTTTAATCATTTCTTTAATCAGAAAACAGGTATCTATTTTTTACTCCTTCATTCCTCATAGATCTAATCAATAAAATTAATTTTATAAATGAAATAAAAATTAAAGAACTCTTCCGAAGGTGCTAAGGATTATGATCAGATAACACATTAGTGTAGGTTTTGTAACCAAAGTTACACTCCATGTAATTTTGTTCAATGCATCATGAGTTAATTTGGAAAGTAATTCAAACCCTGTGAATTTATGAAATGTAGTGCATTTATTTCTTTCATCATGTGTTGACTAGGCTATGGTAGCACACAGTTATCTAGAGTACACATCATGTATCCCATATACATGGTGTGTAGTTATTTTGATTCATAGATGGGTTGTGTATTACTATACACATCCTACTTGACTGATGACCATGCAACTCAGAGACCACATGCTGTGTAGTCTCTTATACATGTTGTGTACTCCAATTATAGAGGGAACAATTTACACACTAAGTCTCTAGGAATGTGCCTCAGATACATGGTGAGATACGTACGCACCGTGTATCTCCATATATACTCCATGTACTTATACAAAAAAGCAAAAATTTAAAATTTATTTATTATACTATGTAAAACTTATCAACATGTGCTTGAGTTTGGTCATTAAGTTGATAGGAAACACCATGTGATAGGTTTTAATATATATATATATATATATATATATTAATTGATATCTCTGTAATGTTCGGATATGTATATCATGTATGAGTTGTATTACAGTTGTTAATCTAGGTTTATTTATGACTGAAAAATCATGTAATTCAAGTAATCATTAAGTTGACAGTACACATCATGAATGTACATGATAAGTCATGTATTCCATATGTCACAAGAGTAAACAATATACAAGTATAATACATGTTGGGTAGATTCGGATGGGTATTCACTGTGTTGCCTCCAAGGTACATTTATGTACATAGTTAATTTTAAATCAATCTATTTAATTTTTTTAAAATTATAATGGATGAGAATCTCAAGGAAATTCAGATGAGAATTAATATAACAGAATTTATTAATTAAAGATGATAATTAATTGATTCGAGTATGATTTATTTAAAATAAGAATGATTAAGAATTGAATTCTAGTTTTATTAAATGAATAATTGTTTTTATGCATGTGAATGATCATGACCATAGACCAGACCTTTGTATGTGATTGGTTTCATTTAATTTAATATTAAATTAAATTTTTGGCATTCATGTCTTCTCTCCACTTATCATGTAAGGGCTTGAATTCTCATGGTTTCATTTTGGTAAACCCTTTTCTCCTCACCTATGTGTGAGTAAAAGAATATATAATGGATGGAGATCCCAATCTAGTGGAGCTAGTTCAATTTTGGAGCTGAGGAGAAAATAATCAAAGAGAGATACATTGGTGGATAGGTGGAAATCTATAAAACATACCTTAAATAGTTCAAGGTGTTTCCACCCTATGTAAATAGTTAGTTTATCAACCTCTAGATAAACTAGCAATCAGTGTAAGCTCATGATCATACCACTTTATTATTTTATTTCTATCATGTTTCATGTTTATTTCATTATGGACTTTTTTTATTGCATGAATTAATGAAATTAACGATCATGCAAGATAGAACTAAAATAAATTGGATTATGTGTAAATATTAGCTAAAAAATAAAAAACACTTAAGTAAATCCACATAATATTTATAAAAATGTAATAAAGATAATAATTGTAAATTTATGCACAAAAGGATAAAATCCATCAATTATATATATTAAATTGGTATATCCTTCCACTACTATAATTAAAATTGAACCATAGTTCAAAGTGCTTGACTAGCCAAATTTTGGGTTCTTTCAATTATTAGGGAATTCTAACTTGATGTTTTATGTTTACATAACTTAGTTCAAATCAAGGGTTGACTTCCAAAAAATGACTTGGTGTAACTGAGAGGAAAGGGTTGAGAAAATCAAATTTAAGGATTTCAGGATTGGGGATTCCACTAAAAAGATCAAGGAACTATGAGTTAATGCAGTTGGTATTTGGAATGCCTACCTAAAACCATTAGAGTTTCTTGACCAACCAAATTTAGGGTAATGTGAAGGGGAATATGTATCATTTCCACTAAAATTTCCAATAAATGGGATATTTCAAAGGAAATGGTGAGGGATATTGGGTTTAGATAAAATAGTGTGAGACTAATAAATATAATATTTATTTATTTGTCTAAATTTGATGAGTTAAAGTACTAAATTATTATTATATTATTTTCATAAATAATATTAAAATTAATTCAAACATATCATTTTGATTAATACTTGATAAGGATAACCTTATAACTAGAACACATTTCCAAGAGTGGAAAAGGTGATTACACATCATCCTTCACAATGAAAGGAAATATTATGTGCTAGAAGAAGTTATTCCTGATGTGACTGGTAATGAGGAAAGTAATGAAGAGTTATCACTCTTTTAAAAACATTTTAAAGATTCCAAGAATGTTCAATGTTTCATGCCATCATACATGTCCAATGAGATTTTGAAGCAACATGAGTACATGGATGCATATAGAATGATATCTCACTTTAAGGATCTATATCAAGATAAGGAAAGAAAAAGGAGGTATGATATCTAAAATGACTTATTTACAAATAATCTTTGAGAGTCTGCATTAGCTGGGCATCATGTAGTCAAGCTTATTGGATACATTGAATTCTTATACATATTTGGGATTAAATTCCCAGAAGAGTTGCGTGAAGATCTCATACTTTCATCGTTGTCCCAGACCTTCTCTGGTTTTACTGTTAATTACAATATTAGAAATAATTAGAATAGTTTATTGGAACATATTACTTTAGATCAACAAGTGTATAAGGACATGGGGCATGATGAACTTGTGGTTCTTCTATTGAACAAGAAAATGAAGAACAAGGAAAAGGGGCCTCAAAATCATAACAATTCTAAAGCTCCCAAGAACTGTCCTTCCAAGAAGAGGAATATCTAGAGACAGGTCAAGGAAAAGCATGTGGTATGTTTTTCATGTGGCAAGCCAATCCACTAGAAGAGGAACTACATCCAGAATAAAATGTGAGCTAAAGGTGCATTCATTATTGAGTTTAATCATTCAATATCTACACATTGGGTATTATATATGGCTTACGGTGCTCACATATGTATCCAAATTCAGGAACCAAAAATATTTTGAATGACTTATAGAGGAGAGGTGAATATGAGATCTTCTAATGGTGATAGGATGGCTTCCCTAGCCATTGGTGACTACCACCTTTCTTTTCCAACATAAATGATTTTGGTTTTAAATGATTGTTATTATGTACCTATGTTTACCAAGAAAATAATTTTTGTGTCAATACTAGATGTAGAGGGGTTTATTTTTAAGTTTGGAGATAAAAGTTTTTTATTTTATAAAGAAAACATATGTTATTGTATGGAACATTTAAATAACAGACTTTATGTATTAAATTACAAAAACCAAGTATTGTTAATTGATAACGAAACATTTTCCCATAAATCATATAACACCCATCTATGGAATCACCGTCATGGTCATGTAAAAAGGAAGAATTTTAAAAATATATGTCAATATGGTTATTTAGACTCATCTGAACTAAAACCACTTGAAGGATTCCATGATTGTTTACAAGAAAAAATGAACAATCCACCATTTGGTGGATAGGGTGAGATTGTTACAAACTAATGTGCGTGGAACATTTACAGTACAAGCTATAGGTGAGTATTCTTACTTCTTAATTTTTATTGATGACTTGAGAAGATATGGATATATATATTTAATGATGTATAATTATGATTCCTTTGAGAAATTCTAAGAATTTAAGAATGAAGTAGATAATTAACTTGGTAAGAAGATAAAGAATCTTTGTTTGGATGAAGGTAGTGAATATCTTAACCAAGATTTTATCAAATTCTTATGGGATTTTTGTATTTTATCACAATTCACTCCACCTTATACACTAAAGTGGAATGTTGTTAGTGAAAGGAAGAATAATACATTGTTATAAATGGTAATGTTGATAATGAGTCATACCGATCTTATATTATCCTTTTAGGGATATGCATTAAAAACTATGGCATAAACATTAAACTGAGTACCAACTAAAGTGTAAAATATAATTCCCTTTGACTTATAGAGTGTAAAGAAACACTTTTTTTCACATACACATGTATGGGGTTGCGAGGAGTTTGTTAAGGCCATCTCAGGAAACAAACTAGCACCTCAGGGCACAAAGTGTATCTTTATAGGGTATCCCAATGAAACATAGGGATATCACTTATAAAAACCCTCATACATGAAATTTATTGTCACTAGAAAATCCATATTTATTGAGAGGTATCATATCCTTAAAAAGTATAGCAAGAGAAAGATTGAATTTGATGAAGTTCATTCCCAAGATACACAAGAGTTGGTATAGGAACAGGTTCCATAGGTCCTTGTGGAAGAAGTAGTTCCTAAAACACAAGTACTGTGTAGGAGTGTAAGAGTGGTAAGAGAACCAAAGAGATATGAATTTTTAATCACCAAATATTGTGACTCGTTATTGGTTTAAAATGATGAACCTATATCCTACAATGAGAAAGTAGAGAGATCAGAAGTTTCAAGATGCCAAGAATCCATGAATTCTGAAATGGATTTCATATATTAGAATCAAGTTTGGGTTTTGGCTGATATTCCAGTTAATGTAAAGCCCATTTGGTGAAAATGGGTATTCAAGAGAAAACATGACATGGAAGGTAAATTAAATACCTATAAATCATGCAAGTGGCTAAAGGGTTTAAATAGTTTCATGTTATTGACTATGATGAAAAAATTTCACCATTTTCCATGTTTAAATCCATTAGAATTATACATTCTATATCATCTTTCTTTGACTATGTGATTTGGAATATGGATGTCAAAATTGCATTCCTTAATGTTAACCTTGAGAAAGATTCCTATATGAAAAAAACAGAAGGGTGTATGACTCCTATTGATTCCAAAAGGATTTGAAAGTTACATAGATTCATTTATGGATTGAAGCAAGTATCCATGTCATGGAACATTGAATTCAATGAATCTATAAAATAATTTGGTTTCATTAAGAATGAATATGAGTCATGTGTTTACAATATGTTTAGTGGGTACACAGTTGTTATCATAATAGTATATTTTGATGACATATTACTTACTGGAAATGACATACCAGTATTATAGTTTGTTAAGGACTATTTAAACAAGTGTTTCGCTATGAAGGACTTAGGTGAAGCAACCTACATTCTAGGGATAAAGATCATTTTTGTTATATCCAAGAGTATCCTTGAAATAAGTCAAATTATATATGTTGACTAGATACTAAATAGATTTTTTATGGAACAATTCAATAGTGGATTGGTTCCTGTGTCACATGGTTTACATATTTCTAAGAAAATGTGTCCTTAGACATAATAGGAGAAAGAAAGAATTTGTAAGATCTCATATGCTTCTGCAATAGGATCAATCATGTATGTCATGTTATGTACTAGACTTGATGTTGCCTATAAATTGAGCATGGTAGGAAGTTATCATGCTGATCTAGGATAACAACACTGGTTTGATGTTAAGGTTATCCTTAAGTATCTGAGAAGAACAAAGGATATGTTCTTGGGTTATAGAAGAGATAAGGAGCTGGTCATTAAGGGTTTATACTAATTCTAGTGTTTAGATAGATCGAAGTGATATGATGTCATAGTTAGGATATGGTTTTAGTCTCAATGGAAGAGTTGTGAGCTGCAAGAGTTCAAAGAAGCTATTTGTTGTTGATTTTATAGAAGCGTCCGAGTATATAGCGGCTTCTTATGCATCCAAGAAATCCATTTTGATAAAAAATATTTTCTAGGATCTTGATGGTATATCTATCATTAAATACCCTATCATATTGTATTGTCATAATACTGTAGCGATGGATCTTGAAAATGATCCATGGTCACACCAACGGAAAAATCATATACTCCAAAAGTATCCCATCTTGAGGTATTTTCATTAGAGGGGTGAATTTGTAGTAAGTGGAGTACCCAAGGAAGAGAAATTGGAGGAACCTTAACTAAAGGCATATCTCATCAGAATCATGAGTATTATGAGAGAGCTAGTAAACTGAAGGTTGTTAAAAGATGTCACTAGTTCAAGTGGGAGTTTTTTGGAGATGGTTCCATAGAACCTACTTATTTTTAATTTATGATTATAATTATTCATAGTTTTTAATGTCAATAAATTCTTTCTCACATCATGATTATTCTTTTTCATAATATAGTATGTGATAATGTCTTAAAAGTTTCTTCTGTGCTAAAAGGTTATAGCAGTTCCATGCTATGATGAGAACTTGGAAGTTCTACAAAATTATTCTTAAATATATGTTCTATAGTAGGATGATATCATTTGAGGGACATAAATTAAACAAGATATCAATGGTGGAGAATCATAGGAATTTGAGGCACCTTCTCATGGTGTACGCCCTTGGTAATATCTAGTAGGATATTATGAGAACGAGACATGCTAGTAGGAAATCCACATTTTATGTGTCATTGGATGTTCCTATCCATGGATGTGTGTATTGATACTTAGAATTTAAAATTATAATTAATGTGTATTATCAGTGACGTACTTTGATGTATTTATGAAAACCATGACAACGTATGTTCAAAGTGAGATGAGATATATTAGATGCATCACAAGCAATATTTCACTAATGAATAATGCAAGAAAGGGATTGTCCCTTCTGTTCTTTAATGAAATATGATATCTCAGGCCCTTTTATGGAAATTATATTTCCTAAAAAAATACATGAATATGGTGTTCTATAGGAAAGTTCAATTTTTAGAAAGTCAAAGAAAAATACTCATCGAGCACATAGGTTTATGGCACCGGTATGCAACCCGCTTGATTAGAGATATCATGATAAAGTGATTATATTACACAGTAAACATCTGTATGAGGTATTATGTTATTTTGGCATCAACTTGTTTTTATGTGGGTGACTTGGCATGTTTCTAAATTCTAATATTTAACTTTAGGATACTTCTCTTAATTCAACTAAGAAAGAGGAACTAGTACAACAAGTATTTTTCATGTCGTCCTTATCACAATGGTTATTCATTACCGATGTGAAAAAGGAATTTAACTAGATTTATTACAATAGTTATATAATAACTATTTTGATAAATCCATATACATGATTTTTCACATCGGTTATATAGTAACCAACTTGATAAAACTATATATATTGATTTATCATGTTAGTTATATACCAACCAATGTGATAAAGGATGTTTCCCTAGGTTGTCACGTTGGTTATTATCTAACCGATGTGATAAAGAGATTTTCATTACCTTTTCACATCAGTTATAAAATAACTGAAATAAAAGAGGCTTCTTTATCTTGTTAGTTATGTAATAACCGATGTGATAAAGAATTAAACTTTTTATGAATCTTTATTTGAATCATTTAGGTGTTTTTTCTCTTCTCATGAAATTCAAATTGTCTCTCCCATGCAGAAGCCACAACCCTCATTTTTTTGATCTGGTTGACTTGAATCTCATGTTTCTATCTTCTTAAATCCTCAGGTTTCATCGGCCTCATTATCGCTCATTCCTTCTTCCCCACTCTCAGGTAAAACTCACTCATCCAACCTATCTTTCAGTCATTCAATGGAACCATAATCTTAAATTTATTTTTTATTTAATTTTATCAAATATCACATTATTATCTTCCTAAACCATTATATTTTATCAGTTTCATATTTATGCATTAGTATGGTTGACATTAGATCCCATGGATGTTTATATAGTATTATTCTTAAGAGATTTTGATAAATTGCACGATTATTTCCCTATAGTGGTTCTAACAATACACCCTCAATATATATATTGAGTTGATTACAGAGTTTCAAATATAGTTATTCTTCGATTTATTTGACTCCATATACGATTTCTTATTTGTATTTGTGAGGGTTAGATATTCAAATTAATGTTTAATTATAGAAGGATTTCATCTATGGTAGTGTACCACCATTTTGTTATATTTCTTTCATGAATATGGTAGATGGTATTATAAAGTTATGATTCAATAACCATTTAATGGATAAATAAATGATATATAAACAATATATCATCCCATGGATTGATGACTAGTTTGATAAGTTTATGGGATATTTTTAGTTATAAAAGAATGATTTGTGGTTTTCCTATCATTAGATGATGGTGAAGGAAGAAAATATTATATATAATTCATCCAGACGACATTGGATATTTTTTGTTTTGGGTTATGTATCTCAGTATAAGAAATATCCCTATATTCATGGGACTTATGAATTACACATGGATCACATGGTATTCACACTATAATAATTTTTCTCCCCATAAATTTGGATTTTTATTGTATCAAAGGATATGGATTTTAAATTACATCCATCCATATATTTTTATGATTTACCATTTATATTTAAACTTATCTTCTATTATTGTATAGAATTTATAATTATAATTTTAGAATACGTATATATTTTTTTTCCAAAATTGTGTTAATTTCAAATTATGGGATATTTGATATAAATTTAAATTTGAATTATCTTGAAAAGATATTTATTTTTATATTTGTTATAGATAATAATGAGTAAAAGTTGGATCATGGTACCTCGAATAAGAGATGAATATGAGGAAGTTGTTGATGTTTTTTTGGAATTTTCTAAGTAAAAGGTTCCAAACAACGACATGTTTTTTTCCATGCCTGAAATTTTTAAATATGAATAATTTAGATAGTAGATAGATCAAAGATCATTTAATTTGTCATGGTTTTAATCTAGGTTATTTCCCTTGGACTTGGAATGGTGAAACTGGGTATAATTTAGGATCTAAAGATGATGATTATTTGAAAGATGATAACTCTAATCAAATTGAATAAATGATTCGTGATATTGAAGCAGATGGAATTAATAAAGAACTGACAATTGAGCATCTATATGGTGATGCTGAAAAACCATTGTATCATAGTAGTATGAAATTTATGATTTTATCGTTAGTGTTAAGATTGATTAACTTGAAACTGAAACATGGTTGGAGTGACAATATTTTTACTGATTTGTTAAAATTATTGAAAGATATTATTCCTAAAGAAAATGATCTTCCCATTTCACATTATAAAGTGAAAAAAATACTATGCCTGATGAGATTAGGGTATAAAATAATACATGCCTACCCTAATAACTATGTTATATATAGTAAGGAATGGGAATTTCTATAAAAGTGTCCTAAATGTGGGACGTCATAGTATAAGTTAAAAGAAAACTTTCTTGCTGATTTAACATTTATAGAGTCCCCTTCCAAGTCATTTTGGTATCTTCCTATAATTTCTAATTTGAAATTTTTATTTATTAATTCACATGATACAAAAAGGTTATTATTTCATGAAGATGAGAGAATATGTGATGAAAAATTATAGCAACTAACTGATTATCTATAGTGGAAGAAAATTGATTAGTAGTTTCCTATATTTGGAAATGAAGTTAAAAATATTATACTTGGACTATGCATGAATGGAATGAATCCATATCAAAGAGTTATTAGAAAACATAGTTCATGGAATGTTTTATTTTTAATTTATAACTTATCTTCTGAATTTTGTATGAAGTGAAAATATTTTATGTTGAGTTTAATGATCTCTATACCAAAATAGCCCAAAAATGATATCGATGTTTTCTTATCACCATTAATTGATTATTTTAAACTCTTATGGGAGGATGGTATTAGGATGTATGATTATTATAAAATGGAATATTTTGAACTACATGAAATTATTATGTTCACTATAAATGACCTCCTAGCATATGGAAATTTGTCTAGATATAGTGTTAAGCGGCATAAAGCATGTCTAATTTGTGAACAAAAGACGTCATATTATTAGATACATCATTGGATAAAGGCAGTATACATGGGTCATAGAAAGTTTTTGTGTATAGATCAATCTTATAGAAGATTAAAAAAATCATTCAATGGCTAACATGAATTTTAGATTTCTAAAAACCTTTATCTACTGATCAGTGTTTTGAGAGGGTGAAAATCCTTGATGTGACATTCGAAAAGACACATAAATCTAGTTATGATAGAAATATTTAGAAGAAATGATAAATATTTTTTGAGATACCATATTGGATATATCTTGAGGTCAAACATAACATTTATTTAATGAATTTGAAGAACAATATATATAACATCTTGATTGGAACATTTTCATATATTAAAGGAAAGACTAATGATGGTTTGAATACAAGATTGGACTTAATCTCAATTGTAATGCATTTAGTGTTAGCTCCCACTCTTGATGGAAGGAGAACATTATTATCCATGGCTTTTCATACATTATCCAATAGTTATAAAATTAGATTTTTTCAGTGTCTTCATGATATCAAAGTATTGTAGGGTTATTCTTCAAATATAAACAATTTTGTGTCTTTAAAGGATTTGAAGTTGACAGGTATGAAATCTCATGATTTTCACATCATGATGAAACTAATCCTACTGGTTGTATTGTGTGAAATATTTCCCATCCATGTTAGAATAACTATCAAAAAGGTGTTTTATTTTTTCAATTCAATTTATAATAATATGATTGATCTAAATGAGTTGAACAATTTAGAAAATAATGAATTTTATATACTTTTTCAATTGAAAATGTATTTTTTCCATATTTTTCTGATATCATGGTGCATTTAATGGTTCATTATGTGTGAGAAATAAAGATTTTTGAACCTATATATCTACATTGTATGTATCCTTTTTAAATTTATATGAAGATATTGAAGGGGTATGTTAATAATCTATATCGACTCGAAGCCTCCATTATTGAGAAGTATAATTTCTAGGAGGTTATATAGTTTTGTACAATATACTTTTCTACAGTGGAGAACATTAGTTTGCCTCTATCTCGCCATTAATGAGTTAATTATGGGGGAAAGGGGATCCACGGTTTGAAAGTCAAATCTTTTACAAGTGAAGAGATAAATAAGGTACATTTATACATCTTGAATAACATAGATGATGCACAACCATATTTAACAATGAAAATTAATGTATTGAAATAATGTTATCTAAATAATCAATATATGTAGATTTTGAATGAGCGTAATAAAAAATGTCATTGTTTTAAAACACCATGATTGGTAAATAAGATGAATCTAAAACATTGAGATGGTTAGTGGGTGATCCATATTTAAATTTGATAACATGGTTTGGGTATGACATTAATGGATATACATTTCATACCAAAGATCAAGACAACAAAAGTACGGTTTAGAATATTAGTGTATTGGTGTTCGTCAAAACAATGCATTTTTAAAGTGCTAAAGACAAAAACCCAATTTCCTCATCAAGTGAGTATTATGGATTCATTGAAGAAATATGGGAGGTTGGTTAAATTAAATTTCAAGTTCTACTGTTTAAAATAACTATTTTATCGGTAACAATATTGTCATACATGATGAATTTGGAATGAAACTTGTTAATATGAAAAAATTAAAATACACAACTGATCCTTTCATAATTGAAACACATGAAAAAAAATTTATGTTCTTGATCAATATGGTATAAAGTGGTCTATTGTTTTACAAGGAAAAAATAGTATGTTGGTGATAATAAACTTGAAAAAGATGCTGATTTATGTGAGAACCCTACTTATAGGGAAATCTTAATAGATAATATTGATGAGAATGTTGTATAAATGGTTTATTCCATATGAAATTATCATGACAAAAGAAATTTGGGGAAACAATCCTTTAATACATTCCTAATATTACAGGTAACATATGTCTATTTCTCTATTACTTTTTTAAATTTCATAAAATGTTAGATATTTTAATTTAATTTAATTTATTAAAATATGTATTATATATTAATGGATTTAGTTTACTTTTTGTTTTATGGTTGTTCATTTTTCAATTACATTTGTATGTAATATTTGTATTTTTATATTTTTTTACTAATTATTTTGTTTCATTGATTTATAGGATAATTATAGATCAATCATCTGATCCACCTTATGATTCTAGAGATGATTTTGCTCATACCTCTAGGGAGGAATATACACATTCTCCTATTGATGATACTCCTCATCCTTCGTTACATGAGACAAATACTTCCATGGTGGAACAAAAGTGTTTGAGTATGGGTAAATGTGGCACCAAATGTTTACTAAAATAATCACATGTGTGTATCCAATACCAAAGGACACATGTAGTATTTGATGATAGGGATATTCCAAAAGGTCCAAATAAAAAACAATTGAAGAATTTTGTAGCAGTTTAGGGTAAAAGAAAAGTTAGTATTTTATTTGATGATTGGAGAAATGTTGACAAAGTGACATTATCTCAGTTGTGGGAGACCATTTTGATAATCTTGTTTGTTTTTATTTTACTTATATTGAAAATTTTATAGTAATACATGTTTTCCAACTTCTTATCAGATGACATATGATGTACCTAATACCATAAGAGTCATGAGGAAATTTTTATCATTGGATTTTAGGATATAGAGGGATATTAAATCATCCCTCACATCATAGTTCATTTTTGGGGATAGTCAATATCAAAATCCTTGAGATATATATCTATTTATAGATGAAGATACATGTAAGAATTTTTTTAAGTAGAAAATAAAAAGGATTTTTCATAAGTTCTATGTTACCTTTTATAATATTTTTTTATTTTAATGGCCATGTTAATGATTTATTTTTTCTTAATTATTATTCTACAGAAATCGATGAGATCTCATCAGGAGATCCAATATAAAAATATATACCCCCATACATTATCTTGTGGAGGGTATACATTATTAGAAGAAAAAATGATATCATAAAAAGATAAAAATTTGAGAGTGGAGTCTTTAGGTTCTGCATAGGTTTCCCCTCCTTCCCCTAGTAGACATGAAAAATGGAAGAGGGATTAGATGACCAAGAAAGTACAACATCTTATAGAAGAGTCGAGGCCTGTATCCAATAGGATTGTAATATGTTTATTGTATTTATTTATGTTAATTAAATTCTTTATATATTTTGACTAATTATGGATTTTTCAAATATTTCGTACAAGATTATCATAAAGAGAAGATCCCACAGGGGGGTCTTTATAGCTAAGGGTAGGAAGGATATTTTAGCTATAGCATTGGGAAAGCCTGAAAACTTATGTTGTGTATGAGGATACCCAGTATGTGTATTAGTGAAAAATGTGTTACAACATTATGCAGTATTGGAGGTTGTTTATAAAAAGAAAATAGATACTTTGGAAGCTATAGTTCAGGATATTTAGGTGAAGATGAAGGATAGGATTATAGATTTGGTATAGTTGATGATTTCAGACATGCAAATACAATTTCAGAACGAATCTTCCACTCCTCCACCTCCACCAATAGCTCCAACCCCTCCACCTATTCTAGATGACCTTAATCCTTATTATCTTACTCCTACACCACTCCTCCATATCTTCCCAGATATTATGATTTAATGTTGATCATCCCCAACATCATATTGTTGCATATGGGATGATATTTTATATTAGAGATAGAATTCATCACTAATAGATATATATATAGAATCATAGATTCATTGTACAAGATATTATAGATAGATCAGTAGGAGTATCATTGCCTATAGATGAGCTGAGAACAATTCACTAGTGCAGAAATAGTTTTTTACGTCACCATTTTTTACGTCGGTTATATATAACCGACGTAACAATGCGGCGAGTAGATTTTTCACGTCGGTTATTTTAATAACCGAAGTTAAAAATCGAGCCTGTTGTGTTTTTACGTCGGTTATCTTATAACGGACGTAAAAAACCAATGCGCGGGGGGTTTTTTACGTCGGTTATTTTGTAACCGACGTAAAAAACCTGATATCGACGCGTTTTTTACATCGGTTATCAAATAACCGACGTAAAAAACCAAAGCGCGGGGTTTTTTATGTCGGTTATTTTATAACCAACATAAAAAACCCCCCGGGGCTTTGGTTTTTTACGTCAGTTATTTGATAACCGATGTAAAAAACATGTCGATATCGGGTTTTTTATGTCGGTTACCAAATAACCGACGTAAAAACGCGTAGATATCGGATTTTTTTACGTCGGTTATTTGGAAACCGACGTAAAAAACCCCCCGCGCATTGGTTTTTTACGTCGGTTATCATATAACCGCCCTAAAAAACCAAATCCCCGGGGGGTTTTTTACGTCGGTTTCCAAATAACCGACGTCACAAAACCCGATATCTACGCGTTTTTTACGTTGGTTATAAAATAACCGACGTAAAAAACCAAAGTGCGGGAGCTTTTTTACGTCAGTTTTAAGATAACCGATGTTATAAAGCATTTAAAAGAATTAAAGCCGGTGTTCTGTCATTTACAATTTTTTCGATTGACAGTCGCCGGCTCGTTTCTCTCTCACGCGGTAAACCCTAATCGGATCGTCGATCGCCTGCATTACACTCATTTTGGCTTCATTGTTTATCTTCTTCACTCCTATCGGATCTATCATCTCAACTCGCGACATTCAAGTAAGCCTTCCACGAATTTATTTCGTTCGTTTTTGTTTCGATTCTTGATGTGCTTTTCATTCGTTTTTGAATCTCGTGGAAATTTTTTTATTGCAAATGGTTATTATGTTCATTCAACTCACAACATTCAACTCGCAAATGGTTATTAAAACATTGAGGATTAGCTTCAGCAAAATCTGAAAAATAATGCGTGGTACTGTAATGTTCCATTCTTCCAGCAACATTATTATTTCCTACTTAGCTGGAATGTGTCTTTCTGGATGAAGATTGGTAGTACTTATTTTCTTAAAATCATATTTTCAATATGATTGTCCATAAAATTATTTTCATGAATGAAATTGGACCAGGTACAATCTGTAATACCTATCCTTAAAATTTCATTCAACATTCTTACATTATAATATTTTTTCAAAAAATTATGATTTTTAGAACTCCTAGATCAGAAAACCATCATCTGTTTTCATCTGCATTCATAAAAATATCAATTCATACCTATTAAAATCAAATATTTCATTCTGGACTCATGGTGAGTCTGATAATACATTTTTTCTTTCAGTCATCTCCTAAAAATGATGGACCTTTTCATGCAAATTGTATCTGATTTCTTGAATACGACAGTATGTCCGATTTTCAACAAAACCAAGTGAGGTGATTTCTTTTATTATTAATAATTCATAAAAAAATTATATTACCTAAATATTATTATCATTCTTTTCATATTTTTCATTATAAAAAAGGTAAAGGTTACTTTCTTTTCATTCTCAAGTTAAATTATATTTCTTATAAAGGTCTTTTCTATCTAGGTAGAAATAATTTAATGATAATTAGATTGAATTAGGTATATTATCTTATCTTACCATACAAACACATTTTTATGTATTAATAATTATTATGCTTTGTAAAAACAATTATGACCCCCATTTCATTTTTGTTAGTTAATTGATCTACGAAAGTGTTATAAATGATTTGATGATCATGATTCACCCATATATATGGTTAGTCATTATGTGACATTTGGGTCCATAATATCCTTCTAATGCATTCGACAATGCATTATATATCATAGATCAATATGGGATACAGATGGTTATACCATGTCCAATGTGTTATGTGATGTGTCTGGTAAGAAATATTATAATAAATTATAGGAAAGGTGATTAACATATCCCAATATGAGGTGAATGAAACTATGTTTTCCCTTGACATATGTTATGACTTATATGATTATGTTTGTGCCACAATCTTATGTTATTCCACATACCAATGTTGTGATCTTGTGAATAAGGTTTTTTAAATCATGTTCCCACTATCATATAAATCATGTCTTATGTTATGCTAAAATTGTTATACTTGGACTCAGGTTTTATGATCTATGATTATATAGAACTGTTTCACTTATCTTTTTGATCATGTGCTTTGTGTATGCTCTTATACCCCCATGGATATATTTTTATGAGATTAGATATTATATTTATATATATCATGTTTACCCATAATGAGTATCATAAATCAAAACTTTTATTATTTTCATTCCCTAAGTTATAAAAATAAGTATTATGTAGGATGATTCAAAAATTTAATCTGTGAGATGAGTTGTTTTATGTGTGAAACCCAGGCCAAACACATATATATTTTTTTATTGGTATTACATATATATAGTTCAACATATACTTTTTTTTACATTACCATGATATTAACATTACTTTTTCTAAATAAATATTAATGTCCTTAGATTATATATCGGATCAAAAGGATATAGTAATTCTAATATATAATCAGAATGATCAGATAATATGAAAATATTATTAAACATAAAACAAATGGTCTATATTCATATTTTTAACATGACACTTACGATGTATAGCTATTTGGTGTTGGGTACTTATGAAAACTACTACTACTTTCAAGATTTGTTTTATATTTTAAATTGTTTTAGATTCAAATTATGATTTTTTTTCATATAAACATGTTTTGTCTTATCTTAAAAATATATATTTTTTGTTGATATTTGTTATAGGTAATAATGAGTCGAAGTTGGATTACGGCACATCAAATGAGAAATGAATTTGAGGAAGGTGTTGATGCCTTTTTGGAATTTGCAAAACGAAATGTTCCAAGTAGTGACATTTTTTTCTGTCCATGCCTGAAATGTTTGAATATGAAGAAGTTGAAAAGTAGAGAGATAAAAGATCATCTGATATGTCATGGTTTTAATCCGAGTTACAGCCCTTGGATTTGGCATGGTGAAACTGGACGGAATGTCACTGATGATGATGATTCGCAAGATGGTAACTCCGATGGAATTGAATAAATGATTCGCGATATTGTAGCAGAACAAATTGAGATAGAACCGACAGTTGCACGTCTATATGGTGATGCTGAAAAACCATTATATCCCGGTTGTACAGATTTTACGGTTCTGTCGGCAGTGTTAAGATTGATTAACCTGAAGGCGAAGCATGGATGGAGTGACAGAAGTTTTACAGAGCTGCTATAATTGATGAAAGACATTCTTCCAAAAGATAACGATCTTCCAGATTCACATTACAAAGCCAAGAAAATATTATGCCTGATGGGATTGGGATACAAGAAAATACATGCCTGTCCGAATGACTGCATTATATATAGGAAGGAATATGAATTTCTGTCAAAGTGTCCAAAATGTGGGACATCACGGTATAAGGTGAAAGAAAAATCACAGGGTGATGTAGAGATTACAAAGCTCCCTTCAAAGGTATTTTGGTATCTTCCTATAATTAATCGTTTCAAACGTTTCTTTGCTAATTCACATGATGCAAAAAGGTTAAGATGGCATGCTGAAGAGCGGGTATGTGATGGAAAAATACGTCATCCAGCTGATTGTCCACAATGGAAGAAAATTGATGTGCAGTACTCTACATTTGGAAATGAAATAAGAAATCTCAGACTAGGGTTGTGCACAGATGGAATGAATCCATAACGAACACTCAGTAGCACACATAGTTCATGGCCTGTTTTATTAGTAATTTACAACCTCTCTCCTGAAGTTTGTATGAAGCGCAAATATGTCATGTTGAGTACAATGATCTCTGGTCCAAAGCAACCCGGTAATGATATTGATGTTTACTTGTCACCGTTGATTGATGATTTGAAACTGTTATGGGCTGATGGTATTAGGGTGTATGATTATTATAAAATGGAATCTTTTCAACTGCATGCAGTGCTTCTGTTCACTATAAATGACTTCCCAGCGTATGGAAATTTGTCTGGATACAGTGTTAAAGGGCATAAAGCATGTCCAATTTGCGAACAACAGACGTCCTATTGTCAATTGCATCATGGGAGGAAAACAGTGTACATGGGTCATCGAAAGTTTTTGCCTATGGAACACCCTTATAAAAGACTAAAAAAGGCATTTAATGGCTCACAAGAATTTGATACTGCTCCAAAACCTTTATCCCATGATCTGTATTTTGAGAGGGTGAAAAACCTTGACATGACATTGGGAAAGACACAGAAATCTGGTAATGATAGACATATTTGGAAGAAAAGGTCAATTTTTTTTGAGCTACCATATTGGAGGTATCATGAAGTTAAACATAATATTGATGTCATGCACGTGGAGAAGAATATCTGTGATTCTTTGATTGGAACATTGTTAGATATTAAAGGAAAGACTAAAGATGGGTTGAATGCAAGATTAGTATTACTATCAATGGGAATACGTTTGGAGTTAGCTCCCACTCCTAAAGGAAAACGAACATTTCTTCCCCCGGCTTGTCATACATTATCGAAGAGGGAGAAAATTAGATTCTGTCAGTGTATTCATGATACCAAAGTGCCTCAAGGTTATTCTTCTAATGTAAAAACTTTTGTCTCATTGAAGGACTTGAAGTTGATAGGTATGAAATCACATGATTGTCACGTCATGATGCAACAAATTCTACCAGTTGCATTGCGTGGAATATTTCCCATTCGTGTCAGAAAGACTATAATGAAGTTGTGTTATTTTTTCAATTCAATTTGTAACAAGGCGATTGATGTGAATGCTTTGAACATTTTGGAAAAGGATGCAATTTTTATACTTTGTCAATTGGAAATGTATTTTCCTCCAACTTTTTTTGATATAATGGTGCATTTAATGATTCATCTGGTTCGAGAAATAAATCTTTGTGGACCTGTATATCTTCATTGGATGTATCCTTTTGAAAGGTATATGAAAATATTAAAGGGGTATGTTAAAAATCTATATCGACCTGAAGCCTCCATTATTGAAAAGTATATTTCTGAGGAGGTAGCAGAGTTTTGTACAAGCTACTTGGCTACGGCGCAACACATAGGTTTGCCTCCATCTCGCCATGAACGAGTTAATAATGAGGGAAAGGGGATTCGCGGCTTGAAAGTCAAATCATTGTCAGCTGAACAGATGAAGAAGTTAGAATCGTACATCTTGAATAACATAGCCGATTCTCAACCATATATCACATTGCATATTAATGAGTTGAAACAATTTAATCCAAAGAAGAAATAAATGTGGATTTTGAATGAGCACAACAAAACTTTTTTGTCATGGATTAAAAAGACTTTGCTTGGTAGATCAGATGTATCAGAGACATTAAAATGGATAGTGGGTGGTCCATGTTTAAATGTGATAACATGGTCTAGTTATGACATTAATGGTTATACATTTCATACAAAAGCTCAGGACAACAGAAGTGCAGTTCAGAATAGTGGTGTATTGGTGTTTGCAGAAGCAATGCATTTTTCGAGTGATAAGGACAAAAACCCAATTTCTGCATCAAATGCATATTATGGAGTGATTGAAGACATATGGGAGGTTGATTACTTTAAAATTAAAGTTCCCGTTTTTAACTGTAAATGGTTTAACGGTAACAACAGTGTCAGAGACGATGAATTTGGAATGACGCTTGTTAATCTGAATAGATTGGAAGACACAACTGATTCTTTTATAATGGCAACACATGCAAAACAAATTTTTTATTTAGTAGATCAATCAGATATGCAGTGGGCTGTTGTTTTACAAGGGAAAAAACAATATGTTGGTGAGGATGAACTTGATGAATATGCTGATTTATGTGAGATCCCTACTTCAATGGAAATATTAACAGAACATAATGACGATCATGTTGAAGACATAGTTTGTGCCATAAGGAACGATCACAACGAAGGAATTTGGGAAAACAATCCATCTGTACATTCCTAAAATTATAGGTAACATATGTTTATTTCTTGTTTACATTTATTTTTTTCATAAATGTTAGATATTGTAAGTTTTTTATTTATTAAAACATGTTTTAAAATAAAATAAGTATATGTTATTGTTTGTTTTAAGTTTGTTTTGTTTACTTTATCATGTTTATAACCATTACATGAATTTTAAAATGCTTATTTTTGTTCATTGACAATTACTTTACCATGTTTACAATGTTTACCAAGTTTACCATTTTTACCATTTTTACCATCTTGACCATCTTGACCATCTTTGCCATCTTTACCATTGTTTAACGTGCTTACCATATTACCAATGTTTACTATTATGTAACTTAGTACACTTTTCTATTTTCTGATTACAGTAGTATTAAAATATTTGAATTTGTATATTTGTTCACTGACAATTACTTTACCATGTTTACAATGTTTACCAGGTTTACCATTTTTTCCATTTTTTACCATCTTGACCATCTTGACCATCTTGACCATCTTTGACATCTTTACCATTGTTTAACATGCTTACCATATTACCAATTTTTACTATTATGTAACCTAGTACACTTTTCTATTTTCTGATTACAATGTAGTATTAAAATATTTGAATTTGTATATTTGTGAACTGACGTTTGTTTTTTTGATTTGAAGGATAATGACAGATCATTCAGATGATCAACCACATGATTCTGGGGAGGAGCATATTGCCGGTCATACCTCTGGGGATGAACATTCACATACTCCTATTACGACAAAGAGTTCAAAGGTTGGTAAACGTGGTTGCACACGTTTACCAAAATTATCACTTGCCCGTACGCAGGATCAGAGGATAGTAGTTGAGTTTGATGATGATGATATTCCTAGAGGTCCGAATGCCAAAGATTTTAAGAGTTTTGTTGCAACTCAGGCTAAGACCAAAGTAAGCATTCTGTATGATGATTGGAGAGGTGTGGATAAAGCGATTATCTCTCAGTTGTGGAAGACGATTTTGGTAAGATCTTTTGTCATTGTTTGACCATTATTTTAATGTTTCTGTTATATATAATATGTTTAACCTCTTCTTTATCAGATGACATTTGATATTCCTGACACTGGAGGAGTCAGGAAGAAATGATTATCGTTGGCTTCCAGGAGATGGAGGGATTTCAAATCAACCCTCACATCTGATTTCATTTATGGTCATAGGAGTCATGACAATCCATGTCGTATATATCCTTTTATAGATGAAGACACATGGAGACAGTTTTTTGAAAGTAGAAAAAAAGAGTCATTTCTGGTAAGGGCAATGTAAACTTTTATATACTATCTTGTATAAATGATTTTATTAATGTTTTGTTAATGATTTCTTATTCTTAAATTACAGAAAACAAGGAAAGCTCGTCAGGAGATCCAATCTAAAAATGTATACCCTCATAGTTTATCTCGGGGAGGGTATACATTATTGGAAGAAAAAATGATAGCGGAAAAATTTCAACAACTAAGAGCTGATTCTTCAAGATCTGGAGAGGTAGCCCCTCCATCCCCTCCATCTAGACATGAAAAATGGAAGAGAGCTCGGAAGGGAAAAAAAGGGCAATATCTTTCGGAAGAATCGAGAATCGTAGCTGAGAGGATTGTAAGATATCTATTTAATTTATTTAAGTTAACTTTTTTCTTCATATAAGTTTCAATCATTACATAAATGTTCAATTAATTAATACAGGACTCTCTTGAGGAGCAGAGTTCAGAGGGGACATTTACAGCTACTGGGAGGGAAGATATTTTATTTGCAGCATTGGGAAGGCCCGAACATCCTGGTCGTGTAAGAGGATATCCGACAGGTGTATCGGTAAGAAAAGTGTTTCCACGTTCTTCAACTTCTAACATTGAGGGGGTTTATAAAAAAAATAGAATCCTTGGAGGCTGAAGTTCAAAATATTAATGCGACGATGGAAGACAAGATTAGAGATTCGGTGCAGTCTATGTTTGCAGAAATGCAAAGACAATTTCAGACTGCAGCTCCCACTCCTCCACCTCCCCCTGCAGACCCCGTTATTTATCCTCCACCTCCGCCAGTAGCTCCCACTCCCCCACCTCAGCCTGCGGACCCCATTTTTTATCCTACGCCTCCGCCGCAGCTTCCTACATATTGCGAGTTGTATGTTGATGATTCTCAACATCATATAGTAGCATACGGGTTGGTATATTGTATAGGAGATACAGTTCATCATCAACAATTAGAGGTAGAGAATCAGAGGGTCACTGTACAGGATATTATAGATAGATCAGCTAGGGTACCAATACCTACAGATGAGGTGGTGACAGTTGGACAGAGTATCGGCCATTTTTTAGTTTGGCCATCCAGACTTCTTCGACTCATTACCATAGAGGTATGAATGTTATATCTTTTATTTTATTTTTTTATTAAAGTTGTTTTATCATTTGAAAACTACTATAATTCTCAAAAAAAAAATTCACAGGAATACTTCAAAGGTAAAGAAATACTGTATAGACAACAACAAAGACAACAGGCTATGACATCAGATACAGATTCCATTGGTCTTGACAGATTGTCAAGATATTCACATTTGTTGTTGGATTTTTATGAGTTTCCAATGGAATCTCATGTTTGTGGACGTGAAATAAGTGTGGGGATTACAAAATCTGATATCATGGAGCTTGTTACTGGAGATAAGTTGGGCATCAACGTGGTGCAAATTTTTTCCATGTAAGTCTTAACACATTTTCCCTGCGTTATATTTATTAAAAATGTATACTTATATATGTTTTTTATTAGGTATCTTTATAAAATTTGTGAGAGGAATGAACTAACAGAATTATATGGATTCATGGACCCGCAATTGATTTCCCCTGAAGCATGTGCATTGACTGAGGAACAAAAAATGTTTTATATTGCTGAAAGATTTGAAAAGAATATAATCCAACAATATTGGATGATGCCTTTTTGTGAGAGGTATGAAACACATTTCTCTCAAAGAGTTAATTATCTTTTAACATAAAAAACCACTAACATTAAATTTCCTTTTATCAGTAATCATTGGATGTTAGGGATTTTTTTCCCAAGGGAGAAAGCTCTTTATTGGATATGCTCTGTTCATGGTGATGTGCGGGAAAGTTTTAAGAATATATTGGAAAAGTAAGTTTCAATTTCTCAATAGTTTTATATATTATAATGAATTTTAAATTTACCCCATTCGTATTATTTTCTAACAGTGCATGGGTCTACTTTCGAAAAAACACAAAGAAAAGAAATGCAAAGATCAAATATGTAAAGGCGAAGGTAAATTTCCATTTATAATTTGTACTTTTTGATTTATTACATAAAAATAATATATTGAATTTACACTAATTCAAAACATAATTTTCATGAACAACAAGGCCTCATCGAATGCGGATATTATATGTTAAGATTTATGTATGAAATAATAACAACTGGGACAGTTGTGAATTTTGAACTGGTACGATTTCCTCTTAAACTTTTCCATCATATTTCAATTTTATTTATTCATTATACACGTTAACTATCTTCTTTTTCATTTGTATCTTTTTGATGACCCTCAACCCTATACTGCTGAAGATATCAAACAGGTACAAGTGGAGTGGTCAAATTATTTTACAGGTCTGATTGAATTTTAGTTGTTTGTAATGTAAAATGTAATTTTGAATATTGTCGTTTTAATTTTCTATTTGGTAGTTGTTTAGGTTTGATTTAGTTTTTTTAAGTTGACAGTGTAAGTTTTGAATGTTATATAAGTGAATGTTTAATTTTGCTCTACTTCTTGTTTTGGTCTACTTTTGATGGTTCTTCTGGTATGGATTTGGGTCTGTGGGGGAGGGGTTCCCAGGGTGTGGGGGTGTGTTCAGTGGGGTTGGGGGTGTCCAGCGGTCTGGGAGGGCTGTCCGGTGGGGTGGGGGGACAGTCTTGGGGGTGGCAGGGATGTCCAGGGGTGTGGGAAGCCGGTCCAGGGGTGTGGGAGTGCTGTCCAGGGGTGGAGGGTTGTCCAGGGGTGTGGTGGGGGCTGTCAAGTGGGGTGAGGGGTGAGGAGGTGCTGTTCAGGCAGGTGGGGGGTTGTCGAGGGGTGTTTGGGGGTGTCTGGGGGTTGGGGGCAGTCCAGGAGTGTGGTGGGGGATCCAATGGGGTGGGGGAGGGTTGTCCAAGGGGTATACATGAGGGTGGAGCTTTAATGGGGTGGGGGAGGGCTTTCCAGGGGGTATACATGAGGGTGAGGGCTCCAATGGGGTGGGGGAGGGCTGTCCATGGGGTATAAATGAGGGTGGATGCTGTCTAGTGGGTAAGTTTTATATGTTATCTATTTACATGCTTATTTTTGATGTACTTCTGTTTTTGTGGTATGATTTCTTGATTTATTTTCTGGTTGATTCTGGTGGAGAGAAGATCACTGCATTCTGTTTAAAAAAAATTGGGTTTATCACATCGGTTATTTAATAACCGAAGTGATAAAATGCCTGGAAATTGGTTTATCACGTCGGTTATTTAATAACCGACGTGATAAAAGGCCTAGAAAATGGTTTATCACATCGGTTATTTAATAACCGACGTGATAAAAGGCCTGGAGAATGGTTTATCACATCGGTTATTTAATAACCGACGTGATAAAGGGCCTGGAGAATGGTTTAGCACGTCGGTTATTGAATAACCGACGTGCTAAACGGCCTGGACAATGGTTTATCACATCGGTTATTGACTAACCGACGTGATAAACCCCCTCCCACCGGTTTATCACGGCGGTTATACAATAACCGACGTGATAAACCCCCCTCCCCCGGTTTTTCACGTCGGTTTTATATGAACCGACGTGATAAACCACGCTCAGCCTGGTTTATCATGTCGGTTCTTATAGAACGGACGTGATAAACCACCCTCACCCCTGTTTATGACGTCGGTTCTATATGAACCGACGTGATAAACCCCCTCACCCCCTGTTTATCACGTCGGTTGTTTAAGAACGGACGTGATAAACCATTGTCCAGACCATTTACCACGTCGGTTCTTCGATAACCGACGTGATAAACCATTCCCCAGGCCTTTTATCACGTCGGTTCTAAAATAACCGACGTGATAAACCATTCTCCAGGCCCTTTATCACGTCGGTTCTAAAATAACTGACGTGATAAACATCGCGATTTTATGTTTGTGACATCGTTTTTTAAATAACCGATGTCAAAAACCTTATTTATAACGTCGCACGTATTAACGTCGGCTAGAAACGGACGTAAAAAATTAAAAATAACCGACGTAAAATTTTTTTTCTGCACTAGTGATTGTACATAGCATTGGATACTTTTTAGTCTTTCCATCTAGAATTATGAGACATATTATCATTTAATTATGTGTATATTTTTTTCATTTATTTCATTTTGGTATTAATTTTTTAACATTT
Organism: Viscum album; assembly: GCA_963277665.1. Lineage (NCBI taxonomy): Eukaryota > Viridiplantae > Streptophyta > Magnoliopsida > Santalales > Viscaceae > Viscum > Viscum album. The sequence goes on along the minus strand of OY728141.1, from coordinate 453,011,718 downwards.
TAAAGGTTATATATTTATCTATTTTTTATATGAATTATTTAAAGGTAAATAAATATTGTATAGACAACAAAAAATACAAAGTTTTATGAATTTAGATACAGATTCTAGTAGTCTTGATAGATTGGAAACATATTCAATTTTTTTTTTGAATTTTTATGAGATTCCATTGGATTATGGAGCTTGTGGGTTTGAAATGAACGTGGGGATTTTGAAAAATTATATCATAGAGCTTATGAATAGAGATAGGTTGGGAATTAACATGATTCAGGTTTTTTCTATATAAGTCTTAAAATATATCTTTCCATACATTTAATTTGTTGAAAATTTATAATTATATTTGTTTTATATTATGTATCTTTATACGATTTGTAAGGAGGATGATAAGACATATGTATATGGATTTATAGACCAGCAGTTTATTTTACCCATAGCAATCACAATGATTGAAGTAGAAAGAATAATGTATATTGCTGAAATATTTCAACAGAATGAAATTAATCAATGATGGATGTTTCCTTATCTTCAAGAGTATGAAACATATTTCTCACAATGTTTTATATATCCTTTAACATAATAACTACTAATATTAAATTTTCTTTTATATTGGTGGCCATTTTATGTTAGGTATATTTTGTCTAAAGTAGAAGACACTTTACTACTTTTTCTCTATCTATGGGGGGAGTGAGATAAAATTTTATAGATGTATTGAACATATAAGTTAGATATTTTTATTAAATGTAAATATTATAATGAATTAAATTTATATCATTGATATTATTTTTCAAATAGGACATGTAATTTATTTTAAGAGACTACAAGAAATGAGATATCCATGATCAAATATGTAAAAGAAAAGGTTAATTTTCTTTTAAATTTAAAAAAAAATTCATATATTACATAATAATGTTATTTTGAATTGAAAAAATCTTTTAAATGAAATTTTCATAAGCAAGAAGAAATAATCGAATGTGGATAATATTTTTTAAGATTTATGTATGAAATAATTTCATCTTTGATAGTTATGAATTTCAAATAGGTTAGATTTATTTATAAATTCCTTAGTATTTCATTCATTTTATTCATAATAAATGTTAAATGTTTTCCTCTTAAATTGTGTATTTTTTTATGAAACTCATCCTTATAGTGAAAAAGATCTCAAACACTTATAGATGGAATAAGAAAATAATTTTACAAGTTTTTTCAGGTTTTAGTTTTTTGTACAATACATTTTAATTTTGAATGTTGTAATTGAAATTATGTTGATGCTGATGCTACTGCTTGTCTGTGTTTGTTTTCTGTTCTAGTTGGCTGTGGAGACAAATAATTTTTGGAAACAATTTTTTTATTTTTCAGGTTTTTTATTTAATAACTGACATGAAAAACTTATATATAATGGTTATTCATGTCATATTTTAACTTTGGTTATCAAATAACTAATTTGAAAAATCACTACTGGGAATGCAGGCTTTCCCAATGCTTCTTTACCAACGGTTTACTTAAATTATTGGTAAAGAAGGGCCAGGACACCATTTCCCAACGGTTTTGGGAAACTGTTGGGAAAGGGGTGTCCAAGGCACCCTTTCCCAACGGTTCTAGTAAACCGTTGGGAAAGGGTGCCTTGGAAACCTCTTTACCAAGGGTTTATAAAAACCATTGGTAAATATTTACCCCAAATACAGTCAGGTCACTGCTCTCCCCCATTCGTGACAGAACCCTAAATCTTTGCAGCGCTCAGCTCCTCTCATGACTTCCCCCATCTGAATCAGTGAAACTCCATCAGAATCATCTCAAATCAAGTATTTTCTTCTTTATACACATAAAATATTTAATTTCTACCTTGTTTTTATTGTTATTCATCTAATATTTTAGTTTTAAGTTTTTATTTTGATGTATATATCATTTTTTTGTGTTTTGATTTAATCTAGACTTTCTCTATTCCAATCTATTTAATTAATTAAATATTTAACCCTCCATCGAAGAAAAAATATCTCAAATTAATTGTGGTTGGATTCTAGATTTTCTAAGTATGTTTTTTATGCTTTTTTTCATATTGTAATTAATTTTTACTTGGAAATTTATTTATATATGTTTATTAATTTTTAGTAAAGTTTCTATGAATGTTTTCCTTAAAATTCCTTGAGGAAAGTGTTTTACTAAAATGAGAATTTTTTTAATAAGACTTGTGTAATGTAATTTTTTATAGTACACTTGTTATGTGACTATGTTTGGTATTTAGTAACACATGAGATAACTGGTGTGTGAGAATGCGTTTTGAAAGAGATTTCATGGTTGGTTCAAGATTATATTTACGTTTTGTACCTATTAATGAGTTGTTTTAAAGATATTTTGAGATATTTACCTTATGTTTATTGGTGAAAACTGGGAGCTGTAGAGGTGGTTCATGATTAAGACATATAATTACTGCTAAACATGTGGATAAACCATGTATAGTAGTGAATTCATGAAATGTTTGATGTTTTTAGTCCTTTTTTATTCGGAGTTTCTTTTGATGATGAATTTTCTTATTGATACCTATGATGGGAATTTATTTGAGTTTCTAAATCGGCTGAGACTCCCCCACCATGCATAGTTTATGCAACCTCTACCCTTATTTAATCATTCTGTTTACACAGCCTATGCAACCTCTACCCTCATTTAATCAGTGAACTCAAGTCATTAATTCAATCCTTCATTATCACTGGCATGTAAGAAATTGAATGATGTAAACCCATCCTCACATTATTTCTTACCTTAGATAGTGTCCAACATATAGAATACGAGCTTTTGAATTCATCAGTTAATTAGGATCATATATTCCATTTCCCCCAAGATGACTGTACTAATATAACTTTAGGGTCAATTAAATATGGTTTTCATTATACATTGTATATTATGTGTCCTTATTGGCCAATACTCACTTTTATGGTGGTGGGGTGCTTTTCACTAGCCAGGCTGGCATGTGTAGAAATCCATAAAAATGTTAGATAAGTCACAAGTTTAATTCAGTATTGTTGTTATCATTGACATACTTTATTATTAATTTCAAATTTAAAAATAAATTTTTTTGTCTATACTTAATGAAATTAAATCTTTTTACAATCCATGAACAACCTATTAATGTAGAAGCCTAAAATTTATTCACCCATGAGGTGCGATTGACTTGGGGAAGTAATTGGGTAATGAAAGGTATGGCCATAGAGGTGCCAATAATGAGTTATTTAACATGAGTGAATGATTTGGGATGCCTATAACATATAATGGGACCTTAGGAATGTGCCTCTTATAGACCTAATGAAAATGAATATAAATAATTTTTAATTTAATTTATGAGTACTTATTCTTTACATTATTTTAATAGATCACTACATCGACTAGAAACTTCTTCCTTTATCATTTACTTAAATGTATTTTCTATTAAAGTTCAATCCTATTGAATTGTTTATGACAAAATGACTTATATAAATTATTTTTACAGAATGTATAGAAGTTGGATGTATGAAACCAATTGGATCTCAAGTGATTTTCAAAACAATTTGGAGAGCATTATAGATTTTTTATTTCACAATGCTTCAGATAGTGGTCGCATACACTACCCATGTTTCAATTGTATTGGTGGACCTTGGTTGAGCCGTGAATAAGTCATCTAACACATAACCAAAAATGGTTTTCAAGAAAACTACTTTTTGTGGTATCACAATGGGGAGAAAATGAAATCTCAAATTGGTAATGATTGAAATTAAAGGACTGGAATGGAGAATTTGTTAGATGATCGGTTTCAGTTTTTTCATCATCATGAAAAAGAAAGGATTTTGACTCAAGAAGACTTTGATATGAGGACAGCTGATGCATCTAGTGAAAATGATGATATTGATAGGGTGAAAAAATTGAATGATGCTTCCATGACTCTAGTATATCAACAATGTGATAAAATGAAAAAGCTGGAATTTTTAATCCAATTGTTTCATGGGAAAACTATGTATGGGATTTCTAATACAGAAATCGAATACATTATTATCCTCTTGAAGGATTTACTTCCATATGATGCAGATATTCCCTCAAACCACTATATGGCATGGAATATAGTTGAAGAACTTGGATTTTCAAGAAACAAAATTCATTCTTGCCCGAAATATTGTAGTTTATTCTGGGAGGAAACCGCTGAATGAAATGATTGTATAAAATGTGTCACATCCCGTTGGAAGTCAAAATCTGATGGAACACCATCCCACGTTCCACATAAAGTAATGTGGTACTTTCCATTAATCCCCAGACTCTAGAATATTTTTATGTCTGGCGACATATTAATAAAAATCAGATGGAATGATACCAAGAGAAAGAAGACTAATGATGAGTTGGTTCATCCTACAGATGGATTTTCATGGCAGAGATTTGATGCTCGATATCCTGATTTTTCAGATGACGTGCGTAATGTGAGGCTGGGTTCTTCATGCAATGGTTTTAATCTATTTGGCAAGATTCTTACTTCGCACATCACATGGCCAGTTTTTATACACATTTATAATCTCCCCCCATGGTTGTGTATGAAAAAACCTTTCAATTTCATGAGTATACTCATATCTAGTCCTTCTGATCCCGACATTGATATTGATGTATACATGAAACCTTTAATAAAAGATTTGAAACTTCTTTGGGATGTTGGTGTACGCACATATGATGCATATTCGAAAGAAATATTTCAGATGTTTTCTATGCTTATGTGGACGATCAATGATTTTATGGCTTATGCAATGATGTCTGGATGGAGCACAAAGGGAAAACTGTCATGCTCAGTTTTTATAAAGAATACACAATACAGATTACTGAAACATCATTGTAGTTTTAGTTTTATGAGACATCGAGGATTCTTTCCAAATGATCATCCATATAGAATAAATCATCGAAGATTTGATAATACCATAGAGACTAATGATCCACCTCAGCGTATGTCTAGAACTAATGTGCTTAATGAATTGAAAGATTTCAGTTTTTCATTCGGGAAGGGTCAAATGAAATCTGGAAAGAGAAAGAATGTTTCCACTGAAACCTGTTACAATTAGAGGAAGATGAGTATCTTTTTTGATTTTCCTTATTGGTCAACCAATTTGTTATGTCATTGCTTAGATGTAATGTATATTGAAAATAATATATGTGAAATGTTGCTTTCAGTTCTTCTAAATGTCAAGGGGAAGACAAAAGATGATTTATGATCTCGGTGTGACTTAGGGGATTGGGGCATCAGACTAGAATTGCATCCTGTGCGTATCAGTGAAAATAAATGGAAACTTTTATGTGCTTCTTATGTGATGACACCTATGTAAAAAAACAATTTCTGGAAGTATTAGAGACTATTAGATTTCCTGATGGATATTCAAGCAACATATCTAAATGGATCAACAGAAGAGAGTTGAAGCTAAAATCTTTGAAGACTCATGATTATCATGTTCTACTGCATGAGTTGATTCCAATAGCAATCCTTCATTTTTGTCCAATAATGTAAGGGTGACTGTTATTCGGTTCTGCCATTTTTTTTAGAGATCTTTGTGTTAAGAAGTTGTCCAAGTCTTTCTTGCAAAAAATGTTGACAGATGCCCCATTAATTTTGTGTGAGTTGGAGAAAATATTTTCTCTATCATTTTTCACATGCATGCTGCATCTGACTATCCATATTCCCACTGAAATACTTCTTGGAGGACCTATTTCTTTTCGTTGGATGTATCCAACTAAAATAAATATGTACACATTAAAGTCTTATGTATGAAACAGGAATCATCCCGAAGGTTCTATCGTGAACGGTTACTTGGATCAAGAATGTATGGATTTTTGCTCAATGTATTTGTTTGATCTTACTACAAGAATGAACAGACCAATGAGAAATGAAAAAGAATAGTATGAGAAAATTAAACCCAGTTTTCCATCACTTCCTCAAACAGGAGGAATTCCTGGATCATATACATTGAAGACATTAATCCATGAAGAGCGGGAGATGGCACATCACATAGTTTTGTTCAACTGTGATTTTTTCGATGACTATATTAGGTAACTAAATTGAATATGTATATCTTACATATATATCTGTTAAACTATTAATATTTTTTATCTATAGAGAACATAAAACAATGATAAATAGGAAGCATTATTCTTTATCTTTGAGAAGGAGAGAGACTTTTCATGGCAAAGAGTTTTCTGCTTGGTTAAAATTTAAGGTAAAAATATTACAGTTTAAAATAATTATATCAATATTTAATTAAGTTTAATAGTCATTTATATTGCAGGTATTGATTTTGTCGGCTGACTCTGTCTCTGATGAAATAAGATCTTTGACTTTTGGTCCTAATACCTTGGTTCGTGACTGTAAATCAATTGTTATCAATGGGTACAAATTTATTATCACTGAATGAGAAAATAACATGAGAGCACAACATGATGGTGTTATGGTTACTACCACAACAGATTGTTATGCCAGTGCATTAGATAGTAGACCGCGATTTGAAAATTTGGGTTATTATGGAGTCGTTGAGAAAATAATAATATTGGATTATTACTCTCATGGACGAGTCACAATGATGAAATACCATTGGTTTTATTCGATTACGAGACAGGGAACATTTATTGATGATTGTGGATTTCAAGTAATTAATATGACTCACACTCTTGCTACCGAAGAACCATATGTGTTGGAATCAATGGCTAAACAAGTTTTTTATGTCAAAGACCAACTTTGACCTAAATTTGGTGTCATAGTTGAAGTAATTCCAAGACATATTTTTGATGATGGTGATGATGGAATTGAAACTATCCATAGTTCCATTAGAACCAATCCATTTATTTCTTTTGATGACTCCAATATCTCAATTTCCAGATTTGATTGTGAACCTGACATTTTGGTTGAAAATATATAGAATCATTCATCCATATTCTTAATTCTTTTGGTTTACCTCGAGTTGGGTTATTAAGGTTGGTAATATTCAAATTGATTTAGTATTGATCACAAATACGTTTTAGCTGACTTGACCGTTATGTGAATTTTCAATGTTTATTGGTTGCAATTTTATTTGAATTGAATTTTCTAATTTGGAATTGAACTGTATTCAAACCTAGTCATAAAATATTTCTAACTTGTTGAACATTACAACTTGTATGATTTATTAAATCCATTCAAGCTCTTCTAAAACAATTGATAGCTAAATTACCAATGAATCCCCCTATTCTCTCATATACTTAGTTTTTTGGGTTACACATTAGTTTCCTTTTTCTAATTAATTACATATTTATTTTCAAAAGCAGGAAATGCATCCAATTGTAGAGAGGCGAAGGAAAAAAATGATGGAGAACAATCGTTGAATGGTAGAGATGGGCGTTCCACCATTAGTTCCTACAGTGAGTACATTATTTCAAATATATATATTTAAAGAATATATAATGTCATGTGATTAATTTTTTGTAAACATTTTTGTAGGATCCACCTATACGTCGACAGTTATTCGATAAGGAGCCTAGTACCAGTCCTAGTACTCAGGTCGGTGGTACGAGGAGGGTTCGTACCAGAGGTGGACGAGCAGCTTCACGTACCCGACTAGACCCTGCCCCTCCCACTGACATGTCATCCTTCCCACATTCTGATCTCGGTGTGTCGTTAGAGACACACAGAATATTTAGGCCTCCCATGTTTTCACCACCTTTTGCATCTTCTGGCCCATCTTTTTCATATCCCATGATGATTCCCACCCCCCAATCAGAATCCGGTCATACAGATATCCCATCTTTTTTTCCTTCTACTTCTGTCTCTCTGAGATTCTATATTCCATCGTCTTCAACTCATGTTCCACCACAGGGTGTTTCATCAGTTTCTGTGGATCCAGCGGCGCTCAGTGATCATACTGGCGCAAGTATATTTATAGAACCCTAACAAATTGTTATAGAAATATTTATTTTCATTATAACATGTTTTGATAAAATATTTGTTTTTATTTCATGACAGATACGTCTACTGACAGGAGGTGGGGGAGAGGGCATACATGCATGCATGCGGTGTGGAACCTCCGCACACAGGTTATGGTGGATATAATGAAGACAACCAAATGGTTGAGAAAATAGGGCAGCAATGTTAGAGTTTTTTGGCGATGCTTGACAAATACTCCGACATCATTTCCGTAAGCCCGCTATCATGGAGACATTTGCCACATGAGGTCAAGGATAGAGTTTGGGCAGAGATATGGGTAAAAAATTATGTTGTATTTAATGCCATGAATTATTTTTGTATTTATATGAATTAATATTTTGATGTCAGCTTCGATTTAATTTTCTTGATGGTGAGGGTGCATGATCGGAACATCTAAAGGATTTAGGCGAGATTTAGAGAGCCTAAAAGCATGATTTGTATATTGGCTAGCGTGATAGAGTTGGCACTGAGTTAGAGGTGGTACCAGTCGTGGATGATTGTCTTATAGAGCAGTATTGTCAGATGATTACTCATTAGAAGACTACCTAGTTTAAGGTATTAATTACATTTGAGGTATTTAAATAATAACTTTCATGTTTTTCATTAATATTATCCTTTGCATTATCGAATTTTATTTATAAATAATCTGGAAAAAATAAAAAAACATTGATGCAAAAAAATACCTCCACACACTAGGACGTACTACAATTCCAGATCATGAGAGGAAGCATGTATGATAATTGTTTATAAGTTTTCTTTACGACTTAAACTTCCTTTTGTTTCCTCAATTATTTAATTGTTTTCTAAATTTTTCATATAACATTAGTTTTCAATGTCATTGTAGAGGAAAATATAAAATATTGGAGGACGTGTGCCTCGAGAAAAACTGTTTTGTTCGAGTAGACGGAAAAAAGATGGAAGTGTCATTAACAAAGAGACTCAGCAGCAGATTGTAAGTTTTAATATGTTGATTTTATATTTTAGTATCTATTTTGTAACTTAATAATATATTTATATTTGTAACAGGCTACTTTAAAGGCCCTCGATTCCCAATAACCAGACAATTTTGGGCCAACTGATCACTTACATCAGGTGTTGGGAGAGGAACATCCTGACAGAGTACGTTGCTGACCTATGATAGCCCCTAAGAGGTATTAGCCCTCCTCAGGTACGATTTGTAGTGCCACTGAGCTGCAGTAAGTTAGGGAACATGCAGAAAAGGCTGAGAAAAGGGCCACAGAGACGGCAGAACAGTCTGCTAGGGAAAACAGTGCATTTATGAAATTTATTGAAGTTCTATGTTCAACACTTCCACCAGAGGCTAGCCCAGCTTTTGATGAATATATGTCATTTATACGTTCTATATATGGTGCACCGGGTGTCAGTTCTAGTGGTGTTCAATACGATGTCCAGCCTAATGATGATGATGGCGAGGAGTCTCATACGGAAGAGGAGGGAGAGGAGGAGGGTGAGGCGGATGGTGAGGGTGAGGAGGAGGGCGAGGGTGAGGAGGAGGGTGCTGAGGAGGGTGAGGATGATGATGGGGACGAGGATGAGGGTGATGATGATGGTGATGATGGTGATGGTGATGTGGGACAAATTTATCCGTTACATTTTTGAATAATATTTCTGAGATTTGATGTTTAATATATTTTAGTTGTTGGTTTTATCTAGACTCGTAGTATAGTATTGGAGTTGATTTATTTTTATATATTGTCTATTTTCATGGATGTTGTTGTCTTTTAGTGGTTGTGGTGTATCTTGTGCATCTTTATAGAGTTTTGTGTGTTTGGGAACTCCCTCGACAACCCCACTCCTTCCTGGACCCTGGACAACCCCCCACCATCCTCCTTAGACCCCGAACAGCCCCCCAGACAACCCCCTGGATAGCCCCCCCCCCCCCACCATCCTCTTTGGTCCCCAGACAGCCCCCCGAACACCCCCCGAACACCCCCAGATAGCCCCCCAGATAGCCCCCACCCTCCTCCCTGGACCCTAGATAGCCCCTCGGACAACCCCCCCCCCCCCCCCACCCTCCTCCTTGGACCCCAGACATCCCCTCGAACACCCCTCGGACATCCCCCCACATATCCCCCCACCCTCCTCCTTGGTCCCTGGATAACCCCCCGGACACCCCCAGGACAGCTCCCCCACCCTCCTCCCTGGACCCCGGACAGCCCCCCCCCCACCCTCCTCCCTGGACCCCTAGACAAACCCCCCACCCTCCTTGATTTCACATGCCTTTTTTTTATTTCTATGATCATGGAATGTTATTTAGGATTATTACATTTTTTTATGTCTTGAATTATATGAATGTCTTGGTAAGCTTATTAGCTCATGCTCATCAAATGGACAACATTTTAAGTGAAAACAACAACTGACATACGGAAAACCGATCAAATGCATTCAGAATCCATTGAAACTTTAGGGAAACAATAGATGAGTCATATGTGATGTGTAGGAGTCAACCTAGCCTCAATTTGAGGCGCGGTGTGGCCGATACCACTTGAACTGCCTCTCTATAGTTTAAAATGGACAACATTTTAAGTGAAAACAACAAATGACATATGGAAAACTGACCAAACGCATTCAGATTCTATTGAAACATTAGGAAAAAGTTATATGAGTCATTTGTGACGTGTACAAGTCAACATCGCCTCAATCTGAAGCCCGGTGTGGCCGGTACCACTGAAAGTGTCTCAGGTTTATTTGAAATGGACAACATTTTAAGTGAAAACAACAACTGACATACAAAAAAACGACCAAAATCATTAGGATTCTGTTGAAACTTTAGGAAAACGATCTATGGGTCATATGTGATGTGTATGTGTCAACCTAGCCTCAATCCGAGGTGCGGAGTGGTCGGCACCACTTGAAGTGTCTCTCTATAGTTTAAAATGGACTTCATTTTAATTGAAAACAACAAATGGCATACGGTAAACCAACCAAACACATTCAGATTCTATTTAAATTTTCGTAAAACGATCCATAGGTTATATGTGACGTGTATGAGTCAACCGCACCTCAATCCGAGTCGCAGTGTGGCCAGGATCACTCTAAGTGTCTCTCTTTTGTTTAAAATGGACAACATTTTAAGTACATACATAAAACCAACCAAAAACATTCAAATTATGTTTATACTTTAGAAAAACGATCCATGGGTCAAATTTGACGTGTACGAGTCAACCCCACCTCAATCTGAGGCACGGTGTGGCCGACACCATTCATAGTGTCTCTCTTTTGTTTAAAATGGACATCATTTTAAGTGAAAACAACAACTGACATATGAAAAACTGACCAAACGCATTCTAAATGTGTTGATGCTTTAGGAAAACAATACATGGGTCATATGTGATGTGTACGAGTCAACCCTGCCTCAATTTGAGGCATGGTGTGGCCGACACCACTCTAAGTGTATCTCTTTTGTTTCAAAAGGACATCATTTTAAGTGAAAACATCAACTGGCATACAAAAAACCAACTAAACGCATTCAAATTGTGTTGATACTTTAGGAAAATGATCTATAGGTCATTTGAGATTTGTATGAGTCAACCCTGTCTAAATCTGAGGCACAGTGTGTCCAATAACACTCTAATTGTGTCTCTTTTGTTTAAAATGGACAGGATTATAAGTGAAAAGAAGAACTAGCATACAGAAAATAGACCAAATGCATTAGGATTCTATTGATAATTTATCAAAATGATCCATGGGTCATATGTGACGTCTAAGAGTCAACCTCGCCTCAATCTGAGGCGCAGTTTGGCCGACACCATTCATAGTGTCTCCCTTTTGTTTAAAATAGACATCATTTTAAGTGAAAACAACAACTAACATATGAAAAACTAACCAAATGCATTCTAAATGTGTTTATGCTTTAGTAAAACGATCCATGGGTCATATGTGACGTGTACGAGTCAACCTCGCCTCAATCTGAGGCACGGTGTGGCCGGGATCACTCTAAGTGTCTCTCTTTTGTTTAAAATGGACAACATTTTAAGTACATACAGAAAACTGATCAAACGGATTATGATTATGTTGATACTTTAGAACAATGATCCATGGGTCATATGTGATGTGTAAAAATCAACCCTGCCTCAATATGAGGCACAGTGTGATCGGAACCACTAAAAGTGTCTCTCTTTTGTTTCAAAAGGACAAAATTTTAAGTGAAAACATCAACTGGCATATGGAAAACCAACCAAATGTATTCAGATTATATTGATACTTTAGGAAAATGATCCATGGGTCATTTGAGATGTGTATGAGTCAACCCCATATAAATCTGAGGCGCGGTATAGTCGGTACCACTCTAACTATGTCTCTTTTGTTTAAAATAGACAGGATTATAAGTGAAAAGAACAACTGGCATATAGAAAACTAACCAAACACATTCATATTATGTTGATAATTTATCACAATGGTCCATGGGTCATATGTGATGTGTACGAGCCAACCCGGGCTCAATTCGAGTTGCGGTGTGGCCGGGATCACTCTAAGTGTCTCTCTTTTGTTTAAAATGGATAACATTTTAAGTACATATGGAAAACTGACCAAACACATTCGGTTTCCATTAAAACATTAGGATAACGATACATGGTAAATATGTGATGTTTATGGTTCAACCTTGCCTCAATCCGAGGTGCAGTGTGGCCGACACCACTCAAAGTGTCTCTCTTTTGTTTAAAATGGACTTCATTTTAAGTGAAAACAACAACTAGCATACAGAAAAATGACCAAACTGATTCTGATTGTGTTGATACTTTAGAAAAATGATACATGGATCATATGTGACGTTTAAAAGTCAACCCCGCCTCAATTAGAGGCGCGGTGTGGCCGACACCATTCATAGTGTCTCTCTTTTGTTTAAAATGGACATCATTTTAAGTGAAAACAACAACGTACATCCGAAAAACTGACCAAATGCATTCAAAATGTGTTGATGCTTTAGGAAAATGATCCATGGGACATATGTGACATGTACAAGTCAACCTCACCTCAATCTGAGGCACAGTGTGGTCAGGATCACTCTAAGTGTCTCTCTTTTTTTAAAATGGACAACATTTTAAGTACATACAGAAAACTAACCAAACGGATTATTATTGTGTTGATACTTTAGCACAATTATCAATGGGTCATATTCTAAATGTACGAATTAACCCCGCCTCAATATGAGGCGCTGTGTGGCCGGCACCACTCAAAGTGTCTCTCTTTTGTTTCAAAAGGACATCATTTTAAGTGAAAACATCAACTAGCATATGGAAAACTGGACAAACGCATTCGGATTGTGTTGATAATTTAGGAAAATAATCCATGGGTCATTTGAGATGTGTACGAGTCAACCCCATCTAAATCTGAGTCATGTTGTGGCCTGTAACACTCTAATTGTGTCTCTTTTGTTTAAAATGGACAGGATTATAAGTGAATAGAACAACTGGCATACAGAAAATCGACCAAATACATTCAGATTCTATTGATAATTTATCACAATGATCCATGGGTCATGTGTGACATGTACGAGCCAATCCGGGCTCAATTCGAGTTGCGGTGTGTCCGGGATCACTCTAAGTGTCTCTCTTTTGTTTAAAATGGACAACATTTTAAGTACATACGAAAAACCAACCAAACGCATTCGGTTTCCATTGAAACATTAGGAGAACTATCCATGGGTTATATGTGATGTGTACGAGTCAACCTTGCCTCAATCTAAGGCACAGTGTGGTCAGAACCACTCAAAGTGTCTCTTTTTTGTTTAAAATGGATTTCATTTTAAGTGAAAACAACAACTAGCATACAGAAAACCAACCAAACGGATTCTGATTGTGTTGATACTTTAGCACAAAAATCCATGGGTAATATGTGACATGTACGAGTCAAACCCGCCTCAATCTGACGTACAGTGTGGCCGAAACCATTCATAGTGTCTCTCTTTTGTTTTAAATGGATATCATTTTAAGTGAAAACAACAACTGACATACGAAAAAATGACCAAACGCATTTAAAATGTGTTTATGCTTTAGGAAAACGATCCATAGGTCATATGTGACGTGTACGAGTCAACCCTACCTCAATATGAGGCACGGTGTGGCCGGTATCACTCTAAGTGTTTTTCTTTTGTTTAAAATGGACAACATTTTAAGTACATATGGAAAACTGACCAAACGGATTCTGATTGTGTTGATACTTTAGTATAATGATCCATGGGTCATATGTGATGTGTACGAATCAACCCTACCTCAATCTGAGGTGTGGTGTGGCTAGCACGACTCAAAGAGTCTCTCTTTTGTTTCAAAATGACACCATTTTAAGTGAAAACATCAATTGGCATACGGAAAACTGACCAAACGTATTTGGATTGTGTTGATACTTTGGGAAAATGATCCATGGGTCATTTGAGATGTCTATGAGTTAACCCAGTCTAAATTCAAGGTGCGGTGTGGTCGGTACCACTCTAACTGTGTCTCTTTTGTTTAAAATGGACAGGATTATAAGTGAAAAGAACAACTGGCATACGAAAAACCAACCAAACACATTCGGAATCTGTTGAAACTTTAGGAAAATGATCCATGGGTCATATGTGATGTGTATGAGTCAAACGTGCCTCAATCCAAGTCACGGTGTGGCCAGTACCACCCAAAGTGTCTCTCTTATGCTTAAAATGTATGACATTTTAAGTACATAGGGAAAACCAACCAAACGGATTCTGATTGTGTTGATATTTTAGCACAAAAATCCATGGTCCATTTGTGATGTTTAAAAGTCAACCCCGCCTTAGTCTGAGGCACGGTGTGGCCAGCACCACTCAAAGTGTCTCTCTTTTATTTAAAAAAGCACTTCATTTTAAGTGAAAACAACAACTAACATATGGAAAACTGACCAAAGGCTTTCAGAATATGTTGATACTTTAGGACAATGATCCATGGGTCATTTTTGACGTGTACAAGTTAACCTCACCTCAATCTGAGGCATGGTGTGGCCGATATCAATCCAGGTGTCTATATTTTGTTTAAAATGGACATCATTTCTAGTAAAAACATATGGTATACGAAAAACTGATCAAATTATGAATTGAATTCTGGATTCCACCTATAATTTTCATCTAAATTTTAAATTGAATTCTAAATGAATTATGTATGTTTATAATTATGTTATGAATTCTGATTTAATTCTAGATGTGTATAGTTCCACGATGGATTATATGTTAAATGTGTATGAATTTGTTCTCTATATGTATGTGTTAGTTGGTTATTTCAAGTACAATAATTGTATATGTATGTGTTAGTATATTGAAGGTACAATAATTGTAAATGATTGGAAATGAGAGGGAATTGGAAAGTAGAGGGAATGGACTGGCTGCTGTGTAAATTGTAGGCTGCTGTGTAATTTTTACAGCATAGGCTATGCCAACGGTTTCAAACTGTTGGCATAGAATTCTGAGTATTTTTTGAGTAATTTTTACCAACGGTTCTATATGAACCATTGGTAAAAATACTTTCCCAAAGGTTTAGAAACTGTTGGGAAAGAAGTCATCTGGTTGGTTTTCCCAATAGTTCAAGCCAAACCGTTGGGAAAAACTATCCCAATGGTTTGGCACAACCATTGGGATAGGTTTATTTTTTATAACCTATCCCAACGGTTCAGTGTAAACCATTGGGAAAAGATTTCCCAATGGCTTACTTCCCTAAAGTTTACAGAACCATTGTTATAAGATATACCAACAGTTCTGTAGGCTTTCCCAATGGTTCAGAACCATTGTGAAAGCCTGCATTTCTAGTAGTGAATGTTTTATCATATCGGTTATCTTATAACCAATATGAAAAATCCATTTTGAATGGTTTATCACATCGGTGATTTTATCATCGATATGAAAAATAAATTCAATGTTTCCTTTATAATATCCATTTTTTATAATTGAATTTAAATACATATTTACAACGTCACTGTTAATAACATCACTTAATAACCAACGTGAAAAAACAAAACAAATCGATGTGGAAAATAGATTTTTGTACTAGTTATACCTAGAGGGTCACACACTAAGTGTATATAGAATATTAGTTAAATAATAATATTATAATTTATTATAGAACAAGTTGAATAAATATTATCTCCACACGTGGTTTAATAATTATTTTTGTTTTCTTGATTGCATATATTCTATCACCAGTAATTCAAGATAATATAATGTGGGAAGAATATTTAATGAATAATTTTTTCTTATTTAGTAAATATAATATTTATTTATTTATTATTTAATAATGAATTGATATTTATTAAATAAATAAATAGTCATTATTCAAGGTTCGATAAATATTGTGGAGGAATGGCATATTGAGTTTAATGGTTCAGTGAGAAATAATAAATATTGAATATTATTTGATTAAATAATATTTAATTTAATTTCCATGTTAAGATAATGTTAAGAAATTATAAAATTTTTATTATTATTTGACATGGGATTTCATAGGGATTAAATAAATAATAAATAACACTTTTGTAATTATTTATTTCTAACCCTAGAAATATATAAACCCAATTATATTATTTTCTCATAGAGCCAATTTATTTGTATGGTTGTGCACAATAGATCTTGATAATCTTATCAAATCCTAGATAGCTCCCTTCTCCAAGAACACTCCCAAGAATTGAGAGCGGTCTTTCTCCACCTCCCACTCTCAAGTCAAGAGAGATCAAAGAGAATGTTTTGGAAGTGGTTCTCAAGGTGATTAATGGCAGACAAAGAAAGTGATAGAATTTATCGTGTTATCACCCAGATGTTCCCATGGCAATGTTTTGAGATCTATGGAACATGTGTGGATCAATGTTAGAGGGAATATTCTCTTGATTTCTATAAGAGAACAATGGAACAATGCATATTTGTTTCCATATCCATCAATTAAGAAATAATTACAACAAGGTAATTCTTTAATTTATTAAATTGATTATAAATAATATGTGATGATCCTCTAACTGGTTCCAAAATTATCTCCCATATCTATATTATTTTATTTAATTCCATATATCATGATGTTTAACATTATGTAAATATTTGATTTATCATTGATCATGACAAAAATAAAAGTTAGACATGAACCATCACATGTTTTCACTATTCCTAGAACCTACAGTTTGTTCAGAATTTCTTTGGCCCAAAACCACTCCTTTGATACCACTTTTTAGGATATAAAATAATTGTCCCATCAGTAAAATGATAGTTAAGAGATAAAAAATAAAGTAAAAAAATGTAGAAATAAAATGAAAACCAGATGTATAATTGAAAACCCCTCAAAAGGAAAGTGGTAAAAAACAATAGGGAAATAGAAGTATCTCACTATGGTAAAATTGTGGGTAAAAACACTCTCTCATTTATAAGGAGAAGACACTTAGAATATTATCTATTGATTATATGGAGAAACACCTCATAAAATATTACACTCAAAGCTGATGATGTACTTCTTGAGAATCCAACGATAAAAACTATTTGAGTTGATCTCTTTTTATAACCTACCCTCACCCTCCTTTAGTATCTGATCAATTAAATGTATTTTACCAAATTTAATGGGGGAATAATGGTAGGGTGTCACCCTATTTGAATGAAATGAATGTGGCGACCATCATTATTACTTTATCTCTCTATAAATTCTTACAAAAACATTTATAAGTCCCAACATATAGCACAATGGATAACCTATAAGTCACTCTCAAGGAAGAAATGTCAAGTTATTCAGTGGTATTTCCAAAAAAATTGCATCTTTAAATATTTTGAAATCAAAAAATGAAAATATGTGAAAAAATAGTGTTTAAAAACAAAAAAAAAAATAATGTAATGGTAACAAAACTGAATACCATAAGAGGATACAAAACAAAATAAATGAAATGAAAGATATAAAAACACAAAGAAAAAAACACATTGAATAAGAAAAATGAAAAAAAGACATAGAATAAGGTTAGTGAGAATAAGGATTCATCCAGGTGGATACACCCTCAACTTCATATCACAGATTTACTGAAGAAATAAATCAAAAAATCTCAACCTCACTCGGTGCATGACCGGTGGCTCAGACCACACACCTATCTTTCCCAAAACGTTGATAACTCATGTGAAATATGACTTCCAACACATGACCACTCATCTAAAGTTGAATAAATATCCAAATCAGATCACTCCACACAAGAATTTCTTTTTAACTCAAGTGATCACTAATGAACCAAAAATTATGAAACCTCACTTAATCGCTTGATTGAGAGTGTTAAGAGAATAAGGGGAAAAGGATGAATGGAAATAAAGAAATAAACTGATCCAATGTAAAAAAACTCATGCGCACCCTAATTTACCATCATGATATCTTTAGAGAGATGAAGAGAAAATTATGATTGCATTGATGCTTAGATCTTTAGGTAATGTTGGGTTTCAAAACCTAAATTAGGCCCGTGAATTAGCTCTCTATTACTAGAGATTCCATATCACAACATGAAACTAATAGAAAAAACAAACATCATAATTGAATTAAAAATAGAGACAATAGAATGATAGTATTTATAGAATAGAAATCAAAACACAAAACACAAAAGTGTAAGATGGAAGAGTGGGGTTTCCATCTGTAGGTTGAAGATGGTTCCCGTTTCCAGGGTTATGGGTGGTTTATGGTCCTAGAATAAGAGATTATAATAGATCCTCTTATTCGCAAAAAGAAAATAGAATACCAAAATAATATTCACAAGAAAATAGGTAGCAGTAGCAATCCATGTGGAATACTTTAAGGCACAGGTCACCAAATCCCAATGAATTCCAAGTGAGTGTAGTCGGCCTCTTGAACCAACCTATGTATCCCCTTGAATTTTCCACAAAACAGCTTTATTAATCATTTCCCCCAATGACCATCTCTATATCTTGCCACAAAATAGAGGAGTGAACCATAGGAAATAAAACGAAATGAATGTCCTTTGGGGGGGGGGGCTCAGATGTTGTTAGCTGACGTCTGTGCATTTTTTACTTTATTATACATATATAATTATAAATATTTATATTATATATATATATATATATTCCTTAATTATAGTATTATTAAAAATATACTTAATATATATGTTTAATACTTATAATATTTAATTATTTCTTATATATAGTATTTTATATTTATTATTATTATTATTATTATAGAACTAATAAATATTTATAAGCAAAGAAACTTATTAATATATACTAATATATACCTATTTATTATTATTATTATTATTATTATTATTATTATTATATTATTATTATTATTATATATATAAATTAGGTTCTTGGGGGTATAATTACATTAAAGACACACCACACACTTTGGTCGTAAAGGCAGACCATAACCCCCCCCCCCAAGAGATAACCCACCCAGCATGCCTTGTTTATTCATTACATGGCTCAAAGGCCTAGTGGGCATGAAGCCAAATACATAGCCCGAAGTCCCACGAACTGGCCCAAAATCCCAGTGCATCATCATTACTGCATCATATTTCCAATGTCATCTGCCCTACATCATTCTTGCATCACCACCACAAATATGAAAGCTAAAACACGATGAAGAAACCCAATTACACCACTCGAGACACCTCCACCTGATTTGAAGTTGGAACCACCACCGATGAACCATTTGAGAAGCAGCCTCAACACTCATTGTCGCTACTCCTCTTCTACGCCTCTCACCAATTCGCCATCCTCCGTCCACGCACTAGCCATCATGACCCGCCACCACTATGTTGTTAAGGAACCACCACCGCTGAGCCCCTCTGTCTGAGCACTCATCCATGCATCGCCTGAACCAGAGCCACCCTACCCCCCCACCATCTATTTCACCTATGTGATCCCCCTATCCCCTTCTCCTCTAATTACTGACCCCCACTCCCCTATTTTATTTATGCAACATAATGTAATAATAATAATATATAATAAAAAAAAATAATAATAAAATAATAATAATAATAACTAATTTAATATATTCAATAATAATATTAATATATATATATATCATTACATTTATTTATTACTATTTATATCTATAATATATAGAATTCTAACAATAATAATCATTTTTTATAAATTAATAGTAATATAATTTAATAATAATAATAGAGTAAATTTAAATAGATTAATAGTATATATTTATTTATTTATTTATTTATACATTTATTGTTATATATATTTAATAATTACAATTATAGTTAGTTATTTTTTACATAATTATATTTAATAAATTTTATCATAATAATAAGTATATATTAATAATATATATTTCTAATATTAAAAAATATTTTTAAATGTTTTAATAGTTATAAATATCATGTATAAATATAATAGTAATTATATTTATGTATTTTATAATAGTTTTAATAATAAAAATAGGTTTACGTAAATATATATCAATATAACTATTTTTGTTATATTTTTATTTAAATATATATCTTTTCTTATTAATTAATATTTTTTTGAAGTAGATAAGGGGATTGTGTTGCATGGTAGGGGCCTCCACGTTCTGTTAAGGGGTTTCTTCTTCAGTCACTAGCAAGGAGAATGTGGCACATTGAATGTGCCACTCGGAGGTCAGAGAAGTGATCTAGGAGTGGTGACAGGAGTTGGAAATGGGGATTAGAAGAATCTAGAAGCAGGAAGGCACATTTTAGATACATCCCTTCTATTTGAGAACCATCGAGGGGTAGGAGACTTCCACTGCACGATCATTAAAAGTGGAGTCACGAGACACTTCCACCCCCACATCCATGAGCGGAGCACTAACACACCACTTACAGATTCCCATGGTGGGAGATCGAACTACAAACACTTCACCATTCCATTCAGACAGATGAAGGGCATGGATCAAGACATCATAGACTTCTAAAGATCAAGTATAGAGAGAGAGGACTCTATTTATTCTTTACATTCTTTATTTATTCTTATCTAAAATATGAACATCTTTGTTTTAAATTTTTTTAATGTGATTATTTCAATCATGATTCTTGGATAATATCCTTCAGGGGGGAATAAGCTAAGGTGGTTTTTAAATTGATTTTCCCTCCATTAATGCATTTTATTCTACTAGATTCCTCTCTCTAGTTATTTGGACAATCATTTTCTTACAAACCATCAAGTATCAGTGAAAAATAATGTTGATTGGGTTTTAATTTTTCTTTTCAATATAAGAATTCCACAAAAAAGTGAATTATGATCAAGAGAGGGGTACACTGAGTTCAACCGACAATTCAAACTCAATGATTTCTAATTTTTTTTCACTTGGTGATTCAATGATTTCTACAGTTGATAAATTTTAGGGACTATTTTGTGATAGGTTCGCAAGAGGATACATCTGGTCAAGCTCCTTTAATAAGATCCAAATGTATAAATTCTAATGCATGTGCAAGGGAAGACTAGTATAAATACCAGCCAGCTGGTTTTCCTCTTTCCATCATATTGGTAGTTTTTAATTGTTTTTGTTGTTTATCCCATATTTTGGTCTGTTTTCAATCACACTCGCCTACACAATCACACACAATTTTCAAAAACTTCATTATTTCATTACCATCATTCACTTTTTCAACCACCATTGTTGTTTATTTGTTTTTTAATTTTTTTCCTTATTCTTGGTCACCAGCACATAATAAATAATTCCCTATGGTACGAACCACTTACCTCATTACTAGTATAGTTTGTATTTAGTATTATAAATAATAAATTTTTTTGTGCTCATTGACCACTCCATTAAATCTTGGCACTGTTTCTGGTGAATCAATGTTATCCTTGGTGTTTTTTTCCATTTTTCTTAAAAAACAAAACAAAAAAGTTAAAAATTAAATCAATAAATTATTTAAACTAATAAAATTAAATTAATAAATTAGCAATGAAATTAAAAAATTATCAATGAAATTAATAAATTAAAATTTACATTTTAAATTGTTAAAAATAAAATTAACTGGGTAATAAATTATTTAACAAATAATTTAACACAGAATTAAAATTTATCAATGAATAATTTTGTATGAACTTGTTCTCTTTTAATATAAGTTCAATATTTTCCTAAAAAAAGTAATTTGTTAAAACAATAAAAATTCAAATTCAATTAGATTAAATTAATTAAAAAAATAATTAATTAACATAATTAATAAAATAAAATAATTAAAAAATTAAACTTAATTATTTAAAATACAAAAATGAAAATGAGATTTATTTGTTCACAAATTTAAATGATTAAAAAATGAATTCCTGAATTAATTTAAAAAATAAATAAAACAAAATAAAGGAAAAAGCTAATCACATAAATAGTGAAATAATTAACAGAATAAAAATTAATGTTAAATAGAATGAATAAATTAGATTTTAATTATTTAAAATGGAATAAAATAAACAATAAAATATCGATTTTCACAAAAAAAAAATAATTTTATCAATTAAATAAAAAATGACAATAATTGTCAATTTTTAAATTAAAAACACTATTTTTGATATTAAAAACACAATAAAAAAATTGATGTCGAAAAGTGAATTGAAAAATAGCAGTTTTTTATTATATAACTAGGTTGAAACTAGAACTATGAGGAAATAGGGAAAAAGGTGACTTGGGTATACAATTCAAGGAAGATGCTTAGGAAATTTTAACACTACTGATCTTTTAAGGATTTTTTCTTCACAGAAATTTTGATTATTTCCTGATCTTAGAAAAATAATGGTTTAATCTCCCTCTCTAGAAGATCAAACACACAAAGAGATGAAATCATGGTGTTAACCACTCCAATAATCATCAAAATGTAATGTTAATTGAAATGAAAATAATGGAATAAAACTCACCATAATAATCCAAATCATTTTGAAATTAAATCTTGAAAAAATTCATCCAAGGTAAATATCACTGATTGATCTTGATGTTTTTAAATTTAAAAAAAAAAGTGCAAAACAAATTTAATGAATTCAAATTTGATCTCTTCGATCAATTTTGAATTCATTGTAATAAGATGATGCAATGGAATGGAAGAATTGACCATCCAAATTAAGATTTACCTTAGATAAATAATTTAACCGAAGATCATGATGAATATAAGAATTAATAATTCAATTATAATCAAAATAAATCTAAAAATGGAGAAAAAAATCTCCCTACCCACTTTTGACCTGCTGCTCTGCTCCTCTCTAGGTTACCTCAATCTTCAGTACTTCTCATTCTCTCTTGGATTTCCAACTAAAATGATAGAGTGAATGTCCCCGGTCCATTATTTCATAATTTTTTGTCAAATTTTAATCCTACATCATTTATATTTGGTTATCGGTGGCGTGCCACCTCATCTCTGTCTTCTTTCAAGTCTCTGAATGTGTGGTTTCCTTTACTAATGTGCTTTTCAGGTTAGTAATCCCCTCTAAATGAATATAACCAGATGGTAGGGATAAACCTAGATGAAACTCAAACTCATACCTGTATCTATAAAAATAAAGTATAATAAATAATTAGTTATTTCAATGTTTATAAAATTATTATATTTATTAAAATATTTAAAATATTATTATTGTAGATTTTAAAAAAAAATTATAATTATTGTTATCATTAATAAATCTCTTATAATTTAACAAATTGGTAATGTATAAAATTAATATTAATATAGATATAAATAGTTATATTTATTATAATTATTAGTCAATTAATTTATTGAAATATATTTACATAATGTATTATTATAATAATTATTATTATTAAATTAATTATATATTCAGAATAACATTAATAAAATTTATTAATCTTATTATTATTACTTTTTGAAAAATAATGAAGGATGTATTGATCATGAAGATTAGAAGAAACAAGGGAGAACATCCATGAAGAGAAAAATAGAACAATATGTGATCCTCTCCAAATAGAAAACAAGTTGTCAAATGATGGGCTGATCAATTTCCCACCTTTTTTGATGAAGGAGAAATAACATAATGCAAAGCTATAACTGAGATACAAGATCTTCCTGATGAGGAAACCAAAAGATTGGATTCTATAGTCATTTATGCTGATTGTGATAATGATAGTGAGGCAATCAGATTCAACATTGATAGCATTCCATCCATTATCTTTATTGAAGATCAGACTTGCAAGGATGGTGTGGGATTCAGTAACAGAGGGATCCAATAAGGTGTGGTGTACCTTCTATCTGGCTGCAACGATCCCACTGCAATGGTCCTCGACTATCAAGATAACCCTAAAATCTAATCCTTATAAATTAAAGCATTGACATTGGTCTTGATGATCCCTTTAGGTGTGGGGTCTATCTAGCTTCAACTGAGAGAGATCTAAACAACCCATTCAGAACAATATCATGATTCCATCCATCAATACTAAAATTGACCCATTCAATTTAGAATACATAGGATTTTGACATGTGATTTAAAATGAAATCATTACATCTAAACCAAATAATCCAAGCCACAAAACACAATGAGAAAACCATATCTGGAGGGAATGTGGATGACCACAACATCAGTAGTTTTGGGAGATCCAGCACTGTATCCAGCAAAAGCTTCGTAAGAGATCCCCATGCTAACCAAACTACCTTTTACCCTTGTGAATTAAAGAATTCATTTTTTTAGTTTTCATATTGAAATTATGATTTGCTTATACTTCTTCCATTTAGATTAATTTCAAACATACAATTTTATTATCATTATTTTTTTTTGATTTATTATAATATATTGGGCCTATTTATTTTTTGGGATCATTTTGAGGTTGTGTATTTTGCCTTATCATTTTTCAAGCCTGCTTTATTTCTCCTACCATCTTAGAAATCTGGGTTATTTGTTTCCTTCACTACTGGTCATTGATCAATGATGCCACCCTTTCGATCCTCACTATCCATTTTTTAGGTGGTTTCATATGCTGCTGGATGGGTTTTTTAGGATGGTTTTATGGAATTTTCCCCTATCTATATTGTTACACCATTCAGGGTTGATCAAGGGGATTTCATCACTTTAGTGACGAAATTGAATTGACATACAGATCCATAATTTTTTTTCTCTATCTCACCACTGGTTTCTCTACTCCTTGCTCAATGTCTTTTGGGTTTTTTGGATTCATACTCAATGGAGGATTCAATATGGTGGCCCACCGAACTTCCTACATACCATTAGTGTGCGGTTCCTGGTGGAGTCTTCATCAGCGCCCTTCTCTGTGAAGAAGTGTGGTCAACATTCAAATTTAAATACCACGACCTTATATATGGAGTGATCATTCCTCAATTATTCCAAACAGAGCAGTGACATTGGATTTCTCAGATTACCAAGAGATCGGGGAATCCAAAACTTTGTCTAGAGTTATAAGTTTCTTTGAACATCTCAATTCTCAGAATTCCTGTTTTGGATTCATGAAGGTGTGCTACTACCTATTTTTCTATTGATTCTTTCTATATTTTAAAACCATATTCTGTTTATTTAAATCATTAATAAAAGTGTGTGTTGGGTGGTGTTCTTTCTATACACGTAGGTCCCCATGGGACAAAAACACATAAATTGTGGTGTTCATTGCTCTTTATTTTAATTTCTTAGATCATTGTTATTCTAGTTTTTTAATCGTTGTATTATTCCAACATTAAATCATTCATTCTTATCCTGGCATGGTGTTCTATTACAGTCCATTACACCCTATCCCTTTACATGTGGTATCAGAGCCATCTTTATTTTCTTTTACCCTAAATTTACAATTCCTTCTTCTATTACACAATTTTGAATATTTGGTTTATTTCTACACTACAAACTTATTCTTAAATCGCTATTTTTTATTAACTATAATTACATAGTCATTATCCCATTTCTATTTCTAGACAATTCATATCCCTTCAACAAAACATCATTTACCCAAAGGATCAATTAGTTTTTGGGTGTGTATGCTTAGCATTGTCCGCAAGAAATCAACATCCACTTTGTGGGTAAACATGTCTATGATGAGATGTGAAATTAAGAAATTTTATGGTGACAATGACATTAATTTGTAGAAACTTAAGATAAGATATTTTTTCCTCTAGAATTTGGGATGACCTCATCGATTGAAGGTTCAAACATTCCAATCTATTTCTAATGGGTTTGTTCGTAGAACCAGAAACATCCAATGATTCCATATCTATTTGGACCTACTTTCCAAAGGTAGGCGCTCATTAGTTGTGGATTGATGAGGCTTAGGAATTTTCATTGGTCGAGAGGATGGGAGGTCAGACTCATCACACCTTTTTGAGGGGAATTATTGTCTACTCTGGGACTCTCTTTATAGATTTAAGTTATGTTCATGAATCCTTATTAAATTACCATGTATAAAATGAGATTTCCTTTAGATCTGACAATCAATGATTGATATGTAGGAAATTTAGAGAATCTTTTATATGTATTCGAGGTTCTTCATTGATAGAGAATCATCTGTATTTGTTAGATATTCTTAGTCAATGGTATCCTTCAATACATAAAAGTCTCTTGGTCATTATGATGACCATACTGGTTTTAAATCCACTCAGTGGGGAACTTGAAGTTTATTGTCATTTAGAAGGACATGGATTATTTTAGAGTTGGGATCATACATGCAGATGGGCTACCTACATATCCTTTATTTAGAGAAGGAATCAGAACCCATGTAGTTCGAGTAAGGGAGTATGATGTTTATGCATGATTGATGTCTCAAAGAAAGATGTCATGATTACTTTTACACTCTAAGCTCATGTGAGTCATGCTCGGTGTGAGAAACAAGAGGTATTGGTGAAACTAGACAATTTTTCCACGAAAGATGCAATGATGTGGGGCTTATGTATGTATGACTGCCCAAAATAGATGAGGATTAAGATTTACTTTAGGGAAGAAATCCAGGAACAAGGTCCATAAAGGTATATGTACTTCATGTAGATTTGGGTACTATAACTTGGGGATTACTCCGGAGGAAGATTCCCAAATTAGGAGGGAACTCATGATTGGGTTTTACTCTGGATAAGGAATCCCGGATCAAGAGTAAATTAAGACTGGTTAATAGAAATTAAGATTGGGGATTACTTCTGATAAGGAATCCCAGGTTAAAGGGATTTGGATATTAAGGGACTTGGGGATTACTCCTAAGTAGGATGCCTATATTTGAGACTGAGGCTTACTCCTAAAAAGGAAACCCAGGTTAAGGTAATTAAGGTTGGGTCTTACTTCTGAGGAGGATGCCCAAATTTAGGGAATTATGACTGGGGCTTACTCTTAAAGAGGATGCCCAAATTAGGGGACCTGGGGCTTACTCCTAAGGAGGATGCCCAGATTAATGAGGACTTGGGGCTTAGTCCTGAGAAGGAGGCCCAAATTAACGAGTCTCTCATCTTAGAAGATGAGGTTGAATGAATGAACTCTCTAACTTTAGTGATATAAAGATATATAAATCACTAGTTTTTAAGAGATGTTCCACGGAATTCCTTGCAGATAAGGAATTCGATCAAGAAAACATGCCATAAATGGATTTGAAGAGTGTCTTAAAGATTGAATCTTGTATAGGAGAGGTGTAATGGCAAAATAGATGTGAAATGGGTAGGAAGGGCACCAAAAAGTAGAAGGTCGCGCAAGTCCTGGTGGGCGCGCAGGTACTATGTGGGCGCGCAAGTCCTGGTCACGCAGGTATACTTGCGCGGCACATGGGTACTTGCGTGATTGTAAACCAGTAGGGTAATACTTGGGCGATCCTTGACCAAAGCCTTTAAAATTATCCTGAGGTACTTCCAGAAGAGTGGAGTGAAAGTTTCAATTAGTAGGTAAGGAGGTTCACAAGTGTGTCCATTTTCCCTTAAGGGTAAAACACTTAGGCGCGCAAGTGTTAGTGAATTATAACACTTAGACCTTATTCCTCTTATTTAGACCTTCCATTCTAGGTAAAGAATTACCTTAGAAGTGTTCGGAAGACTTGAAGAAGAGACTTGGGCATTCAGAGCTCTGTGTCTGAATTCTAGAAAAATTCCTCATCAAATGGGGGTCCCACCAGGGGTATTTATAGGCTAGAGAAGACCCTGGGAGGTTTTCAAAGAGGGCGTTCAAGTCACTTGTGCGGCCATTAGGCGGCTAGCAAGTGTACTTGCGCGACAGTGAGGGAACTTGCGTGACCCAAAGGTAAAAGAACCTTTGTTCATTCCTTTGTCAATTTTCGATGTTTTCTTCAAAGGATGAATCAATTTATGATAAGGCATTTACCTTTTCATTTGTTTCAGTTATTCCCCTTTTCATTTTGTTTAGACTCTGTGACGAAAAAGGAGCGTCAACAAAAGTACCCCCTCAGAGTTGGATCTGGAGAGAAAAGAGGATTTGACTCTGAGGAAAAAGGAGAAACTAGGGGTCTTTGTGATTATTGGCAGTTTAAATTCATGCATGTCGGACATAAAAAAGGCTAATGTTTATGGTCGAAATAGCTTTTACCAAATGGATTGACTCAATTCCTTGAAAATTTATCTAAAAATATATTACCATACTCAAGTATGAGGGAAAATATGTAAACTACGACTTAAGAAAATTTGAATCTGATGAATGATATGAAAAAGAGCTAAAAAGGAATTAGAAGAAGTAGTTACCAAGAATGAAGTTACAATTATTTAACAAAACCATTAGGGGATTGAACAATGCAGGGCCACCTAAGGGCATTGGCTGCATAGTCAAATAATAGCATCTTTTGGATGACAGGTCCATTATGTAGACTACTTATGCAAGGCCGCCTAAGGGCACGTGCTGCATAGTCAGGCAAAAGAACTCTCAGAAATTTACTTTTCTACTGCTAAGAATCCATTGAAAGTTTATGGTGATTCGACTTTTTCAAAGTATAGAGTTTTCTGTATGGAAAGAGGTACTTGAATATAGAGAAGATATTTTCAATCAAGATTTTCTAAGAATTGGATGAATGTTACTCCTACGAAGGTCTGACCCAAGCGTAGGGAAGGTAAATATAAACCATAGACTTGAATACTATCAAATCATGAAAAAGAACATGAAATAAATATGTTAAGTATGGATTTTTTTTACGGATCCTTACATATTTTTTATAAGACCAATAAGGAAAAAGAGGATTTCTTCCCAAGAATGAAGTTACCAGTATCTAACAAACCCATTAGGGGGTTGAATTATGCAGGGCCACCTAAGGGCATTGGATGTATAGTCAAATAATAGTATCTTTTGGCTGAAAAATCTGTTATGGAGACTGTTTATGCAAGGCCTCCTAAGGGCATGTGCTGCATAGTTAGGCAAAATAATTCTCAAAAATTTGACATTTTTGTGACTAGAAGTCAAGAAAAGGGTTATGAAGATCTGAAAATATTTAAGTTTAGGATTATGACACACAAATATGGTTGTTTTCCAATGTGTTCAGGGATGCACAGATCAATGCTAACCATAATTATGTTGTGGCTGGGTCCTGAATTGAAATACTGGACTTCACTACGTATCTCATAAGGATAAGAATCAAACCATACGTAGTTCTTGAAATACAGTTTAACGTCGTGTAGGACGAAAGTATGAGAGATCTTAGTTTAGGGTCATAGAGCTCAGACCATTATAAGAAATACACAGTGTGTGTTTTCATGGGGACTTTTCAGCCAGGGGACTGAAAGTGGAATTTGGGGTTAGGCCCAAAATACTTGGGGCTGGATTCGAGGGACACTCGAATGTTCTTACGTATCCCATAAAGATGGGAATCAAGCCCACGTAGTTCTAGAAATACCCTATGTATAAATTTGGTTCATACATGTGAAGGGTGAAATGGGACTTTAGTGCAATGATGGTTTAACCCGAGATAAAAGGTTTAGGTATTGCCATGTATGCACAAAGTTTTTAGAATATAACATGATTAAAAATCAATGTAAATAATTATTCCTTCTCGGGTGAGCTCTATGACCCTAAACTAAGATCTCTCATACTTTCGTCCTACACGACGTTAAACTGTATTTCAAGAACTACGTATGGTTTGATTCTTATCCTTATGAGATACGTAGTGAAGTCCAGTATTTCAATTCAGGACCCAGCCACAACATAATTATGGTTAGCATTGATCTGTGCATCCCTGCACACATTGGAAAACAACCATATTTGTGTGTCATAATCCTAAACTTAAATATTTTCAGATCTTCATAACCCTTTTCTTGACTTCTAGTCACAAAAATGTCAAATTTTTGAGAATTATTTTGCCTAACTATGCAGCACATGCCCTTAGGAGGCCTTGCATAAACAGTCTCCATAACAGATTTGTCAGCCAAAAGATACTATTATTTGACTATACATCCAATGCCCTTAGGTGGCCCTGCATAATTCAGGGGACTTTTCAGCCAGGGGACTGAAAGTGGAATTTGGGGTTAGGCCCAAAATACTTGGGGCTGGATTCGAGGGACACTCGAATGTTCTTACGTATCCCATAAAGATGGGAATCAAGCCCACGTAGTTCTAGAAATACCCTCTGTATAAATTTGGTTCATACATGTGAAGGGTGAAATGGGACTTTAGTGCAATGATGGTTTAACCCGAGATAAAAGGTTTAGGTATTGCCATATATGCACAAAGTTTTTAGAATATAACATGATTAAAAATCAATGTAAATAATTATTCCTTCTCGGGTGAGGGTATCAAAGAATATTGTAGTTTATTGTCATACAGGAAAAAAATGTTGTACATTTTAACGTCGTATAGCAAGGATGAAGGTGAACCAATGTAAAGATATTGATTCTGGGAGCGGTTTCACCTATCAACATCATATGAGATGAAGGTGAACCGATGTGAAGAGATTGGTTTTGGGCTTGAACCTTTGGAGGTTTCCTACGTACCTAGCCTAGAAGGCAAGGATCAAAGTTCGTGTAGTTCAATTAAAGAATGAATTAGTGATCAAATTTTTCTTGGGGACAACGACCTAAAAATGATGTTGGGACTTACACATGGTTAGCATCCCCGAGAGGGTGTTATAGTTGAAGTTTACTCTAAGCTCACGTGAGTCATACTCGGTGTGAGAAACAAGAGGTAGAAACAACCTTAATGATGCACAGTTTAATGTCATGTAGGACGTATGAAGGGACTATGTAGTTTAAAGTATTACAGTGAAGACTATTTGTGCTGCACAGTTTAGTGTCATGTTGCAGGGACAAAAATACAGTTTAACGTCATGTAGGACATATTAAAGGATTTCTATACAGTTTAGCGTCATGTAGTTAGGAAAATGTGGACAATACAGTTTAATGTCATGTTGGACAAAAAGAGGACTGTGCAGTTTAATGTCGTGTAGTAAGGACAAAAGAGAACACATTTTAATGTCATGTTGAACATATTAGGGACTTTTTCACAGTTTAACTTCGTTCTGGATGAGAAAAAGATGATACAGTTTAGCATCATGTTGGACAAAAGTGCCAATAGTTTAAGGTCATATGTATGGACCATTGGTTATGCAGTTTAACATCATGTTGGACGTAAGGGAGATGCAAATAGTTTAAGGTCACATGCATGGACCGTGGATAGTGCAGTTTAACGTCGTGCTGGACATAAGGGACACGCAAATAGTTTAAGGTCATATGCATGGACCGTGGATGGTGCAGTTTAACGTCGTGCTGGACATAAGGGACATGAAAATAGTTTAAGGTCATATGCATGGATCGTGGATGGGTAATTTTAACATCGTTCTAGATTTAAGGGACATACAAATAGTTTAAGGTCATAAGCATGGACCATGGATGGTGCAGTTTAGCGTCGTGCTGGACGTAAGGGACATGCAAATATTTTAAGGTCATATGCATGGACTGTGGATGGTGTAGTTTAATGTTGTGCTGGATGTAAGGGACATGCAAATAGTTTAAGGTCATATTCATGGACCGTTGGATGGTGTATTTTGTGTTTATACAAAATACTTCTTCAGAAATCTGGCATTGGTTGGAGTAGTGATGAGTTCTCCATCCATTGAGATTAAAGAATAAGCTTCATTGGAATAGACCTTATGTATTAAATAAGGTCCTTCCCACTTTGGTTCAAGCTTGGTAGGTTTCTTTCCTGGTATCATTGGAGTTCTGATAACTAATACCAATTCTCCCTGAACTAATGAACAAAGACAAACTTTTTTGTTGAAATCTCGTGCTATTCGATTCTGATAGACTTCCAAGTGGTGCGGAGTGCACAATAGTTTCTCATCTAACAGTTCCAATTCATTCAATCACTTTTGAGATTTTTTATTTTTAGATGATTGGTCACAAATGGATACTATGAGCGAAGGTAATTGAACTTCAATGGTAAAGACTTCTTCCGTTCCATATACCAGTGAATATGGAGTTGACCGCGTTGCAGTGTGGGTGGTGGTCCGATAAGCCCATAAAGCATGAAAGAGTTTATCAGGACATGACCTATTATCTTTATCCACCATCTTTTGCAGTATATTTGATAGAGTCTTATTGAAGGCTTCTATCTGGCCATTGTTCACTGCATGATACTGAGATTAATGATTGGATTTGATGTTGTATTCTTAATACAACTTCTTCACCTTAGATGAACAGAAGTTGGTGCCATTGTCTGTCAATATGGTATGAGGGACACCAAATCTGGTAATGATGTTAGACTTGATGAAGCTAACAATGCTTTTAGAACTAACTTCTTTGAGAGGTATTGCCTCTGCCCATTTGGAAAAGAAGTCAGTAGTAGTAAGAATATAGTTAAACTGCTTGGTCGTAGCTGAAGGGTAAGGTCCCACCACATCCATTCCCCATGTGGTAAATGGACATGAGTATTTAGCTGTATGAAGCAACTCTGGGGGTTGATGAATGATGTTGGTATGTATTTGGCATGAATGACACTTCTTTGTGAAATCAACACAATCTTGTATCATTAAAGGCCAAAAGTATCCAAGCCTTCGAATCTGATTAGACAGTCTATGTCCAGACTTGTGGGCACCACAGACTCCTTCATGCACTTCTTTCATGACAGCCATTGTCTCTTCATCATCAATGCATTTGAAGAACTCCATCAAAACCACGCTTTTAAAGAATTTTCTCTAGGTGATCTGGGCTATCATAAAGAGTGAAATTGACCACACGTCTCTGGACTTGTTCTTTCCCGACTCTATCAGGTGGAAGTGTTCCACTTTGAAGGTATTCCCTGATAGGTGTAATCTATCTTGTAGCATGACCATATGGTTCAGTAATGGGACTAATTTCATTGATCTCTTATGTTCTGTCTTGAACATAAGGTGAAATTGTATGATGGTGGGAAATACTGATGGTTGTCTCATCCCGATTTGGATCTGCCAGAGTTGTGTCTATACTAGCCAGTGCATCAGCTTGAGCATTTTGTGATCTTGGGACATAAGAAAATGTCGGTTCTTAAGGAATCTCCTTCATTAACTCTCTGATGTAATCATATAAAGGGATTAGTTCTTCATTTCTAATGGCATAATCCCCATTGACTTGTTTGATTACCAGGTCTGAATCACCTTTCACCTTTAAGTGATTCACCTATGCTTGAAGCACCAATTCCAATCCTGTAATAAGAGCTTGGTATTCTGCTTCATTATTTGTACCACCTCCCAACAATGAGAAGGAATAAGGTAACACTACCTTTTCTGGATAAATGAGCATAATTCCTAAGCCAACTTTGTTGAATTTAGGATTTTCCATTTTCTTCCCTATTGGACTTATAAAAGCACCACTAAAGTATATTTCCCGTGTTTGAAGAATTTCTTGAATAGAAAAGACTTCTTCATCAGGGAGTTTAATATCTGAAGATGTGTCTTCTACTGAAGGGTGTTCAACAAGGAAATCAGCCAGATCTTGGCCCTTTATTACCTTTTGAGACACATACTGAATTTCGAACTACTGCAAAATAACTGCCCACCTTGCCAGACGTCCTGTAAGCATTGGACAACTATGGATGAATTTGAGCAAGTTATTGCGAGATACCAATTAGACCTCGTGATGTTTCAGGTAGTGTCTCAACTTTTGGACTAAAAATATTAATGCTAAGAAGCACTTTTCAATATTTGAGTATTGGGTTTCTACTTCAAGCATAGTCCGACTGAGATAGTAGAGGTTGTTTTCATTCCCAGCATCATTCTTCTGAGCAAGAAAGGCACCCAATGATCACTCTAGAGCTGTCACATAGAGGATAAGTGGTCTTCCTTCAATAGGTGTCATTAGTATCGGTGGACTCAATAGATATTTCTTGAGAATATCAAATGCTTCTTGACATTCTTCAGTCCACTGGTAAGTGACTCCCTTCTTCATCAATTTAGTGAAGGGTAAACTTTTGCCTGCCAAATTGGAAATGAAATGCTGAATATAGGCTAAATATCCTTGAAGTCCTCTTAATTCCTTCAAATTTCAAGGAGGTGAAATACCAAGGATTTACTTGGTCTTCTCAGGATCTACTTCAATACTACGATGGCGTACAAGAAAGCTGAGAAAATTTCCTGTGGTTACCCAAAAAGCACATTTTAAGGGGTTCATCTTCAAATTATATTGTCGAAGCTTACAAAATATGACTTCCAAATCATACAAGTGATCAGAACATTATTTGGATTTGACCACCAAATCTTCCACATAACATTCAAAAAACTTCCCTAAAAAGGGTTTGAAGATACGATGCATGGCACGCTGATATGTTGCGCCTGCATTCTTTAAGCCAAAGGGCATTACCCGATAGAAAAACACACCCTGAGGGGCTCTGAAGGCTGTAGATTCCTCATCTTCTGGAGCCATTTGGATTTGATTATATACGGAATATCCATCCATGATAGAAATTGCTTCATAGACAGATGTTGCATCAATTAATATTTTTGTAATCAGAACTGGAAAATCATCCTTAGGACAATGCCAATTAAGATCTCTAAATCAATGAAAACTCTAATTTTCCCATTCTTCTTTTTCACTGGGACAATATTAGCCAACGACTTGGGATATTTAACTTCTCTTATTAAGTTAGCTTTGATGATCTTATCCACTTCAACCTCAATTTTTGAAGCATAGGTTGGGTGTGTTCTTCTAGCAGCTTGTTTGAATCCTCAATGTTCTTCTGGAAAACCCAAACGATGAGTGGAAACATCAGGATCAATCCCTGGCATCTCTGTATAGTTCCAAGAAAATATATCTTGATTTTTCTTTAAAAAGTAAATATACATCTCTTGATCTTCAAGAGTCATAGCCGCACTAATTAAAGTGGGGCGTGGATCTTATTTTCTACCCAGATTTATTTCTCTGAGTTCATCCATGGTAGTAGAGATACCCTCTTCAAATACTGGAGGAGCATATCTGAGATCTTTCTATTCTTCTTCAACATGTGTTACTTCTTCTGTTTCTACTTGAATAGTAGATGATGAAGCAGAATTTCCATGATCAGAAGAGATGTTAAAATTTGAACATCTTGAAGAAGAAGCTTCCATTTCTGACCCGATTAATGATGAAGGGTCTTACTTGGGTAATAAATAGGAGATGATGGATTGATAATTGACATCATTGTTAACCTCTAACATTGCTATAACTTCTTCTGTCCTTATTGGAAAAGTATAGACTTGTTGGATTTCGGCAGATGAAATGAAGACATCTCCATTTGAGCTTTCATCATTGCTTGGTGGATCACCACTTTCTCCCATGTTGTCTGGCTCGATTGCCATAATTGAAATTATGGATCTTTCCATAAGAGTATATTGATCTGGGTCTATCCTGTCAATTTGACTGATAGGTAACACATAATCTGTACTCACATGTGTAAATGGGTTTACTGGAATCTTTTCCAAACCATATGGAGCATTAACTTTGGTAATCTCTCTTGTTGCAGATTTGTCTTTTCCCTTTATATGATATAATTCTGACTCAATGTATTGAGATTCACATGTCTTGAATAGGTATTTATCACCATACAATGTCCCAATTTGACCATCGAAACAATATTTGAGAGATTGATGGTATGACGAAGGGATAGTCGCATGCCGATGTAGCCAGGGTCTACCAAGCAAGATGTTGAAGGCTGAATCTTGATCAACAACCATGAAATCTGAATTGGATACAAGATCTCCAAACAGAGTTCTGAGTGTAATCTCACCCAGTGGTTCTTGTTCATTTTTATCATATCCTTATAACATCAAAGTAGAAGGAGATAAATCAGATTCTGTGAGGCCCAATCGATGAAGGGTACAAATGGGCATGAGGCTGAATCTTGAACCATTATTAATGAAAACTCTTCGAACATCTACACCATTGACCTTTCTAGATAACTATAAAGGTCTGATATGTCCATGCACGACATCATCTTCATCTTTATCTATGAAAGATATCACTGCATGGCATTCTGTAGGATTATTTTCTACCTGGTAGACTTCAGCTGCAGCAATTTCAGTCTCAAACTCCTGAGGACTTGACAAAGCCTCAATGAGTGCCTCCCGAAGATCCTTTAATAAATTTACGTCATCTAGAATTGATAACTTGGCTAGTACTTGGTCCAGGTGTTTCAATATATCATACTTTTTATCCAAAGGTCTGTGTTTCCCAACAGGAACATGTGGTTTAGAAGGTGTCTTGGAAGTTGATGCTTTGGAATTTGATGCATCTTGTACCGGGATAGGAATTGTTAATACTCATGTATTTGGAAGATTAGACCGATTAGGTCTATTTACTTGCTGAGAGGAAGAATATGGAACCTTCAACCGATCTTCCAAAATAATTTTTCTAGGGCTGAGTCTGCCTTGTGTGGAAGAACTTGCTTGTTCTTGTTGAGATCGTTGAAGGGCTCTACCATGAGTTTCTTCCGCATACACAGTTCTAGTAGGGGTATAATTGTAATAGTGGCCTCTGAAAGATCCATTTCTTCCCTTGTATCCTGAGCCTCTGTAACTTCCTCTGATTCCTCTATTTGATATGGGGAATTCAGGCTCATCAAAATTAAAATTGCGACTGGCATATGGATCTTTTAATTGAATCATATTAATTGAACCGAAGATCAACTCTTCATCTAATGAAGACTCTTCCTGATTATCCTGTTTAGGTTGTGCCGTTTGGTGGGGTGGTGCTCGTGGATTTGAAGTAGATGGCATGAAGTTTTATAGAGTCAAAGACAGATTAGACTTTGACACATACTCATCTTCTTCTTATTATTATTATTTCTTTGAATCATGTCATTTCTTTGAGGATTTTCCCTCTGATGAAGAGGGTTTTACTGCATCATTCATGGTAGAAGGCACAATTGGTTTCTTCAATTGCGTTCGCAAAATGGCATGAGTTTGGTTGATCGTTTTTCTAACCATCCAATCATCATATTTTTGTGCATTTTTTTTCTTGAATTCTTTCCACTCACCCTCCTCCTTTGGATCTGTAGTAGTAACACATGCTACCTGAGCTGAAGAGCCTTTCAGTTTGACTTGTCCCAAGTTGACCATTTTTTGTAGAAGGTCCTTGAAAACAAAACACTCCTGAATGGGATTCCCCAACATCTAATGAAATGGGAAATAATTGGGATGGTCTTCATCTCCTTCCTTATTTGGCCTCTTGGGCCTTGGCAATTGAACCAAATTATTTTCTAAATCCAAAATGAAGTAACCAGGAACTTGTTCATTTCGGAAAGAGTATGTCTTTCTCTTCAGATCCTCAAATTGTTTCCATCTTTGATCTCTTTGATCATCTTGACGAAACGGCATCTGTTGTTGATGCTCAGGAGGTGGAGCCCTTCGAGAATATGAAGGCCTTAAAGTATAAGCAAGTACAGGTTCTTGTTTAAGAATAACTGTAGCAATATCTGCTTTACCCATTCTCCTTCTTAGAGCTTATGGAATTACATAAGCTCTATCCTTAGTCTTTATAAGAGAATCTTAAATCTATTGAGCAATTGAAGTAAGGTCTCAAAACCCTCCTATGTATTTCACAAGGATCAATGGCGTGCGTAATTCATCATGCAGATTTTCCACACAAATTGGCAACAGTTCTTCTTGAGGGAGTACTAAGATTAGGGAATATGTTAATCCCTTCCAGTGAGCAATGAAATCTGAAACCCTTTCAATCTCCCTTTTCTTACAGTTTTTAAGATCAAAAACTGTTGTGTTTGGCAACGTTGAGCTGAACTGAAGAAGGAATTTTTGGCAAAGATCCTCTCATCCAATAATTGATCGGTATTGTAAGATTGTATACCAGACAAAAGTTGGTCCTTGCAAGGTTCGCACGAAGCATCTGAGTTTCACTGCTTCTTGCTGTTCCAGAGTTCCCATCATAGGATCGCAAAAAGTCACGTAATACATCAAATGTTGTTCAGGATTTCCTGATCCATTGAAAATAGGGAATACAGGGTTCCCAAAACTTGAAAAGGGGGGGATTGAATCTACCCATTCAGGGTAAGCTCTCTTTTCTGGTTGAATTTGAGCACACTTTCCCTCCATAGCTTCCAACCGAGCTGTTAATGACTCAATAGCAGTTATTAACTTTTTAGAAACATCCAGTTGAGCTTGGACCTGAACAGGTGCAATGACTAGAGTTGGTACAGATGTGGTGGTTGGTACTGCAACTGATAGTAGCACCACTAATTTTTATTGCACTTGACCCGTAGGATTAGACCTGTGAGGGTGTACTGATAGAGGAGGATATTCTTGATTCATCTCAATAGCCACAACAAATTCCCTTGGCTGACTAACTCCAGCACGCTTAGGAGGAAGACTACTTTGAAGTAGTTCTGCATTCAACCTCCTTAATTCCTTCATTTATTTCTCCTATTGTGCAAATCTTCGCTATAGTGAGAGTGATTGACCTTCTCTAGAGGCAGTGTATGTAACCTGATTCTTTCCTTTCCCCTTGTTAGCTCCCTTTCGGAGAGGGGGAAGTGGGTTACTTGAAGGATTACCTAGATTCTGGGTAATCCTTTGATTTTTTGTACGTACAACTTCTTGAGCAGGAACCTCTTCATATGAGTCCCCTGAGTGAACCTCATGTTCTAGAGGATCAACAACAACAGCATTAATGACATTAATTGATGCATAACGCATCACATTCCTTCTATCATCATTTCTGTGATATTTTATTCTTCCATGTCTTTGATTAGACATTTGCTTTTGTTGATTTGATCCCTCAGAAACTTCTTGAAGAACCGTAATTTGGAAGGAATCTCCTGATAATTTGGATCTCTGTTCCTCTTGAGGCTTCTTCCCCAATCGAGATAAGACTGAATTTCTCTAAGGGAGGGATTGAGGATTTGAAAAAGTCCACAGTCTGTTGAACTGGGGTTGTTCCTGCTATCTTTGCTCAACTCCTAGAATCATATTTGTTGATTCTGAGGGTTGGTTTAAAAGAATCCCCAGTCTGGAAAGCTGGGGTGGTTCTTGACAAGATATATCTGAGACTTTCTTGAAATCTCTCCTGATCTTGCGGACCTTAGTCTGGAAATTAGCTGGATGCATCAATCGACATCCACTTTTATCACCCGTCTCAAAAGACCATTGGATGATTTCTGACACTTCTGTCACTTGGTGATGTGCTTGCTCCAAACAAGAGGCATGTTCAATATTCTCGTTTGCTTGATGCAGGAGTAAATCAACAACTTGTTCTCTTTATTCTTGATTTTGAGAGGAACTAGTTGAAGCATGTTCTTGGGAAATCTTTTGATTACAAACAAAACTCATTGACTTTGGCCGGCCATGGGCAATAACATTGCATGAAACCATTTTCGGCAGGCTTTGCTGACTGGAGAGCACAGTGAAATGTAGTGCTCCATGAACACCCCATCCTCTGACATGAATACCAGATGGGGCATTGGAAATTAACTGACGCAATCTTCGTAGTGCGCCAATGCATGAACATTGAAGGGCTCTCACTGCTTTCCAGCCTTCGGATATCGAGAGACTGATAGAGATGTCAAATCAATCTGATGTTGTAACCCTTCTATTATCTTAACATGGTTTTTATATTCATAAAAAGATAAAACTTTCTTTTTCAAATGACAAATAGTTTTCCATATGTTGAGATGAATATCATGAATTCCATCTTCTGTCAACATCTTTGGAATGTCATACTGAGAGTCAGCCAGAGGCCAAAACATGACTGGCACTTCACCTTTCTCCAGTTGTTTTCTAATGTTCAGTACTTCCTCTTTATCATTCAACAAAGATTCTTCTACCTGATTAGACCATAGCTGGTGCTTGTTGCTTCATCGGATTCAACAAAACTGGTAGATAAATCACTGATCAAACTAGAAGATGCATGACTTAGGGGTGGTTCGGAGAATGACCTACACCCTGTGCTATCTTCTTGTTGAGAAAGTATTTCACCTGCTAATGGTAAAGCATAAGACATGAATGGCTTCACATTTTCAAGTGCCTCAAGATAAGAGGGTTTTATCTTCACTACATTTTCTATTGGAGAATTTTCCAAGCAATGTGAATCACTACTACGGAGAGGACTTTCGTAGCAAAATTCATCGTCATGGGGAGGACCACCATGGTGGGTTATAGAAAAAGATGATATCTCTTGATCCTTGATCTTATGGCCACATAGAGGGTTCTTGTGTCTCTCATCTGAAGATGAAACTTCGAGACTGACCGAATTATCATGAAGCAAGCCTTCGTGAGGATGTGTCTGGTGCAGACCTTCAGAATTAATGTTCCCACTATTGGGAACTGAGAGAGTAGAATCTTGAGTTGCAACAGATAGTTGTCTGAGTTCATCAAGAACTCCAGCATCGAGTAAGGCCTTGTTACATATTGGTTCTTGATTTCTTGACTGTGTTGGGCGAGTCTTCTTCTTAGACGCCTTCTTACTCAATTTGGCAGGTGTATGTGCCTGCTTAAGAGAAATAATCAGTTTAGGCTGATTATCTTCACTCAAACCAGGTGTATGTGCCTGACTTGGTCGTCCGTATGATATGGGGGAGTACGCCCCACAACCCTCTTGGACTGTAATAGATGTGTGTGTCTGTTCCGGAGTGAACTATTGATGTGTCACTCCACTGGTAGGGATAGATTTATGTGTCTTTCCCTGATATTCTTCTGAAGAAGTTATAATATTCTGGCAGGCATCCAGAATATGAGCAGGGATTTGCTTATGCTCTTTCACCATTGATAGAATATGCTTGGTTACTTCAGCTGCCGAAACGGGGATATACGTCCATTTAGTGCTTGGAGTAGGTGTATGTGCCTGCTTCTGTCCTCCTTTTCCTATCAGTGAATCCTGATAGTACTCATGTGTGGGGGCAGAGAGTTGAGTTTGCCTCCTATTTGTCACCGAAGCATTCCGATTGACTTCTCTGAATGCTACCAAACGAGACATTTGGTAGGCTTGATCAATAATAGTAGGTGTATGTGCCTGCTGATTGCACTTCTCCGAACATAGTTGACGAGATCCATCATATGTAGTCAGACGAGCCTGCTGACTAGCTGATGATTTATAAATAGGTGTATGTTCCTGTCTATAGTATTCTGTCAGAATTTCCTGGCGGGATTGGCGTGATGTTGCCAGACAAGTCTGTTGGACAGCTGAATTAAAACAGACGGGTGTGTGTGCCCGCTCATTGCTTGCCACCAAGTTAGGTTGGTGGACCTCTCTGGAAATGGCAGAGATGAGAACCTTCTCACTGTTGACCGGATTTTGCCTCTGGCGATTCGTCCTTCCTACTCAGGTTCGAGGAACCTAAGCCCAATGCCTAGAGTTGATACCCTCAACATGTTGAGGGTGCACTGTCGCACGAGTCTGGCGGCGATTTTTGATGGGAGCCCTTGGGAAGGACTCATGTCTCCCTGAATTAAGGCCCTGAGAGACCTACTCATTCACCTCCTCAGAGTATGGGAGTGAATGGTGATGGCGTTCTGGGGATAACGACCCGAAATGGTTGGAGACGGTAGTTAGCACCGCCTACTTCTTGATCATTGGTCGTCGCTGTTCGGATGACCAGGTTCAATTATTGACTTGGAGGGCTTGTTGAGCGGCCTCCAAATTCGGAATAGTACTGTTTTGACGGTACTCCTTAACCAGCGCATTTGATACCCAGTGTTGAAGAAGCTGAGTAGGTGATTTCATCCTCAGAGCGGATGACGATCTAGTAGGAGTAGCAGTAGTGGCATTAGCAGCAGAGGTTTTCACAGCAGAGGCATTCACATACGTGAATTTAATAAAAGCCATTTTGGAAATGCAGAAGATCTTAGAAAAGAGTGCATGTTTGATATAACAGACATAATCAAGATAAGTCTGGCCACTACATCTTTTGGATGAGAAAAATATGTTATTGATTTTTTTTGTTGGCTCTCTTATTGAGTTTTAAATAGGGGCCTAACAAATAAGCAAAGCATCATTTTAACTTGGTTAAGGATTCACGTCGGGTTCACCATTTTTGTTTCCTCTGGAATTGGGGATGACCTCGTTGATTGAAGGTTCAAACATTCTAATCGATTTCTAACGGGTTTGTTCATAGAACCGGAAACATCCAATGATTCCATATCCATTTGGATCTACTTTCCAAAGGTAGGCACTCATTAGTTGTGGACTGATGAGGCTTAGGAATTTTCATTGGTCGAGAGGATGGGAGGTCGGACTCATCACACCTTTTTTAAGAGAATTATTGTCTACTCTAGGACTCTCTTTATAGATTTGAGTTATGTTAATGAATCCTTATTACATTACCAAGTATAAAATGAGCCTTCCTTTAGATCTAACAATCAATGATTGATATGTAGGAAATTTATAGAATCTTTTATATGTATTCTAGGTTCTTCATCAATAGAGAATCATCTTTATTTGTTAGAGATTCTTAGTCAATGGTATCCTTCAATACATAAAATTCTCTTAGTCATTATGATTACCATACTGGTTTTAAAGCCACTCAGTGGGGCACTTGAAGTTTATTGTCATTCAGAAGGACATGGATTATTTCAGAGTTGGGATCGTACCCGCAGATGGGCTACCTATGTATCCTTTATTTATAGAAGGAATCATAACCCACGTAGTTCGAGTAAGGGAGTATGATGTTTATGCATGATTGATGGCTCAAAGAAATATGTCATGATTACTTTTACACTCTAAGATCATGTGAGTCATGCTCGGTGCGAGAAACAAGAGGTATTGGTGAAACCAGACAATTGTTCCACAAAAGATGCAATGATGTGGGGATTATGCATGTATGAATGCCCAAAATAGATGAGGATTAAGATTTACTTCAGGGAAGAAATACAGGAACAAGGTCCATAAAGGTATATGTACTTCATGGAGATTTGGGTACTCTAACTTGGGGCTTACTCCTGAGGAAGATGCTCAAATTAGGAGGGAACTCATGATTGGGTTTTACTCCTGAGAAGGAAGCCCATATCAAGAGTAAATTAAGACTGGTTAAGAGAAATTAAGACTAGGGCTTACTCATAAGAAGGAAGCCCAGGTTAAAGGGGTTTGGAAATTAAGGGACTTGGGGCTTACTCCTAAAGAGGATGACCATATTTGAGTCTGGGGACTACTCCTGAAAAGGAAACCAAGGTTAAGGGAATTAAGGTTGAGGATTCCTCCATAGGAGTAAGCCCCAGTCATAATTCCCCAAATTTGGGCATCCTCCTCAGGAGTAAGCCCCAACCTTAATTCCCTTAACCTGGGTTTCCTTTTCAGGAGTAATCCCCAATCTCAAATATGGGCATCCTCCTTAGGAGTAAGCCCCAAGTCCCGTAATTTCCAAATCCCTTTAACCTGGGCTTCCTTCTCAGGAGTAAGCCCTAGTCTTAATTTCTCTTAACCAGTCTTAATTTACTCTTGATCTGGGCTTCCTTCTCAGGAGTAAAACCCAATCATGAGTTCCCTCCTAATTTGGGCATCTTCCTCAGGAGTAAGCCCCAAGTTAGTGTACCCAAATCTCTATGAAGTACATATACCTTTATGGACATTGTTCCTGGATTTCTTCCCTGAAGTAAATCTTAATCCACATCTATTTTGGGCATTCATGCATACATAAGCCCCACATCATTGCATCTTTTGTGTCACAATTGTCTGGTTTCACAAATAACTCTTGTTTCTCACACCGAGCATGACTCACGTGATCTTAGAGTGTAAAAGTAATCATAACATCTTTCTTTGAGCCATCAATCATGCATAAACATCATACTCCCTTACTCAAACTACATGGGTTCTGATTCCTTCTCTAAATAAAGGATATGTAGGTAGCCCATCTGTGGGTACGATCCCAACTCTGAAATAATCCATGTCCTTCTGAATGAAAATAAACTTCAAGTTCCCCACTAGGTGGCTTTAAAACCAGTATGGTCATCATAATGACCAAGATACTTTTATGTATTGAAGGATACCATTGACTAAGAATCTATAACAAATAAAGATGATTCTCTATCGATGAAGAACCTTGAATACATATAAAAGATTCTCTAAATTTCCTACATATCAATCATTGATTTTCAGATCTAAAGGAAAGCTCATTTTATACTTGGTAATGTAATAAGGATTCACTAACATAACTTAATTCAATAAAGAGAGTCCCAGAGTAGACAATAATTCCCCTAAAAAAGGTGTGATGAGTCCGACCTCCCATCCTCTCGACCAATGCAAATTCCTAAGCCTTATCAGTCCACAACTAATGATCACCTACCTTTGGAAAGTAGGTCCAAATGGATATGGAATCATTGGATGTTTCCGGTTCTACGAACAAACCCATTAGAAACCAATTGGAATGTTTGAACCTTCAATCAACGAGGTCATCCCCAATTCCAGAGGAAACAGAAACCTTCTTATACAGCATGGCCTTATAGATGTCCTCTATGAGACTAATAAACTAATTATTATTGTAAATGAGACTAGTAAAACCACTACTGAATATAAAGATGCTCCCCAGAATGTGTTATTTAAAGCACATAACTCTTTATTACTATCTGTAAAAGATAAAGTTTTAATATAGTTTTCTTTAGAGTCTACTCCTACTAGTATTGGGCTTAAGCTAGAGAAATTATACATGACTGCTTCC
Organism: Viscum album; assembly: GCA_963277665.1. Lineage (NCBI taxonomy): Eukaryota > Viridiplantae > Streptophyta > Magnoliopsida > Santalales > Viscaceae > Viscum > Viscum album. The sequence continues at coordinate 452,966,881 of OY728141.1, read as the reverse complement.
CTAGTTGGTAATATTTTTAAAAAACATCACATGTTCACATTCAAAATGAAACATGGTAGTTCTATTAAAGCCCATATTGATGAATTTAACAAAGTAATGTTAGATTTTTCCAACATTAATGTAACTATCCAAGATGAGAATCAATTAGTGATCCTTTTAATTTCTCTTGATCATAATTATAGCACTTTATTTGAAACCATGATGTATGGTCTTGACATAATAACCCTTGAAGAGGTTAAGTCATCCCTCCTTTCTAAATAACTACACTCCAACCCTAAAATAAAAAGGTGAGGCAGATATATTCTTTAATATGGGTAAACCTCAAAAAATGTAAAAGAAACATTTTTCTAAGGAAAATTATAAGAATAATAAGAACCTTAATCCTAAAAATGACTCTAGGGAAATAAAGGTCACTTACTTCCATTGTGGAAAACTAGGGCATACTAATCCTGAATATAGGAAATTGAAATATGGTTTATAATCCAAACAACCCATTGACCATTCCCTTCTAGTTGACTTAAGATATGACACTACTGAAGTCTTAAATGATTCCATCTATACACTTAATAAAGACTAGTTCATTGACTCAGGATATTCCTTTCACATGTGTCCTTTTAGAGATTCATTTCTAGAATTGATTGAAAGGGTATAAGGATATGTAATATTAGGAAATAATAAGAGGTGCAAGGTTGAGGGAAGATGTTCATTTTTGATAGAACTAGATGATCATTCCATCATCACTTTACTTGATATAATCTGGGTTCCCAGCCTTCATATAAATTTAATCTCCTTAGGGGTCCTAGATAAAAAATGGTTTACCTCTAGATCTAAAAAAGTTTGTCTTAAGTTCTCTAGAGGATCAAGAAACATCATTAAGGGATCTATTACTAATGTGATGTATGTCTTGAATGGAAATACAAACTCAAGTAAATTGGGTAGTTTCTAAAACACTAACACTGATAGTATTATGCTATGGACTAGGATATGTGGCATGTTAGCTCCAAGGGCTTAGAGGAACTCAACAAGAAAGGGAAGTTCAGTGATATCACACCTACCAATATTCAATTCTGTGAAGATTGTGTGATGGGTAAATGTAAGAGGGTTAATTTCAATAGGTCCTCCTTTAAAGCTTCCAACCCCCTTGAATACATCCATTCAGAACTATAGGGATCAGAAAGAACCACTTCTCATGGTGTAGGTTCATATTTGTTTACCTTCATAGATGACTTCTAAAGAGAATTTTGGGTTTACATTCTTAAAAAAAATTGATTTCTACCAAAACATTAAAACTTGGAAATATTTAGTTGAAAACCAAACTGGAAATAAAATCAAAACCATGAGAACTGATAATGGTTTGGAGTACCTATCCACTGAATTCATTCAATTTTTTGAATCAAAAGGTATTAAAAGAAATAATATTTTTAGGGAAACCCCCCAACAGAATGGCCTTTCATAGAGGATAAACATATCAATCTTAAAAATATTATAAATCATGATTACATGCTTGGTTCTCCCTAAATATTTCTAGGTAGAGGCATTTAGTACTTCTGTTTACCTTATTAATAGGTATCCCTCATCTTAAAATCAATTCAAAATACAAGAAGAATTGTGGAATGGTAAGCCTCCTTCAAACACCTACTTGAGATTATTTGGTTGTAAAGATTTTTATTATGTTAAAACTGATAAATAAGAACCAAGAGTACTTAAATTCATATTTTTTTGTTATCTTGAGAGTGTAAAGGGTTATAAATTTTGGGTTGATATGTTGGGGTTACCATAGATACATTATAAGTAGGGATGTAGTCTTCCATGAATCCTCTTCTCCCAAAACCAAGGTTGCCACATCTGGCGGTAGTGATCCAGACCTTGAAAAGGCTGATGAAAATGAGCCTCTAACTCACTTTGAGGTTGATGTTCACCCCAATTCACTTTATCCTCAGCCCATTGATGTGGTTGGTTCTGAGTCTAGTTCTTGTTCAAATTATGAATTTGAACCTTCTCCTATTAGTATGGATTATCAATTGACCCGAGACAGAGAAAGCAGAGTGCCAAGGCCTCTTTCTCGGTTCATAAAATATGATATGGCTTCATATGCCTTTCATGTGGCCCATGATCTTATAGATTATGGTCCTAAAACCTATAGACAAGCCTTAAATGACAGAGACTCAAAGTAGTGGTATTTTTATATGAATGAAGAAATACACTCTTTAGGAAAAAAACACATGGACCATTGTCAACAAACCACCTAATGCTAATATAATTAGTTACAAGTGGATTTATAATAGAAAAAAAAAGAAAATAGCGAGGGAAAAATTAATTATAAAGAAATTTTAGTTTCAAGGGTTTCTTTCAAAGATAAGGTATTGATTATTCTGAATTTTTTCCCCTATTGTTAAGAATTATTCTATTAGTCCTTTACTTGCTTCTGCTACCTATAGTGATATTCACATTGAACAATTGGATGTTAAAACTTATTACTTACATGGGGATTTAAATGATAAACTCTATATGAAACCACCTAATGGATATTCTAAGGAATTAAAATTAAATCAAGTGTGCCTTTTAAATAAATCATTTTATGGTTTAAAGAAAGCATCTAGGAAATCATAAAATAAATTTAATTCCTTCATGTTAAATAAAAAAATTTCAAGGATCCAATATGATACGCTTATCTATTTTAAACTATTTATGACATAAGCTCCCACGGTTTATGATGATGTTCAATTTATTTCTAAAATTCCTTATCCTAATATTATTAGTATAATTATGTAATTTATGATTTTCAACAGACCTGAAATTTCTTATGCAATCTATACTTTAAGTAGATTTATGGCCGCACCTGGGAAGACACATTGTCATTCCCTTAAGTGGATTCTTTGATATCTCTCATGTAGTTCAAAACCATCTTTGTGTTATTGTAATGACTTGACTCATATTTGACCCCGATCCGAAACTACCCTAAGCCCGCCTCTATAGAAAAATGGGTGGCGACTAGCGTCAAAGGCTCAACAAAAATGGGGAGGCCTTTTACTAAGTACGTTTACACACACACGAATCCAACTCGATGCAAAAGTGAAGAGGGAAAAGAAAAGTAAAAGATGCAACCTGGTGTAAAGATAAATAAACCATACATGCATGGACCACGAACACAGTACAAGTAAAGTAATGTAAATAGAACAAAAAAATGGGGAAAATACATGCCCAAATAGTATAGTGTCCCAACCTGATAGAAAAATGAAAGGGAAACTATGGAGGAAGCCCTGCTCTAAGAATCCAACTATGAACACTACACGTGGTCTAGGTTCCTATTGTCCTGAGCTCCTAGATGTCTTGTTCAAACTTGTTCATCATCTGTAAAAGGCATGATATGTGTAGTAAAATCCCATGTAGGGGTGAGTATAAACATACTTAGTAGGATGCCCTGAAAAGGAGGGGGTAGTAAGAGACACAAAGGAAAGGAAAAATAGTAGATAGAATAAGGTGTAGTAAATGAGTGTAGCTCAATCCAAAAAATAAGTGAATTTTAGATAGACACAAGGAGATAGAAACAGTGAGGTGATGAACTTCTTGTCGAGTCTTCACTATCTCTATTAGGAGAGGAGACTCTTCCAACCATGAAAATCTTGACATGCAAAGCATGTGGCATACCCTACACATGTCTTCACTGCTCCTAGCAGGAGAGTAACCAAAACCCAAGGAGTGGGTGCTGTAATAGGGTGTAAATATATATATATGTATTCTCAAACCAACAAAATCAAAATGAGAGAGAAAGGGGATCTCCTTATCAAATATCAGACTAGGTAAAGAGTCTACAATAGTTCCAGGAGTAACCACCATTTATGCCCATCGTCCCAAAAATCTACCCAGAACTTTGATTCAAAAAGGGCCTCAAGCACCACACCTTGATACTATCTTCTTTAGATGGGTCTATATCAATGACACGGTTTTATGTTGCATCACAATGATGCATCTCGGTGGGGAAAGTGCCTCTCTTAATCATGAGTCCAGGATTTCATCAAAGTATATCTCATCTTTGATCTCGTGGATCCGAGTTCACCTCAAGTTGAGGACCCTTCCCTAGCCTATCTAGAGGGTGTCCCTATAATTGTCACCAAGAACCCATGCCCATCCTGGGTGGAGGGTGATACTTGTGTATCTCTGAGGACCCATGCCTTGCCTGACTGAAGGGTGCCACTCTTGTAGGTCTAGGACCCATGCCCAGCCCGATTGAAGGGTGTCACTTAGAAAACTATGATATAGTTGTCTGATCATTGTTGCCATCGAACACATCCTAAGAAATAATCATTCTTGGAACACATCACATTGTAGTCTGAAAGCCGAAATCAATGTCACCATCATGCTCCACATAGAAAAACACATGGGATAGGCTATTCACATGACCAAAACGGGCAAATGGTGAAAAGGGTGATTTTCACCGCAAGACACCTGAACGAATCCAAGTGGGGCCCACATATTGACCCCAAAGGTCAAGTTCTCAAATTTATCCTAAAAGGTCTATCTCGAATATAGGAATGCACTTCCATAGACGGCACATCAAATAGAAGTCTAGTTTGAAAGATATGGGCATTTGAATATTCCAGAAGGGGGTTCTAGGGCCAGTGGACTGACTCGTGGTCAACCGTCACAGTCCATGTCACGGATGTTGCCACGGTGGTTGACCGAAAATTGATTATGGTTGAACCAAGTCCGAAACAAGATCTAACTTGGGTCTGACCAGGGATCTGATCGTGGTCTGACTCGGGATCTGACCTGGGTCCGACCCGATGAGTCGAATCCATCCAACGCAGCCCAGCTCACTCGCCAATGTGGGTCCAGCCAGCACATTGATGTAGGTCCATCCCATGTTTTGGTCTCCAGCTGAGTCAACACGGCTGGCCGGCTATGGGTCTTGTAGTGCCGGTCTCCACCTGGGGTCGCGCGGCGTGACCCCGTCCAGCCAACCGTCGGGCTACGTGGCCCAGCCACAATGCGGCACCACCACCACTGATCATGAATTCTCCAGCAGATCAAGGAACCTTGAAATGGCACCTTCCCTACAATGGAATTAGATCTTCTATCCACCGAAGATCATGAGCTCCCAAAAAATTTCAGCCAAAACCCAAAAGAACGGATGCAAAAAAGGCTATTTAAACATAGATCGATGGTCGTGTTCATACGTCCATTGATGATTCAGGGTTATTATTGACAAAGCAAGTGGATATGGACTAAAAATTGATTAAAACTTGAATCAGAACTCAAAATGTGACAAATCCTACCTTGTAACGGGCCTTCATCGTTGGCGATACGTCCACGGTGCTCCTACCTTGATCCAATAGAGATTTGTAAGAGTTTTCTCCTCGATCTGGTGAAGAACGATGAAGAACACCTTTGAGAGGATAGAGAGAGAGCTTCTAGAAAGAGAAATAGATTAGGGATAACCCTAATCCCATCTTCTTAAATTCTATTTATAGGGGCTCCAAAACAGCATGGAATCTGAAATCGTCGTGCCACCGCATTTTATGTCACGCCTAGGTAAAACATCACATTCTAAACTCAACGGCAGTATTAGATTTCCAATCTGAGCCTCCTCTTGAAAGTTATTTATCTCGACCCGAGGGGTAAAATAATTATTTTTAATTATTTTTTTACCCCTGGATAGCATTTTCTATATGATATCACACAGACAAAATTTATGCCTCACCTAGGGTAAACACCACATTTCAGACTCAACTGTGGCCTCAGATTTCTAATACGATCTACCATTTAAGAGTTATCCTGCTTCTATTACGTGCATAGTATAAAATATACATAAATTTTATATAATTTATTCCGGACACACTAGACCTCAAAATTTCATGTTGTCTGAACACCTAACTCTATAAATATATATATAAATATTTTAAAGTGTTACAAGGTGAAAACCATGTCTCTATAGTTATGGTCAAAATATTGATGATTCAGAAATTCTAGTTGGATGTTTAGATGATGACTATGCAGGTAATATTGACACTAGAAAATCTTTGAATGGATATGTGTTCACTGCCTGTGGTGGCCCTATCTCTTGGAAATGCAACATGTAGTCCATGGTTTCCCTTTCAACCATAGAATCTGAGTATAATTCACTTACTGAGGCAGTAAAGGAAGCCTTATGTCATAAAGGATTTTCTTTTGAACTTAAGCCTTTTAATTAAGTTATAAATGTTTACTCTAATAGTCAATTAACACTTCATTTGTCCAAAAATTTAGTTTTTTATAGTAAATTGATGAACATAGATATTATACTACACTTTATTAGAGATATTATAGAATCAGTAACTGTGTGTGTTAATAAGATACACATTGATAAAAACTCAGATGATAGTTTGAATAAAGTTGTGGTATTATCTAAGTTCATGTTTTGTTTAGATAGGATGGAATCAGTTCCTATTGTACAACTATAAGTGTAAGAACATCACCAATTTCAGTTGAAAATGTTGTATTTTTGTGAATTAAGGCGTCCATTTTTTAGTTTTCATGTTGAAATTATTCCTTGCTTATATTTATTTCATTTATATTATTTTAATACATTAAACTTTATTATTATTATTATTCTCAATTTATTATAATCTTATGGGCCTATTTTTTTTGTTTGGGATCATTTTGAGGTTGTGTATTTGGTTGGCTCATTGTTTTGACATGCTTTATCCCGCCTACCACCTTGGCAATCCAGGGAATTTTTTTCCGTCACTGTTGGTCATTGATCAATGTTATTTACCTTTCAATAATCACCATCATTTTGTTTGGTAAGTTTCATACACTGAAGGATCAGTTGTTCATGAAGGTTTCAAGTCACTTTCCACTTGGCTATGCTATTATGTTGTTCAGGGTTTTGTCAGGGGATTTCATCACCCCTAGCTGAAAAATTGAATCAACAAACAGATCCAAAAGTTTTTTTCTCACCCTCATCACTGGTTTCTATGATCCTCTATCAAGCTATTTCAGGTTTATGTAGCTTCTTCCTTAGCATAGGATTCAATCTGGTGCCCTTCTAACCTCCATGCATACCGCTGGTGTGCAGTCCTTGGGGGAATCTTCATCAACGCTCTTCCATGTGAAGAAGTACGGTCAACATTAAAATTCAAGGACCATGACCATAGATCTAGAGTGATCTTTCCTCGGTGAGTCCAAATGGAGCAGCAACATCATATTTCTCAAAGCTTTGAGTGATAGGGATGGCCAGACCTTTTTCTTATGTTGTATGTTTCTTTGTTTATCTCGTTTATCAGAATGTTATTTTCGGATTACTAAAGTTTTACTAAGGCATTTTTTGTTGATATTTTTTTTATTTGTTAGACCTATTTTATTTCTTTCAATCATTAATAAAAGCGTGTGTTGGGAGGTGTTCTTGATATTCACATAGGGCCCCACGGGACTGAAGCATGTAAATCATGGTGTTTATTTCTCTTTCTTTTATTTTCTTTCATCATTGTTATTCTATTTTTGTAATCATTGTATTATTATAGCATTAAATCATTCATTCTTATTCTATATTAGTGTTATGTTACTGTCCATTACACTATTCCCCTTCACACCCCTAGATAATGGATGATTGAATGCAATAGATTTTCAAATCATCCAAGAATAAGTTACGTCTTTTCATGTTAGCAATATGGTAGAAGGATAGGAATTCCATATTGGGAAGAATGCCTATGAATATATTCCACAAGAAGTAGCATATGTTTGGGAGAAATTTATTTTCCAATTCATTTTCCAAAACCCATCCCCATCTTCTACATGAGCATCAAGTGCGAGTCTATGTATCGATTTATCATAATAGGATCCTGAAATGTCCTTTCTCCAAAATATACAATCTTGACCCACATCCATCACATATAGAATGATAAGAATAATCATTTCATCCCTTTCATTGAACTAGGAATCAATTTTATCCATGTAGTAACTGTTATCTACATCATTAAAAAGGAAGCAGAAAGTGGAATTCATAGATACATGTATTGTTGTGGAAGTTTCCAGTATACAATATTTATCAAGCAACGAAGGAAAGTCTAGATGTTGACTTTCAAGCCATCCCTGATCCTCTAGACAATTCCTTTACAAAGTAAATTTCATTATCCTCATATGCTTCTCCAGACGAAGTTGGGATGAGGGCCTAAAAATGAATTACGGAAGTCCGAGTGGGGGTAATATTTTCCATAGAGAATCCACACTCAGAGAGATGAAGTTTAAACCATAATATGCCAACCTTGCTTAGCTAAAAGGGAATCATTAAAAAGTTTAATATCACATAATCCCATTCCCCTGTCCGCTTTGGGGGAATAGAGTGAGTTCTATGCAAGCCAATGGATTTTATTTCTTCTATTATTATGGCCCCACCATAAGTTGGCATTGCAAGAGTGAATTTGGTCAAAAATAACTCCAGAAAGGTTGAAAAGGGACATGACATAGCTCAGTATAGATTGAAGATCTGCCTTGATAAGAGTTTCTTTTCCCACTTTATAGATTCTTTTCAGAGTCTGTCCATTTATTTTTTTCTCAATTCTATCCAAAGTGAATGAGAGAATATATTTTTTATAATTTCTAACTATCGTGTGGAGAACATGGTATTTATTATGCTTATCAACCATTTGAATATCAGTAGCATGACTAATCTATGCTCTCTTACTCAGTGGAACACCAATAATGAAATAAATTTTCAATTTGGCCTGATTAACCACCTATATAAAATCCTTCTCATAAAGAAAAATCAAATGAAAAATATTCTAGCATTCATCACGTGTGTCTCTTGATAAGAAAAGAATGTCATCTGCAAAAAAAAAGATGAGAAATAGGTGGGCTATTATGACACAAATTTTCTCCATGAATAGTATTAGAATAAACTTCCAAAGAAATGAGATTGGAAAAAACATTATCCACTGAGATGAAAAGTAAAGGGTAAAGGGGGTCTCCCAGGATAATTCAATGAGTGGGGGTAAATCCATGGGTGATTCCACCCTTGACATTGATCCTTAAAGAAATAGATGAAACACATTTCATGATCATCTCCATCCATTTTGAGCAGAACCCCATTTTAGTCATAAAAAATTGGAGAAAATATCATTCCACTCTATCATATGCCTTAATCATATCCAATTTCCAAGAAAAAGATCATTTTTCACAATAGAGCATGATTTCATAGAGTGAAACTCCTCATTGGCAACAATAGTGTTATCAGTTATGAGTCTTTTAAAAATAAAGACACTTTGATTCTTAGAAATAATAGAAGGTAACCACATGCATAGTCAATTGACTAATATCTTTTAAAAAATATTGTATGAAACATTGTATAAGTTAATTGGCTTGAAATATGAAGAAAATAGAGGTTTCCTAGTCTTTGGGATGAGGGTTATAAAGATATCATTGAGTAAGAATATATTAATTTTCATTAGAGTAGAGATGTCAGGGCCAATAATATTCTAGTATATCTTAAAGAAAAGGGCATGAAAGCCATATAGACCAGGGGATTTCATGGAATAGATTTTCTTAATATTCCTTAGGATCTCATCATCAAAAAATCCCTTGTGATTTGCAAATTCATTTCATCAATAATCACGGGTTTAATGCATATACCAACCACAGCCAAAATGGTGGAATCCCCTGTAGTGTAGATCTTCTGAAAAAAATATATAATTAAATCCTTTAATATTAGATGAAATTATTCCATTATGATATTAAATACAAGAAATAATGTTCTTGAGGCACCTGGGGGAAGCCTTCTGGTGGAAATATTGATTGTTCGCATTCCCTTATTTAATGTGAGCTTCACACGCGCGTATTTCCCAGAAACTCTCCTTGATGTGGAGGGATGATTTCATTTCACCTTTGAGGTAATTAATTCTAGATATAATAACATTAGTAGGATATCGCACAAGTAGTACATGTAACTGCCTTTCAATTGAGTCCCAAGGGCTTGTTGGGTTGGCGGTATTTATGGTTTCTCAAAGAATATAAATTAGAAGCAACCTAATGAAGTTTATTACCAGTGTTTGAATTACCCTCTTCCAGTATCAATGGAAAATTTCTTTTCATTCATTATTGTTCGCCAAGAAACATTCAAATCTGAAGGGTATCACGTGCCATAGGTTATGAAATATGTGACAAAAATCAATGATGATTGGAAAGTGGTTTGATGAAGCCGGTTTCAAGTGAGTAATATGGAACATCCTGAACCTATTGGTCTATTTCGTCGATCCCAGAAATCTGTCCAAGAACTCTGTAATGTATTTGTTTTTCGTGTTACCTCAAAACCAAGTGAAGGGACTACTGATATAACAAAGATCAGACAGCTCCTCCCTGAAGATCACATCCTGGAATCCCACTATTAAGGCATTATGTTTTCTGGCACCCCCACTTTTTTCATTCTGAAATAGAATCTCGTTGAAGTATCCACCAAACAGGATTGGACCAGACAATCTTTGTCGCAACAATCAATAAAGGTCCCAAGATTTCCACCTCTCATTTTTTGTTGGCCATCCATAAAAACCCATGAATATTCATGGTAGAGATGGGAACTCGTGTAAAGATTCTTCCACATGATTAGATGAGTAAGGTATGATTATAATGTTTAGTTTATCCTTCCATAAAAGAAACAGCCCACCCAAGTGTCCTCGGTAGGGGACCTGGAAGCAACCATGAAAGCCAATTTTGATTGTAATACCAATATCATCCTTACTTTCCAATATGTTTTTGGATAAGAAAACCATATCATGGAAACTTTTAGCACACTGACGTTGGAGCATCCGAACCACTCGTGAGTTTCCAAGCCCCCAAAAGTTCCAGGTTAGGATGATCATTGCGATAGACGAGGCTAGTTTAGATTAAAATAATATTGTCTTTAGTTATTAATTTATATTTATTTATCCAATTTTATTATAAATAAAATTATTTTATCTACTTTATTATTTTTATCAATTATTTTTATCATTCACCTCAGCTTCTCCATCTTTGGTGGCTACCGGCGGCGGCTGAGGTGCTCAGCAGTGAAGGGACTCGGTCGAGGCTTGCTCTTCCTAAGCGGCACGTTCGATGCCTAGAGGGCGGCGGGTAACTTGGCATGTGGAACTACAATTGAAGGCCAGTATGGGTTGTAAATCTGGCGACAGAGATATGGTGGTTCAAGGTTTTTCAGATCTGGGGTGGCGGCTTGCAGCTTCGGATTCTATTTGGCATTGGCAAGTAGCCTCAGTAGACAGTGGATCCTCTTGAGGTGGGTTTCAAGTGCAGCGGAATCTGTTCAATCGACGGTGGGCAGAGGGTCTAGCGGTGAGTGGTGGTTCTCTACTGGCCTGTGGCGAAAATATAAACTAGATAACTTAACTTAAATTAAAAACTAATTGAAAATATAAACTAGATAAATTAAATAATTTGATATTAGATTTATAAATTTAATTAAAACATTAAATTTAAAATAATTAAATTAATAAAATAAATTAATTTTAAAAATTAAAAATTGTAAATTAAAGTTATTATTTTAAGAATACGAAACATAAAAGATTAAAAATTAAAATAAAGTTTAATTAATAAAAATAATATATGTAAATAATAAATTCTTAATTAATAGAAGGAAAAAAAATTAATAATTCAATCAGAAATAAAACATAAAAATTAAATCAAAACTAATGAACCAGAAAATTAAGTAAGAAAAAATTAATAAATTAAACTATAAAATTATTAAATTGAAAATAATTTAAAAAGTGGCATAATTATTTAATTAAAACAACAAAATTGTTATAAAAAGATGTAGAAAATCATGTGATTTTAAGTCCACTTCAGATCCCCCCACACTAAATCATTGATTGTCCTCAATCAATTCTAAGATTTTTGTCTTTTTAAAACAGAAACAGGTTTATATAACATACAGTTCAAAATAAAGTATGTCAAGGTATTTAAGAATAGAGGAACAAAAACTAAGAGTCAGGCTTTTCAAATAAAAAGTTCATAAATGGTCATGCTTAAATTCAAAAACCAATTATGAGATTAAAGGAACACATAATCATTCACTGCTGAAAATGTCATGCCTCATATATGAATCCACTTAATGACTTAATTCAATTCAAGTCCAAGTCCTAATTCCAAGAGTGATAATAGGTTAGATAAAAGTTGAAATAACATCCTAACAGTATACACCTTCAACTTATTCATTCTCCCAGGTTCCAAAAATCGAAAATTTAAAATATTATTATCTTGAATCACTTTATTGATATAACTTAAATGATTTATATACAAGTTAATTTTCCTCTTTTTCATTCGGGTTCAGAATTATAATCACTTTCATGAGCTAATTTTTGACTATTAGGCACTTTATTTTTTTCTTTAAAAAAGTACCCAACCATGTAACTTGTACAAAACACTATGCAGAAGCATTTATTTGAAAAGTAAAAAGGGCTTACACACACGCACACATTGTGCCTAGTGTCTCAAATGTTCACTGTGGGTTCCCATTTTCAAAATTTACTCCAGATTCAAAAGACTTATAAGGCTACCAATTAAGTTGGATCCCTAAGGTGATTATTATTATTATTTCAATAAAAAGTGAGTCTCTAATGTTGATGTTCAAATTTATAGTTTCTTAAGGTTGAGATAATAACTCCATATATATTTGTCCCATATCACTCTCATTCTTAGTCCTTACATAGAATATTCATAAAACCAGTAAGAATCTTCACTCAACAACCATTCATCCTAAAAATTTTTAGATCCAATGAAACCTTCAACAACCAGTAAGTTATTTTCCATTAATAAATACTGAATTTAAATGCATAATGAATCATAAAGAACCTCATATTGTGAAAGAATTTTGAAAAAAAATTGATATTTTTTTTACCAAAAATTTAGAGGGATTTGATGAGCTTACATTAAAGCACAGATCAGATCAAAACATGAAGACACTCTCCCCTACACTTAAAACCCAACTTTGTTCCCAATGTAGAATTCAAAGGTGAAGAAAAAAATTGACTTTCAAATATCAAAATGGATTTTCAATTAAGCAGTTAATTAATATGTACAAGGGTCACATAGTAGCTCAAATAATTTGAGTTTGAAAAAGTAAATATTTTACAACAAATTCACATGCATTTTCATAAAATCCAGTGATAAGAATTTTTCAACTAAGTTTAAAAGGTATCATGTGAAAATCGAGTACACAGTGAATTGGGTGGATGCAAGTTTGAAAAAATGATTCAATTATATTTTCAACAGTAAGTGAAAGTGTATTCTAAACACTGATTAAAGAAAAATTTAATCACTTAAAAGCAAAAATCTAGGGATACAACTCCCCCATGCTTAATTTCAAATAGTTAATGAATTTAAAAGTAATGTAGAAAATAAAAAATTATCATTAATTGCTTCTGAAAAAATTAGTCTTTACCAAATCCTCTAATGTCTATTCAATCTCTCATTGAAGTTCAAAATAAAAAAGTTCACTCTCCAAATCAATGACTATTGATTATTCTAGTTCAATTTCAGGTGGGGATAGTTCAGTTCAGCTTCAAGAAATTTAGAATCTAGATTGTTCAAATTTAAACAATTTTCCCTAGTTAAAACAACATTATTCTCTATTTAAGATGGCCAATCAATTGAAGGGTCTTTGGTAAAAGGGAAAAGAGATGAAAATTCATCAATTATTCTTTCATCAAATCAAATTCCTTCATCTTTGTCATCACACATCATTTCAAAGATTGATGGATTTAAAGTTTCAAAACAAGGAAGAGTGGTATTCAATTCAGGTTGAAGAACTCCAGAATCAATGATTTCTAAGTTATTGTTCACTTAAAAAATATTCCCAATTTACCTATGCACACATCAGTACCCCCTCCTGGTCCGACCTCCTCCTCACTGCGCCTCCCACCAGCAGTGCACCCTCCCAGCGTTGGTGTCCCCGCGGTCCGACCTCCTCCTTACCGTACCTCCTCCCAGCGACGCACCAGTGCTCCACCCCTGCTCCCTATTACAACCCACACCAGTTGAACCCCCCTACCACTCCTTTATTTTGGCCATCCGACCTCCTCCCTCTCCTTTTCTTCAGCCAACGCGACTGACCCTGGTGACCTCCTCTCCCTCCATCACAATGCACAAACTCGCCTCCCCTGCTCTCCCCTTCCCAGTGCCCTCCATCTTGTCGACACGAGTTCTCTGATCTAGCGACCTCACCTCCAATATATTTTTATTTTTATATTTGGTGTTTCTTTTAATTTAGATAAACCTCAATGCATTGAGGTTGTTTTTTGCGCATTTTTCTCATTGTCTAGGGTGTGCATTTGGTCTGTGGGGCGTTGTTCCTCCTTCCGTTGAGGTTCCGTCACATCTTCTCTTAGTTTGAGGTAGGTGAATCCAGTTATCCCTTCCAATGCATTCCTTTGACACTTGAATTCTTCAAATTATTTATTTTATTTTATTTTCATCTTTATATTACTCTTAATTGGCCTAGTATAGTGTTTTAAATTTTTTAGGAGTTATTAAGAAAATAGTTTTAGTGAGCTTCCTTGAAGCGTTTCAAGGCCATTTTTCAGGCCATAATTAATATCTAAAAATCAAATAAACCTCCCTAGTAAATAACAATTAATCCAGTTATGTGGGGTGTCCTAACCGCATGGTCAACCCACGATCCCGCTCCTTACGCAGTTTCTCTGTGTATCTTAATCGTCTGGGAGTGTTGTATCGCAACCCTTATCGGCCTTTATAACCTAAATATTATCCCTATGTTTCCTTTTCTCGATCATCCTGATCGGAGTACCCTTCCTCCCGATGAGCTGTACCCCCATTACGAGGTTTTACTTTTGAGTTCTGTGGATTTCCCACCACTCCTGTTTTCTAGTTTACACGTGAGGACTTAACGTCGATCCTTGATCATCAGGTAGGGGTTTCACCTTCGTCTCTCCTTTCTGTGTATCTTTCCGGGTGGGTACGCTACTGTATCTATATAATTGGATGAACCAAACTTAATGAAGATAATAAACGGATTCTAAAGAATGAAGGGGATGGGTGTGATCTATGATGCTGCTCTGTTTTTCACCTCTTTCATGATTAATGGTTTCTGAATTGTGCGGGCTTACGCCTACTAAAAATCATGGTCGTTGGTGGTCTTTCTTTGTGCATTAATAAACCCTTACCCCTTGTGATGTTTAAAAGGCTTGTATTTTGGTTTTAAACCTTTTGATGTGTAAAGGAAATTGATTAATCACGTATATTCACCTAAATAAATTGGAAGCACCAGGATCAACTCATTTTCTATGATAACCCCGGTTTAAGACCATTGGAATTGAAATCATGGAGTGTGTTAAATCTTTTAAATCTGAAAATACATGTTGAGTCTGTCTTGTGTTGGTAGTGTTGGTTTGGTTGTTTGCTCTGCAGGCCGTTCTCAAGTGACTGTATGGTTTTCTTGGATGGGGGCTTAGATTGCTGGGGGTGATGTGGGTGAGGATGGGATCCTCTGTTTGTATCACGAATTGGGGTGGGATCCTCATTGTTGAGAAACCATTGGATCCTAGATTTTGGGGACATGGGGATGTATCTTGGGGTTCTCTTTAGTTCCAGTACTTCGAGGGATCTCACTTATCCCTTTGTTGTTGTGACTTTACAAGAGAATCGGGTGTGAATGCTTAAATTGATGTTTGATGTAACTTTTTCCCTTGGTTTTTTCTTATGCTGTTAGTTGCCTAGTAGTGTAGAAACTTATTTAAACATTATTACTGAACATGGAAGCAAGGATGGGACAAATGGGGATTTGGTTGATGTGAGTTATGACTTGGGCATGGGTGTTGTTCTTTTCTCTTATGAACGAATATTAAGGATAGTGTTATTTAGTCTGGATGAAGAAAAACCTATATTGGGTGAGTTCTTGTAACCTATACATATATTTGTAGTTTTTGTGTTTCTTATTCGCACCCCACCCAAGTTGAGCACTTAGTTCCAAACACCCCTTCACAGGGAAGGGTGTTTTTCCAACACTCCTATGAGTGGCTGGTTATTAGCTCCTTTTCATCTCCCCTTCCAGAATATCCCAAGACTCTTCGGGTAGGCTGTGATGGTTTGAAGTCCATTATTAGTTCCAGAATATTTGGGCAGGGTAGTGTGGTGGTTTTCCCAGGTGTGTGCGGGCAGGTGGTTTCCCAAGTATCATCGGGATGAGGCCCATGTGTCTTCGGGCATGGCAGTAGTTCTTCTAGCCCAGGTGTCTTCGGGCGTGGTAGTGGTTGTTCTATCCTTGGTGTTTGCAGGCGTGGTTACATGTGACAGTTGTGGCCTAGGTGTCTGGGGGCGGGTTAGCAGTTGTGGCCCAGGTGTCTGCGGGCGGGTTAGCGGTTGTGGCCTAGGTGTTTACAGGTGGGATGTGTGGTTGTGGCCTAGGTGTGTGCGGGCGAGTGTGGCAGTGGGACTATGGTGAGAATGGCAGGATTGGTTTGATGTGTAGGATTTCTTCAATAAATAGTGGGAAAGTGGCGCGGGGTACCCAAACATCGATGTGCTATTACTATACATTACTTTTGATTTGCGTTATTTGGGGAGTGTGCCTTGGTGAGGCTTGGGTGGTTAGTTTCCTTGTTAGGTGCTGAGTTATCTCTTTTCTCACAGGGCATTAGTATGCCTCCCCACTTGTGTAGGAGAGTCTTTGGTTTTTCCCTACTGAGTATACTTGTATGCTCACCCTACGTATATAAAACTGCTTTCAGGTTTTCGGGAAGACTTCAAGGATCGTGTTGGACCGTACTAGCTCAGACCTTATGGCAGACCATCACAGTTGCTTTTGTTCTTTCTTTTTGGTATTTTTCTTTTTAGTCTCCTTATACTTTGTGGATTTTATTTTGTAACATTCATTGGGAATGGTTCTTGGCTTTACTTTCACTTCCAGCTTTGGTGTTGTGGGATTTACTATCTTATCTCCCGATCCTATTAAAAGAAAAAAAGGGTAATGCCTTCCATTTATTGTGTAATTCTATACCCTTGGTGTTGGTCTCCACTTCAAGACCTATGGAAGGCAGGTTTCGGGGGTCATTATCTCTCCTTAAACTTAAAGAAGGAAGGGTCTGGAAATCTGTTGAACCTTTCCTCATTTTGGTGAAGGCGCGTCGTGACAGAATGGTATCAGAGGTGTGCAGGTTAAGAGATAGGATGGAGTCTGGAGTTAGAAATAGTGATGATTGCATGGGATGGTAGGGAAATAGTGTTGGGTGATATTGGTGCGTTAATTAGGCCAGGGAAGACCGGCTAAGACACAGGATTTTAGGGCCCCCCGTGATCCGATGCAAGGACTATGGACCTACCAAACGGCCAAGTGAGGCTACACTGATTGCAGGGTAGAGACCCTAGAAAAGGTACATGCATCATAATGACTTGTGTTCTCATGTTTCTAGGTGTTCTAGGGATTCAAAAAGAAATAAAAAAGTCAAATAAAGTGTAAGGACAGTATTCTGCACTACTTGGTCTTAGGCATTCCTTGTTTACCTTGCAGCTATGGCACCTAGGAGACGACCGCGAGTTGTACGGGCGATCAAAGCCTAGGAGGATGACTTGGCCGATCGGTAGAGGGCTGATCGAGAAGAGGGGGATGAATAGTGGCAGAATACGCTTCGATCCTTCCAGTAACAAAACCTCAAGAAGTACGAGGGCAACACCTCTAACATGAAGAAAGAGGGATGGCTAGAGGAGTTGGTGATAGCCTTTGGCCTGATCTAGGCTCTGACCGAGTACTGTGTCCCTCTAGTCATCATCCAGATGTAGGGAGCAGCGTGTCGGTGGTGGATGATCTACCTGGGGGAGAGGAGAGAGGCTGAGGTGGCATGGGCTGATTTCGAGAAGGAGTTTCGGGTGGAATTACTCTCTTCTACGATGAAGGCAGAAAAGAGGCAGGAGATACTCTCCCTCCAGCAGTGGAGCATGTCGGTAAGGGAGCTGAGGATCAAGTTCAAGGATCTCCTCCGCTTTTCTCCAGACCTCTTTCCGAATGAGGAGTCTTGGGCAAGATGTTTAGAGGAGGCGCTCTGACCTTCCCTCCAGTACGTCGTTACCCCCTTCACCTTGCCGACATACTTGGGGGTCCATAAGAAGGCAGGGGTGGTAGAGAGGATGCACACACTAGGCGGTGTGTCACGAGAGGGGATTCAGCTAGGCCCATCAAAGGGAAAGGCCTTCAGCACCAGACCTCCAGCATCGGGACCCTCTAGGTTCTGACCAGCAAGGAGCAGGCCGCAGCAGTTCCAGTTCCATTCCCCTGGTCCTCGCCCTTTCCCTTCGGGCCTAGGACCGAGGTGCTTCATCTGTGGGAGCCATGTACATCTCCAGAATCAGTTCCTGGACTGATTTCAGTACAGCAGTGGCAGATAGGCCCAGCACCCGCCCCAACAGCAGCTTCCGACTAGGCCCTTTCAGCAGCAACAGTAGGGGCAGCGAGCTCTCACTCCTCTGAGGGCAGACATTGCAGGGGGAGGCCGACCTCAGGGTGCTCCTCAAGGACCTCGACCAGGGAATGGTCTGGGAGACAGCCGATAGCCGAGGGGAAGAGGAGTTGGGTGTGGGCAGTTGCACGCTGCAGAGGTAGTAGTTACATCGGGACTGGAGGTTGTTCGAGGTACGATCAGTTTGTTCAGTACCCTTTCTTACACCTTGTTCGATACCGGAGCTTCTCACTCCTTTGTTTCACCCGGTCTGGCCCGTGCTCTGGTTCTGGATGCTGAGAGACTTCCAGTACCCCTGGTGCTGGGCACACAAGTCAGAGGTCAGAACGACTTGTTATATGTTTGTAGAGGTTGCAAGCAGATGATAGGGCCACATCAGTTAGTTAGGGGTCTACTACTGCTACAGATACATCCATACAATGTCATCCTAGGTATCGATTGGTTGTTCTCTGTGTGTTCCATCATCGACTGCTTCCGAGGAAGGGTTGTGTTCTCTGAACTAGGTAGCCGACGTGTTACTTTCACCGGAGAGCGGAGTGGCCAGAAGGGCAGCAGGCGAGAGAAACCCCTCCTCTCCTTGTTAGCTGAGTTGTCAGTAGAGTCAGTGGATGCTGAGATGGTGGAAGTACCAGGGATCATCAGTGAGTTTATGGACGTCTTCCCTGAGGAGGTGAAGACTCTACCCCCTCAATGTGATATCGAGTTTGGGATATACTTGCAGCTTGGTGCTCGTCCGATTTCGATGGCTCCCTATCAGATGGCGCCTACAGAGCTATGGGATTTGCGAATTTAGATCGACGGTCTGATGAAGAAGGTTTTTGTTCGACCGAGTGTGTCACCGTGGGGTGCTCCAGTCTTGTTCACGAAGAAGGAAAATGGTGGTCTTAGGTTGTGCATATACTACAGGAGGCTGAATTAGGTAACGGTCAAGAATCGTTACCCTCTTCCAAGGATAGATGATCTTTTCGACCAGCTTAAAGGGGCATGATGGTTATCGAAGATTGACCTGCGGTCTGGATATCACCAGTTGAGGGTGAAGGAGGGCGAAATCTCAAAGACGGCCTTCAGGTGAAGATATGGACCTTAGAGTTTGTATTCATGCCTTTCAGTGTTACGAACTCCCCGGCTGTGTTCATGGGACTTATGAAATCTGTCTTCCGGGAGGACCTGGATCGGTTCGTAGTTGTGTTCATCGATGACATCCTGATCTATTCAATATCAGCGGAGGACCACGCAGAGCATCTGAGGATGGTTTTAGAGGTCCTCCGACAGCACCAGCTCTATGGGAAGTTGTCGAAATGCAAGTTTTGGACGTGATAAGTACACTTCCTTGGGCACGTAGTGTCCGAACAGGGGGTAGCAGTAGAACCGTCAAAGGTTGAGGCGGTTGTTTCTTAGGAAGCACCCAAGAACGTGGCAGAGGTCCGTAGTTTCCTCAGGCTGAAAGGTTACTGTCGGAGGTTTGTACCCAACTTCTCTTGAGTTGCAGCACCTTTGACATCCTTGACCAAGAAAGATCAGGTTTTCATATGGAGTGAGCAGTGCAAGGCAGCCTTCAGCTATCTGAAGGAGAAATTGGTTAGTGCCCCAGTGCTGAGACTACCAGAAGAAGGGGTGGTGTATGAGGTGTTCTGTGATGCTTCAGGGCAGGGCCTCAGATGTGTGTTGATGCAGCGAAAAAGGATGATCTATTATGGGTCTAGGAAGCTACACCCTCATGAGCGTAATTATTCCACCCATGATCTGGATCATGCAGCGGTCATTTTTGCACTAAAGTTGTTGTGGCATTACCTCATTAGAGAACGCTTTGTGGTCTTCATGGATCACAAAATCTTGAGGTATATCTTCTCCCAGCGGGACCTAAACTTACGGCAACTAAGGTGGATAGAGTTCCTCCAGGATTACGATTTTGATATTTCCTACACCTCAGGGAAAGGAAACATGGTGGTTGATGCCTTGAGCAAGAAGTCACAGAGGGATGTGGTCTGAGAATCGGCAGACACTTGGAGGGTGATGGAGGAGTTGTCTACCCTTCACCTGGATGCTAGGATGGATAGTGGTAGAGGTTGCCTGTATTAGATGACAGTACAGTCTTCTCTATTACGTCAGGTGGAGGAGTCTCAGTGGGGAGACTCATAGTTTGAAGTGATGCGTGACTGAGTTGACCAGAGCAATGCTCCGGAAGGGTGGATGGAGGATGGTCAGAACCATATGCTTTTCCGAGGAAATTTGTTTGTTCCAGAGGTGATGTGCAGCCAAGTCCTTAGTGAGTTCCACAACTCACCCCTAGCAGTGCACCCAGGAGTTTCCAAGATGTACTAGGGTCTAAAGAGACAGTTTTGGTGGCCCGTAGTAAAGCGAGTAGTGGCATAGTTTGTGGCTAAGTGCCTAGTGTGTCAGCAGGTGAAGGCTGAACACCGTGTTCCAGGCGGGTTGTTGCAACCTTTAGATTTCCCTGAGTGGAAGTGGGATGACATCTCGATGGATTTTTTCATAGGACTACCCAAGGTGCAAGGAGGCTATGACGCCATCTGGGTAGTAGAAGACTGGTTGACGAAGTCGGCTCACTTCTTGGCGATTAAGGAGTCGAGTGGAGTGGATGCTCTAGCATGAAAGTATGTGGACGAGGTAGTGTGGTTGCATGGAGTTCTGAGTTCCATAGTCTCGGACAGGGATGCATGATTTACCTCATGAGTCTGGAGGGGATTGTAGCATTCTTTTGGCAATCGGCTATGTCTTAGCACTTCTTTCCACCCCCAGACAGATGGGCAGACAGAGCGCACCATCCAGACCTTGGAGGACATGTTGCAGGCATGTATTCTAGACTTTGGGGGATCATGGGTGCTACACTTGCCTATGGTAGATTTCTCCTACAATAATATCAATCACTCTACTATTGGCATGGTTCCATTCAAAGATCTATATGGAAGGACGTGCTGCTCACCCGTGTGTTGGACTGAGGTTGGGGAAGCAGGTGTTCTTGGCCCGGAGGTGGTGCAGAGCATGACAGAGAAGATTCATCTTATATGAGAGAGGATGAAGGCGGCTCGGGACTGACAGAAGTCATATGCCGATGATAGGAGGAGACCCTTGGAGTTTGAGGTTGGGGACCACGTATTCTTAAAGGTCTCCCCTCAGTGTGGACAGTGGAGGTTTGGCAGAGGAAGTAATCTTTCTCCCAAGTTCATCAGACCCTTCGAAGTGTTGCGATGGGTCGGTGAAGTGGCTTATCAACTAGCACTACCACCGCCGCTATTGAGGATACACGATGTATTCCATGTGTCCCAGCTCTGATGATATCTGCACGAAGATTCACACATCCTCGACTGGGGAG
The DNA here is from genome assembly GCA_963277665.1 of Viscum album. Taxonomy (NCBI): domain Eukaryota; kingdom Viridiplantae; phylum Streptophyta; class Magnoliopsida; order Santalales; family Viscaceae; genus Viscum; species Viscum album. The sequence goes on along the minus strand of OY728141.1, from coordinate 452,945,119 downwards.
GGCTAGATATCGAAGATGATGAAACCTTCATAGAACGACTGATCAAGATCGAGGATCGTAAAGAGAAAGCACTTCGTGGGTGAACCATTCCTTTGGTTCGTGTGTTATGGAGGCATGGTGGGCTTGAGGAAAGTACCTGGGAGAGGGAAGCACAGATGCGTGCCCAATACCCCAAGTTGTTTTGAGTTTTATCATGTTCTGTCAGTACTTGTTGCTGTGTAATGCTTACTTTGTCGGTTTTGGTTGTGCAGTTTCCTTTTCTGTGGATGTGTGTGTGAAGTGTCCTAAAGAATGGGGAGGGGAGGACCTGATCCCCAGTTAAGACGCATTAAAGTAGATGTGCCTAAACCCATGCGGGCGAGTCAGTGCCACCCAAAGTAGATAGTATCTTAACACGGAAAAAGGGAAACCCCTCTCCCACTGGACCGAACAGTTTGGCCCTTTTATTTTGCATGCAACGGGGAAGGAGTGGTAGGGAGTTTGTGTTTGTGTAGAAGGTAAGATGTTCCTATATTGGAGAGGTTCACTCCTGAGAGGTATCTTCCAGGGTGGTTGTTCGGATCCCCCCCCCTCCCTCCAGGTCTGGTTTTGATTCTCGAGGGCGAGAATGGTTTGAGAGGTATCTGATGTAATGACCCAGACCCTCATGACCGATCGGCGTGACCGATCAGTGGGACCAATCGGCGTGACCGATCGATGGGACCGATCGGTGTCACCCAGCCTTGGTGGGTTTTTCTTCTACAGCCTCCCCCGTAACCCCACTTTTAGGATTTTTTTTAACTTTTGAAGCGTTTCAAGGCCGTTTTTAAGCCCATAATTAATATCTAAAAATCAAATAAATATCCCTACTAAATAACAATTAATCCAGTTGTGTGGGGTGTCCTAGCCACGTGGTCAACCCACAATCTCGTTCCTTACGCAGTTTCTCTGTGTATCTTAACCGTTCGGGAGTGCTGTATCGCAGCCCTTATCGGCCTTTATAACCTAACATCTTATCCCTACGTTTCCTTTTCTCGATCATCCTGCTCAGAGTACCCTTCCTCCCGATGGGTTGTACCCCCATTACGAGGTTTCACTTTCGCGTTCTGTGGAGTTCCCACCACTCCTGTTTTCCAGTTTCCATGCAAGGACTTAACGTCGATCCTTGATCGTCAGGTAGGGGTTTCACCATTATCTCTCCTTTCTGTGTATCTTGCGGGGTGGGTACGCTACAGTATCTATAGAATTGGATGAACCAAACTTAATGAAGATAACACTACGGGAAAAATGGATAATAGCGACGGGGTATTTGCGACGGGAATTATTCCCGTCGCAAATACCTTACGCAAAGGCTTATTTGTGACGGGAAACTATTCCCGTCGCAAATAAGCTGTTATTTGCGATGAGTTTTTTTTACCCGTCGCAACTGGTTTGGCGCGAAATGCGCGCTAAACCGCGCGAAGTTTATTTGCAACGGGGTTCTAACCCCGTCGCAAATAACCGGCGGCGATTAAAGACTATTTGCGACGGGACTGCAGTCCCGTCGCAAATCTTCCGGCAGCAGGGGTTATTTGTGACGATACCCTTCGCAAATAATTGTTTTAATGCCGCCCATAATTAAATGCGGTCGGGGTTATTTGCGACGGGTCCCGTCGCAAATATCTTTATTTGCGACGGGAATCCCGTCACAATTAATCTAATCTATAAATACTGTCAACCGTTACAGTTTTTTCACTTTGAACTTCTTACGACGATCAGTTGTAAAAAAAAAATTCTGACTTCGAGGAGTCAGTTGGTGTCCTACAACTACAGCGGCTCGACACTGACATCAAGTTTAAGGTTTTTATCTGAATTTTAATTTAATATTTATTTTATTTATTTTATTTATTTTATTTATTTATTTTAAATTTTTATAATTTTTTTCTGATTCCTAATTAGAAATAATTATGAATAACTATTAATGATTAACAGTAATTAGAGACAATTAAACACTAATTAATTTAAAATAGTTAGCTGTAATTACAATTAATTAGCAGTAATTCTGAAAAATTAAAATTAATTTGAATTAATTAATAATAATTAGGAATAATTAACAATAATTAAGGTATTAAATTTGATTTGTTAGATTTAATTATTAGTAATTAACAATATTCAATAATTAAGTGACTGTAATTAGTAATTAATAACTTTAATTTTAATTAAAGATAATAATTAGAAATTAATGAATGTAATTAGTAGTTAATGAATGTAATTAGTAGTTAATGAATGTAATTTGTAGTTAATGAATGTAATTAGTAATTAATGAATATAATTTGTAATAATTGGAATAATTCAAAAAATATAGTAATAATTAGAAAAAATTAAAAATAATTAGTAATAAGTAACATTAATTATTAATAATTACTAATAATTAATAATAATTACCAATAATTACCAATAATTACCAATAATTAGTAATAATTAACAATAATTACCAATAATTAGTAATAATTGGTAATAATTAGTAATAATTATCAATAATTACCAATATTTACCAATATTTACCAATAATTGCCAATGATTGTCAATATTTTCCAATAATTACCAATATTTACCAATATTTACCAATAATTGCCAATAATTGTCAATATTTACCAATAATTAGGAATAATTACCAATAATTAGGAATAATTACCAATAAAATTAGGAATAATTACTAATAATTACGAATAATTACCAATAATTAGGAATAATTACCAATAATTAGGAATAATTACCAATAATTAGGAATAATTACCAATAATTAATAATAATTACCAATAATTTCCAATAATTACCAATAATTACCAATAATTACGAATAATTACCAATAATTAGTAATAATTACCAATAATTAGGAATAATTACCAATAATTAGGAATAATTACCAATAATTAGGAATAATTACCAATAATTAGGAATAATTAGTTATAATTAATAATAATTACCATTAATTACTAATAATTAAGAATAATTAACAATAATTACCAATAATTACCAATAATTACCAATAATTAGGAATAATTACCAATAATTAGGAATAATTACCAATAATTAGGAATAATTACCAATAATTACCAATAATTAGTAATAATTACCAATAATTAACAATAATTACTAATAATTAACAATAATTACCAATATTTACCAATAATTGCCAATAATTGTCAATATTTACCAATAATTTGGAATAATTTTCAATAATTAGGAATAATTACCAATAATTAGGAATAATTACCAATAATTAGGAATAATTACCAATAATTAGGAATAATTACCAATAATTAGGAATAATTACCAATAATTAGGAATAATTAAGAATACTTAATAATAATTACCAATAATTACCAATAATTAGGAATAATTACCAATAATTAGGAATAATTAGTAATAATTAATAATAATTACTAATAATTACCAATAATTAGTAATAATTACCAATAATTACCAATAATTAGGAATAATTACTAATAATTAGGAATAATTAGTAATAATTAATAATAATTACCAATAATTACCAATAATTAGTAATAATTACCAATAATTACCAATAATTAGTAATAATTAACAATAATTACCAATAATTAGTAATAATTACCAATATTTACCAATATTTACCAATATTTACCAATAATTGCCAATAATGGTCAATATTTACCAATAATTAGGAATAATTACCAATAATTAGGAATAATTACTAATAATTAGGAATAATTAAAAATAATTAGGAATAATTACCAATAATTAGGAATAATTACCAATAATTAGGAATAATTACCAATAATTAGTAATAAATATCAATAATTAGTAATAATTACCAATAATTACCAATAATTACCAATAATTACCAATAATTACCAATAATTAGTAATAATTAACAATAATTAGTAATAATTAGTAATATTTACCAATATTTACCAATATTTACTAATAATTGCCAATAGTTGTCAATATTTACCAATAATTTCCAATAATTGTCAATATTTACCAATAATTAGGAATAATTGCCAATAATTAGGAATAATTGCCAATTATTAGGAATAATTACTAATAATTAGGAATAATTACCAATAATTAGTAATAATTACCAATAATTAGGAATAATTAGTAATAATTATCTAATGGGAAAAAACTAGCGTGATCATTATCTTTCTCAATTATCTTTTCATCTCTGTATTGGTTTTAAGAAAACTTCTGTCTCCACATGTAATATTTGCATTCTTTTTCAAAATTATCAACCTACTCACCAATAGAGAGGTGAAAGTGAATGCAAATATTACATGTGGAGACAGAATGTTAAACACACAGATGAAAGGGGAATTGTATATAATATAGAAAATTATATTATTTTAATATTAATAATAAAAAATACTAATAATGTAATAATGTTATTATTATATAATTAATATTTATAAAAAAATAATATTAGTATTATTAAAATAATAAAAAATTTATAAAATATTAAAATTATCAATATTTGTAACAGGTTTTGCTTTATTCTTAACATGTTCAATTCTTAAAGGGTCAATTTTTAGGTCTATCCCAATAAAAATTTTGCGTCAGTCATGTCTATTGTAAACTCTATAATTATCCTTGCTTGAGTGTTTTTTCTAACAAATTATTCAAAACTAGTAATGCTTTTATATTTTATAGAAAAATATAGAACAATGAGTTCGTCAAAAGTCATTATTAGATGACCGCATATGGATAAATCAATGTAGAAATACAAATGGTTCTGGTTTAAATCTAGTATATATAGAGGGTGTGGAGACTTTTTTAGCATTTGTGGCATCAAATCCAGAATTTGTTTCAGAAGGCACAATAAAATGTCCTTGTAAAAAATGTGCACTGAGAACATTTGATACGTTTGAAAAAGTTGGGGGGACATCTCTTGCGTTTTGGTTTTCAACCGGATTATATTTTTTGCTATCAACATGGTGAACGCAGTTCTACAGAAGGTGATACTAACTTGATTCCGGATCCATCCTGGTTTCAGAATTTAGTACATAATGTTGTAGGTCCATCTATTCAACATACAGAAACTCAAGATGATATTGATTCAACTCCTCAGTTGGCACACTCTGAATTTTATGAGTTGTTGAGGTCTGATGAGGATGCGTTATATCCTGGCTGCAAGATAAGAAAATTAGAAGCAGTTGCAAAATTTATGGCTATCAAATCAGATAATGGAATGTCAAACACGTGTTTTGATCAAATATTTTCTTTGGTTAAAACACTGTTACCCGAAGGAAATGTTTTGCCTGTAAATTACTATGAGAGTAAGAGGCTGGTTCAGAATTTAGGACTTAGTTTTCAGAAGATTCATGCATGTTCAAATGATTTCATTTTATATTCTGGAAAAAATGAGTCATTGGATAGTTGTACCACTTGTGGTCAATCGAGGTATAAAGAAGCTCAACATGGTAATTCTGCTTTGATTCCTATAAAACAGTTGAGATATTTTCCTCTTACATCCAGACTTTAGCGTTTATTCATGTCCAAGAATACAGAGACAATGATGTCATGGCACAAAACGAATATTTCAACCAGTAAAAGCTTGAATCATCCGACCGATGGTGATTCATGGAAACATTTTGATAGAGTGCATCCATCCATTGCTTTAGAAGCCCGAAATGTGCGACTGGGTCTTTCCACTGATGGTTTCTATCCATTCAGATCTTATGGTAGTCAGTATTCATGTTGTCCTGTCTTTTTAACTCCGTACAATTTACCTCCATGGATGTTGATGAAGGAACCCTATATCTTTTTGACCTTACTAATCCCAGGACATCCGAAGAAGAATATTGATGTTTATTTAAAACCATTGATTGATGAATTAAATATACTTTGGATTACTGGTGTTAGTACTTATGATGTTGCTGTGAAACATAATTTCATACTAAGAGCAGCATTGATGTGGACAATCAGTGACTTCCCGACTTATGGCATGTTATCTGGCTAGAGTACACATGGTCCGAAATCATGTCCTTACTGTATGGGAGAGAACAAGGCATTTATGCTCATACATGGAAAAAACCTTTCTATTTTGACTGTCATCGCAGATTTCTTCCAGCTGATCATCCTTTTCGTAGAAACAGATCTAATTTTAGAAAAGGCACAGTTGAAAGGGATGGACCTCTGAAAATGCTATCAGGTACGGAGTTAAAATCAGTTGTATATTCATTACCTCCCATCACATTTGGACCCACAATAAACCAACAGAAAATTTCTGGTTTTGGGAAAGAACATAATTGGCTAAAACGTAGCATATTTTGGGATTTGACATATTGGTCTGATTTGCTGGTCCTCCACATGTTGGATTTCAAGCACATTAAGAAGAACTGTTTTGATAATTTGTTTCATACAGTTTTGGATACACCAGGAAAAAGCAAAGATAATGTAAATGCATGATTTGATCTTGCTCAAATTTGCAGGCATCCAGAACTCGAACTGTTTGAGAATGTTCGAACAGAAAGGTTAATGAAAACAAAATCAGCTTATACATTGTCCAAAGAAAGACGCTTATTATTTTTTCAATGGATTGTAGATTTGATACTTCCAGATGGATGTGCTTCCAATTTGGGTAGATGTGCAAATAATGGTCATATTACCTGATTAAAAAGTCATGATTGTCATATTATAATGGAAAGACTTCTACCCATTGGATTAAGAGGTCTGTTGAATTCTATGATATGGTATTCCATAACAGACGTATCATATTTTTTTCGGGACATTTGTGCGGAGACAACAGATTACGATGCTCTATGCAAACTTGAAGAAGATGTTGTTGTAATTATATGTAAACTGGAAAAAATATTCCCGCTGTCTTTCTTCGACTCAATGGAACATTTGATATTATATTTTCCATATGAAGCAAAATGTGGAGGTTCGATACAGTTTCGATGGATATACCCATTCAAAAGATGCATGCAGAAATTGAAAAAAAAAAGTACGTAACAAAGCATCTATTGAAGGATCTATTGCTGAAGCTTATTTGCAAGAGGATATATCTTTTTTCTGCTCCCACTATTTTGAATCTGAGAATCCTTCAAAACACAACCGCATGAGACGGAACGAGGGGAATATTGATGAAATCAACAATCAATTATCTGTTTTTAACCAGTCAGAGCTTGGTTTTGGTGGAGTTCATGAACGATGGCTTTCAGATGATGAATATCACAGAGCTCATACGTATGTTCTGCTCAACTGTGAAGAGATGACATCATTTGTACTGTAAGTGCTTCTATTACTTATTCTGATATTTATGTTACAATAAATAACTTTGTTTTTTATAGATTGTATGATAATCATATCAAGAAACAACTTCCACAAATTACAGTAGCTGCTCTCGAAGAACGCAGAAAAAAAATTTCTCAATGGTTTCAAATACTGGTAACATAAATTTTTCATACTTTAACATCTCCTTCAATTTATAGTTTACTATATTGATAATTATTTCACAAATTTTCAGGTGTCTCGACATGCTGATAAAATTGAAAAACGACTTTGTATATTGAGTAACCCACCATCCAAAATAGTGAAATCTTATAATGCATATGTGGTGAATGGTTTTCGATTTCATACACATGCATATGGGGAATCAAAAAATAATAATTAATAGTGGAGTTTTCTTGAGAGGATCTCATCATAGAGAAAATGAAGTTGACTTTTATGGCATACTTGATGAAATCATTTAACTCTGTTATCTAGGACACCATTACATAACAATGTTCAAATGTCGGTGGTTGGATATTGAGAGAGGCGTGCATGTTCATCCGACTCATGGAATCATCGATATTAAATGTAAAAGTGTTCTTGCAGTAAATGAACCATTCTTACTGGCTCAACAGGCACATCAAGTTTATTATGCCAAGTACTGTGCTACGTCAAGAGACTTGACTGATTGGTGGAGCATAATAAAAATGAAAATTTGAGACAATTAGTTTAGTCAAAGTGAATATGCTTTCCCTAAAGTGCAAGGAATTGAAGTTTTTCAAGAGAGTACTCAAAATCAATCTTTGTTACAAAAAGACATGAGTGTCGATGATGACACCCCTCAATTAAGAGTCAGCGATGATGATGATGATGGTAATGACGTCACAAATGAATTTGAAATGGTAAGAGATGAAGTAACTGGAACTCAATTGGATATCAATGATATTGAGGAGGAATATGAAGATTATATTGACAGATATGAAGATGAGATGAAGCTGAACATTGATACAATTCAATGGTAGTTATATATAATCATAACTAATATATATATATATATATATAATAATTATCAATTATTTTCTAACAACATTCGTTTTCTGTTTCAGATGGACGAGGACACATTTCGTGAGTTGTCGGATGTTGACCTATCTTTCGATGCGGATGAGTTGCTGGCACCTGACCCTCAGCCTGAAGGCGCTTCAGGGAGTACGTGGAGGGGACACGGTCTTGCACGACTGATGATTCCTGACCCCATCTCCGAGTGACTTCCACGTCTTGGGTTCAATCCACACACCCGGAGGTGTGATAACCTGTGCATTTTACTAAGATTTCATTAATCTATTTACATAATAAATGTTTGATTATTGTTTTTACAGTTTTCCACCTATATCAGTCGGACAGGGCAACACTATTTTGCGCAACTATTTTTATCAGCCATGGACGACATGGGAGCATATTTCTATTGATGTGCAGCAGACCATGTTTGGTCATTGGTTGGTACGTACATAAATAAATAATTTTTATTTTGAAATTTATTTCATTTATAACTTGGTATTTTGAATTATTTGTAAGGTTTATGGTATCTGATCGAGGATAAAATGCGTGACGCCATCCACGAGGCATGGGAGGTGGCCATGCGTGATCGCTTTCGTCAGTTTTTGCACAATTTAAGAAGAGCTACCATGAAGAAAGTAGGAGTGTCAGATTTTGATGAGTCATGTAGAGCACACTGACTAGAGTATATTTCATCCCACGTATGGGATGGATTATGTGCACACTGGTTGAGTGGTGGCTTTCAGAGGAGATCATCGGTTGGGAGGCAGAATCGGGGGAGACATGAGGTGACTCATCGAGCTGGGATTCGTACTTTCAGTACTCATAGACAGCATTTGGTACGTACATTTTTTATAAATATTTTATATAACTTTAAATATTAACAATTTATTTTATATTCTTATAGGCTGTCGAGCACCCCGATATTACGGAGTACGACGTATATTAGAGGATGTACAGTGATCCAGCTACTGGGGAGCTCAAAGGTGATCTCCAGCGTCAAATCGTGGTCAGTATTATTTGTTTTCAAGTTTAAAAATTAACTGCATATAATATATTCACAATTTTAATTTTAAATTGCAACTACAGGAGTCATATAAGACCGCAGCATTACAGACTCGGCCGGAGGGTCAGGCCGAGGCATCAGATCAGACCAGTGGCCATCAGTTTGATGAGGCGACATGGATACAGGCGACCCAATATGCATTCGAGAAGGGCCGGGTAGTTGGTATCGGCTCTCGACTGACTCTTGGAGATTATTATGGCAGTGCTGCGATGTCGGCGTCTAGCTCAAGAGGATCTCGTGCATCTTCTTCTGCTACACAGTATGAGGATCGGTTTCGATCTCAGACTGAGTTGATAGAGAGTCTCCAAAAGGAGCAGGAGGAGATGTGTCGGCAGCAGCAGCAGCATGAGGAGGAGCGCCGACGACAGCAGCAGGTGTACGAGGAGCAGATGAGTCGGTGGCAGTAGCAGCAGGAGGAGCAGATAGAGTACATGCGCCGACTCACTCATGCCTTAGGGATGGAGTTTCCTCCACCAGCAGATCCCCCCCTCCCCCTCTTCCTTCAGATTATTTATTATTTAGATATTATAAAGTTTGTAAATTTAAAATATGACATTTTTCTTATTCAGAGTTTCTGTCTCTCATATACTAGTGTCAATATTGTATTATTTAATTTCTATTTATTTTTAATACTTTATTATTTATTATTGGTATTTATTTTAATGTTTTTTATTTTATTAATAATAATATTACTCTTAGTATTTAATTATTTGTTTATATTTCTTTTTTCAAATGTTGATAATTTTCATATTTTTATTTTCTAATTATTTTAATAATATTATATTCAGTGTTTTTAATACATAAAAAGGTTCAAATAATTTAATTAAAATTTTAATTTTTTAATTATTTATAATAATATGAATTCAGTATATTATTATTATTATATAATATTATATTATTTATATTACAATATTAATATGATTAATAATATTATTCATATTTTATAATATTAATTTTTTATATATATATTTAAATTTTTTAATTTTTTAGTTTAATTATAATTTTTTAAATATTTGAATGATTCTTTGTTATAATATTTGAATGAATTATAATTGTATTATTAATATTATAATATTAATTAAATTTTTTTATTAATAATTTTTTTTATACATATTTTCGACGGGATAATCATCCCGTCGCAATAGGTAATTGCGACGCGACGGTATCCCGTCACAATTAAATTTTTTTAAATTTTTTTTAATTGTCTGTTGTTACGGGCCCGTCGCAATAGGAAATTGTGATGGGCCCGTCGCAATTACTTATTTCTTTTTTTTAAAAAAAATTAACTCTTTCGCAACGGTATCTGTGGCCCATCGCAAATAACATTTGCAACGGGCCCATCGCAAAAGCGTTATTTAAAGTTTTTAATATATATATCGATTAGTATTTGCGACGGGACATATTACCATCGCAAATAATATTTTTAGTGATGGATCCGTCGCAAATAGTGTTAGTTGCGACGCCATTTACCGCAATAGGTCATTTGCGACGGACCCTCATCGCAAATAGGCTTTTGCAACGGGATCCCGTCGCAACTGACCCGTCGCAAATGGGCTTATATTAATTAAAATAATTTATTAATATTTTTTTATTTATGAATTATAATTCTAATAATATTATATTAATTAAAATCATTTATTAATATTTTATTTTTTTTTATTTTTTAATTATAATTCTATTATTATTATATTAATTAAAATAATTTATTAATAATTTATTATTTTTATTTGTGAATTATAATTCTATTATTATTATATTAATTAAAATCATTTATTAATATTTTTTTATTTTTTTATTTTTGAATTATAATTTGATTATTATTATATTAATTAAAATATTTTATTAATATTTTACTTTTTTATATTTTTTTATATTATTGGCGACGAGATACTATGCTCGTCGCAAATAGTATTATTATTATATTAATTAAAATGATTTATTAATATTTTTTTTTATTTTTTTTAAAAATTATTTGTGATGGGCCCGTCGTAAATAATTTTTAAAAGTTTTTTTAAATATAACGACTAATATTTGCGATGGGAATATTTCACGTCGCAAATAATAATTTTAGCGACGGGCCCATCGCAAATAAATGTTGTTGCGACGCCGTTTTCCACAACGGGCTATTTGCGACGGACCCCCGTCGCAAAAGCCCATTAGCGACGGGATCCCGACGCAAATGGCTCGTCGTAAATGGAATTATTTTCGGTAGTGTAATAAACGGATTCTAAAGAATGAAGGGGAGGGGTGTGATCAATGACGTTGCTCTTCTTTTCTCCTCTTTCATGATTAATGGTTTCTGAATTGTGCGGGCTTACACCTACTAAAAATCATGGTTGTTGGTGGTCTTTCTCTGTGCATTAATAAAACCTTAACCCTTTTTATGTTTAAATGGCTTGTATTTTGGTTGTGAAACTTTTTCTGTGTAAATTAAATTGGTTAATCACGTATATTCGGCTAAATAAATTGGAAGAACCAGGATCAACTCCTTTTCTATGATAACCTCGGTTTAAGCCCAGTGGAATTGAAATCATGGAGTGTGTGAAATATTTTAAATCTGAAAATACCTGTTGAGTCTGCCTTGTGTTGGTAGTATTGGTTTGGTTGTTTGCTTCGTGGGTCGTTCGTAGGTGACAGTATGGTTTTCTTGGATGAGGGCTTAGATTGTTGGGGGTGATGTGGGTGTATATGGGATCCTCTATTTGTATCATGAATTGGGATGGGATCCTCTTTGTTGAGAAATCGTTGTCTCCTAGATTTTGGGGACATGGGGTTGTATCTTGGGGTTCTCTTTGGTTTCAGTACTTTGAAGGATCTCACTTATCCCTTTGTTGTTGTGACTTTACAAGAGAACCGGGTGTGAATGCTTAAATTGCTATTGGCTGTAACTTTTTCCCTTGGTTTGTGCTTATGTTGTTAGTTGCCCAGTAGTGCAAAAACTTATTTAAACATTATTAATGAACATGGAAGAAAGTATGGGAAAAATGGGGATTTGGTTGATGTGAGTTATGACTTGGGCATGGGTGCAATTCTTTTATCTTATGAACGAATAGTAAGGATAGTGTTCTTTAGTCTGGATGAATAAAAACCTAGATTAAGTGAGTTCTTGTTACCTATACATATAATTGTAGTTTTTGTGTTTCTTATTCATGCCCCACCCAAGTTAAGCACTTAGTGCCAAACACCCCTTCATGGGGGAGGGTGTTTTTTCAACACTCATGTGAGTGGCTGGTTATTAGCTCCTTTTCTGCTCCCTTTACCGAATATCCCAAGACTCTTCGAGCAGGCTTTGATGGCCTGAATTCCATTATTAGCTCAAGAATCTTCGGGCAGGGTAGTGTGGTGGTTTTCCCAGGTGTGTGCGGGCAGGTGGTTTCCCAAGTATCTTTGGGATAAGGCCCAGGTGTCTTCGAGCATGACAGTAGTTCTTCTAGCCTAGGTGTCTTCAGGCATGGCAGTGGTTGTTTTGGTCTAGGTTTTTGTGGGCCTGGTTACATGTGACAGTTGTGGCCCAGATGTCTGCGGGCGGGTTAGCGGTTGTGTCCCAGGTGTCTGTGGGCTGGTTAGTGGTTGTGGCCGAGGTGTTTGCGGGCGGGATGTGTGGTTGTGGCCCAGGTGTCTTCGGGCGGGTGTGGCAGTGGGACTGCGGTGAGAATGGCAGGATTGGTTCGATGCGTTGGATGTATTCAATAACCAGTGGGAAAGTAGCGCGGGATACCTAAACATCGATGTTCTATTACTATACATTACTTTTGATTTGCGTTATTTGGGGAGTGTACCTTGGTGAGGCTTGGGTGGTTAGTTTTCTTGTTAGGTGTTGAGTTATCTATTTTCTCACAGGGCATTAGTATGCCTCCCCACTTGTGAACAAGAGTCTTTGGTTTTTCCCTACTGAGTATACTTGTATGCTCACCCTATGTATATAAAACTGCTTTCAAGTTTTCGGGAAGACTTCGGGGATCGTGCTGGACCGTACTAGCTTAGACCTTATGGCAGACCATCGCAGTTGTTGTTGTTCTTTCTTTTTGGTATTTTACTTTGTAGTCTCCTTATACTTTTTGGATTTTACTTTTGTAACATGCATTGGGAATGGTTCTTGGATTTACTTTCACTTTTAGCTTTGGTGTTTTTGGATTTACTATCTTATCTCCCGATCCTATTAAAAGAAAAAAAGGGTAATGCCTTCCATTTATTGTGTAATTCTATAACCTTGGTGCTGGTCACCACTCTAGGACCTATTAAAGGCGGGTTTTGGGGGTCATTATCTCTCCTTAAACTTAAAGAAGGAAGGGCCTAGCAATCTACTAACCCTTCCCTCCTTTTGGTGAAGGCGGGTCGTGACATGTTGCTTGTGGTTCTAATCTTTAATTAATCTTGTGTGTTTATGCCCCCAAAATGTTTAATAAAGTTTATTTGTACTTGTAAAGATAAATTGAGGGTTTTATGAACTATTTATCTGTAATTATGTTGTGATGATAATTGCTTGTTTGTGAACTTAGTTTGGTGTGTTTTGTTTGATAACGTTGTAGCTTGGAAATTGTGTTAAAAATGATTTGAAAAGGGATTTTATGAATTTAAGGGGATTGTTTTGTGTTATCTTAAGGATTAGAATGGTTGGTCTTGATTTCAAAGAAATTATAGTCCTTGTGGAAATGGTTTTGAAATGTCATCTTGGTTGTTGATGAGACATTAGATGTTGGCACATCCATGGGTGCACTAGGTGCACACATGGACGTGCCCTCAAATGAAGATGACACCTTTAAAATAGTGTTTTCTTAGAACATTCGTTTTCTAAATGGTTTTTGTTTCCTAAATAAGGTTTGGTCCTTTGTGCTTATTTTATGAAAGGTTTGAAATGTAATCTCAAATAGTGTTCCTGTTTGGCCTTTAGTGTGTGTTTCGATGAATGTTAGGATCAAGGGTCTATTTGGCCGTTTCATAAGATTATGCGTTTTTTTAAGAGTTTGAAAGGTTTTACTAAAAATGAATTGGAGACTTTGGATGTAAAGGCCCATTTATCTCTTCTAACTCATGGTTGAAGTTGTGTTAAATTTTATATTGGTTTGTGTTTATAAATTGTGTGTTCTTGTTCAGAGTTTTAAATGTTTTTAGAAAATGCTTTCGATATGGATATGACGTGATGACCCGGTTGGCACCTTAGATATTACAACAAATACATGTATGTTATATATATATATATATATATATATATATATATATATAGTGGGAACCTCTATTGGAGGGATATCCCTTTATGGGTTATCGTATAGGGTGTCCGTGTTTGGGACAGGCAAGTACGGTGACGACAATTAAGATAAGTCACGCGTGCAAGGGCCTCCTACTTACACAGTATTACTACCACCATGGGTTCCTGGGAGTCTTTTAGTTGACCATGTTATGGTTTCTTTCTAGCCTTGATTAGGCGGGTTATTACCCCCTGTATTTTTAGATAGGACATGAGGGATGCATCATTAGTGAGCCCAGGTTAGGGAATCTAGTTGGTTATTAACTTGGGGGCTTCATCATACGTCGACAGGTGGTTCCAAACCGAGTACGTCCAGGGGTCTTCTAGGGATGTTTAGGCTTACTCATTGTTGTTATTTATATTGCTTGTTTATTTTCTTTTGTATTAGTTTCCAGCTTGTACTGTTCACCTGTTTCTTTTAGCACTGCCCTATTTTCCTTGTCTTGCTTTTGTCTGCAAATTGGTAATTTGTTTCAAAAATGGTACGTGGTGTGCATTGGGTTTTGAAGTTGGTAAATGATTTTGTTTTATTAAAATGTGAAAACATACTTTTATAATTTTATTTCAAACTGGCGTTAGTGTATTGTTTTGTGAAAGGAAACACTTGGATTTTGTGGTTCACTTTTAGCACCCCTATTGAGAAATTAAATGTGCATGCCTATTTTATCATTTTAGTTGCAGGTTCCCTTTGCTCAGGTTCTCCTAGATAAGTTGCTAATTATTAGAGAAAGGTTTTTCTTTGGCTGGGTGGTGACTTGGATGGTCACATGGAGGTATGTACAGTTTTATTTTATTTTCGCTGCTAGTTTTTATTTTTATCGTCTGTCTTTATTTATTTGGTTATCTTTTTTCATGGAACAAATCATTCCCAACAGTTAAATTTTGATGCCCGATACTAGTTGTCAACCTGTGGGGATTGGGAACTCCCTTCGGGCCTTACTGTGGACTGACTCAGGTGACCGGTTCAGGGTCAACCCAGGTTGGTTCATGACAGACCATGCCCCTCCTCACTAGTTTCTTCTACTTCCCACGGTTTGCTTGATGAGGAATTCGGTGAGGGTTATTTAATGGTTTAGATATGATCATTTCCATGCCCAAAGCAGCATTTATAGTCTAGATCATCTAAGACCCCCTCATTAGTGACACTCCCTCAGTGTGGTGTTGGTCCATCTGGTCATGGGTGACGACGGACGAGCTTCAGTCTCCTTGGAATGTCTTCCTCTTCAGGTTGCTTCTACGGCTGTGGTGTCAGAGGGAGTCTTGTGGATTGTGATGGGGCTTTTCCAACTACGGTTCCAGCATCTGGGATACAGAAAATGGTGGAGAAAAAGACAGGGCCTTGGTGTGAAGGATCCATAGTGAAGGAGGATCGGGTTTTCTAGTCTGTGAAGGATTTGTGATTCAATGGTGATGAATTTTTTGACTTCGTGGAATGGTTTTTTTGGTGGTGTGTTTTTACTTTGTGGCCCTACAGTCTGTGGTTAAAGGGACTATGAAACCAGTTCACCTATAAAAGGATGCTTCATAAGAGGTTCAAAGAAGGGAGTTTTTACTAGACCATTGTTATTCATATTTTGAAATTTGAGAGGGTATGGAAATTTCTATCGGTACTAGTCTCGTGCATCCCTGCATATGACAACTAGCCGAGCAGAAATGAGAAGGTGAATCTGGTCTTAATGTTATTAATGTTGGGGAGATGTTTTTCTTTATAGACTTGAAATGGGTTGTTTTTGGACTTGGGATTTTGGATGTTTGTTGTTTTAAGTCTTTGATGTCATGTTGGGTTCCCCTTCAGCCCTTAAAAGGGGGTTTATGTTAATAAAAAATTAATTTTCATACACAATTGAATGAAAGAAAGAAAAAAAAAAGAAAAAAAACCTCCTCAAGATGTCGACTGTAATTTATATTGCTCCAGCTCTATTATGCTCCTCCCATGGTCTTTAGGTCTCCCAAAAAATCAAAAGTGTAATATGTGAATGAATTTCCCCAATAACTCATTCTACTACCTTCCCTAAAATTTTAATATTTTGTCATATCCTTGTTGGTCACTGATGGTGCACCACCTCATCTCTGTTTTCTTTCAAGTCTTCGAATGCATGGCTTCCTTTACTACCATGCTTGTCTGGTTAGAAATCCCCTCTAACTGAATATAACCAGATGGTTGGGATAAACCTATACGAAACTCCATCTCGAACCTGTATATGAAAAAACAGAGTACAATAAATAATTATTTATTTAGACTTGATAGAAAAACTGAGCAGGTGCAATATAGGCATTTTTTCCGGATTATTGTAGAGATTGATCTTATACCCACCATCATCTAAGAGGTTATAATTTCACCCCTACCGATGATATTTATATTAATGTTGAATATATATGAGAAAAATATCCTTTTCTATGATTCATGTATGTTTTTTGGTCATAATATGAGAACATGTTGGAGGAATTAAATCTATGGAAAACGAGGGATGAAGGGTCACCCGACCAAAAAATGTAGAAGGAAATCTAATGGGATATGTGATGCTGGCACAAAACTTTCATCTGATGATGAAATAGTGGTTTAAAGCTCCAAAACTAGGGGGCATAAATGAAAGATTATGTGGATTCTTAGAAAGAGGTGAAGGGTAAGGAGCTGCTACCTCATGTGTTTTCACTAGTTGGAGAGAGCAATATCCCTTGAAAAACTATTGGAGAAAGACCAGGCTAATGAAGTGTTTCAGACGGAATCAATTATATAGGACTATAACTCCCTCTTGTCTAGATATTCTCTTGTTAGAGTGGAGTAAGAACAAGTTACATATTTAAGTTAGCAGGAGGATTTTGAATGTGAGGTGAAGGAAATAACTTATCAATATTTATGGATTGAACAAAAATTGGTAACTTCTAAGAGCCATAGGGTCAAGTAACACATTATTCTTCCTTGTGTATGGGGATCTATCTGTAATAAGGACTCCACTGAACAAAAAATTGATACCATGACATGATTTGTAAAAGCTCTAGATCTATCCAAAAGCACTCTAGATTTTTAGACCATGAAATTGAAAAATATGCTAATCTCAAAAGCTACTTTGGAGCACATGGAGCCAATGAATTTGATGCAAATGAGATACATTTATTGGGTGGAAATGATCTCAATATGGTTAGTGTTAAGGGTGTGGTATTTTTGATGTATAATTAGGGATCCATGGTCGTGAAAGAGTCATGGAGTAATGTTAAGAAGGTTGTAGTGGATGATAATAATAAAATAATAATTATTATAATAATAATAATTATTATTATTATTATTATTATTATTATTATTATTATTATGATTGTTGTTGTTGTTGTTATTATTATTATTATTATTATAATAACAATAGTTTTGTCTACCGCTATTACAGTGTCCGCAGTTGCTACAGTAGCCACCTTTGCTACAGTCCACGTCGCTGCTACAGTAACACTATGGTACCTTGCGCCCAATGGGATTTGAACCCACAACCTAATGTAGTATTAAAGGGTTGCTTTACCACTAAGCCAAACCCCAAATACAAAATGTGTTTTTGGGTAATGAGGTATAGGTGCGGCCTCACCACCTGCGCACCACACATCCCCAGTGAGGCCTAATGGGGCCAACCTGTAGGATCGAAATAATGATGTAGATGCTCAATATACAAGAGGGGGGTGAATTGTATACTTCAAAAATTTCCTTAAACAAAGGAAAGATTTCAGTTTAACAAAGTTAACCTAAGTAAACCCACAATGCCTCAAACCACAACTGAAATATTGAAATAAGGAATGAAGTTATAAACTTCAAGTTCTATGTACTTTCTTAAAACTAGAAAGAGATTCAGAAAGTAGGTTCCAGAAATATGGATCCGGAAATTGAAATAAAAAATTACAATATGAGATTCTACCTTAAATTGTATAGAATCTAAACTTATCAAAGTATAAGTAAGGAAGTATAAGAAAGTTATACTTTCCTTATAATACAAAATGCAATGGAAACAAACAAGTAGTAAAAAGACAAGTAACAAGATATAAGACTTTTAACCCAAAGAGAAGGGTATCCAACAACTTTGGATAAAGGTCCCTTGATTTATACTTTCAAGCAAGTCTGTCTTACCCACACCAGGGTAATCCTTCGATACGAAGATCGGAATCTATGTCTTGTTATCCCCCCAAGCCCTCAACTTCAAGGTAGTTGGAACCTCTATCTTCCTCAGCAAGGAAGTCCTCGAACTTTAAGGTAGTTGTCACCTCTGTCTTCCTATCCCCGGAAGTCCTCGAATGTAATCACCAACATTCAGAGTCGCACGAAGCAAAAAACTGAATGAGCGGTTCAGTACAAACAAGGAATGAAAAAGCTTTCTCTCTCCAGAAATCACCTTAGCAGCATGTGGTTTCTAGATTGATTAATTTTTTTCTTTTCTTTGAGCTCTTTCAAATGAGCTCTTATTTATAGGCAAGGTCGGCCTCCTTTCCAACGGTCATATTTTCCTAAAAAATCGGAGGGACCTGTACACATGTAACTTAACCAACGGTTAGTTTATAACAGAATAAACGACATCATTTTATAACAAAACAAGTGTAACAGAATGTATGACATCGTTTTAAGTCTAAATAAAATGTTCATAGTGAAGGTTTGGAGTGTAAACAAAATGAAAGATCGGAGTCTAACAAAAAAAATATTCGAAGTGTATAAAGAAAAGATGATCAGATTCTATTTAATAGATGAATTCAGAATGAGAATTCGGAATAAGAATTCGTAATGATAATTTATAATCAGAATTTCGTAATGGGAATTCGTAATCAGAATTCATCATTAGAATTCGACGTCGAAATTTATAAGAGTTCGTATCCATAATTCGGAGTAGATCAGAGTTTGTATCCAGAATTCGGAACCTAAAACAGAATACTTCATATCAAAGTTTTAAACGATTCTGAGAATATAGAAATGAATTCAGTTCTTATACTTTAGAAATGTATGGAAATGAAAATATGATAAGAATAATTTTCCTTATAAAAGCGATTTTTCTATAAAAGCAATTTTTCTTAAGGATAAGGTGTTTGTGATTTTCAAAACAAGAAGGAATGGAAAAGTCATAAGGAAAACCTTATTGACTCAACAATCTCCCCCTTTTTGGAAAGCACAAATATTCTTACAAAAAAGAAAGACTAATAAGAAAGAAAAACATTAAGGCTTATCTCCCTTTGCTTATGTATGTTGATGAATACGACTAACTCCCCCTTAGGCTTTGTAACTCTAATGATCGTATTCTGGATTTCCAAAATGATATTTCATTAAGAAAAATAATATCTTCTTTAATGAAAAAACTCCCCCTTAGATCAACTCTATTAGAGTTCTTTTTCTTTCTCACCATTTTTAAAGATTATTTTTCCTTCTCCCCCTTTGTGATTTTCAAAAATAATTCAAGGGAATAGAAAATGTAACAAAGTACCTAAAAAATTAGTAATGACAACAAAAGAGACAATCAAGTAAGATTTTTATTATGTTGGAAGATACAACAAAAAGATCGGATTTGTCTACTTTAGATCTTTTTCCTTTGACATGAGACCCTTAAGAATAGTATTTATCTTCTTCAAGTCTTTATGATCTTCTTCGGCTTGATTCTCTAAGACAACTATTCTTGCATTTTGAGATTCAATCTTTTCTTCCTGGTCTTGAAGATTTTCTTCCTGATCTTTCAAAACTTGTTTTTGCTTTAACAAATTCTCTTCAATCTAAATCCGATGATCTCTTTTATACTTCCAGCTTTGAGCAACAGAATTCAGCTTCCCATTCAGATATCTATCTTCTTGAATCCAGAAATTCTTCTCAGCTGTCAACTTTTCTTCAAAGGAAGAATTAAGATCATTTAGCTTCCTATCTTCTGTCTCAAATGCATCTTTAACATTATCTTAGAACTCATCCAAGAGTCTCATCTCATCTACTATTTTCTTCGACCAACTAGTCATTTTCTTAAGGGAAATTTTGTGGGCTTCATAGCCAACAATAAAAGATTTGAAATTTGCCTCAATCTCTACGCATTTATCCATAACCATGGATACAGAGTGTGTTTTCTAATTTAAAGTATGTTGGAGCATCTGGAATCTTGAATCAATGCTTGAAAAGGTCGAAATGGAACCCACCGTCTTCTTTAAAGACTGAACAACAAAGTCATGTCCCATCGAGGATGACTCCGAATCCAAGATTTTGCTTGGAGAATTTTCTTCTTCAATTTGCTCAACCTTTCTCTTCAAAGAAACACCAAATTATCTTCTCACTGGGCTCAGGGTATCGACAACAAGTTTCTTCCCCTTATCCACTTTTGGAATGGATTCCTGTTTCGGAGTTTTCTGTTCACTATCAGACACTTGAACAACAATGTCTTCATCAGAAACACCTTTTTGAGCACCATCCTCTGCATTCTTAATTTGAGCAATATCATGTAGAAGATGTTCTTCTTCTGCATGATAAGATACTTCTTGTTCTACTTTTTCTTCATCCTTACATGGAGTAACTAACTTAGAAGAATCAGCTTCTGAAGTTCGGATCGACAAATGTTCTAAAGGTGTCTCCTTATAATCTTCTACTTGCTTTATTAGATCTCTAGTTTCACCACTACTTTCAGAAACTGCTTCTTCCTCTTGTACTTCCTAAAATTGGTCAACTTCCTCAACATGCTCAGCAACTATCTCCTCCAGAATGACATAATTTCTTCCTGGAGTCTCAGGTAGAGATTCCACAGAGAAAGATCTCGAAATTGGAATGTTTCCGAAGACCATCTCATTAAATTTTAACAAAGTCTGAACTACCTCAGCTTCAGACATCTTCTTCTTAAGCTTCTTTTGTTTTGCTTATTTTTCTAGTTCATCCGTTGTCCTTTCCTTCAAGGCCTTAGCCTCCGCGGTATCCAAGCCAAACTGAGGCTCCCCTTGAACTCTGTTCTCTTTGATTTCCCTCCACTTAGCAACTACCTCATTGGGGTAAGCTTTCTTCTTCTTTGGTTTTGGAGGTGTGGAATGAACTTCCTTAGATTTAGGATCCTCTACTTCAACTGCAACTTCTTTCAACTTTCTCTTCTTCACTGGCTTAGCAGATTTAGGTTCAGTAATTTTTGGAACCGCTTCTTCTTGAACTGGAATATCAAATAACTCACTAGTTTTCTTGTCGAAACCAAAATTCATTCTTTTAAGGGTATCATCACTCACTAACAAAATTTTGCAAACACTTGGCTTAGACTTGCAAGCCTCCTTGAAAGACTCAAGGCACCGAACTATTAACTTTGAAATTATTGCTGGATACATTACGATCTGAGCTCTTAGATTACCTTTCTTAACATTCTCAATGGTAATAAGAATGTGTCTCATAAGATTAAACTTCCTTAGATTTATCAGAAAATCTAGGATAAATATCTCACTCTTCTTCAAACTGTCTTTTTCACCCTTTCTTGGTAAGATAAAGCCTTTTACACATAATTCTAGAATCTGAAAATTCATAGACAGACTAGCAATCTTCAGAGCCTTATCATCTGACAGTCCGAGAGTCTTTGATGCCTTTTCCTTGTTGAAGATTCCTTTAGAATCTGATAAAACATGAGAGATGAACTTGGCTTCTCCTTCATAGGTCAGCCCTACCAAGCTGGCTGCCTTGGCATAAGAGAGTTTATAAGTCTTTCCATAAGACTTAAAGGAAAATTTCTCCCTATTATCTTCCTTAAAGAAGGAAACTATTTCATAGAACACAAAAAGTAACTCCGAAAATACTTCATCTTGATTCCCGAGCTTAGACACAACAACATATTCCCAACTGTTAAGCTTTATGTTCTCTGATATAAGAGAATCATACTTATTGAAGAAATCAGGATGAACCAACCTTTCTCTATATACCAACCATTTGGAAATCGGCTTAGAGGTTGACATGTCTTGAGAAGCTGTTTCCATAGACATTCGGATCTGAAGACTTCTGAGAAGTTCGGAACGGAAATTTATGAAGATCAGAACGGTCTTAAAACAGAGAGGTAGAGCTTCAGGATGCTGAATCTTGAAAAATGATATGGGACGACCATTTGGAGTCCCCTTTAAATAGTCAAAGGAAAAAACGGTTCATCTTCCTCTGTTGATCGAACGGTTGAAAAAAAACTGAGATCAGATCTGACGGTTGAAAACCAATTCTCAAGAAAACTTGAATCTGATCTTTTTAAGGTTTTTATTGAAACAAAGATTTAAGAAAACTATAATCCAAAAACGAAATATAAGAAAATATCAACAAGTAAAGTATGATTACGAAAAAATGAGTAAGGAAATCATACCTTTCGGATTGGCTTAGAGAAATTATTCGTAATGGGTAATATTCTTCTTGGAAAGAAAAGAATATCTCAAAACACACTACAAAAAACTCAGTATGGAAAACCCATTCTGGAAATCTCCATTTCGGAAGTTTTTAAAACAAAAAAAACATTCCGGAAGTTTTCAATACGAAAATCTTCATTCTGGAAAATTTTCAGTTCCGGAAATTTCCATTCCAGAAATTTTAGTTCCAAAAAGTTTGAAAAACTATCTTTAAAAAAAAGTTACTCTAACAATCAAATGTACTCCCCCTATGAAAAGTATTTTGTTACTATTAGGAGAATTGTTCAACAAGAAGTTAATGAAGAATGATTACCTTATGGTTATCATTCATAAATTTTGTTTAATGTATTCAAATCTATCAGAAGGAAAATATTTTGAGAAAATATCAGCAAGTTGATCTTGCGTTCCGATAAACTGAAGAATGATATCTCCTTTTAGTGTGTGATCCCTAAGAAAGTGATATATAATATATATGTGTTTTGCACGAGAGTGATGTGCAGGATTCTTACTTAGTGCAATGGCATTTGTGTTATCACACATAATTTGAGTTTTAGTAAAACTCATGCCATAATCTGTGAGTGTGTGTTGCATCCACAACACTTGAGCACAACAACTTCCAGCTGCTACATATTCAGCTTCAGCAGTGGAAAGTGCTACAGAATGTTGCTTTTTTCAGGACCAAGAAACTAATGAATCTCCTAAAAAATGAAAAGTTCCGGATGTACTTTTTCTATCAATTCTACATCCACCAAATTCAGCATCAGAAAATCTTTTTAGAATAAAATCATTTCCAGAAGTATAAAATAATCCTAGATCCATGGTTCCCTTAAGGTAGCGAAAAATTATTTTTACTTCCTTTAAGTGAGATTCCTTAGGATTGGATTGATATCTTGCACATAAGCATACTGAAAACATTAAGTCTGGTCAACTAGCTGTTAAGTAAAGTAAACTCTCTATCATACCTCTAAAAGATGTTTGATCTACTGGTTTCCCAACTTCATCAAGATCTAGAGAGTTTGATGTACCGATGGGAGTACTTATACTCTTAGTGTTGTCATAACCATACTTTTTGAGAATATCTTTAATATACTTATGTTGAGATATATAGGTTCCTTCTGGTTTTTGAGAAATTTGAAAACCAAGAAAAAAGTTAACTCACCCATCATACTCATTTCAAACTCATATTTCATTAGACTTGCAAAAGTGTCAGTTAAAGATTGTTGAGTTGAACCAAATATGATGTCATCAACATAAATTTGAACAATAAAAACATTTTTCTTATCTTTCTTTATAAAAAGGGTTGGATATGCATTTCCCTTAACATAGTTATTTTGAAGAAAAAATCCAGTGAGTCTATCATACCATGCTCGTGGGGCTTGTTTAAGACCATACAAAGCTTTGGTAAGTCTAAAAACATGATCAGGGTGTTTTGTATCTTCAAATCCAGGAGTTTGTTCAACGAAAACTTCCTATTGAACATAACCATTAAGAAAAGCACATTTCACATCCATTTGAAAAATTTTTAAATTAAATAATGCTTCAAAGGCAAGTAGAATACAGATAGATTCAAATCTAGCTACTAGAGCATAGGTTTCTTCATAGTCTATTCCCTCTTGTTGATTATAGCCTTTAGAAAAAAGTCTAGCTTTATTTCTTACTATGACTCCATTTTCATCACACTTATTTCTGAAGACCCACTTTACTCCAATAACAGAAGTTTCCTTAGTTCTTTCAACCAAGGTTCAGACTTTGTTCCTTTCAAATTCATTTAGTTCATCTTGAATAGATTTGATCCAATCATCATCACCTAAAGCTTCATCAGTTCTTTTTTGTGCTAATTGGGAAAGAAATGCTAGGTGTTCTATTTCATTTCTTAAGGAACTTCTAGTATTTACAGGTTGATTTACATCACCAATGATACTATAACTGGGATGATTCTTAAGAAACACCTGATTTGAGTTTTGTAAAACCTGTTCATCAACATAGGGTAGAAAGTTTTCTGGGGTAAATGTTTCAGAAGTATCTTCTTGAACATTTTCCTTATCAGAAGAATCTTCTATTAAAGGTTGATAATCAGTTTTTGAAAATGCATCTGAGGATGAGGATTGGGATGGTTTAAAAACAAAAGGATATGATTCATCAAATTTTACGTGCACTGTTTCTTCAACAGTACAAGTATTTTTATTAAAAACTCTATAAGCCTTAGAAGTTATGGAATAGCCTGAAAAAATTCCTTCATCAGATTTTGGTGTGAATTTATGTAGATTATCTTTAGTATTCAAAATTAATACTTTGCAACCAAAAACCTTGAATTAAGAAATTCTTGGTTTTCTACCGTTCCATAACTCATAAGGTGTTTTATTAAGAAAGGGTCTAATCAGAACTCGATTTATAGTATAGCAAGTAGTACTTACAGCTTCAGCCCAGAAATGTATAGCTATAGAATATTCACTCAACATGGTTATAGTTATATCTTGAAGAATTATATTTCTTCTTTCAACTACACCATTCTATTGAGGAGTTCTAGGTGCTGAAAAATTGTGAGTAATACCTTTTCTACTACAAAAAGTTTCAAAATCAGAATTTTGAAATTCTCCTCCATGATCACTATGAATAGTTTTCAATGGAAGGTTTTTCTCATTTTTAACTTGGGCTCAAAAACTTTTGAAATAAAAAAAATCTTCAGACTTCTTTTCTAGAAAATAGACCCACGTAAATCTAGTGTATTCATCAACTAAAACAAATACATAGTATTTGCCTCCAATACTTTCAGTTTGTGTTGGGCCAAAAAGATCCATGTGCACTAACTGTAATGCATCAGTTGTTGAGACTTAACTAATTGATTTAAAACTAGATTTATGTAGCTTTCCATATTGACAAGGATTACAAACTTTAGAAGAATCAAATCTAAGCTGCAGTAGATCCTTAACTAGTTTCTTCTTAGAGAGTTTGCATAAGTTCCTAAGGTTACAGTGTCCTAGTCTTCTATGCCATAACCAGGAATGATCTTCCATTGTACTTAGGCAAGGTAAATCTTGGCTTATAAGGTCTTCTAAGTTCAAGGTGTAAACATTCTCTTGCCTATTGGCTGAGAGAATAAATTCTTCCTTGGAATTGTGAACTAAGCACTTATCATTCCTAAAATTCACAAGGTAACCTTCATCACATAACTGACTTATGCTAATTATATTGTGCTTAAGACCTTTAACAAAAAAAACATTTGAAATCAATGTTTTACCAAGAAGAACAATATTACCTATACCAACAAATTCTCCCTTAGCACTATCTCCGAAAGTTACTTTTACTCCTTTCGTTTTGATAATCTTTTCAAAATAGCTTTTGTTACTAGTCATGTGCTGGTAACATCTATTATCCATGTACCATGTGTTTTTGTTGTTATTCCCTTTGTTTTCCTGAAATCAAGAAGAGAATTAGACTTTTGGAATCCAAACTTGTTTGGATCCGAGATTTCCAGATAACAGAATTTTAGGAACCCACATCTTCTTAGAGAAATAAGCTTTGTGAAATCCTAGAAATTGGGTTTTGTTTAAGGAACAATTCTTTGCCCAGTGACCACCACATTGACACTTGGTACAAAATGGGACACTTTGAGGAACAAAATAATTGTTACTAAAAATTGGTTTTGCATGGGTATAACCAAATCCGGATTTATTTCTTAAAGTTCGTATTTGGGAATACATTTTATCAAAATTTTCTTTACCATGGGTAATGTTTTGATAAACATCTCTTTAAGGAAAAAATTTCGGACTTGAGTTTTATAACCAAGTTTTTATCTTCAAAATCATTAGATTTAGAACTAGATCTAGGCTCGAAAACACTTTTCTTAGAAATTACTTTTTCTAACTCTTTAGAAAGTTTGTTCTTCTAAGAACTTACTTCCTCAAGATTTTTTGAAATACTTTCAAAATCAGCATTTTTCTTATCAAGATATTTTGAAAGATCTAATATTTCTTTCATAAGAATAGAATTCCTAGAGTTTGACTTATCAAGTTTTTTATTGAGTTTGGAATTCTCAATTCTAAGAAGTTCAGCAAACCTAGAAACTTCTTCATAGGTAGGTAAAGTATTTTCTTCATCAGAAGAAGATTCTTCATCAGAAGAGTTATAATATTCTCTATCATTAGAATTTAAAGAAACATTTGTCAATGATTCATCATTTTGTACCTTATCCATAAAACAATGATTTTCAATAGGTATTCTGACTATAAGACCAAGATTCTTCTTTCCTGAAGATTTATAATCAGAAGATTCATCTGAAGAGTCACCACCACTGGCACTCCATGTGTCATTTGCTTTCAAAACTTTCTTATCTTTGGATTTGTAATACTTCTTTCTATTCCTGTCTAAATGCCTTTCTTTCCTTTCTTTCTTTTTGAGCATAGGGAAATCTGGTCTAATATGTCCATCTCTCTTGCATTCATAACAAGTGACTTATCCATATTTCCTATCTTTCCTTTCCTTTTTCTTATACTTGGTTTGGTAAGTTCTTTGACCAGCTATCTTGTTCATCCTTCGAGCAAGATTTGCTAACTCATTTTAATAGATTCACTTTCACTAGATTCGGATTGGAAAATAACTTTCTTAGACTTGGATATGGTTACTCTCTCTGGAGTCTTAGCTTTCATCTGATTTGATGTTGTTGTAAAAGCAACAGTACCATTTCCATTCTTCTTCTTGATGTTTTCAGCATCTCTCTTCATTCTCATTTCATGTTGGAGAAGATTTCCAAATAGCTCATCAAGAGAAATTTGAGTGACCTTCCTGTTCTCATCTATAGCTATTATTTTTTATTCCCACTCATTGGGCATAATATCAATTATCTTATCCACAAGAGCTTCATCATCTAAACCTTTCTCTCCCATAGACTGTAAGCTATTGACTATAGTCATAAATCTCTGTTGAACTTTACAAATTGTTTCACCATAAGGAAAATTGAATCCATGTTATTCATCTCTAATCATAGTTCTTCTAGTTTCAATCACTTTAGAAGTTTCAAAGTGTGTAACTTCTAACTTCTTCCAGATACAATTAGCTGTCTCACAAGAAGAAATTTGGCTATATATATTTCGAGTCATTGAACAAAGTAAGGTGTTGTGTACCTTATAATTGAGTTGATACTCTTGCTTCTCCTGGTTATTGAAAGTTCTAATTTCCTTATTAAAAATTTTATAATCACCAGTAAGCATAACAAAGTTGTCCACTCCAGTATTGATAACAAAAGTCTTCATTCGATCTCTCCAATATTCATAGTCATTACCATCAAAGATAGGTGGTCTTGTAGGATTTAGATTATCAATAGATCCAACATTAATTCCTGCCATACTTAAAATAATCTTTGGCACACAAACTTGTTAGTAGACAAAGTTTGAAATCACAAAGTTCGGAATGATAAAGTTCAGAATGATAAAGTTCAGAATGATAAAGTTCGGAATGATAAAGAACTTTCTAAGAAAGTATGAATAATAAAAGAAAAATGAGCAAGAAAAACTTATACGTGAGTATAAGTATTTCAGAGACCTCCTCTGATACCAATTGTAGGATCGAAATAATGATGTAGATGCTCAATATACAAGAGGGGGGGTGAATTGTATACTTCAAAAATTTCCTTAAATAAAGGAAATATTTCAGTTTAACAAAGTTAACCTAAGTAAAACCACAATGCCTCAAACCACAACTAAAATATTGAAATAAGGAATGAAGTTATAAAATTCAAGTTCTATGTACTTGCTTAAAACTGGAAAGAGATTCAGAAAGTAGGTTCCGAAAATATGGATCCAGAAATTGAAATAAAAAATTACAATATGATATTCTACCTTAAAGCATATAGAATCTAAACTTATCAAATTATAAGTAAGGAAGTATAAGAAATTTATACTTTCCTTATAATACAAAATGCAACGGAAACAAACAAGTAGTAAAACTATAAGTAACAATATATAAGTCTTTTAACCCAAAGAGAAGGGTATCCAACAACCTTGGATAAAGGTCCCTTGATTTATACTTTCAAGCAAGTCTGTCTTACCCACACTAGGGTAATCCCTCGATACAAAGATCGGAATCTCTGTATTTCTATACCCACAAGCCCTCAACTTCAAGGTAGTTGGAACCTCTGTCTTCCTCAGCAAGGAAGTCCTCAAACTTTAAGGTAGTCGGCACATCTGTCTTCCTATCCCCGGAAGTCCTCGAATGTAATCACCAACATTCGGAGTCACACGAAGCAAAAAACTGAACGAGCGGTTCAATACGCACAAGGCATGAAAAAGATTTCTCTCTCTAGAAATCTCCTTAGCAGCGTGTGGTTTCTAGATTGATCAATTTTTTTCTTTTCTTTGAGCTCTTTCAAATGAGATCCTATTTATAGGCAAGGTCGGCCTCCTTTCCAATGGTCATATTTTCCTGAAAAATCAGAGGGACCTGTACACGTGTAACTTAACCAACAGTTAGTTTATAACACAATAGACGACATCGTTTTATAACAAAACAAGTGTAACAGAATGTACGACATCGTTTTAAGTCTAACTAAAAAGTTCGGAGTGAAGGTTCGGAGTGTAAAAAAAATGAAAGATCGGAGTCTAACAAAAAAATATTCGGAGTGTATAAAGCAAAGATGATCAGATTATGTTTAATAGATGAATTAGGAATGCGAATTCGGAATAAGAATTCGTAATGAGAATTTATAATCAGAATTTCGTAATGGGAATTCGTAATCAGAATTCATCATTAGAATTTGATGTCGAACTTTATGAGAGTTCGTATCCAGAATTCAGAGTAGAACTTTATCAGAGTTTGTATCCAGAATTCAGAACCTAAAACAGAATACTTCATATCAAAGTTTTAAATGATTCCGAGAATATAGAAATGAATCTGGTTCTTATACTTAAGAAATGTATGGAAATGAAAATATGATAAGAATAATTTTCCTTATAAAAGAGATTTTTCTTATAAAAGCGATTTTCCTTAAGGATAAGGTGTTTATGATTTTCAAAACAAGAAGGAATGGAAATGTTACAAGGAAAATCTTATTGACTCAACACAACTTTGGGCTTGGGCTATTTCCCAATGGGGTATTATTATTATTATTATTATTATTATTATTATTATTATTATTATTATTATTATTATTTCCTTATTATTTTTTCTCTGATGCTTAACCCTCATCTGTGGGAAGGGGTTTCTTCTCCACCAAAGTGGGATCGAGCTCTGTGGTGAGTTTTTTTCATTAATGGGGTTTAAATTTTTTTTATGGAAAAGGGATAGGGTTTGATTTTTTTTAAATGGGTCTCTAGATGTGTGAAACCCATTCACGCATCTTTTGCGTGGAGAGATGCATGAACGCGGTTCAGGCATCCTTCATCCCATCTTCAAAGGATGCGTGAACCCCATTCATGCATCCTAGCAATAGTAACTGTGTGAACAGGGTTCACTCATCCTTTATAAAGTTTCTAAAGGATGCATGAACTCCATTCACTCATCCTACAGAAAGGTTAAAAAAATAATCATTTATTTAGAAGAAAAAATTTCTTATGTATTTGATTAATTCAATTACAACCCCTTTCTATTCAGTATTTTTTTATTAACAAAGGAAGAGAGATTTAGAAAAACATTTATATTTTAATAACATGATATTCCTGAATGTTCTACAGTAATTATATTTGATTCTAATTGATATATTAATTCTGTAATTAATTTAATATTTCTTCATTTACCTCCCCCTAAAGAGAAATACTCATAAACATAAGTTTTGAAATCTTATATAACTTCACCAAGGATTATATTCTTCAATACTTATTCTTAGATATGATAACACATTCTTAACCCTCTTAAGGATTGTTTCTTATTTTTGAAGAATATGAAATAAATATTTTTCATAATGTCCATAATTTTATCACATGATGGAGGTATTTTAATAGTAAAATCCTCCAGTGAAATTGTGTACCAGTAAAACATGTGTCCTTTTATAAAGTTTGAATATGTATTTTCTCAAAATTGGTCAAATGAACTTATAATTCCATACATATCATATTGTGGTTTTTTTGATCTCCAATCATAATCATCCACTCTTCACAATTATTCATTATCCATTGAAATTATTCTTCATGCAATTTAATTTTCTTAAAAAAAGAATCATGTTCCATGATTTTAGGATTCAAATCATTGAGATCAATAATATTTGTCAATATGTCTTGATGTTCACAGATCTTTTCATCCAGAATATTAATATTTATTAATGAATACCAAATAGAAATTATTAATTTTTAAAGAGAATTTGATGACAGTAAGACACTTATTTAAAAAAGTAGAACTCTATAAATGATAATAGTAATGCACATACATAATGTATTGTAAATCAAAAATCAACTTAATCTACGCCTCTAGTGTGGATGATCTCCTATCCCACGGCCAGCTGTATACTGGACACGTCTACACCGTGTCCGTCTTTGTCTGTGCTCTGGTATACCCTGTACATCATCCTCAGCAGCAACCCCCACATCCTCCTATGTGATAGGCAGTGGATGTACAGTCTCACCGTATATACCCTATCATACATATAACGATAGTGGAGGCTAGATAGAACTCTCAACAACATTGAAAGAAGATGGATGTTGTACTATGGATGTTTGTAATAAAGAATCTAGGTCAACCCAGTCAACGTCTGTATCTACCTGTGGCTGAGCCGGAGAAGCTGGAAGAGCATATGACTGATCATGTCAAATACCCTCCTCCTGTGGAAGACCAAAATCTGACTAATCAAGATGAACATCCTCCTCATGTGGAACAGTAGGATCCATAACAGGGTTTCCACCCCCCGGTACATCTATATGTGCCTCAGCAGGCTCTGCAGCCTCCTCAGTATGTGGTGGATCAAAGAAAATGTCATGATAAATCTCATCCATCGAAGGAAGCAATTTTGATACAAGGGTGTGAAAATATGTTGGGTCAAATACAGTGTGGTCTACTAGATCATACATGTGTATTAGAAGACAGATACGAGCATCCTACAAAAAAAATATGTTGTTAAGTAATATGAATAAAAATTCCACTGAATTGTGGAATGAACTATGTATACCATATCATGAAGGCCTCGTATGTGTCATGTTAGAAATCTGACTAGGGACCTGTAGTACCAAGCTGCATAATCCACCTGATCCACCAAATGAAAACGCATTGTCCCCATCCCTCGCAACTGGAAGTCCTGTCGTCTATCCCATAAATCAATATATCTGGCGTGGTATCTCCTCCAATAAGAATCTCTCTTCCCTAACATCTTCAGAGAATGTAGTGAATCTAATTGACTGGGTAGGTCAGGAACAAGCTGAAATAATCCGAACTGCCTCATAACTCTACCAGTCTAATGCCACTCGACTATATGAAAATGAATCATTGGAACCCTGCAGGAGCCGATAGCAAGCATCGTCGTACAGTACGGTGGAAGACTCTGGATAATAGCATCTGTATATGGAATCCATAAAATCTGAAAGAAAAAATAAATAATCAATTAATAAATGAATACATGTATATTAAAGAATAAAAATTTAACAATATAAATAATAATCACTTACATCGTGTGGTCGAATGCTATCTAACATATGTCTATAGGCATGGATGTCGTGTCTGGGGGAATCTGAATGTCGATGTGCCTGAATCCACCTGTAGATAATATTGTTATTTTTACATTTCATAATAGAAAGTTATAATATTAAGTTAGACAGTATAAGGAAGGAATTACACACCAACATCTACATGGAGCCTCTACTACAATATCTACTGGTAATGGAACATGAGCATGTGGAGCTAAACAAGGGATGTGCTCCCATACCCACATCTGTAGAAGAACCATGCATCCCGTGATCTACATCTTATTGATGCGGCATGCACTACATAATGCCCTGTATATATATTCTAGACAAGAAGACCCCTATCTATATCACCCTAACTCATCCAAATTTTCCAAAAAAGATAAATACATCAAATATGCAAAAGTAGTGGAGTGATCAACAAATAGCGTGCCACCGATCAGCCTCAAAATATATGCACGTGCAAATCATAGCATAGTGATCTCATCAGCATCCTCTGCTAACTGTGTGAAGTGTTGGTATAACCAAGGCATAAATATTTTACCACCAATGATGGTCCTACCATCATCAAGGACCTCTATGCCTAGTAGTCTATGAACAAGCTCCGGAAAATCTGCTTCAACTCGGCCAGTCCGAGCCGCACCATCGATGGAGAGGCCCACCATAATGGCCACATCCTACAGGGTAATAGTCATATCCCCCTCTCTAAAATTGAATGTATGTGACTCTGGCCTCTATCTCTCTACAAGTGCGGCAATGAGCTGATGATTGAGAAAGGTGATGTCGCACATCGCTATGCCATAGAATCCAACACGACGAAGATGAGGGATGATAGCAGGAGGTGGTGCAGTATGATGGAAATGGTGAGATCAGCATACACTCAATGGATGCACTAGATGTCCCTCTAAAATTAGTCATGATACATGAGTAGCCTGAGATGCGAGCAATGTAAAATCTGCCATCTGCACAAATGAATCGTCTTTACTTTATTATAGTTAATTCAATAAAAAATTTCAACTGTTATTTAAATAAATCTAGAACAATCAAATGAAAAATGATTGTGTTAATATTTTCAATTTATACTTGATTTTTTGTGTGTGGATTAGTGATTTTATTACTTGACCAATCCCATCAATAAATAAAGGACCCTATTACCTAATTTTGAGATTCTATATTTATGAGGTCTGCATTAATTAAAACATATAGATGTGTTCTAAGGATTTCATGTGGTCTTCCATGAGCTAGTTCTTTTGTGTGGGCCATAAGATACTTGAATGCATAGGGATGATAATCATATGGATGGTATCAATGATATGTCATTTTTCTCACATAATCTCAAGGTAGTGTGCATTGGTGTATGTGGTATGAGAGGTTCAATAAAAAATTTCATCTATTATTTAAATAATTCTAGAACAATCAAATGAAAAATTATTATGTTAATATTTTCAATTTATAATTCATTTGTTGTGTGTGGATTACTGTCTTTGTTACATGTGGAATCATGATATATTCATTTTCATTCTATGTTGTTTTTTTGAATAGTTTGAGTATCATAAAATTCTTTATTAGAGAATAAAAAAATGAGACAAACCAAAATTGAAACATGTTATTAATAGAGAAATTCATAAATAAAAGGATTCAATACTGAAAATTCCCCATAAAAATAAAAATATAAATATTTGTGATACAATACACAAACTCGATTATGGATGATGAGATGTGGAGCTCTGTGCTACCACTTGGGGACATCTCTTACGAGTATGTCCTTCTGCATGAAAAATACTGCATCATATTCTCCCTCTTTGTTGCTGAGGCCAATCCATTTCATTTCTTATTCGACTTGATTTTGGTCTTCCTCAGGGACGTAACCTAGTAGTATGAAGCCAATAATTTAAAAAACAATAGACATTGAAAAAATCATAAATGAAAACAAAACCAAATTATGAAACTTGGAAATATCAGGGATGATGGTTGCCTGATCAGTATACAATGAGATAGAATGAAAGTATCCAACAGGCATCCAAGCTACTCTATAATAGGTAACCAAAGTGTTCATGTGATACACTAGGTCAACATATGGCTCCCATGATATATTTACTGAAGAACAAGCTGTGATAACATGTACACATGGATATCTAAATACCTGAAAGTTTCCGCAATCACAGTATATTTTATCTAACATCACTATAAACACTCGACCACTAGTGCATGTAACCCAATCATAACACAATCTTACCTGAAAGCTCGTCTTTTCCCTATCAAAGGCTAGAATAGTCTATCTTGAAGCCTCATTCAGTATCAGATCAATATCACTTTGGAAATGTTGTGTAAAACGTATTCTATTTTCCATCCTCTGATAGGCCATTTGGGACCGGTCAACAAAGTAGTGAACACATATATAAAATGTCTCTTGCACTAACCCTATGATCGGAAGTTTTTGCACACCCTTAAGGACCCCATTTATGCACTCCACTATATGAGTGGTCATATGGTCATATCTTCTACCATCATCATATGCTAATGACCATTTTCCTTCGAAATATGCATCATATATTCATACACATCTTCATTAGCAGTTCATATCTCTTCATGGAGTCGATAAAACCTTTCTTGTTGGGGATAAAATACTGAAACCATAGGATAATAATGTATTAAAATGGAGAATAATTTTTTTTAAATAAGTTTCGAAAAATATACCCAACTTGAGGATCTCCTTCTTTATGGAATCATCTCTGAAATGCTTATGAACATTACTTGCAATATGTCTAATGCAATAACGATGATAAGCATCTGGCTCCGTCCATGAAACCCCATCAATAACCATGGCCTCTATAATCGCTTGATGGTGATCAGATATCAGACACGAGCCATGGTTTTGTGTGACATGAACACGTACACATGCTAAAAATAAGCTCCAACATTCAAAATTTTCCTTTTCAACAATAGAAAAATCAAGTGATAGAGGAGCATGATTACCATCCTGTGTGGCATAAATGAGTAAAACACATGTATACTTACCATACAGAAAAGTCCCATCGACTTGAATAAATTGTTTATAATAGAGAAAGACAACAATTCATGGCCTGAATGCCCAAAAACCCTATTGAACTTCACCTTTGTTCGATCAACTCGGTGATTGGGGGATACATACTCAATAGTGTCCAACTGATAAAAAAAATCTGATTGTTGAGAGATAAGAATTCCATAAGTTGTGGCAATATAGCATAATATTCATCCCAATCACCATACACTTTTATAATTGTCTTCTATTTTTCATTCCATGCTTTGGTATATGATATATTGCAGTTATATAACTGTTGAATTCTTTCCTGAACAAGGGAAACGGGAACATCCTGACATGTTCGTGTCATCTCACAAATAAACTTTGATATAAACTCTGAATCAAAGGAAGAGTGATCCCGCGATAAGCTTGGATGCACAAAAGTGTGTGTCCCTTCTAATGTGGTTATCCTTCAAGATGGAAAAAAATTATCAAATATTTCCCTTAATCAAAATTTACATTTTGTCCCATATTTTTCACAACGAATGATATATTTTGTCTTATTTGACTCATCAACCACAAATGTGAAATGTCACTCAATGTGGTATTGCTTTATCACATTTTTTATGTCCAATTTACTTTCAAACTTTTGCCCAACATAAATGGCATTATCATTTGATGCATACTTATTCCCTATAATGCCAGGGAATTCAGAAAACGGTGTAATGACATCCCAATCAAAATGTTGTTCATGAGACATTCCTTTAACAAAGGAACTCAATACTGAAGGATGATTACCACTAATCAGTGGATGTCGTGGATGTCTGTCTCTCAAAGGAACCTCATAAGGTTCATTTCTCACATCACCCTCACCCACATCTCTTAAAGGAACCTCAGAAAGTTCATTCCCCACATCACCCTCACCCACATCAACTCCTAATGGCTCCTCAGATTCTTCTTCTTCAAATAAACTTACATTCACTATATTAGCACACAAAGGGATTCCATCTACATTTCCTTCTTAATTTTTATCATCTTCTTCATAATTTGATTCTATTATTGGATTCAAATGATAAGGAGGCAATGAAAAAGACTAATGTGAAGGACCAACTTATATAGAGCTCAAAAAACACGATTCTGTAGTAGTCATTTGTACCACATCTATATCATAAATCACCACATACAACCCCATCAAACCATTAGAACACTATTTTCTAAATAAAGAAGATGCATCCATATAATCATCATCATCGACCAAAGGGTAATCAGTGTGCTAGAAATGTTCAGGATGTTGTAGATGTCGATATGTGATTGAAGAAATGGATTTATTAACCCTCAATTGTAACCGATTATAAATCTTATTGTGAACTGCATCCAATGTCATACAACTATGAAGATTTACCACTCTAAAAAGTGGCACACTATAGCTAAATCCCAGCTCCATATAAATGGTCTCACGGTTGCAATATATTTGCACATACATTATTACCTATAAAAAATAATTAAAAAAATATTATATACTACATCAATATTTTACATTATTTAATATAACATTATATATTTTAATTACTTATGAATAATTAATCATGACTTGATCTTGAGACTTATGATTAGTTTATCATTATTTTATAAACTAACCAAAACCTATGGGTAGAATCATGGAGTCTCTATTATCAAATATTTCAGCAACCATCAGTCTCCTTTCAAACAGCAACACCTCATGTTGAACGCTTGATCTCGAACGCCTATTCGGGGACACCTCTTTAGGGATGACTCTTCGGGGATGCCTCTTGTTGATTTCCTTTTAATTACAAATTTACTCACATGCATGTGAGGGGGTCTAGGGGTATGAAATACATAACTTTTTTAAGAGGACATGCAGGTCCTTACATACTTAGTCAGAGATGACTCACATGTCATCATTACAGAAAAATAAATGCAATTATTACAAATTAAATAACCACATTCACAAAACAAGACATGCAATTTCAATTATGCATCGATCGGTCATCTCAAGATCAGTTTTCACACAACTTACCATGTTTTTTAGAATACTTATTATATCTATTATTATATTAAATACATATTAAATATCTAAACCTCTTTTATATTTAATAAGTTTAATTATAACTAATATAATTTAAAAAAATTATTTATTCAAAATTGTTTTTATACCATTAACAGAAAAAGTTTGCTATATATTTTTTAATAAATTTAAATATGATACATATAACTAATATATTATTCACAAATTATATCACTAGTGTATAAAATATTATAATTTAAATTAATATTACTTTCAAATTATCATATTTTATAACATATTTAATTTTCATAAATATTCAATATGAATTCATACAACATTTTATACATGACATCATTAATTTTCCTAAACATTCAATACAAATTCATACAACAAACACATTGTTCATAAATTAAATCATACAAAAGACATTGATATATATGAAATAAATAAACCACACACACAAAAACTAGTTTTTACATATCAAAAATCAAATAAATAAATCATACAAATGAAATAAATAAACTCAATTAAATAATTGAAAATTTAAATATAAATTTTACCCTCTTAAAATCATAAAAAATTTGTTGAGAAAGAAATTGTGCAGGGATTTATAGAAAAATCCAGAGGAGAAGAAAAAATTTAAGGGGGGAACCCTTTTTATAGATTTTCTCGTTCGGATGCGTGAATGGGGTTCACACATCCTTCATCCCATCTTCGAAGGATGCGTGAACCCCTTTTAGGCATCTTTTACCGCGCAGAAGATGCGTGAATGGGGTCCACACATCTTTGGCACAAAGAGATGTGTGAACAGGGTTCACACATCCTTCAAAGATGGGATGAAGGATGCGTGAACCCCATTCACACATCTCTCTGCACCGAAGATGTGTGAACGAGGTTCACATATCTAGAGACCCATTTAAAAAAAATCAAACCCCGTCCCTTTTATATAAAAAAAATTAAAACCCATTAATAAAAAAACCCCTCTGTGGTAGTAGTGGGTACTCCAATTATTATGGATTGGATTCTCCATCTCTAGTGGCTACCAGTGGTGGGTGAGGTGGTCAGCAGTCTCCTTTCTTCAATATGGTGGCATGATGATTACAGTTCATCTTCAACAACCACGGAAGTGCGGGGTTAGCAGGGAAGGGACTTAGTTGAGTCTTTCTCTTCCTCAATGGCACGTCGATTCCTAGATGGAGCTGCGTAACTCAGGATGAGAAACTACAATTGAAGTTCAACATGTGTTATAGATCTGGTGAAAAAGATCAGGTGGTTCGAGGCTTTTCTGATCTGATTTGATTCTGGTACATATCTATTATTTGATGGAAAGAGGTGACCTTTGGTTTGGTTGGATTGTCCTAGATCTCAGTAGGGTATGTGGGAGGCTTCAGATATGAGACAATAACTTGTGGCTTTAGCTTATATTTAGCACCGATGAGTAGCCTTAGTGGATATCTGCTCCTCTTGAGGTGGCTTTTAGGTATGACGGTGAGTGTTCGATCGACGATGGGTGGAGGGTCTGGCAGTGAGTGGTGATTCTCTGTCGGTATGTGGTGGAAGAAAATTTCCAAGGTGGGTGATAGAGGAGGGTTCTGTGACTCGTGGAAGATTCATCTTCTCTATGGTAGAGACTCAATTTCGAAGGAAGGTCACATCTGTGACAGTGGGAACTCCTGATGGAAGGTCATGTGTGTTGGGAAAGACGGGAAAGCGACGAATGTGAAAACAATAAAAACGGAGAACGTGCAGAGGAAATAAAATCTTTCCCTCTAAATAAAGGCGGATGCGCAGTGACAAAAATAAGTGCAGAATGTAAAAGGTTGACACCAGAAATTTTTACGTGGAAAACCCACAAGGGAAAAACCATAGGACCTAGTTTAGAAAGATGAATCCTCTAAAAACAATAGGTACTTGGTAGAGACTCCCCAAAATGTAAGGGATCTCAAAATTAATACTCAAGAATAAAAGTGTGGATCAAAAGGCAGAGATCGAGAAAGATTATTGTCAAAGAAAGTCAATCACCAAATGAGATTTTATCTCAGGGTTGTTGGTACCGGTGATGTTGAAATGTCTTGCCACTGCCTCCTTATATAAGAAAAAGAATCATCATCAAATAATGTCTCCACATTAAAAGCGGGTCACCGTGTGAATTAATTCACACGATCTTGGCCCGCATTAAAAACACATCTTTAAAGGAGAAACTGTGTGGTGCTCCAATTGAAGAGGCATTATGTGGTGCACCAACCAGGAAGGCGCCCAATAAACTCCCCCTCCGACTCAATTGGGGATCACTGCCAACCCTATAATCAGTTGGAAAGCCTCAAATTTTCCTCTGGGTAAACTCTTGGTCAACATGTCTGACCCCTTGTCATCAGTGTGGATCTTATCAAGCTCTAACTGTCTCGAATAAAGGATGCTACAGATCCAATGATATCGAACATCGATATGTTTCGACCTACCATGAAAAGTAGAATTCTTTCCCAAACAAATAGCACTTTGACTATCACAAAATAAAACAAACCTGTCCTAATTTAAATTGATCTCTCGAATAAAAGTTTTAATCCACAAAAATTCCTTGCATGACTCATTAGCTACAATAAACTTTGACTCTGTGGTAGATAAAGAAACACATATCTGCAATCTAGACTGCTAAGATACAGCTCCCCCTGCAAAAGTGATCAAATAGCCCGAAGTAGACTTCCTCGAATCGATATCTCCTGCCATATCTGAATCTGTAAAGGCACAAAGCATAGTTTCCCCTTTGCCAAAACACAATCTTAGATCAGAAGTACCGTGAAGATAATGAAAAATGAACTTCACTGGTCTCTAATGCTCTCTACATAGATTTGATAGAAAACAAATGACCACACCAACTGCATGAGCTATATAAGGTTTAGTACATACCATAACATACATCAAACAACCAATGACTGGTGAATAGGGTATGTGGTGCATCTCCTCTCTCTCTTCATCATTAGAAGGTGACTGACTGATACTGAGCTTAAAATGTAAATAAATAGGAGTACTAACCACTTTCTCTCTATCCATATAAAATCTCTAAAGAACATTCTTAATGTATCTCTCCTGAGATAACCAAAACGTTTTGGCCTTACTGTCATGGGAGATCGTCATGCCAAGAATCTGTCGTGTTGGCCTTAAGTCTTTAATTGCAAAAGACTAAAAAAGATCCTTCTTCAATCTATCAATTATAGAAGTATCATGTCCAACAATGAGAATATCATCAATATAAAGCAAAATTATAATAAAATCATCATCAGTAAATCTCTGAACAAAAACACAATGACCAGAAGATGTCTTCCTGAAACCCTGATGAGAAATGACAGATTCAAACTTCTTATACCATTGTCTCAGAGCTTACTTCAAACTATACAAACGTTTCTTCAACCTACAGACATGATTTTCTTTACCTGTTTCAAAAAAACCTTCCATCTACTCCATATAAATCTCCTACTATAAATCTCTATGGAGGAAAGCTGTCTTCACATCCATCTGCTCAATCTGCAGATCCAAACTAGCAGCCAAACCAAGAACAACCTGAATGGAAGACATTTTGACAACAGTTGATAAAATCTCATCAAAATCAATACCTTTCTTATAAAGGAAGCCTTTGACAACTAACCTTGCCTTATATCATGAAAAAAATTAGATTCTTCATTATTAATCTGAAAAATCCACCAATTTTGTGAAACTCTCTTCCCTATCAGTAACTTCACCAGCTCAAAAGTGTGGTTGTCGTGCAATGATGCCATCTCTTCATCCATTGCTGCAACCCATCTATCTTTCTGTTCACTTTCTATTACCTCGTAAAAAGATTTTGGTTCTCCCCCTTCAGCAATGAACACATACTCATCAGGTGAATATCGATTAGAAATGGTGCGATGTCGAGATGACCTCCAGAGTGGAACTGTGGGTTCATTAATAACCCCTGAAACCGGATCATTAGAAACAAAAGGTGAATTGGAAACATCAACTCCAACCTATTCACCCTAAGCATCATTCTGTACATCAACATAATCATCATAACCAACAATATGAGGTAAATGTGAATCAAAACCTGGCTCAAGACTGACAAAACCATCAAAAGTTGGAGAAGTGTATTTTTCTCCCTTATAAATGGTTGCAATAGTCTGATCCTCCTTAAACACTTCATCGCTGCTTCTGACAAGTTTCTTCAAAACAGGATCATAAAACCTTTACCCAAACTCATCATGTCTATATCCAATAAAAATACATTGGCGTGTCTTACCATCCAGCTTGGATCTCTCATCTCTAGGCACATTAACAAAATACTTGCAACCAAAAACACGCAAGTGATCATACCTAATCTCTTTGTCATACCAAAATTTTTTGGGAGTGTCTATCTGCAAATCAACCACAGGTGATAAATTGATAATATAAGCAGCAGTAATTAAAGACTCACCCCAAAAATGTCCAAGAAACTTTTCTTCCAAAAGTAAACAATGAACTCTTTCCAACAAAGTCTTGTTCACCTGCTCAACTACACCATTCAGCTGAGGTGTCTTGGGCGGCGTCTTCTAATGTCGAATACCTTCCTTCCTGCAATACTGATCAAATGGACCACAATACTCTCCCCCATTATCATTTTGAATACATTTCAATTTCTTACCTAATTCCCTCTCAGCATAAACATGAAATTTCTTAAAAACATTGAGCACCTAACTTTTAGAATTAAAAGCATAAACCCAGAGATTTCATGAGTATTCATCAATAAATGTAACAAAATAAACACTGCCACTAAAGGTCTTATATTTCAAAGGACCACAAACATCAGAATGTACCAATTCAAGTACCTGTGACTTCCTGTGTGGAGGATGACTATTGAAACTCACTCTGCTTTGTTTCCTAGCCATTAAATGATCACATGTGTCCAATTTAACACTCTTAAAATCTAGAAGAATATTTATCTTGGCCAAACAACCAAGACCTTTCACAATTATGTGACTAATCCTCTTATGCCACAACTTAGAAGAAACACCGTACTCAACAACGCAAGCAGTATCACAAGAAATAGAATC
Organism: Viscum album; assembly: GCA_963277665.1. Lineage (NCBI taxonomy): Eukaryota > Viridiplantae > Streptophyta > Magnoliopsida > Santalales > Viscaceae > Viscum > Viscum album. Next base: position 452,902,532 of record OY728141.1, on the reverse strand, counting down.
TCTAGTCCTATACAAAACGGATTGCTTCTTCCCTTAAGCCACAATCAAAGAGGCCTTAAAAAGATTCCATTAGCAATCACTAAAAGTGCTGATAAACCCTTCATCATCAAGAACGCTGGTATAAATAAGATTCAAACAAACCTTGGGTGTATGTCGAATATTCTTCAAAATCAACTTACTTCATGTACTAGTCTCTAAACAAATAGTCCTAATGCCCACAATGTCAGCATGACCATCATTTCCCATCTTCAAAATCCCAAAATTACCTAGGCTGTAAGATGTAAAAAACTCCATCTTTGATGTCACATGAAAACAAACACCACTATCAACAACCCAGAAAGAATCATCAGAAGCAATGTTAATGGAGTCATAAACAATAACAAGATCACCCCCTGTAGTAGCAGCAACATGATCATCTCCATTTCTATTTTTCTTCTATGGATTTTCCTTCAATATGTTCTCTCTTTTCAGTTGATAACAAAACTTCTTTACATTCCCCTTCTTACCACAATGATGACATTCAAAATCTCTCTACTTAGGTATGGATTTCCTTCTCCCTCTACTCTTAACTTGACTATTTTTCCCCTGATCCTAGCTTCTCCCCCTGTTCTCTGTGACAAAAAGTTCCGAAGAAGATTTCTCCTGAGTGCGTCTCCTGAATTCTTTATTTAAAATAGCAAACTTGACAAAACTAAATGTCACAACACCATTAGGAGAAGAACCGGTTAGAGTAACACGTAAATTCTCCCATGAATCGGGTAAAGTGTTAAGTAGTAAAAGAGATAAAACCTCATCTTCAAATTTGATACCCATACAAACAATTGATCAAAACATACTTGATACTCACTTAAGTAATCAGAAATAAACGTACCTTCTTTGTACCTCAAGTTCATCATTTTCTTGAGAAGAAAAAATTTATTGTTTCCCATCTTGGAAGCGTAGGTCATCTCAAGATTCTCCCACAAAGTTCTGGCATGAGAGATGTTGACAATGTGGTTCATCAAGTTGTCTTAAACCCATTTGTAAATGAAGACACAAACCATGTTATTCTCAAATTCCCATTCTTTGTATGACATCCTCTCTGGCTTCTAGGGACTAAACACTGGAAGATGCATTCTCTTGACAAAAAGCAGATCCTTCATTTTAAGTCACCACATATGGTAGTTGGTACCATTCATCAAAATCATCCAACTATAATTGGCCTCCATAATAAATATACAAAAAAACAAACCCTCTAATACCAGATGTTGGGAAATATGGGAAAGCGATGAATGCACAAACAATAGAAAAGGTGGATGCAAAGTGGAAATAAAATCTTTCCCTCTAAATAAAGGTGTATGCGCAACGACATAAATAAGTGTAGAATGTAAATGGTTGACACCAGAAATTTTTACATGGAAAACCCAAAAGAGAAAAACCACGGGACCTAGTTCAGAAATAGGAATCCACTAAAATCAAGAGGTACACGGTAGAGACTTCCCAAAATGGAAGGAATCTCAAAAGTAATACTCAAGAATAAAAGTGTGGATCAAAATGCAGAGAGCAAGAAATATGATCGTCGAAGAAAGGAGATCACCAAATGAGATTTTCTCTCAGTATTGTTGGTGCCGGTGATGTTGAAATACATTGTCGCTGCCTCCTTATATAAGAAAAATAATCAGCATCAAATAATGTCTCCGCGTCAAAAGTGTGTCACTAAGTGAATTAATTCACGCGGTTTTGGCCCACATTAAAAACAAATCTTTAAAGGAGAAACCATGTGGTGCTCTAATTGAGGAGGCGTTACACAGTGCGTCAACCAGGAAGGCACCCAAAAATGTGCTTCTAGTGGTGAGTTTGTGGTCCACTGGTCAGTAGGGGAGATGATAGTGAGTGAATGTTTTGGTGACAATGGTGGATGAACATTCACCAATGAATCAGGGTTAGCAGTGGTGCAAGAAAATTGGAAAAGGAGGGTGCCAATGGTGGGTAATTTCATGATATTTCTGGAAAATAAATAGGCTTATGGTGGGGCATTTATTGGAAATTTCCAATAGTTGGTAAATTTCATGATGGTTGGTCAGGAACCTGCAGAAAAATCCACACCAAATTAAGTTCAATAAAAATATATTAAAATAATTTTTTTAAAAAAATAAAGAATTTTGAATTTTTTAGGTAGCAACTAATTGTTGTTGGGTCAAAAATGGATTTGTTTCAAAATAAACTCAGTTAAAACAACAAAAATTTGTAATAATCACCAATGTAAATGAAACGCCGTACCAAAAAGAAGAATAAAAAATGGGGACACAAATTTTAATGTGTAAAAAACCTCCTTTTGAAGGATTAAAAAACCACTAGGAAACTCTGAGAAAATTCACTATGAATCAGAGAGTACAAAATTCAAGTAAAACCCAAGACTTGAATTTAATATACAATGTAAAAACCTGTGTGAAAAACAACACCCAGATACACCTCTTTTGCTTCTCTAATAATAGTTCGTGACAAGATATCACCCTTTAGAGATCAAAATAGAACTCACACTGTTGTTGCAGCACCTTATTGCACAACCTGATTTGATGCTGCTTGCTGATGCTCACACCCAAAAACTATCAACCAAGTATATGCACTTCTTGGGTTTTCATGCACCACCAAATCACATCCATCCTTGATTCACTACTTCCCCTTTTATAGGCTCCCATATGCCACATATCTTGTTTGAAATAGATATCTAAAAATATCTCATAAAAATATATCATGAGATATCACCTGAATCTCATGATGAAAGATACACAATGGAAGGATCTTGAATTTCAAAAAATATATATCTTTAAATCTAAAAGATAGAAATGTGTGGGCTCAACTCCAAAGATTGAGTGAAAACTGTTGATAGAGAAGATGTTCTATGATCATTAATAAAATTGTTTTCCTTTTCTGTTCATCTTTCTCCACTGTTCTAGTTTTTCTTGTTTCAAATTTGTTTTTTCAACACTTTATCAACACAAATGCTCAAAAAGGAAAAAAGCTATGTTTTTATTTTAATTTACATCATCTGGTTGGATGGTTCTATTTATTTATTTTTTTATATTATTTTTACTGCCAAATTGGATGGTTTATATGGTTTATTTTATTTTAATTACCTCCATAAAGGTCGGTTTTTCACCTATTTGAATGGTTTAAATTTATTTATTTTGCTCTGCCTGATTAGATGGTATAATTAATAAATCAGTACACACAAGAAAGTTTTAAACGAGTAATGTGATATATTGATGTATTTATTTCAAATCCCCACGTGAAATATTTATTAACCTATTAGGGTGATATATATATATATATATTATTAAATGATAATACTATCTTGATTTTAAGGTTTTCTATCTATCATCATGTCAAATCTCAAGAAGCTCAAATTCACCACTCTTGACATTATCAGAAGTAATTACATGCCATGGATGATGGATGTGGAAATGAATCTTGAATCAATGGATCTCATAGAAAAAATTAAAGAAAATAATTTACAAACCCTCCAAAATAAATAAAAGGTGATGATCTTCCTTAAAAGATATCTTGATAAGGGTTTGAAATGTGAATACCTCACAGAAAGAGATCCATGCAAGCTCTGGAAGAGTTTTAAAGAAAGATATGATCATCAAAAAGAGGTTGTTTTTCCATAAACTTGTAATGAATGGAATGTATTACACTTCCAAGACTTTAAAAGGGTTAGTGACTACAATTCTTCCATGTATAGATTTGTATCACATCTCAAATACTGTGGTATTGGGATTACAAATTATGATATTCTTGAAAATACATATACGAAATTTCATGCATCTCACATCACCCTACAACAACAATATTTCTTGAGAGGTCATTTAAAATATTCGGAACTCATATCATCATTACTTTTAGTAGAGAAGAACAATGATCTTTTGATTAAAAATCATCAATCGTGTCTTACTGGTTCAATAGTAGCATTTCCTGATGAAAATGCTATATTTCATGAAAATAATCATGGAAGAAGTTAGGGACATGATTCTCATGGTGGATGTGGTTTTGTAAGTAGACGCAGTTGAGGATGTGTTTGTAACCATGGACCTACTCGAAATGAATATCAGAATCAAAGAAATATATGCTCAAACACTCTGAGGAATCATGAAGATTCTTAATATAAGTGGGGTTCTAAGGGACATTGGTCTTGAGTTTGTCGAACCCTGGAGAATATTTTGAATCTCTATAAATCATCTCTTAAAGAAAATAAGAATAAACCACACTTTTTTGGGACATCCTATAAATAGAAATAAAAGGAGGTGAATTTTACTGAGAATCACGAGCCATCAAATGATGATTTCACATACCTTAAAGTGAGTTATTTTACTTGTGAAATTGATAAGATGATAGCTGGAAATAATTCAAAAAAATTATAGTATTTATGATATATGATATGTCATTTTTTCTATATGTTTTATATTTTAGATGTTTTATTATTTGAATTTCACAAGGTTTTTCTTATAATGTTATTCTCTTTACATCGAATCATTAGAATAGATTTCTTAAATGAGATAGATATTTTCATACCAAATAGTGGAAAAACACACACAATTCTTAAGAATAAAAAATATTTTTATGATCTTAAATCAACAAGACCAATTGTGAATACTATATTAATTCCTACATATCTAGTATAAGGGACTAGTAAAATGAGTTTTTCTTACCCAATGGGATGTAATTTTTTATAAAATATGTGATGTTTTCCCCAAAGTCCAAAAGAAACTTGTTAAGTTTCAATGATATATATCAGCATGGGTATGACACTCAAACTATATCTGAGAGAAATGAAAATTAAATGTGCATTACCATTAATAAATTCGATAAGAGTCATGTACTAGAAAAACCACCAAAATTATCATAAGGATTTCATTATACATATATAAGTGAAATCAAAACACATATGGTAGTAAATAATGGACCAAAAATTGTTAATTTGTATAATGACCGATACAAGGCTTTTTTGCTGGGAAAGCTGATCGTGAGACCATCTCCAGCTAAAATTAAGGTCAAAATGCCGACCTTTATTGAACAAATTCAAGTACATATATGTGGACCAATTCATCCATCGTACTAGCCATTTAAATATTTTATGGTATTAATTGATGCATCTAGAAGATGGTCACATGTATATTTTCTCTCTCAAGTCATAATGTTGCATTTTCACATTTTCTTGTTGAAATAATTAAATTGAGATCAAAATTTTCTAATCATTTCATCAAGAAAGTGAGGCTCGATAATTTTGGTGAGTTTAAATCTCAAGCTATAAATGATTATTTTATGGTTATGGATATTATTGTGGAGCATCCAGTCACCCATGTGAATACACAAAATAGTTTAACAGAATCACTGATAAAATGCCTCCAACTTTTTGCTAGACCATTAATAATGAAAAAAAGTATCTGAACTATGTATGGGGTTATGCAATATTGCATTCCTTATAATTAATTTGTATCATACCAAGTACATATCATAAACACTCTCCACTCCAATTGACTTTCGGTCAAGAGCTTGACATCTCCCACTTAAGAATCCTTGGTTGTGTAGTACATATACCAATTACTCCCCCAAAATGTACAATGATGGGACCTAAAAATATTATGGGAATATATGCATGATATGAATCCTTATCCATCATCAGATATTCTAAACCACACACTTGTGATGTATTTATAGCACGTTTTACTGATTATCAGTTCAATGAAGAAGTATTCTCGTCATTAGGGGGAGAAAAGAAACAAAGGGAGGATATTTATTAGGATGTGAACACATTATATTTTATCGATCATCCCACCTAATAGTGTGAGATGGAAGTAAAAAAGATTTTACATTTTCAAGAACTATAAAATCAATTACTTGATGCATTTACTAATTCAAATGGAATGACTAAATCACATATACCAGATATAAATACACCAGCTAGAATTAATGTCCCAAAGACATGATTACATAATAATGTTACATAAATCTCAAAAACATGCCTGATGTGTGGAAGACCAATTGGATTTTAGGATAGAAATCCTCAAAAAATAAAAGGGATGATTATAATTAAAAAACCAAATATGGAGGCATGTGTTCCAAAAGTTACACACAATTTAAGTGTTCTTAAAGAAACACATGATTAGAATCATAAAGAGAATTCACAGGATATAGAAAACCCCGAAGGTTTGGAAAATAATGAAACTTATCTTAATTGTACCACTACAGGTGATATATGGAATTAGAGTAATATGAAAAATATTGATGAAATATTTTCATATTCTATGTCACATGATATAGAAAATGAAGACCCCAAACCAAGGTCTATTATATACTATAAAAAACAACTCGATTGGAATAAATGGAAAGATACAATGCAAGTTGAATTAAATTCACTTAATATGTGAAGAGTTTTTGGTCATATCATGCTCACACCAGAAGCTATGAAGCTTGTTGGATATAAATGGGTTTTTGTGTGTAAGCGTAATGAGAAAAAAAGATTATAAGATACAAATCTCATCTTGTCGTATGAGGTTTTTCTTAGAGTCCAGGAATTGATTATGAGGAGGTATATTCTCCTATTATGGATGTTATTAATTTTCAATAACTAATTAGCCTTGTAGTAGTTTAGAAGGATAATATGCATCTTATGGTTGTTGTTACAACTTATTTATATGGATCACTTGATAATAGTGTATATATGAGAATCATTAAAGGATTAAAAATACCCAAAGTATTTAAATCAAAACACAAATACCTATATTAAATTAAATTGCAGAAATACCTATATGGATTAAAACAGTCTGGGTGTATGTGGTATAATTGTTTAAGTGAATATTTGTTAAATAAAGGGTATATAAATAACCCCATATTACCATGTGTTTTTATTAAGAAAAAGACAATTGGATATACAATCATTTCAATTTATGTTGATGATTTAAATATCATCATAACTCTAGAAGATATCAATGAATCAATGAGAAACTTAAAGGATGAATTTGAAATGAAAGACCTAGGAGAAACCATGTATTGTTTTGGATTAAAAATTGATCATATACCAAGGGTTATATTTTCACATCAGTAAAATTACATTGAAAAGGCCTTAAGATTCTTTAATATGGATAAAGATAATCCTTTAAGTACCCCAATGGTTGTTTGGTTTTTAAATACTGAGAAATATCAATTTCGACCCTGTGAAGAAAATGAGGAGTTGGTTGGTCCAGAAGTACCATAACTCAGTGCTATCAGAGCACTAATGTATCTTTCTAATTGTACTCATCTTGATATATATTTTTCTACTAATTTATTAGAATGATTTATTTTAGACCCTACATGAAGACACTTGAATGATATTAAACATATTTTTCATTATCTTTGTGGCACTATAGATTTGGGTTTATTCTATTCTAACAAATTAGAAAGAAAGATGGACAGTTTTACAGATGTAGGTTATTTATCTGATCCACATAATGTGTTATCCAAATTGGTTATGTGTTCGTAGTATGAGGTACTACCATATTGTAGAGATCACAAAAGTAAACACTCATTGGTAAATCTTCAAATCATGCAGAAGTAATAGCATTACATGAAGCAAGTCGAGAATGTGTTTGGTTACAGTATTTGACTCAACACATTCAAGTGGAAAGTGGATTGCCTATAGATTGCAGCCCAACAATTTTATTCGAAGATAATACTGCATGCATCACACAATTGAAGGAAGGCTTCATCAAGAATGATAAGACAAAACACATACCACTGAAATTTTTCTCCTTCACATAAGAGTTAATGAAGAATAAAGATATCAACATGAAATATGTTCAATCAAGCGACAACATTGCAGATTTGTTTACAAAGGCACTACCAACCATTATCTTTAGAAAGTTTGTACATAATACAGGGATGCGTAGATTGAAAAATTTGTAATGTAATGTAACTTTCAGGGGGAATCTATGTGACTGTACTCTTTTCCTTATTCTAGTTTTTATCCAACTAGGTTTTTCTTGAAAAAGGTTTTTAATGAGCTAGTATTAAAACATGTATGACATTGGTAGGAGTGTGCATCCTAAGGGAGAGTGTTAGGAAGCCGATGATTGCAGATGCACATTTTAATGGGGGTGGGCTACCCAGCCCCACCAAACCCCTTTACATTGCCTATAAAATTCATTGCAACCCTCCTCCAAAGATTGAGTGAAAACCATTGACATAGAGGATGTTTTGTGATCATCAATAATTTTTCCCTTTTCTGTTCATCTTTCTATGCTATTCTAGTTTTTCTCATTTCAAATTTGTTTTCTCAACAAAATTTAAACACTAATTCAATATTTTTTTTTAAATAAAATTAAAAATTGAATTAATAAAAATTTAAAACAATTGAATAATTAATAAATTCAAAACATAAAACAAAAAATTAATAACTTAATTTAAATTTAAAACTAACTAAAAATATAAGCTAGATCAATTAAATAATTTGATATTGGATTTATAAATTGAATTAAAACATTAAATTTAAAATAATTAAATTATTAAAAGAAATTAATTTTAAAAATATATAATTAAAAATTAAAGTTAAATTATATTAAAAATTAAAAACATAAAAGTTTAAAAATTAAAATAAATTTTAAGTTAATAAAATGAATATATATAAATAATAATTAATTAATTAATAAAAAAATTAATAATTCAAGCAGAAATAAAACATAAAAAGTAAATAGAAAATAATGCACCAAAAAATTAATTAAGACAAAATTAATAATTTTAAAAGCTAAAAATACAGAATTAATTATTAAAAATAATTAATTAATAAATTTAAATTTAAAGTTATTAAATTTCAATTAATTGACAATAGAGGAATAATTAATTAATTTAAACAACAAAAAATTAATAAAAGGATATGGAAAATCAAGTGATTTTAAGGCCACATAACAAACCATCCAACCATGTGATGTCACTAATAGTCAACTCTTTTTTGGCATGACCATTCACTAATGAGTTCACCTCATGGTAAGCATACATGATGATATAATCAATGGAACAAAGGTGTTACAAGCACTCCATCCATCATGTAGTCAAAATTCATGAGAGGTGGGTAGTGTTTCACCTGATGACATAAATAATAGTAGTGGAGTCACTCTCCAAACATAATTTAGCCCATATATTATGTCTAGAAAATAATAAATCATAGATGAAACTAAGAACTTTTGCATCAAGAGTGGTGGTACTACCATGTGGTTCATAAAATTATCCAATGGAACAACTATCATCATCTATAAAGATAATGAAACACCCTGGGGGGATATTTACTTTTGTTGTTCCATCAAAATTTATTTTATCTTTCTGAGAAATAGTGACTGCTAAAAACATTAAGAGAACCAGTAGGAATCTTGAACTTACCAGCGACATTGAGGCGTCTTAGAATAGTGAAGCCTGAGTAAAATTTTTAAAGAAAATTTATTGCAGGTTATCTGTTTTCCTGGTGGAAATGATGATCTTTGAGTGTACCCCAATGAGATTATAGCTTAGATAATGATAATTAAAGGCATTGCGACTGAACCAAATGTTATACAGTACTTCCAATATGGCTAATTGGAAAAGGTTCACCAACTGCAGTGATTAATGCAGATTGAAATACAACCATAACAGGTTTGAGAGGGTGGATTCCTAAAAGCATGGGGCCTCAAACTGGTTATATAGGGCCTTTCACATGGTTAAGGCTATTACATAGTTGAGGAAAATGTGATACAAGTCCTACCTAGAATGATGGAAAAGGAGAACCTAGAGAAGAAATGGATTCCAAATGCTTGAATGTAGTATTTTGTTGGAATTATACAATGTGCCAGCCTCTAAATTAAGGACAATTGGGGGGGAGGGGGATTGATCTAGAATTTATTGAGGTATAGACATAATAAATTTTCTATAATGAAATGGACAGAGATAGATTTATAATAGAGATTATAGTTGACAATCCAATTTCAAGCAGGTTCCCAGATAAGAATGTTCCCATGGAGATAAAAATCATAATTTCAAATAACCTCTTCAATATCTACATGCAATGGGGAATGAAGTTCAACCTACTGGGATCTGATGGATTCACTATATAAAAAAGTGTTTTTTACAATGGACCCATCACCCTTCACAAATAATCTTTACTGAGGGACTATTTGCGATGAGACTCATTTTCCATCGCAAATAATTTTTTATAAAGGATTATTCACGACATGATATGTTTCCCATCACAAATACCTTTGGCACAACATGCACACCAAACCAAGAGAAATGTATTTTTAATGGGTTTGTTGCAAATACCTTTCATCATTATTGTTATTTGCGACAACAATTAATTCTCATTTCAAATAAACTGTTGGAAAAATGGTATTTGCGATGGGTCCTATCGCAAATAAATATTTTATCACTAGAACACTTATTTATGGTGGGTATTAATTGTGATGGGTCCCGCTATAGCACATGAGCCTTAGCCAGGTTGGTAAGGACTCCGTAAGTGTATCCAAGCGACCATGGATCAAATCCAGGTGGAGACAGAATTTCTGGGGATATTGTAGCAGCACTGTAGCAGACTATAGCAGGTACTGTAGTGGGAACTGTGCAGTACTGTAGCAGGTACTATAGTGGGAACTGTAGCAGTCACTGTTTGACACTTTAGCAACCGAGAATATGCCCCTGTTTGGGCCTTTGGACCACTGATTTGGTCCTTGAGTCCTTTAAGGCCTTCGGGCCACCCAGGCCTTTGGGCCACCCAGGCCTTTGGGCCACCTTTAAGTGCAGATGCAAACTAGACAACCTATAAGGAACAAGCTTTACAAGGAGGATGATCAAGGAGCTTTCACCACAGCAGAAGCTAAACGAATTAAAAGAATAAGAGAGTATGACACCTATCATCGGGACAAGCCAGTTCATGCATGGGAATGCCAAGCCGAACAGCCATGCGAAGGTGGAGAGCTGATTTCATGATGAAGATGCTGGGGAGGAGAAGTTCCAAGTAGTTAGTCTGGGTTGTATTTAATGTTTGAAGCCTATAGACAATGAATTCCTCTAAGGCCTATGATCCATGTAATACTTACGCCTACGAGCCTTGTTAGGGTTCCACCTCACCTATTGAAAGGTGGATTATCAAAAATCAATAAAAACGGGCCATTGGAGGGTTCTACTGTAATTAGTCCAGTCACTAATAATCTAACCTATATATACCCCCACCCATTTTTTTCATTCCTTCTTCGTCTGAGATCTTCTTTATTCCTATAATCTCCTCTCCTCTTCATTACTTTGATTAAAATTTTAAATTTTTATTAGGGAGTAAATTTTGAGTTTTACATACAACAAAATCTTTAGTTTGGAGGTATTTATTTAATGTTTTTAATTTTAAATTCATTTATTTTATTTCATATTAGAATTTAGTATTATTAATTATTATTAATTAGCATTAATTAGAAGTAATTATTTATAATTATCTGTAATTATTTTAAATTAGAAATATTTATTTTCAATTAGCATTAATTTTTTATTTAGAAGTAAATAGTTTTAATTTGTGATACTTAGTTTTAATTATCTGTAAGTGGTTGTTATTAATAGTAAGTACTTATAATTGATAAATAAATACTATTAATTAAAAAAACTTTGTATAAATTTACAGATCTTAATAATAAATAATAACAATTAATAGTAATTTCTAATTAATAATAGTAATTAGTAATTAACACTAATTAAAACTATTTTTTTAATAATTAACACCATTTTTTAATAATTAATGATAAATATTAATAAATAAAAAATAATTAGTAAAAATTAGTGGTAATCAGTACAAATTAGAGGTATTTAATAAAGTTAGTGAAAATTCTTAAAAATTATCAGTAATTATTAGAAATTACCAATACTTAGTAGAAAGTATCGATAATTAGTAAAAATTAATAAAAATGAGTGGTAATTAGTTAAAATTTATGAAAAAGATAGGTAATTAGTGAAATTATAAAAAATGACTAGCATTTAGTAAAAATTAGCAGAAAAAGTGGGAATTATTAAAAATTAGTAGAAATTAACAAAAATGAGCAGTACTTAGTAAAAATTATCAGAAATGAATGGTAATTAGTAAAAATTAGTGAAAGTGAGCGGTAATTAGTAAAAGTTGCCGATAATGAGTGGTAATTATAAAAAATTAGCGGTAATGAGTGTGAATTATTAAAAATTAATGTTAATGAGCGGGAATTATTTAAAATTAGTAGTAATGGGTGAGAATTATTAAAAATTAGTGGAAATAAGCCTTAATTAGTTAAAATTAGCGATAATGAGCATTAATTAGAAAAAATTGAGAAAATTAGCAAAAATTAGTAAAAATACTGAAAATGAGTGGTAATTATTAAAAAATATCGGCAGTGATTTGTAATTAGTAAAAAAAATACCAGCAATGAGTGGTTTTTAGTAAAAGATACCAGTAATGAGAGGTTTTTAGTAAAAAATATAGGCAATGAGGGGTATTTAGTAAAAAATACAAGCAATGAGTAGTATTTAGTAAAAAATACTAGAAATGAGTGGTATTTTGTAAAAATTAGTGGAAATGAGTGTTATTTAGTTAAAATTAGCATAAATGAGAGGTATTTAGTAAAAATTAGTAGAAATGAGTGGTAATTAGTAAAAAATACTGAAAATGACTAGTAATTGTATAAATTAGTGGAAATGAGTGCTAATTAGTAAAAATTAGTGGAAATGAGTGGTAATTAGTAAAAGATAGCAGAAATTTGCAGTAATTAGAAATAATTAGTGGAAATTAGTAAAAATTAGCTGTAATGAGTTGAAAGTTTAAAAATGACTGGTAATATGTGAGAATTATTAAAAAATAACTATAATGAGCGGGAATTATTAAAAAAAATTCTCTAATGGGTATGAATTAATAAAAAATAAGATGAAATGAGTGTTAATTAGTTAAAATTAGCAATAATGAGTGGTAATTAGTAAAAAATATTGGCAATGAGCAGTTTTTAGTAAAAAAATACCAACAATGAGATTTAATTAGTAAAAAAACACAAACAATGAGCATTAATTGGTAAAACAATATCAACAATGAGTGTTAATGAGTAAAAAAATACCAACAATGAGCATTAATTAGTAAAAAAATACCAGTAATGAGCTTTATTTAGTAAAAAAATCCCGCAATGAGTGTTATTTAGTAAAAAAATATTGACAATGAATGTTATTTAGTAAAAAAATCGAAAATGAGTGGTAATTAGTTAAAAATATCACAATTAACCATAATTAACTGCAATTAACCAAAATTAGTAATATAAGATCGATTAAGGGGTGTGAGGGAAACTTTAAGTGGAGGGAATATAAGTGATGATATAGTGAAAGAGTTTCAGTGCCCCTGCGTTCATAAGATTTTTACAGTGAGTGCTACTATGTAATATTCTTTAATTTTTTTAAATAATGTGATATTATTTTATTTATAGATTATATGTTGATCATATCAATAAACAGTTTCCAAAAATTACAACAGTTTATCTTAAAGAATGTCAACAACATAATTTTTCCTACTTTTTTCAAAGGCCTATAAAGTAAATTGTTTATTTTTTAACATTTGAAATCAATTTATCATTTGATATATTGTTAATTTTTTTCAATTTTTTATGTATCTTAACAAGTTGATAAAATTGATAATTGATTGTGTGTATTGAGTAACCCACCATCTAAAATGGTTAAATATTATAATGTATATGTGGTGAATGGTTTTCAATTTCATAAATGTGCATATGGTGAATCAAAAAAACAATTAATAGTGGTGTTTGCTTGATAGGATCTCATAATAGAGAAAGTGATGTTGATTTTATGGAATTCTAGATGAAATAATTGATCTGTTTTATCTTGGAAAAAATTATGTGACAATGTTTAAATTTCATTGATTCGATACCGATAGAGGCTTGCATGTCCATCTACACCATGAAATCATTGATATTAAATATAAAATCCTTCTTATAGTAAACGAACCCTTTTTATTGGCTAATAGAATACAATAAATATATTATAAAAATTATTATGATGCTTCAAGAGATTTAATTAATTAGTGGAGCATTATAAAAATAAAATCCCATGAAAATAAGTTTATGGAAAGTTATTGTGGTTCTATTAAATGCAAGGAATTGAAATTTTTAAAGAGACAACTACAAATACATCTTTTCAATGAAGAGACATGAATATCGATGATGACACCCCATAGTTATGGGTTGATGGTGATGATGATGTTGATGATGTAACAAATGAATTTGAATTAGAAAGTATTGATGAAGTTGAAACTACTATAGATATAGATGATATTGAGGAGGAAGATGAAGATATTGACATCTTCAAATACAAATATGAGTATGAATATGAAGAATTTCACAATTACTTGTTGGTTATTTTCAATATATATATAATACTTATTTTCAATTATTTTCTGACAATATTCTTTTTGTGTTTCAGATGGATGATGGGAATTATTATGATATATTTAATTGCATTGAATATGTTGTACTACTTGGTGATGATCTTGATGCTTTATCATTTGACCCTCAGGTTGCTAGCAGTTCACCAGTGACTTGGAGGGGTCAGGGTCTTACAAGGTTGATGATTCCTGACCTTATGCCCAAGCAATATACACTTCTTGAGTTCGATCCACGTTTTTAGAGGTATGTTCACTTGTGTATTTAAGCTATTTTTCATTACATTTCATTAATTTGTTTATTTTAATTTTTTTTATTATTTGTTTTTTTCTTCATACCTTTTTTCATATAGCTATCAGATAGGGGAGTGTTATTCTGTGGAACTATTTTTTAGAGCATGGGTAATGTGGGATCATATTCCCATTGATATTTGGCATTGTGTGTTTGATCATTGGATGGTAAAGAAATAAATAATAGTTATTTTGAATTTTATTTAATTATTAACTTGATATTATTAATTATTTTTAGGGTTTATGATATCTCATTGATGATAGCATGAATAATTATATCTATGAGGATTTGGAGGTCTATATGAATGAGTGTTGACATTAGTTTTTACACAATCTTAGAAGTTCAATCATGAAGAAAGTGAGAGTGACTAATTTTGATCAGTCTTGTTTCACCCACTGACCATATTATATCATATTTTAGGTTTGGTATGGATTATGTTCATACTAGACGAGTTATAGTTTTTAGAGTTGAGAATCATTAGGATAGAAGAACTGGGGGAGGAAGGAGGTGATGAATCTACCAGGTATTCATACAGTCAATACTCAATGAAGACATATAGTGAGTAATTTTTTAAAAAAATTATTTAACATTAAATGTAAACTATTTATTTTATTCTCATATAGGTAGTTTGACATCCCAATATTAAAGAGTTTAATTTTTTTAAGAGGATATACAGTGATCCTGTCACTGGAGAGAGTACAGGTGCTCGTCAATGTTAGATTATTATTAGTATATTTTTTTGAGTTTTAAAATTAACTAAAAATAATATTTTAACTATTCTAATCTCAAATTGAAATTGAAGGATTAATATGAGGCCATGAATTCTCAGATGTAGGATGAGAGTCAGGATGAAACTGAGAGTCAGGCCACTGGTGTGGCTAAATTTAATGATTTCAACATGTATATAGGTGAATTAGTATGCTTTTGAGAAGGGATGAGTGGATGGAATCGGTTCTCGATTGATGCTTGATAATTTTTATGGTACTGTTGCATGGTCAAGATCTAACTCGAGGGGAGATTTTTGAGAGTCTTCATCATTATCTCTATAGTATGAGGAGTAGCTATAATCCAAGAGTAATATTATATAGGCCATGTGTAGGGATCTGAAAGAGATCTGTCGGCAGTACCAACAAAAGTAGGAGGAGATGTGATATTGGTAGGATAAGAAACACGATTAGATAATGGAGTACATGTGATGGCTGGTCCAGGGTGTAGAGATAGAGTTCCCTCACTCTCCTCTTCCAGATGACCCTCCCCTACCCCATCCATAGTGATTGATACATAATATACTCCTTTATTATGTTAAAATTTGAATGAAAATATTTTGTGTAATATTTTTATTATTAAATATGTTTACATTTTTATTTATAACATTTTTTAAAATTATTTTTATATTTTAATGTTTTTTAGTATTTTTTATATTTTTTATTTTTTTATCTTTTAAACTTAGTTGCGATGAGACTAAAACCCGCCACAAATACTTGAGTAAATAATCCAATAAAAAAAATATTTTCAATAGGCCATACTCTAGTAGAAAAAGATATTTTTTCGATGACTCATTACAAAAACTATCTTTTACAATGATGTTTTTGGTGATGGGGTATTTTTTATGGGACCCCATCGCAAATAAAACATTTTTTAGTTGTTAAAACTGTAGATCAACCATCAATACACATTATTATGGGAGTTTATAAGAAGTATACCTATTAATATTTTGATCTAGAAATTAAGAGTGAAGTCTCTATTAGAAATCCATCTAGAGTGGGAGAGAATATTGGACTACATAAACCAAAGAATGAGAAAAATAGTGGATTTTAGATAGTGATAGTTTTCATTTTTGATTATCATAAAGAATCTGGATCTAATAAAGGTAATATCCTGAGACTTTTTAGTAATTACCCTATACATGAATTGTGATTGAATAGATTCATTTAATTTCATGAGGTCTTTGGTACCCATGAAACCAAATTTAATGGTCTTGCAACATTTTTTATATGGCACTGTGATCATTTTCATTTAAAAAATAATCCTACTCTAGAAAAAAATTCCACAAAAAATTTGATGCTCTTAATAATTTATGGGGTCATATTTAGACCATAAAGGAGTAAGCTCATTTAGAAATAATGATTGACTTGACCAAGATATCTCTACTATCCATATATAAATACTTCCCTCTATAAGATGATAGTTTTTCTCTAATTTGATTAGAGATATTGTTAATATAATAGATATTTTACCTAATACAAAACAATGGAACACCAAGGTAAGTGACTATAAGAAAACATTCCCTAATTTGCAGCTCATTCAAAATATCAATCTTCTTAGCATGAGAAATACTTCTGCCAAAATAGTTGGAGGAATTTTCCAAACTAATACCTTTACCTGAGAAACATTCATAATGAATGAGGGTTTTCATGAGGAGCTCAATATTTCATCTTCCATGCTAATTAAAAAGGATGATGTAATCTATATAAAGGATATAAGAGGGGATAATAAGACCCTTAACATCCTTAATGATCAATAGCTTACACTTGTTCACAATATTGGTGAGGAGTCTGCTAAGGTAGTATTTTCCAATAGATAAAATTGTGGTTGAGATAGGATATCCTTTCCTAATACCTCTTGATCAAGGAAAACACCCCTCATAATATCCATTGATAAGAAAATAAATTTTATTATATTTAAAGAGGTCCCCCACCCAACCAGTGAAAATATCAGTAAAGAAAATTTAGCAAGGATGTTCCAAATGAAACCTAATTCAGGTTATCAAAGGCCTTCCTCACATCAAGATTTAGGGAAATGTATCCTCCCCTAGTAGGTTTCCTAATAAGGTTAGAACATTCAAATGTAGTTCCAATACAGTCATGATTGGTTCTCCCCTTAAGGAATCCAAAATAATTCCATGAAACTATTTTATTGTAGATGATTGCAGAATGGTTGGATAGTATTTTGTTAATAATTTTATAAATAGAGATTCCAAGAAAAATTAGCATGAAGATATTAATTTTAGAACTATTATAAAATCTTGATATCAAGGTGAAAAATTGGGAATGAACAGCCTAGGTAAGGAGACCATTTTTGAATAAAGAAATGACCATCCTACACACATCAGCTTGAACCACATCCTGAAATAATTAATAAAAGAGGTTGAAAAAAAACTAATAAAAAGGTTATAAAATCCATCTAGGCATGGAGAAATAAAATGATTTATGATAAAAATGTCTTCTATAATATCTAGATAAAGATGAATGTTTATAAGTTTTTTTATACTCATGGGTTACAAGGGTAGGGATGATCACCTCAATTAGTCTATCATTAATAATAGGACCATTAAAGAGGTTGTTATAATAGGAGATAATAAATTCCAATAGTTTTTTATTATTTCAATGACCTAGTCTCCCTCTATGTGTAGGGATAATGTTTTTTGGGCCTTCCTCATATACAATGTGAGATCTATGAAGGCAATAAAATATAACTTTAATAAACTCCTTGAAATTCCTAAAAATGACTCCATAGCTAGATAGTCCAGGAGAACCCATCACATCCCCATCCATGTTTACTTTGATTTAAGATGGTATTGAAGGTATCTTGTTAACATATTTTCATTTAGATGATTTCTTAATAATATAGGATACACCAATAAATTTGTACATTAGTAGGAACTTAATGTTGTAATTTATAGCACCTATTTGAAAATTAGAATCCATCTATATGTCCCACTTATATGAGTGAAAATCCCCCAAACAAGAAAAGGGTGTCTATAAAAGTATATGACTTTACATACCTTACATGTATAGAAGAAACAAGTTTCCATAGTTCAAGTAAGTAGATTATGCATTTGAGTACCAAGAGTATAGTCAAAAATATATTTTGTAAAGGTGGGCATCACAAGACTAGGATCTAGATCACACAAGAACTGAGTTGAGATGAAGCATCTAACATGCTTATAAAAATCAAATTGCAAGAATAGTTGATCCTAATTATCATACCCACATATAAAAATAATGAAAATAGAGGGAAGTATCATACCAAATATAACATGGTGAATTTTGGTCAGTGATCTATTATTCCAAATTATCCATATCTGAATATAATGGGCTAGATATATAAATCCCCATTTGAAAGAATTCAACCATATTGGTGTCTAATTAAGATTTATATAAAGAGAAGTATAACATAGCCTAAAATTTATCACTCCAATTCATGTAGGAATCCAAAATTAGTAATAAATTTCATTAAATATTTAGAGTTTAATCTTGTTTAAAAATATTCAAGAATTACTAGTTCAATCTATACAAAGTTACTCACCACATAACTGATTGAGACGCTGGAAAAATTTGTTGAAACACTAAATTTATCCACAATGGGAGTGTAAAACCAATTAGTGTACCAAAATTTAGATGAAAACATAAACTAGGAACCCATTTAATATATGGATGCACTGCCTGGAAGTACTTCCAAAGTGATGGAAAAATAGTAGTGTTGATATAGGATAAGTTCCATTTGAGTAGTATGTTGATAATTATTCACCCAATGAAGCTACATGTTATGCCCATGCCTTTAAAGAGGTACCAAATAATGTTGTTTATAGGAACCTTATTATAATAGCTAAAAAAATAATTCCCATCCCACAATAATCAAGTCACTTTACACAGTTCTTAAAAACTACTATAACATTATTCTTTTCATAAATACATCTATTATAAATGAAATTATTGATGTATTTCTTAAGAATCTTGTAAATATCACTGGTCTATTTCTAAATTCGGAATGTGTAGTCAAATATATAGGAAACAATATATTTTACACAAAAAAACATGACTATCTTTCGAGAGGAACTTATCCTTCTTGTTGGAAAACTATTGACAATTTTGTTAGTTGTGTCCTATAAATAAGAAGTCATGACCCTTATAGGGAAGAGGTAAATTCCCATGTAATTTAAAGGAAATAATCTAATTCTTACCCTAATTTTTCTAGTAATATGGTTCCTTCTTGAAGTAGAAAAGGGTTTCCCACCAAGGAGGTAGGATTTGTTCCACCTGATTGCTTGACCAAAACCAGTTTCATAATGATGAAAAATTACTTCCAAAGTATCAATAGATTTATGATCTTATTTATAGGAAATGATAATTTCATCAGCATGGAAATGTTATATAGGGGACCTCGTATTCCTAAAAACCTACATTATAGATAAGAAACCTAAATATACATGTCACGACCCATCCCCCGGGGCTCGTGTCGTGACTACCCCAAGCCCACCTTCCATAGGCCAGGGGTTGGCGACTAGCACCAAAGGTGTAATTCCCTAAAACTGGGAAGGTATTGCCTTTATAACCTATAAACACACACAACAGAGCACAAGATGGAAACAAAACACTATGTAAAACTGTATAACAAAAGTGTGATGAAAGTAAAAGGGTCCGGAAATACAAGCCCAATTATAAAGTACAAGAAACTGAAAGTACAACTGAAGAAAAGAAAAAAATTGTCGTTGGGTCATCCTTCGAGGTTCCTACCTAAGGGTAGGTATAGATCGCCTGCTCAGCACTCCAGGTCCGTCTGTATCCTTTGTGTATTGTCACGCTATATATTCCATCTCCAAGTACCATCCGGTCCTAGTACTCTCAGCCTCAGTCAGTGCTGCTCATCATCTGCATCCAACACAACGAGATGCAAGCATAGCACGTGTAGGGGTGAGTATAACGATACTCAGTAGGGACCCCGAGAGCCTCAAGGTCACACAAAATCCAACAAGGATAAACCACAAAGTATAAAATCAACAGATAACCCCACTTAGGTATATTCCCATACATATACCTAAGTTATTAAGTAATTCATCTCAATCATGAGGAAAACACAAAAGTTACCGACTCAGCTCAACCAGGATTTTTTATTCACATTATCAAAACCATGACTGCTGGAGAAATCCTCCTCTGTCGAGTACAGTGGGCCTACCGCAACACTAAGGTTCTTCCCACTAACCTTGGACTGCTGAGGTACTCCTCCTATCAAGTATCGTGGGTCTACTGCGTCACCAAGGCGCTCCCCACCGTGGGTCTGCCGCCACAACCAGGCCCTCCCCCTAAAATCCTGCAAAGGTACTCCTCCTATCTATTACCACAGGTCTGCCGCCACAACCAGGCGCTCCTCCATCGTGGGTCTTCTTCTACAACTAGGCACTCCCCACTGGGCTAGTCGAGTCACTCCAAGTCAATCGGTCAGCAGTCGTCAAGTCTCAACCAGTTACTATGTCTCTGCACTCTGCTCACTCATCACTAGAAGGATCCACTCCACGAGCTACAGGTCGATACTCCAACTGTCATGAAGTACCACGAAGAAGTATCTCAAAGTTCTGACACATCATAGGGGACTCAACGCAACAGATGTCACGTCAATTGGACGCCCGGTCTGTGAGTTATTAGCCTTTTAGTCTCGGGGGCCTGGTTGGATTTGTGCACGATCCAACCTGACCGTACCTCAACTATACCCCAAACTCTAGTGGGGTACACTCAAAGGGACCATCATTCTCCAAGATTACCAGGGACACTGACGGTTCATCAAATAGATGCTCGGTGCCAATGATATGGCCAAAGAAGGTAAAGGGTCATAGTGGGCCCCGATCCGGTCCAACCCGGCTCGACCCAGCATGGGCCGACCCGGTCCGGGTCGACCCAGCCTGACCCGTTGGGTCTGGCATAGCCCGTTAGGTTTGGCCTGGCCTGTTGGGCCCAGCCCAGTGGGCCGCGAGAGCGCGGACCGGCCGTAGGTCGGTGCGAGGGTGGTTTGGCCTGGAGGGCATCGCGTGGGCAGCTCAGCCCGAAGGGCACCGTGAGGGCGCAGCTCGGCCTGGAGGGCACTGTGAGGGGCCGGCTAGGGGCGGCTCGGCCTGGGGCCGGGGTGGTATGGCTGGGGCCGGGAGGCCGGCTCGGCTGGGGTGTCGCAGGGCGCGTGGATGGCGGAGCCATGGGGCACGTGGGGTGCACGGAGGCTGGCAGCCGGTTCATCCAGCGGTGACGCGGGGCATGCAAGGTGCATGGGGTGTGCGGGGTACGTGGATGGCAGAGCGGCAGGGCACGTGAGGTGCGCATAGAGGCTGACTCGATCGGTGCTCGGGAGGGCGCCGCGAGGGGCGTGGGAGTCGCAGAAGGAACGGTGGCTGGGAGCTAGGGTGTGGTGCGGCTGGAGCGCGGCTCGGCTGGGGTGCAGTGCGGCCCGGGCTGGTTCGGCCGGCAGGTGGCACAGCCGGCAGGCAGTGCGGCCAGGGCGACGCGGTTCGGTCCGGGGCGGCGGAGCGTCGTGGGGGTGGCGGAGCGTCGTGGGGGCGGTGCAGGTTGCATTCACCGCCTTCATCGTCTCATCACCTCGTCACCATGCCAAAGAACATCACAAAGAAGAATGACAATGGGGGGTCAGTCCATGTTAGTTTGGCTCGCACCCTCCACATTTAGGGTGGAAGCAATAGGTTCATCAGGAACATAAACATAGAACAAACATGGAAGATGTCTTAAAAACATCAATTCCCAATAATCCCTCATTAAAAAAATATTCCCAAACCGCAAAGAAAAACATCTGTGGATCAACTTGATAATAATTTGATCTATGTTCTTTGTTTTGGAAGGAAAGAAAAAAAGGAATAAAATCAATCACAAAAATCCCCTACCTTTGTTCGCTTGATGTCATTAGCGTAAGAAGGAAGGAGGTGAAGTTGTAGATGTTCGTCTCGTCCGCCACACATCTCCAATTCCTGGCTTGTGCATCGGTTCTTCATAGTCGAAGATGTAGATGTCCCACGTCGGAAGAAGTCCTAAGGAATAAGGTCAAATGAGGTCGACATTCTTCGTCGGTGGAGCATTCTTTATTAGAGAGCATAATCCTCCAAGTTTTGGGCATCTTAGCACTTTACCAGCACTTCGTCACTTGGTGAAGCCGTCCCAAATCATCCTCCCAAGCTCCATATATATAGAAGAGGGGGAGAGGTAAGTAACGATTGTGGAATTTATGATGGTTCATTTATTAGGAACCTTTCTAAATTCCAACGATGTTGTTAATTAATATTTAAAAAGGGTCAAGACAATTAATTTACGTTGGCATAATAAAGTGGTGCATTGGCACAACTTAATGTGGAGGAAGTTAAGAGGCTTCTCCACATTAATGAAGAGAGTTGAGAGTTTCCCTCAATTAAAAGGAGGTTTAATCTCAGGTGGTCCCCACCACCATAACCTCTCATGGGAGGTTAGGCTTGGGTGGTCCCCACCACCATAACCTCACATGGGAGGTTAAGGTATGGTGGTCCCCACTTCTTAACTTCCACATGTAGGATAAAATCCTTGTGGTCCCACCTTCACAATATTCACATGGGTGATTCAAATAAAAATATAATGTTTTCACAATTTTTTTTATTTTATTCCTTCACAAAAAACCCAAAAACTAACTTTCACCCTCGACCAACTGTCGTCAAGGTAAAAATATCCTTAAGCGAATACCAGCGCTGCGAGTTCAATGGTGCCCTCTGATTTCAATTCCGATCATCGGTTCAAAAGTTATAAAAACCCGCTCAAACTTTCATTGAACGCACCAAAACAAAACTTCAGAAATTGATTTCGGGCACTTCGGGCCTCGAAATCATGTGATGTAAATTTTCACGGACTAGTAAAATTTCCATTTAATTAAAAAAAATTACATGGAAATTCTGGATCTTTACATTCTCCCCACCTCAGGGATCTACGTCCCCATAATCCATAACTCATACTAAGGGAACAAGTGGGGGTACTGAGCACGCATCTGAGCCTCCTACTCTCATGTTCTCTCCTGGAGGTTTCTGTACTGCCAATGAACGTGCACCAAAGGTATCGACCGTCCACGAAGGACCCAATCCTGTTAATCCTCAATCTCAACTGGAACCTCTGTAAAAGTCACCCCATCGTCGACATCCATCTCACCATGGTCGATGATGTGGGAAGGGTCTTGAACATATCTCCTCAGCTAGGATACATGGAAGACGTCGTGAACCCGGTGCAACTGAGGTGGAAGAGCTAAGTGGTAAGCCACCTCAACAACCCTATTGAGGACCTGAAAAGGTACGATTAATTTTGGAGATAACTTTTCACCTCGGCCAAATCTTTGTAGACCTTGTCTAGGTGAGACTCATAGAAAGATGTGGTCACCATACTCGAACTCCAGAGGTCTCCGTCTCCTGTCAGCATACGAATTCTTCCTGCTCTGTGCAGTCTTCATTCGTTCTTGGATGATCTTCACCTTCTCTGTGGTATCCTATACCATCTCTGGTCCCACTAGTGCTGACTTCCTAGGATCAGTCTAGTATAAAGGTGATCTGCAAGGTCGCCCGTATAATGCCTCAAAAGGTGTCATCCCAATGGTGAAGTGATATTTGTTGTTTTATGAAAACTCCACCAAAGGTAAGTAGTCCTCACAGCTACGACCGAAGTCGAGGACACAAGCACATAGCATGTCCTCAAGGGTCTGAATGGTCTGCTCAGTCTGACCATCCATCTGAGGATGGAAGGTGGTGCTCAAACAAAGCTGTGTCCCAAAAGATTCCTACAACCCCTTCCATAGCTGGGAAGTAAAGCATGTGTCACGATCAGAGACAATCATCGAAGGTACTCCATGTAGCTGCACAATCTCCTGTATGTAGAGGCATCCCAAGCTCTTTACTGAACCCTGCTCTCTGATCGGTAGTAAGTGGGCCGACTTGGTGAGTCGGTCAAAAATCACCCAAATCAAGTTGTGACCCTTGGATGTACATGGAATTCCTGACACAAAGTCCATGGATATCCCTTCCCACTTCCACTCTGGGACCTCTAAAGGCTGCACCAAGCCTTCTGGTACCTGGTTCTCCGCCTTCACTTGCTGACAAGTGAGGCATCGAGAGAAAAACTCTGTAAATTCTTTCTTCATTCCCGACCACCAGTGTTGTAGTTGAAGATCCTGATACATCTTCGCTGCTCCTGGATGTACCGCTAGAGGGGATGTGTGGAACTCCCTCAACACTTTCTCTTGAAGTGACACTAGTACCATGGTATGTCCTATGAGGAGGATGATGTGCTCTCCACCTTTAGAAAATCCATCAGGTGCTTGCCCTGTGGATATCTGAACACATTGTGTCTCACAGTCAGTGTCTCCATGCTGCGCCTCCCTGACTCGCTGGAGAAGTGGAGGAGTGACTATAAGATACTGAAGAAAATCTGCTCCATCTCGATCCACAAAAGATATTTGCAAAGCGGCTAGCTGCTCTGTCGCCTCACTCAGCAGTTGTAGGCCAAACCTCTTGCTGAGTGCGTCTGCTACCATGTTCCCCTTACCAAGAGTATAGACTATCTTAAATTCATAGACTTGGAGGAACTCTATCCACTCTTGTTGGGAACTAAAAACTCAAAACTTCTGCTACCATGAGGGTGAGGTTGGCCGACTCACAAGTGATCAGCCACACCCTCCTATGCAGGATTTCATCCTATGCTTCCTGGGTTTCATTTTTTACCAACTAAGGAAAACCTTATCCCAATGTTGTAGATAAACCACAACCTTTTTGCCTAATATAGTCAATCTGAGTGTGAAATGTGGATGTCAAGTCCAAACCTAAACTAACATCATAAGGACTCAATGCTGCCACCAAGAAGTTCCAACCGAAACTCTCACCTCAAGGGTCAGATCACATCATCGACATAAGTATAATTAACGAGTCTCCTCCCAAAGGTATCTCCAGACGTGAGGGTCAAGTCAACGGTTTCACTAGAAACTCTATGTCCTGGACAAGATTCGTGGAAAGAAGGAATGATTAGCACCTATGTCTATAGATATGGAAACTAGTAGTAGATATATAATGTGCCTCAAATCATTCCTAGAGCCCTTGGGTCACATTCCTTGACTGCATGCAATAACTCTCTTCCCCTGTCCTCTAGCTCCCTGAGCCTGGCAGGGTCCACAAAAAGGGGGTGGTTGTAACATGTTGAAAAGTACACCACCACATGCTGCTCTCCTAGATCTGCTTCCACGTCTGCTGCCCTGTAGATTCATTTATCCGTAACACATTTTACACACCCAAGTCTCTAAGACTTGCGCCAGTTCCCTACTTTCCCACTACTAACATTCATTGGCTGTATCCGCTCAACCAAGGAATATTCAACCACAAAGGTTCTCTCTAGCACCCTAACATATGTAGAAATGCATAGAGGAATAGTGCTAGCTCGGATTTACCTAAAGACACCTCACTCAGAGGTTCGAGCTCTGAAGCACTGATCGTATCGTATTCATCAAGTACCAAGAATGATCGATTTGCCTCGATGAATACTCAGTTACCGACATGTCATCTTGCTGAAGCTATAGAAGCTCTAGAGAACTCTCATCCACCTCCTCAAGTCAGTCCTCAACTGCCTGTGAGTCAGACTCGCCTTGGAACCTGAGGGGTATCTAATGCTAAAACATGTATAAGGCATTAATCCTACATGTGTCCTCTACCGGTACCTCCAGTTGTAACTACAAGAACACCACACACACACGCTTTTTATTACTATGCAAGTGAAAAGCTGATTTACAGTGAAAAAAAATGACGAAAAAACCTTCAGCAAGAACAACTACACTGTTGTGATAATATGATGAAGAAATAAAACTGTAAAGAATCTTACAGTGCTGGGCGTAATAAACCTGGCAGTCCCGATCTCTTCGCGTTGTAGGTAAGCTCCTCCTGAGTTGTCGATGAGCTGCAAGCTCGTATAGGAATCGTCGCCTGGATTGGATCGTCCTCCGTCGGGTACTCGGCCTGGCGTCTTCTTCGTCCAAAGACCGCTAACTTCGAAGCTCCAGCGAAGGTGATGTGCGAGCAGCACACCACGGAGTTCAGCAGGTGTGCAGAATCACCACTGAGGAAAGGAAAACCCTATGTTCCGGTATGAAAAAAGACCAGGGAACTAGGAGTACCAGGGAACCAGCGAAAACCATCGTCAAAACCAGAACCCAGATCTGCAAAAACTGAAAATCATGAAACCCGATCGAACCACAGGGTTTATGAAACCCCCTAACAGCACGGCCAAAGAGAGGCCGCCACGAAGCACAGTGTCACGTGCAACAAAACAGAATACTGGAATGAGTGAACGACCAGGATGAGATGGGCGGTGGAACAAATCAACGGCCAGCAACCAGTCCATCCCAAAAGAAACGAGATTCCCAGCATGTGCATAAAGTAAAAGGCATATAAATAAAAACATGGTGTAATAAAAAAAATAAACGAACATTTTAATATGAAAAAGAAATAAAGGAATTAAAGGAAGTTTAATTCACAAATCTCCACCATTTTCAATTAAAATTTGCGATGTTCTTGCACCTAAGGTTATAGAACAGGAACCAAGTTCAATCTATCTAAACAAAACTTGAACTTAGATAATGTCACAGCTTTAGTCAAACTATTAGCTGGATTTTTATCAGTATGTATCTTTTTAACACATACGGTTCCCTATTCTATAACATCTCTAATAAAATGTAATCTAATATCTATGTGCTTTGATTTTCCATGACAAACTAAATAGATAAATGGAGGGCTGATTAACTATCAGAATAAACATTAATAACTGAATTAAAAAGTTTGAGTTCAGAAGACAAGCCTTTAATCCATAAGGCTTCTTTTACCACCTCGGTAAGGGAAATGTACTCAGACTCTGTGGTTGAAAGGGCAACCACGGATTGCATGTTTCACTTCCAAGAGACAGCCCCACCACAAGCAGTGAACACGTATCTAGTCAATGATTTTCTGGTGTCAATATTACCTGCATAATCAGCATCTACAAAGCCCACCAAAATATCAGAAACATCAATATTTTTTCCATAGCACAAAGATAAATTAGATGTACATGAGAGATATCTAAGGAGCCACTTAAGGGCATACCAATGAGGCTTCCCAGGTGCGGCCATAAATCTTCTCAAGGTGCAGATTGCAAATGCAATGTCAGGTCTGGTGCAAATCATAGAGTACATAATGCTACCAACAATGTTAGCATATGGAATTTTAGACATAAATTGCATGTCATCATCAGCAGTGGGTGCTTGTGTTAAAGACAACTTAAAATTTTGGGCAAGAGGTACATTAACAGGTTTGAGGGATTCAAACATGTATCTCTTTAAGACCTTTAAAATATAAGCATGCTGAGATAAGTATAGCAATTTGTTTGGTCTATCTCTAATGATTTCAACACCTAAAATTTGCTTAGTTGCACCTAAGTCTTTCGTTTCAAAATTGCCTTTTAATTGGGATTTAATAGAAGTGATAAAACTCATATTTTTACATATGATTAGCATGTCATCTACATAGAGCAGAAGGTAAATCATACAACCTTGGATTGATTTGAAGTAAACACATGGATCATATTGACTCCTTGTGAATTGATTATTTAGCATGAAGGAATCAAATTTTTTGTACCATTGCCTAGACGCTTGCTTTAAACCATACAAGGACTTATTTAAAAGGCAAACTTGGTTTGGCTTGAATTCTTTAGAATAACCATCAGGAGGCTTCATATAGACTTTTTCATTCAAATCCCCATGTAAAAAGGCAGTCTTAACATCTAGTTGTTCGATGTGTAGATCGAGGTAAGCAGCAAAGGCTAATAAAAGCCTAATAGAAGAGTGCTTGACAACAGGGGAAAAGATTTCAGAATAGTCAATTCTTTCTCGTTGAAGGAATCCTTTGGCGACTAGCCTAGCTTTAAACTTAATTTTAGTTCCCTCCGTGTTGTCTTCTTTTCTCTTATAGATCCACTTGGACCCAATTACCTTAGCATTAGGTGGATTGTTGATAATGGTCCATGTGTGGTTTTTCTTAAGAGATTGCATCTCTTCATTCATGGCAAAGATCCAATGTTTCGAATCTTTGTCTTTTAAAGCTTGGTTATATGATTGCGGATCATTATCAATGAGATCATGGGCCACATGAAAGGCATACGAGGCCATATCATACTGGCTGAACCGAGCAGGAGGTCTCAGAACCCTCCTTTGTCTATCTTGGGTTAATTGATAAACCTCATGAGTGGTAGAAGGTCCAGAATCGGAGTCTGAACCAGAACTAGACTCAGAATCAGCCACATCTGTGGGCTGAGGAGGAGGTGGAGTGGGCTGGACATCAGCCTCAACATGAGCTGGCGGCTCATGTTCATCAGACTTATCAAGGTCTGGTTCACTACTGCCAGGTGTAACAGTCCTGGTCTTAGGGGCAGATGACTCATGAAAGACCACATCTCTACTAATAATGCACCTTTGGTATCCCGGTTTATCAACCCAAAGTTTGTATCATTTAACTCCCTTGGGATAACCAATGAAAATGCACTTGAGGGCTCGAGGTTCAAGTTTATCAGTCTTGACGTGAGCATAGGTTGTAGACCCGAAAACCCTTAAGTAGGAATACGAAGGGGGCTTGCCGGTCCAGAGTTCTTCAGGAGTTTTGAATTGATTCGCAGAAGAGGGACACCTGTTGATCAGGTACACAGCAGCGCTGGTGGCCTCAGCCCAAAAAGATTTGGGGAGGCCCGAGTATGCAAGCATACTACAGACTCTTTCAAGTATAGTCTGATTCATCCTCTCTGCAAGGCCATTATGTTGGGGAGTTTCCCTAACAGTTCTATGCCTTTTAATTCCTTCAGACTCACAATATTGAATGAACTCAGTGGACAGGTACTCAAGCCCATTGTCTGTCCTCATGGTCTTAATCTTCTTTCCAGTTTGATTTTCAACTGAAGCTTTCCAGGTTTTGAAAGTTTGGAAAACATCTAATTTATTCTTAAGGATTTAAACCCAAACCTTCCTGGAGTAATCATCAATAAAGGTGACGAAATGGGATCCTCCACCATGTGAGATGGTCCTGGCTGGCCCCCATAAATCCAAATGGATATACTCTAGTGGGGTGACAACCTTGAAGGAGGACCTATTGAAACTCACCCTTTTAGCCTTACCCATCACACAATCTTCACAAAATGGAAGGTTCAAAGGTGTGATGTCACTCAACAGCCCCTGCTTGTTGAGTTCTTCTAGCCCCTTGGAGCTTACATGCCCCAACCGTCTATGTCAAAGCATAGTGTTGTCAGTGTTTGTATTGTAAACACTACCCAACTATCTCAAATGGGTCATGCCATTCAGGACATACAACACATTCACAAGAGACCCTTTTAAGATGGTTCTAGATCCCTTAGAGACTTTGATAGAACCCGATTCTGATCTAAAGGTGTATCCTTTTTTATCAAGGACTCCTAAGGAAATCAAATTTCGTTGCAGGTTGGGGACCCACCTCACATCAAGTAGGGTAATGACTAACCGGTCATCCAATTCTACCAGGACAGACCCTCTACCCTCTACCTTGCATTTCTTATTATTTCCTAACAGGACATCCCCTTCCACTCTCTCAACCAGCTCTAAGAAAGAATCTCTATACGGACACATGTGAAAGGAACAACCAGAGTCTAAGACCCACTCTCAATCGAGTGTATGGCTGGACACATTTAAAACTTCAGCAGTGTCATACCCGGAGTCAACCAGGAGAGACTGGTCGGTGGGTTGTTTGGATTCTAACTCTCGCTTGAGTTTTCTACATTCAGGCTTGGTATGCCCGGGCTTCCCACAATGGAAGCATGTGAAGGGTGCAGTGTGTACAGGTAGCAACAACACAACAACCGAAATGCCAGGATCAATGACTTATTACCATAATATTGAAACGATCACAACGCGGAATAACCAGAATGCAAAGAAAAGAAAAAAACACAAGAACACAAAGATTTACGTGTTTCAGCCCCTTTGGGACCTACTGCACAACAAGAACACCACACACACATGCTTTTTATTACTATGCAAAAGAAAAGCTGATTTACATTGAAAAAAATGATGGAAAAACCTTCAGCAAGAACAACTACACTGCTGTGATAATATGCTGAAGAAATAAAACTGTAAAGAATCTTATAGTGTCAGGCGTAATAAACCCGGCGGTCCAGATCTCTTTGCGCTGTAGGTAAGCTCCTCCTGAGTCGTCGATGAGCTGCAAGCTCGTATAGGAATCGTCGCCTGGATTGGATTGTCCACCGTCGGGTACTCGGCTTGGCGTCTTCTTCGTCCGAAGATCGCTAACTTCGAAGCTCCAGCGAAGGTGATGTGTGAGCAGCACACCACGGAGTTCGGCAGGCGTGCAGAATCACCACCGAGGAAAGGAAAACCCGATGTTCGGGTATGAAAAAAAAAAAACAGGGAACTAGGAGTACCAGGAAACCAGCGAAAACCATCGTCAAAACTAGAACCCAGATCTGCAAAAACTGAAAATCGTGAAACCCGATCGAACCACAGGGGTGATGAAACCCCCTAACAACACGACCAAAGAGAGGGCGCCACGAAGCACAGTGTCACGTGCAGCAAAACACAATACTGAAATGAGTGAACGGTCAGGATGAGGTGGGCGGTGGAACAAATCAACGGCCAGCAACTGGTCCATCCCAAAAGAAACGAGATTTTCAGCATGTGCATAAAGTAAAAGGCATATAAATAAAAGCATGGTGTAATAAAAAAAATAAACGGACATTTTAATATGAAAAAGAAATAAAGGAATTAAAGGGAGTTTAATTCATAGAAGAGAGAGGAATCTCTGAAATAACTTCAACTCTGGAGGACTGATAAAATTCAGTGGCTCTGCACCACACAGAGCCTGAGCTGGAGAAAGACACCCATCCACAGAGGGAGGAGGCTTGACGCCTGAACTATCCAATGTAGAAGGTCGGGGGCCATCTAGGAGAGAGAGGGCGTCACACACATCCGAGCTAGCAACCTAAAGAGGCTTGCCGCCCGTACCATCCACAGGAGGAGTCCGGGGACCGTCCAGTTGAGAGATAGCTTCACAATTGTCCGATATAGAAACCTGTAGCGGGAGAAGAGAAAGAGAAAACAGAACATGTGATAAAGCTCCGTTGCATAGCGAGGGAGAGTGGGACGATGATGTCAGGAGACCCGGATCACTAAGCAAACGGGAAAGAAAAGGAGAAGGATAGAAAGGGACTAAATCAGTGCAAGAAGGCATCACTAGAACAGGCCTATCAGCAGTGAGATCGGACGAGCTAGCGGTGAACTGTTGAGGAGGAAGGAGCACAACGTTGCCACGAATCCGATCGCCGGAATCCGATCTAGCCAGAAGGGAAACGCCATCGGACCTGGAATTCACAGGCATATCATGGCTAGAGAGACTAGGATGACCGCCAACAGTACGCCTTAAGAGAATTCCCTTGAAGACGGAAGGAAGAACAAAAACCTAAAGGCGAGAGAAAAACAAGGTCCAGAGACCATTCCTCCATGCCCTCCACCCGAATAAGAATTCGTGAAGGAAAATGTTGAGTGAGATCCACCGCAACGCATATTCGGGCCACCGCCGCCTCCACCAGGCAGACAGTGCGAGCGTCAGTGCCGAGAAAAGTCCCCAAATAATCTCCAATCCCATTCAAGAAGGACTCATTCTGAAAAGGCAGAGGAAGTCTTGGAAGAGAAATCCACACCGCTGCCAGAGAGGGGTCCCAATCTGAGTGAACCTCCATCGACCATCGAAGCCTCCGATGCAGAAAGATTTTCAGTTCAGGACCGAGATCCTTGCTGGGAGATCTAGCTCCGACGAGTTAACCAGTTTCTGAAATACTGCTAGAGGAGGCTTGTCAAGACTGAATCTGGCAACCAAAGTCCAATTAAGATGCACCGAAGCCTCCGCAAAGGAGGCTGCAGAGACAGAAAGCACCGGACAACCACCATTAGAAGAAGACGCCAGATTCAATGGAACTGCAGGGAAAGCTGAGCCCATCGTCTGCTGAGGAGAAACAGATCTGCAGAGCGCATCCTTGAACGAAAGCGGGGGCAGCGGAGGAGGGTCCGACTCCGGCTCCGGCTAAACATTTCTCTCCTAAATATAGTATTCTAAAAAACAATTCTTTTAACCCTCATTAGATAACTAGAAATTACCAATAAATTTAATTAAAATATTTTTTGAACAGTGACCAATATATTTGTTAAATTAAAAATTCATTAAACCTAGAAAAAAATACATTTCTTCCGAAAATTAGTTCTTTTAGTCATGAAATGATTTTATTTAAATTTAATGATTATTTATTAGGAATTAATCAATACAATTGAATTAAGAAATAAATTTATATACAAATTTCATAATGTGGTTAATCCTATTCATACCCTCCAATACAACATCTAGCTTATAAATATTATAATATATCATGGTTCATTTATAATCGGGGTTACGGGTAAAGAAAGTTATCAAATACTTTAAATTTATTTCAAAGGAATACATATAAAATCTTGGGGTGTTATAGAAAGTGATTCTATAGGGCCCATACAAGCATCCATGGGACTTTATATTATAACCCTTAAAGACACTACTACATCCTGAGGGGCCTGGATTTCCATTTGAATCACCATCCACATTGATTTTGACCCAACCTAGAAATAGGTCGTGCTAATAAAATTTGAAAGTACTAGATAGATGTTTGAACTTACCAGTGATGATGATATGTTAATGAACTATTAAATCATCAATGGAGTTGAATAATTAATTATATTTCAGTGTACTATAATCCTTTTAGTAGAGATGACCATTTCGAGAACTTCCTAAATGTTAAATGGTGAATTTTGATGAATAATAGCATTACGACTATACCAGATCACATACAGTAGCTCTAAAGCAACAACCTAGAAGTGGTTTTCAAGTTGTAGGGATGATTGAAGATTAAAATAAATCAAAATTATTTTTGAGAGAGTGGTAGATTGTGTACATGAAACTTTGAAAAATCCAAACAAGTAATTCCACAGAGTAGCAACCATCACACTACACAAGAATAGGTTTTTATTATCCTCTCTGTGCTAATGGAATTGACCACACATGGATCAGAGAGAAATGCCAAAAACTTGAAAGTAAGAATCTGTTAAAATTATACTATCAGAAAATATATAAATAACCAATAATTATAATTATTTTTAGAATGAAAAATATTTCATATTCCTTTAATAAATTTAGGTACTATAATGAACAACTTTGAAAATTAAATCATGGGGCTAATTAACTCATAGTACCTCAAATAGTCATTTTTAAGAAAATTATAATTTTCCATGTTCTTAAAATAAATAATATTTATTGATGTAAAAAATAATTAATTTTTTATTTTTAATAATCGTAATTATTAAATGATTATATAATAGTAACTATTTATTTAACCAATTTATTTAGTTTTTAAAATTCCAAAACTTTTGAAAAAAATAAACGAAATTTCTGAAAGGCATATCTTATTCCATGATTCTATCATGAAGGAGATGAATATAATTTAATGATATTCGATCATAATCCTCTAGCATTTTGAATTTAAATATTAGATAAACTGTTGAGTATGAATATTTATAAATTTATCAAAAATAAATAAATTTGACAATTTTTTTAATGATTTGGAAAATTATCAAAAATCATATAATCATAGACAAAATGGATTAAATAATATGAAATGAGTTATAAATAATTAGAATTTAACCACATATATGATTTTATGATTTTGAATACTTTACCTTATTAGTGTTTTTTTGTTTTTATATGGGTTATATTGATGAGAACATTGTTAGTTTTTGTTTTAAATAACAATGAAAAAAATGAGAATATACAATTTTATTAAAATAAATCTATAGAGAATTTTCCCCATATCATAATTTTCCATTTTCGCTCATAGTTTCTCAATCTATCAATATAGGTGGTGGAGTCGGTCTAGGAAATGACTCTATGAAATCATTTATGTTCATACCCATCATGTTAAACTATGATGATAAATCCATAAGATTGTATTTAATTTTTTACAGCCTTATATCCATGCAACTAACATCTCTCCAAAATTTATAGATATCATAGAGAATCTCATATATCATAGATTGTGTTGTTTTCATTTTTTTATGTTTGGGTGGAGTTTATGGTTGCATAAGAGTACTTCCAATCCTAAAAATATCAAGTGAGAGTTGAAATGAACCTTATAAAAAACAATTATACCACATTAGATCTTCCTACTACTGAGGCTACACTTTTAGACGACGAAACTTCAACCTATGGTACTCTGCTACTTCATGCTATTAAACAAGTGGTCCAAAAAATACTTTAATTAAAATTCATATATTTGATATAAATACATCATCCACCTTCTCAATCATACCAAAGCGATTACATACCTCCAATACATCATCAAATTCCACCACCTTATATATTTGGGTAATAATTATCCCAACCAAGATAAACCTAGGGTACCAAGACTCTAAAACTATATTTTGATATAAGATAATGTTAGCAGCATTGGATGAGTCACTATCCTCTATGTATAATAAAAATTTGAGTTATTTGTGTCCACAAACTCTGGTGTTATCATCTTTCAGGAACATCTTCATAGTAATAAGCTATTTTAGATATATATGTGTTATTGATCACAATATTTGTGCCTTCAACTTTTATGAATTATAAAAAACTTTTCTATCAACATTCAACTAGTGTCCTAAATAATAGTCTTATAAGGGATGTTAATCATCCATATATAGGGTATATGAATTATTCTTGATAATTTGTTTGCAATGATAATAAGTTCATTTATAAAAATTCAGAAGTATATGGTTGAATGATCCAAATCTATCTCATCAATCACCTCATCATCATTCAAGTTATAAAATAACACATTAAAGGAACTTAGAAACTCCATCATTAGTGTACTTTACACTAGATAATCAACCACAATAAACTTATCCCATCCTACAGTTGTATTTATGTCATAACTATCTGATGCATTCAAAAAACTATAATGATCAACATATCGATACAGTCAAATAGTCTCATCGGTAAGTTATTTAGTATAATACAATGCACTCACTTAATTACATCAATTATTATTAGACTATAGTTTTTATCACTTTCCTTTGGACCCTATAGCCCGATCTATAAAGAAAATTAATGATAAATAGATAGAAAAAACATAAATAATAAATTTATAAAATTATCCAAAACCTAATTAATGAGAAGAAAATAAATGAAATGAAATAAAATAATAAATAAAAGAAAGAAACAATTAAAATTAAAGGAAAATTAAATAATAAATAATAAAAATAGAAATAAAATAAATAAATAAGAAAATAAATGAACTAAATTTAAAAAAATTGAAAAGATACATATAAAATTTTGGCATTATAAAATGATAATATGGAATGAATCTATAATAATTTATAACATAGATCACTAGATAGAGTCCTAATGCACTTAATTAGATAAATAGATGTTCCAAAATTTGGCAATGTGCCTTAAAGTTAGAGAATGGTCTCATGGAAATTTTTTATATTTTTTAGAAAAAGTGCATGTTTCAGGTTTTTCTATACGGATGTTGTGTAATTTTCTATATTCAATAGCCTTGATCATATAATTCCTATGTATATTTTTATGAAATGTGAAATTTCTTCATGCCACTATGGAAAAAATCTTATGAAAATATCATGTAATCTTATGATTTTATTCCTAAAATAAATAAATATATAAAAAATGGGCTTCTACATTGATTTTCCTCTGGATATGTTTATCATTTAGGATTTTAGATTTTATTTTTTTACCCATAATTAATTTTGGTTAGAATTTTCATTTAAGGATTATTATTCTACGAGGTCAACAATTCCTTCACCATATACCTCTTCTTATTCACTTCAAAATTTATTTTTCTGGGTAAAGCTTCCATATTAGACTCACACTTATATTTTTATTATATAATCATAAAATCTAAATTTTAGTGAAGTATAAACTGAATGGAACAAATACATCAAGAAAAAACCAAATAAATCCAAACTAAAATAGCTAGAAGCCTTTATTATGACTTTAAAATCCCCTTTTTCAAGATCCTCTAACTGATATTTCCATGATAGATCCCTAATGAGATGATTTTTCATAGAATAAAGGTTTTCTTCAATATGGTCAATGATTTAGTCTATAACTAAAATGAAATATTCGAAGGGGAAGGAATCAAGATCTATTTTTTCATAGATAAAACCATCTTTTGAGAAAATTCACTCTATCCATTCCTTATTGGTACCCCAAGGTAATCTTTCTTGTTCCTTAGAATCAACCTCCAAATATAGCACGGTTTCTATATCATTAACCTAGCCACATTATACCATTATAGCTTTTATAAATATGTGAAATATGTCTCTCAAATTTATAGAAAATTACTGGATTTATAAAATTTCTCCTTGAACTTTACTATCTAAGAAATCACCCTCAAAATTTAATGTTGGAACCTAGAAAAATAATATTAAACTATATAATTCTATATATCCAATTAAAAATGATTATAAATAATTTTTTAAAATTCAAGAAAATTACCATCAGATTCTTCATTTCCCTACTATGGGTTTTCATTGACATTGTAACACCCCGACCCCAGAAGCCCAGAGCTAGTGCATTACTTTGTTACATTGGCATGATTACAAGGAATACAATCCCAAAGGACTGATAAATTTAGTAGTATTGAAGAAACTTGATATATACATGGAACCCATTTTATATTGGGACAAGAAAACAACATATAATACATAACAAAAGCTAACAAACTGTATCCTTGAAAACAAAAAAATTAATTTATTCTTCATAACCCGAGGAAGGAAAAAAATGAAAGGGGTGAGATTAAATGATCAGTAAGGGTTACATATAATAGAATCATGAAAAAATAATAATTGAATCATAATCAATTATATATAATCATTATGTCATGGGGAATAATTTAAAAACACACACCATCAATTAAATGAGAATGAAAGTGAATCTATAGATTTTTTCATAGTAAAAACCTCATGGATAGTAATAATTGAATAATGAATAAATAGAATGCTCATTATTTGGTCATAATGTATCTGGAACATGAACCATCATACCATTGAGACAGTTTAAGTCTGTGGGTAGAAAACTGTCTGGTTTTTAGAAACAAACTCGAAGGGTTTTTCGCCAACTAGTTTGTCTCATGAGACCTGTCGAAGCATCGAGGGGATATAACAGACCCCACCCATCACTAAAAGTCCAAATAATTCTTTTTTAAAACGATTTAATACAATAAAAATATTCCTTTTCAATATATTTATTGAGTAGAGGATATAGATTCATTAATATTTCCACAGTTAAAGCAACATTCCCCAATCATTAATTATAAAAACTAACCATATGAAGTAATATGGTGAATGTAATCAAGATAGAACATCCAAAATCAAACTAATAAAAAACCTTCCAAAAAAATATTGTAGATAATATCATAATATATAAACCTAAATTTAGTAAAATTTTCAATAAAGGATGTTGACACAGTTGAAGATACTTTTAAATGAGACCATTGAAAAATTCTTGAGGAAATAATCCTTAAACATTCCAAAGTGTCCCCTACCATATTGAAACATTCAAATCATAATCCCTTAGAATATCATTAGAATAAGTAGACTCTTGATATTAAATACAAAAGGGTAGTAAATACACCACATTCAAGGACTAAGTGGTGAACAAGGCGTATATCTCATAAAAGTTAAAGTGAGACGAGAAAAAAAATCCTTTTTACTTTGGAAAGAAGAGTTACTTTGGAAAATCATTTATATTTGTCATGAAATCAGATTTGAAAACATGTATAGCCTAGAAAATAAGAGTTAAGAACATTAAAATTATATTTGAGGCATAAATTTTGTCCCACTGAAGTGAAATCATGTAAAAAGAGGTTTCAAAGAAACTTTAGAAATAAAACATTTTAGTGCTGTTTTAGGAAAATATTAAATAGATTTTAAAGCAGAAAGGTAGGTTTGAATTCATAAAACCAGAAATTACCTAATATAATTTTTCATGATAAAATGTGTGATTTAAATTTTTTTTCTTAAAATAGATGACATAGTTCACTTGAAAATAGGTAAGAATTCGAGATGTTTGCTTGAAACAGGGTTGTTTATCGGGAAGAATTTTTGAAAGATCCTTTTGAAACATATAACTCCCCATAAAATAAAGAATTTATATGATTGATTCACATATATAAAAAATTCACAATTAATTTATTAGTAATAAATAATAATAAATAATAATTTATTTGAGATAAGTAGAGAATAAGAGTGATTTGAATGAAAATGGAGGTTCAAGTAGAAAACCCTTACCTTAAATCTGATGGTGTTCTTAACTTGATCTTAGTGTCATGGATAACCAAATTAAATTCATTAATTAATATTTCAAGAACCTATTATTTATTTAATTTATTTATTATAGCTTTATTAAGTTCATTCGTGGCCTTATTTATGGGTTTAAGAGGTTTAATTTTATTGTTTGGGAGCATTTTCTTCCTTGGTATTCATGGCCGGTTTACTTATATACATGAACGAAAGTTCATTTAAAATATGGTTAACATCCAGAATTGTTAATATATATTATTAGTAAAATTACAGAGATTTAAATTAACTTATAATTATTTTAGTTATATAGCATGAGGATGACTCATTAGATAAAATTTAATGATAAACGCTTGGATTAACTTGACGGTTTTGTGCACAATGAACTTTTTTTGTATTATTATTTTATATTATGAGTGTGTATGGATTACAGAACATTAAATAAGATAAAATAAATATATTATTATCTGGTTCAAACATTAAAAAGGTTTCATTACCAGTCTTGAAGATAGTAATACAAATTGAAAACCCATCTTCCTTGAATGTGATAAATTAACACATCTTAGACGATGTTTTCATTTATAGTATAAAAGGAGGGAAAAGAAGAGATGATGTTGGAATATTAAATTACCATAAAAAAAATTCCAGTACATATAATTTACTGTAGTTTTCATAACATTTGGATGAGAATAGGTGAGAATAGAAAAGACAACGAAGGAACTTGAAAAGAAAACAAAAGAATTGAAAAGAGGAATTTACCTCTTGAATCTATCTTCCATTGAGAGCCTCTTTAGGGGAGAGGATTTGGTCTTTTTGAGGAGAAAAAGTGCTGCTGTATGTAGGGGAGAAGATTAGGGATATATTTTAGTAGATTTTAGGCAAGTCTTGGATCTTGAGAGGTGTGAAGAAATGAGGGTGTGCGGAGTGGTATTTATGGAGGAGAGGAGGGGTTTCTCATTATTTTAATAATTAGTTTAATATTTTTTCTCAAGAATATAAATAGTATTGATTCATGTAACCAAAAATAGTAATAAGTGCATGTGATTTAGAACCAAGTGTGCCTAGATCATCCTTACATCACCTATGAATCAATAAACCTTGTATTTAGCATTTATCATAAATTATCGTATTTTACTATTCATAAAAAATTCATGTATTTTAGAAAAATACCGAAAATTCACCCTAACTATTTTTTGATGTTTAGAATCCAAAAATAGACTCCATTTTATCAAAATAATTTTCTAAATATGTGAAATTTAATTTTTAAATAAAATAATTTTTTACTTGAAAAATACATATTTTATATTTAAAACTGTTTTTATTATACTTTCAAAAAATAACTATAGTCTCATCAAATTATCCTAAAATCATAGTAAAAACAATATTTATTTAGGAATCCATTTTATGAAAAGTAATTAATTTATTAATTTAAAATTCTAATTAAATATTTATCACACACAAAAATATGAATACTTAATTAATAATTTATAAAATATTATACTTCATTTATAAGGTGCCAAAATTTTATTTATACTTTCTTGGGTGATGTCACTATTCATAAGGGTCATATTACTATTAATAAGGATAAAATTACTGTTCATAAGGGTATATAATTGTTCATATGGGTAGGTTACTATTCATAAGGGTAGGTTACTATTCACCAAAAAATAAGTTTGTTCTATCATACTCCAAAAATCACCCTGAACACTACCATGTATGTCATGTTTTTGAAATTCAAATCAAAGAAGTGGAAAAATTATGTTTATTGGATCGATTATAATAAAGTTTTGTTTTGTAGAGACATAATGTTTCATGCATTCAATATTAAATTTATTTGAATATCCTTGGGGTATTATATTCTCCCCTCAAAAAAAATTCTTCCACAAAATTTTGAAATTGAATTTCCAAAGTTAATGGTTGATACATGAAAATTCCCTTTTTGAGAACCCACATTAGAAATATGGTTAAAATATCCTCTTAATAACAGGGAAAGTGAAATGCATCGGTTACTAAAAAATTACGAATTCTAATTAAATAACATGGTCATGGAATAATAATCAAACCATCATGTTCTGATAGAAAGTGATAGAGAACATGCTCAGATGGAAGATCATTACCACCTAACCATAAACTATAGTTATGAAAAAAATGATAATAGGACAAATTTTTTGTTTAAGACTCTTTTCCTAGAGTTGAGGAATTATTCCAATCTATAAGTGTATAAATATAAGTTTTTATTTCATAAACTCAATATTATCCTTTGTTTGTTCCTTGAACTATCTATAATTCATCTCTTAGCACAGGTTGCATCATGTGGTGACATTAAACTCTAAATCCTCATACAATGATCAACTTAAACTATTTCATAAATGGTTTAACTTTTAAAAAGATCATGATCTAATAGTTTAGAATCATTCCCATATCTATCCTTTCCAGATTCATGTACACAGGGTCCTTGGTAATCCGCATTTTGTTTAGAAGTCCATTATCCATCCTTGTCAATGAATCTACTACCTTATTTGCCTTTAATCAACATGAAGCAACCCAAAATTTTTATATTCCAAACATGTGAATATATTCATCATGTATCCTCTTGAAATATGGTAATAAATAAAATTACCATAAAACCTTATTGGAAATATTCAATCATCCTTACACATGCTATTGGATATATTCCTTATATCCATAAATGTTGTAAACTCCATAAATGATAGCATATACCACTTATAGACATGTTAATAATCAGTTTTGAGGTAGTGAGTACTTATACAAATCAACCATTCTTCATCATTATCTTAATCATCAGGAATGTATTTTGGGTTGTCTTTCCCTAATATATATACTTTCCCAAGATATTAACTTTCTACTAAGTTACTTATCCTTGGTACAATTCATCACATGACCTCAAATTCTTAATGAAATAGTATCATAGTACAATCCTCATATATTCCATAATTCTTATAACCAGTACATTGATGATAAAATATTCAAATGACATGATTCTTGATGAGGGATATTAATCATTCCACTTCATCTGTGGTAGTATCATGACTTTATCATTATATAATAACATCATTTGGGGCATATTCCTTTGATGCTTGGGACATTGATTCACATAGTGTCCCATATCCCTGCAGTTGAAAAATTTAACATCATTGATTTGTCTCTTCCCTTTTCATTCATTAGATCAATGACCATTTTTCTACACTTATGACAAACTCTTATGCCTTTCAAGCATTTTCTAGGATGATTCTTTCCATAGTTATCACATGTGGGAAAACCATTCTTTCCCTTCTTCCCTTTATCCATGTTTTTCTATACCACATTCTTCTTATTTTTCTTCCCTTCAAATATATAGGACTCAAGGAATTATTTATATACTTTTTTAACACATGATATTATTTCTTCATATGATGAAGATACCTTAGAGACTATTTCCCTTCCAAATTTTTGGCTTAATACCACAAAAGATATGGTCCTTATTACTCTTTTCGTCGTGTGCATTGGTGAAGTTCTCATTCCTTTTATTAGGAGCCATTTGTAATCAATTACATATAACATAAATTTATGCATCAGAAATCCATGAACCAAATACTTTGGTTACTTTGGAAGCATAAGTCCTTCATAATGGTTTTTAAAGAAAATGCGAATTATCCTAAGCATATCCCCTAGGAGTTTCAAACCAGGTGTGTAGTATAGTATGTTGTCATGTACCAGGTTACCCTGAGTATATCCTAGAACACTTTTTCATAATTGTTATTCTTATGTACATTTATACCAAAACCATGTCCACTTGTAGTATCCAGACAGGGATGTATTGCTAAGAATACTCACATAATATATACCTTAACATAATTTTAAGATTTTATTATATACTTATCCTCAATGAATATCTTAGGGTTGTTCTTCTTAATCAAAGTTTTCTAAATCCAGTTCCCAAGGTTTCTACTAAACTTCCTCTTATAGCAACATTAATGTCTCAAACCCAGAAGCCCAGAGCTAGTGTATTACTTTGTTATATTGGCATGATTACAAGGAATAAAATCCCAAAGTACCAATAAGTTTAGTATTCATGAAGAAACTAGATACATACATGGAACCTATTTTACATTGGGAGTAGAAAACAACATATAATACATAATAAAAGCTAACAAACCGCATCCCTGAAAACTCAAAAAGTAATCTCTTATTCATAACCTTGGGAAGGAAAAAAATGAAAGGGGTGTGATAAAATGCTCAGTAAGGGTTACATATAATGGAAGCATGGAACAATAATAATTTAATCATAATTAATTAGACATAATCGTTATGGAATGGTGAATAATTAAAAAACACACACCATCAATAAACTAAGAATGAAAGTGCATCCATAGATTTTGTCATAGTGAAAACCTCATGGATAGTAATAACTGAATAATTAATAAATATAATTCGTATTATTTGGATATCATGTATATGGAACATGAACCATCATACCATTGAGGCGGTTTAAGTATATGGGTAGAAACCCTTTTGATTTTTGGAAACAAACTCGAAGGGTTTTTTTCCAACTAGTTTGCCTTATGAGACCTGTCAATGCATCGAGGGGCTATAACGGGCCCCACCTATCACTTTCAATCAAAATAATTCTTTATAAAAATATTTAATACAATAAAAATATGCCTTTTCAATATCTGTATTGAGTAGAGGATACAGATTCATCAATATTTCCATAGTTAAAGCAACATTCCCCAATAATTAAATATAAACACTAACCATTCGAAGTAATATGGGGAATGGTATCAAGATAGAACATCCATAGTAAAACTAATCAGAAACCTTTCAAAAATATTTTGTATATAATATTTTAATAGATAAACCTCAATGTAGTGAAAGGTTCAATAAATGATGTTGACATAGATGAAGATAATTTTAAATGAGACAATTGAAAAATTCTTGAGGAAACAATCCTTAAATTTTCCAAAGTGTCCCATACCACCTTGAAACATTCAAATCATAATCCCTTAGAATATCATTAGAATAATTATACTCTTGATATAAAATTCCAAAGGTTATTACATACACCAAATTCAAGGACTAAGTGGTGAACAAGGTGTATGTCTTATAAAAGTTAAAATTAGAGGATAAAAAAAATCCTTTTTTACTTTAGAAAGAAGATTTCTTTTGGAAAATCATTTATATTTGTCAGGAAATCAGATTTTTAAACATGTATATCTAATAAAATAAAATAAAATAACATTAAAATTATATTTTAAGAATAATTTTTTTCCACTGAAGTGAAATCATGTAAAAAGATTTTTTTAAGAAACTTTAGAAATAAAAAATTTTAGTGAGGTTTTAGGAAAATATTAAAGAGATTTTAAAGCAGAAAGGAATGTTTGATTTCATAAAACTAGAAATGAACCAAGATTTTTTTTCATGATAAAATTTGTGATTTTAAAAAATAATAATTGATTAAAATATATTGCATATTTCACTTTAAAATAGGTAAGAATTCGAGAAGTTTCCTTGAAACGAGGTTGTTTATCGGGAATAATTTTTGAAAGATCCTTTTGAAACATATAACTACCCATAAAATAAAGAAGAAATCTTATTGATTCACATATATAGAAAATTTACACATAATTTATGAGGATTGTATAAGAATAAATAATAATTTATTTGAGATAAGTAGAGAATAAGAGTGACCCGAATGAAAATGGATGTTCGGGTAGAAAAACCTTACCTTAAGTCCGATGGCATTCTTAACTCAATCTTAATGTCTTGGATAACCAAATTAAATTCATTAATTAATATTTAAATAACCTATTATTTAGGTAATTTATTTTTTATATCCTTATTAAGTTCATTCATGGCCTTCTTTATGGGTCTAAGAGGTTCAATTTTATTGTTTGGGAGCGTTTTCTTCCTTAGTATTCATGACTAGTTTACTTATATAAATGAACGGTAGTTCGTTTGAAATGTGGTTAGCATACCAAAATTT
The DNA here is from genome assembly GCA_963277665.1 of Viscum album. NCBI lineage: Eukaryota > Viridiplantae > Streptophyta > Magnoliopsida > Santalales > Viscaceae > Viscum > Viscum album. Next base: position 452,857,640 of record OY728141.1, on the reverse strand, counting down.
TAATATATATTATTAATTAAATTAAAAATATATAATTTAACTTTTAATGATTTTGGTTGTATACCATGAGGATGACTCATTAGATAAAAGTTAATGATAAACGCTTGGATTAACTTGGTAGTTTTGTGCACAATGAACTTTTTTTGTATTATTATTTTATATTATGAGTGTGTAAGGATTACAGAACATTACATAAGATAAAATAATTATATTATGATCTTTTTCAACCATTAAAAAGTTTTCATGACCATTCTTGGAGAGGGTAATGAAAAATGAAAACTCGTCTTCCTTGAACGTGATAAATTAACACATCTCGAACGGTGTTTTCATTTATCATATAAAAGGAGGGAAAAGAAGAGATAATGATGGAATATTACATTATCATAACAAAATTACATTAAATATAAGTTACTGGAGTTTTAATAACATTTGGATGAGAATAGGCGAGAATAGAAAAGATAACAAAGGAACTTGAAAAGAAAACAAAAGAATTGAAAAGAGGATTTTACCTCTTGAATCTATGTTCCATTGAGTGCCTCTTTAAGGGAGAGGGTTTGGTATTTTGAGGAGACCAAGAGATGATGGACATGGTGGATGATCTTAGGGAGATATTTGAGAATAATTTAGGTAATTATTAAATCTTGAGAGGTGTGAAGAAATGAGGGTGTGAGGGGTGATATTTATAGCGGGGGAGAGGAGAGGTTTCTCATTATTTTAATCATCAGTTTAATATTTTTTCTCAAGACTATGTATAGTCTTGATTCATGTAACCAAAAAACATAACAAGTGAAAGTGAGTTTGAACCAAGTGTGCCTAAATCATACTCACATCACCTATGACTCAATAAACCATGTATTTAGCATTTATCATAAATTATCATATTTTACTATTCATAAAAAATTCATGTATTTTAGAAAAAATCCCAAAAATTTACCCTGACCATTTTTTGATGTGTAGAATCCAAAAATGTACTCAATTTTATCAAAATAATTTTCTAAATATGTGAAATTTAATTTTTAAATAAAATAATTATTTACTTGAAAAATAAAAATTTTATATTTAAAACTGCTTTTATAATACTTTCAAAAAATAAATATGGTATCATAAAATTATCCTAAAATCATATGAAAAAAACTATTTATTTAAGAACCCATTTTATTAAAATGAATTAATTTATTAATTTAAAATTTTAATTAAATATTTATCACTCACAAAAATATGAATACTTAATTAATAATTTATAAAATATTCTACTTTATTTATAAGGTGCCTAAATTTTATTTAGACATTCTTGGGTGATGTTACTATTCATAAGGGTCATATTACTATTAATAAGGGTAACATTACTATTCATAAGGTTATATTACTATTCATAAGAGTAGGTTAGTATTCATAAGGGTAGGTTACTATTCACCAAAAATTAAGTTTGTTCTATTAGACTTCAAAAAATCACCCTGAACGCAACAGTGTATGTCAGATTTTCGAAATTCAAATCATAGAAGTGGAAAAATTATATTTATTAGCTCGGTTATAACAAAGTTTAGTTTTGTAAAAACTCAGTGTTTCATGCATTCAATATTAAATTTATTTGAATATCCTTGGGGTGTTAGAGACATCATGAAACATCCCATTTATGATGACATATGAGAATCCACCAATATAAAATAATGATTTATTCATTTAATTTTGAAGGTGTTTGTAAATTCAGTTCAAATCCCTCAATTACCATCAAACATGGAATATTCCTTGATTTTTTTATCACATCCCTAAAACCATATCCAAATTCATTTCATATTAATTATTAGGAGACCACTATATTTATGACATTTAAATGATCTATTCTAGCTATCTATTTATGATTCACTTAATAAAATATATTCTTCCTAAACTAGAAATTAAAATTTTCATTGTTCACATCAAGTAGTGCTTTATTTTTTAACAAAAATAGACTCCCAAGAATTAATAGAACTCTAAAATATTCTTGCACATCTAAAATAAAAGTGTCCACAAGAATAAAAAATTTATTTAATTTTATTAATATATATTTAAAACTACCTCAGTGAAACATAAATATTCAATTATAAAATATTATATCAATCATCACTATCTTTAACTCATTCAATGTAAAATTTGAAAAAAAATATGGTGTTAAATTCATACTTGCACATAGATGACATAAAATTTTACAAAATTAAAATTCTATAATATTTCTAGGCATGGTAAAACATTTTTGATCATGTATATTTGTTGGTAAATTGTTTTCAACTATTTCTATAATTCAACTTCCACAAATTATTATAAATTATTTTTATTTGAGATTATTTCATTAAAAAATTTAGTATATGATGGAATAAAAACCAAATAATTAGTAAATGGTATGTTTCTTCTTAAATTCTTAAAAACATCCATGGAATGAAGAAATACACATTTTTTATTTTGTTTATTGAACTATGTAGGAAATGTAAACAGTGTCTCATATCGGTTAAATTAATTCTTCTTTTCCATATTTACCTACTCCTTGGAATATTTTTATTCTATTTTTAATAGGATTTTCCTCTATACCCACTAATTTAATATTTTTCTCATTAAATTTCACATTATTTTATTCTCAACCACTTTCATGTTACCAAGATATGTACCAAATTGTAAGATAATGGTATTTAATTACTCAATTTGATTTCATGCTATGTTTTGAGGAAGTGTATCATTTGTTATATCTATCATTTTATTTACTAATTTTCCCATTTAAATATAAGTTTCTTGATAGATAATTAATTATTATTATTTTTTTCTATAAAATCCATACTTTTTTTAATTTTACAAACTATTTAAGTAACTCATTAGATTACATAAAATATTATTGGGCTTGTAGAATATTCTAAAATAGGGATTGATTTTGATTTATATGTTATTGAAAACATGGAGTTTATTTTCCTATTCCTTGAGTAGAATTGTGAGTTTCCATTAGATTTTATTATTATTTTGGATTGGTGATTGAATTGATAGTTAAAAATAATAAATTATTGTTATTATTATTACCTACCATAATCATCATAACTCTCTTTTTAAATCTCTAAATTCTATAGGTTTTGACTCCAGAAATAATCTCCTGAAACATGACCTACACCATATCATTAATAACTAATCTTGGATATATTCACCTTATCACTTTTTAATATCTTTAAATAATTTATTAATTTTACCATTTACTCTATATTTGACTCATATAAAGTGCTTTGATTCATATAATGTATTCCCATATTTGATGATATTTACTCTATATGACATGGAAAGTTACTCTTGGCTATCATAACGATCATGTATAAAGTATCCTATTATGATTTTATTATTATGAAACCCCATATATATATATATATCAAACATCATCTTAGTTTCATGAATAAAATTGACATAAAAGGTTTTTATCTTGGTAAAAAAGTGTGATTAATGTTGTTGAAATATTTGATGGAGTGATCCAAATATCTCATCATATGGCGAATCCTCCTCTTGATATTGAATGTTATGAATTTGATTTATCATATTCACTATCTTTTAGGGAGGATTGAATTTTTCAAGAAATATCTGAATAAGATTATCCCATGTCATTATTGATATTTTAGGTAAGTGTATTGGGCAATCATTTTCCTCACCCCCAATAGAAATGGGGAAAAAATATTATTTGTAACATAATTGATTTAAAATGATTCATAGATTTCAATATAATTAGAAATATATACATTAGTATCTTCTATTAAAAATGTTCCAAATTAGGTATTATTCAATATCATCTAGTTAATGACTTGATATATTTCAGTTAGAGGTGCATAAATATTTATCTACACATTACTTATATATGTTATTATAGTTTTGGGAATTCCATACTTAGTAAAAATACTTCTTTGATCTTGGTTTTGTGCTAAATCATGAAAAGGATTGAATTTTTATCATTCTATATCAACCATAAATTATGTGTTAATTGTCTTAAATGTTTTCTCAATATAATAGTTTAATTTTATTATATTTTTCACTCTTATTTTATATTGATTCAATATCATAGGAATCAAAAAGTAATTGATATTTTAATTACCTAATAAAAAACACAATGCATAATATCAAATAAAATATAATAAAAATTTGGAATGAAAATATATATCTTCAGTTGAATATGAAATTTCAATACTCAAATCTATACACATAATTCTCTAATAACAATGTTAATAACATGTTTAGGTCATTGCAAGAACACATTAAATTTTATAAAATTATATTATTTTTGACTCCAAATAATTCATAGTATCATGGGAGTTTAGGTCGAACCATTGAGAAAGTGTTCATAGAGTAAGAATGGGTGTAGCTTTTAATTTTATATAAATTATTTAATATAGAGAACCTAACCCTAGTAGCCCATAAACAAGGTATTATTTATTAAATTTGAATAAGATATAAGGAATCACATCCTGAATGACTGAATAGTTTATTATTCTTGGTAAACTAGATATATACATGATTCTTTCATTACATTTGAATATAAATATTAAAACACATTTTTTTAGAATAACATTATTACGTCCATTATATAATTGCATATCAATCGTATTAAACCTCATAAATTCTTAAGAAAGTGAAAAAATAAGGGTGAGATCAAAGTATTTGTAAGGGTTATGTATAAAGAAATTAATCATGAATAAAAAATATTAATTATTATGGAAAGATAAATAACTAAACGCATATCCTATGTAACCAATAAACTAAGAAGTAAGTGAATCTAAAGATGATATCAATGAAAAAAAATCCCATCGATGATAATCAATACGGGAACATAAATAATTGAAAACACATTACATTTAATCAATAACGTTAATATCATGACTAGATAAGGAATGATCAATATGGAAAGGAAAATAATTAAAAACACATTCCATTTAATCAAAAAATTAGAATGAAATGCATCCAGAGATATTGTAATTGTGAAAATATCATGGATAATAATAACTAAATTCTTAATGAATGAAATAATTAATTATTGGAAGTCATGTCTTAGTCACATGATACCTCTACCTTCTTGATCTATCCTCAAGATAGTTTAAAAATACTCAGTACAAACTCATCTGGTTTGACCAACAATTTTATGATATATTACCGATTCACCACATGAGACTACCGATTCATTGAGGGACTCTATATGACTAGGCCCACCTATGTCTGTATGTCTAAATCATCCTGCATATATTGAATAATCGATTTAATTCATGAATAATGTGCCTTATCATTAAATATTTTTATTGATGATTGAATATGGATTTATCAATATTTCCCCAGGTAAATAAATAACTTTCAACGGATAATACCATATATAGAAATGAAATATGGTTTATAAAATAAATATATACTTGATAAATAATATGGATATTTAGGGGAAACTTAATGTCCATAGTAAAGTGAATAATTCAAGGGAAAGTCAATGAGAACAAAAATGAACCAAGGAGGTGAATGTCATTAATTTCCAAGGTTAAAATGATCATTAAACATCCATTAAAATAATAATTATGGTATATAAAAAAATATACCCATTGGATTAAAAATAATTTTTTTATGATGAATTGAAATACCATAAAAATATATTTAAAAAAAGTTCTTGAGGAAAATATCCTTTTTATATTATAAATCACCTTTTGAAACTAAAACTTCAAAAAATATTTTGAAAATACTTTTCTATGAAACAATATTTTAAACTTAGAAAGGAAAATATAAAACATTTGAGTGTTCATGATGACTAAAAATTCTGTTCATGTCGTACATGTTAAAACAAATATTCCTTTCACTTTTTTAGTAAAATCCAAACATGCATTGTTTCTAAAAATGAAATGAATATTCCTTTTAAAAAAATAAAAGTAAAAATGGATAAAAAATAATTTAATAAATTATTTATAAAAGGTTAAAAAAATTTCTTGAAAATATTGGGGGTGTTATTTCTTGATCACCATGTAGTTGAATCACCCATTGTTCCTTTGTTATTCTATGATCTTTGTAATCTAATAACTTATCACTAGTGAATGTTCAGTGTTCCTTGGGAATTATGTTTTTATTTTTTTATTTAATAAATTATGGGAGATCATGGGTTGTCTTGGAAAATTCTTATTCAATATATCTTTAATAATTATTAACATATTATTAATATTATTATCGTCACTAATAATAATAATACTTGATTAATTTGGATTGAATTTTGGCATGGTTTTCTTATCAAAGAGGGGCGTATTTATAGGATATCTTGGTGGAGGTGGAATGTATTTGGGGTACTTTTTTTTGGTGATATATTCGTAGGGGAGATAGATGATGTCATTCAACAAGACTTTTGTGGAAGAAGTATTGTTGAAGGAGTGACACACTGACGTGCACTCATTCATGGGGGGTCATTTTTGGTGTTACTCGCATCATGAGGTTATTCTTAGATCAGGTTGGCCCTTGATAAGGAATCAAAGTGGGTATGTGTGGGATATCACATGTTGAAATTTAGTGACAAAATTTATGATGGGTATGAGGTAATATTTTAGTGCAGATAATATAGGGATGGCATGAAAATGCATTCCCATGCAGTCAGGGATAAATCAGGATGCAGGTATTTCACATTGTTGAGAAGCATCATTCATGGAAACATGTAGGGGTATACTTTTGGTGAAACACACATGTAAGGGAAGTTTTATTTAAGTAATATAATGTTAAAATAGAGGCAAAATATGGCATGTTCACTTACTTGTATATGGAATATAGTGTTGAAATTTTACACACGCCACAATGACCATTATGTTATCTAATGAATTCAAAAAAATAGGGAAATAGGGACATGATATTCCAAATTCATCATCTAGGACTCCTCAGTTATGGTTCTAGTATGTACATTTTATGGAATACTAATAGCACACACATGCTGTAGAGATAACAATGGGTTATTTGACAATATAGTGTAAACTAAGCAAGACAGCACACCAGATTACATGTTAAAATAAGAATGGGTTCTCATATTTTCACATAATGTGATAAATGAACCTTGAAATAGGGATATATACATTGAACAAGAGTGACATGCATGTTTATTTGGCATGTGGGAAGTCTGAATGGTGTGCTAACAAAGAGGTGATGCAAGGTGCTCCATCCATTAAAATGGTTGGGATAACTCATGGATGGTTGAGATGAAAAATGTATTCTTCTTTCCTAATAGGAGAGACATGAATGAAACACATATATAAGAGGAACACTAAAACAAGTCCTTTTAGTCAAATATGAGGGTCTTAGGCCAAGAACTTGGAGTCTATAGATCCAAAAATATAGACCTCTAATCCATAAAATGTGTTGGGTTAATTGAGGGTTGATCAATACCTAGGGGTTTTGTTTCTTTAACCCAGTTAGTCCTTGGGTGGGTGGGTGTTTGTAACATTGTATCCCCTCTAAATAAAATAATTTTTTAATAATTATTATAATGATATTTTATTGTATTAATTTTACAAATATATTATAGTTAGAAAATTTATTATTATTCATAATTTTTTATAATATTCTATATATATTATAATATTAAGATTATAAATATATATAAATAATATTTTAAACAAATATTATTAATTTCAATTTTTGAATGATAATATATATTAATATAATATTATTAATAATGTATTATTATGCATGAATATATATATATATATATATATATATATTAATGAGGAATCTATCTTATAATTAATTGAGTTCAGTAAGAATTTTATTATTTCTTGATTAATTATTCTAAGGGGTTCTAAGTTGAGGAGGATTGAAGATTTATTCAGTCACATATATTATATTGTGTGTTTAAAATATTAGAGATTTTTCTTGATGGGTCATAGATATTCTCACCTATTATTTCTATCATAGGAATAGATAATGATTTTTTTTGGGGGGGGTTAATATACTTCCTTTAATCCCAAGTATTTGCATATACAAGATGTAGACTAAAAAATCAATCCTCTTGATGATAGAAATTATTCTACACAGGTATGAGATTGAGATTTTGGTCATAATTGGATCTTATGAAATCCATCTATTCTATATGGAATTAATATATCTATTGGTGTTATGATAAAGATGGATAAGGAAACTGAGAATGTTAGATTTGGTAACTATGCTCTTATTCTAGTGGATATTGATCTTTTCCCCACATTGGTATATAAGGTTTTACTCTCAATATTTAATGATGAATTCAATTTGAAAATAATATATAAAATGGTTCCATGTTTTTGTTTTTGTTTTAGGACCATAGGTCATAGGAAATTAAATTTGAGAACGAATATTTCTTGCTCATTCTATGCTATGGATGAACATGAGGATAATAACTACAAAAAAGGGTAAGAGGGATAAGAATCCAACTCTTATAGGTGGTTCATCAGGGCCATCCTGAAGGTCAGTCTTGGGAAATTATGGGTGTCTATCAACCTACTTCTAGAATTTATGTTGGTCCACATAGAGACCATTATCTTATTAATAAGGATTACTTTGATGCTACTAGAAGTTCAAACTATATTCAATGGATTCAACATGTTAATCCAAGTAATGATCTAATTCCTTAGTTCCTACCAAGAAATGGGTCTGTTGAATATTTTTATGGTCAATCGGATAACAAGATTGTTTCACATACTGATGTGGATTTGAAATTGTAGAAGAAAATTTTACTAGACAATTTCAAAGGTAAAAGAAAATCTGATTTGTTTTTTTTTCTCAAATAAATACACGAAGTTCTTTGTCACATTTTCTGATAAGTCTGGAGGACATCTTGTCTTTGTTGGAACTCCTCCTCAATAGAACTCAACATCAATTTAGGGTGTTGAAAAGAAGTATATTGTAGCTGGGCCCATAGTGGTTCACACTCACTCTGGTGTTGTGGATGCTAAAAAATTATTTCATTATAGGGTTATATTGTGTATATGGTCCTGGTAGTGGGAGAACAATATTCGACTAGAAATGAAAGTGTATTTGTGGATGGAATATGGTGAAATAGTGACAATAGTCATATTAAAGTGGCCATTAATCTAAGAAATTCAGTTCATAGGAAGGGTAATGTTGATAAAAATGTTGTGGTAGTAGACAAGCCTAATGCTATTATTACTACATCTAATTCCCTTTTGGGTCGTATTCCCAATGCACCCCATCTTTCAAAGTTGGGGAACCTAGTGATTGTTGTGTCAGATAGGGTCACTTCTAAAGAGGAATTTAGTCTAGTCCCTTTTCAAATACTCATGTTCTATTAGTGGGTCCTAAAACTCCAGCGTAATATTTTTTTGAGGAATTTCTTCTAGGACAGTGCATAATGAAGTTGCATATGACCCATTCACTACTTAAAATATGATCTATACTAACGGTTTTGGGAAAACCATTGGTATAGTTCACTAATTCGGACCTATACCAATGGTTTTGGCCAAACCATTGGTATAGGGGGGGACCTATACCAATGGTTTGGCCAAACTGTTGGTATAGGTTCACTAATTTGGACCTATACCAGTGGTTTGGCCAAAATCGTTGGTATAGGTCCATTATAGAGACCCTATACCAATGGTTTGGCCAATATGTTGGTATAAGTCCCCCCTATCAAAGAACCTATACCAACGGTTCTCAAAACCGTTGGTATAGGTTTATACCAATAGTTTTGAGAACCGTTGGTATAGGTACACATATTTTTAATGGAATCTTCTTACATCAGACATTAAATAAATCAAAATTTAAAATACTTATGATAATACACATATATATATATATTTATGAAATTATGTTCACGAAAGTAAGTTAGGTTAGTGGTTAGGTCGTTCAATCACAAACGGGAGGTGTTGGGATCAAAACCAACCGAATGATTTTTTTTGAATTACATATACCAATGATTTATGGAACTATTGGTATAGATTTTCATATTACTTATACTAACGGTTTTCAAAACCATTGGTATAGGTCTATACCAACGGTTTTCCCAAAACTATTGGTATAGACCTATCCTCACGGCTTACTTGGAAATAGTTCTCCTAACCATTGGTATAGCCTATACCAACGGTTTGGAGGCCCATACCAATGGTTCCAAACTGTTGGTATAGGGTATTTTTCCAGTAGTGATTTGTAAAAGAAGGAAAATTATCATCCTCACTGGTGAGAAGGAAGGCGCACACACATTAACCCTTTTAAGCTACTTGCCTCCAAAATGAGTGAACAGAATGTGCAATGAAGTGATAATATCTTTCAAGTAGAATATGAAAATGATAATTTTAATGACGAGCCTTTAGATAATAGAGGTGGGTTATGGAAGTGAGACTATACATAGAGGAGAAGACAACATCTTCACAACTAGGGTGGATGATCCTCTCATCATACCATGAAAACTGGATCTCGAGATGTCGGAATTCTTTTGTCTTTAAGTTTTGTGATATTTGTGGGTAGTTTAAATATTTTATGTCCCTTTCTCCCATGTTTTAATTTTTATTTATTTTTAATAAACGGGTTAGGGACTTAGGTCTATACTTGAGCTTGTTTCAATTGTTATTGTTATTATTCTTAGCATTAACAATAAGAAAAAAACTTATTTTTAAAATATATAAGGAATTATATCATTTGATTTTTATATTTTTATAGGAACAATTTAGTATGAATTTTTTGTTTCCCTTGGAAGGCTATCTTTTCCTCTAAATCAGAATGAAATCTAGATTTCATCATATGATAGAATTTTTGATTCCTTGAATGCTTTTTTCAATATAAAAAACTTTCATAATATTGGATTCCTATTCTATTTCAAGGTCCCTCTTTTTCTTGTACTAAATAGGGCCTAAATGTTTTTCATTTTTTAATTTAAAATAGTAATTTTTTAATATAATTTACTGCAAATAAAAAATTATATTTTTTTAAAAAAGAAACCAAAACATGGTTATTATTTATTACTTTAATTTAATTTAATTTTATTAATAAAATAGAATATTTAACTTTTAATTTTTTAATTTTAATTTACGAAAAAAATATTTTTTAGTTTTTTTAATTTATATAAAAGGAAAATGATGTTTAGTTATTATTTTTGCATTATTTTTGTTCTTTTAATGTAATTTCTTTAAATTGACTTTTTATTTTTTTTTGGAAAAATATTATTTCAATTTTAAAAAAAATATATTTTTAATAAATTAGTGATTTGTTTTTTTTTTGAATAGAATAGATTTTTTATTAATTTATTTAACTCATAAAAATATAATTTATTTTTTAACTTCTTTATTATTATTATTTATTTATTAAATTTTAATATTTTTAATGTTAAATTTTTTTAAATATAAAACATAATAATTATTATTATTTTGTTATTGTTTTTATTTATTTTGTATATCTTTTAATTCTTCTAACATATCCTGATTTTGAAAAAGAATATTTTTTAAAAAAATTAAGTAAAATATTCTGTATTCTTTAATTGTTGTTTTAAAGTATTTTGAGCTTGTTTCCTTATTTTTTTCTTTTTTTAATAGAATAATGATTTTTCATGATTTTATTAACATAAATGACGGTGGGTGATGGCACCTCAATAGTGACAATAAGTGACAACACCTTGACAAAATCAGATTTCAACGGTGAATTAACGGTAGTGGTGGATGATGGAACCTCGATGGGGGTGGTCGACGATGGAGGGTTTCTGGATGTAAGGCATCATTAATGCAGAACAACGACAACTGGCTAGATTCGAGGAGTTGACCTTGGGATGTGGGCTTGACATCGTTGATGATCTTGGGACACAATAGGGATAGGCTGGCGGCATGCTGGCGATAATATGTTTTTTTGATTTATTATTTTGAGTTTTAAATAAAATAATATTTTAAATATTTTAAATATTATGAATTTTGGTGATAAACATGGATAGAAAAATGTGGTGCCAAAGAGGCCTGTTATAAGGTTCATCCCATCTCTAAAATTAAGTTCTTCGTTTAAAATTTCCAGAGGCTCAACAACGAGAAAACCTCTTTAGATATTAGGCACTTTTCTGTCAATAATAATCTTTGTTTAGATATTATTGCTAAACAAATGACCTTGTTTGATAATATGATGTATTTTAAGTGTAAATCTGTTGGGTATAACCATGTTTACATTATTCTCGATGGTTGTGATGTTGATATTTTTTGGGTTCTTTCACGTCATGATGTTCACACTCTTTCATGTTCTTCTACTTTTCAACATGAATTTATTAATATCCTACATGATAATAATGAGCTCATAGTATCATCAATTTATGAATTTTATTCATATATAAAGAGTATAGATTTATAGATTGAATTAACTCTGATTTCAAATTATGTGAATTAAAGTTGGATCCTTCTTGGGAAATTCAATGTTATCCTCAATCATGATGAGAAGAGTGGCAATAAATTTCTTTAAAATGCATCTAATGAATTCAAATAATTTATTGATGTTAGTAATTTTCTTGAAATACGTATTTTAAGAGTTGATTACACATGTTTGGGCACACTTTAAATGGTAATAAGGTAATAAAACATGATAGATTATTCCTTTTCATGAGTGTGAATATTTCTTATGTGGATATTTACCATGGTCTTCCCCCACTTGGAACCTCTCTATGGTTTGCAACGAAGTCAAGAGTGACACCTGAAGCACACCTACAATATGCCATGAGTTAGAGACTGACATCAAGGGTATAATAACATAAATATGGGAAGAATTACACACATAAATCCTATAAACATAATAAGAAAACCACAAATCAGCACCAAGATATAAAGTAAAACAGACATTCCACCATATGTTACAATTAATGTACTAGTATACAATCAATTTCCCTATAAAAATTTCAAAAAAGAAAAATCCATAGGAAATAAAACCAAATGTAAATCTACACCACGTGATAGTAACAATTAGGTCAATATCTAAATCCCTCCTATAAATTGAAATAAATATATACAGGAGTGATAATACATGTATACTCAGTAGGATCATCATCAAGACCTATCATAAAAATGTTAGAGAAACGTATGAATGCCTTAATAAATAAATAGTGAAACCCAAACATACCTAATTAGGCCAACTATCACCCAAACTTACCAATGATCATTCACCTAGTATCACATCTAAGTATAATAACATAATTTCAAAAATAATATATGTCAAGAAGGCATACCATAACCACATTTACACTAGTTTTTCACTCTCATTACCCAACGACATATGTCTCTGTACTCCCATACCTTCTATATAATAACATATCCATGTCATTCACCACAACCATAATCATATCAACATCATCATACCACATACTGTAACCACATATCACACCATCATCACTACACATCATATCCTCATCATGGTAGGGTATGGTGAACATGACCGACATCAACCATTTTTCCTCCTCCCACCGTGAATTCCCCCACCATGTACCACATCCAATATCACAATATCATCCAATGAATTTAATTCACTCCAACTTATGGCCATCACATCTCGTGTGTTATAACCTCAATCCACCATAACCGATATAATTTTTGAATAGAGAGTGGATAAGAAAAAGTAGTCAACCATTTTTCCAATCACCAACCTGGATGTTGGAGAAAACACCCAAAGCCTAAAACATTTGGATATTAATGTGGTCATCTAACTCAAGTGTGGTGCATCTTAAATCACAAGAAAATATAACATATTATATAGACACACATAATACCAACCTAAAATTTTACACTAAAACAATACTAATGCATCCCAAAACCTCCACTGTGTCATCTCTAGCATCTACTTCCAACTATATAATAGAACCATCACCAATTCCCCTCACAAAACAACCACAAAAAAACTCTGGTTTTTTATTTAATCACATCATTTATCATTTATAGGTTTAACATTTTTCTATTTATATTACATTCATTATGTTATTCATTCCTATATTTAATTTCAAACCATTCTTTATCCATCGAGAGTGATCAATACTATCCACTAACCATTTATATAAGTTATCAACATTTCCTTAATAGCCTATATCTTAATCAATTATAGCTCACTCCCATAACCACATTCATTATTACTATTCATATACCATTACTAGTGGGTGACTAAAGCAAATCCCACATAATAGCCAAGAATCTGACACATAATCCACCCTAAAACAATTTATGCCACCACTTCTATATCACATGATTATCCTAACCACCATTACTTCAAGAACCACCATATCCCCATTTTCCAATAATGTAAAACTAGTTGTATCACCTATAAGAATACTAAATCTAATATCCCGAGACTAGTCACAACCATAAATTATCACAACCAAACCAATTACATCAAGGGAAACACACACCACATAAAAAAAACATAGAAAACTAGTATCTAATCACATTAATCATCCACTTTTTCATCATTCATTTATAAGACTTCTTGATGTCTAGAATACACAAAATTAACAATATTCCCAATTTCCAAATAATAAATTCTTTACCACCATTAAATGATTGTTAATTTATGAAAGGTGAATCCAAAAATTCAATCAAATTAAAGTCACATTATTCCTAGTAAGAAAAAATCCTATAAGAGAAATAATAATAAACCATCAATCACATAATAAATGTCAAGAACCAACCCAGGTCGACTTTGAACCGGTCACCTGAGTCAATCCACAGCATGGCCCGAAGGGCGTTCCCGATCCCCACAGGCTGGAAACTAGTGTCGGGCATCAAAATAAGTAGTTGGGAACGAGTTAGACCAGAAAATAAAAGACAAATAAATAGAAATAAACAGAACAAACGGGTAAACACTAACAGCGGAAGATAAAAGTAATGGTAACCAGCTAGACATACCTCCAAGTGACTCCATGGGTCCTCACCAAAAATAAACCCAATCTCGAGCGACCCAAAGCTAAAAAATAAAAATAAAGAGATAAAGTAGGCATGAGCACTGAGATGCTCAGTAGGAAAGCCAAAATATGACAACACTCTATGCCACTACCTTTCATAAGAAATCCAAATCATGCTAGTTTGAAAATAAGGCATAATTTAATAATATTTTTCTCTCTTTTAAAATTAAAATAAAAAGCTTTCATTTCTAAGGAAAACATTTCTCTTCCCTTTTCAAAATGGTTTTTGAGCATGCATTAACATTTCAAAATTAAAGGAGACCAATTTAGATTTGAAATATGGTTTTCACAAAAGAGGGAACAAGCATGAAACAATTGAATTGAAAATCATATCAAAAGCACCACGGGAAGTCCCTAAGAAGATAGTGTTAGTTGGGGACCTAGGATCTTCGTGTCTCGGTGAAATGTGGCTTAGAAACCATGACCCTCAGAAAATGTGGCTTAGAAGTCCACGACCCTCAGAAAACATGGCTTAGAAGACCACAAACCTCAGTTATTCATATGTTTAGTTAGTGTTGCAATCGTCAAACCTGCAATGAAACCGGGTCAAGTCACCTCCAGAATACTATCCCAAAAGTCCTAGTTTCCCCCACCTAGATACTCAGGTTTCCCATTGTGCTCTGTTTCAAGTGGTGATGAGTTTTTATCAAGAAAGCATATATGTACACAACAATTTCTTTATCCAAAACTCATTCAACCTCTCACCACTGTCCTCCCTCCTTAAGTGCATTCCCCCTCTTTCACGCCACACAAAGCATAAACATCAACACTAGGCATATATCAAAAATCACATTTTAACACTTTCATTACATTTCTCAAACTAGTGGGGATGCCTCAAGAGGGGTTTTTCAATTTTGTAAACCATTTTCAAAGTGCCAAACGGGCTTCATTACTCCACAAGAATGATTTTACTTTAGAAAAAATGTTCACCCAAAACCCATTTTTGGAGATCATTTTGGAACTTCTTTGGAAAACAACGTGTCATTTCACTTTTACAATGAAATCGGCCGAAAGACCAAGCATCTTTGGAAATACCTGCTTTATGTTCGAAACATTAAGGAAATCACTTTTCATGAACCAAAACCATATATATATATATAGCATATGTATTTCATGTTGAATAAGAAGATGCACTTTTAATAAAACACTAAGCAATTATGGAAATTCTAATTAAAGATCAGGGCATAGGGGACCATACCTCAAACATGTCGCTATTTGTCAACGACCACTCGAACCGACACTTGGCACATACACGCACATGCATTTATACATATATATATACACCCCTAGTTGCATTGCACATATTCCCCGTGCCATAAGGGAATATATACAAAGAGGGAATATATGTATATATGCCTTATCCTATGCATGTACATGTAGGATACCTCGACACCCGCTACCCAAAACCATCGTAGCGAGGTCCAGTTAACTACACATATCATTTAATAAATTAATAAAACAATTTATGAAACACTAAAAAGTTAGCACCATAAAAAAATTACACCAAAAACACTATTTAAATCCCAAATGCACACTAAAACTCATTTTAGACCACCTGCATAACTCATAAAACCCATTGAAAATATTAAAAGAATATCACATAATCAATTTAACCATTTCCAAAGGCCTTTTCAAATCATCAAAAAAACCAAAACCAATTCCCAAACATGCATTTCATTGTTTATACCAATTTCAAAATAATATTTTCACCATTCAAAAAATTTAAATAAACCATTACTCAATTTATAAAACAACGCAAGGTAACACCACACGACCTCACACAAAGAAAATACCCAAAATTCCCTTTTTAGAAAAAAATGCACACTAAAAACATTTCCAAACATCATTCGCACCACTTATAAAAATCAAAGAGCATGCTAAAATAATTAAACAAACTAACTAACTCATCAAACAAAGTTTATGAATGGAATCGCCTACATATTGTGGAGAGACATCCGAAAATTGGCGCAACACTACAATCGTACCTCAAGCAAACCTTAAGAAGTCAAGATTCATCCAAACCAACAAGATCAAACTCTAGATAACAAAATTCAACCCTAACACAAAAATCATACCTGTTGAAAAATAAAAACCCTAATGAAAACCGGAAGTGGACTTACCCGAAGGGAAAGAGGTGCGGCTGCCGGAGGGAGGAGGTGCGGTTGCCGGGGAAAGGTCGTCCGAAGGTCGATTCTCCAGAAGCGGAGGGCAACACCGACAGGAGGAGGGCTGATGATTTTGGTGTGCCGCCTAGAGAAGGAGGCCGGCAGGAGGCTAGCTGTAGGGAGGGAGGTCGGTAGCAGTCACATCGGTCATGGCTGGGAGAGGATGAGGCAGACCGGAGGTCCAAGAGGAGGGGGAGTTGACAACGCGCAATAGGAAGGGGGGGGGGGGTTGGCCGCGCGGATAGAAGGGGATGGTTTAGATTATGATTTTTTTATTATAATTCAATTAAAAAAATAATAATAATAAAATAATAATAATAATAATACTGATAATAATAATAATTTTATCCCCAAAAAAATAAAAAATAAAAATAAAAACAATGTTATAAAGAAAAATACAATACGACGTGTCAGGTTATGGCGTGAAAATTCTTCCCACCATGACACTTTCTTCCCTTAGAAAGTCCCAAAAGACTCTATCGTTCAAAGCTCGAAACAAGGATGCAACAATTCTTAAAACGAAACCCTTACCACTTGAGGATCAAACACTCACTTTCCACCCAAGACCTGAAACTGTGAGACCCGAACTACCAAGCAAAAGAACCAACGACATGTAACTCATATTCCAATACACAACCACAACTAGGAACACCCAACCCCAAAATTAAAATCACCAGAGTCTGTTTGAGATCCCCAATGAACATTCTTCATATGGACCATCATCTCGGATAACCATCTACATTGAACAGGGTCGAGCAGAGAAGAGGCAAAGAGTTTCCCTGACAAGAACACCTTGAATATTAAGTTCTCCATGAATTTTTCCTATGTTGGTGTCCCTACCATTTTAGGACTCCACCCGAATACTGGATTTCCCAAATCGAGAAAAGTTATAAAACCAAAAAAAACCCCTGATGCTGATGTGACCCCTCAACATTTAGAGTCGCACCCGACCAGCTTGAGGGAAGACATTGGCAAGACCCATAGTGAGTCTCCCCACCATATTAGAATTTGAGTAGTACGATAGCACCCACATGGGATCTCTCAATTTAGTTTCAACACTGCAGAGTGAATTCCTCATCATGAACCCACTGACACAAGGAGACTTCCTACATAGTAGAGGGGGTGTCCAAATAGGAGGAACCTGAAATAAACATCGACTTTGAACTCACTACTTTTCTAGGACATGACCATCTCCAATAGGAAACACCCAAAACCCAAAACTATTTAAGGGGAATACTATCCACTAGATGGTTCATACCCCATGATACACAACCCCAAAAAATTCGTGAAAGTGGCCACTAAGACCTCCAAAACAAGACCCCCTCCCAAAAAGAAAACCACATGAAGTAAAAACTTCACCGGTCTCTTCCCCAGCATTAAAGATGACAGGTTGGAAGCACATCCCTTGCACCTAGAAACCGCCTGACTGCATGAAAAGCCTCACTCCGAGACCTATGTCTAGAGCTCTGATGTATTGAAGCATTTGATGCACTGCAGTCAGGAACCAACAATCTACAACTGAGGCTTCATCTTCTGGAAAGACCGCTTATAGACTTCCCCAAGTGATCCCAAACAACCACACCATTGACAAGCCTTCAGAAGATTACGAAAAATGTCTTTGAGTGCCCAAATTGACCACATTGGAATCAAACGATTTTGTGGTCTTAGGAATGAGAGACAAGAACTGATGAAAGACCCATGCCAAGAACATGTTCTTCCAGTTCACTCTCTACACCGTATGAGGAACCCTTCACGAGCACCTTGTAAAACAAGATTGTCACTTGTCCTAATCTGCAACCCCAACTTAGAAGGAGAAGATAACAATCACCCTTCTCTAGCCCGAACATGACCCTTCAAACAAAACAAGGACAACTTGCCCTTCACAACATCTGGAGTTCCTAAAGACCCAAATAAACACTTGACTTCCTCAATTTAGACCGCAACCTCTATCGAACCTCAGCCACCACAAAGAAAACCAGAAAAAAGGAAAAGAAAATAATCCCACCACTCCACTGGGAGTCTAGGTAAAAATAACAACTTCAAATGAACCCTCAGGGACCTCTGGACATTTCCGGGTGGCATACTTTAAACCGGAAGCACAAAACCAACCTAAAGCACATCACAAAACAAGACTCCATATTTAACCATAAATCAATAACTCAAACTCAAAACATCATTTCAAACTTGAAACACCAGCTCAAAAACAAGCCTCATCCCATAGACTAATACATCACAAAACCAAACCATAAACAAATCAAATATCAACCGAAATAATACCAAAGCAACCTCACCAACCAAGCCTAAACCACACTTCCACTAATGGCCATTTTTAAAACCATCGCATTTAAAACCATCTGAATGATAAAACCCCCTTTTTAAAACCCACTTTCCTTTTTAAAATTTCTTAAAAAAAATTCGTTTCAACACATCACTAATCAAAACATTCCTTTAGAAAACAAAAAAAGCATTGAAAACTGAGCACCCACCATTGGTATTCCATGAAACCTCACGTGTGTAAATTCTTGTGCCAACGTGGGCACCAATCCATGCATACCAACAACCATCAACATCCAATTACATTCATCCATACACATGGGCATCCATAGAAATACCAAAGGTCAAACAGACCATTTCCAAATTCCTTTTTCCAAGAGGAATTAGTTTCATACTTCACAAAAATTTCAAAAGCCCCAAAAATATTTTCCAAATCCACTTTCAATTAACGCTTTACAAAAGCTTTAAAAGATCCCAAAACAGTTCCCAAAAGAACATCCATTTTCAAAACAACTCATTTCATTTCCAAACCAGTCAAGACTTTCATTTTGGAAATCCAATTTTCAATCGACTAATCATCAATTTTCAACCCAAGAAAAACACCACAAAACAAATTAAAACTCACACGAATAACGCCCCAAATCAATCAATTCACTTGATAAATCAAGATTCCAAATTCCCAAGTAAACAACAACTGCACACATTTTGGTCACATGGTTTGGCTGATCGTTCACCAACCGGGTGAGCACATAGGAAGTCATCAGATGCGATTTCATAGTCTGCACATGGCTTGCCAAGCCGTGCACAAAATCCATGCACCCCTCCAGAATGAACACCAAATCTCAAAACTAACCAAAAAAACTAAAAAAAGACTAAGGTCCCTGAAAACAATTGAGAGCCAGACACAGAATTTGAGGCAAGACCATCCCAGACAACCCTGGAAATTCAAGGGCCATTTTGAATAGGTGGTGATCAGACACATACCCACAATTAACCACTTTAATTCTGAAAATCCTAACTCCAAACTATAAAAAATCCCCAAATGAAATGGGATAAACCTGTTCTGATACCATTTTGTCACGAACCAACCTGGGTCAACCTTGAACCGGTCACCTAAGTCGGTCCGCGACATGGCCCGAAAGGCGTTCCCGATCCCCACGAGCTGGAAACTAGTGTCGGGCATCAAAAAAATCAGTTGGGAACGATTTAGCCCAGAAAATAAAAGATAGATAAATAGAAATAAACTGAACAAACGGGTAAACACTAACAACAGAAGATAAAAGTAATGGTAACCATCTAGACATACCTCCAAGTTACCCCATGGGTCATCACCAAACATAAATCAAAGCTCAAGCGACCAAAAACTAAAACCTAAAACTGAAGAGATAAAGTAGGCATGAGCACCAAGATGCTCAATAGGAAAGCCAAAATACAACAATGCTCTATGCCACTGCCTTTCATAAGAAATCCAAATCATGATAGTTTGAAAATAAGGCATAATAAAATAATATTTTTCACTCTTTTAAAATTCAAATAACAAGATTTCATTTCCAAGGAAAACATTTCTCTTCCCTTTTCAAAATGGGTTTTGAGCATGCATTAATATTTCAAAATTAAAGGAGACAAATTTAGATTTAAAATATGGTTTTCAAAAAATAGGGAACAAGCATGAAACAACTGAATTGAAAATCGTATCACAAGAACCATGGGAAGTCCCTAAGAAAATAGTGTTAGTTGGGGACCTAGGATCTTCGTGTCTCGGTGAAATGTGGATTAGAAACCACAACCCTCAGAAAACGTGGATTAAAAGGACACGACCCTCAGAAAACATGGCTTAGAAGACCACGAACCTCAGTCATTCATATGTTTAGTTAGTGTTTCAATCGTAAAACCTGCAGTGAAACCGGGTCAAGTCACCTCTGAACCACTAGCCCACAAGTCCTAGTTTCCCCCACCTAGATACCCAGGTTTCCCATTGTGCTCTGTTTCAAGTGGTGGTGAGTTTTTATCAAGCAAACATATATGTACACAACACTTTCTTTATCCAAAACTCATTCAACCTCTCACCACTATTCTCCCTCCTTAAGCGCATTACCCCTCTTTCACACCACACAAAGCATAAGCATCAACACTAGGCACATATCACAAATCACATTTTAACACTTGCATTACATTTCTCAAACTAGGGGGGGATGCCTCAAGAGGGGTTTTCCAATTTTGTAAATCATTTTCAAAGTGCCAAATGGGCCTCATTACATCACAAGAATGATTTTACTTTAGAAAAATGTTCACCCAAAACCCATTTTTGGAGATCATTTTGGAACTTCTTTGGAAAACAACGTGTCATTTCACTTTTACAACAAAATCGGCTGAAAGACCACGCGTCTTTGGAAATACCCGCTTTATGTTCGAAACATTAAAGAAATCACTTTTCATGAACCAAAACCATTTACATATATATATATATATAGAATATGTATTTCATGTAGAATAAGAATATTCACTTTTAATAAAACACTAAGCAATTATGGAAATTCTAATTAAAGACCAGGGCATAGGGGACCTACCTCAAACATGTCACTATTTTTCAATGACCACTCGAACCGACACTTGGCGCATACATGAACATGCATTTATAAATATATATATATACACCCCTAGCTGCATTGCACATATTCCCCGCACCATGAGGGAATATGTAAAAAGAGGGAATATATGTATATATGCCTTACCCTATGCATGTACATGTAGGATACCTCGACACCCATGGCCAAAAACCATCGTAGCGAGGTCTAGCACACTACACATATCATTTAATAAATTAATAAAACTATTTATGATACACTAAAATGTTATCACCATAAAAAAATCACACCAAAAACACTCTTTAAACCCCAAACGCACACTAAACCACATTTCAGACCACCTGCATAACTCATAAAACCCATTGAAAATATTAAAATAAAATCACATAATCAATTTAACCATTTCCAAAGGCCTTTTCAAATCATCACAAAAATCGGAACCAATTCCAAAACATGCATTTCACTATTTAAACCATTTTCAAAACAATATTTTCACCATTTAAAAAATTTAAATAAACCATGACACAATTTATAAAGCAACGCAAGGTAACACCAAACGGCCTCACACCAAGAAAATACCCAAAATCCCCTTTTTATAAAAAAACTCACACTAAAAACATTTCCAAACATCATTCGCATCACTTATAAAAATAAAAGAGCATGCTAAAATAATTAAAAAAACTAACTAACTCATCAAACAAAGTTTATGAATGGAATCACCTACATATTGTGGAGAGACATCTGAAAATTAGTGCGACACTACAATTGCACCTCAAGCGAACCTTAAAAAGTCAAGATTCATCCAAACTGACAAGATCAAACTCTAGATAACAAAATTCAACCCTAAAAAAAACTCATACTTGCTGAAAAATAAAAACCATAATAGAAACCCTAAGTGGACTTACCCGAAGGGAAAGAGGTGCGACCGCTGGAGGGAGGAGGTGTGGCTCTCGGGGAAAGGTCGTCCGAAGGTCGATTCGCCGGAAGCAGAGGGCAACACCGGCAGGAGGAGGGCTGATGATTTCGGTGCGCCACCTAGGGAAGGAGACCAGTGGGAGGCTAGATGCAGGGAGGGAGGTCGGCGGCGGTCATGGCTAGGAGAGAAGGAGGCCGACCAGAGGTCCAAGAGGAGGGGGAGTCGACGACGCACAGCAGGAAGGGGGAGGGGGGGGGGTCTGCCGTGTGGATAAGAGGGGATAGGTTAGATTAGGGTTTATTTTTTCATTCTAATTCAATTAAAAAAAATAAAAAAATAAAATAATAATAATAATAATAATACTGATATTAATAATAATTTTAGCCCCCAAAAAAATCAAAAATAAAAATAAAAACAATGTTATAAAGAAAAATAAAATACGACGTTCCAGGTCGGGGCGTGACAATAAAAATTATTAAAACAAATAAAAATTGGAGAATCACACCTTCCCTTTAGTTCTATTGTATAAATATTATTATCATTATTAGTTTAGTGTTTACCATTCACCCAAAGAAATAAAACTCATTTAACTTACACAATTTATAAAAAAATAAATTGGTAGAATTCATGAATCCCCTACCTAAAAAGAATATTCCAAATTACTAAAAAATAAAAAGGCGAGGAATATGATCACAAAACAATGATCACAAAAGGAATTCCTATAAATCATAGATCAAACTATTCTCTATCAATACCATAACTCCATTAAAAAAACTATCTTCAAACTACTTCCACAACCCCTCTTTGAAGAAGTAAAGGTTTGAAACTCAAGAAAAAAGAATAAAGATTCATATCAGATGTATGTTGATGATCCCCACAAAGAAAAAAAATCAAATACTCCAAAAGGTCTCAATGATCTAGTAAGATGCTCCCTAGATCACCTAATGCATGGGGAGAAATGATGGTATCTAAGATAATTAGGATGGGCCTCTAAATTTATAACAAAAATGAAATATTAAGGTTCCATGGAATGAGATATGGTTGTCTTGTCATGATGGGGATAAATCTAGACAAAACTAAAAAATCAAAAATTGAATACAATTATCTCCCCCATTAAGATCATGTTGAAGCACCTAGTTTGTTAAAATTGGATAATGGACATGCAGTGATAAGAGTACCATGACATAAAGACACCTAAAAATGAACAACCCCAAAAATCAACTCCAGGTATAACAATGTGACAAGGGTTGACACACTATGATATCCATTCATGAAAATCAAAACAAAGTACAAAAACCCATCTCACTTCCTGACTAAGATCCCTTACATTATGATTTGAAAATGTAAAAAAGGAAATACATAAGGTTTTCAATCTGTATGTAATATTTTCCTCCCGAACATATAGTTTCTCAATCAACTGAAATCCTTTCTGAATACTATCATTTTGAAACAAAACATGCCTCACCACAACTAAACTTCCAACACTAAAATAAAATATTTTATAACCCCCATGGACCATACCCCATTCTATGACACTCCCTTGCATTGTGATAAAAAACTCAATTTCATGAATCAAACCTTATTGATGTGAAACACTAGTGTGTAGAACCACCTCTCTTATAACCAACTCTCCATCCCTGGACACCTAGGTCCACATCATGACACAATTATTTCCATCTAAAATCTCTAGTACAAGTTTTAATTTACTATTTTATCCATCTCCCAATACCTCCAATACCGAAATTGTTCAGTGTAATATGATATAAAGGTCATGTAAATTACATTAGACACCTATCAAATGATTCTTGTCCTTTAGAATCCAAACCAACCCCAAAGGAATACAATAATCATCAACTCAAACACTCCCTCAAGTGATAACTCTCAAATAGAGAAAACGCCACCACTAAAGATTAATATACAACAAGGAATAAATAATCTCAATATAAAAAAAATCAAATAATAAACTCAACCAATTCATCAAAAATTAAAATCTGGATGCTTATGGTAAAATGAGGTTCAAAACAACTAAGGATAAAAATCATGTATCTATTACTCACATTCCCATGTAATCCTCTCAAAGTCATCATTATATCATAGAAATAGAACCAAGGTAAGGACATTTCTATATAACACCTTCCCCCAATGATCTTTAATATCAATAATATGCATGATGAGTATCATGTTATTCTACACATCTATATCTCCCAAATCAATGTCATGGGATTCATCATGATAATATAGATAAATCTATAAAACATGGAAAACATCATGGACCTAGTAAAACGATAGGGGAAGAGATAACATATACTCCATTATAGTGATGTTCTAGAACACCTCAAAAGGAATACTGAACTTGGGAGAAATATTACTCCCATAGCCAAACCTTTGCTTCCCACAATGAGGAAAAAACCTCAAGAATACATGATCTCCTACATCAAACTATGGAGACCCCCTCCTCTAATCATCATAATACTATTTAAATATTTTTATGCCTTTTTCTACTCTAGAATCATATTCACCCTACCGGTTGTGACATACACCACATTTAGCCCAAGGAATACCGACTCCCCATCCCCAATACATCATAATGGAGATATTCAATGTATAAATTCTTAAATAGATCTATTAAAATAAAATATTTTTAGATATTTTATATGAAAACTAAATAAAGGGAATGTGATTCATTCATGATCCATAAAAATATAAAACAATGGAATGCAACATATCCTATAATGTTTGCATAGTTTTCTTTATATTTCCATCCATATAAGTATGGAAGGAATTTATAACATGTGAATAAGAGATAAAATCATGTTAAATAACTAGAATACACAAAAGTTAAAATGAGGATATTGATTAGATATAAAGGTCCTTAATAGCCCATAAATCTTCATGATCTCATCCACAAACTGCTACTCTAGAAAATTCGTTATACTCAACTTCCTAATAAATACAAGAATAAGTACATTCCACTTAACTATATCTGAATGTGTCAATTTTACAAAAAATAATGAACATAAAGGAAACTTTATTTTGAATTTAAACATATCTAAATACTTTTAAAAAATTAAATGGTACTTTACCTTAGTTTTTCTTCAAAGGTATAAATTTAGTAGCATTTTTATTAAGTTAATCATTGTTATTCTAATATGTGTTGAGTTTTTAATCCTTATCAAAGATATATAAAGGGGTTTTAATTGTAATAGAGGGATAAGATAAGGGTATACCTTCCAAGTAATTTATTTTTACAATTTATGAGGGTTATTTAAGTCGATGCATTATTGAACTTATAAAATCTAAATATTTTTTCTCCCTCACACTTTTTTTAGATGATAACCTTATTTTTATTGGTGAGGGTTATAATAAGATAGGGAGGTTTATTAAAGACATTTTTTACATTATTAGATGATATGTGGTTAATGTATATGATGGAATAAGTATTTCATTTTCTTTTGGAGTGAAATTAAAATTTACTAATAGAATACAATGACCAAAATGTTTAATATTTATATAGGGACACTCCCTTTTGAGTATTTAGGAATTCATTTCTTTAAAGGTAAAGTGGTAACATCATATATAGATATAATTTTCTCCACAATATTATCTCAATTAGATAAATAGAAAGGAAAAACATGTCTCAATATTGAATAGTGTTATTAGATAACTCTATTGAGACTTATATGATTTTGAATGCATTATTTGTGTATATATATATAATTGTGGGTTTATCAATGAAATGGATAATAGTATTGAATTTTTTTATGGTAATATATGTATATAAATTAAATCTCAATATATTTTTATATAAAGAGCACAAAATTCCATTAACATGAGTAGTTTAGGGTTAAAAGATCTCTATAATTCAATGATTCATTGATATCTAAATTTAACTAGAATCATATTTGTAAAAATTATGGGGCCTCATCATTATTTAAGGATAGATTCCTATCAAAATTTCATGATAAATATTCATATTGTATCAATTATGATATCTAGTCATATTTGAATCAGACTTATAAATAAATAATATGCAGTTCAAGATGCTTCATTTTTAAGGAATCAACTCTAAACTCATAGATATAATTTTGTCTAGGTAGACACTTACATTAAATTACAATTTCCCCTCAAAGCATAATGGAATAGATAAAAAGTTATACCCTCAACAATCTCAATGTATCCTAAAATTTCTTTCTAGAATATGTTCTTTCTAATATATAAAATTATTATTTCATTGATAGAGACAGTCTCATTTGGAATCCATTCCTAAATGCTTCTATAAGAGAAAATGATATGTATAGTTCCAAATATCACTCTTCTATTTCTGTAAAAAGATATATTTTTCGGTTTAAAAATCATTAATTCACCCTATATAGTTTATCTTACTCTGAAAGATTTGGAGGGACCTAATTCCATGTGATTCTCAATTGAAAAATTATGGTATAAATCTTTATAAACATGTTTACTATGTAAGTGTTATTATTATTTTATCAATTTTTCAGAACCTATCCTTCTTTTGAGGTAAATAATTGGGTAGTAATTTACTTTATGATTTATGATAAGAAATTTTCTTTTAAATTCATTTAGATTAAATATGATTCATTGCGAGTACTATATATTCTAAAAAATCTCATCAAGTTCCTTGGAATATTTTACTATATTAGATAGATTTCATGAACAATATTTATGGCATTAAACTGCATGTTACATATAGTTATATAGAAAAAATAGGTAGTTGATGCTTTTTTAAAGAAGTTAGTTATTGATCAATGTTTAATATAGTTATTTCATGTTAATTTTTTTTAAACTTCTTATTGATTTGGATTCTCCAGGCATGTAATATACTTGTCCTAATGTGCCAAACTTGTAACACAATTTATTTTTTTCTTATAAAAAATTATAAAAACCATGTTTAATAAAAAGTTTCATATATATATTTTTTAATTTTTTTATTTTATATTATAGAAAGAAATTATTTTTCTTAGACTGTTAAATTTTATTGAAAAGTGAACTAAATTTTTAATTTTTCTCCCTTTTACTATTTTTTAAAATTTAACAACTTTTTTTTAATTTTTCTCTCTTTTACTATTTTCTAAAATTTAATAACTATTTTTTAATTTTTTAATATTATAATAGAACCTATTTATTCTTTGATTTATTTAAATAAATTTTAAAGTAATATAGAACTATTCTATTTTTTAAATTTATTAAACTAAAATTAGTCTTTTTATATTTTTTATTTATTTAAAAGTACCGTAAAATATTAGCATTTATTTTTTAGTTTTTATTTTTTAATAGATCATGGTTTATCTTCAAGAATTTAATTCATTTGAAAATAATTTTTTTTATATTACAATTTTTTATTTTCCTTTCTTTTCACCTTATAAATATAAACTGTAAATCAATTTAAAAAAATATTATTTTAAATATTTATCTTCAATATTAGTATACTCATTGTTATTTATATTATTCATATCTTTCCTATAATTTTTAAAAGAATTAATTACTTCATTATATACATTTTGCAAGGGATCAGTCATCATGGACCACTCTTTTATGATTTATTGAGCCTTGGAGGTGTCTTGGGTGAGCTTGAAAGCATTATAAAGGAGGATTAGATAGTTTTTTACCTTTGGAGGTCACCCATGTTGATACTTAGGTGTGGTGGAGGGATTTTTGGTACTCGTCCATGTGAGTTGTCTTTTTTTTCTTGTGGGTGAACTATGTGGTCTAAAACACCCATGATTATCATTGTTTTAGTTTTGGAGGTCAAGGGAGTAAATAGTTTTGGCTATTCATTTTGGAGAGGACCATTGTTATGAATCATAGAAAGTATGGAATCTAAAACGCCTTGAGGGACACCATTTTGTGTGCCAATAGTGGCCCTCAGTGCACCTAAAGAGTGAAACACCTAGAGAGACAAGTTTTTTTAATAGTATGGAACCTGGTTAAAGTCCCATTGAAAAAAATACAGAAAAAATGACTAAGTATTAGGCGTTTCTCCTAGAGCATCTACCAATGGGAAACAGGGAGACCATTATACCATAAACCTAGGAACGATGGTCTTGGACCAAGAAAGAACAAGCAGATAAACCACGGTTAGAAAAGGTGAGAATACAACCTTCTCATCATAAAGTATCCCAATGTGGCTTCTAAAAAAATGAGGAGTTTCGTATTACATTATTGCATTTAATCATTTCAAAATGGGTTGAAGGGAACTATGGTTTTTTAGCACCATCATGTCATGGTGGCATGAGGTATTATTAAACCTAAGGATTTGCAGCTTGATTTATTTATTATTTCCACTATTGTTCACTCAATGCCTCAAATACTATGTTTGGGGATAAATATAGAGATTGGAGCATTAGATTTTCCCCTTAACTATATTAATCATGAATGGGGAAATTGAATGCATATTTTCAAAACCTTCAAGAAGTCTTCCCCCTTATTTCTCAATCAGGTTCTACCATGTTCTCTAATACCTTATTATTGTGACCTATCTCGATCAGAGATGACTATAGGTTCCCCATTGAGATCAAGGGAGAGACTTCATCCAAGTTCACCAGCCCAATTTTGAATGGTTGCTACTATGATTCAAGAAGAAGAAATTTAAGAGTTTCAAGATGTGTAAAACTCTCATTCTTCCTTCCAATTTGTGAAAAGTATTGTTAAATAATTTTTTTAGTGTAAGGGGATCCAAATCCTTCTCCTATATTAATATGAAATTGTGCGAGGATCATTCTTTAGCTTTCAAGTGTGTAAATGGTTGGAACCAAACTTTAATAAAGAAAATAATCGTAACTGATGAGAGTTAAATGGAGCAAATAATGTATGTATTGGTGACTTATTTATTTTTAATTTCCATTATAATTTAAAAGATAGTGTGAATTTACCATTTTTTATAGTTTTTTATTCTTTATATAGATTAACATGCTAAAATTAACCAAGAAATGTAAATAATTATGAGTAGGAAGATAATAAATGGTGGAATTCAATGAAATTGATAATTTTACCTTGAATTTTATTCAAATGGTTAGTGTTTCTATGAGCATGTATTTTAATGGTGAAATATTATATTAAATAAGGAATATTGGGATAGTGAATTACTATAATTTGATTAAAATAAAAAGTTAAAATCAACTAGTACAATAAGGAAGATAATGAATGAAATAATGAATGAAATTGATATATCTTCTTTTTAATTGATTAAAAATTTGAAGTCTTTCTCTGTACATGATTATTTAATGTTTTATCCACTATAAACTACAGTTTAGTTAATTTTTTTCTTACTGAATCAGTAAAAAATTAATCTATTATCAAAGATAAAAAATAATGATGTATATTTTCTTCAGGAATGAAATGAGTTTGGTTGTTTGAATCCAATCCTAAATGTAACATTCTTATCTGCATGTTCAAAATCGCCTCATCTTTGCTTTAAATTATTATACTAAAATTATGTTTAATTAAATGTTTTTTATGATAGATCCCTTTCTTAAAAAATATGTTGAACCTATTATGGATTTTATATTTGGAAAGGGAAGGGTTGGATTTGCTAGGTTTTGGTAGTGATAGGAGTGCCAGGGATGACACTGGGATTATGGAATAAGTTAAGAGTGGGTATTTACTAATACCTTTATGTGATGAGGTGGATGATGGGATATATTGCTCGATTTGAGGGATATAATTTCCCACATGATTTTGGGATTGTTACTTACTACTATGTTGTTTTCTTCTTGATGCAGTTTCATGATTCCTTCATGTGTATCTCCCCTTGATATTGTTTTTGTTGATTCTTATAATACCCGAGACATGGATTGGTAATCAAATTAGGATTAAAACCATGGGAATGGTTTTCTACGATGATTGAATAAATGAAATGTAAACCATAACATGGTTTAGAATTATTGTGTGCATATTTATTAAATCCATAATGGAAATGATTTAAAATGTAAATCCATTTGTATTTGGATGATTATGAATTAATGTAACAAGTTTTTATGATGGGTTATAAAGAAACTAGCAATTTATAAATTAATCCATGAACTATTTAAAGAACCATTTATGATTTTTATTAGTTTTTTAGTAGTCTACTCCAAGATATGGAAGCTGATATTTCATCGGGGACAATAACTATAGCTTGAGTATAAGGTTGGTAGTTTCCCCTAGTTTGGTTTTTTGATATTTACATCCTTATGTTATGTGATTCATTATCTTTCAACACCTGATTAAGTTAGGTTAGTTGATTCCAATATTGTTCTTAGGTTTCAAGTGTTTCCCAATATCT
Source organism: Viscum album (assembly GCA_963277665.1). Classification (NCBI taxonomy): domain Eukaryota; kingdom Viridiplantae; phylum Streptophyta; class Magnoliopsida; order Santalales; family Viscaceae; genus Viscum; species Viscum album. The sequence goes on along the minus strand of OY728141.1, from coordinate 452,826,535 downwards.
AGGTTGTTAAGGTAACATATGACTTACTACTCCATCTGCCCCGAACTCTCCTCTAGTAATGCTATGTATATAGATATAAATAGGATATAATGATATACTATTATAGGGTATATTCTTATATGGGTTGTGATGTATCTCAGTTACACTATACTTATATATATAGGTCATAAAGGATTTGATTTATAGTATATACTTGTATTATAGATGTTATAGTCATGGTTACTAAAAGTGTACTCATGAACTAGTTGTAATGGGTTAAGATATAGTGCATGATACATGATATATGGCGGCTTCTGGACTTACTACTTGGTTGTGATACGTGATGATGTGGATGAAATAGGCCCCATGGGGTGAAATATGTGATTATGAAATGGATATATAGTCTGATTCCATCAAGATATATTGGGTCCTATTTGGGACTTCGGTAGGTATGGTTGAGGCCCGTCCCACACCAAATGATGGATTGGGAGGAGATAAAATCCTAAGGGCATGAGTCATTGGGGTCTAGGTTGACTGGTTCAGTGGAAACATGGTAGCATGGTACCCTCTTATATATATATATTGATATGATAATACCATCATATATGAATTACTTTTTGAGAGAGCCTTGGTCTTGTTATGAACATAGTATACATTACTTAGTGATGAGTTTTTTTCTCTATTTATTTATTGGGGATTTTGTATGCCTCTTCCAATTTTTCACGAAAGGTTTTGGAGAGGATTCTACAAATTAGATATGTTATGATCGTACTACATATATATAATTTTTTTTAGGTTACCAGGAAAGGGTGGGTAATCTAGATAAATATTCTAAATTGTGAGGTTGTTCATGAGATGTTGGAGTTCATGTTAATTTCCTTAGGAGTGGTTCATTGACTTTTTTAGTCTTAACTATACATTATATGGAATATCTTGTATTAGGGTTATGTTGGTGTACTAGTTATTTATATGATAGAGTTTCTTGGTGTATTTTCATTTTATTACTGGGTTTATTTAGGTTAATTACTCCCTTTTATATGTACAATACCCTTAGTGATAGTCTTCAACCCATGGATTATTGGAGGTAGGATTCAGTGGATGACTTCCCATGTTCATTTCCAACTTGGGAAGGGTTACTAGTGGGTGAGTGTCATGAAAACATGGTATCAATGTTTTTTAGTTAAAATATAGGATGGATCATAGGAATAAGAACTAGAGATGATGAATAGGTTGGTAGGTAAATAGTGTTAGTTGATATTAGTATGTGTTTCAAACAATAGATATTGGCTATGTTCTGACATAAAAACCTTAAGTTGACTAAATTTATAGAGTGAATCAATTAATCTTGAAGGTTAGAGAACTAGGTGAGAATTTTGTATTATATTTTTTATGTTGGTGATTAAATTAGTTAGTTAATGTGAAATAGGTTAAAATGAATTAATGAATTAATCATAAATATTCTATATTCCAGGTTTATAGAGTCCCTAACAATTTACTCTTTTGTAGGTATGGTTGGTTATTGATATCCCCATATAGAATATACCAATTATATTTATCAATACAAACTAGTAGATAACTGTATGGTTGAGACAACAAAATATGATTCTTTGATGAATATTCTTAGAAGTTTTTAGTGATAGGGCTTTCGGAATTATGGTCTCTTTATAATAGATCAAGAGTCCGAGGATTGGTTAGAGGAGGTATAGACCACCTTCAATTCTATCCATGCTCGAAAGGTGCACTAGGTTCCATTGGTATTCATTATCCTATATAAGTTGGCTAGGAATTGGTGGTTTCTATTTCTGGGTGACCACGAGGAGACATTAATTTCATGGGATAAGTATTGTGATCATTTATTGGAAGAGTTCCTTTCATCGATTATAAAGGTGGCCAATTAGTAGGATATTATTAATTTTATTTAGGGAAATTATAGTGTGAAAGAGTTCAACATCCATTTTAGAAACCATTTTAATTATTCTTCAGTCATTATAGTGTATTTGGAGGCTAGGGAGAGGCATGTTGAGGAGGTTTTTCATCTAGATATTCAGTACTAAGTCACACCATTTATGTTACTAAAATATCTTGAGGTACTAGAGAAGGAAGTAATTATTGAGAATATGTTGGATAATACTAAATATACACTATAAGGGAGAAGTTAATATTGTATGGGGGATATATATATACCTATATTTTCTTAATTTTCCAATTAGAAGAAGTTTTAGATAGTAAAGAGACATTTATATCTTTCTTCATCCTATTTCTCCAATGCTAGTAGTTTTTATACTAATTCTAGGGGATTAGACATGGTTTTTTATAGAGTTCATTTCCATCAGAGGATATTATATCTAACATTCTAGGGTTGTTGGTGTGGAGTTGGTGATCCATTTCAGGTTTAGCCTTTACATCAATATCCTCTGAGGTAGTACTAGTAGTAGGGTTCTCCCAACATTGATCAATAGAGAGGAGATGGGGTAGGGATAGAGAAGTATCATAATTCTTCTCATCCTTAGGGATATAGAGTAGAGTGCATCCATAAACGAGGTCAACATTAAGGATAGAGAGGTATTGGAGAAGGGCATGGTAAGATTCATAGATTAGATTTACCAACACTATGTGATCCATACATCATGCGAGTTATTATCTATTTATTTTATTCATGGGATTATTATTTTTTGATTCATAATCTATAAAATCCTTCATTACAATTAACTTATTACATGCTTTGAGTATTGAGGTTGAGAGGCTTTTAATTCACTTGGTGTTGACTATGTCTCTTAGATCATGGGTTATCTTATATGATATATATTAAAGCTGTGAGATAATTATAGGGAAAATCTAGTCTTCAAGAGATTTTCTATGTTTATAGATATATCCATATGAAATCATCATTGACATGGAATGGTTGTATTTGGTTCTAGTTATCATATATTTATTTATGATATGATCTATGTTTTAGGATTTTGATGGTGTGTCCTCCATGTTCAAGGGTGAGCGAGAACCTTAGATAGTTTATAAGTGTGTTGATTCCTTATCATCAATGAAAGAAAAGTGGATGTTATGTTCAAAAAAGGTTCACCCAGTGGTGTTTCACATGGTAATGGAAGATTACCCTGATCTCCGCCTTGAAGATGTTGTGACACTACCCCCTTGATGGAATATTGAGTTTGGGATATATTTGTAGTTATGTGTTTGTTTTATCTTGATGTCCCCATATAAAATAGAACCTTCCATGATGTGATAAATGTGGATCCATAATGTTGATCTATATATGAGAGGTTTTAATCATCCTAGTGCATTTACTGGGGGTGCTATAATATTTTTTTTGAAGAAGTTAGATGAAATTATATATTTATGCATCACTTATCATCCCTTAAATTAGTTGAAAGTGAATAACCACTATAATATTATATGTATTGATGATTTATTCAATCATATAAATATAGTTAGTTGGTTATCTAAGATAAATTTTCAATTAGAATATCATAAAATTTGAGCGAAGGATGGGGATATTATAAAAAATATGTTCATATGGAATTATGGACACTATGAGTTCAAGGTAATTCCTTTAATCATCAAGAATTAATCATCCATGTTCATGATACTCTTGAACTAAATTTTCCATGAGTTCTAGGTTCCGATTTCTTATGGTATTAATAGATTTAATTATGGAATATTATTCACTTAAATAGGAGAATACAAAGAATCTATGACCTGACATTGGGATTCTTTGATATCAACAGATATTTTGGAAGTTATTAAAGTGTGATTTTTGGGATCATAAAGTCCATTTTTGTGGATTGTCCTATCTTGGAAGGGAGTAGTCATGGATCTATCAAAGATTGAGGTATTTTTTTTGAGTCCCTCAATAATTTTATAAAGGTTTGGAGTTTCCCTAGTCTTTCAAGATATTACTGGATATTCATGCCTGAGTGTTCTTAGATATTAACTCCTCTAAAAACATTGAATAGAAAGTATAATGAATTCATATAATATGACCCTTGTCAGGCTTCTTTTGAGTATCTAAAGGGGAAGTTTTTTAGTGGTTCTATTATCTATTTTCCTAATGAAGGATTCCAATTTGATGTTTATTATGATTCTTCATGCCTTGAATTGGGTTACATACTAATGCATAGAGATATGTTATATCTTATGGGTCTCAAAGTTATGGCCTCATGATCTTAACTATGCCACCCATGATCATAATATTTTTGTGGTGGTTTTTTCATTATTTTTTACCAGTATTTCCTCATTAATGAATGATTTGTGGTAATCATTGATCATAAGAGTTTTAAGAATATTTTTTCCCAGAGATAATTGAACTTATGATAATAATTATTGAAGGAATTGTTTTAGGATTATGTATTTGATATTTCCTAAACATTGGGTAAAGGTAATGTTGTGGATGATAAAATGAGCCAAAAGTCATGTTGTGACATTTTTCATGAGTATACTGGTTCCTAAAGATAGATATAGGGTCTATTAGAGATGTAATTTGATATTAAAGAAGTTAATAATAGAGGAATTATTTATCATATGAAAATTCATCCATCTTTAGTGTAGAAGGTAGAGGAATCACAACTAGGGGATTCAGAGGCCAAGGTTTTATGTGATTGAGTTATTTATAGATCATCCCCAAATGGATGGAATGAGGATGAACAACATCTAGTACTATTTCAAGGGAGGATCTTTGTTCTTTTAGAGATGAACATGGCTATTTTATTAATATTCTATAGTTCACTTTCATTAGTGCATCTTAGTCTAAACAAGATATATCATTCCATGAGGTGTTAGTTTTGGTGGTCTGGGTTATATTGGTCTATTGATTTATTTGTGTCGTGATGTTTTTTCTTTTAAAGGTTATGGTTGAGAATTGTGGTCTTGGTGGGTTGATCTAGCCATTGGATGTTCCCCAATGAAGGTGGTGGGACATCACAATAGACTTTTTTAGCAGTTTAACTCCAGAAATGGGTGAATATGACTCTTTTTTTGTGGTTCTAGACTACTTAATTAATGTATCTTAGTTATTTGTGATTCAGGAGTCGATATCCATAGAGGTTTTATTGATGTTATATCTAGAGGATGTTTTAAGGTTTCGTGGTGTTCTGAACATTATCATCACTAGTTGTGGCCCTCATTTTACCTCTAGGGTTTGGAGAGGTCTTCAATATAATATTGAGTTCTAGTTATGCATTAACACTACCTTTCATTCATATAAAGATAGATAGACATAGTAAACCATCCTGACGCTAATTTTTTTTTCATGTATATTCTATATTTTATAGGTTTTTGGTTGAGGGTCTAACCATTTTTGGAGTTTTCTTATAATAATATTTTTCAATATATCATTGGTATGGTTCTATTTTATGCACTATATGGAAAACCTTTCTGATATTCATTGTGTTGGATAAATGTTGGAGATTCAATTATTCTTGGACTAGAATTGGCATAGAGAACAAAATTAAAGGTATATGTGATCCATGAGATAATTAATGTAATTCAGGATCATCATAAGTCCTATATTTATCATAATAGGAGGAATATGGAGTTTGACATTGGATATAACATGTTCATGAAGGTAAACCCTCATCGTCAGAAGCTATGGTTAGGTCATGGGAGTGATATGTCTCCTATATTTGTAAGAATTTAGAGGTGTTATATTTGTTAATGTTTTTGTGTATTAGTTATCACTACCTCCCATAGATGAGTCAGATTCATGATGTTTTCCATGTATTATAACTTCATCGATATCTCCATGATGATTCCCACATCATTTACTAGGGTAATCTAGATATTAAAGATATTTAAAACTTCTAGGAATAACCTTTTGAGATTTAGGATAATTAATATTAGGTGTTTTTCATGCATATTATCCCATTGGTTCATAAACTATAGTGGAATAGTGGTTTAGAAGAATGTACATGGGAATGAGACTTACAAATACACACTCTGTATCCTGATTTTTTATTGTTTGATGTCATGATGATATGTATGATCATTGTTAATTCTTGATGTGTCTGAGCTTTCATTCTCCCCTTTTTATTGTTGGTTTTTCCTTATTATATAGAGATTTCAATTTGAGATGTATATTAAGGGTTTATTTCTTATGTTTTCCATATTATTTCCATCCAATTTTTTTATTCTCACTAATAAGAATCATTTGAGAGGTATCAAATATAAGGGACCATTCCTATAAAATATTTCCTTTATGAATTCTTGAATATAGTAACCCAATTTTTTTTTAAATTACTATTACATCATTTTAAAGATAAACAACATAATAGTATTACACATAGAGGATCCGATGGTTTTGTGTCTTGGGAAAACTAGGACTATACAAAGCAATCACAACATTGAGCATAAAAATTTATTCAATTTCTTCTTCACTAACTTCTTACTGGAACTTGACCTCTCCTTAGTACAAGTATCCACCAGAGGATATACATCAAAAGGGGTGATATAGAAGCCCAGTAAGGGGACATATAAGAACAATATATCATGGGGTGAGCATAATCATAACATAGGCAAAGGATCATGAACATGAGAGGAAGCATAAATATAAGACTTGAAATGTGGAAATGCATAAAAATGAAACATCATGTCTTAGTGGTTAACTACCACACATACTTGTGAAAAAAGATAGAATATTGTTTACATAATTTCACATTTACTCATGAGATTCATCACTTTACCTAATGCATTGGAGCGCTGTATAATTCTGGGTGCACCCGTCACATTATAACATTATCATTATCATTCATGCCACATAGAACATATATCAATAATGAACATAACTAACCAATGGAAAGGAATGAGTTTCATCTCATAATAACACATTCATAAACTTTGGGTTCCCAAAATAAATATGGAACAACATACTTGATACGAGAACCATCAACCTTGAATGAGAGGTAAAAGGTGAGTTCTTAAAAGAAGAGTTCTTTTGGAAAAAATTTTGTTTGAAATAAAATTCAGTAGAAAACATTTATATCCCAATAAAGGTAATATAATGAGGATTTTTTTTAATAAGTAACCATACCAAATTTGGAGTTAAAGAGGGAGAACCTGAAGAAAGAAAATTGGGTTCGAGATTTTCCCCTTACCTTGTATCCGAATGCTTCCTTCACTTTAATGTCCTGTATAATGACATTATATTCATTAATTAGAAATTAAATAACCTTTTATACATTAATAGGGGTAATTTTGGTTTCATTATGTTATTTTATGGTCCTTTTGATGAGTTATAGATTTTAAAAACATTGTTCGAGAATGTTCGTTTTTATGGTTTTCTTGAGCGTTTCACATGTATTCATGAATTGAAGATTGTGTAGAACATGGGTAAAAATCCAGAAATTATATTACATGTTATTAATGATATTCTAGAATTTAAAATTATATTATAATTAATTACATTGTAAACCATGTGGATGAATAATTTGATAGTAATTTAATGATGATCGTTTGTGTTAATTTGGACAGTCTTTCGAACACAACAAACTTGTTTTGTTTACTCTTCTAGTAATATGTACATAAGTTAGTTCCAGAACTTAAAATATGACATAATACATATATAATATTCTGGTTCAACCATAAAAATGGTTTCATGACCATATCTATAGGTATAAATGGAAAAAGAAAACATGTCGTTCTTGAAGGTGATAGATTAACACCTTACGAATAACCTTTTCTTTTATAAAATAAAAGGAAGAGGAGAAGGGGGTTGAATGGTATAATATCCCATTAGTATCATAAAATTACATTATATGTATGATAATGGAGTTACCATACCATTTGGACAAATATAGGTTGAGAGAGAATAAGAAAAGGACTTGAAATTGAAAGGGAATTAAAGGAAAGATGAAGAGAAATTACCTCTTGGATCCTCCTCTTGAGATCCTCCTTAAGGGACCTAGGCTTGGTCTTTTGATGAGAACAGAAGCTATTGGACGTGGGGGAGGATCTAGGGAAGGTTCTTGGGCATATTTTAGACAATTATTGAAGCTTGAGAGTTGTGGTTTGGCAAGGGGAGGGGGAGGGGTTATTTATACGTGAGGAGGGAGGTGTTTTTAGAATAAAATATTAGATAAAGTAATATATCAAAAGTTAGACTTGTAATAGTATTTTTTTGAAATCCTAAATCATATATTAATATAAAATAATTATTTTTAGGCTTTAAATCATCTTTATAATTCCAATTCATTAATTTATTAAAAGGAAAGTGAAAGAAAGAGAAAAAGACACTTTAAGAAATCACCTTTTGACTTTAGGCTTTGGAAAGTCCTCTTTAGGTTTGGAAATTGAGTTTATTATATTTTAAAGAACCATTTATAAAATTAAATATAATTTTTATGAATATAATGTTCTAGAAAGTTTATATCATCATTACATCATTAATGATGCAATTTAGGATACACCGGCTATGTGAAAAACTGTATTTTTACTATTCACCTGAAAATTGAAGTATTTCAGAAAAATCCCAAAAATTCACCCTAACCATTTTTTGACGTATAGAATAAAAAAATGAAGTCCATTTTACAAAAATAATTTTCTAAATATGATTAATTTAATATTTAATTAAAATCACAATTTACTTGAAAAATACAGTTTTTAAAATCAAAACAGATTTTATAATGGTTTAAAAAATTATGTAGGGTCTTATAAAATTATCTAAAAACTAAAAGACATTGATTTGTTAATTTATGAACGTATTTTATGAAAATAATTTTTCTTTTAAATTAATTAATTAATTATAAATAATTATTTATGACTTACAAAAATACCAAAACGTTTACTATAGTCAAATTTTCACTTTCTAAGATGGATAAATTTTATTTAATTATTAATGGGTAAGGTTACTCTTATTTGGATGATTTAATATTCATAAGGATCTTACTACTATTCATAAGGGTAGGTTACTATTCACCAAAAATTAACTTTTTCTTATTGGACCCCAAAAATCATTTTAGACACAACAATGTATGCCGTATTTTCAAAATTCAAAACACAGAAGTGAAAAACTTATGTTTAATGGTCACTCTGCACTTATTATTTCATTATGTTGTGTTTTTATGTGATTTTATGAAATATTTTTAAGAAGAGAATTTCCATTGAAAAACTTTGTGTCGTTACATTCTTCCCCCCTTATGAAATTTTGCCCTCGAAATTTCACTTTACACAAACAAGTGAGGGTACTTCTCCTTCATCGCCTCCTCTGGTTCCCAAGTAGCTTCTTCAAACTTATGTTTCCTCCAAAACACTTTGAAAAGGTGGGTTTCCTTGTTGTGTAGAACCTTATATCTCCGGTTTAGAATCTCTACTGGCTGCTTTTCATAAGAGAGATCATCTTCCAGCTGTACCACCTCTGAGTTTAGTACATGTGAGGGATTAGGTATGTACTTCCTCAGGAGTGATACATGAAAAACATCATGAACTTGAGCCATATTTGGTGGAAGTGCAAGATGATAGGCCACGACTCTTATACGGTCAAGGATTTTAAAGGGGCCAATGTACCTTGGACATAACTTTCCTTTCTTCCCAAATCGCATGACTCTCTTCCATGGTGATATTTGAAGGAAGACTTTATCTCCAACGTTGAACTCCAAATCCCTTTCACGGTTGTCAGCATAGCTCTTTTGCAAACTTTGAGCAGCTTTGATGTGTTTCTGGATGACTTGAACCTTCTATATCATCTCTTGCACAAGATCGGGTCCAAGTAGCTTTCTTTCTACAACTTCATCCAAACAGGTTGGAGTTCTACATCGCTTTCCATATAGAGCTTCATATGGAGCCATCTGAATACTCGAGTGGAAGCTATTGTTGTATGAGAACTCAACCAATGGGAGATGTTGATCCCATCCACCTTTTAAATATAATGATCAGGCTCTTAGCATATCTTCAAGCGTCTGAATAGTCATTTTAGATTGGTCATCAGTTTAGGTGTGATAGGCCATGTTGGAATTTAATTCAGTACTCAAAGCATATTGAAGGCTCCTCCAGAATTTAGATGTGAACCTTGGATCACGGTCAGAGACAATTGAGAGTGGAACACCATGCAGTCTCACCACTTCCTTCACATATATCCTTGCAAGTTGTTCAAGCAAGAGATCTTCCCAAATAGCGATAAAATGGGCAGTCTTGGTGAGTCGATCAACCACAACCCATATCGCATTATTTCCCTTCGACGTCTTCAGGAAACCCATGACAAAGTCCATAGTTATATTTTCCCATTTCCACATGTGTATAAGCAATGGATGCATCATCCCTTTGGACTTTTGTCGCTCTACTTTAACTTGCTAACATACCAAGCACCTTGATATATATTCTGCAATCTCCTTCTTCATGTTATGCCACCAGAAGTGTTCTCAGAGATCATGGTACATCTTGGTGCTACCAGGATGGATAGAGAATGTTGAGCTATGTGCATTTTCCAATAACTCCTTCTTTATCCCAGGTGATGAAGGCACACAAAGACGCATTCCAAACCAAATCACACCATCATCATCGATATGAAACTCATGTAGCTTCCCTTCCTTTATTGCATTCACCCTCTTTTGTATCTCCACATCATCCCTTTGCGCTTCTTTAACCTTCTCTTGGATGGATGGTTTCACAATCATTAGGGAAAGGTATGATGTATCCCCTACCCTTATAATTTCTAAATCCATGTTTTTCATATCCAAGAAGATAAGGTCTTTCTTAATCCGTAACATGGAGAGAGTAGCAGGTTATTTTCTTCTTAGAGCATCAGCTACCTTGTTTGCCTTTCCAGGATAGTAGTGAATAGAGAAATCATAATCCTTGATTAGATCTAACCATCTCCTTTGATGAATGTTGATATCCTTTTGTGTGAATATATACTTTAGGCTCTTGTGGTCGGTGTATATGTCACACTTATCACCATAAAGGTAGTGCCGCAAGATTTTCAAGGCAAAAATCACAGCTTCCAGCTCTAGATCATGTGTCGGGTAGTTCTTCTCATGGATCTTCAACTGCTGTGAGGCATAGGCTATCACATTATCATTTTTCATGAGTACACAACCCAATCCTTTCTTTGAATCATCACTGTATATCACAAAAATTTCTCCAATTTTCAGTAGTGTGAGTATAGGTTCAGTGATCAGCCTTCTATTTAGCTCCTTGAATCATCGCTCACATTCTTCCATCCAAACATACTTTACCCCTTTCCTTGTTAACTTAGTTAGTGGGCTTGAAAATCGTGAGAATTTTCTCACAAAACATCGGTAGTACCCAGCTAATCCAAGAAAACTACAGATTTCAGTGACACTAGAGGGCTATGGCCATTCCTCAATTGCCTTTGTTTTTGAAGGATCCATATAAATTCCCTCACTTGTGATCACATGTCCCAATAACGTGACTTGCTTCATCCAAAAGTCACACTTTCTGAACTTGGCGTACAAATTATCCTTTCTCAATGTCACTAACACAAGTCTTAGATGTTCGTCATATTCCTCCTTGATCTTGGGGTAGATGAGAATATCATTGATAAACACTAACACAAATTTGTTGAGGTAATTTATAAAGACTATATTCATCAAATCCATGAAGAATGCATGGGCATTAGTAAGTACAAAGGTCATCACTAGAAACTCATAGTGCCCATACCTTGTACATAAGGTAGTCTTCTGAACATCCTCCTTCTTCACCTTTAGTTGATGATATCCAAAACAAAGATCCACCTTTGAGAAGTATTTAGCTCATTTTAACTGATCAAACAAGTCATCAATCCTTAGAAGAGGATAATTTTTCTTTATGGTGATCTTTTTGAGTTCCCAATAGTCGATACAGAGCCACATTGTTCCATCCTTCTTCTTCACAAAGAGAATTGGCACACCCCAAGGTGATGCACTAGGGCGTATAAACCCTTTGTCCAGATGCTCTTTCACCTGCTTCTTTAACTCTTACAATTCTACAGGATCCATCCTATAGGGACATTTTGAGATAGGAGTAGCTCTGGGTATGAGTTCTATTGAGAACTCTACCTCACAATTTGGGGGAATTATGGGTAACTCTTCAAGAAATACATCAATGTATTCTCTCACGATGGGAATTTCGGAAAGGTTGGTACCTTCCTTTAACTCAACCCTTTGGGAGAGGTATGATTTTTCATAAGGAATCAACACCCACACAGATAAAGGATTTTTCAAAGGAGATTCATGATCTTTCTTGAATTTGTAGAGGAGAATGGGATGGTTCAGAATATGAAAAGATATTTCCATTTCCGGATAGTTGATATGTGCTCTATATAACGAGAGCCAATCCATTCCCATTATAGAATCAAATTCTACCAAGGGAAGTATTATGAGATTCACTGGAAGAATCTTCCTACATACGCCAACAAGATAATAGTCAAACACTTGGGTTTCAATTATTGCACCACTTGGTGTTTTTATAGATATCTCTACTTCAAGGTTTCGGGGCTTAGATTCTATAGTTCTAGGAAACTTGCAAGATATAAAGGAATGCGTAGAACCAGAATCAAATAAGAATTTTTCCATTATTGAGTGAATAAGAAGTGTACCTTTTACAACTTCATTATCATGCTCCACTTCTGTAGTAGTGATGACATAATCTTTCCCTTATTTATTTGTCTTTGGTGTCAGGTGATGCTGATTATGTAACATCCCAGGTAAATAAAGAATAAAGAATTTTCATATTTATTAATATTTACGAATTAAATATTAATTTTAATTAAAAGGGGTTTCTACGTTCGATAGCGTACTCGGTACGCAACGATGAGTTTCTTTGAAAACTTACGTTGCACACAAGTAATAAAATAATATTATTTTAAATGTTAGTTAACGAGTAGCCGTTTTACTGGAGGGAATGGATAGAAATAACTAAAATATGATTATATATGTTTTTAAATGTTTTTACATTTACCCAATAAAAGATAAAGGCTTAAAATACAGAAAGAGTTCAATTTTAGGCATTTATACCCTAATTTTCACGAAAGGTCCACTTATCACCTTTTGACAGAGAAATGTCATTAAATATAGTTTTGATCGATATTATAAATTCTATTGGACCAAATATAACTCTTCTTTAGAATCGGGACATCAAAATTTACTTTGTGTAAATTTTTGGTACCTTTCTGATAAAGTTCATTTTTTATTGAATAGTGTAAAATGTTGTATTTTAATTCAAAACCTCTTTTTAATCTAATTTATTTATATGATTAGATTATCTTTTTAATTGGTTTTAAAGTGAAATTAGAAAATATTTTTACCATTAAATCCAATAGTGGTCGTTGGAATTAATTTCACTTTGAAATCGGACTTAAACTAGTGTCAATCTTTTGATACTTATTGTTTCATAAAAACACGCTATTTGCTCTGACAACGGGAATTAATTATTAAATTAATTAATGTGACTTATATGTTTTGAATTTTGTAAAATAGACTTCATTTTTGAATTCGTAATATCAAATATAGCTTAGGGTGAATTTTTGGTAATTTTCTGAAAAACTTCAATTTTTGATGAATAGTGAAACCACTAAGTGGTACTTATAAAGACTGATTTTCTGTTTAAATGAAATTTTTCCATCATTGTGTTTTGAATTTCAAAAATCCGACATACATGGTTATCATTAAGAAGTAAAATGTGGTTCAATGGGATTAAAATATTTTTTTGGTGAATAGTAACTTATTAAGTTTTTAATCGCGATTAGTGGTAATTAGGGAAGTTTAAGGTATAAATAATGATTTAATAATATGAAATGACCTAGACACATATACCAACCTTATTGGTTGTGTCATGGCTGACCAAGACAAGCCATGGGTCAACTTGGGGACCCCATGGAGACACTTTGGTTGGGAAATGACATAAATAAATTTTTATTAAATGTTAAAGTAAAAATGACACAAACATAATATGTCTTACAAAAAGAATTTTTAAATGGGGTTATAAAGATCAGATTTTTGATTATAAATAGTCATTGGAAAGATAAAAATATTTCCTACATCATAGTATTTTTTTTTATAATTTTTAGACACTAAATAAATTAAATTATTTATGACATCATGATGATGCAGCGATGACCTCATTATTTAACGATTTAAATAAAATGGAAAGATAATGTAAAATCTAAGAACTACACATGTCCAAAACTTATTGGATGGGTGGATTTAGAACCCTTATCACCTTAGCCACGAATTATATCAATGTGGGACCTTTTAAAACCGAAACACATTTTCAAATAAAGTAATATTTCTTTACTTTCCAAAAGTGCCCCTCCTCTCCTCTTATAAAAGGCCCCACCTCTACCACCTTACACACACTCCTCAAGCCTTTGGCTCGGCCAACCCCTGCCCAATTACTCTCTCCACATACCTCTCCTCATCCTAGAGTATTCCCTTTGTGCAGAATCCTTTCAAAGGAATCCTTTAGGCTCAAATCAAAAGGAGTTACACTTTTAAAGGTAGTTCATTCTCTCTTGTTCATTTGTTTTATTTTGCTTCTCCAACCCTCTAAAATCTTTTTATTTACTTATTTTGTAACAACACAAGTATCTTCAATATACTAGGATGTTGTTATAAGATTTATTTGAGCTACACTCTCACACAACTACATCAAATGGTTAAAGAACATACGGTTTCCGTGGATGGCGAAATTCTGCCTCCCGAAACGATGATTGTTCAATACTCATTTAACACCTTCAAGGGTGGCCATTATGATGTCACTATTTTTATATATGATATATAATATGTTTATTTTTTCTTTAAGATTCTGTATTTGTCATTTTGGGCATACCTTTATGGTTTCCATTATGGGTAAACACGATATCTTCATTTAAGGAAGTGCGGACTACCGCCCCCTCAAAGTGATGTGATTCGTTAATGCCATATGTGGGACGTGTAAAGGATTGATTTAAAGTTATTATATATGATGTTATACTGGAATTATAATATACCTCTATATCATTATTATTTCTTTCCATTAAAGTATGAGATAGAAATGAAAGTAGCGTTCATGCGTACGTACGACTTACCGTCTCCATGAACGGTGCATTTCATTTCTTATCCCCAAATGTAATGTACTATTAAAAGTACATGTATATAATGGATATATATAATTAATGATATATCTAAATGATGAATATAATTCTGGAATTAAAATATACATACCTCTCATTTAGTTTTAATTCCATTAATATAACAAAGAAATGAAAGTAGCGTTCATGCGTACGTACGGCTTACCGTCTCCATGAACGGTGCATTTCATTTATTAACTCTAAATGATTATGTAATATTATAAATACATGTATATGCTGGATATATATGATATATATGATATCCAAATCAGGAATTTCATTCTGGATATAAAGAACTTTTGACCACACGAACAACATGTAATTGTAAGAAGTCAACTTTCGACTTAAGAACCAAATATTGACAAAACAAACATTATTAACTCAAATGGTTACATAATGTTTATAACATTTCAATAAGTGATATAAAAGGAATAATGAACTTTAAAAAGGTTCTTAATCAAGTATAAATTAACTCAAGTTTATTATTCAGGACGTTAAAGAACGATCGAGTCAAGTCGGACCCGAGGTAAGGGACTTCGTCTCAATCTCCTTTCATTGAGGCATATTTCTTTTTATACACAACTTTCTTTTATACGGTGTATAAACCCCTTTGACTTTTACTTTTATACAAAAGGAATCTTTTTCTACGAAGCGTTTTACTAAACGACAAAAAGGAATGTTTTTTTAACGTATGCGGTGACAACGACCTTTTCCGCCGCCGCGAGTATTATTTGGTCTTTGGATTCCTCAACAAGCCGTAATGTTTTTAAAATAAAATAAATACCATATACTCTTTTATGTATTTTGGTATTAAAAATGGTTTTGATAAAGGATTCTATTATGTTAATATATTTATGATATATTGTGATTGAAATGTGGAAATGTTATCATTCCTTTATATTGGTTTTATATTTTATGATTTTATATTGGTACTTGGAAATTTTAACGGGTGGTTACGTTATAAACCATATGACGGGTGGTGCCGTGAATACCAGGACGGGTGGTTACGTTATAACCTCCAATGCATTGGGTATGGAAGTCGGCCGTATGGCTATTCCATTAAGTATGTATGGAAATTGGCCGTATGGCTATTCCATTAAGTGATATGTGTGGAAGTCGACCGTATGGTTATTCCACTTAAGTATGTTTATGTCCCAAGTTACCTTTATATATGTTATGTGTTCTTTATATGGGTTTTATGGTAATACTTTGGTTACAAAAAGGTAAGTAATGATACTTTATTCAGTGAAGAGTTTTTACTACTTCATGAAGGTGAAGGTATTACTTTGATAGAGTATACATGGTTTACTTGATTTTGAAAAACTAACAGTTTTCATTCTTTGTGTATCCCTTACTGAGCTTTTTATGCTCACCCCAAGTTTTTCTGAAATGTTTTTCACAGGACTTAATGTGGAATAAGGTCAAGGATGGGATCAAGGGAATGTCATGCTATATAAAACATGGAACTAGACATGTTTCTTTTTAAGAGTTTTTATTATTATGGAAACTTAGTATAAGTGACTACTTTGTAATATTTTGAGATGTAATAGCTATGTTATAATTCTCTAAAACTCTAAACCTAAAAAGATCCTCGACATGAATTATTCATTTAATTCAATATTAAGTAAGGCCTTTTAGTTGGTATCAGAGGTCAGTTTAGACAACTTTAGGAGTTAGAAAAGTGTTAAATTATAATATGATTGAAATGATATAGCATTTACGGATTACCATGTTGCTTTGCCTAAGATATTGCTGTGTTCAGAATGGTTTTCCGTAGAGGAAACAAAGCAGCTATGTTGGGACGACATCAGGAGAAAGATAACCTTCCAAATCAGCAACCTGAGATGGTCGGAATCGGAACTGAACAGTTTGTTGCAGTGATGGCACAATTGACTCAGGCTATAAATGGTGGTGGTATCCATGCACGAGATCAGCCAGATCAACCGCAGAGGAACATGTCAGTGGTGGAACATTTCATGAGGCAACATCCCCCATCATTCAGAGGATCATCTGATCCTGTGCAAGCTGAAGGGTGGATTAAAGCACTGGAGAAGATTTTTGATGTCATGGGGTGTTCAGAACATCAAAAGGTTAGTCTTGCTGTTTACCGTTTTGAAGGTGAAGCTGATCAGTGGTGGTCGATGGTAAGGGATAGTGATGAGATTGAGGATCTTCACTGGGAAGAATTCAAAGGTATGTTTCTTGAGAAATATTTTCCTAAGGTGGTTCATCTTAGGATGGAAAAACAGTTCCTAGAATTGAGGCAGGAGGATGATTCAGTGGCTGCTTATGAAGAAAAGTTCACTCGATTGGCAAGGTATGCTCCAAACTTCATATGAGATCTTGATAGTAAAATAAACCGTTTTTACTCAGGGTTAAAGCCAAAGTATCGAAGGGATTTAGCTTCTCGTGAGTTCAAAAGTTATGAAAAACTTGTTCGATGTGCGGAGAAGGTGGAAATGGAGTTTGCCGATGATCAGGTGTTCTATGACAAACAACAGAATAAGAGGTCTAGTTGGCAGGCAAAGGGGAAGAATTCATCAAAGAAGCAAGGAGGTAAGAAAACCAAATATCCATCCTGTGAGAAGTGTTGTAAAATGAATCCTGGAGAATGTTTATCCAAGTCTGGTAAGTGCTTTCAGTGTGGTAAGTCTGGTCATATTGCTCGTAACTGTAAGGAAGATGATCAAGCAGGAAATGAAAAGCCAACAGTAAGATGTTTTAAGTGTAATGAAATGGGTCATTATGCAAACGAGTGTCCAACGAAGAACTCAACTGGGGGAATGCAGCCAGAATACAACCAGAAAGGGGTGGTAAAATCCTTTGCAACAACTTCAGCAGATGTTGGGCCATCGAATGAAGTGGTATCATCTCCAGGGAGCTCAGTATTTTTCGAAGATTGACTTGAGGTCGGGGTACCATCAGTTGAAATTAAAATAAGCAGACGTTCCGAAGACTACGTTCCGTACTAGATATGGCCATTATGAATTTGTAGTTATGCCTTTTGGGTTAACCAATGCACCTTCTGTATTCATGGAACTTATGAATAAAATTTTCCATGAGTTCTTGGATAAGTTTGTGTTTGTGTTTTGAGGTTTGGGAAGAGGTTATGTGTGCCTTGTGATTCACAGTTGAAGAATGAGTTGTTATGTGAGGCTCATAGTTCCATGTTTTCAGTTCATCCTGGCAGTACTAAGATATATAGAGATCTGCGGGAGTATTACTGGTGGGATGGAATGAAAAGAGATATTGCTGATTTTACTGTGAAGTGTTTGACATGTCAACAGGTTAAAGCAGAGTGGCAGTTACCGAAAGGGATGCTTCAGCCTTTACCAGTGCCAGAGTGGAAATGGGAAAACATATCCATGGTCTTTGTTGTGGGATTACCGAGGACATCTCGAGGTAATAATGCAATCTGGGTTATTGTTGATCGCTTGACCAAATCTGCTCATTTCCTTTCTATACGAGATACTTTCTCTCTAGATCAACTTTCCCGTCTGTATCTTAAAGAGATAGTCAGGTTACATGGAGTTCCCCTCTCCATTTTATCTGATCGTGATCCTAGGTTCACTTCTAACTTTTGGAAAGGCCTTCAGAAGTCGTTGGTTACTGAATTAAATTTTAGTACAGCTTTTCATCCTCAATCAGATGGGCAGTCAGAACGAACAATTCAGACCTTGGAGGATATGCTACGAGCTTGTTCGATGGATTATCAGGGAAGTTGGGACCAACATCTTTCTTTGGTTGAGTTTTCTTATAATAACAGTTTTCATTTCAGTATACATATGGCACCATTTGAGGCATTATATGGGAAGTGGTGTCGAACTCCAGCATTTTGGGATGAAGTGGGTGAAAGGAAGCTGATGGGACCAGAATTGGTAGAAGAGATGGAAGAAAAATTTCAGTTGATTCAGAAGCACATGAGAACAGCTCAGAGCAGGGAGAAGAGTTATGCGGATAACCAGAGGAAGGATCTATCTTTCGAGGTAGGTGATCATGTTTTTCTCAAGGTTTCTCCATGGAAAAGTGTGATGAGATTTGGTAAGAAAGGAAAGCTGAGTCTAAGGTTTATTGGACCATATGAAATTCTGGAGAGAGTTGGATCAGTTTCATACCGGGTGGCTTTACCTCCGAGTTTATCTCAGGTACACAATGTTTTTCATGTTTCAATGTTGAGAAAGTATATGCCAGACCCATCTCATGTTTTGAGTCCAGAGGTAGTTCAGCTGGAAGAGAACCTATCTTATGAGGAACAACCGGTCCAGATTCTTGACCACAGGGAGCAGGTGTTACGGAATAAGGTGATTCATCAGGTATAGGTTTTGTGAAAAAACGATGTGATTGAAGAGGCAACGTGGGAATCTGAAAATGCTATGAGGGATAAATACCCCCACTTATTTTGATAAGTGAATAAAATTGCGAGGATGCAATTCCCAAAAGGGGGGAAGGATGTAACATCCCAGGTAAATAAAGAATACAGAATTTTCATATTTATTAATATTTACGAATTAAATATTAATTTTAATTAAAAGGGGTTTCTACGTTCGATAGCGTACTCGGTACGCAACGATGAGTTTCTTTGAAAACTTACGTTGCACACAAGTAATAAAATAATATTATTTTAAATGTTAGTTAACGAGTAGCCGTTTTACTGGAGGGAATGGATAGAAATAACTAAAATATGATTATATATGTTTTTAAATGTTTTTACATTTACCCAATAAAAGATAAAGGCTTAAAATACAGAAAGAGTTCAATTTTAGGCATTTATACCCTAATTTTCACAAAAGGTCCACTTATCACCTTTTGACAGAGAAATGTCATTAAATATAGTTTTGATCGATATTATAAATTCTATTGGACCAAATATAACTCTTCTTTAGAATCGGGACATCAAAATTTACTTTGTGTAAATTTTTGGTACCTTTCTGATAAAGTTCATTTTTTATTGAATAGTGTAAAATGTTGTATTTTAATTCAAAACCTCTTTTTAATCTAATTTATTTATATGATTAGATTATCTTTTTAATTGGTTTTAAAGTGAAATTAGAAAATATTTTTACCATTAAATCCAATAGTGGTCGTTGGAATTAATTTCACTTTGAAATCGGACTTAAACTAGTGTCAATCTTTTGATACTTATTGTTTCATAAAAACACGCTATTTGCTCTGACAACGGGAATTAATTATTAAATTAATTAATGTGACTTATATGTTTTGAATTTTGTAAAATAGACTTCATTTTTGAATTCTTAATATCAAATATAGCTTAGGGTGAATTTTTGGTAATTTTCTGAAAAACTTCAATTTTTGATGAATAGTGAAACCACTAAGTGGTACTTATAAAGACTGATTTTCTGTTTAAATGAAATTTTTCCATCATTGTGTTTTGAATTTCAAAAATCCGACATACATGGTTATCATTAAGAAGTAAAATGTGGTTCAATGGGATTAAAATATTTTTTTGGTGAATAGTAACTTATTATGTTTTTAATCGCGATTAGTGGTAATTAGGGAAGTTTAAGGTATAAATAATGATTTAATAATATGAAATGACCTAGACACATATACCAACCTTATTGGTTGTGTCATGGCTGACCAAGACAAGCCATGGGTCAACTTGGGGACCCCATGGAGACACGTTGGTTGGGAAATGACATAAATAAATTTTTATTAAATGTTAAAGTAAAAATGACACAAACATAATATGTCTTACAAAAAGAATTTTTAAATGGGGTTATAAAGATCAGATTTTTGATTATAAATAGTCATTGGAAAGATAAAAATATTTCCTACATCATAGTATTTTTTTTATAATTTTTAGACACTAAATAAATTAAATTATTTATGACATCATGATGATGCAGCGATGACCTCATTATTTAACGATTTAAATAAAATGGAAAGATAATGTAAAAT
This sequence comes from Viscum album, assembly GCA_963277665.1. NCBI lineage: Eukaryota > Viridiplantae > Streptophyta > Magnoliopsida > Santalales > Viscaceae > Viscum > Viscum album. Next base: position 452,805,591 of record OY728141.1, on the reverse strand, counting down.
CTAAGAACTACACATGTCCAAAACTTATTGGATGGGTGGATTTAGAACCCTTATCACCTTAGCCACGAATTATATCAATGTGGGACCTTTTAAAACCGAAACACATTTTCAAATAAAGTAATATTTCTTTACTTTCCAAAAGTGCCCCTCCTCTCCTCTTATAAAAGGCCCCACCTATACCACCTTACACACACTCCTCAAGCCTTTGGCTCGGCCAACCCCTGCCCAATTACTCTCTCCACATACCTCTCCTCATCCTAGAGGATTCCCTTTGGGCATAATCCTTTCAAAGTAAGCCTTTAGGCTCAAATCAAAAGGAGTTACACTTTTAAAGGTAATTCATTCTCTCTTGTTCATTTGTTTTATTTTGCTTCTCCAACCCTCTAAACTCTTTTTATTTACTTATTTTGTAACAACACCAGTATCTTCAATATACTAGGATGTTGTTATAAGATTTATTCGAGCTACACTCTCACAAAATTACATAAAATGGTTAAAGAACATACGGTTTCCGTGGATGGCGAAATTCTGCCTCCCGAAACGATGATTGTTCAATACTCATTTAACACCTTCAAGGGTGGCCATTATGATGTCACTATTTTTATATATGATATATAATATGTTTATTTTTTCTTTAAGCTTCTGTATTTTTCATTTTGGGCATACCTTTATGGTTTCCATTATGGGTAAACACGATATCTTCATTTAAGGAAGTGCGGACTACCGCCCCCTCAAAGTGATGTGATTCGTTAATGCCATATGTGGGACGTGTAAAGGATGGATTTAAAGTTATTATATATGATGTTATAATGGAATTATAATATACCTCTATATCATTATTATTTCTTTCCATTAAAGTATGAGATAGAAATGAAAGTAGCGTTCATGCGTACGTACGGCTTACCGTCTCCATGAACGGTGCATTTCATTTCTTATCCCCAAATGTAATGTACTATTAAAAGTACATGTATATAATGGATATATATAATTAATGATATATCTAAATGATGAATATAATTCTGGAATTAAAATATACATACCTCTAATTTAGTTTTAATTCCATTAATATGAAAAATAAATGAAAGTAGCGTTCATGCGTACGTACGGCTTACCGTCTCCATGAACGGTGCATTTCATTTCTTACCTCTAAATGATTATGTAATATTATAAATACATGTATATGCTGGATGTATATGATATATATGATATCCAAATCAGGAATTTCATTCTGGATATAAAGAACTTTTGACCACACGAACAACATGTAATTGTAAGAAGTCAACTTTCGACTTAAGAACCAAATATTGACAAAACAAACATTATTAACTTAAATGGTTACATAATGTTTATAACATGGAAATAAGTGATATAAATGGAATAATGAACTTTAAAAAGGTTCTTAATCAAGTATAAATTAACTCAAGTTTATTATTCAGGACGTTAAAGAAAGATCAAGTCAAGTCGGACCCGAGGTAAGGGACTTCGTCTCAATCTCCTTTCATTGAGGCATATTTCGTTTTATACACAACTTTATTTTATACGGTGTATAAACCCCTTTGAATTTTACTTTTATACAAAAGGAATATTTTTCTACGAAGAGTTTTACTAAATGACAAAAAGGAATGTTTTTTTAACGTATGCGGTGACAACAACCTTTTCCGCCGCCGCGAGTATTATTTGGTCTTTGGCTTCCTCAACAAGCCGTAATGTTTTTAAAATAAAATAAATTCCATATAATCTTTTATGTATTTTGGTATTAAAAATGGTTTTGATAAAGGATTCTATTATGTTAATATATTTATGATATATTGTGATTGAAATGTAGAAATGTTATCATTCCTTTATATTAGTTTTATATTTTATGATTTTATATTGGTACTTGGACATTTTAACGGGTGGTTACGTTATAAACCATATGACGGGTGGTGCTGTGAATACCAGGACGGGTGGTTACGTTATAACCTCCAATGCATTGGGTATGGAAGTCGGCCGTATGGCTATTCCATTAAGTATGTATGGAAATTGGCCGTATGGCTATTCCATTAAGTGATATGTGTGGAAGTCGACCGTATGGTTATTCCACTTAAGTATGTTTATGTCCCAAGTTACCTTTATATATTTATGTGTTCTTTATATGGGTTTTATGGTAATACTTTGGTTACAAAAAGGTAAGTAATGATACTTTATTCAGTGAAGAGTTTTTACTACTTCATGAAGGTGAAGGTATTACTTTGATAGAGTATACATGATTTACTTGATTTTGAAAAACTAACAGTTTTCATTCTTTGTGTATCCCTTACTGAGCTTTTTATGCTCACCCCAAGTTTTTTTGAAATGTTTTTCACAGGACTTAATGTGGAATAAGGTCAAGGATGGGATCAAGGGAATGTCATGCTATATAAAACATGGAACTAGACATGTTTCTTTTTAATAGTTTTTTTTATTATGGAAACTTAGTAGAAGTGACTACTTTGTAATCTTTTGAGATGTAATAGCTATGTTCTAATTCTCTAAAACTCTAAACCTGAAAAGATCCTCGACGTGAATTATTCATTTAATTCAATATTAAGTAAGGTTTAAGGCCGGGGCCTTATAGATTACCCTCGAGAACTCGAGGTTTACTACACTGGCTTGCATAGTTACCTAGCTCCCTAAAGTTGTATCATTGAACCATGGGTGGTTCTCTCCTTTATTCCACCACATTCTACTTCATTTTCGTGTATTTTAGACACTCTTGAACAAGGTGTCATTCTTTCCCACAATTGTAGCATTTCCCCGTCCCTTTGAGGTAGTTCCCATTGTGAAACTACCCACATTTTTGGCATGTGGGTCGTTTATTTTTCTTCCCACCTTTTTCATTAGATCCACCGGCTTGAAACTAAATCTTTAGTTTCTTATCACCATAGCCATGGGACCATTATCTAAACTCCATATCCACTTTGATAGCACACAAAACAACTTCTTCATAACTCCCAAAGTCTCGAATTGTAGGAGCCTTTTGAAGGTGTGGTTTTAATCCACTAAAGAATTTATCAATTTCGCTATCATTTTTGATAGAAAAACCCAAATCATACCTTGAAAGCCTTATAAAATTTTCTTCGTAGGTTGTGACAAATTATCCTTATTTTTTATTGAGCTCTATGAATTATATCTCCATTTTCATATGAAGAGTTTGTGGGAAATACTTATTAAGAAACATGATCTTAATGTTTTCCAATTCTTTCTCTTCAATTTCCTCCCTCGGCTTAGTGTACTATATCAAATCCCACTATTGATTGGCCTCTCCATCTAGATGATAAATTACTAGTGTCACCTTATCCTTCTTATAATAGTGAAGAATAGAAAATATCTTCTCCATGGAGTTGACCCACTGTTCCGAAACTAGTGGATCGGAAGATCCACTAAACGTCGGTGGTCTTTACCGCATAAAAAATTCGATAGCCAGTTACTCTATCTTTGGCGAAGGATAAATTTACCCATTATTATGGTTATTTTTCATAACCTGAGATAATTGGGTAAGAATCACCATGAATTTTTGAACTCCACCTCCTAAATTATTTGGGATGTTGTTCAGGAAATCGTTGCATTGGCCCTCGCACGAGTTATTGACCTGGTTTCTCCTGGTTCCCACCATTTTCTAAAATAGAAAAGGTTAGAAAAAAACATAAGTCCACAACTCATGAATCAATTATTTATTTAAACAAATAATAACATATGGGATCCCTATGTAATGATTCTTGTGTGCATATTTGTACTTAGACTCATGCTAGAGGTTTTCTCTAGGGTTCACTAATCCTAATTCCCAAATTAACTAAACCTTTCCTCTGATACCAACTATAGCAACCCAAAATTTTTTTACATTAATATTAAATCATTTTAAAGATAAATAAAATAATATTATTACACATATAGGATCATATGGTTTAGTGTCTTGGGAGAACTATAACCATACATAACAATCACAACATCAAGCATAAACATTTATTCAATTTCTTATTCACTAGCTTCTTATTGGCACTTGACCTCTCCTTAGTACATGTATCCACCTGAGGATATACATCAAAAGGGGTGAGCTAGAAGCCCAGTAAAGGGATAGATAAGAACAATATATCATGGGGTGAGCATAATCATAACATAGGCAAAGGATCATGAACATGAGAGGAAGTATAAATATAAGACTTGAAATGTGGCAATGCATAAAAATGAAACATCATGTCTTAGGGGTGAACTACCACACATACTTGTGAAAAAAGATATAATATTGTTCACATAATTTCACATTTAATCATGAGATTTATCACTTTACCCAATGCATTGGAGCGCTATATAATTCTGGGCACACCCGTCACATCAAAACATTCATATTGCCCTATATAATTCCAGGCGCACCCGTCACATCATAACATTATCATTATCATGCATGAAAAATAAAATATATATAAATAATGAACATAAATAACCCATGAAAAGTAATGGGTTTTATCTCATAATAACACATTCATAAACTTTGGGTTCCCAAAATAAAGAGGGAACAACATACTTTATACGAGAACCATCAACCTTGAATGAGAGGTAAAAGGTGAGTTCTTAAAAGAAGAGTTCTTTTGGAAAACATTTTGTTTGACATAAAATTAAGTAGAAAAAATTTATATCACATAAAAGGTAAGATATTTATGAAAAAATTATTTTTAATAAGTAACCATACCAAATTTGGAGTGAAAGAGGGAGAACCCGAAGAAAGAAAATTGGGTTCGAGATTTTCCCCTTACCTTGTATCCGAACGCTTCCTTCACTTTAATGTCCTATATAATGACATTATATTAATTAATTATAATTTAAAAAACATTTTATACATTAATATGGGTCATTTTGGTTTCATTATTTTAATTTATGGGCCTTTTGATGAGTTATAGAGTTTAAAAACATTGTTCGGGAATGTTCGTTTTTATGGTTTTCTTGAGCATTTCACATGTATTCATGAATTGAAGTTTGTGTAGAACATGAGTAAACATAAAGAACATATATTACATGTTATTAATGATATTACATAAGTTAAAATGATATTATAATTAATTACATTGTAAACTATGTGGATGAATCATTAGATAGGAATTTAATGATGGCTGTTTGGGTTAATTTGGGCGGTCTTTCGACCACAACGAACTTGTTTTGTTTACTCATATAGTAATATATACATAATTTAGTTCCAAAACTTAAAATAGGACATAATACATATATAATATTCTATTTCAACCAGAAAAATGGTTTCATGACCAGATATTTAGGTAGAAATGGAAAAAGAAAACATGTCGTTCTTGAAGGTGATAGATTAACACCGTAAGAACAACCTTTTCTTTTATAAAATAAAAGGAAGAAAAGAAGGGGTTTGGATGGTATAATATCTCATTAGTATTATAAAATTCTATTATATTTATGATAATGGAGTTACCATACAATTTGGACAAATATAGGTTGGGAGTGAATAAGAAAAGGACTTGAAATTGAAAGGGAATTAAAGGAAAGAGGAAGAGAAATTACCTCGTGGATCCTCCTCTTGAGATCCTTCTTAAGGGACCTAGGTTGGGTCTTTTTATGTGAAAAGAAGATCCTGGATTTGGGGGAGAAGATAGGGAAGGTTCTTGGGTAGAGTTTAGACAATTCTTGAATCTTGAGAGGTGTGTTTTGGCAAGGGGAGGGGGAGGGGTTATTTATACATGAGGAATGAGGTGTTTTTAGAATAAAATATTAGATAAAATAATATATCAAAAGTCAGACTTGTAATAGTAGTTTTTTTGACATCCTAAATCATATATTAATATAATATAATTAGTTTTAGGTTTTAAATCATATTTATAATTTTAATTCATTAATTTATTAAAAGGAAAGTGAAAGAAAGAGAAAAAGACACTTTAAGAAATCACCTTTTGACTTTAGGCTTTGGAAAGTTCTTTTTAGGTTTGGAAATTGAGTTTATTGTATTTTAAGGAACCATTTATGAAATTAAATATAATTTTTTAGAATCTAAAGTTCTAGAAAGTTTATGTCATCATTATATCATTAATTATGAAATTTAGGAGACATCGGTTATGTAAAAAACTGTATTTTTACTATTCACCCGAAAATTGAAGTATTTCATAAAAATACCAAAAATTCACCCTAAAATTTTTTAAATGTGTAGAATCCAAAAATTATGTCCATTTTTACAAAATAATTTTCTAAATATGATTAAATTAATATTTAATTAAAATAATAATTTACTTGAAAAATATAGTTTTTAAAATTAAAACTGATTTTATAATGCTTTCAGAAATTATGTAGGGTCTTATAAAATTATCTAAAAACTAGAAGACATATATTTGTTAATTTATGAACGTATTTTATGAAAATAAATTTTCTTTTAAATTAATTAATTAATTATAATTAATTATTTATGACTTACAAAAATACCAAAATGTTTACTATAGTCAAATTGTCACTTTCTAAGATGCCCAAATTTTATTTAATTATTCATGGGTAAGGTTAATCTTATTTAGATGATTTAATATTCATAAGGGTCTTACTACTATTCATAAGGGTAGGTTACTATTCACCAAAAATTAAGTTTTTCTTATTGGGCCCCAAAAATCATCTTGAACACAACAGTGTATGTCCGATTTTCAAAATTACAAACATAGAAGTGAAAAACTTATGTTTAAAGGTCACTTTGTACTTAGTAGTTCATTATGTTGTGTTTTCATTTGATTTTATGACATATTTTTAAGAAGGTAATTTCCATTGAAAAACTTTGGGTCGTTACATTGAACCGTATAGGTGTCAATTGCATGATTAGAATAATTAAAGAGGAGGAGGAGATGGTTATGGTCATCTTGAGGTCTGGTATACTATTTTCTAAAGCTTCGTGTTTGACATATTAGTGATAGGAGGAAATAGTAGAGATTTTTTATTTTAAGAACACTATAGGGTGTAAAATTCTCATTTTTTTTCACCATTTTGGCACTAGAAGTTGAGGGAGCCAACCATTTTGGTTTATCATTTTATAGAGGCTATTTGTTTGGTTCATGGTGATACTAGAATCTGAAATGCCTTAGTGTCCCCATTTTGGGTGATCATGGTGGATCTCGGTGTTCTTAGGAAGTGAAACAACTGGTTCTATAGGTGTATTGAATGGAATGGTTCCTGAGTAAAGTCTTAGTGAATCATATTGAGGCTAGACCACCAAAGTTATGGGCCTTTTCTTGGACCATCTTATGGTGGGAAATAGGGAGACCACTATATCATTATCCCGAGAATTGTGATTTTAGTTGAGGAGGGATCATGTAGAGTACACATTTTTGGAAACAGTGATAATAGAATATCCACAAAATAGATGAGATATTTAAATCTTCAAAGATGTACAAGATTTTCACACAACACCATAGAGGACTCCAATTTTATATTGGGTTTATGGGAACCACTGATTTTTTTCTCTAAAATGTCATGGTGGTGTGAGTTCTCATTGGAATTAGAGATGGGTGGCTTTATTTGTTTATTGCCTCCACCACTGATCATTTTGTTCCTTAACTAAAAATTTTGAGGAGAAATCTATATCTTGGAACACTAATTTCCCCCTTTTTTTCAATCATACATGAAAAAATTAAAGAGGGTAGTTCCAAGACATATTGCAGGTTTTCCCCGTATTTCTTTAGCATCTTCCATCATGTTCCATATTCCCTTTTTTCTCAAACAATTTCAAATATGGATGACTAGAGTTTTACCCTTGAATTTTAGAGAGATCATTTAAATGAATTATTCAATCATTTTTGGAGTGTTCTCTATTATAATTAGATTAGAATACCTTAAAGAGTTTTAGGTTGTGAAGATATTTCATTCTTCCTTCAATATTGTGAGAAGCATTATTGAATATTATTTTTAGTGGTTGGGAATCTCAATCATTCTCTTATATTTATGTGAATTTATTAGGGTGTTATGATTTATCTTTATAGTTTTAATTGGTTGGAACTAACCATTAATGAATAAAATAACTAGAAGTGATGGGAATAGATGAATTATTCCCTTATTTCATATTGGTTTCCCGTTTTACTAAATAGTTTTCCAGCCTCCATATTTTGATTACTATTAATTCCTTCTATATATTAAAAATTTGATATAAAATAATTAATTTAAATAAGAAAGAATAAGAAGATAATGAATATTGGAATTTAATGAACTTGATAATTCTACCTTGAATTTAATTCACATGGTTAGTGTTAATTTAAGCATGCATTTTAATGGTTAAATTTGATATTTATTGATAAATATTAGGATAGTTAATTTCTTCAATTTGATTAAAATAAAAATATACAATATAATTTGTAGATTATGGAAGATAATAAATGAATTAATCATTGAAATTAATATATCTTTATTAGAATTGTTTAGTAAGTTGTAGGATTAATTTTGGTATGATTATATGATGTTTCATCTGTTGTAAAATGTTTTTTAGTTTTTTTATTTCTTTTTGAACCTATGAATAATTAATAAATTATAAAATATAATAAATATGAAATGATTCTTTCTATTGGAATTAAATGTTTAATGATGTTTAAATCTTAACACATATTGTATTATTATTATGTGAATGTTGTAAATAGACTCATATTCTATTGAAATTATTATGTTGAAATTATTCTTATTGTCATATTTTATAAGATAGAACCCTTACTATGAATTAAAATGGAACATTTACAGTTTTTTTATTCATAAAGTGAATGGATAAATTGGAAATGACTCGGTTGTTGGGGATGAAAGTGAGATTATAGTGTAAGTTATGAGTGAGGCTCTCCTACTACCTTGATTTAATGAGGTGGATTATGGGTTAAATTATTCATGTTGAGGGATCTAATTTCCCATTTTTTTGTTTGGATTAAATATTTATACTATATTTTTTATTATTGATATAGTTTCTTGAGTAATTCATTTGTATCTACCCTTAAGATTGTTCAGGTTAAGTATTAGATTACTTGGATATATATTGGTAATCGAAATATAATTGAACTGATGTGAAGTTTTGTTGATAATGAAATGATAATTTAAATAGATTCCATGATATAGTTTTTAATTCTTGAGATTATATTGATGAAATATGGAATTGAAATGACAATGAGCATAAATGCATTTGAATTTAGATGATTATGAAATAAGGTAACAAAAATTTATGGTGGGTTATAAAGGAAATGATAATTGCTAAATTAATTAATGAATAAATTGATGAACATTTGATTATTGTATTATTAGATATATAACAGTTTTTTCCTAGTGATGGAAGCTGGAATCTTAGATGGGAAGGTAGATAAATCATGAGTAAGGGAAAAGTAGTTTCCCCTAGTTTGGTTGTGTGATAATCACACCCTTTTGTTAAGTGATTTATTAAGCTCCACCACAAAAGTCTACCAGGGAGTCCAACACCCATATTTTCCTTAGGTTCTAGGTGTTTGAAAATATTGAGGTTGTCAAGATAACTGATGACTCACTAATCCTCCTACATTTCTCTTTCCTCAGTGAAGATTATGTATGTATACATTTTTAGTCTATAGCGGCTTGTGATTACTATAAATTACACCATACTTATATATGTAGGATATGGAGTCTTGAGGTTATAACATATAATTATATTTTGGATGAAATATCTATGGTTATTATAGGTGTATTCATGCATGGGATACAATTGATTGAGGTATAGTGCATGATAGACGAGCTATGGTAGTTTCTGCACATACTACCTAATTACGAGATATAATGATGACAATGTGGATGTGGAATGCTTCATGAGGTGTAGGTTATGATGATGACCTTGATATATAGTCAAACTATAGCATTAGATTTTGAGACCTATGAGGTTCTAGGGTAGGAATGGTCTACTCTTTACCCACATCAGAGAATTACTTATGAGGATATGAGAGCACTGGGATGTGAGTTACTAGGGTTTTTTGGAATGTGATAGTGGGGTGACCTCTTATATAATGTTACAATATTCTCTATATTACTTGTTTAATGAGCATTAGTGAGGATAATATCATAGTATAGTTGGTTAGGTGATGAGTTCTTTCTATGTTTATTCACTCAATATTTAGTATGTCTCTTCTATATTTTCAGAAGAGGGTTTAGGGAGGATCATACTAAGTATACATGTTATACTCACCCTACATATATATAACATATTTTTCATGTTAGTATGATAGGGTGGGTGATCGAGCTGATGATAATAGCTCGTGAGGTAGTTTTTGATCTTTCGGAGTTCATGGACACTAATGAAAGAGTGATTTTGTATTTTATTGTCAGTTTTGTTTCTATATTGTATGAAATATCATGTATTGAAATTTTATCATTATACCCATTATTTATATGATGAAGTTACTTGGTGGTTTTTTTATTTTATTCATAGGTTTATTATTGTAAAGTCCTTCTATATATGTGTATAATACCCTCAGTACATGTCACTAACCCATGGCTTATTAGAGGCACACTTCGGTAGACAACTGCCCACCTTCACCATCTGCCCAGGAGGGGGTACTAGTGAGGGCAGGTCGTGACACAATATTTATTTATATATAAAATATTTTTTTATATTTTATCATCATTTAATTGAATGATTTTTTTATTGAATATTTAATTTATATGAAAATAAAATATTGTTTTTTGGAATTGTCCTTATTTTTTTTATTATTTAACTATATTACTTATTTCTCTATATCTCTATTTATGTTACTTAGTTTTTTTTCTTGTTTCTTTTAGATTAACAAATAAAGCTATAGTTCTTCTTGTTCCATTTAATTTATTCAAAATTAAAATAAAATTATTTGTTTATTTTTTTTAAAAAATTTCTTCTAAAAAGTAAAGTTTATTTATTTTTATCTTGTTTATTATTATTTTTTATTTATTAAATTATAATTAATATAAAGTAATTTTAATATTTTTCTCTCTCTCTTTTTCTTTTGTTTTTTTAAATGAAGTAATTATAGATTTTACAATATACATCAATGAAAAATAAACTATTTTGTTTTTTTTTATTTTTTTTTCATTATATAGTTTTTATTAATATTTTATAATTATTTATAAAGTACAAGAATATATTTTGAATGTTATTATTCTTATTTTTTAATATATATGTGTTTTATTATTTGGTAAAATTTATTTTAATGTATGTTAATTTGTTTTATTTTTAAAAATTTTATAGTTTTTTCAATTTTTCAAAAAAATATAGTTTTCCCCAAATCACCAAAATTTATTAAAATAAAAAAAAAAAATTTCATTTTTAGTTCATTTTTTATTTTATTTATTTGTTAATTTACTTCCAACATTATTCATTTTTCTATCTTTAAAAGAATAAATATTTAAAGGATTTTTAGATATTATTAAAATATATTTATTTCCTTTTTAAAAATTAAACAACCCTTGTATTAATTTTAATGATTTATAGTAACAAAAAATAAAAATTTTATATTTTACCTTTTATTATAAAATAATTTAGCAATTTAGATTAACATGTTTTTTTTATTTTATTTAAAATAAAAATTAATTTTTTTAGTTTTCTATTTTTTCTTTCTCAATCACGTTATTATTTTTTGTTTTATTACTAAATGAATAAAAATATTTTTTTTAAAAGAAAAATATTTAAAATTGAAAAAATATTCTTTTTATTTCTTAACATTATTATATTTTCTTGTCCACATTTATTATAGAAGATATATTTATGTATGTTTTTGAAGAAATTATAGAATGTAATTTTTTTTTATAATTTATCCTTTTTTTATTATCACAAAATTTTCTATGGTTTTTTACTTTTATAAAAATACATTATTTCTTTAGATTTTTTATGTTTACTAAAAGCTAAAAAATTTAATGTTATTCTAAATTTTTTTTCTTTTAAGTATAATGAAGTATTTCTTATTTTTAATTTTTTTGAATGTTAAATAAATTATTTAAATTTTTTATCATTTTTCCATTTCCTTTTTCTTCCTTTTTTCATTTTCAAATTTTTATGTAATTTTTTAAATATAAACTTTCTTTCTTTATTTTTCTATTTTTTTCAAGTTAAATGACATATTTGGATTACATTTTTTAATCTTCTTATTTTTTTTATCATGTTGTTTTTAACAAAACAAATTTTTATTGGTTTTTCTAAAATTTGTTTATTTGATATTAATTTTATTACAATATTCAATTTTTTTGAAATTTATTTATTTATTTATATATTATATATATCTCCACATCTAATTGAGTAGTGTTTTATTGAATTATAATTTATTTTAAATTTATATTTTTATCGATATTGTTTCATTTTATAAATTTTATTATTAATCTTAATTATTAATTATTTATGTTTTATGCTTATAATTTTAATAGAATAATATTTTCATTTTTATTTTATTTTTAAATAAATTAGTTTTATATATTTTTTCCTTTTTTTATTATATTTTTAATAAAAATTTGCGTTTTATTTTTTGAAATTGAATGTTATATAATTTATAAAATAATAAAATCAAAATCAAATTATAAGATATAAAATTTTGAAATAAAAAAAGTTAAAATATGAAAAATAAAAAAAATAAGTCACTTGATTTAAAAATGTCTTAAATATTTTTATATTTAGAAAAAATGAAATTTGAAACAGGAATTTTAAATTTATATAAATAAAAGGAAAAATACAAAAAATCATGAAAATTATTTTACATTAAAATAAATTTTTAGAAGAAGATAAGATATTCCCATAAGGAATACATTTTTTTCTTATAAAAAACAAAGTTACAAGAGGTGAAAGAGAAAGATTTTACATCCACCCCTTTAGAGAAGGGGAATGAGGATATTTAGTCTCCCACTAAGCCAAGTGAGGACATTATAGTTGACACCCTAATTGGCCAGAACTCCCACCTTAACATTGGCCTCCCCATAAATATGGGTGATGATGACGTCAAAAAATGTGATGAGATCCATGCATCTAATCCATAAGGCAATCAGATTCCAAGAAAAATGGATAGAGCCCCTCCTGATGGCCTACACGATGGTAGTGGAGCCGCATTTCAACTAGAGCTTGTTCCATCCTCACTGCTTTTCTTACTAAGTTGTATTGATGATGCCAAGCATCACAAATTCAATTGAAGAGGAAATTATTCATGGTCCATAGAGAAATACTATAACATTACCTCTATAATCTCTAAAGACATCACCATAACCTGATTGCCTTGAGTTCCCTCTTGATGATCCACCTATATTGATTTTGACCCATCCTATAAAAGAAGATTTCTAGAAGTATTTAAGTGTACTAGTGGGAGGTAATAACTCACCATTGATGATAAGTCGTTTCAAGAATGAAAATTGATGCATTAAATTTTAGAAATAACCCCTTTTTAGTTGATTTTTATCCTTAATAGTAGCCACGAGTTGAGCAAGCACAACTTGATGAATACTGGGAGCCCAATCATGGATCCAATTATTATGATCTTTATAGATATTGTGAAAAAATTATGTAATATAAACGTAAAAAATATTGAGCAGATGAGGGGAGATTGAGAGACCTAATTATACCTTGATGAGTTTCTGAGTGTTAGTGAACCAAGGTAGTAAGACCTCAAACATATCAGACAGTTCCTTCCACACTACTGATTTGGTGGCATAGCTAAGGAAGAGATGCTCAACATCATCTCTATATTGATGATAGAGAAAGAAATAGAGTATAAGAAGATGTTTTAGGTTTGAATAAGGGATTATATCATCAGAATTACTTGTAAAATCCTCCATACCATCACTAGCCTATAGGGTTTGAACGGTTTTCTATTCAACTAGTTGATCCAGCTGAGCCTAGAAACATTCTATCCAATTGAGTTATAATAGAAAATTATGGAGGCAGGGGACTCCATTTTTGGATGGTTATCAAAACACAAAGTCTTCCCGAGGTAAGTGGTAGTGGCTGGTTACCTTGTATTTAATTGGATCGAGCAATCCATAAAGGGATATTTTTAGTCTATCCTCAAAAGAGACCTTCAGATCTAGGTCTAATACATTATCCTGAAGAATGTATGGTAGAGGAGTGCTTATCTAATTATCAAACCAAAACTTGAGAGAAGATTCTTTGGAGACCAACAATCTTTATTAGGGTTCAATTTGGAGAAAAGAGGCCTTAAAGGTAGAATATATTAAAGATTCCATGTTTTTATAGTTTTCATATCTGAGTTTATTTATAAATTTTTCTCAAAAGAATTCAAGAGCCTCTGATTTTTTATGAATGAGTTTCCTCATGAAATTTAAAATCAATTAATAAAGTGGTTTTAAATATTATATAATTTAAAAATAAGGAAAAATAAAATGAAAATACAAATGTAAATATTAAAAAATATTTTATTTTAAAATAGTAATCCAAAATGAAAGAAACTCTATTTTATTAAAATAATAGTAAATAATAAATTTCAAAAAATATCAATGAAGGAAAAACTTATAGAATATCACTCTATCACCTACACAAATTTATACTATCAAATATGATTCATAAGAGTTATAAATCTACCATAAGGTGACATGTCATACAAGTCACTATGAAAATCCCTTAGAGTAACTATCTTCATTACCTAAACACCCTTGTTGGAAAGCACATCTACATGATGGTTACCTTCACTATAAACATGAATAATAGGAAATGTTATTTTTTTATGATAGACTAATTGTGGTGGATATTTCATCATTTAGAAAAGATAACTTTGGAAATAGTTTTTGTGATGAAAAAGAAGTTTGTTGCTAATAATTTTAATAATGATGAATTATTGTGACAAATATGAATTCCATCATAAATTTTTTGATGTTCTTACTCACGTGACAATGTGCTAGACTTATTCATGATCAAAATTTAACATTTTTATCATAGTAGGTTAGTAATTATGCTGAATTTTATATTCCATGAAAATTAATTATTGTATATTAAAAAAATAGCAGTGGATTATTTTTAATATACATTAATAATTTAAATAATTTTTAAAAAAGTGAGATATGTTAAAAATAGTGGATACTATTTGTGGATGATATAAAAATAATCCCAAATAATGAATTTTATTGCAAATTTTCATGAAAAATAATTACATAGACACAATATTAACCAAATAAATCATTCATTTCTAACTTCCATTACAAAAAATCCAATATAAATACCCCACACAAATCCATCTTTTTTACATACATTTCCTTTTAATAAAAACAAAAAAGAATTATTATAATTAATAAAATATAATTATTAAAAATTAATAATGTATTATTAATACATAATAAATATTATAATTATTATAAATAAAAAAATAGAATCATAATTTAGAAATAAATAATAAATAATTTCTAAGATTCTCTAGAAAATTAATATTTTTTTATAATTTTTTCTAAATTATTGAAATAAATAATAACTATAATAAAAAATATCATTAATTAAGAAAAATTAGTTTGGTAGAAAAAAATAAAAAATAATCCTACAAATTAGTAAAATAATTGTGAAACAATTTATATAAAAACATTATAAAATCAGTAAAAAATAATAACCTATATTAAAAATAAAATGATTATAAGAAATAAAAAATTATATTAAAAAATTATTTAATCAATAAAAATATTATTGGTTTTATAAATGATTCCATTTTTAAATTTATTTGAAGTATTTTTTTGTGAAAATACTGCATAATACTAATTTAAAATCAATTATATTAAAAATATAAACTAATTTAATTAATAATTATTAGAAACCTTTTAGACATTGGTTCTAATGGGCCCATTCCAATCAAATATCATAAAAATAAGGATGACACATGAGAAGTCTAAGTATGGCAGGTGTAAACATATCTTCACTTATTCAAAAAATAAAGATCCATAAATTTCTCATTCAAATGATATGAGAAAAAGGAATCATGATCTCCAATCACTTTCATGGAAATGGAATATATTTTCATATTCACTTCCCTATAGACATGATAGATAATAATTTTTATCTTTTCTATCCATGCATAGAAAACCTTTGAGTCTTGGTATAACTTCCGACACACATTACATGTCGTGCATTTGACCAAATTAACAACATACAGACAGTCATAATCAATCCATAGATTATGACAAACATAAAACTAACCCCAAATCACAACTTAAATAATATCCCATATTTCTACCTTGAGAGCATAATTAGAGAAAAATAAACCAGATAATGATCCCATATTTTACCCTATGGAATTATTAAAAATACTACCAAAACAGTAAAATATAGTATATCCTAAAGTTCCATCATCCAAATTAATATTAATAAGGGTAGAAATAGGAGGAATTTATATAACATATTTTTTTTAATTGGTTTCATTAGAACCCATGAAACTCCAATCAAATGTAAAATTATTAATTCATTAATTTAGTTATTAATAAAACCTGTTTGATCTTTAGAGTCTAGTTATATGTATCTATAAATATGGGCATGAATTTTGAAAAAACATATCCAATAACCTTAAAATAATATTTAATTTCTATCCTTCCAAATTCATAAAAATCACACTGCTATCACAAAAATTACATGGTTATTCATTTTATGATTCAGAGACAAATAGAAAACGACACTCATGAAGTCATGAATGATATCACCTAACATAAGTTTATATATAAAGCATGTAAAAATAAACCCCTAAACATTTTTAGTAAATTCACAATAAAGAAAAATATGCTCATAGTAGTTTCATGCTTTCATATAAAGGATTCTGGTTGAAAGAATTTTTTTACCAACCATAATAAGTTAATCATCAGTTAGAATTTGATAATTACAATATTTCCAAAGTAGGATATACCTTGAGGTAAAAATAAAATAAAAATATATTATAAAATATTAAATTAAAATATTTATAACAAATTAATTTTAATTATATATATTAATTTATAAAAATTCTATAATAATTTATTATACATAACAATTTTAAAAAAATTCAAGAAAATAAAATAGTTATAAAAGAATTAATTTTATAGAAATATTATAGAATAAGAAAATATTTTAGAGACTTCATTAAGTTAAAAATATTATTGTAATAAATTAATAGGACTTAGTTATATAAAAATAATAATAACATATAATAGTAAAAATTAGTAATCTAATGACTGTGGGGATGATGGGGGTATGTAAATGTTGTGATTTGATGAGGAGGCCTGAATATGACCAAATATGAGTTGTATCAAGAAAGGATGAGTGATTGGTTTTGGTTTATAATTGATGTTGAACAGTTATTATGGTACTTCAATGATGTCATTTTCCAACTCAAATGGGGATTGAGGAGGAACAACATCTTTTGTAGTTTCAACAAAGAGAGGTTGATAGTTGAGGATGAGAATATATAGAAATTTAATAGAAAGTTATAAGAGTTGTTTTAGTAAAAGAAATAATAGAATGAGTTTATGTTGGAGTATATTCGATTAATTACACATGTATTGGGGATAAATTTACCTCCACCTAAAATTCATAATATATATTATTTCTATAAACAATATTGATAAATTTACTAATAAGGAGTGTCTCCTCTGGTTGAGAGAATTATCCTTGGGTTTCCTAGGGTTTGGAGTTTTTCTAGGGTTTTTCTCCACAACAGTGACTCACCGGTGTCCCTACATCTCTAGATGATGCTTATAAACTCCCATATATTTATTCTACCATGAATTATTACTTTAGTTATTTCCTTAATAGTCCCATGACCCTCATCTCCCCATCTTCATCCTTGTAGGATGAAATAGCTCACACTCCCGCTGGTGTTTTTGATGGAAACGAATTGAAAATTATTTGGTGGAACCTATATCTATCGAAGAAGGAATAATACCTTATATTCTCAAAAAATATGATAAAACCTTTTTGGAACATATGATATCTCTTTTAATCATGGGTAAACTCATCAAAAACCAAAATTTTAACTTGAATGCATTAAAAAACACACTATAATAAGTTTGGAACATGGAGGAAGGCATGGACATAAGAGAAGTTAGATTCAGACACATGATATTAAAATTATTCTATAATAAAGATAAGAAAAATTTTCTTATCATAATTCCATAATTCTATAATCACCTTATTATTATGGAGGATCTTAATGATGAAGGTAATTTCGGGAGTATCACCTTCACTAACACACCCTTATGGGTCTGACTTAAAAATATCCCTTTCAATGGGAGATCTGAATAAATTATCCAAAACATCGAAAGCCACATAAAAAGATTTATTAATTGGTATTACACAAACCTAATCCACCAGGGGCCTTACATGAGTATTAGGGTCCTCGTTGATGTGACACAACCTATCATGAGGAGAACATGTCTTTCCATGGAGGATCATCGATTATGGATCATGTTTGAATTTGAGAAACTACCTATCTTATTTTTTTATATGGAAGGATAAAAAAAGATAGAAAAGAGTGTTCCTCTAGAACATCAAATTCTAAAGGCAAAATCATCATCCAGTATGGACTGTGTTTTGAAGAGAAAAATTAATGGATTTAATTCATCCCAGAAGTAGTAATAAAAACAGATTGAGAAAATTATCCAAGGGAATTAAAATGATAGTGACCCCAAACCACCCCAAAGTTATCATGCTAGACCCTTTCCTCCTATCATATATCATAGACACTTAATTCACCCCAAAATACCCAACATCTAAGAGACTAACCCCATACATGGACATTTTGAGATCCCCTACGATTACATGGAAATTATTTCACCGATGGATACCACCCCTCTCATCTTCTCTCCCCTGACTAGTTAAGGTCCCCCCATTCCCCTACCCATCCCAAAACCTGTTCATCACGAGCCACCAAACCCCCTACCCCCACCCCAATGATATCCCATGTGATAAATTAAACCCCACTCTAAATTTCCCTGAAATGTGCTAAAAATCACCATACTAGGAGAGGGAAACAGAGAGGAGAACTTGACATCGACCTTCCGACATTAGATCCCAGAGAATCCAAAATAATCCCTAAGACTTCACCTGTATGAGATCAACTACCTAAGGGATGGAAGAGATGAGGAGATGGTTCTTTTGTGGAACATACAAAGGTAGAGGTTTTCTTGAACCATTCTTGCATATCCAAATGAAACTTTTATGCTGTAACTGTCATGGGATTGGAAACCCACAAACAGTTCGAATGCTCCAACATAGAAGCACAAAAAGTGTTCCAATCATGAGTTTTGTTGTTTAAAACCATGATTAAAAGTAAATAAATGTGTGTAATCACTTAAATATGGGGTTTTCAAGGGAATTTACCTATTTCTCTTCAAGTATATATAGGTGGCATTTTCTTCTTATGGAAAGAAGAGGAGGACATCAGAATTAAAATCTTCTCATGAAACCATATTACGACCTCTGTTCACTAGTATGAAATATCTATCTTGGTTTTTGTGGGTTTATATGGTTAACCCTCACAAAAAGATAAGTGGAGGGCATGTGATCTTCTAAATTCAATTATGAATAGAATTATATAACTTTTTATCATTGGTGGAGATCTCAATGAAATTATATTTTAGAGAGAAAAGAGAGGGGTGCCCGCAAGCTTGATACCCACATGAGATACTTATCAAGGGTATTCTAAGACATGAGACTTTCTTATCTAGTAATTGATGATAGTCCATTCATGTAGTTACATGGATTCTTGTATAACACCAACATTTATAAGAGTTTAGTTATATTCTTAGCATCCCCCAAATGGCTCAACATCTATAATCTCTTCTAGGTTCCCCACCTTACCTCAACCATGTCAGACCACTACCCTAATCCGATTAATCTTATTACCGACCATGGGTACCCATGAAGAGAAGGGAACTTCAGATTTAAAATATTATGGATTTGGGAAAGAGAATAATAAGTTGTTATTAAATCAAGATGGAATATATAAGGAGCTTATATTCAGAATAAAATCTTCTATGTCACCTCTAACCTCAAGAATTGGAGTAAGAGCAGGTTCCACCAACCAGACATACAATGTGATGCCATTGAGAGAAGGCTTGAGAATATTGATACCCTCCCACCCTCATGTACAAAACTTTCAATAATTTCATCACTAGAATATAAATATAATGAATACCTCATATGGAAAAAATTCTACTGGTTGATTCATGCCTGTGACATTCAAATTAAACTTGGTGACTCTAATATATTCAATTTCTATAAAAAATTGACTAAGAGTTAGTGCAAAAACTTTATTTCATGAATTAACTTATCAGAAGGAACTACCTTCTTAAAGTTAGATGAAATAAAAAACCTTATCTTGATATTATTCCATGATCTATACATGAAAGGTGATTCTTCTACCCCCAATGAGATTTCCTCATGTATTAATCCAATTATGGAAGATCCCATCAACTGCAAGCTCACCACTGATATCACATATAATAAAATAATCATGGCACACAAGAAAATAAATTTTACTAAATCCCTGATCCCTAATGTATTCCATTCCCTTTTCTTTAAAAAATAATGGTACATCATAGGGCATGATGTTTTAGGATTTATAAGAGACCTATGGAATGGAAAATATAACCTATCCTCCATCAAAACAACCCTCATCACTCTTAAACCCAAAATATTGAAACCCTATCTTATATCAGATTTGAGGATAATCAGTATTTTTAATGCCACCTATAAAATCTTCTCCAAAATCCTAGTTAACATCTTGCAAAACTAACTCCCTCCCATTGTCTCAAAAACCAAAGTGCCTTTATCTCCAACAGGCAATGCGATTATTTCCCATGAAATCGTCCACTCTATGAAAATCCATACAACTTTCAAAGGGGGTATCATGTACTGAAAAATAGAAACGTTAAATTAATTTGATATAATGTAATGAATCATACTCCCATTCATGATATGAAATATGGTATTATTCACTCGATGGGTTGACATGGTTATGTAATGCATCTCTTCTGTATCCTTCAAAATTTGCATCAATTGAATAGACACACAGAGTTTCTCCTCATCCAGGGGACTTCCCCAGGGAGACCCCCTATCCCATTACCTCTTTATCTTAATGGATGATGTTCTTTATAATATAATTTTATAAGTAACTAAGGATAATATTATTCATGGCGTGAAAGACTACCATCAGGGACCTCCCATCTCCCATCTTTTCTTTATCGATGACTATGTCTTATTCATCAGGGACATAATGGAATAATGAAATAACATTTTTCTTCTTATTAGACTATATTTTAATACCTCAGGAACAATGATCAACCTTTCTAAGCCATAAATTTTATTTTAGTTTTGGTATGCTATCTTTCAGAAAAGAGACCTACAACCTTCATTCGATATTCATATGTTAAAAAAACAACAGAGGTGGCTCGGGCTTCTGAAGATCCTCTAACACTAAAAAATAGTATTTATCCATAATTCCCAATAGTATTGAAAAAATACAAGGATAGAGTTTTAAAAGGGTTTCCAATGCAGGGAAATAAATTCTCATCAATGAATTCACCCAATTTATCTCTTCTTATTTTATGACCCTCTTTATGCTCCTTGGATTATTTATTGATTAAATACACTTGTGCCTCGCAAATTTATGATAGGGACTCAACAATGTAAAAAAAAGTTCATTGGATTACATGGTAAAACGTTTTAAAAACAAATCTTTAGGGGGAATGGGTTTTAGGGATTTATGTATCTTTAACGATTCCCTTGTCAACAAATAGGGATGATGACTTAGCCAACAACTCGAGTCCCTCTATGCGAGGGTCATTCAAGATAAGTATTATCCCTAATCTATTTTCTATAAAACTCCATTAGTACCTTGCTAGAGCTTATTATAGCATAGTACGTGTGGATCTAATGACCTTCTTCTAAGTGGGCGCTACTATAGAATTAGTTATGGAGAATCAGTTAGGGTTTAGAATGACCTATGGCTAGTCGATAGTAGTAGTTACAATGTAACCTCCCCCCAAAGTCCTTGAATATGACTTATTTTTCAACCATATCAACAAGGCTAGTAACATCTGCTGAAATTAGAAAATATTCTCATGGATCAATGATAGAGAGATAAATATTATCCTTAGTATCCTGTTTGTGGGATATATGGGCTGAACTACCTCTACTAGAGTAAGGAAAATATAAGATCTTATACTATGAAATTGGTATAATCTCTTACATTTACTTATTTGGATTTGAGGGATAATGTAATTTGGAAATAAATATAGAACCTATCCATCCCACCCAAACCACAGTATTGCTAGTGGAAAGTGTACTCCATAATTCTACCCTCTAGGGAGTTCCTTTCTTTTCTCTATACAGCAGAGAGCCTTAAATGTTCAATTTATATGACCTTGATCAAAACCTCCATGCATTCCATATTCCATTGTCCAATAGCTAGGGATGTATGGTTCACCCAAAACCCCAAAATTGATCAACATATAGACATAGACTTTGGATTCTCATCCCTTCTTACAAAATGGACATCTATTCATACCACCAAAGACCAAAGTTCCCAATACACTTTGGAATCAATCATCTAGGTTATGAGGAATGAAATACTCTTTAACCATGTCATCAAACCACACATATCATGGATTGATCATGAAACCTACTAGTTATCAATGTGAAATCACATAAAACATTATCTTAAAGGTCCTAAGGTCAATCCTGATTCTTTTACCTAGAACCCTCCCTTCAAAAGAACCAAGAAAATCAATGTCGATGTGTCACCCTAAAAAAATAAATCACTAGATTTGGAGTTTTTATTAATGAATATTCTAGGATATTATTCATAGAAATCCAACATTTATTTAGGGTGTCTTTTTTTATAATGACAGAAAAAGAAAAATAAATAATCATGGGCATG
The DNA here is from genome assembly GCA_963277665.1 of Viscum album. Taxonomy (NCBI): domain Eukaryota; kingdom Viridiplantae; phylum Streptophyta; class Magnoliopsida; order Santalales; family Viscaceae; genus Viscum; species Viscum album. Next base: position 452,782,753 of record OY728141.1, on the reverse strand, counting down.
GAATTCTCTATTGATCAAGGATGGAATTCTATCACATTTGAGTCAGAATGCCTCATTGTTATTGATGCTATATCTAGTTCAGAAGTCAACCTCTAGTAACTTTTCCTATTATTCTTAAAGATACAATCCCTTCAGAATTACTTCTTTTCTTACACCATCTCTTTCACCAAAAGGTAGGTTAATAGAGAAGCTCATCATTTAGTGAGTAGAAGTCTTTTATATGATCCTCGTATATGGTTGGATTTTTCCCCAATTGGTAGTCTTCACTTGTTTTTACTGACCTTAGATATCTTTATATATGATTATCTCAATTTATATTAAAAAATGAGATATTTACTATTTTATTTTGAATAAATTATGTCTTAAATAATTTTTAAAAATTTCTATTAACATTTTTTATTATTCATATTTTTTAGTAAATTTTTAATTGATTTTAGATTTTTTATTTTGTAGAGTTATTTGAAATAAATGTCTATATCAAAAAATTATATAAATGATTTTGTGAATGATGATACATTTACATAAATATTAATTAATAAGAAACTGTTAGTGATGGACACATTTTCAATATAAATACCAATTTTTATATATTATTTCCCATCATAAAAAATATCCCACCTAGAATTATCAGTGATAAAACATTACAAATAATATGAATTGTGATAGAGTTTTCTATGATGGGGTATTTTCAGTGGATTTCCATAATAAGTAACCATTTATGATGTAATTAAATTATAAATAAATAGTCCCAAATTATGTTAAACTTTTTAGTGATTAAAAATAACAAAATATATCATAGAAATGTAATAAATATATTTTTCCACATAGAAGTTAACATATATAAAGGTATTGGACTACTACCATTTTAATATTAAACCCAAAAGAGAGAATCTATCTCAATACATAACTACTCCAAACCATCTATATTTTCCTTGAGAACTATAACTATGATAGAATCTAATTAAACTTATATCATAATTTCCCTATTAAAGATTTTGAAGAAGTACGTAAGCACCACCCCATCTGAATCCCTGGATACTCCACCATAACCTTCAGGTCTTAGGGTCCCTTTCTTTAAATCTATTTGTGTTGAATTTTATCCCATACACAATCTGGTTTTTCTATGAAATATATATCGATCCCTTATAACATTTAATTTTTCTCTACACACCAATTATATTGATTATAGATATATCATTAATAGAATTGTTATAGATCCAAATAATAAATGTATTATCACTTTAAATGAATGTTGTACCATTGGATATAGTATCCAAAGGGAAGATGTCTGGGCTTCTTGAATCATAAAGTTATTATTCCAATAAATAATATTGACTATATTATCCACAAAAATCATTCACATATTGATTAGATAGGGAGAAAAATTGTTATTCATACATGATATAGTTCTAAATTAAGTAGAATCAAAGTTTTTAATTAGAACATCAAATGACCAAATAAATTCTTCAAATTCACAATGCATAAGTAATGGGTCAATACTTTCCTCTTCTGATTGATAATATAAGAAAATCGAATATAAGGGTAAACTAACATCATTTGGATTTAGATCTATAGGAATATTACCAGTAAGAAATTTCTAAATAATATTGAACAAAAAGTGTTGAACCCATTGTTTATAAAAAATATTTAATATACTTACTAATCTAGGTTTTCTATCCATTATTGAAATAATAAAAGAGTATATAGTTATGGATACCATTCCTCACTAGATTCAAAATAGTGATATCATAATTTTTTTAAAAATGGTATTCATTGATATAATTATTAAAAAATCATACAACTCTTCAAGTGAGAAATTTAATTTTTCCCTAATGGAGATATCAATAATAGTAATCATATATTTTTATGCAATATACAATAAAGGGATTATAATCCAATTATCCACCTAAAATTTCAAAAATAGAGTTTTTAGAAATAAAAAATCATGACTAATTTAGAATTGATCCATAATAAATTTATTAGGTATTCAAAATAAGAAACTAATTATAGATATTAGGTTCCATTTTAATCTTTTTTAGAAATATTCTGTTTATAAATCCATTTTCATTGTTTTCATTTGATATTAAATGACACATAAAGTGTTCCAAGAGGTATTGATTATTATATTTAATAACCTTGATCATTATACCTCCAATATAATGAGGTTTATAATAATTAACTGACTTAAATAGGATCAGATTCTTTATAAATTTATTCTCACTCAAAATAAAATTCCCCACAGATGAATTTATATTTTTAATAAGAATCAATGTTTTTTATAAAAAATCAGAGAATAAACTATCTTATAAAAATAATAACATTCTCTACACAAATAATACCATATATGAAGAGTGATTTAATCTTATAGAAATATAATAAATAAATAAATTTAAATATGATCTCATGGAAATAAGATAATTTGAGTACTCTCAAAACACTAGGATATATAGATATATGATTATTAAATGAACCTTTCTTGTTTGATCAAACACTTTACCGAAGAAATTTTTTGATACATCCTAGTTTATTTTTTTTCCTAAACATTTTCTTATAATGGTTAAAAATTTCCTTGATATTATTCATAATCCTTTTACCTCTTTGATAGAAAAAATAATATCATCTATATAAATTTAATGAGGGAGAGTGTCTATACTTATAGAATCTTGAATGCATTTAATATTATTATTATTCACCAATTTCAAAATTACACAACTAATTTAATCTTATTAAATATAGAATTGTATGGGTGATAGTGGGTGTCTCTATCTCACTCTACTTTAATATGAGAATTATACTTAAGAAGAACCATTTAATAAAATTAAAATTATGATATAGTAAATGGAGAAATGAAATCTCTTAATTAAAAGACAATTGAATATAAAAATTTTCAACAATGTAATTATATAGTCCCAAATCATAGTATCAAAGGAATTTATAATTTTTTTTAAAGTTAAATTTCCACCCATACTATTCATATTTAAAAAATTAAAACTTCCCAAGGATTTTCTAAAATAGTTTAAAACCTTTCTCCCATGTATGAATCCAAACTAATTATTGTAAATTATCTTAATAATGATCATTATGATATTCATTTTTGTAATTTTATTTAAAATTTTATAAGTGATGTTTTAATTAGAAATAGATCTAAACCAAGATATATAATCAGAATAAATATATTTGGGAAATAAATTTTAAAATTTTGAATTTAAACCATCTAGATTCTTTTTATCCATAAAAATTAGCTTTATTATGTATTTAACATCAATGTGTCTAATATCCCAAAAGGTTTAGAAAAAATTATTTTTAATGCCATCTTTTCCTGGAGAAATTTCTAGATTATGGTAAAAGAAAACATTCTTAATTTTTTCATTACTAAGAATTTCATTCGTATTGGGTTTTTCATGTTTCTTAATAATATATAGAATAAAATCTCCTAAAGTAATCACTTTCTCATTGTTGGTCTCCTTAAAAGTAGTTTAATATTATTTAATAACATAATCAACAAGTTCATATCTATTGGAGATGAGATTTAATTTTATATTATGTTAGTTAAATGACTATTGACATTTCCATCCTTATGAAATACATTAGAAAAGAAGCATTATGATCACTATCATTCAACCATTTCACCTAATAAATTGATTTTATAATTTTCTGATTACTCATAAACTTGAAATTAAATATAGAGGTGAGCATAAATTTCCTCTTATTAAAAGTATAATTGAAGTCACTCTGGGTTTTAAAATATTAAATATCATTTAAAAATATTTTTGTATCAAGGATTTCCTCATTAATCATAGAAAAACATTTTTCTCAAATATTTTAATGTGATTTTAAGATCTTTTAATTTAAAATTGTATGAATAATGGTGAATTTTTCCACAAATAAGATCCTATATATAATTCACAGTCACTTTACACTAAGGCTATGCCATTTTAGAATTGAAAAACCAAATAAAACAATATTTATCATCTGACCCTTTTAAAGATAAGTAAAAATAGGGTGATGTTCATCAATCGCTTTAGTAAGAGTAATACATAAGAAATTATACAAATATTACAAGGAATTATTATAAATTCATGTTATATCAATCTTAATAGAAACTTTATTACTAAAATTCCTTATATTCAAGGTATAAATAACACCTAAGAGATTTAATTAAATTAAATCATACATATATATTTTTTAAATTATATGCCAGTATTAGAGAAAATTATTGTACTAATTTTATTTTTCTTTTTTATCACCACATTAAAGAAACCTATAATTATCCAAACATATCTAATGTATTTATTGAGATATTTCATATAACCCAAGAGTTACCTTCTATATTGATGTTTGTTAAATGCATAAACAAAGCAAAAATACATGAAACTAACATTAATTATAAATTGACATGTTACTATTTTCTTAAGTGTCACTAAATATTTATGTTATAGATTTTATAGGAAGAAAATTCGCTATAGATATACACCGCTATCATTAATAAAATGGTTAAATAGTTTGTGACTAGTATTTGGGAGATTAAAACATGAGGAGGAGGAAAATATTATCATAGGTTCTATATTACATATTAGTGAAGAAATAAACTTTTTTAATAAAGAAATAAATGGATCTAATAGTTTCACGATAGTTATCACCTAAATATTTAGAAAAAATATTAATACTTTCATAGATTTGTTTTTAATCTTCTCACTAATCGAATATGAAACCTTATTGTAGGTGAATCATTCAGATTTGTTTCCTTTTTTATTTAGTATATCCCCTCCAACTAGAGTTGAAAAGAATTCGCTTTCCTCAATTTTTCCTTTCTTCTTTGGTCTATTATCTTGTAAGTACACACTAACGTAATGGGAATATTCAACAACTAAATAATCAATTGATTTTTGGTTTACCACAATGAGAGTCTCTCCACCATCAAAATTAATTAAAAAACAAGCTATATTTAAAAATAATTTAAAAACTATAAAAAATTATGTTCTATTTAAAAATAAATAAATGAAACCTAGTATGGGAGTATCTAGTAATAAGTTCACATGGTTTAATAGTTTTCCAGAGGATCTTGTATATATATCTATATGATATTTTAATAAAACTCAAGTTGTTAGAGTGTTAGAACTTTTTTTATTCAACAAAGGGAAGGGCCCTTTTTCACCTTAACCTAATTCTCTTGAAAACAACAAATAATGTACGATTTTTTTTAAAATTTAAAAAATTGATATCACATTTAATTGATAAGAAACTTTTAAATTTAAAAAATTAAAATCAATATTTTACATTAAAATATTTTTAAAAATTAATGAAAAATATTATTTTTTAAAATTAAAATATCATAAAATGATAAAAAATTATTTCACTTTCATATAAAATGTATATAATTCAAGAAAAATATATCTAGTTTATCAAATAAGAAATAAATAGAAACAATATAAAACTATAATAAAATAGAAATATTAAAAATATATTTTTTTACACTTCTAAATAGACAATAAATTAATGAAAACTTTATCTTATTTAAATTATTAAAACTAATAAAAAAATTATAATATAAGAAAACAACACAATTTTTTAATTTAAAATTATTTAAAAAATCATTACCAATAAAATTATTCAAAAAAAACCTAGAATTTTTATATTTCATGTAATTTTTTTAAAAAAATAAAAAACCACCCTTATAATAACAACATATAAATAATAAAAAATTATTAAATATACCAATTGTATTTTATTTTTAAATAAATTAATGGTAAATATTGATAAAATTGATTCGATTTAATAAAATAGAATAAAAATCACATTAAATTTTCATTTAATTTTGAATGAATTAGAATACTTATAAAAAATTATCACAAAAAATAAATATTTTAAAAAAATAAAATAAATTTAAAAATAAGAAATGTAGATTTTAAAAATAAAATTGATAAATCAAGAAATATTATAATTTATTTAGAAATTAATTCAAATGATGTAAAGTAAATGAACATGAATGAAATAAGTTTAAAAATAAATGAAAGGAAAAAAAGATTAAATCAAAAGTATTTCTACTATAATAAAATAAATTAAAAAACTATGAAATTACTTTTTTTAGTAGTAGGTAAAAAACACAAAATGAGAAAATAAGAAAAATATAAAAATAAATTAAAAATTAATAAATATTTTTTTTTAAATTAATAATAACCAAAAATATAATTTTAGTTTCAAAATAAATCAACAAAATTAAGTAGGACAACTATATATCTATAATGAATATAAAAAAAGTGGAATAATGAAAAAAAATGAAAAAAGTGAAAAAAAGTTAAAAAATATTTAATGATTTTTTGTAAATTCAAATAAAATAAAAAATCAAGAACATATTTTTATTTTAAATAATTAAAAATAAAATAGTTTTTATCCCTCAAATATATTAATAAACTTAAAGAACATTTTTTGTTAAAAATTAAATAAAGAAGTAAAAAAGAAATTCATTTCTTTTTTTTATTTCAGAAATCTTATTCATGATTTAATTAATTAATGATTCCAAAAAAATTTGAAATTTTATATTTTTTATCTATTAGAGCACAAATAATATGTATATTATTAATTTAATTGAATATATACTTTTTATTTTCCATGAGTTTTTATTTGGGGTTTTTAAAAGCATGTATATATATATATATATATTTTTTTTTTCAAAATTAAAAAATTAGAAATTTTCCATTTTCTTTTTTAATATATTTATTTTTTTATTTTATTCAAAAAAATGTATAAGAAAACTAAAAACACCTCTTTATCAAAACACATTACAAATATATATATTAAAAATGTTTTAACTTAAAATGAACAAAACAAAACATGATATATCTTTTATATAATTAACTATAAATGGAAACATTATAAAAAATAAAAAATAAAAAATAATTCAATAAATTAAAAGGGGGAATATAAAAAATTTATATTAATTTATAATAATTTTAAAAATAACTGTGAAAAGTTTAACTATATAAAAAAATATTAAATAAAAAAAAATATAATTTGTTTAAAATTTTATATAAATTGAACAACTCGTGAAAAACCTCACCTTGATAAGAAATAAGAAATAAATGAAAATAAAAAAAACATTTAGTTTTTTTCATTAAATTAAAGAAAAATAAAACATCATTATTTAGAAAATATAAGATGAAAAGGAAAAAAATTATAGAATTTTATTTTATTTTCAAAATTTTTTAAAAAATTAAGATAATGTAATTTTTAAATGTTTATTTAAAAAATATTTTACTTTAAACTTAATATATAAAATCAAGTAAATTTTAAATATCTAGAAAATAATGCAATGAATAAAACAAAAAAAGTGAATATAAGAACATGAAAAATATAATTATAAATGAATTTAAATATTGAAAAATCAATATATTTATTTATCTTTCAAATAAGTTAAGAATATAATTTTTTTTGTGATACTAAAAAGCTAAATTAAAATAAAATACAATTAATATATTAATTTTATAATAATTTTGATATTATTAGTTATACTATTTTTGAAAATAATTTATAAATAAAAGAAAAAAATCCATAAATTTGTTTTAAATTAAAATAAATTACAAAAAAGTAAGATAAACCTCATTATTTTAAAAGAGAAAAAATAAGAAAAAATATTACAATATTATAATGTTTACTAATTTTGAAAATATTATAATTTTTAAATTTAGAATAATAATAATAATTATAAATTAATTTTTTATTCACAATGATATAATACAAAAAAGTAATTAAAATATAATTTCATTAAAAAATTAAAATTAAAAATAAAATATAAAACTAAAATAAAAATAAAAATATAAAAATATATACTTTACTTTAATATTAATTAAAATATGGAAAATATTTTTTGTTTTTAAAAAATTAAAATAATTAAATTCGATTATAAAATATTTCACAAAAAAATAATAGAAAAAAATTAAAACAAAAATTAAAATAATGAAATCCAAATATGTTATTTTTATTTCAAATAAATTAAAAAAATCTATAATAAAATCTATATGTTATAGAATAGTTAAATAAAATGAAAGAAAAAAACTTATTAAAATTTTAAATATTTTAATAAAATATTGTAGGACCCTATCTTGTTAAAAAGAAAATCACAATAGAAAATTATAATAAAAATATTTTACAATTAAATAAATTTGAAATCAAAATAAAAAAGAAATACATCTTATGAAACTAAATAAATGTATAAATAGAAAAAATAAATAGTAAAATTTAATGAAATCTTATTTTTTAATTCTTTATTAAAATTAATTATAAATTTTTTTATTAAAAATATTTTATGGAAGAAGAGAAATAACATTATTTTAATTTTAAATAAATAAAATCATCTTGAATTTTTTAAAATAGAAAATGATGATTAATGAAAAACAAATAATAAAAATTAAACCAACATATAAGAGAAAAGATAATAAATCCCAAATTGTTATTTAATGTTAAAATCATAGTGGTACATGTTTTTCCAGACCTTTACTTGGTGATTTCTCAGGATTTGGTGGTGCCATGGGGGAGTTTTAAGGTAGCTTGAAGGAATAGGGTTGAGTTTTTCCTCTCCTAGGGTTAGAACACCCATGGCCATAACCATTTTAGAATATAGAGTCCAACCCATTTTAGGGATGTGATTGTGGGAGTTGGTTGTTTTTAGGATTGGTGAACTCAAAGTGTAAAATGAATGATTTGAAGGGTGTGGTGTCTGGGGTTTTTTGGTGTACGCTATGTGAAATATAAGAAGAGTTGTAATGCCTATGTTGAAGGGTGTGATGTTGTAGGGAGTTTGATGTTACCCTCACATATCATTCACCACATGTAGAGAGACCATTGTGTTTGTTTTTACACTTTTCCATTTTTAAGTCTTTTGTTGTGGCTCGTGGAGGAAATCTTGTAGTTATGAGCATAAAATCTTGAGGATTTTCTTATGGGGAATAGGGAAGTCCAAAACAGTCTTATTTTCACATGTTGTTGTTTTATAATGAGGCATGGTTGAGTTTTACAGGTTTTGTTAAAATCAATGGGGGTGATCCCTCAATATCATATAAGGAGTTGTGGTATGCCTAAATGGTGAAGGGGAGATGCATTGAGCATGATCACCACCCTAGTTTGATTTTGGAAATCCTAATAAGTCATTGTTTTTGTGGAAAAAGTTTGAAATTAAAATTCTGGATTCATGAAGTGAAATTATTCAGGCACATGGTTTCTAATCATGGATTATCAGTTGATCCTGAGAAGGTAAATATTGTTTTTTCATGGGAAGATCCACAAAATGACTTTTATATTTGGAGCTTCTTTTGTCTTGCTAGATATCATCGATGATTTTCAAGGATTTCTCAATGTTGGAATCACCTTTGAATTCTCTTACTATAAAAGTGGTGAAATTTACATGAGATGAAAAGTGTAAGTCTTCTTTAGAAAAGTTTAAAATACATCTAACATCGACTCCTTTTCAGATATTACCTGAGCCCAATAAGGGGTATGTGGTTTTCTTTGTTGATTCTGAAACTAGTTTGGGTTGTGTGCTCATGTAGGATGATCATGTGGGGGATTATAACTCTCATCAACTAAGACCACCTGAGAATAATTTCCCCACTCATGATTTAAAGATTCCCATAATTATGAAAGATCTTAACTATTTGCGACATTATCATTTTGGGGAAATGTTCATAGTATTTTATAACCATATGAAATTAATTATATATTTTCTAAAAAATAATGGAATCTCAGACATAGTTGGTGGGTGGAATACCTTTAGAATTTTGACTTCGCTATTTCCTACACCCTGAGGAATGGGAATGTCATTGCAGATGCTTTTAGAAAGAAAGCACCATCACAAGTTTTTTGGAATTGAAGGAAAAGTGGATCCTTAGGGGTTTTTTACCAGTTTCATCTGGATTCTCAAGAGAATGTTTCAGGTTTGGTTTTGACCAGTGTTCAGTCTTCATCATATCTCTTTGAGTCTATTCATAAAAAAAAGTAGTATGATTTATAGTTAAAAGGAATTCAAGAAATCCTATATGTTGGGGAGACTATATTGGGTTGGTATCTCTCTTCAGATGTTATTCTCATTTTTGAGGATTAATTTGTAGTTCTAGGATTAGTGAAGAGATCAGTTTTGTCTGATTTTCATAGTTATTTATGGTTCATTCATCAAGGTTCTATGAAGATGTATTAATACATGAGATGGTGATTATTGTGTATGGGTATGAATCATGACATTATTGATTAAGTGTCCCACTATTACAACTGCCAACAGATAATGGTAAAGTATTTAAAACCTTCTCGTTTACTTCAGCCTTTACTGGTACTTGTTTAGATGTGGGATGAGGTATCTATGGAATTTATTGTAAAAATACCATATAATCCACAAGGGAGTAATGCTATATGGGTGGTAATTGATCGATTGAGAAATTAAGATCATTTTATCTTGATTAAATATACCAAAAAATATAAAGATATAAGTAAGATATATGTGAAGGAAGTTGTAAGGTTACATGGGGTTCCTTCAAATATTAATTCAGAAAATGATACTAGGTTTACCTTGAGGTTCTGGAGAAGTCTTAAATAGGAAATTGGGACTCAGGTTAGATTGAGTATAACTTATCATCCATAGAAAAATAGTCAGATGAAGCTTGTAATTAAAATTTTGGAGGATATGCATCGTGCCCATGTCTCGGATTTTGGTGGACCTTGAGATAGCCATCTAGGTATGGTTGATTTTGATTATAATAATATTTATCAATAATTAATCAGAATATGGATCTATTTGAGGTATTATATGGTTTCTTGTGCAAGTCACCTCTTTATTGGGCAGAGGTGGGAAAAGCTTCTTTGATGGGACCAAGTTTGTTTCAGGAGATGTCTCCAAGGATTCAGGATATACATCAAAATTTAGTTATAGTGAAGAGTGGTAAGAAGTATTATATGGATCAAGAACATTATCCGTTTATTTTTTTCATAGGTGACTAAGTTTTCTTGAAATTTTATCCTCATTTGGGCCATCTTCATCTTGGAAAACTAGGGAAGTTGGTCCTCAGATATATGGGACCATTTAAGATCATCGAGAAGCTTGGAAAGGTTACCTATCAGTTAACATTACTGATTTAGTTGAAAAGAATTCAATATATTTTTTACATTCCACAAATCAAGAAAAATCATCTTGATTCCTCTCATGTTCTAAGTTGGGAGGAGATTGAGTTAAAGCCAGATGTTTTTATTGTGGAACAGTCTATTGATATTTTTTAATCTCAAATGGAAGTCTTGTATGGGAAGTCGATTCCATTGGTTAGAGTGTTATAGAAGAATGGACCAGATTCTTATGAGACTTGGGAGCATAAATCATTTATGAGGGATTGATGGCCTCATCTATTTACCTAACTTCATTCTTCAACATGAATTCTCATGGATGTAAAGTCTTATAGTTAGGAGTTTGTAACATCCTATTACACAAATTCAGGTAATTCCTTTCTATTTTATTGTTTTCCTCTTTAATTGGGTGCATCTTAGGACTCTTGAGGATAGAGATAATTTGTTGGAGAATATGACTTACATTTCATGGATGAGTTTCTTTTTGAATTAATGGAATTTGTGTATAAATGTGTTAATTTATTTGTGGGATTTTTCCAAAGTTAAGATGACACCCAAGTTGGTTTTGGAATTTTCTAATGTATACTGGGTGATTATTTGATGTGTAAATAGGTTACATGATGTGTACTTGGTTTCCAGACACAAGTCATGATATATTTACACACTGTGAAAGGATTACAAATTTTTTAATGGTTATACAACATGTAATGCTAAAAGATGGAATTTAATTAATAGGTGATGGTTTTTTTAGTTTAGTTTATCCTTATGGAATATATGACATGTAAAGGGATTGTACACTGTGTAAATGTATGAGAAAGTACTTTTAGGGTTCTGTGAGAATTAATTTTCATTTAATTCTCCCACATATATTTTTTATCTCAACCTATAAGGCATCTATAATGATTTTCAGAGTCTCTGTTCATTCTACATTAGTCCGTTCAAAAATGGATCACTGTGTTAGTTGGGTTCTATCTCTCTAGGTGAGTAGAAATTTATATTTCTACATTGTATTGATCTTGGTAGTTCCGTAGAGTTGTGTTGTCATATCCATTGATCCATAATGGAGATTCCTTTTGTTTATCTTCTAGATTTGTGGTGAAATCTTATTCTAGGGGCCATTTCCTTCATTAGTTGTGGTGCGGTAGGTCTGTGTTCTTGAGGTATGTCATTTTCTCTTCTTATCCAACCATTTTTGTTAAATTAAGTCAATTATAAGTTGTGTAGATTGATTATGGGGCCTCAATTATCTTTGTTTCATTCTATTGTTGGTGGATACTTCATGGGAGTTTGCAACCCCAAGTTTTGAGGTAGGTGATTTTGTCTCTAGCCTGTATTGATGAACTATATTTATATTTCTCTTTTAATAAATTTATTTATAAATAATTGTTATTATTTTGTGTGTGTGGGTAAATGGATTTGTTATAAAATGAGGTTTTTTCTAGTTTTTGGTAAATTGAAAAAGGGGTATTTTCAAAGGATTGAAATGATTTATGAAATGCAGAACATGGGAAGCCTTGGGTATATAAGTGGAAGTTTTAGATATGGAACATCATCCATGTTACCAACATGGTATTTTCTCACTTCCTTTGGCCTATTGATCTAGGGAATTATTTAACATTGTTGTGAGTTTCACTCATGGGGTGCTTCTCTACTCCTTATACTTGTTTTCTAGTGACTTATTTTTCACTAGTCATTTGTTGTGGTATGAGAAGTCTACTATCCTAACTTTTTAAGTTCATTTTCATGATTTACTTGTGATTTTATTTTTATAGTTTTAGCTATGATGCACATTATTTTAATTTTGATAAATGATAATGAAAAATATTCTTCAAAATTGATATACCTACCTTTGTTTAGAATTGATGGAATAGGGAAAAATATTTACCAGTATTTTTATAAACTATTTTATTTATTTTCATTACATGTTTTATTTAAAAATGAGAATACTTGATCTTTTTTACAGATACTTATTATAGAAAACCTGGGCGGGACCCTATTGATCCTGTTAGATCACACCATGTGCACTTCTTTAGTGGTGTGTAAAACTTTGTATTTATTTCAATATAGGGAAAATAAATGTGACGTAGTGAGGTGGTGTGGTTTTGGTTAACTGATTTTAGGTTTCTGGATAGTGAGATGGTGTGGGATTTCTCACACTATCATATAGAGCGAGGTTTTTCAATTTTTTTAAGACCTTTTTGGTTGGACTTGTACTTAGAGTTTTATAACTGATTTGAGTTTGTTTAGTTTCTACTATTTTTTTAGTTATGGAATATATACTTCTCCCACTATTGTATCTTTTCTTTATATATATACCATGTTGTTTCTTCATGTTGGGAGAAATCATTCCCTTGGTTTGTTGTTTAATTCTCGAGTAATAGTCACTAACCCGTGGGGGTTGGGAGTGCCCTTTAGGTATGTGATGAGTTAGTTCGAGCACTGGTTTTGGAGGGTATTCAAGTTGGTTTGTTACATCTACTCATGGAAACTGGGAAAATTCACATGTGGTGGTTCATATCAAAGAAACCACCCCCACTATCTCATTGGGGATAATATACTACAACTGCTTGACTAGGGTCAGTAAACACCTATCACCCACTTGGGGGTCTAAACCAAGCATTATCCTATGGCCGTCACCTTTCTGTTTCTTTTTAATTATTTTAATTATCATTTATTTCTTTCTTTTAATTAGTTTTAAATTGGTAAGGCTGCCATAAAAAAATCAGGTTGTGTATCTCCTTTTCTTTAATTTATTTTCCACCCAATTAAAATTCTGTATGAAAATAATTCTTCATATAAATTGAACTAAAAAGATTGTAGTTAATGGAATAATTTTTGGGGGATTTCAATCTACTTTTCTGTGCTTACATATTATTTTTCATGCCTTTTTCTAAAATTTTCATGTTTTCTATTTTGGTTTTTTGGGTGTGTTTTTAGGATTCTTGAATTGAATCGAATACTTTGGAAAATTAAAACCATATTGGTGTTTTTGGAACATTCATTAATTTTAATTTTTTAATATTTAAATTATTTCTAAATTTATTTTATTTTGTAATTTTCATTTTTCTCATTTGACGAAGTTTGATTGATTGGGAAACTCATGTTACCAAGTACTGTCAAAATTTAAAATTAGACCCAAAATGAGAGGTCTCTAAACCTTTTTTATATTATTTACATTTCAATTTTTCATAAGAGTCTTGAGACATGTTGTGTTATCTATAATTTTTTGTTTTTATATTTTTAAATTTTTTTAGAGTTTATGGGATGTGTAAAGTTTGATTGAGGCACCACTTTAAAAGATATTTTTTATATTAAACTCTAATTTTAACATTCATTTTATTATGACCTTTATTAATCCCCTAATAGACATGAAAAAACCTATTTTGAATCAAATTTAAAATTCATTTATCTATTTCAAAACTTCTATATAATTATAATAGATTATTATTATTATTTAGTCAAGTGTGGGGGGGGGGATAAGATGAGCTATATTTTTCTTTCATGAAGAATCTATTTGAGTTGAAATTTTAAAAAAAGTGTTGCCATCATTATTACTGATTTGGTAGAATAAATTTCATGATAAAAATATGGATTGGTGGAATAAAATTTCATTACAAATATGGGCTGGTTTTTCAACAATATTTGAAGATCAAAAGCTACCTATCTTTTCAAAAAATACATGATTCTGAAGAGAAATCAAGATATGAATTCAAGATAAAGAAATGCTACAAACTAGGGGAAATATGGATGAAATTTGTCATTTATGATAAAATTACATGTGTGAAAATATAAAATAAATGATATAAGTGTTTAGAGGTGATTTTATTTAATGATTATTGGGGATTATACCATTCTTAAGAAAAATTGTTTTCATTCATGCACTTCCCTTTAGATCTTAACCCTCATCATTCTGCCTCATATGTTTTTAAATTTAAAACCTAGAAAACCTAAGACTCATAAAAACCATGGAAATTACCTCATTATTGACACATGTTTTACTATGTGAAGTAGAGATAATAGGATGATAGTATGCCTATATAGAGTACACATGTTCTTGAGAATGATAAAAACTTCACATTAAATATCCTTGAGTGAAGAGAGAAATGTTTATCTGGGGTGGTAGGTATGACATGCATGTGAGAATTAACATGATATTGAATGTATTTTTATGATAATTGAGGAGTTAATGATTTTTTATTCATATAGGTGGCATGTTTTTTTCTTTGATATGTTAATTGAGTTCTGTTTTCATTTATGCTTTGAGAAGTTTGTTTTGACCTAGATATGTGATAATTGCCTAGGAGTGAAATCTATAATTATGGGGGAATTTAATGAGAAAATAATTTCAATTATTTTACTTTTAAATTTAATTTTTTAATCTCATTATAGTGTTATTTAAGGTAAATTTTCACATTTTATGGTTTTAGTAGCATTTTGAGCCTAATTACTAAAATGACATAATTTTGGATTTTAACTATTTTATTTTTGTTCTATGTATCGGCCATAACATTTTATAAACTGATCCATATTGAAAAAGTATTATTTTTTTAGTTTCTATGTTCATTGGTATTCGTTTCATTCTACTGTACTAAAAGCTCAATATGCTATTTGAAGGCCCAAAACTAGCTCACAATTCATGCCTCAAAATCTTTGTACATATCTAAAAACTTTTAATAATTGGACCATATCTCATAACAATAAAATTAAAAGGATATTAAATTATACATGGATATAGATAAGATACTAATGATAAAATTTCATTATCATGTACATGTGTGATTCCTTCTTTTTCATGGTCATAAATGCATTGAAAAATAGAGATATAAAATATAAAGTGACTTCCTAGATAGATTAAATATTTAAAGTAAAGTTTCAATAACTCATTAATTAATTTGAAAATAAATATTGAATTTTTGTATCCTATAGATAAAATATAGATTAATTTTTTTTAATAATATCACCACATTCAATTATTTAATTAATATGTATACCATGCATCAAATTTCAGAGGAAGATTTTGTAGCAAAAAATTATCTCCCCTCTCCCTGTAATTTTGTATTTCCTGTTCATTTAGATGGATCGACCACTACCATGAAGATTTGGATGAATTTATATTGTATTTTATTTTCATAATTTTTTTTAATTAAGTAATTGTATTTCATGTTTTAATTTATCTCTTATAATTTATCTCTTATTCTATCCCTCTTTCATTTTCTCTCCACATTTTCTTCTTCATTATGAACTCTTATGCTCTTTATCAGGAGTATCTAACCCAAGGATTTTCTCGAGGGATTAATCTAGTGATGAACCCAAGTTATTGAACTATAATTATTAATGTTTCTTATTTTATTAGATTTAGTCTAAGGGGGTCTTAATGGAAAAGACACCTTTGTGTCTCCACTTTCAACTAAAGGCCTATCTTTCACTTTTGTAATATTTTACGTCGATCAAGGAGGTCGATGTGTTGTATCTCTATGATCATTGAGTTCCCTGTATAATCACAACCATAGAAAGAAAATTACGCTCACAAATTTGATGCACTATGTTCATTAAATAAATTTGAAACTAATAATAAGATAATGAAGATTCACTCTGGATGATTCTCTTAGGAATGTCTCCTTTCTATCTAACTACATATTGTTTTCATTGTGTATGAATGTTTAATTTTATTATTTCATTATAAATTCTCATACATAATTTATTTTAGTTTCATTTAAAAAATAAAAAAATAAAAACAAAATAAAAAGTGAATTAGAAGTAGTGAATGATTGACTACAATAGCTCATTAAGAGAATGACATAGGTCATCTCTTCTCTTGCACTTAGTTATAAATATTTTGAGATTACACATGAAAATGATTCCTTACTCATTATGGTTTATGACTTTATTTAATTGAGAGTGGTGATATTATATGGGCATAATTTTTTACAACCCTAAGAGAATAATTATATGACCCATGATCTTGAGTTTGTAGTAGTATTGTTTTCTTTAGAGATGTGGTGTTATCATCTCATTGGTGAGTGCACTATTTTCTTCACACATCATAATATATTGAGGTATATATTCTCTCAGTATGATAATAATAGATATTTTGGGTGGTGAATGGATTATTTTTTGGTATATGATATTGAGATATCTTATACGCCAGGGTAAGGCAATATGGTCATTGATGCACTGAGTTGGAAGTATTATAGTGGTGTTTCTTGTGAGTCAATGGATGCATGGGGTGTGATGGAGGATATTCCTTGTTTTCATAAAAATATTGAAATATTTAGTGTAATACGGTGTATATATCAAATTATCATGAAGCCATATTTTTTTAGTGGGTTTGAGGAGTTATATTTGTGGGTTCTTGAGGGGGATGTTCGGCATGATCATATCTTTTGTGGGGACCCTCTAGAGGGATGGTCTTGGGATGATCAACATCAGGTGTTATTTTTAGGGAGACTATTATTCCCTTCAGAGATGTGAGAGATGGTTTTTTGAGAGATTTATATCTCACATTTGGTAGTGAATCCTAATATATCAAACATATTTCACGACTTATGGATTTTGTTCTAGTGGCTTGGGATGGTGAGGCCAATGATAGAGTTTATTTCTTGGTGTTTAGCAAGAAAGTAGGTGAAGACCGAGGATCATATTCATATAGGATTATTTTAGTAATTGTATGTCCATATATAGAGGTGATAAGATATATTTTTATATTTCTTCACTAGTTCTACCATTATCACATAGAGGATGTAATGTTATATAGGTTATTGTGTATAAATTGATGAATTTGAAACATTTCTTAGAGAATAAAAAGTTATGTGTGGTATATTATTTGGTAAAAACATATGTAAAAGATATTATATTAAATTATATGGTCATTTGGAAGATCATATGTATTCATAATCCTCATTTTTTCTGTATGATGTTAGAAGGGTTTTCAGAATTCTTTTGGAACTTAGTTATATCATATCATGATAATTAATTCTAAAAAATATGCTCAAATATAGTAGATAATCCTGAAACTAAAGGACATGTCTATGTGTATTTTATTTTTATTTTTGAATTTAATAGATGAATTACCTATCTTTAGTTGAGTTTTCTTTTAAAAATAGTTATCATTCATCCATTTCCATCATTATATTAATGACATTGTTTGGTTAGAATTATAGATCACTGATGCATCATGTATAGGATGTAGAGTCAAATACCCTTTGTTATGATTTGGTTCACAACATGGAATATAAGTTTTAGATGATTCATGATTATATAAAAGTTTATATATATATCCTCATATGTCTATATTGGTAATAGGGTGTATTATTTATAGTTTTTAGGTTGAAATTATGTGTTCTTAAAGGTTTCTACTTATCATGGGTAGAAAAGGTTTTCCTAAGGTTTTAAGGCATCTCTTTAGTTTATTGGGACCTTTGAGATATTGGATCATGTTGATGAGGTGGTGTATCTATTGGTACATCCTCCACAGATCGATTTGATCTATGATGTATTTCACATGTCACAATGTTTTTAGTATCATTTAATGACTCTCATATCATTTATTGAGGAGAGTTGGATGTCAATGATGATGAAATATTCATGGAGTAACTAATAATTATTCAAGACTATTTTGAGAAGGTGTTTCATGGGATTTTCATTTTTTAGACTATGTATTATGGAGTTATAGTGTCTTAAAAGAGTATATTTGGGGTAGTGATTCAAAGAAATTTGTTCAAAATTCATTTATATTATGAACCATGTTTTATTGTGTTTTTATGTTGATATGAAAGATTATAATCTATTGTATTTGACATTATATTATTACTATTATACCTAGTAATTTTATTGGTTGATATATTCCTATTTGTGAGGCATCCTATAGGGTGGTTGGTTTCAAGGTTGTTTTGTTCTCTCATTTTTTTTTGTTTTGGTTCTTGATCATGATAATAATTTGGGAGGTATCTAATGTAAAGAAAAATAAATCCCTAAACCTTTAAAATTAATTTTCCAGATGTTGGTAGTGTTGGGAGGGATTTTAGATGTGTTTTATGGATGAAATGTAATGTTATTAGCCGAAATTTTATTTATGAGAATTAGTTTAACTTTGAGGGGATATCAATGATCTATGATATGGTTATTCAGAAGAGTAAAATTAAATGGAAAATAAAGCTATTTCGTGATCACTTTCGATGAAACATAATGATTTTTATTGTAACATAATGATTTTTATTGAAATATAGTGGTTTAATGATGATTATTTAGTGTGATTATAGTTTTTTAAGGTGTTTATATTATATCACGATGCCTCATGTTGTGGCATGAGGAGTATGTGATTTTTTAGTTTAATTTCATGTAAGAATATTTTGTGGTGTAATGATGGGTGTTGTTACATAAAGGTCTTGGCTGGGGATTTTGTGGTTCTTCATTATTGGGATCTATTTCATTATGGTGGTACACATTATTCCATAGTTTATATCAAGGTTTTATCATGTTTTGAGGTTAAGTTTGAGGACATCATTTTAAATAAAAAATATTAATGAGTTAAATCAAGAGGTTCAACATTGTGTTTTGACCTTCCATGGATTCACTGAATCTTCAAAGTTTACTCCCAATGATTTTTTTGTGGGATTTCCCCATGGATTCCAGGCCAGAAACCTGTTTTAGCGTGACGAAGGTTAACACACTGAGATTCTATGCTTTCAATATTTAATTATAAATTTAGGAACCTTATAGGAATGTATTCTATTTATCTAAAAAACTTAAAACCCTAGGGACTCATTGGTTCTGTTTAAGGTCCCCTTGGTCGGATATTATGCATTCAAATCCTTGTCTTTGTGAGATAAAGTTCTTTGATACATTATGTGATTATTTTACCCTTTCATTATTCTTATTATATTCCTTCATTGTGGAGTGGTTATGGTATGAGAGTTACTTTTATTTGGTGATGTCTTGGTTATGTTTCTAATGGGTTATTAATGTAGTTAGTTATATAGGATTATCCTTATGAGTTTGGTGAATCTTGATTTATGTTTAACAATTTTATTTTATAGTGGATGTAAATGAAATGATTGAATCAATGGATTTAAGAATTAACCTTTTTTATTATTATGTGAATTCAGAATTAACAGAAACTTAATTTCATTGGGTGGATGAATTTAATTAACATAAGAAATATAACGAACCTTACTTAATAATTAGAGGGGAATAAGGCTTATTTTAAGATCTTTTCATGATTAAATGTTATCGTTTATGTGATGATGATTCTCAAATAATATTTTATTTTATGAAACTGATATTTACTATTGTTTAAGTGTTGGAATCACCTTTCATAATTATTTAATCACTTAAAGGAAGTAAAAAATGGGTCTTGTAAATCCAGTCAATTAATGTTTTGTATATTCCAAAAGGTTGAATTAATATTAAGTATGATAAAAAAGTGTGAAATATAATTTTGTTTGTTGTGGTTCTTAGTGTGGATTTCTATTATATTCAAGTGGTTATATTTAATGTGGTTTGTATTGGGATAGTGGTATTTTTTCATTGTAGTGGAAGTTTTCCATATCCGATTTAAACAGTGAAGAGGTTGATGTGGTGGATATGGTAGTGGAGTTTCTTTTTTTGATGGATTGTGATGATGTTTAAGTAAATGTAGTATATGAGATATTTATGCGGTTCTGTAATTGTGGCCTAAAAATATATTTTTATATTGAAATTAATTGAAATATTTAATAACTAATAGGAATTATAATGGGTTTATAGTTTAATGTTGCATTGTAATTAATAAAATAAATAATGGGTATAAGATATCTGGTCAAGTGTGCTAGTGACATTGAAGAAGAAGTGTTCATATGAACTGTAATGGATGGAAAAGAATGTAGTATTATTAATATAATGTGGACGGAAACTATAATTATAGAAATTCATAATTATGTGATAAAATGGGAAGTTGTTATTATTGCAATACTTCTTATGGGGGATGGAAAGGTTGGATCATGTTGTGGTAGTTGTGGAAGCAGTTTCTGTAGAGTGGTTGGGTTATTATGGTTGTAGCTGACTATAGTAATAGAAGTAAACCTATTTGTGACTTCAATATTAGGCTTGGATTTTGTGTCTTAATATATATTCTCTATATTTTTTTATTATTTCTTATAAACTACCACCTTATTTAAGTAACCTTGCTGAGATCCATTTGAGTTTGTATATTCTAGGTGACTTCTTTAACATCAAGGTTGTAGAAAGAAAGTGATTTCTATAGACACCCTCTTCCATGCACTCCCTTAATATTTAGTATGGGTTGTTATTAATATACTTTCAGATGTATATATATAAAATTTGTAATGGATAAAATTTATAGTATATATATACTTTCTAACATGGATTGTGGTTCTGATGTGGATGCATGGTGAGGACATGCATGGTATAAAGAGAGAACATGATTGTTTTTATTCTTGTTCATGATAATCTACTATGATGAGGATGTGATGTATGGTTATTATGTGTTCATATAGAAAATTTAAAAGTTTTTTTTATGATTTGGTTGTGAGTGTGAATCATATAGTTATGGGTATAATGTGGTTATATGGGTTTGTGGAAATAGAAAGGAAGCAAGCTCAGTGTATATGGAATTGGGGGGGGGGGGTGAGGGCTACTAGTTCAATGATGAGAAGGTTGTAGGGTTTCATCTTAATATATATATATATATATTACTTCAACATTATGTTACTATGATTCAATGTTATTTGGGGTAAGTTATCCTTGGTGAGGATGGGTGATATTTGACCTCATATAGCTAATGAGTTGACTCCGTTTTTTATTCATTGAATCATTAGTATTCTTCTTCTACATTCTCATGAGAGGTTTTTGGTAGGATCATACTGATTAAGGTAGTATTATAACCCCTATACATGTAAAATATTGTGTCTTAATTACCTTGATTAAAGTGTTATTTAGGTATTGAGCATAAATTTTGTATAATCAAAACACAAGTTCATTTGATCATTTCAGTTGTTATTAAGGGGTAAATTTTTATTTGGGAATTTTCATTTGAAATTAAGTGTTTGAAAATTGAATTTGAGGCATTTTTTAGTGTGGTATGAGGTATTTTAGGAGGTTTTGGATCTCAAGTCAAGACCCGAGTGTGTTTGGAGGAGGCGAACCATTGTGGGTGGTAGGAGGAGGCCATCAAAGTCCCAATAAACTCTACCTGAAGTCTGTTAGAGCCTATAGTAGATTTTTGGACTCCCAATAGATATTTAATGGCTCCTTGAAGAGTTTCATGATAGCCCATAACGTTTTTTAATAGGGTATAATACTCATTTTTTGTAATATCATTAAAACTCTTAAATGGGGACCCCTGAACATCATTTTATCCAACCCCCATTCACAACATAGAGGAATCCTCTCATCACTCTCCACCTCCCACATTAATTCCCATTATTCAAGGACGTTATAAGGATGTTTACTCTATAGATATTAGGTGGGATCTCTACCTATCACCTCATATTATATCTCATTCTATTCTAAAATAATTTAAACCTCCTTAGATAGGGATTTGTAGTTGTTATTTAAGTAAATCTTGTTGAATCGAACTCATTGCCTATGAATTCCTCTCCTCTAGGTTAATGGAGGCTTTTACGGGTTGGTCTCCTTCCATTATTAAGTATTTTTATATTATGTGAGTGAGGTAATATTTATTTGGGATCTTTATTAATTTTAGGGTGGAATTGAGAGATAACCATAGTTGATTAAATTAGGGGAATTGATTAATTTTTTATCATATGAATTTTAGGAGTAATCTGATAGAATTTTTTTGGAATTTCTAAGTCATTTTAAATAATTACATTAATATTAGGTATCATTGTTTATGGTATTTATTTTATTATTTTTATGATTTTTACACTATTATTAGAGTAAAATGGACAGTTTATGAAGCATATTTTTATTATACTTAGCCTCAACTCATTGAGTAATTCTCAGGTTATGCCTACACAAGATTGCGTTAAGTTTTTTATATAGTAATAAAGAAACTTGATCATATTTTGAAGATATAAATGAATGGTTTTTTGAAATATTTTAAAAAAATGGGTTAAATGGTTTTTTAAGGGGGTTTATTTGGAACCATGTAATGTGATACCATTCTCTCTTGATTACATTATAAACTTTGTTAACCCAGTTAGTATTTTGTGGATTATTTTTAGGTATTAATTTTTATTATCTGTTGTTCCCTTAATAGGTTTGTTGGAAAATGTGTACCTAAAAAATTTAGTAAGAACTATTGTGTCAACATGTTGAAAACCTCTATTGATATTAAACATATTCATATATGGAATCCATTGTGTGAATTTAGTCTAAATAATTTCAGGGAAAACTTATGGGTTTAGATTCCTCTATGGGACTAAACCTCATTGGTATGTTATTCTATAACCAATGTGGACTTCTTTGGATCTAATAATATATTAGAGTAGAAACCACCTAATTCCACATCACCATAAATATTCTATAAGTTAATAAACCGTACATAAATGATACTTAATAGAGTGATTTGGTGGATATATGAATGTTGGGCTTATGATGTGGGAATATGTTATTTAATAAGAAGAGCCTAGTGGGATTTATAATTACTTAATATTGAAACTTACACTATCCATGTTTTCTTAAGTGGGTTAAAAGATTAGGGAACTTTAAGAAAACTTATTTTTTAAAATTGGTTTCTTCTATGAAATTCCATCTTAATTAATTTATTTAATATTTTAAATTCTTTCTATTGAAATGTCATATCAATGTATGTTTTCAAAAGAACTCTCCTTTACCCTAATGAAACATGGTTTCTTAAAAAAAGGTTATGTCAAGTTTGAATTTAAAATCCAAAATTATTTGATAAATAAAAATATTCATCTTTGACCCTATATTGTTGTATTAGATAATATTCAATAACTTGTGTCCCCTTTTATAGGTCATGCTTTAACCATGTTAACCAAAGAACTACTATTAAGGTGCCCATTTTAGTACCACTTTTTTTCATTAACACCTTATCCAAGTTATTATAAATAATTACCAACTATATTAATTAGGCTATATATAACATTCCATAGGAGACAACTATGTCACACCCTTGTGGTTCTGTTACAGTCAATCTAATATGTTTGATCGTTGAACTACTATATCAAATTTCAAGAGTCATTTTGATTTCTTAAATGTTGTAATATATTCTTAGAATAGTTAATTTTTTCTAGGATTTTAATATATATTAGTTACTCATGCCTATGTGATCTAATAGTTGGATATATTGATAATGGATATATCTTTGTTATATTGAACATATCATTGGTTCATTATATCAGGAAGGTTAAGTGATATAGCTCATAGTGTTATTTTAATCAGGTCTACTATTTCTTGTATAACATTGTTATTTATTTTATAATGAGAATGTATATTTTTTGGTTATCATATATTATTTTTATAGACTATTTGGATAAGTAATCTATATTATAGAATAGGTTGAATTCATAGGAAGGGTCATTAATCTATAGCCATGTACGTCTTGCTCACTATTTATTGGGAGATGATACAAGGTTCTATTTAATTTTTATAAACATTACAATATTACATTGAGAATTCTATAAGATTTACCTTACTATAAAGGCCTAATTTCTTTTCATATGATGGTTTTCTAGGACCCCGACTTTAGATACACACATATACTCATATGTGTTGGTGTATATGTGTACATGAGTGAGGTATTTATAGTTACTAATTTCTCCTCCCATAGGGGATAACCTTATATCATCATCTTATATCTTGATATGAGGATTTATATAGGTAGTATATGTATAAACCCTATTGGTATATGGAGTTTTCATTAATTTTAAAATTAATATATGTATAACTTCACTGTTGATTTTTTATTCTTTTTTGTTTTTGGATTTTAAAACTTGTTTAACACACATATATATATATATATATATAAACATATATATTTGATAATGTATATACATGTTTATGTATACACATGTTATATCACTATTGTGTTGAGACACTTTTGGTGGTGACCTGGTGAGTATTTATACTCACACCTTGCATGGATATTATGGTGGACCTATAACCTCTATTTTACTACATTTTAGGTATACATAGGTATACTAATATCCATTGGATCACCCATATTTATATCACATGATAGGCATGCAATCCAGATCAGTTACAATTTTTATTAAAAGATATTAGAGGTGGTAGGGGTTTTGTTCAGCTCATTTATGAGACTTATTATGGTGTCACCTGTCTTATTCCATGTTAGGATTGAAAATTATCTATATACTTATTTAAATGAGTTGTGTTATAGGTTTCTTATTGTTTAATGAATTAGTTATGACATATATTAGTCTATGTTCCTTCATTTATTTTTTGGGACCTATTTGGTTTGTAGTTTAATTCTGGGGTATTTGATTTACTAACACATCATGTTGGATTTTTAATTAAACTTGATTATGAATTTTTATCATAAAAAGGTAAATAATTCCTGAAATGTATACCAAGTCCCATGGTATAGTTAACCACATATTTTATACATTATAGTTACATTATTTTTTTTGATAAAAAACATACAAATAATATGACTTTGAATCAAATAGACTATTTTCTTGGGAGAATTATGTTCATACATCATGATTATATATAAAATATAAATTTTTTTTTAAATTATTTAGATTTTAACTCCTAAAATATTTCATAACCCTCTTAATACACATAATCACTAAAGGTCATACATCATATAAAAAGGAGAGATAAAATCCCAATAAATTTAGGAATACTTGGGAAGGTATAAGAGATACGAATCAACATAGTATATGGTTGATCATAATCATCATCATATCATAAGAATATTATTATCATCATAAGAATGATAGAACAATTATAAAGAGACATGGAATGTGTAAATTTTAAAATAATAAATCATAATAACATTTCAGTCAAATACCACACATTAATTGTGAAATAATTTAGCATCATGTTCATGCATAACATATGTGTACAAATCATTACTTTATAAAACATGAACAAAAATAGAATTATCTTCAAAAAAAATATACATGATATCTTGAGATATATCACAATTGTCAATTTATTATATGAATATATAATTATAGGCCCACCCATTACATCATAATACAAATATAATCATGTGTTCCATATGGAAAAGAAAACTATCTTTAATCACAAACATGATATGAAACTATGAGAATGGAATGGGTTTCATAGTGATTTCATCAAATATATGTCAAATAATATACAAGAAGAATCCCCAAATATTAAGGGGAACAATTATTTTTTATAAAAGGGTATAACTAGAAAATATGAGATTATATGTGTTATTTAGAAGATGAATAAACATAAGAATATTCAATGGGATATTTTAGATTTTTTTTATCAAAAATCATGACGATGGATAAGAATGAATTTCTAAAATGTAGAAAAATAAATATCTCCAGAAAAAAGGGAAATAAAAATGAAAAATTTTATAATTTTTTTGAAAATAATAGTTAAAGAATAGAATAATGTAAGATGATTCCAAAAGAATAGTTTGATTTGATAGTCTCTTTACCTTATGCCCTATTTGATTTTTTCATGTTTACACCTCCTAAATACTAAAATTGTGTTTATTAAAACAATAATACAAGAGTATATTATATTATTTTTTTTCTTTATTAATCAATTTTAATCATTGAAATTTATTTATTACAATTTGAATTCAAGAGAAAATTAATTGAAGATTTTTTTATTTGAAATTTTCTATTTATGTTTCAATATATTGGTTTTGATTCATTGCAATTTAACATTTATTCAAATCATATATAGAAAATTATAGAAAAATAAAATAATTTATTAATATAATATATTTTTTACACTATCTATTATTGCAGGTGGTGATAACAAAAGTATTGAAAGTTTATTTATATGTAGATGAAATTGATCGTTAATGGGACATGTCAGAACAGGGTAGAGAGAGAGAGTATATATGCTATAAAAATTAAAATAGTTATACCATATCATAATAAAATTAATATGTTATATTAATATACATTCAATAGTTTATTTTGGTATAAAAAATATTTTAGAGTAAAAATAATAATTAAAAAAATAAATGATAAGATCATTGGATTACCTCTTCGCTAAATCTTTACTCCTTTGTTATGGAACAAAGCCTTAAGGGATTAGGGTTGCATGAAACTAGAACATATAAAAGGTTATAAAGAGTCTTTGGATGAGGTAATTGGGTATATTTTGGTGTTTTATAATTGGATGGTAAGTGAGTTTCCAATGGAAGGTGGATGAGGTATTTAAACATCAAGTGATGAGTATTTTTGGGTTAAAATATTGAATAAATAATTATTTACAAAGTAAAACTTAAAATAGTGTTATACTTACAATTATTTATTATATATTATTAAAAATATATTCTTATAGGGATTTAAAACCATTTATATCTATAATTTGTTATTTTAAACAAAAATAAATAATAAAAATGAAAGTTTTTTTAAATCAAATACTTTATATTTTTAGACATTGGAAATTACCTCTTAGGTTAGAAAATTATGTTTATTGTTTTTAAATGATTAATTTATATAATTAAATCAATTATGGGTTGAAGTAACCAATTTAGTATTTATTATGTCATTATTATATCAATACTATGTCATAAGACATGTAGTATTTGAAAAACTATATTTTTACAATTCACATAAAAATAATGTTTTTTTAAAAAATTATCATAAATTCACCATTAGAAAATTTTGATGATCTAAATAAAAAATATGATTCATTTAATAAAAATAATTTTCCAAAATAGGTAATTTTAATCATTAATATAAAAATTATGGTTTTTACAAAATACATTAAAATTTACTTTATAAAAAAATCACTTATACTTTCATAGATGAGGCTTCGGGCTATGTAATGGGTCCCCCTCTACCCAGTTTGAAAGAGGTATTTGCTTTAAATAAAAAATGAGGCTTTATCCCCAACATTTTAAAAAAACTTATACTTTCTTTGAGTTTTTAATTATAGTATTGGTTTTATAAAAGTGTAATATTTATATATACTTAATCTGTTCATAGTAAATTTAATTTACATGGCATCATACTATTTTATTTTTTAAGATACTATTCTAAAGGTGATATAACTATTCTAATAGTCAGGTTACTTTTCTAATGGTCAGTTTTACTATTCCAATAGCCATATTGGTTTTATACTTACTATAAATATGTATTATTTTATTCATTATTCATTCACTTAAATTTATCTCATGGTTCTATATTATTTATTTTTAATTTTTTTATTTCATTACTAATGTTTTGTTTCTCGTTTACAGTGTTGTTCAATATTTTTATAATTATAGGAGATACAAATGATCCAGATTTTTCTATTCTAGTTGTATTGTTTTTTATTATCCCATTATATTATTATCAATTTTATTAATTATATTTATCATCGGTATATAATTTTTTTTGTTAATGGAATAAAATAGTGTTTTTTACTTTAAATGGGGCATGATTTTATGTTATATCCTATAGATAAATATGATGCACATATATATTCAAGAGGAAAATATCACATAATAATGTGTAGGTCATTAAATACCCCCTTCGTAAATTTCATATTATAAATTTTAACTCATATCCCCAGCCATATCCTCTCTTAAGAATCGATGATCATGATCATGTTTGATTTTATCCTTAGGTTCCTATATTTCCTCTCCATACTTATGGTAATTTCAAAGTAATTTGATATGTTGAGTTATATTTTTTGCATAGAACATTGTCTTTATGGTCTGAGATTTTCACCAGTATCTACTTATAAGAGAGATCATGTTCCAAGTGTACCACTTCCATATTTAGTATATGTGAGGGATTTGGTATCTACTTCCTCAGTATAGATATGTGGAAAACATCATAAAATTGTGCCTGATTCGGTATAAGTGCAAGTTGATATGCCAAAAATCTTATACGATCAATGATCACAAAGGGGATAATGTGCCTTGGGATAAAATTTCAATTATTTTCAAACCTCATGATTCTCTTCCAGATTTATATTTGAAGTAACAATTTGTCTCTAAATTCAAACCCCATATAACTTTAGTGATTGTTAATAGATCTCTTCTATCAAATCTAAGAATATTTAATATATTTTTGAATGGTTTAAACCTTATATATCAATACTTTAAGAAGTTAAGTTCAAAGTATAATAAATTTACCAACTTCATCCTTTTATATAAAATTTTTACATCTCTAACCATATATAACTTCATTTAGGGCCATATTAATACTTGAGTGGATTTTTTTTGTATAAGAATGATATGAATAGAAGATATTGATCCCAAACTTTTTTAATGTCCATAAAGAAAGATCTCAGCAAGTCTTCATGATTCTGAATGGTTATTTAAGATTATCCATCAATATAAGGCTGGTAAGTTGTGAAGAATTCAATTAAGTGTCCAGAGAATATTGAAGACTCATGCAGAACTTAGAGGTGAAACTTGGATCTCATTTTTATACGAATAGATTTGGTTCCATATTTAGCCTCACCACCTTCATTAAATATATCATGGATATTTTATCAATAAATAGATCTCCCTAAATAAATATGAAGTGGGTAGTATTGGTTATTAAATTATTTATAATCCATATTGAAATATTTTCATTTATATTTCTTTGAGAGACCTATGACAGAGTACATGGTTATGTTCTCCCATTTTTATTTTGGTATGGGTAATGTTTTAATCATCCATTTTCAATCCTGGTGCTCTTATTTAACTTGCTGATATACCAAGTACTTTGAGGTGTACTCAATAATCTACTTCTTCATATTTTACTAATATAATTATTTTCCAAGATGTCAATACATCTTTGTACTTCCAAGATTAATGGAGAAATTTGGGATATGTGCATCATCCGGTATAATTTTCTTCATATTAGATGATGACGGAACATATGGTATAGTTACAAAATGAATGAATCCATATTTTTAGATATTTAATTCAGGAATATTTATTTCCATTATTTCTCTCAACTTATTTTGATACTTCAAAACAACCATTTATTCCACCTTGATCTTATATTAGATATATGGTTGTGAAATAATTTAGGAACAATAAGATTCATTCCCCTCGTTTGTGATTTCTAAATCCATCACTTGGATCTCTATGAATATATGGTCTTTCTTAATCCTTATCATGGATAAATTTGTTTGTTTGTTTATTCTAAGTGAATTAATAACCTTGTTAACCTTTCATAGATTTTAGTGAAATGAGAAATCAAAGTACTTGTATAACTCCAACCATATTCATTATTATATGTTCAACTCATTCTATATTAATATTTATTTTAACATCATGGGATCAATATATATACATCACACTTCTATTCATAGAGGTATTGTCTCCAAATCATTAATGACAATATTATAAATTCTAACTCCAAATCATGTGTTTGGTAGTTTTTTCTCATGTATCTCAAATTTTAATGAGGCATATACTATCACTTAATGAATTTTAATTAGTATTCAACCCATGTAATTTTTTGGAAGAATCAATGTATATAAAGAACCGTTCTCCACTTGAAGTGATTGTGAGTGAATGTGTAGTGATTAGCCTCTTCTGTATATATTTATAATTTTACACACTTTCTTATATCTAGATATACTTTATACCTTTCTATGGTAGCATAGTTAATGGGATATTTAATCCTGAGTAGTTTCTCACAATGCATTGGTAGTACCAAGATAAAGTAATATAACTACATATATCTATGATACCTATGGGTATGGTCCATTAATAAATTTCCTTTTTCTTTGAGGGATTTATAAAAATCCATTATCTTTTGATTTCATTCCCTAAGAATGTGTCTTTATATATAAAATATTCTCACATTATGAACTTAGAACACAATATCCCCTTTCTGTTAGTGCCAGTGGATTATATGGATATATAAAGAGAGAGGGTAGAGTGAATCAATGTAGATTTTTTTATAATTTCATATTACACTAGAAATTAATCCCTGTTACTAGTTAACATATGATTATATAACTTATATATCTTACTATTATACTTTCAAGAAAATATTGAGAATATAGAGAATAAGGCACAAATTGTTTTTACAAGGTTTAACCCCAATGTGTGAGCCAGCTCTTTAATGAATCAGTTATCATATTACCTACAAAATTTACAATATAAGTTAATCACTAACCTAAATTGAGTAGGGAGTAATTAACCATTAACTATAGCTTCACAATATCTAATTTTAACTATTAAACTACATCCAACTGGTCTTACTAAGGATTCTACTGTCTATAATGAGTCAGAATAGTTGAGAAAGATCACTTGAAGCTTCATGTTTTTTAAAAAACCGATGAAGATCCCTCTCTCGAGAAATATGGATAGAAAAAACTTAATATTATACCTTCTTGTAAGAAATAAAACTACTAATAATAATATTGAGGTGCCCTATCATTTACTACTCAATACATGAAAACCATTCTATGGTTTTCTCTTCTCCTTCTTCACTGAAACTCAAAATTATTATCTGAGAAAAAATCATAGTTTTTATATAAAAGATACCATGAATTCAGATTCACCCTTATTATTTTATTTCTCATGGAAACTTAGTTCATAATTTCTTACAATCATTACATAAAATTCCCCATATTTCTCCATATAAAATATCTTTCTTTGGGATTTAACTTTCTTGGATAGATGAAATATTAATTACATATCTTCTCTTAATATACCACAATTTGTATATAATATGGTTTATTAATACTACCAAAATAATGATACATGTGTATAATACTATATTTATATTCCTAAATCTTTCAGCCTAACACTTATTAAAACTCATCACATGGATCTTCCCGCTATTTTCTCATAAAAATTCAAAAATTTACATCATCTCTTTCCTAGGGAACATAGTAGCATCAAGATCAAATTTTAAAAAAATATATTTGTTAATATCATAAATAATCATTAGTTATTTACAATTTAGTTATATGAATCAAATGAATTCATAGATTATTTAATCTTCTTATGGTGTAAAAGAAACATTTGCAACTCTAATTACCACATAATTGAAATTAAGAACATATCTCAAGAATTCATAAAACACAACATGCATGGAATATTCATTAGAATGTGATTTAGGATTTAAATATTATAAAATCATCATAAAAAATAAAAATTAATTATTCATGAAAATATAATAAATAATTTTTTCATCATTGAGATCATTCACATGTTGATGTTCTTATAGTTGATCTTTATCTTCATGATCTGGGAATCATGGAATCATCACTTTACTTAAACCAATAATTAATTGTTATAATTTATACACTATGAAACAAATTTAGAATCACCTAATTATATTTATTTAGAATATATTAATTCTAGAAACATTTTTTTTAATAAAGTAAAATATCATACATGAGTTCCTCAAATATCATACACATTGATGAATTTACAAATTTTGTGAAAAATATCACATGTGTAGCTGAATTAAATTATACAGTCATAAGACATATTTTTCATAAATGAAAAGTAAAATATATCACAAGTAAATATATCCTCATAATAATGTAGGATAATGTACTTTTTCAATTTTAAAAAATCACATGTGTAGCTCAATTTACTTATGTGGGTCACTAATTTCATCTATGTGTCTAAATTCTCTAATGTGTTGGCCACATCTCATCTGTGTATGAATTACCCTTAAAATTTTCATAGGCATAGATTAATTTTCTTATTTATTGTATACAAATTCTTTATAGAACTCAATTTACTTACATTGGTCAGAATTTTCATCCATGTAGCTAAATTCATTCATAGGTTAGTCTCATAAGAGAATGTATATACCTAAATATTAAAGATCTAGTACATGAATTATAGACCACCAAAAATAATCATATAACTTCTCAAGAGACATTAAATACTCCTTATATCATCTCTAAAACACTTAAAAAATTCAATAAAATATCAAAAATAAAAAATATCTCATCATACACTTCAATCATTGTTGAAAAAAATTCAAAACATCAATAAATTAATCAATAATAATAGGAACACTTTAATAATATCCTTTTTAATTGGTTGGAAACATCACTCGACTCTTTCAAGTGAAAACATATCTAATCAGAAATCATCAACGATGTCAAAGAAACTAAATCCATGATCATTAAATAATAACCTATCTAAAGTGAGATTAATCTTAACACCACATGATAATATTATGTAATATTTTAAAGATAATTATATCCCTTAATGATAAGAAACTTTTGTATAAGTGATCCAAATGACTAATCCTTATAAAATATACAAATCATCACAAATAAATCCCTATTTTTTAAGAACCAAAATAATTTATTACCAAGTGAAGTACACACTTCTTTACAAAGTTTTATTCTATTGTAATGAAAGAAGGAAAGATTTGTGACATTTTTCTCTCCCCATTTAATAGTATAATAAAAGTCCTTATAGGGGAATATGGTGTTCTACACATATTTAAGTAATAGTGGGAGGCTGAACATAATGTTTCAACCTTATATCATGAAACTTATCCATTGGTAATGATTTTGTAAAAATTACAACATTATATTATTTAAAACAAATAAACTCATGTCTTACATCACCATTTCCAAATTTTTCATTAATTAAATTATATTTAATATCAATAATCTTAGATCAAGAGTGTTGAACTAATTTTTTTTGAATAATCTTTAGTATTTTTATTAGCACATTAAATTCATAGTTTATTTTCAAAATCAACTCTTAAATAAACAGACTAAAATTTCTTATAAATAATTTATCAAAATACATGAGTGGATTCTATGTACTTGGATTCATCCTTACTAAAATCCCTTGAGATATTCTTCTCTCTATGACATACAACACTAATTTCACCAAGAAAAACTATACCAACTGAGGTCAACTTCCTATCAACAAAATATCTCATACAATCATCATTTATAAAACCTTTTAAATTCATATTTGAACTAGTTTTTTATAGTAGGGAATAAATAAATTAATTATAGATATAAATAAAGATTCTATTGGTTCAAAACATATTTTATTCTTTGGGATCAATATAAAATTGAGTATATAATGTCACAACCAAAAAATTATTGGTCTATATGGTGTTAAATAATCTAGAATGCTAATCATCTTTTTATATTCATTTTGATTAATAGAATTTTCTATATCATCTTTTATGATTTTCTTACTAACATCCATAGGAGTATATATACCTTTTCATTCCTCGGTTACAAACTTCTTCGAAAGTTCCATGGAGTAATTTTCTTAATAAAGAAATATATGATTGGAAACTTACATGATTTGTAACCGTAGAAAACATGAAATTGAACCCAACATTAACATATCAAAATTATTTTCATTTACTTAAAAAATTCCCCATAGAGAGACTATTTTTCACCTTTAAAAAGTATGTTATCAATATATACTATGATAATAAGAGTACCTACAGAAACATCCTTCATATAAATATTAGTACCAAATTTTCACTTTGTAAAATCCATGATTCCCAAGAATTAATAAATCCTAGAATATCAGGATATTGGGGATTTATTCAATTCATATAGATCCTTCTTAATCCTACACACCATACTTCCTCAAATAGAGAATCCTTTTCACCTATAAAAATTATGTCATCAATATATACTATGATAATAAGAGTACCTATGAAAATCTCATTCACATAAATATTAATATCAAATTTCCCTATAAAAAATCCATGATTCTCAAGAATCCATCAAACTTGGTATATTGGGATATTTGGGATTTCATTAAACCAAATAGAGCCTTCATAAACCTAAAAACCATGCTTTTATCCTCTTTAAGAAAAAATCACCCTAGTTGTTCCATGCAAACCTCTTCTTCAAGAACACCATTTAGAAATGAAGGATTCACATCTATTTGATATATATATATTTTTAATTTTTATGGGTTTAAAAATATAATAATATCATAATGGTTTCATTAAATACCAATTATGTAAATATTTCCTCAACTTAAACTCATTTTATCTAAGAATAACCCTTTCAAATAGGTTTTTATTTATTTCATTCCACTCCTCATCTTTTATTCAGTTTTTTTTGAAAACCCACTTGTTTCCAATGAAATTTCAATGTATAGGACTTGGTACAAACTACCAAGTTGTGTTATTATCTATTTTATAAATATATTTATTCACTATAGTAATATGATAATCATTCTCAACTGACTTAGTAATATTATAAGGTTCAACCAATGAAATGAGTGAAATTTGGTTATCTAACCTTAGTCTTCTCTTGGTTTGTATAGGTACATCCTACTACCTAATTATATTATAATAAAAAGAATTAATTTTGATAATTTTATGAACTTTCCTATTATTCCAAGTACCTTATTAATCACTGACTACATGATAATTAATTTCAACCAAAACCTACTTGGTTATAACTTTCTCACCAATCTGTTTTTTAAAAAATTTTCATGTTTTCAGCCCTATAAAATTCATCTTCAAGATAATAATTGAATCTAATTTATTTTTATTTTTATGTATTTTTATATCTAATTTTTTTTTAAAATTATGTTTGTTTTTAGTCCAACATTTTTAACCACTTACATTAGAGAGATAGTCCAAAAAATGTTCCTTCTTCAGCACTTTCTTAAAAATTTCCTAGATTTTAAATTTTAACCTTCATATAGAATTTATTTCCATACACTTTGAAGTGTTTGAAATTTGGATTCCTATTATGAAACATATCATATGATGTATTATTTTTTCTAAGTCACAACAAACACTTTTTTTAATGTTCATAATAGTGAAAATAACTTCTCTCCAAAAGAACATTCACTGTTTATTTTAATCAAGAATAGTTCATATAATTAACAAAATCTAACTATTTTTCCTCTTAAACACTCCATTTTTTAGGTTTGTATAGTTTTTTATATTGATTTTTCCCATTACATTCTATATCTCCCAAAATCATTTCTTTTTTATTATTTTCCATTCTCTAACATCAATTTTTTTATATAATCACTAAAATCTTTCTATAATTATATTCTAAAAATTATATACATCAAAATAGTCTCTTATTTATTCTTTTTAAGGATAATAATTTTCATCCAGGTGTAGTAATCTATGAATCTATAGAAATAAATATCACCATTATTTTTTTTATTCCTCATAACACCATATACATCTAAATATATCAATTCTAATGGTCTAGTAAAATGTATATCAATATTATTTTGTTTCTTTTGAGTCATCTTACCTCTCTAACATATATAAAAAACTATTTCCTTATCTATTATAAGTTTGTTAAGGTATCTTATAACATAATTCTTATAAAATTTTATCATATTTTCTAGGAGAAGGTGGATAATTATTATATTCCATAGTTCGTTTTCATCTTTTTCACTCATGTAACATGATTTGGATGGATCGTAAATTTGAAACAAATTCCCACTTTTTTATTTCACCTCTACTAATGACTCTTAAATCCTTCTATTTTTTTGAAAATTTATAAGTTATTTAAAAAAAATCTATTTCCATCATCACATAGTTGGCTAATACTTTTTAAATTATGTTTTATCCCTTCCATAACCAAAATAGTGTTTCACTTAATTCCTTTAGAATCATCTCAACAGTACCAATTCCATTGATCTTTAGAGAGGAATCATTTAAAAATGTAACTTATCCAACAATATGTTGTTTAATTTATTTTAAGATTTTAGTGTCACTAGTTATATGTGAAGATCATTGAATATCAAGTATATTATTCCTTATTTTCTTTATTTCCTTCAAAGGAAACTCTACCAAGGTAAGAGAACTATCAAGGTAGGTTTTATATAATTTTTTTTGTATAATTTTCTGATTTCCACATCTCTCTCACACTTTTTTAATAATTTTAATCATATTTGGGTAGAAATATTTGAAATGACTTTTTTAATTTCATTATTTTGTGGGGACTCACTTATTTTCTACTTAGTGTTTCTCTCTTTACTTCATGCCTCCTTCTAAGTTCAAAAATGTTGTACCAATATGTGTATACCTTATGATACTAAACTCCAAAACATCAATAGTATCCAAATAATCTGAATATATTATTAAATATTTAGTCATATTCATAATTTGTTTTCCATAATTATATCATTGATGTCTATAAATTTTCTAACCTAACTTTCTATTTTAGGAAATTGATTTAATTTCCATTCTCTACCATTCTATAGATATTAAAGAATATTTCACATTATTTATCTTCACCCAATAATATCAATATTATAAATTGAAACTTAAATGGTTAGTTAAAACAAAATAAACCATTAAATAATTTTCAAGTATTAATTCATCCTGAAATGATGTGTTTGTAGTCACAAAATTGGATTTAATAGATTTCTTTAAGTATTATTTAACTTTTTTAAAATCCTTATTATTTGTATGATATTTTAATTCCAAATTACTATGATATTCTACTCTAGGGACCATTTTTTCATCAATATCACTCCATATATTTTCATTTATATCCTCATTCAATATTGATTTCATGATTTATTCAAATATTTAAATTTATTTCTTAAGATACTTTCCAAATGATTAAATATTCTTACCATCAACCTACATTGTAATTTTAACTTCCTTCTTGATATTTATGTTTTTTCTCAAGAAATGATTATAACATAGATATGATCAAGTACTCTATGTATATCTCTTATTTAACTTCCTCATCACTTATTAAGTATTTTTCTTCCCTCTCCACCGGTTCCATAAAAATTTTGTACCTTTTCACAATTAATTTTTAGATTGGATGCAAGATTCAGTGTACTTATATTCATCTTACATCCATGAATTTATCATTTTATTCTCAAAAAATTCTTCATAATCACACCATATTTATTTCCAACCGTGGATCTATTTCATAGATTCTTATTCATATTATTTTCTTAATTTTCATCAGTAATATATTCATGATTATTTTTCTTTGGAAAATTTTGAACAAAATGTCCAAAAACCCAAAAAAAAGTACATAATGTTTGATTAACCTTATATTTTTCCTTAAAATTTTAAATATTTTTAGAAATAAGAGTCATGATTATCTTATAATCTTTATATGTCTCATTTTTACAATTATATTCACTAAAAGGTTAAGGATTTTATTTATTTAGCTTTTTCTTCATCATGGATTAAAAATCCATCATATCTTTAACTTTTATCTTAAAGGAAGGTGAATTTCTCCTTTCATAGGATATAAGGTTATTGTATCACTTATCAAGTGAAAGGTATTCCCTATATTTCAGAGTATAATTTTTTTGGATCAATTCTATCCTGGAAATTCCTCCTAGGTTTCTTTAAAATAATATCATTATCTATTTTTTCATTGAATCATCTGATGTTACTCACTATTTAATTAAATACAATGAGCTAATCAATAATGTATTCCTCTATAGGTATATTTATATCTTCAAAAATTAATCTATATATTTTTATCTTTTCTTATTTTAAGTTTTCATTCGCTCCATATATGCTCTATAACTTATCCCATACTTCCTTATCCATTTATAAACTAGCCACCATGGTAAAAAAATATAAATGATATAATGCAATTTATTACTTTTTCTCCCACTTCAATATTTCTATTATTTTTAATGTTTATATGATCAGATATTTCAGTAATTATAAAAAAATATATAGATACATCATGAACTTCATGCTCCAGTGATAAAAAATATGGCAGTAACCAGTTCTTCTAGCCATGAATTTTTTTCCTATAAATATTGGAACTCCACTACTATTCACTGAGTTAATGTTTTATATTATTAAACATAGTTATATAATCTTATATAGGGTACCTAGTGATCTGATACCAATTATTTTTTCAAATGGATCATATGGTTATACTGAAAGGAGGAAGAATCAGTAAAGACTTTATTTTTTACATCTTCTTATTACATAATAAATTTCTTTTTATCACTCCTTTACTATTCCAAAACATTATTTATTACAATTTATTAATGTATTAAAATGATGAATATAAAGATAATATCGAACATAAATTTTTTTACATAGTTCATACATAATATATGAGTGCACTCGTTATTGTGATCTATTATTATCTAGGCTATAGATTTTCCATTATAAGCTAATAACTAAATTACAATTGGCATGGAGGAATCACGCTTAACCTATAATCTCACAACATCCCATTTATATCATTACATATCATATATCCAACATTACTCATCATCTCACCAGTAATAATGAGATAGCACAAATGAGAATGGTTATTTGAAACTTCAATTTTCTTCAACAGCTGATAAATATCCTTTTCTTGAGGCAACTAGATTGATAGAACTAAATATTTTCACTTTCATATATAATTACAACTATTGATAATAATAATGATAATTCAAGTTATTTATTAATCAATTTATTAAAACCCTTCAAATTGGGTTCTTCTTAGTTTAAACCATAATTAAATGTTTTATGATCAAGAGGAATTATATTTTTTAGATAAAAGATACCATGAATTTTGGATAATGATTCTTATCTATTTTCTCAAATAAAATAGGCCCATACATTTATATAATATTTATAAACTCTTCTATATATTTTTCAATATAAAATTATATTTCTTCAAGATTTAACTTTTTTGGATAGAAAACACATTATTTCCACATATCCTTTTCATATTCCAAAATTGGAATGTAATAAGGTGTCTTGATTCTAAAAAAAGAAATCACCATGATTGTAATAATATTTGTAGATTACTTAATATTTATTCTTAAGACTAATTAAAAATTTTCACATGGGTCTCCTCCCCCACATTCTCATGAAAATACTAAAATTTCTATCATTATTTTCTTTAGTCACATAGAAACATCAAAATTCACTTTGAAATAACACAAAAATAATGTATTTGTAAATATAATAGATACTTAGTAGTTTTTTACACTTAATTTTTTTATCTCATATCAATTAATAGATTCTTAAATATCATTTTGGAGTCAAAAAAATATTTGTGACATAAATAACCACAAAACTAAATTTAAGGTAATATCTCACTCATTTGAAAAAAATATGCATAATTTTTTTATTACCATTTTATTTAGGATATAAAGATATTAAATGAATCATCACACATAAATATTCATTTTTCACGAAAAAATCATAAATCATTTCAGGTATATTAATATATTTTTTTGTATAGATGTTCTAATAGTTTATATTCTTATTCATGATGTGAGAGTCATGGAACCATTACTTTTCTTGAATCATAATTTAATTATTATAATTTTTACACTAAAAAATGACTTTTCCGTATTATTATTTGATCTATTAATAAAATTTTAATTTAGTAAAAATTATTTTTCTCAAATAAAAATATCATCCATGAGATCCTCAAATATCTTACACATAGCTTGATTTATATACATGGTTAAATACATAATGTGCAAAGCTAAATTCACATATATAATCAAAAAATAGATTTTTATATGTTAAAACTAAAATATCTTTTATGTAGATGAATTATCTTAAGTGTGTAGGATAATTTACTTTTTAAATTTCCCATCCACCTACATGTAAATCAATGTACTTTTTTCAGTCAGTAACTTAATCAATATAAGTGAATTACTTTACATATTGGCCACATATATTCAATATAGTTGAATTCCCTCTTCCATTTGCACGCATCTAGTTGAATTTACTTATACTATAAACAAAATTTTCTTGAATAACTCAATTTACTTTTATGGTTCAAAAGTTTTAACCACATAGCTAAAATATCTTATATATAGGTCCCATAAAAGAATTTACCTATCCAAATATTCAACATCCATCAATGTTATTGAAGACTAAAATAAATACTCACATAAAATCTCAAAATCCAATCAAGTATCAATCGATCATCTTGAAAACAATTAAAAAAATTCAATAGAATCACAAGATCATAAAATAAAAATTCAATATATTCAAGTATGTTTGAAAGAAATTAAAACCATCAAAAAATTCATCAATAATACCTAGGGCACTTTACTTCTATAAATTATTCAATATAATCCTTAGATTCTCTTTATCTTCTTCATTTATCTTGGAGTATATGAAAATAAAATCAATAAAGACTATGAAAAATTATCAATTTGGAATCTAATGACTATATTCATTAATTCCATGAAAGTTTCTATGTATTTTTAAGTCCTGAGGGAATCAATATCAACTCGTAGTGTCCATATGGAATCACTATAAACTAATGATGTTAATATCTTATATTAAAAAATTACTTTTTAATATATTCTCTCTTCATTTTAAACTATTTATATCTATGAAGAAGGTCCACTTTTGATAATTACTAGGCTCCACAATGTTGATCAAATAATTAATCAATCCATGGTAATGAATTCTTATTCTTTATGATGATATTTTTTTCTTTAGGTAGTTGATTCATAACTATATTGATCCATCCTTCTTATTGAAAAAGATCACTAGT
This sequence comes from Viscum album, assembly GCA_963277665.1. NCBI lineage: Eukaryota > Viridiplantae > Streptophyta > Magnoliopsida > Santalales > Viscaceae > Viscum > Viscum album. The sequence goes on along the minus strand of OY728141.1, from coordinate 452,741,149 downwards.
TCACCCCATAGTGATTCACGGGGGTGTATAAACCCTTTATCAAAATTGATCTTGAAGTTTATTATTTAGCACTTCCAATTATTTTAGTGCAATATTATATGGTCTCTTAGATATAAATGTGTATTAGGAATAAGTTTTATTGGGAACTCTACTTAATGATTAGGGGGAATGCTCAATCATTCATCAGTGAATAAATCAATATATTTCATTATAATGGGTATATCATCAATGTTGATTGTTTTTCCCTAGTTATTTCAGAAAATATTCTTCTTTATTAGTTATTAACACCCACACTATTAAGGGATTTACTAAAGGGGATTCAAAATCTTTCTATCTTTAGTACTAGAGAATATGATGATTCGGGATATAAAATGATATTTCCCTTTAACAATGATTGATGATTGATATATATATTGAGATCCACTATATTCCCAATATAGTATCAAATTTTAACAAAGGATGAATTATCGGATCTGTTGGAAGAATCTCCCAGAAATGATAACCAAATAAGATTACAACACTTGGGTTATGATTATTACACTACTATGTGTTTTCATATATATCAATACATATAATTAACATGAATGAAATTAATTAGTTATAAAAAAATAAAGGATGTAAAGGATTATGTAGAACCTGAATCAAATAAAACATTAACCATTCTTGAGTAAATAATAACTACAAATTTCAACACTTCATTTTCATACTCCACCACAGTGGTGGTGATGGAGTAAGATTTACCTTTATTTATTATGTTAGATGGTTCTTGATGTTTATACACATTAAAGAAACTTTTTTCTACACTAGATTAAATAATGGACATGTTCTTTATAGTTTAATTATTGAACTATATTTTGTGCATTGGAAAGTGAATTACTTTACTTTATCATATTGGTTGGATTTTTTTAGGTATCTTTGATATTAATGAAATTTATTGCTTTTTCTTCCACACTTGATGAATTTCCTCATCCCATTATGGAAATTTACATGGTTTTTTATTCCCACACGTTTGATATATGGGTGGTTAGATCTTATTGAATCATTTATCATTTGATTATATAGATTTAAATTCTATATTTTATTTCTTTTCTCCATGTACATGGGATTATTTTATAAAATATATCTATACTTGTGGAGGGCACAAATCCACTTATTTATAACACCCAAAAGATCAATAAGCTAGATCTATTTAGATATGTGATTTTAAACCACTAAAGAATCTATATATTTTTATAATAATTATTTTTAAAAATATTGAAGTATAACTTGTGGTAATTTTGAAAATTTCCTCATATGATGCAAAAAAAGCACTTACCTCTTTCTTAATATCTATAAATTCTCTCTCTATTTTTGTGTGAAGAGTTTTAGGGAAATACGTGTTATGAAATATTTTCATAAAGTCTTCAAACTCTATATCTTCAGTATAATTTTTTGGCTCTGTATTATTGATCAATGTCAACCATTAAAAAACTTCTCCTTCTAAATGGTTTAAAAAAGTGTAACTTTCTCCATATTCAAATAATTAAGCATGAAATAATATTTTTTACGAAATAGACCCATTTTCCGTAACAAGTTGATTGGTAGATCCACTAAATATTTGTTATCAATAGAGAACGAAAAGTCCCAATACATAATTTATCCTTATTGGGTGATGTATAGCAATCCACATGGTTCATGTTATTATTCATAACCTGGGACAAGTGGTTATGTACCACCATGAGGTTTTGAAATCTGTATCCCATTGTATTAGGAATGTCATTTAGATAATCAATGAATTATCACTCACAAGGGTTATTATCCTAAAATCTCATGTTTACAATAATTTTATAAAATATAAAAGGATAGAATAAATAATAATTAATAAATCATGGATAAATAAAATATTACCATGTGTAAATTAATTATAGTGTCTTTACCAATGGGATCCCTAAGTTTACCACAAGTTATCCTTTACTAATGTAATTGATAAATAAGCTATGAATTTCTTGGATACTATATATAGTGATCCACGTGATTCATACATTATTATCACATAATTTTTATGATAAATTACATAACAGTAATATAATATAGATTTTAAAGTATTAGTGTCTTTGTAAAATTAGGTTCAAATTATATAATTACATATAAAATTTTATACATCATTTAAATCCATCAGTATAATCCTCCTAAAATCTTGTATAATTCGATTAATACAAGTAATTACCTACAGAATTACATAAATGAAATGGTGAGGTAAATTCATATTGAAGGGAGGAATAATAGGAAAGGTACATAAGAAATGAATCAATAAAGTACACGGTTGATCATAATTATCATCATCATATAATAAGAAGTTTTTTTATCATCATAATCATGAGGAAATAATTTAAAATTGATATGAAATATTGAACATGAATAATTATGAAACTTAATAACATCGTTTTTAAACCTCAAATTTATATTTTTGACAAATCTAGCATCATGTTCACACATAACATATGTGTACAAATCATTAGTTCATAAAATTTGATCAAATATAGAATCATGTTTACACACAATACACATAATTTCAGGAGATATATCACATTAACCAAATAATTGGAAGTATATATAATTTTTTTCCCACCCATCATATAATAATATTTTCCTAATATTTCATGCCACATGGAAAACAAATTTACTTAAATAATAAACATGATATAAAACCAGAAGAATAGAATTGGATCTAATGTGATTTCATAAAGAATATATCAAATAATATACATTGAGGTTTCTAAAATAGTAAGGGAAAATGTTATTTTGGTCCCAAAATAGTGTAAATATTAGATAAGATATCATATTTATTATATATAATAAGAATAAATAGAATAATAATCAATAAGAGATTTAAAAATAAAAGGAATTTATAAAAAAATATGAAGGTAACTAAGAATGAATTTCAATGAAGTAGAAACATGAATATCCCTATAAGAAAAATTGGGAATGAAAAGTAAAGTAATTTTTGAATAATTTTTTAGAATAATCACAGTGAAAGGATATAAGAAGAGAATATGGACCCAAAAGAAGGGTTGGGTTTGAGAGTCCCCTTACCATACCTTTCATTCTATTTCTTCACATTTACACCTTCTACATAATAAAAATTTATTCATTAAAATATGACCAATTTTTTTATTATATTCCTTTTTTTCATTGTTGATAAATTATAGTCATTGAAATTTATTTATAAATATTTCATTTGAAGAGAGAATGGATCAAATACATATTCATTTAAATTTTCTTATTTACATTTTGATATCTTGGTTTTTATTCATTATAATTTAGCTTTATTTAAAAAAATATAGAAGATTATGTGTTAAGATATATTTTTTAATATAATATATTTCATATATAAACCATTCATGCAACATTTGATTTGTAATTTATTGAGAATATTCTTATAGGAGGATGAAATTGTCCGTTAATGGCATATTTCAAAAGAGGGTGGAGGGATGGTATATATACTTTAAAGTAATTAGAAATGATCTAAAAAATAATAATAAATTTAATATTTTATATACATATAAATTCAATATTATATGAATGAATAAAATTAAAATATATTGTGAGAGTATAAAGAAGAAAAAGAAAAATGAAAATAGAGGATCACAGGATTACCTCTTCATTGATGATTTTAATTCAATGATATGGAAATAAAGATTCAAGGGATTAGGGTTGGATGAGACCAAAGCATCCCAAAAGTTATAAAGAGACTTAGAAGGAGGGAATTAGATAGATATTGGTCTTTAAGAAGTGTATGGGATGTCAATTTGTAAGGTAAGTGAGAGGGGGTATATATAATTTAAGCAAGGGGTATTATTGGGTTAAAATATTGAATAAAATATTATATCCAAAGTAAAACTTTAAATTGTGATATTATTGACATTATGTACTATATTTAATTAAAAATAATTTTTTGGGACTTTAAATCCATCTATACACCTAATTTATTTGTTTAAATAAAAGTAGAGATTAAAAATATTTTTTTAAAAGGAATACTTCCTATTTTTAGAATTTGAAAGATACTTTTTAGGTTTAAAATTTAATTTTATGCTTTTAAATTTTTTAATTTATATTATTAAATCATTTTTTATATAACAATTTATGAATTTATTATGCCATTATTACATCATTACTATGTTATAAAACATGTGATGTTTGAAAAACTATTTTTCTACAATTTGATTAAAAAGTTATGTTTTCAGTAAAATATAAAACATTATCCCTTAGGAAATTTCAACATGATGATTTAAAAAATGAAATTCATTTTATTAAAATAATTTTATACCATAGATAACTTTAATTATTAATATAAAAATTCTATGTTTTATAAAATACGTTAAAATTTAATTTTTCAAAAATTCACTTATACTTTCTTTGAGCTTCGAATCAGAATATTTAGTTTTTGGAATTTTAAAATTTATATTTACTTAATTTATTATTTTTAATTACTATTTTCATTTCTTTGTAAAATTTTATTTGTTAATTTGTTATTCTAATTGTTAGATTACAATTCATATGGTTAGGTAACTATACCAATGATCAATCTTACTATTACAACAACCATACATGTTATATATTTCTTCTTAATACCTCTTATTTTCATTATTAGTCATTTACATTAATTCCTATAAAGTTTATATATTATTCATTTTAAAAATTACTATTTCATTACTAATGTTTTATTTCTTTTTTTATTGTTTTTCATGGGTACGATAATTCTAGGACATCAAAATGATCCAATTTTTTCTATTCTAGTTATAAGGTCATAAAATATTATTTAAATTCTTATTATATAATAATATTTAAAATATTATCACATTTTATTTGAAAATTTGTAAATTAATTGTATTTTTTATTTAATAATGACTTTTATATTATTTGAACTAAAGAATAAGTACAAAATGTCACTCTTTTTTTTGATAACTCTAATATGTTTTTATGAAAGTTAAAATATTTTAAGAATGGATATAAATGGTTGTTTTGAATTTGAATAAATTATTTTTATTATATTAATTTAATTTAATTTTATTTATTAATGATGATATAATTATCTTGAAAAATTACACAACACTGTCACAAAACTTGTGCAAGCAGTAGAAAAAGCAAGTGAATTATTTTAATAAAATTAAAATAAATATTTTTGGTGTTATATGAATTTATTAGGAAATTATAATATATAAGCGATGTTTTAATATTTTTTATTCGAATTCTATTATTTTATTAATATTTTTAATGTCAAATGTTGTGAATTGTATTGAAAATAACCTTAAATAGTAGTTAATGTTTAAAAAATATTTCTAAATCATTAATAAATCATAAAAATATTAACTTAACTTAGTCGGATTGGAAATGGTTTATTATATCATGAATGATACATGTATTTTCTACAAGTTATTTTTCAAATTACTTAGATGACCCATAGAGATTATAAAAAGTATTACAATGGTTAAACATAAACAAGGTCAACGAGGGGGTTAAAACAAAAGTTAAGGTTTAAAATGAATCATAAACTTGTATAAATTTGATTGGTTGAATTTATTTTGACCTTATTATCTATATATTAAAAACTAAGGAACTTTTTATCCATTTTACACGAGTTGAACACAAAATATATATTAATATTTCATGTATTTACAAGATTTACACCCACCTCACTTATAAAAGGGAACCTCTCCTCCTCTCTTCCTCACACTATTGGAACCATTTATATCAAGAAATATCTACCCAAATCCATTACAAAAATTCATTCCCATGTCCTAAAGGTTCCATTCTCACCAAAATACCAACTTAAAAGACTTATGATGTAATCCAAATAAGGTTCTCTAAAGAATAATAATTAAAGAATGTACATGGTGAGTCTGGCTTAAGGTAAAGGATTTCTCATCACAATTTCCTTTCACGAGACACATTCCATAGTCACCACATGTTTTATTTTTTGTGGTGTATATAATTACTTATGGATATATTTTATCATTCATTTACTAAAATTTAATTGGTTTATAAATCCTTTCTAATTTACATCTTTTAAGGGTTGGTTGATTCAAAAGTTACTAAAGAGGTAAGATATTTTCGTTTAAAAACTTATTTTAATGTTTTACTTTCAGAATAATTCTCCTCTGTATCGGTGTTCATAAAATGTATCAATAATTTTATTATTTATGATTAAAATATTATTAAAGTTTATTTTCAACTACTTTTCAATTTCTTTATTAATGATTAAGATGAATCTTTTTAAAAAAAATTATACAAATTACTTTTTACTTTTACAAATGTGTGAAAAGAATGTTCTATTTCAATCTATTCTAAATGAGAATATTTCTCAATTTCATGACCATTATTTTCTTTGAAGATTCATTTATAAGTTTCAATAGTTGTTTTCAAGAAAATAATTTTCCGTAATACCCAATAAATTTTTATTTAAAATGTTATCAAAAGAAAAGGATATTTTTCTCATGTTTTTAAAGAAATGCTTAAATGTTATTTTAATGTTATTTTAATCCTTTTGAACATATTTTATGATTCTTATGCCTTACTGGGGATATAATCTAATGATTCTAACCACTATATTTCTATGGATGTATTATGATCATGTTTCTCTATTTATTGATTGGGGAAAATATTAATATTTAATTTTTTATTTTTTCAATATAAACATTCACATTGATTATGTGTTGTGTTTGTAACACCCCAAGATTTTATATGTATTTCCTTTGAAAAGAAATTGATGTATTTGATAACTTTTTTTATAAGAAACCCCAAGTCTAAATGAACCCGTGATATAGTGTAACTTTATAACCTAGCCAATGAATTGTTAATTATGAATAGGATTAAACAAAGTATTAAAAATATACAGATTGTTTTTCCTAAATTTTCAATTATTGATTAATTAATAATGAATAATCATTAAATTTTTAATGAGTTCATTTAATGATTAAAAAGCCTATATTTTGAAGAGATTTATTTTTCAACATGTTATGTATTTTTATCTAAAATGAAAATAAGTAACACTATTTAAAAAATATTTCTATGAAATATATTTATAATATATATGAAAAAATGAATAATCATTCATACATTAGTTATATAGTGGTCAATACTAAAGATAAAATCATTTAATGGTAAAAATAGTATTTTTCCTAAAATTATATTTATCTGCACAATTTTTTTACCCTAATAAATTAAAAAAATAATTTTTTATTTATGGTTTTAATTAATTTATAGATTAAATATTGACTAAAATATCAAAACATTAATTAATTTTTTTACTATGAAAGGAATGAAAGTAAAATCAGTTTCGTGCTTAAAAAGAATTTTTATAAACGAGTTTTCATTGTGTTTTATACAATTATTTAAAAATTAATTCCTACAACTTATATAAATTAAATTTTATAAAATAAATTCCATAATTGGAATTATAATTTTTAATTTTTAATGAGCCCAATTTCATTTTTTCCATAATTAATAGTAAACACAATAGAAATTTGGTACCACTATTACGGTTAAAACAGGTTTACCAGGACGTGTTAATCCAAGAGATAAGGGTAAGATTACCACAAAAACATCTGTAATTATTAATAAATAGATATATTTAAACCTTATATTATAATAACTTTGAATACATATCCATTTTTAAGCATTATACTTGAGAAATAAAATAATTATTCTTAAATCTTTTAAGTAATTCTTAGTGTGTCCTATCCCTCACTGATAAGAGGAAACCTCCTCTACACCCTTATTCAAAAAGTTTTAAACCCTTATCTAATCAAATAACTACCAAAATAATTTCATTATATCCATACCAGGGTTCTATAGGTTCTGGTTTTATCATAATATCATCCTTTCAAGGATTCATAGGTAAGCCAAAGGAGGTTTCTAAACGAATAATAATTACTATATATCTAGTACTTTCTATTTTATTTGTTATTCCACCTTATATAAAAAGATTTCATCCATTATAACATGATTAATCCAATATAATAAATATAATGAGATGTTATCATGATGATTTCACAAACTTTTTCTATATCTTTTCCAAAAATGGTAAATGAAAGTATTGCTAGTGCCTACTTCTGGACTACTATCTTCACATAGTTTTATGATTAATTTTACATCACTTACATGTGTTAATATTTATCATGATATATTTAATTAATATATATTATAAAATCATGATTGTATAACGATAAGATATTATTTATATTTTTTTCCTTCTTTTTGTTAGAAAATGAAAACAACATTCATAGATATGTATGAACTACCATCTCCATGAACTGTGTAATTAATTTTTCTATCCATAAATTTTATAAAATTTATTAAATATTTATATAATGAATATATATTATATTTAAATAATTATTAAAATTTTGGAGCTGATGGAACCCTGAAAAAAGTAAAAGGACCATAACTTCTAAACTGAAACTTTCATGAAAAATGAAACAGTTTGCACCCAGAAATGATAATTTCAATAAATAAATAACAAGAAATGGGTGTTTAAATATTTTTAGTGGATCATATTTCATATTATAAGTATAAATATTGTTATATTATATAATTATAAAAAATATTAATTTATTATATTGGAATTTATCACACTTACGAAGTAAGTTATACTTAAGGTAATAGTTTTATATTACAATCTCATTTTTACTAGGATGGTTTATGATTAAATTTATGATGATGAAATTATATTATATATCAAAAAAATAATAAATTTTATTATTTTATTTTTATTTGTTTTTATTAAATGTTTTTTTATTTTTATCTTATTATATACTCAAGATGATGAAATAAAATTTTGTTTAAAAAAACTAACTTTATCTCTCTCTTTAGTCAAGAATATTTTTTATATGTCAATATTTTATATAAAATGATTCCAAGAATATTTTTTATTTTCTAAAATTTTTTATTAAATTAATTTTTATCCATGTTTTACTTTTTATATAATGGTTTAAAATGAATCTTATTTCTATTTTTGAAATGAGGCACTTTTTACCAAAGGTGTGAATGAAATCTTTGATTCAACATATACTGTATGGAATGATTTTACTATCATCATAGCCACTTCATTTTTTAAGGATAATTTAAAAGTTTATATTTTTGTTTTAGAATAAAATGTTTTCCATAATATTTTGGAAAATTTTAGATTTAAAATTAGTGATTTCAAAATCAAAAGTTTATTTTTCTCAATAAATATTACAGTGATCATTAAAGGAATTTTAAATATATGATAGAATTATTTGATGTTACTCCTGATTCAATTGAAATATAATCATATGAAAATGTCTTTATGATTTATTGGAAGTTTTATAATTGTGATGATGAAATATTGTTAAAACCTATTTTATTTTTTCTTGGCTATTCTATGATGAAATGATAAATGTTTTCAAAATCATGTGGAATATATATGAATGGATTATGATTATGTGATAATTGGGACTATTATATACCTGAAATTTATTAGGCAACAATTTATGTTTTATGATCTCAAATGTTAGAAGGGAGGTTACCCCTATCTTAAAATATGGTATATGTGTGGTTATACCAAGCCCGACAAGGATATATAAGAGTTTATCACATTCCCAAAGCAGGTATACAGGTGGTTAGACCAATCCTAACTTGTGAGGAATGTATTGGTGGGTATCTTTGATAATATATTTATATTATTATTATCATTCCACACTTTATTCCACTCTTTTATGACATGATCTTATGCTAGTTTTATTCCCTCATGGATAATTTTCTATGATTAATTTATGATTCATGTATTATGAACTAGAAATATTTATTCCATGACTCATGATTATGATCTATGAAATACTATGTATGATTATAAAATGTTAAACTCATGTTCTCATACCCTTAAGCTCATGTTATGGTTAAATAATCATTGATATCTCTCTTTTTTTCCATTACTGAGCATCTTATCTCACCCTTTATTATATTTCCATTTCCCCAATATATAATGAAATGTTTTAAGTATGACATATATAAGAAGGGTACTAGTTATGAAGAACTACATGGGAGATGATCTTGATATTTTATATACCTATTATTTATTTATCTATGTTCCCAAATACAATAAACCTTTAGGGTTATATCATGAGTCATAATGATATATATTGAATATTCATCTAATAATATATAATATATATATATATATATATGAAATGTTTGGCTTATATTAGTTTTTATTAAATAAAGGTTTTTATTTTTTTGTTAATTAGGATGAGAGTCCTTAGGATAAGTCTAAGTATAATATAATATCATAAGTTATGGTAAATAAATAATTGTTGTTTTCTTAGAAAATATATCTATTTCTAAATGATAGAAAGTGTATGAAGCTGTGACACTGATGAACATAGGGGTAGCAACTTTTAATGGAGAGTATTGGGTATTAACTTGATCATTATTGGTGCATGATGAGTGGGCCTAAGTCTGTCTACCTCGATAGACACTCCTACGGGATATGCTTGGGTTAATTCACATTATCATTATGAAACTCTTTAAATTATTTTAATTGATAATGAAAAAGGATGAAATAGGTTAAACCTAAGGTGTTATATATTGAAAATATTATTTCTTGATTTATAAATACTAAAAATGATTTTCATGATTATATGGTTTCTCATCATTATTATTATTTCTCATACTATGATTTTTGGTTTTAGTTAATGTTTAAAACTTGAAGGGACCATGTTAACATTTAATGTGTTAGAAAATGGAATGATTTTCTACTTGAGAAACAAAATTTTATGGTATATAGAAAAAAATCTTATTGCTATTATTACAAAACTTTATAAATCCATGAATCATGAGGACATTCAAAATGTGAAGGGGGAAAATGTTATGTTGTGTCCTTCATGAGGATACATCCACCTTATTTTAGTGGGTATACTTATCTACTAATTTCTAAGCAGTGGATTAATACCATAGAATATATATTTTACATTATCCTATTTTTAGAGCATGAATAAGTTTTTTTTTATATTTATCCTTTGGAAGGTTAAGTAGATCGATGGTGGACTATTTTCAAGAACATGGGGTAACATTAAGAAATTGATTTTATAGAGTGGGGTGATTTTGAAAGATTATTTTTCAATAAATAATTTTATTTTATTCTTCAAACAAAAATGTATAAGGAATTACTTGAGCTAAAGTATAAATATGATGAATCCATTAGTACCTTTTAGGAAAATTTTACAAGACTTTTGAGGTATAATTCTTGTATTATAATCCAACTTGAATTTAAGACTGATTGATTCTTCAATGGACTAAAACTAAGTCTATAAATGGTGTTATCCATAAGTTACTTTAGTTTTTGAATAATTCATTAGATGTGATCTTAAGGTAGAATTGGAGATCCAAGTTACCCATATATCTCATAGTTTTGATAAAATATAAGATAAAATTAAGATAAATTATAATAATAAAAACCATGAAGGGAAGAAGATGATACATCCTTTATACTAGAAGTATTGAATGAAAAATTAATGAAATTGTCTTAAGGGGACTAGTAAATGAATTAAGTGTGGAAAGGAAGGTCATCAGGTAATCGAATGTCGAAGTGATGGGAAGAAGTTAGAAAATGATGTGAATAAAGATAGATATCTAAAAAATGAACCACCTACACTCGAGTGTTCCAAATTCATAGAGTATGGGTATTATACTAATAGGCGCTTGAATATGAGGGTTAATGATGGTGATCAATTTCAAAAAACTATTAATCCAAAATAAAAATATAAATCTCATTTGATAACCATTGCTGATGTGGGTATGATAATGAAGTGGGGAAAGGTATTCTTACCATCTACTCTCGAACCACCAATGTATTATTTCATTCTGGATATACCCACTCTTTTATATCTGATGAATTTTCTAAGTGTATCAAATTATCACCTCAATGATAATATGTTTAATTATTAGTGAAAAATCCTAATGGTATAATGATCACAACTCAAGTCTACATCTCCTTTATGATATAATTTTTTAGAAATGCACTTTAGGGAAATATCATTATTCTCCCTCTAGTTGAATTTGATGTTATTTTGGGTATGTAATGGCTTTGTTTATTTATATACCATACTAATTATTGAGTAATGGAATTAATATTTAATATTATAAACCAACCTATTATTTTTTAGTAGTGTGGGGATGAATACAATATTTTGATGGAAATTACTTCCATTTTATGGGAATTGATTCATGTATAATGGGGGTATTTATCTTATATGGCTGGGAAGAAACTCAACATTGATGATATCCCTATTTTATAGTAGTTTATTAATGTCTTTATGGAATATTTTCCTAGCCTTCCTATGAATTGTGAGGTTAATTTTTCAATAAAACTCATACCTGGTGCTACACTTATTTCAAGGAATCTATATAGAATAGACTTGATTGATTTATAGGAATTGAAGAAGAAAAAACATAAAAATATTGATAATGGATTCATTCATCCAAGTACATCTCCATGGGTATCATCTATTCTATTTTCTAAAAATGAATATGGGTCAATGCGACTCTATATTGATTATCAAGAACATAACAACATCACAATCAGGAATAATTATCCCTTTCCCTATATTAATTTTTTGTTCGATCAATTACGAGGAGCTCAATTTGTTTCCAAGATAGATCATCAATCTATATATTATCAATAATGGTTTAAGAGTGAAAACATACCCAAGGAAACATTCTATACAAGTTATGGATGCTATGAATTTATAGTGATGTCATTTGGTCTTACTAATTCCCCCACTATCTTTATTGATTTAATAAATAATGTCTTTAGAGATTACCTTGATCAGTGTGTGGTAGTATTTATAAAAGACATTATTATATATTACAAGATTAAGTAAGGGTATAAATATCACTTGAGGATTGAATTAAATACCCTAAGAAAGGATAATTTGTATATAAAACTCACCAAGTGTGAATTTTTTCTAAGGAATGTTTCATTTTTGGGTTATATAATCTCAAGCGATGAATTATAGGTGGCCAATAAAAGACATAAGTTATTGAACATTGTTCTTGACCAATCACTTTGACTAAGATCTTTAGTTTTCTTGAATTATATGGATATTATCAATTCTTTGTGAAGAATTAATCATAGTTATATAATTCAATCACCATGTTAACACATAAGGGAGTCAAGTTCTTTTGGACTGATGAATGAGAATAATATTTCAAGGAAGTGAAGGGAAGGTTGGCCAGTGCACCTATTCTCACACCATCCTGTAGTTGATAAGTGTTTAGGATTCTTTTATGAATTTAATAAGAGAATATGATGTGTTATTATGAATAATGATACGGTGATAACTTATTACTCATACCAATTGATGGTTCATAAGAATAATTACCCAAATCATGACCTAGTTTTAGCAGTGGTAATATTGTCATTAAGATTATAGAGGCATTATCTTTATAGATGAAGGTGTATCATATATACTAATCATAAAATTTTAATGTATTCATTCACATATAAAGAGTTGAATATGATCAAGAGAATATTATTGGATTTGATTAAAGATTATTATTATTAAATAGATTACCACCCTAGGAAATTAAACAAGGTGGTTAATGATATAAGTTGAAAAGATCATGATATATTATCTATGGGGATCACAAATGATCATATATTTATGAATTTTAAAATGATAGACCTTGAAATATAGAATGGGAGAAATTGTATCTTTCTCAAATGAGTGTTCAACTATCTATCCATGTGAATATTAATGAAGCGCAAAAGGAAGACATAAAGCTACAAAAGAAGGTGAGAAATATTCTAGAGTTCAACCTGTATTGTGATGGAATGACAAGGTTTAGGAATTGAGTACGTTTTTCATAAATAGAAGACATAAAGAATTAATTATTGGAATAATATCATATCTCATCATTCTTTATTCATCATGGGAGTATGAAGATGTATAAAGATCAGAAAGAGTATTTCTAGTAGGAAAACATGAATAGAGGTATTATGTAGTATGTTTCTCAGTGCTTGATATGTCAGTAAGTTAAGGCTGACATACATATTTATAAGGGGATGTTATAACCATGGTTTTTTTCATCATACTCCATAAAACATCTAAAGGCCATAATGATATTTGGATTGAATTTTATCAACTTAAGAATTCAGAACACTTAATTTCTATTAGAGAGTATTTTTCTCTTGATAATATAATATATATATATGTATTATAGAAGTTGAATGGTTGTGTGGAGTAACATATTCTATTGTATCAGAATAATATCTGAGGCTTACATCTATGTTTTGGAGAATTCTTCAGTAAGAGTTGTATATAGAGTTGTGTTCTAGACTTTCTCATCATCCTAAAAAAGATGGCTAGTTTGAGTAGACTATTAAAACCCTATAGGATATGTTTAGGCCATGTTCTCTGGATCATAAAGGTAGTTTAGATCAACACCTTACTATTTTCAAAATCTCTTATAAAAATATCTTTCACTTAATAATTATGATGGATCCTTATGAATCCTCATATGGAAAGATGTATATAACTCAAATGTTCTGGGATGATGCAATGAAATGACCCATTGGGGCCTTCCTGGTCGACATAAGGTTGAGCCGTCACAAACCCAAGACATCCTCCAATAGGTCAAGTGCAAGTGAAAAGCTTTGAGAAATCATAGCATAAATGGGAGGCCTTTTCCTAGTGTACCTATACACATGAACCCAACCATATCCATGAAATATTACAAAGGTATAATAATAAAAGACAATAACATATAGAGTAAACCATTCATGAAATACCTATATGGAATAAATTAGAGTATGATAAAATACAACTAATTTTTAAAGGGGAAAAATAAATTCCCAACCAAAAATTAAGTCCCAACTTGAAAATAAATAAAGTAGAAAATAGTTAGAAGAGCTCGACTCCTGATCTCCAAGACCGACCACTATATGCAGCCTATGCACCTGATTATCCATATGCTCCACTAATATCATCACTGATATGTTTTTCATATACATAAGAAATGACACATGCAGGTATGCATAGGTGAGTATAGATATATCAAGTAGTACTCCATGAAAACCAAAGAGGTCCCACACCTCTCCACTACTCCATAGCCCAAGGGGATGAAATCTATAATAGAAAGAGGACTCACTGTATAGTAAATTAGGGAGATTCCACTTAGTATATAGAGGAATTTTACCCTCGTTCACTAAGGGGATGCCACTCAGTGGATATATATAGGATCCACGCCCTGGTTTGTTAGGGGGATTCAACTCAATATATAGATAAAGGACATACACCTTGGTATGTGAGTGGTATGCCACTCAAATCATAGAGGACCCACACCCAAGTATGATATAGGGGTTCCACTAAATAGATTTTGATTAACAATCCACACCCTATTGCACCATGGGGGTTCCACTTTGTGGGTATAGGACCCATGACCTAGTATGTTAGGGGGGTAAAACTCAAAGGGTAGAGAAACCATGACCTAATACATCAATCAGGTCCACTAAACTAGTGCAAGAATTATGGGGGACCTGCAACCAAGTATTATAGGGGGTTTCCAACCCCGTACTCTCTCAATGATGATCCTCCCTAATCACTATCATCATCAATCATCACCTAAAGAAGTTTCTTTCTAAATAAATTCCACATAATATCTAAAAATACAATAGGGAACCATCACGTTATATGTAAAAAACTTCTCAAGATATGTTAATCGTGGGATAAAATTTTAGTCCAGATGAAAGATATATGCAAGGTGGAAGTTTCTCATAGGGCCACACAGTGTGTATAGGGTCCACACAGTGTCTGGTCCCACTCTTTTGTCTAGTTTTGTCCTCCTATGGACATGGAACAAAATCTATATCACCATACACAACATGTAAGTGGGAAAACACATCATGTCCCAACAACCTAGGGCATTCCAATGTGTTCATGGTTATTCCCATGTTCGTTAAGTCATGCCTATGTACTTGACCATGTACCTATTCATGCACGAATACCATCCCATGCCTGTATACTCACAGAGTACATGACATGACCCTAAAAAAGGGTATTGGGCATCTTTGAGATAGAACATGTCTAGGCCACCTTAGGATGGTCACACAGTGTGTATAACCATCCACCCAATGTGTAATACTTATCTTCCCCAAAACCATAGCACCGAAGTTTGGGGGAATATATGGCTTGTGTTCATAGACTAAACACTATGTATTTGAGTTTTCCATAGAAAACCAAGTTCCTTCACACATTATCACCACATTTCCTCCACAAAAAATCCTACAAGGGAGTGGATGTTGGTCTTCTCACACCTAATCAATTTTCAGTTGTTGAATTCCAGCCACCCATACAATCGTGGGGCTTCATATCCATGATACACCATTAAATCTACCAGAGGAAATAAAATATGGTCTTTGATTCATGGTTCCATCACCCAAAATCCACGAAACTTCCTAATATGTCTGTTAATTGATAAATCATTCATCTTTCTCAATAACTTAATGAATCTAGAGGTTTTATCACACTCAAACCCACCTCAATAATTGTTGAACCACAACCCTGTGGGCCAAAAATGAAGAACACGATGAAAGAAAAGGGGGAAATCATAATAACAAAGTGATCCATCATTGGAAAATCATTCTTGGATAGGATCATATAAATGTAGTGATATCAAGGTGAAAAAGGGGTTTAATGGATCAATTATACAACAAGGCAGCAAGGCTCATGTGAAGGAATAAATAAATCATAGATCAAAATTAGATAATTTATCCAAGTTAAATCATTTAACAAATTGGGAGAAACCCATAATTTATGAGAACTACCTCAATTATGGATCAATTGTTGGTGAAGAATTCATTATCCAGCGATGGAGAAGACTTCATGCATTTGATGCCTCTCGATCAACCTCATTCTGATCACCATTCAACATCTGAGGTCAATCAGCTAACAAAGAAATATCTCTTAATCCTCTTAGATCTAGAAAGTGTTAGGTAGATAACCCTAGAAAATTATCATAATGACGTGTTTATAGAGGTAGAATTAGGTTATGTTTAATAAATTAATTAATTAGTTCACTTAACGCACCCACTGACAACTGTCTCAGTTGATCTTATGATGCTGAGAAACCCGAGGTCAGACCTAGGGTAATCCCCAGGTTCTAGCTTCAACCATGGTATCAAATTTCTGATATGAGGCTCTTCTGAGGAGATATTCTATTATTTATTTAAAAATGTGGGCATGTGACATTAATATATATAATTTTTTTATAATTTCAATTTCAGGCACAGCGACCCTTAAAACATCTCACTACATTAGTTACTAGATCAAAAAATATTTCTTAATATATTTCAATTTCTATATTTCAATGTCTTACATAGAAAAAAATAGTTTTAATACATTATTCCCCAATTCAAGACTGTTCACACCCAAAAATCACAATATAAAGAAACATGTGGAGATACTGAGCCCACATCTAGATCTGCCACTCCCAAGATCTCTCTTGCATGCTCCCATTATACTACAATAAACGAACCAAGGGAATGGTTCATCTTTAAAATATCATTTTTTCAATACATTATCACCACCGAGTAATTCATGAAGCTAGCTCTATCCTAGATGTCTATCTCACCCCAGCCATTTAGTTTCATAGGATTATGCACGTATCTCCTCAATTGAGACACATGGAAGTCTTCATGAACCCACTCCAACTATGGGGGTAAGGATAGTTAGTAAGAAACCTCACCAACCCTATGTAGGATCTCGAAAGGAATGATGGATCTGAAGGATAGATTTTATCCTTATATAAAACTCCACAATTCTCATCTTGGGGAGACTTTAAGATGTTATCCATGCTCGAACTCCAAGGACATATGATGTCGATATATGTAATATTTATGTTGGTTATGGGTTGTCCTTATACACTTACAGATTGCTTGAACTTTCTCCATCATCTCCTATACCATCTCTATCCAAAAATATATGCCTCACCAATCTTAGTCCAACACAAGGGTGTCCTTCAAGGTCTCCCATATAAGGACTTGAAAGGTTCCTTGCTAATCATAGATTGATATCTATAATTATAAGAAATATCTACCAATGGAAATTGATCCTACCAACTCTAGAAAAAGCCCAAAATAAAAACTATCAGTATATCCTACAACACTTGGATTGTGAACTCATTCTTCCCATCTATATATGGGTGAAATACAATATTCATTGTCAACTGGGTCTTGAATTCATCCTACATAACTCTCCACAATCATGACTCAAACCATGAATCATAGCCAGAGACAATTATTAAGGGTACCCCATGGAGCCTAATGATACCCCATATGTAAAATTTCACTAGAATCTCCATGTAACACTACTCTATGATGGAAAGAAAGTGTACTGAATTCATGCGTCATTCAAAAATCACCCATATAGCATCGTAGTCTCTCACTATACATGGAATCCCTATCACAAAATTCATAGATATTTCATCCCATTTAAGCTAAAATATCTCAAGATTATATTTCAAACCAACAAAAACATGGTTCTCATCCTTCACCTGGTAACATGTGAGACACCAAGAGATGAAATCAGCTATGTTATGCCTCATGCCGTCCCACCAAAACTGCTGCTAAAGTTCATTGTATAATTTTTCCACTTCAAGATATACAACCATAGTGGAAGTGTGAAACTCCCTTATCAAATTATCTCACATAATGACCAAAACCACTATCTATCCTTGGAAAATAATGACATGTTCCACCCCTCCAGAAAATTCATTTGGTTAATCTCTTAAAGATATATAACCATGAAGAACCTCATAGTGAATGAATCCCAACTAAGCCTTCATCACATGTTGGAGAAGTGGAGGATTCAACACCATCAAATGTTGATAATATGCACCCCTATCCTCCACCAGGGTTAGTTATAAGGAATTAAAATTCTCAAACAAATACTCTACTAAATGAGAATGAGACTTACTACTAAGGGAAATTCCACCACATTGCCCTTACCAGAAGTACAAAATATCTCAAAGTCATAGTCCTATAAGTAATCTAACCAACAACTCTATCTCAGGTTCAGATCTCTCTATTTCAAGATATACTTGAAACTATGATGGTATGTCTAAACAAAAAATTTCCCTCCCAAAATATAGTGCCTCTACATATTTTGAGTAAAGAATACAATTTCCAACTCTAGGTCATGTGTGTTGTTATTCTGATCATGCGGTATCAACTGCCTCAGATCACATGCAATCACTACCTTCCACTACATTAGTATGCAACCAAGCCCATATCTAAAGGAATTTCAATACACAATATTCTACACACCCTCATATTGTAGTCTCAACATAGGGACACTAGTAAACCTCGACCTCAACTGATTAAAGGCTATGTGAAACTACTTTGTCTTGGTAAACGACTGCCCTTTCCATGTCAAGAAAGTCAAAGGGGTTACAATCTTAGAGAATTATTCCACAACCCTTCTATAAATCCCCTCCAAGCTAATAACACTATTCAACTCTAACAAACTCTTGGTTAACTCCCAAGAAATAACTGCATTAGTATTTTTTAGGTATGCATCTGATCCATGATTGAAAATGACATTCCCCATAAATTTAAACTTTCATATCTAGAAATGGAACTTAGATAGATTATCACAATTCTGGTTCTCACATATTAAGTCTAATACCATTTTGATTTTTTCTTCATGATCATTATATAATGTAGAGTAAATGAGCATGTCATTAAGAAATATAACCACAAATCGGTCCTAGTATTTCTAAATTACATGATTTATCAAATCCATAAACAGATTTGGGGTATTCTTCACACAAAAAGAAATTAATAAGAAATCATAGTGTCCATATTGGCATCCAAATGTCATTTTCAGAATATCATCCTTGTAAACCCTCAAATGGTGGTAGTGAGACCTAATATTGATATTCAATAACCAACTCACACAACAGAAGTGATCAAAGTGGTTCTCAATCCTTGGAAAAGGTAATTTTTCTTTATTGTTACCTGGTTAAATAAATAATGATCAACACAAAGCTTCAAGCTCTCATCCAAATTTTTCATGAACAAAACTAGAGCTACCTAGGGGGACACAACGAGTCTAATAAAACCCTTCTCTCGAAGGTCCTACGACAATGCCCCCAGCTCCCATATCTTGGTAGGGTCCATCCATTAGTATAAAAAGTATTTATCACATTAGCCTTATCACATTTATTATTCATTACCAATATAAAAATGAATTTATATGTATTTATCACATTATTTATTCTATACATGACATGATAAAGTGATTTACATGATTTTTCATGTCGGTTATTATTTGATAAATGTGAAAAATCAGGGTATGGTGCTTTATCATGTCAATTTTATAACAATCGATGTGTTAAATAATGTTACTCTCCTTTATCAAATCAGTTAGACAATAAATTACATGATAAAGAAATGTAGGTCAGTTATATGACAACCGACATGAAAAACATTCTTTAACACATTAGTTATTATATAAATGATGTCATATATTATTTAAAATTTTATTAATTATTGGTTTAAATCATTTATGTGTTGTTCTATCTCAAAAAATATGACTCATTTCTCTCACATGGAAGCCCTAATCCATGCTTCTTTGATCCGGTGGACTCAAATATTAGTTTTCTGTCTTTATAGATCCTCGGGTCTCATTAGCCTCACTATTGAAAATATGATCTTCCCCACTCTTAGGTAATAATAACACATCAATCCTCTCTTTCAACCTTTCAATGGAGATGAATCCCTATCATTTATTTTTTTATTCCTTTCACTCAAATCTTGAATGAATATCTTCTTAAAACCACATATTTCATTGGTCCCATCATTGCGTGTTTAGATATTAATCTTCTCTTCTCAAATATCACATTACTATCTTTATATAACATTATTATTCATTTATTTAAGTTAAATAGTGTGTGGATTGAATTATATCTTAATTTTGTGCTGTTTATTTTAAATGGAAAGGCATTTTTACTGAATTATTTCACAGATGTTTATAAATCATCCCATCATAAATTTTTGCATTGAATCTAAAAATGATGCTTATTTAGATGATGTTTGTGAATCATTAATTATTTATGCATACATTTCCATGTATATGGGTAAGTTTCACATAGGGTTAAAAACTTATTAGTGAATTAGTAATCTTAAAATATAATATATACATACATTGAAATTTTCATACAATTCAATATACAATATCATATAACTTGTGTATATGCATATCGACACATTTATTTTGATGTAAGAATATTATTACCTTTACAAATAATATATTAAATATGAAGCATACATATTATGAGTTACTATCAATATAATGTTGAAATTATTAGTGAATACATAATAGAAACTATCAATTGGTTCCTTTACATATCATGTTATATTCTGGTTGATATGTTTTCATGTAATTGCACAAACATCACATGGTATTTACACTAAAATCATTTTCACCCCATAATTTTGGATTTTTATTGTATTAAATGAATTAGACTATAATATTTAAAATGTGGGTTATTATTGTGTTACATTCAAATAAAACATGTTTTCATAGAATACATTGTACACAATATTATTTGAATAGTTTTCATAATACACTAGAAACAAATAATATAAAATATTAATTCTTTATATATATTTATGATTACCTCATTATAAATTCATCAATGTGTTTTCTGAACTCTATTATATGATTATATTATAGTATGGAATAATGTTTCAACTAATAATTGTTTGATATTTCATAAAACAAATTCTTATAAAATTCGATGATAAAGATACAAATCAAAATAAAAAATGCACACTTGATTTGGATTCTATTCAATAATATTCAATTTCAAGATTTATCCAATTTAATTCAAAATAAAATGATAAATGAGATAATTATTTAACTATATTTTCTATTTTAAATTACTTCAATTCATATATTTTTATGATTTACCATTTATATTTTAAATTTTATTCCATTATTTTCTAGAATTTATAAATATACTTTTCAAGTATGCTTATATTTGTTTAATATTTAAAAATTATTGTACTTTAAAATAATGTAATATTCGATATAAATTTAACACTAGTTTAACTTGACAAGATATATATTTTTGACATTTTTTAAAAATAACAATGAGTCGAAGTTGGATTACAACACTTTGAATAAGTGATGAATATGTGAAAGATGTTGATGCTTTTTTAAAATTTACTAAATGAAATGTTCCAAAAAAATGTTTTTTTATCCATGTTTGAAATGTATAAATATGAATAATTTGAAAATAATGGAGACCAAATATCATTTAATTTGTCATCATTATAATTTGAGTTACACCCCTTGTATTTGGCATGGTGAAACTAGGTAGAATTTCAAATCTCATTAGTATGCTGCTTTGCAAGATGATAAGTCTGATAAAATTAAATAAATGATTTGTGATATTAAAGTAGTGGAAATTTATAAAGAATAAAAAATTGAGTGTTTATATGGAGATTCTAAAAAACTATTATATCCATGTTTTATGGAATTTATGGTTTTTTTGATTGTGTTAAGATTGATTAAATTGAAGGAGAAACATGGATAGAGTGACAAGAGTTTTAAATAGTTTCTATGATTATTGAAATATATTCTTCCTAAAGATAATGAAATTCCATATTCATATTATAAAGAAAATAAAATACTATAAATTATGGGATTAGGCTAAAAAAATACATATATTATTGAATGAATTTGTTTTATATAGGATGGAATACAAATTTCTTTTAGGGTGTCCAAAATGTGGGACATCATCCTATAAGTTAAAAGAAAAATAAAAGCTGATTTTGTAGTTATATATACCCCTGCCAATGAATTTTGGTATCTTCCTATAATTCCTCATTCGAGAAATTTATTTTGAAATTCACAAGATGCAAAAAGATTAAGATGGTATGCAGATGAGTGGATATGTGATGGAAAATTAAAGCATCTAGTTTATTTTCCACAATGTAAGAAAATTGATCACCAGTTTACTATATTTGGAAATGAAGTTATAAATCTCATACTTGGATTGTGCATGGATAGAATAAATCCATATCAAATCCTTAATAGAACACATAGTTCATTGAATTTTTTATTGGTAATTTACAACTTATCTCCTAAATTTTGTATGAAGTGAAAATATTTCATGTTGAGTTTAATGACCTCTACACCAAAACATCCTAGTAATGATATTAATGTTTTATTATCACCATTAATTGACAGTTTGAAATTGTCATGAGAGGAAGGAATAAGGGTGTTTGATTCATATAAAATGGAATTTTTTCAACTACATACAATGTTAATGTTCACTATAAATGAATTACCACCATATAGAAATTTTCTTGGATATAGTGTTAAAGGGCATAAATCTTGTCTAATTTGTGAACAATAGACTTCATATTATCAACTGCATCATGGGATAAAAAGATATGCTGGAAAAATCAAAATTGTTTTTCTATTGATCAGTCTTATAGAATATTAAAAAAGGACTTCAACAGATCATAAGAATTTTATATTTCTAAAAAACCTTTATCCATTGATCAATATTTTGAGAGGGTGCAAAAAATTGATGTGGAGATCAGAAAGACAAATAAATATAGTAATGATATAAATATTTGGAAGAAATGGTCAATATTTTTTGAGCTACCATATTGAAGATATCGTGAGGTCAAACATAACATTGATCCCATTAATGCAGAGAATAATATTTATGACATATTGATTAGAACATTATTATATATGAAAATAAATACTAAATATGGTTTGAATGAAATATTGTACTTACTCTCAATAAGAATAAGTTTAGAGTTGTATCCCACTCTATATGAAAAGTAAACATTCATGACCCCTGATTTTCATACATTATTCAAGAGGGAGAAATTTATATATTTTTAATTTCTTTATGATATCAAATTTCCATAGGGTTATTATTCAAATGTAAAAACTTTTGTGTCTTTAAAGGATTTATAGTTGATAGGTATAACATCTCATGATTATCACATCATGATGAAATAGCTCCTACAAATTTCATTGCACGGAATATTTCCCATCCATGTCAGAATGACTATCATGAATATGTGTCATTTCTCAATTCAATTTGTAATAAGGTGATTTATTTGAATTATTTTAACACTTTGGAGAAATAAATGGTTTTTATAATTTAAAAATTGAAAATGTATTTTCCTCCACATTTTTTTGAAATCAGGGTGCATTTAGTGTTTTACTTGGCGTGAGAACTAAATATTTACAAACTTGTATATCTGTGTTGGATGTGTCCTTTTGAAAGGAATATGAAGATATTGAAGGGGTATGTTAAGAATCCATATCGACCTGAAGCATCCATTGTTGAGCTGTATATTTTTGAGGAGCATACAGAGTTTTCTACAAGCTATTTTTCTGTAGTGGAGCACATCGGCTTGTATACATCTCTCCATGAATGATTTAATTATGGGGAAAAGGGGATATATGGAATGAAAGTAAAATCATTTATAGGTGAATATATAAATAAGGTACATTTATACATCTTGAATGACATATATTATTCTCATGCATATATAGAATTTCATATTAATATGTTGAAACAATGTTATCCAAAGAATAAAGATATGGGGATTTTCAATGAGCATGAAATTTTATTTCATGGTTTGAAGATACCATGATTAGTAGATTAGATGCGTCAAAAACATTGAGATGGTAAGTGTGTTGGGACCAAGTTGATGGAAAAGGTTTTTGGAAGCTTAAGGATGTTTTTTTACAAGTTTGTTGTCTTTTATTGTTAAATAATATAAGTCAACTAATTTTGTAAAATTTGAAAATCCGACACACAATTTGTTTTAAGAGAAATCAGACTCACTTTGTTTAAGAAATTCTATCTAATCGAGAAGAAGCGGTTAGGAAGAAAAGATTCTGATCAGACTCACCTCGGGTTCAGAATGGGTGAAGATGAAAATAAGGTACTAATTTCAATCAGATTTAGCATGGATCTGATACAAATGTGATGATGATTTACTAATTTGAATTTCACATAAATTATAATTTGATTGGAAAACCTATAATTCAATCTTGATGAAAGATATAGGGATTTAAATAGATATAGGCTAATCATACCCAGATTAATCAGATCTAGATGAAAAGAAAAAGGGTGATGAAAATCATAATCAGGTTGATCATACTCAGAATGATCGTATCCTAGACAATTGTACCCAGAAAGATCATAATCAGGACAATCATTCACATTCTAATTGTTTTGGGCCAATATTTTTATGAACAATCTTATTTTATGATTATTTGTAAAGAAATCTTGTTGTTGGAGTTTTGGGAAGTTGAAATACTTTTCATTGTACGTCTAGTGATGATGAATCTATTATCAAATGAATTCAAATTCATGAAGGAAGTCATGATACAAGCACAATTTGATGAAGGAAGTTTCTGAAGATGAATCTATTGAAAATGGTCCATTGTATTTGACATTCCATCATATTCAAGTGGAATTGTTTTCAATAAAGAACTATGGAAAAGGAATTGATCTAAAGTTGATGAAAATCGTAATGATATAGACTGATCAACAATGTATTCAACCATTTAAAAAGGGGTTGAATTACTTTTTTTCTTTTCAAATGAATCTATAAAATTATTAAAGAAAAGGGATGGATGTAGAGGAGGAGATTGAAATTAAAATGGTGTAGTTTTCTATAATTGGTACAAATTATTGTATTCAGTAATTGGAGTAAAGAATTGAAATTTTAATTGGCTTTTGAAAGCAAAGTTGAAGAAGAGATGTATGTTGAAGAAGGTTTAAGAATATTTGAGAAGAGTTGATGAAGTTATAAATTCATAGGAGATCTAAGAAAAATCTAGATTTGGGTGAATTTTTTTGAGCAGGAAGTATTTTGGGATTCCCTCCAAAACCTCTCATGGGAAACCTATAAATGGAAAAAAGTACATTGTACTTTTACTGACTGATGTGTTGTTCACAAGAGAAGAGAGAGAAGCACTAACTTTATAGGGAGAGAAGAAGTTTTCCATATTGATATTTTATTGAAGAAGTTTCTATGTAAAGAAATGAAAGGAGAAGAAAGAATATCATAACGTTGTATTTAGTTGATCATCATATTCAATGATAATCATATCCAGTGATCATCATATTTATCTTTCTGTTATATTCAGCTTTTCAATAGTATTCGGCTGATCATCATATCAAGCTAGATAATTAGATCAAATTTTCCGTATTGGGATTTTTGGATTGAGGAGGAATTTGGGAAGAATCATTCTGAAATTTTCATACTCAGAATAGAAGTTGTGCATATTTATCTCAACAATATTCTAGAAAATTTATATATTTTCTGTATTAGGAAGAATCAGACAGGGAAAATCGTACTGGGAAGAATGGTATTGGGAGAATTGTACTGGGAATAATCTGACTAAAAAAACTGTATTGGGAAAATCAGGCTGAATTTTCTATATAAAATTTATTTAAGTTCTTCCTATATTATGGGTAATAAATTGATTAATTTTTTTAAAATAAATACATTTGTGAAGTTGAAAAGAAGAATAGGTATCATGCTTCGTTACACAAATAATGTTTTACCCTATTTGTGCTAAGAGGGTGTACAAGCACTATTAGAACTGTTTACATAGTTCTACACAAGGGAAATGATATATCTTACTTGTTTTATTCCAAGGATTTATTTTTGGTGGGTTGTGTGTTATTGGATCATTTCCAAACCATACCAATAAAGTAGCTATTCTTATTGATTAGCGAACCTTCTAAATAATTTTGTTTCTTTGGATGTGTGTTTAAATTGTTTTCAGCAGGGAATGAAATCTTTAACAAGAGGCAAATATTATTTCAAGGAAACATAAACAAAAAAGTATCACTGATTCACCCCCCTCACCCTCTCATTGATACAATTATCCTGACTGGGCACTTATAAGTGGTTTCAGAGTGTAGGTTACCTTAACCTATTCTTTGCTGATAGAGAATTTGAATTGTGTGAAATGTAAAGGTATTCTGTTTTTCAATGGAAAAAATTATCATATCTAGAAATATATAATGTTTCTTTATGTTATGTCTATTTTTTATGATATTCTTGATGCTAATGGGTTTCCTTATATTTATTAAATCTCCTCTTACATCTGTTGATAAGAAGAATCTGGAGAATGATGGAAAATAAAAAATGTTATATTATTATCACTTTCTAAAAGTGAATTCCAAAGGGTGAAATGTGTTTCCATAACCAAAGCTATATGGGAGAAATTGAAAAACATATATAAAGGCAATAAAAAATTTAATAAGACCAAAATTCAAATTAGGATATTTTAGTTTGAATACTTGAATATGGGTGAGTATGAATATATTGGGGACTTCTTTACCATGGTAAATTACATTGTTAGTACTATCAGATGTCTTGGTGAAAAGTAAGATGATTCTATAGTTGTTGAAAATATTTTGAGAATCCTTACTAACAAGTTTTATTCAAAAGTTTCTTCAATAAAAGATAGAGATCCTGAAACATTTTCTCTTGATGACTTTCATAGCACTATCAGCAACTATTAAATTAGAATAGAAAAAGCTATGAAGAGCAATAAAAAGATTGATAGAGAAATTTCTATCAAGGATGTGAATAAAGATAAGTAAAATAATATTATTAATGAATATAATGTTGGTGAATTCGATTCTAAAAATGAGGTATGTTAATTTTTTGAAGATATCTTATCCTTGTTTTCTAAAAATTTTAGAAGAGGTATAAGGAAATATAAAGTGAAAATTCACTTGAAATGTTTTGAATATGGAGCCGTTGGGAATTTTGCGGCTAATTTTTCTCAAATAAAGAAATAATATGATAGTGATGAATAAGAAAGAAAACTGAGAAGATCATGGAATAAATAGGGAGATAAAAAAATTGTATTCTATAGGGAAAGAAAGAAAATTTTTCAAATCCAAAAGAATAAGTTTCTTATCTAAAGATAAAGAATAAGAAGGAAGTGATGATCAATATAAAAAATCTATTGAGTATGGTGTTGAAAATAATTTCATTGCAATAGTGAATAATAAATAATTCATAAGAAGTAGTTCTGAAGAAGAAGAAAATCAACTTGAACATCATTTTAAATAAGAGTTGAAAGAATGTCTAAGGAAGATTAGAAGGATTGAAAAGAAAAAAAAGTTGGAAGAATAATGTTCCTCAACAAGAAACCAATAATGTTTTGCTGATGAGAAATAATGTTTGGTAAAATAGAACAATGATTTTAAGAACTATATTGAGGAAGAAAATAATCGCAATGGTTATTTGGAAGTGAAGTTAAAGGAAAAAGAAGAAGAGTTGAAACTTTCCCAATAAAAACTTTCAAAAGATAAATAGAGAAATAAAAGTTTCAAAAACTCTACCTCTTATGTTGGTGAATATTCTCTAAAAGAGAAACATGAGAATGATCAACAAAATATATCTTCAATAGTTGAGAAGAAAGATGATTTTTTTTTGAAAATAAGAAAGCTTTGAAGGTTATGTATATGGACAAGACCACCAATGTTGGGAATTCAAAAGTCTCAAAGAATCTTGAGTTGAAAAATGTTTTGAAACATTATGATTCTGGAAAGGTTTCCAATACTCCTGGTTTTAATAAAACTAAAAATAAAAGGAAGTATATGATTGAAAATATAAAGGTTATTGGCCTAGAAAATAAAGACAATTAATTTTTTGAGAAATAGGGTTACAATTATGGTTGGTATGGAAGTTTTAGAGAAAAATAATCTTTCTATGGATACTTCTAGTATTGTGGTGCATTCTGACACATGGATAATATGTTTTGGTTGAACCAACAACATTATTATTACTCCATAGGTTATGAAAGCTAGACATTTAGGGTAAATTAATTACCTCAAGAGAAGAAGTCTGAAAAGTGTGTTTTAAAGAAACCTAATAAGGTTGGTGTAAAAATTTAGAATAGATTCCAACCATTGGAAACTATTTGTGAACGATGTGAAAAACTTGGACACCTTTCAAAAATATGTCTTGTTTTGTTACCATCTAAAAAAAGTTTCTTAACTCTCAAAATCCAAAGGTGAAGAAAGAAAAGGAAGAAGAAAAGGATCTTATTATTAAAACTGCATATAAAGATAAAAAAGGAGAATAAAATTGGATTCTTGATAGTGGGTGTTCTTATCATATGACATGATATTTGAAATTATTGTAGAATGTAAAATATTTTAAAAAATGAACAGTGACATTTGGTAGTGATGAATCCTTGAAAATAAAATGTGTTGGATCAATCATTGGAAAAGAAAAGATGAAAACTAAGAAAACTTTTTATGTTGATGGGATGAAACACAACATACTAAGTGTTTCACAATTATGTGATGAGGGAAACAAAGTTATCTTTTGGAAATATGGGTTTGTTGTGAAAAGTAAAGAAGATGAAAATTTTTTTGCAAGAGGCCAACGTAAAAAAAGAAAACTGTTTCAGGTTGGTAAAATACAAAACTCTTGTTACATGAGTATGGTGGAAGGGAATACATTGTGTCATAAAAGGATAAGACGCATGTGTTAAAGAAAAATGAGAAAATTGAAAAAGAGAGATAGTGGGTGAGAAATTTCTTATTTTACTAGAAAAAGATATTGGTGTTGCACTATTTATCAGAAAGAAAAGATTATGAATTCAGTGCATGAGAAAGTTGATAATTTTTCAAAACAATCCCTAGAGCTGATTCATTCTGATATTTTTCAGCCTATGAGAAAACAATCAACGAATTTAGATAAGTATTTCATCACTTTAATATATGGTTTTACTCTCATTACTTGTGTTATTTATATGAAACATAAGTTATATTCTTTGAAATTGTTGAAAAGTTTCAAAAGGAAAGATGAAAAAGGAATGTGAGTATTTAGTGAAGAAGTTGATAACCAACAATGGTGGTGAATATAAGAAGTGAATAGTTTTAAAGTTATCTAGAAGCATAAAATTAGGTATGAGTATATTTCCTTATACACACATTAACAAAATGGAGTTTCTCAAAGAAAGAATAGAAGTTTGGTGGAAATGGGAAGAATTATGTTACATGAACATGGTCTTTCTCATTGCTATTAAAGGCAAGCCATGAGTACTACTGTTTAAATTTAAAACCAATGTTTCTAAAGTCCAGGATTAGGTATGACTCCATATGAACTATTTTATAGAAAACATCCATTTTTGAAACACATAAGTGTAAGAACTTGTGTTTTCGTATGAGGTGTGGATGTAACACCCCGAGCTTCCATGATACGCTTCTCATTTAATAATGCAATAGCTTGCATTGTACGCAACTTCGAGTTCTAAAACACCGCGACTAATCAAAGTAGCCGTTATGAATAGTAATAACCACTTTTTAAAATTATAGAAATTTTATATTTCAAAATGGACTTCATTTTTGGATTCAGAATATCGAAATTAGCCTATGTTGAAATTTTGGTATTTTTCTGAGAACTTATAATTTTTTATGAATAGTGAAAAATACTTAAAAACAACTTTTTTAATCAAAATAATTTATAGTGATAAATTATACTGTTTAGTGGTTTTAAAGTATAATTGGAATATATTTTTACCATTTTATCCAATGGTGTTCATTAGAATTAATTTAACATTGAAATTGGACATAAACAATTGCCAATCTTTTGATATAAATTGTTTCTTAAAAACACGCTATTTGTTGTGACAGCGGGAATTAATTATAAAATTAATTAATGAAACTTATATGTTTGGAATTTTGTAAAATAGACATCATTTTTGAATTCGGAATATCAATTATATCTTAGGGTGAAATTTTGGCATTGTTCTGAAAAACTTCAATTTTTGATGAATAGTGAAACCACTAAGTGGTAGTTAAATAACTGTTTTTTCGTTTAAATGAAATATTACCACTTCTGTGATTTGATTTTCAAAAATATGACATACATGGTTGTCATTAAGAAGTAAAATGTGGTTCAATGAGATTAAAATAAATTTTTGGTGAACAGTAACTTTTAAATTCTTAATCGCGATTAGAGGTAATTAGTGTAGTTTAAGGTACAAATAATGTTTTAATAATATGAGATGAGCATGAAACCTGTCATACTCCTATTGGATGAGTCATGGCCGACCAAGACAACCCATGGGTCAACTTGGGGACCCCATGGAGCCACTTTAGTTGGAAAATGACATTAATATATATTTATTTAATGTTAAAATTAAATTGACACAAACATGAGTTATTTTACTAAAATAGTTTTTAAGTGGGGTTACACAAGTCCAACTTTTGATTATAAATATTCATTAGAAAGATAAAAAGATTTCCCACATCATAGTATTTTTTTTATAATTTTTAGACATTAAATAAATTAAATTATTTATGACATCATTATGATGCAGCGATGACCTCATTATTTAACGATTTTAATAAAATGAAAAGATAATGTAAAATACAAGGCTTACACTTGTCCAAAGACTATTGGATGGGTATATTTCGAACCCTTATCACCTTAGCCACGAATTATATAAGTGTGGGACCTTTAGAATCCGAAAAACATTGTGTAATAATGTAACATTTCAATCTTTCCAAAAGAGCCCCTCCTCTCCACTTATAAAAGGCCCCCACCTCTCCCACCTCATTTACACTTTCAAGCCATTTGGCTCAGCCAACCTCTGCCCAAATACTCTCCCAACTTCCCCATTTTACTCCTAGAAGCCTCACTTTGGGCAGAACTCTTCCCAAGGAAGCCTTTGGCTCAAATCAAAAAGAGTTACCCGATTTTGAGGTAATGTCTTCTCTAATGTTGTTTTGTTTCATTTTTCTTCTCCAACCCCCTAAACTCTTTTTATTAATTTCTTTTGTAACAAAAACAGTATCCTCAATATACTAGGATGTTGTTATAATAAGGATTCGAGCTACACTTACACACACTTACATCTAATGGTTAAAGAACATACGGTTTCTGTGGATGGCGAATTTCTGCCTCACGAAACGATGATTGTTCAACACTCATATAACACCTTCAAAGGTGGACATTAAGACGTCAATATTTTTATATATGATATATAATATGTTTATGTTTTACTTATGCTTCTGTATTTCTCATTTATGGCATACTTTATGATTTCCATTATGGGTAAACGCGATAATTTCATTTTAGGAAGTGCGGACTACCGCCCCCTCAACGTGATTTGAATCGTTAATGCCATATGTGGGATGTATAAAGGATGGAGTAAATGTTATTATACACTATATTATACTGGAATTATATTATAAATTTATATCATTATGATTTCATTCCATTAAATACGAAATAGAAATGAAAGTAGCGTTCATGCGTACGTACGGCTTACTGTCTCCATGAACGGTGCATTTCATTTCTTACCTCTAAATGTTAAGTGACATTATGAATGAATGTATATAATGTATATATATGATATATATGATATCTACATCATGAATATAATTCTGGATATAATGGATATTTCACCACATGAACAACTTGTAATTATAAGAAGTTTATTTTTGACTCAAGTACCAAAGATCGACAAAACGACCGTTATTAACTTAAATAATTAAATAATGTTCATAACATGGTAATAAGTGATATAAATGGAATAGTGAACATGAAAAAGGTTCTTAAGTAAATATAAATTAACTCTAGTTTATTAATCAGGAGGTTAAAGAACGGTCGAGTCAGGACAAGACGCAAGGTAAGGGAATTTCTTAACCCAACTTCCATTCTTTGGGTTAATATCCTACTTTCAAATTATGTCATGATATTATTATGTCCTATATTGTATTTGTACATTATTTATGTGTACTTATAGTGAATAAACATTATAGATGTACTTTATTTAAAAAAAATGATCTTTTTAAGGGACTTCGTCTCAATCTCCTTTCATTGAGGCATATTTGGTTTTATACACAACTTTCTTTTATACGGTGTATAAACCCCTTTGACTTTTACGTTTATTCGAAAGGAATATTTTTTATACGAAGCGTTTTACTAAACGACAAAAGGGAATGTTTTTCTTTCCGTACTTATGCGGCGACAACGACTTCTCCGCCGCCGTGACCATTATTTGAGATTCGGCTTCCTCTACAAGCCATCATTTTTTTTAATGAAAAATAAATACAAAGTTTTAACTTTCTTTTATTTTGGTATTGAAAATGGTTTTGAAAGCATTTTTATTATATCAATGCGTTGTATTTATATCTTGTGATTGAAATGTGGAAATGTTATGTTTCCTTTATGCATGTTTTATGTGATACGATTATGTTATGGTTTATGATATGTTTAAACCTATTCATATGAGGAATGCATTGGACTTAATAAGTGACGGGTGGAGCCCGCTATAGCTCCTCGATGCATCGACAGGTCTCATGAGACAAACTAGTGTCTTGGCACGAGGCCTTGACAAAATTTTATTTGTGGTCTTGGCATGAGGCCTTGGCTACGTGGTTATGATAGTCTGGCATTATGCATTCCATCATTATGAAAATGGTTATTGATGTTGTATGGGATTATTCGATTAGTAGAATATCCATGTGAGTAAGTAAATGGAATTATCTCATTTTATTTTTTCCATATTATGCTAAAGTTCAAGTTTAAAAAGGCTTTTTTTTAGTTATACATTGCCTTAAATGTTAATGATTATTTATGAAAGCTTCCGCAATATTGTTATCCTTACTGAGCATCTGAGCTCACCCCTTTCAATGTTTTAATGTTTTCCAGGATGTGAAGAAGTATTTTATGAATGACCTATAGGGATATTATGAGGGGTTAATAGTGTGGACTGTGGAGACATTATGTTGTTGTAGTAGTTTTTCATTTTATGATGTAATGTAAGACTTATGAATATATCTGGTGTTTCCAAGGCTACTAAACTAATCGGTCTTTCGAGACTTGATCTTTTGTGATCATTCCAATGTTACGAAGTAATACACCGACTCTGGGTAGCTGGGGTCGGGGTGTTACAGTTCGTATCAGAGGAAGTTTAGTACAAACCTTGGAAGCTAGATTTAGATAAACTCTGATTAGAGCACATAGACCTAAGATGAACTTTGAGGATTAGTATAGAAGAACTTCCTAGAATTTTGGTATTATAGAGATGTTATGAGTTTTCCGAGCAATACATCCCTGTCTAGATACGAGAAGGTAGAGGCGGCTCTGGCATAGATGTACCTAGGGGTAAAACCCGAAAACACCGCTTTGAGCTAGACTCGAACAAGAACTGGTGCACGACAACGGGCCTTGCTGCACTCTTGGTTACGACACTCCCGGGGGATATGCTTTGTATAATTCTCATTTTCTTTATAAACCACTATGAAGGGTTATGAGTATATACTTCCTCAAAGAAAACATTTTTATGGATTATATCCATAAATAGTTCAATTTATGTTAAGTATCTTACAAGTATGGAATTAGGTATTTTGATTCATAAACTAATATAGTTTATGCCATTGTTTAAAAATGGTGCCTAGTGGAAGGAATGGAAACCGTATCAATGCACGCACTCCGTGTAGGGATTTCCCTCCTGCTCAAGATAATTACTGTGGATCTGAAGATACAACTGGTGCTGATCAACTTATTACCATACTGGGACAACTCACTCAGGTTATGAATAATAACCTTACTCGTATGGAGCACCCTGATCCGCAACGTGGAGGATCAATGTTAGACCGCTTCATGAGGCAACAACCACCAACATTTAATGGGGGTACAAATCCATTAGTAGCTGAGCAATGGATAAAATCCTTAGAGAAAATATTCCACGCCTTGGGGAGTAGTGAAAGGGAAAAGGTTATCATGGCAGTTTACCGCCTCACTGGAGATGCTGATCAATGGTGGTCATTGATTCAAAACACAAAGGAAGATGATGACATATCGAATATGGAATGGAGGGAGTTCAAAGATCTTTTCTTAGAAAAATACTTTCCTCATGACCATAGAGTAGATATGGAAAGACAATTTCTGAGTCTGAAACAAAAGGAGGATGAGAATGTCGCAAAGTATGAGGCCAACTTTACAAGGTTAGCGAGGTATGCTGCAGATTATATACGTAACCCAAGAGGTAAGATTGATCGTTTCTTTGATGGGTTAAAACCATTTCTCCGTCTAGCTTTAGTATCACAATCGTTCTCAACATACGAAGATATTGTCTCATGTGCTATCAAGACAGAAAAGGAATTCTCTAAGTCTTATGACAACAAAGTAAAGCAAGAGAAGAAGATAACGGTGGAACAAGAGACAGATAAAGGGAAAAAGGGAAAGAAGGATTTTCCATTATGTGATAATTGTGGGAAGAATCACCCTGGTACTTGTCTAAAAGGAATCGGAGTTTGTTATAAATGTGGGGAAAAAGGTCACCAGGCACGTGATTGCAAGGGAAAGAAAGAGGCTATCAATGTTGAATGCTACAATTGTAGGGAAATGGGGCATTATGAAAATGAATGCCCTAAGCGTCAGGGAAAATTACCTCAGAAAAGGCCAAGGGATCAAGGACAATCTTATTCTATTACTACAGTTGAAGCAAAATAATTAATGTATTGGTGCCTTTGGACTCATGGATTATATTCTGGTTATTAGAATAATGTGATATATATATATATAAGGATTGTACTACAGTACTTGTTGATTTCAGTATGGTTTTAATATGATGAAGGTAATTATATTTTTAGTATGTGAAAATAAGAGAAACTTTACTTTGTTTGGGGAATCTGATAAATTGATTTTGGAATTAAGAGACCTTTTAGAGAAAGTCTGGACAGAGGTATTTTGGATAACTATAAAGGTTGGAGTGGATTAAGTTGATCTATGGATAGTATTGTTTAAGGTTAAAAATTTATGAAGATTATTTTTGAATACTATAATACTATAGTTTTAGGAAAAGGACAACCTGCAGGGTGGGGCATAACCCGTCGCGTCGGACAAAGCTGCAGGAATCGAACCCACAATCATAGTGCGACATGCCTTTCTTTCCTACCACTAGCCTACAGGAAGTCCCTGGTTATTACAAAATAATTTTACTAATCTAAATGGTATGTGTTAATATTTGGAACCTTATACAATTAGGATAAGTATAATATTTTTGAGTTCTATATCTTTTTGAGTGAAAGATGAGTTGAAGGTTGAAACTCTAATTGTCAAGCATAAATATATATATATATACCTATCTCTTATTCAATGAATAAATTAATTCTTAAACTTTAGTAAAGGGATATTAAAACAAAAAAAATGTGTTATCCTAATACCTTATGTCTTTTTGAACTGATGATATTTCAAATCAACATAGATTGAAGGCTTTGAGGCCCTCAATTTGACAGTTGATTGTGATTGATGACCTCAATCACTCCCTAAAAATATTTACATTTTTCCTCCAATTATATGTCTCTAATTTCCACCAATGTTCTCCTTATCAAGATCATAGTTTGGTGGTGACTTTCTTATTTCCATTTCCCCCTTATTAAGACTAAATTTTATTAACCTTATTTCTGATGTGGGCTTTCCACAAAGGTATTTTCTATTTTCAACCTTTTATTTTCAAAGAAAAAATTTCAAATTGCGAGGACGCAATTTATTGAAGGAGGGGAGAATGTAACACCCCGAGCTTCCATGATACGCTTCTCATTCAATAATGAAATAGCTTGCATTGTACGCAACTTCGAGTTCTAAAACACTGCGACTAATCAAAGTAGCCGTTATGAATAGTAATAACCACTTTTTAAAATTATAGAAATTTTATATTTCAAAATGGACTTCATTTTTGGATTCGGAATATCGAAATTAGCCTATGTTGAAATTTTGGTATTTTTCTGAGAACTTCTAATTTTTTATGAATAGTGAAAAATACTTAAAAACAACTTTTTTAATCAAAATAATTTATAGTGATAAATTATACTTTTTATTGGTTTTAAAGTATAATTAGAATATATTTTTACCATTTTATCCAATGGTGGTCATTAGAATTAATTTAACATTGAAATTGGACATAAACAATTGCCAATCATTTGATATAAATTGTTTCTTAAAAACACGCTATTTGTTGTGACAGCGGGAATTAATTATAAAATTAATTAATGCAACTTATATTTTTGGAATTTTGTAAAATAGACATCAGTTTTGAATTCAGAATATCAATTATAGCTTAGGGTGAAATTTTGCCATTGTTCTGAAAAACTTCAATTTTTGATGAATAGTGAAACCACTAAGTGGTAGTTAAATAACTGATTTTTCGTTTAAATGAAATATTACCACTTCTGTGATTTGATTTTCAAAAATCTGACATACATGGTTGTCATTAAGAAGTAAAATGTGGTTCAATGAGATTAAAATAAATTTTTGGTGAATAGTAACTTTTAAGTTCTTAATCGCGATTAGAGGTAATTAGTGTAGTTTAAGGTACAAATAATGTTTTAATAATATGAGATGAGCATGACACTTGTCCTACTCCTATTGGATGAGTCATGGCCGACCAAGACAACCCATTGGTCAACTTGGGGACCCCATGGAGCCACTTTAGTTGGAAAATGACATTAATATATATTTATTTAATGTTAAAATTAAATTGACACAAACATGAGTTATTTTACTAAAATAGTTTTTAAGTGGGGTTAAACAAGTCCAAATTTTGATTATAAATATTCATTAGAAAGCTAAAAATATTTCCTACATCATAGTATTTTTTTTATAATTTTTAGACATTAAATAAATTAAATTATTTATGACATCATTATGATGCAGCGATGACCTCATTATTTAACGATTTTAATAAAATGAATAGATAATGTAAAATACAAGGCTTACACTTGTCCAAAGACTATTGGATGGGTAGATTTCGAACCCTTATCACCTTAGACACGAATTCTATAAGTGTGGGACCTTTAGAATCCGAAAAACATTGTGTAATAATGTAACATTTCAATCTTTCCAAAAGAGCCCCTCCTCTGCACTTATAAAAGGCCCCCACCTCTCCCACCTCATTTACACTTTAAAGCCATTTGGCTCGGCCAAACTCTGCCCAAATACTCTCACAAATTCCCCCTCTTACTCCTAGAAGCCTCACTTTGGGCAGAACTCTTCCCAAGGAAGCCTTTGGCTCAAATAAAAAAGAGTTACCCGATTTTGAGATAATGTCTTCTCTAATGTTGTTTTGTTTCATTTTTCTTCTCCAACCCCCTAAAATCTTTTTATTCATTTCTTTTGTAACAACAAAAGTATCATAAATATACTAGGATGTTGTTATAAGAAGGATTAGAGCTACACTTACACACACTTACATCTAATGGTTAAAGAACATACGGTTTCTGTGGATGGTGAATTTCTGCCTCACGAAACGATGATTGTTCAACACTCATATAACACCTTAAAAGGTGTCCATTAAGATGTAAATATTTTTATATATGATATATAATATGTTTAGGTTTTACTTATGCTTCTGTATTTCTCATTTATGGCATACTTTATGATTTCCATTATGGGTAAACGCGATAATTTCATTTTAGGAAGTGCGGACTACCGCCCCCTCAAAGTGATTTGAATCGTTAATGCCATATGTGGGATGTATAAAGGATGGAGTAAATGGTATTATACACTATATTATACTGGAATTATATTATAAATTTATATCATTATGATTTAATTCCATTAAATATGAAATAGAAATGAAAGTAGCGTTCATGCGTACGTACGGCTTACCGTCTCCATGAACGGTGCATTTCATTTCTTACCTCTAAATGTTACGTGACATTATGAATGAATGTATATAATGTATATATATGATATATATGATATCTACATCATGAATATAATTCCGGATATAATGGATATTTCACCACATGAACAACTTGTAATTATAAGAAGTTTATTTTTGACTCAAGTACCAAAGATCGACAAAATGACCGTTATTAACTTAAATAATTAAATAATGTTCATAACATGGTAATAAGTGATATAAATGGAATAATGAACATGAAAAAGGTTCTTAAGTAAATATAAATTAACTCTAGTTTATTATTCAGGAGGTTAAATAACGGTCGAGTCAGGACAAGACGCAAGGTAAGGGAATTTCTTAACCCAACTTCAATTCTTTGGGTTAATCTCCTACTTTCAAATTATGTCATGATATTATTATGTCCTATATTGTATTTGTACATTATTTATGTGTACTTATAGTGAATACACATTATATATGTACTTTATTTAAAAAAAATGATCTTTTTAAGGGACTTCGTCTCAATCTCCTTTCATTGAGGCATATTTGGTTTTATACACAACTTTCTTTTATACGGTGTATAAACCCCTTTGACTTTTACGTTTATTCGAAAGGAATATTTTTTATACGAAGCGTTTTACTAAACGACAAAAGGGAATTTTTTTCTTTCCGTACTTATGCGGCGACAACGACTTCTCCGTCGCCGTGACCATTATTTGAGATTCGGCTTCCTCTACAAGCCATCATTTTTTTTAATGAAAAATAAATACAAAGTTTTAACTTTCTTTTATTTTGGTATTGAAAATGGTTTTGAAAGCATTTTTATTATATCAATGTGTTGTATTTATATCTTGTGATTGAAATGTGGAAATGTTATGTTTCCTTTATTCATGTTTTATGTGATACGATTATGTTATGGTTTATGATATGTTTAAACCTATTTATATGAGGAATGCATTGGACTTAATAAGTGACGGGTGGAGCCCGCTATAGCTCCTCGATGCATCGGCAGGTCTCATGAGACAAACTAGTGTCTTGGCACGAGGCCTTGAAAAAATTTTATTTGTGGTCTTGGCACGAGGCCTTGGATACGTGTTATGATAGTCTGGCATTATGCATTCCATCATTATGAAAATGGTTATTGATGTTGCATGGGATTATTCGATTAGTAGAATATCCATGTGAGTAAGTAAATGGCATTATCTCATTTTATTTTTTCCATATTATGCTAAAGTTCAAGTTTAAAAAGGCTTTTGTTTTAGTTATACATTGCCTTAAATGTTAATGATTATTTATGAAAGCTTCCGCAATATTGTTATCCTTACTGAGCATCTGAGCTCACCCCTTTCAATGTTTTAATGTTTTCCAGGATGTGAAGAAGTATTTTATGAATGACCTGCAGGGATATTATGAGGGGTTAATAGTGTGGACTGTGGAGACATTATGTTTTTGTAGTAGTTTTTCATTTTATGATGTAATGTAAAACTTATGAATATATCTGGTGTTTCCAAGGCTACTAAACTAATCGGTCTTTCGAGACTTGATCTTTTGTGATCATGCCAATGTTACGAAGTAATGCACCGACTCTGGGTAGCTGGGGTCGGGGTGTTACAATGGATGTTTTTATTTTCAATTTAAATGACTTGTTGTGGTCTTATGTGAATGATTAACTTGATCACGAGTGTTTCAGAGGTGTCCTGGGCTTGTTCAGAGTTTGAAACCATGTTTTGGGATGAAAATGACTAGACACATGGTTTGTGCATAGTTAGTCTAAACCGTGAGAGATGTCTACAAAATTTGCAGTTTCTTAACAAAATATTTCACACAGTTACCACATGGTTAGTCAAACAGTTTGGGGTAACCATACGAAGTGCCCCTTATAGACAGTGAGGTGCACATAGTTTCTGCACGGTTTCAGAAATGTGCAGGTAAACCATGAGACCCTGTTGTATTGGTTTTTTTAAATTTTTAATTAAAAATTGTTTTTCTTCTTAAACCCAAATAGGGTTTCCTCCTCCATTGCACATAAACCCTCCAAAGCTCTCCCTTTTAGTGACTAACAGAGGATTTGAGATAGAGTCTCTACCCAATCTCTATTTTCATCGCCGATTGTCTCATCGGATCCGAAATGGTAAGTTCTAGATTCCTTTTTAGTCATTCTTGATTCTTCAAAACAACGACTATGCTACTTGTATTTAGGGTCATATGCCCTAATATCCTATTCTTCATTCATTCTTTAGATTTATTATAAGCCATGATGAATCAAGACTTGATACATGATGAGTTGTCTACTACTGAGGCAAGGTAGGTTGTCTATACTTTCTTTCAGTTTTTCTTTGGTGTTTTTTGGGTGTTCAACCTTCATGCCATCTGTCGGACTTTTCGGCACAGTCTCGTTTTTTGAGAGATTATATTTTAGTAGCTGTAGTTGGACCTAGTGAGGTTGAACATAGGTTCTGTTTAGGTGCGTTGTCACCCGTTGCTCATTTTGAGGTCACTTGAGGGGTGATCCTTAAGAAAATAGCTTGTTTATGCCTATTTAAATAACCCAAGGGGTGTGTTATTGTGATTTTCTAATTAGAGGAAGCCCTTAGATGACTTGATAGATTGAATATCTTGTTTAGAAGATGTATTGACTCCTTTATTAATGAATATCATGTTATGAATTGTCTATTTTGATATTTTGGCATGTTAAATGGATAACATGGATGGGTATACCTTTATGAAATGACTAATGTCATGTTAAATGGATTAAATTTGAGGGTAGTCTCATATTTTTGGTAAATTATAAATGGTTTTCATGAGTGGGTATACTCATGGCCGATGCATGTTGATGTGAGTGGGTATAATCAAATTTTTATGAATGTTTAACTTGAATGATTGAATGCTTGGATTAATGTTATTATAGATACCATGGACTGCTCTCCAGGGATCTGGAATGTTGTAGTGGACGCCTTGAGTTGACTCTGCCCCTTGGGTCTTGATTTCATGGGATGACCCAGGCCTTGATACCTTGTGGATCTGCCTTACTCGGTCATGCATAGGACTTGCTATTACCATGCTCCTAGGACCCCAACCAGTGCCTAACTGAGTTTCTACTAGGGATGCCCATGGGACTCGATGGGATGCCTTGGACAAGATCCTTGGTTCCAGCCCTCCTTTGTCTAGATATTTTACTTGGGTGCCTTGGTATGCTAACACCTTGGATCCATCCCTTGCAGTTTACACTTCACTATACGGTGAGGCCTTGGGTTATTTGACTTCACTATAAAACATGTCCATGGGACACTTGATTTCTCTATAAACCATGTCTCTAGGTTACAGGATACAGATGGATACACGACATGGATATGTGACTTGCTTGTTTACTTGGTTATAACTACCTTGTTAGGAGATGAATCTATTTTTATAATATCCTTGAGGGCTTTTTGGTTTTACATACTACAGTAGAATTATTCCATGGGCATACACACTTACTCACCAGTTGTTCACACTTGCTAGAACTTTTGAAGAATTGTTTTTATAACTGTATAGACCTTGGTGGTTTCCTATTGGGATGATTATCTCAAACCCTGTTTGGGACTCCTTGAGGACCCAAATAGATTAGATGGTTGCAGGTGATGATAGGGGAAAGCTCCCTAGTACAAGTTTTTTATTGTGGCTTTGGAGCAGGGGAGCATAGGACCAAGCTGTGGCTTGCGATGCTGAGATACCTTTTTGGTCTTT
This sequence comes from Viscum album, assembly GCA_963277665.1. NCBI lineage: Eukaryota > Viridiplantae > Streptophyta > Magnoliopsida > Santalales > Viscaceae > Viscum > Viscum album. Next base: position 452,698,694 of record OY728141.1, on the reverse strand, counting down.
TTTTTCTTTTTAGTACTTGTATAGTATTAAATTTCCATGTACCTATTTTGGATTCTTTCTAGATACTTGTACAATCTGCATCATTTTGTATATGAGACACTTCTGGTTATTGATATGTATACCTGTCTTGTCTTAATTTTAGTTTTCTGCTGTTTATTTCACTTCCACTATTTAATATATGTTTTACTTCTTCTATGATACTATGGTAATGAGGGAATAGTCTCCCCACTAACTCACCTAGGCCCTTGTTTATAGTAGGTAGCCTCTGGAGTTTGGGAGATGCGCTTCAGGCCATGGGACCAACCAGGCTCGGGGCACCGTTTCGGGTGGCATCTGGGTCCGGGATGTTACAAATTGGTATGATAGGGGTTTTTCTGTTATAGATTGACTTACTGTTGGAGACATTAGATAGGTATAGAAAGGAAATGTATTTTGGTAATAAACTATGACTGGGAGTAGCTACCCCTTGTACAGGGAAAATGAAAATTTCATCTAATTGAGTTTCGATTTTGAAAATTATAGTTGATTTGATTTCACTGTTGGGTGACACACTTGATTTATTCTATTACTATTGATGCAATTTTGGGTTCTATTTCAGTTTCAACCTAATGAGATGAGGGTGTGCCATCTCATGCATCATATAAACACTTTTTGGAATCACATGCCATACATTATGCCATTCCATCTTGGATGCATTAGATATTTCATGCTATTGTGATAGTTGATGTGATATATGTTCCTGTTGTTGTGTTAGTTGTGTGTAGTAGATAAAGGTGTGACGTAATTTTTCAATTCATTAGGAGTATAGGCCCTTATGAATTGGGAAATTATGCACCAATGGAATGTAAATGATTAAATTAACTTGTTACATGTATGGTTTGAATAGGAACCAAGTTTTGGGTTCATGAGGGGTTATGGGCCCTCATGGATTTAGAATTGGTGACCCTTGGTGGAATTTCCTGGATAACTGAATGTGAAATGGAAATGGAAATTTTGAATGGTGAATAAAGAATAAACCTATACTCTTCTTTTGAGTGGGAAAGAGGCACAATTTCTATTGGTTCATTGGTTGTTCCTTATACAGTCCTAGATTTAGGAGTAGGCTATGAGTTGACTTAGTTTCTTGGAGGGTTTTGACCTATCCTACGATTTTGAGCTTTGTGCTTTGATTTCATTATTTCCTGCGGTGTGATTTTGGCATTATAGATACATTCCACCATGACGACCTCCAGTGGTACGCCACGATGGAGGTGATGATCATACTTTGAAGAAGGTGGGCCACAGGCTACCGGTTGATCCTCCTATCATGCCAACTACGTCACCTGAGGCTATTCCGGACATAGGTGCTGAGGAATAGTTCCATGAGGGTTTATTTCACTATATGAAGATGATACAGGGAGCACCACATCCAACCTTGACTATGGGTAAACTGACATGGGTGTTCCAACAATAACATCCTCTTACATTTTCAGGGGATGGCAGATCACAGGCTATATAGCTATGGCTAGAGACCATGTTAGAAATTTTTGAGCATCTGGAGATGCCTCCAGAGCTAAGGGTCAAGCTCGCGACGTATATGCGACATGGAGTGGCAAAGAGCTGGTGCAATGTTTTGAACCGTGTTGGTGGGCTGTGTGATATGGGTTGGAATGAATTCCAAACCTGCTTCTATAACTACTTTTACCCCACGACTCTATGAGAAGAGCGATCTACTGAGTTTATGTGTCTGGAGCAAAGCACGATGACGGTTATGGAATACTCGGAATGCTTTATAGATCTTAAGTGTTTTTCACCAATGTATATTACTGATGAGTTTTTGAGGGAGAGACGCTTCGAGGAAGGTCTTAGACATGCTATCAGATGTCATGTCAATGTGTTCAGGTTGCCTTATATCTTTGTGATTGTGAATCAGGCACTGATTACAGAGTAGAACCTAAGGGAATCTAGTGGTACAGAATAACGGAGTGCTGTTTCTCGCCCCAGTGGATCTACGTCTTCAGGAAGGAGGTGTCGTTTTGAGGCTTTCTGTGATGTGAGTGTTATTTAGGCTGTGGGTGAAGGTAGCTTGGTGTTTTTCCATCAATGTGGTAGGTGAGGAAACATGAAAAATCAGTGAGACTGTGACCCAGTCGAGTGCCGAGATTGCATAAGGATAAGGAAAATGTGGCAGTTTTGCAAGAGCTTCCCTCCAGCTGCGAGTGGTAGGGGGTTAGATATGACGCTGGGTTTAGGAGAAGGTTATGTAGCTCCACGTTAGGCTGGGAGCTGGAGGAGTGTAGGCTAGTCAGGTTAGGGAAGTATTGGTCATGTTCGTGGTATCCAAACACCGAGTTCTTAAAGACAATAAGGTGGATCAACTCAAGGTAGCCAAGCATGGTCACATGGTCATGGTACATGACAAACTTATGTAGTGAACAAACCCAATAGAAGTAGTATCACAAACCATTTATGGTGATATGTATGATCTTAGTAGCTTCTACTATTTCATCTTCTCTTTTTGATATAGGTGCCTCAAATAGTTTTATCTCTTCACAGGTGGTAAAAATCCTTGGGCTTGTGGTTTTTCTTTCCTAGGGTGTTTTAATGCTATAAACACAATTGGGAGTTAGAACATGTGATGTATGCCAGTGTATGGAGTGTCCCCATGAGGTTGGTGGGTGCCACTTCCTCTAGAGGTTATATGTCCTCAATATGACAGGGTTTCATGTCATTCTCAGAATAGACTGGCTGATGGATTATCGAGCATATGTTGACTGATATCCTCGGAGGGTTACTTTCACATCACTAGAGGGTGAAATGTTTATTCACAAGGGTGAATGGGATGTCCAGGAAAGCATAGCTCAACCCGATCATTGTGGGATTGGCGGGATGATAGCCTAGATTTCTGGTTTGTTTCTGGATGACCAGGGAGTGATTTAGGTAGACTTTCCTCTAGTGGTTGAGTGATTCAGGGATGTCTTTCTATATGAATTATCTAGTTTACCTCCCAAGAGAGAGAGAGAGAGAGAGAGAGAGGTGGATTTATCCATTGAGATAGTGCCAGGAGCTGCTCCAATATTCATTCCTCTGTATAGGATATCTACAATGGAGTTTCAAAAGCTCAAGAGGTAGCTAGATGATTTGGAGGTTAAGGGGTTTATCAAAACCAATACTTCTCTGTGGGGTTTGTATGTCCTTTTTGTGAAAAAGGTAGATAGAACTCTTAGTCTATGTGTGGATTATCAAGAGATGAACCAACTGCCAGTTAAAAACTGATATCCTTTACCACAAATAGATGGCCAATTTGATAAGCTTTGAGGAGCTCGAGTGTTCTCAAAGATCGACTTAAGGTTAGGATATCACCAGGTGCAGGTTCGACCTGCATAAATACCTCATACAACCATTCATAGCAGGTATGGGTTATATGAATATCTGGTTATGCCGTTCATTCTCATGAACTCACCAAAGGTTTTCATGGCTTTGATGAACCAAGTGTTTCATCCTTACTTGGATTTTTTTGGTGGTTCTCGTAGATGATATCTTGATGTATTCTCAAAATCGACACGAACATGCCAACCATCTTGATATAATTTTGAAGACACTAAGAGAGAATAAGTTATATGCTAATCTCACAAAGTGCCACTTCTATATGGATCAGATTAACTTCCTGGGTCACATTATCTCAGAGATAGGAGTGTTAGTGGACCCAGAGAAGGTGAGGGTTGTGGTTTCTTGGGAATAGCCCAAGAAAATTTTTAACATACAGAGTTCTTGGGGATACTGGGTTACTACATAAATTTTATATAGGACTTATCATGCTTTGAAGCACCACTGATAGGATTGAATAAGAAGGGTGTGATGTTTTTGTGGTCAGAATCTTGTGAGACAACCTTTCAGGACCTGAAAGGGTGGTTGAAATCAACACAAGTCCTGATACTGTCATAGCAGGGAAAGAGCTACATGGTGTACTATGACCCTTTAGGTATTGGGATGGGGTAGTGCTAATGTAGGGAGATCAAATCATGGAGTATGGGTCTCGGAAACTGAGACCTCATGAGAAGAAATACCCTATGTACGATCTCGAGTTAGCTATAGTTGTTCATGAATTTCATTATTGGAGGCACTATTTATTGGGAGAGTGTTTTGTGGTGTACACAGACCACAAAAGCCTCAAGTATATCTTTAGGTAGTGTGATCTGAATTTTAGGTAGTGAATGTGGGTGGAATACCTACAGTCCTTTGACTTCGAGCTTTCCAACATGCCTGGTAAGGGAAATGTAGTGGCCAATGCACTGAGCAGGAGGAATCAGATTTAGGCAGTGCAGTAGGCTAGTAGTGAGTGAAAGCTTATGGAATTATTCTCTAGGATGCATATAGAGGTGCATGATATATAGAGTCTGACTTTTATTTCATCCTTACATATTACCTCTACCCTGATGGAAAGAGTTAGGATGAGGCATCTATCGAATTCATAAGTCTTAGTTCTATGAGAAGGTGTGGTAGGTGAGGACCCTCCTCCTTGTTGGATGGTAGGTGATGATGAAATTCTGTGTATCCATAGACGTGTTTGGGTTCTATTGGATATACGCGAGGAGTTGATGTGGGAGTTTCATGCTTCATCTTGGGCAGTGCATCCCAAGGTCACTAAGATGTACTGTGACTTGTGACATCAGTACTGGTGGCCGTGAATAAAAAGAGAGGTAGCTGTTTTTGTTATGATGTGTTCCACCTGTCAGCAGGTGAAGGCAGAACATCAGCGAATAGCTGGGATTTTACAGTAGTTACCTATCCTGGAGTTGAAATGGTATGATGTCATGATGGATTTCTTGATGAATTTTCTGAGGTTTCCTTGAGGTAATTATGTTGTGTGGGTTGTTGTTGACATGATTACAAAAGTCACACATTTCTTAACGATCAACAAGACATTCAGTGTTGATTATCTTGGAAATTTGTACATCCGAGAGGTGGCATGACTTCATGGGGTCCCATGTACTATCATGTCAGATAGGGATTAACTCTTTACGTATCATTTCTAGAAGAGTTTTCATAGGGAACTGGGTACACAGGTGCTTCTGAGCACATCATACCACTCTTAGAATGATGGCTAGTCAGAGTGTATGATACAAGTTCTAGAGGACATGCTTTGAGCATTCATCTTGGATTTTGTGGGATCTTGGGAGAGGCAAATTCCCCTACTTGATTTCTCCTATAATAATAGTTATAAGGAAACGATACAGATAGAACCTAATAAGGATTTATAGGGTAGGACATGTTGTTCTCCCTTGTGCTGGCTAGAGGCAGGAGAGATAGCTTTACTGGGGCCACATCTCATGCAGGAGACTTCTGAGTAGGTCTAGATGATTCAGAAGAAGATGGATACTACACAGTCTTTATAGAAATCATACGCCAATCACTGTAGAAGAATCCCAGAGTTTGAGGTTGGGGATCAAGTTTTCTTACGTGTTTCACCGAGGTTGGGACACAGGTGGATTATGAGGCATGGTAAACTTTCACTGAGATATGTCGGGTCGTTTGAGATTCTATAGAGAGTAGGGTTGGTTGCCTATCGATTTCTTATACCTTAGAGGTACCGAGCCATGCGTGACATATTCTATGTATCTCAACTGCACCACTGTCACTCAGACCCATCTCGCATTTTTCAGCATGTGGAGGTTGAGCTTCAGGTTGATGCATCCTTTAAGGAGTATCTGATTCATATAGTTGACAGGAGCATGAAGGTTCTCTGAGGACAGTTAGTTTCTCTAGTACAGGTTCTATGATAGCATGACCTTTTATAGGATGATACTTGGGAGAGGGTGGTCGATGTACGTACTCAGTGGCTGAAGTTGTTCTTAGATGAATCTTGACCACCCTTCCTAGAGAAATTTAAGGAAGAATTTCTATAAGGGGGGAAGATTGTATAAACCCGGGTTTTCGTACGAGGTATAGGTTTTTTATTTTAGGTTTAAATGAATATTTATGGCCTTATGTGAATACTTAACCTGATTATAGGTGTTTTTTAGGTGCCTGGGGCATGTTCCGAGTCCGTAAACAAGTTTTGGGCTAAAAATAACATGGCACATGGTTTGTGCATGGCTTGCGCATGGTTAGTCTAAACCCTACGAGATGTCTGGAAAGTTGTAGGTTCTTAACAGATGCTTTCACATGGTTACCACATGATTAGTCAAACGGTACAGGGTAACCATGTGAAGTTCCCGTTCTAGGCAATGAGGTGCACACCGTTTTTGCACAGTTTGGGAAACTGTTCGGGTAAACCGTGGGCCCCTATTGTGTTGTTTTTTTAAATTTTTATTTAATTTTTTTTATTTTTAAACCCATGCAGGGTTTCCTCCTCTATCACACAACAACTCTCTAGAGCTCTCCCTTTTGGTTCCTAACATAGGATTTGATCTAGATTCTCTATTCAATATCCTTTTCGATCGCCAATTGTCTCATCAAATCCGCAACAGTAAGTACTTGGTTCCTTTTTAGTTGTTCTTTATTATTTGAAACAACGAATGCGCTATTTGTATTTAGGCTCATATGCCCTAATATCCCGTTTTTCATCCATTATTCAGATTTATTCCAAACCAGGAAAAATCAAGAGTTGATACTTGATGAGTTGTCTACTACCGAGGCGAGGTAGGGGGTCTATACTTTCTTTCATCTTTTCTTTGGTGTTTTTCGGGCATTCGGACTTCACGCCTTCTGTCAGAATTTTTGACAAGTTCCCATTTTTGAGCGAGTAGCTTATAGTAGCTGTAGTTGGACCTAGTGAGGTTAACCATTGGTTCCGTTTAGGTGCATTGGCACTCGTTGCTCGTTTTGAGGTCACCCGAGGGGTGTGCCTTAAGAAAATAGCTTATTAATGCCTATTTAAACCACCCAAGGGGTGTGTGCTTGTGATTTCCTAGTTAGAGTAAGTCCTGAGATGCCTTCATAGCTTGAATAGCCTGTTCAAAAGATGTAATGCCTCCTTTTTTAAGGAATATCATGTTATGACTTGTCTATTTTGATAGTTTGGCATGTTAAATGGATAACATGGGTGGGTATAACATTATGGATTGACTAATGGCATGTTAAATGGATTATATGGGGGGGGGGGGGGTTGGCCCATATTATTAGTAAATTATAAATGGTTTACATGAGTGGGTATACTCATGGATGATGCTTTTTAATGTGAGTGGGTATACTCACATGTTTTTGAATGTTTAATTTGAATTATTGAATGCTTGGATGAATGGTTTGATAGATACCAGGGAATTTTATCCATGGATCTAGAATGTGGTAGTGGACACATTGGGTTGATTCTAACCCATGGGTCTTGATTTTGTGGGATGCCTCAAGCCTTGCTACCCTGTGGATTCATCTTGCTTGGGCTCACATATAACTTTCTATTTCCATGCTCCTAGGATCCCAACTAGTGCCTAGCCGAGTTTCTACCAGGGACACCCATGGGACTCGATGAGATGAATTGGAAAAGCTCTTTGGATCTGGCCCTCCGTGGTCTAGATATTTTACTTGGATACCTTGGTTTGCTGACACCTTGGATCCGACACTTGTGGTCTAAACATCACTATACAGCGAGGTTGTAGGTTATTTAACTTCACTATACAACGTGGCAGTGGGAAACCTTTTTTCTCTATACAAAAAGTCTATGGGTTACATGATACAGATGGATGCATGGCATGGCCGTATGAGTTGCTTGTTTACTTGGTTATAACTGCCTTGTTAGGAGATGACTGTCTTTTGCAGGTATCCTTGAGGGTTGTTCGGTTTTACTTACTATAATAGAATTATTCCATGGGCATAAAACTTACTCACTAGTTTTTTACACTTTATAGCACTTTTTTCAGAATTATTGTTAGAAATGTATAGTCTTTAGTGGTTTCCTACTGGGATGATTATCTCACACCCTATTTTTGCCTCCTTGGGGACCCAAACAGATTATATGGTTGTAGGTGATGATAGAGGCAAGCACCCTAGTACAGGTTGTTGATTTTGGATTTGGAGTAGGGTAGCATAGGACCAAGCTGTGGCTTGTGATGCTGGGATAACTTTTTGGTATATTGTTATTTTTGGGACTTATATGGTATTACATTGTCATGTACCTATTTTAGATGATTTCTAGATACTTGTACCATCTAAATCATTTTGTACATGAGGCAATTCTGGTTATTGATATGTATACATGGCTTGTATTACTTTCAGTTGTCTGCTGTTTATTTCACTTTTTCTATTTACTTTTTGTTTGACTTCCACTATGATACTCAGGTAATGAGGGCATAGTCTCCTCATAGACTCACCTAGGACCTCACTGATAGTCAGCAGCCTCTGGATTTTGGGAAGATGCACTTGAGGCCATGTGACCAACTGGGCTCGTGGAACCGTTTCGGGTGGAATCCAGGTCCGGTATATTACATTAAGAGTTTTCGGGAGTCCATGTATTAGAAAAAGGAAAGGTGATATCTATGGAATGTTTTAGAAGAAAGTTGAAGATGGAAATTTTCTAGGCTATGTTCTGGAAGAAAGACAATATAGACCATTCAAAAAATAAATAATAATTTTTTTTGACTCATTTGATGTGAAATTAATTGAATGATCCATGTAAAACAAGTGTATTCGGGCAGATATGGAAGTTGAGAGGGATACGAAATGGTTTGAAAAAAATTATGATAAGGATATAGACAGTTTTAATCCTTATCAAAAATAATAATTGGACTCATCTATTTCTAGTGAATAGGATGGTACTAAAAAATATTTTTGTAGGCTAAGGAAACAAGTGGAAGCTCAGAATATAATTGGTGATCAACATCAGAATGTTTAAAAAAGAAAAACAAATTCCATTACATATACTTTTTTATATTTAAAGGTGGATCTGAATGATGTGAAAGAAGCTTTTGAGTATCTTGAATTGGTTCAATTCATGAAAGAAGAGTTGGATCATATTGAAAAAATGATACATGATAACCCGTACCCAATCCATAAAACAAAAAAATTATTAGTATTAAGTGAGTTTTTCAAAACAAGATATATGTAGAAGGTGAAGTGATAAGAAAAAAAGAAATATTAGTGTGCAAAGGGTATTGAGAAATTGAAGGTATGGATTTTTATGAAACCTTTCCTCTAGTTGAAAGACTTGAAACAATTATAATTTTTCATTCCATTACTGCATAATGAGGTTACAAGATCTTTAAAATGGTTGTTAAATCCACATTCTTGAATGGTGATCTTGATGAAGAAGTTTACATTGAACAAGATTGTTTCTTTATTGTTGGTAAAGATGAATGTTATGTATGTAGATTGAAAAAGGAATTGTATAGGCTAAAACAAGCTCCAAGATCTTGGTATTCCAAATTAGATACTTTTTTTAAGGAATATGAGTTTCAAGAAAGTAAGATTTGATAATGATCTTTATGTCAGAGAAATTCAAGAGTATTACCTCATTGTAATTGTTTATTATGATGACATTATCTTTTATGGGAATAATGAATGAAGTTGTGAAAGATTTGATGAATATATGAAAAATATATTTGAAATGTCCATGCTAAGGGAAATGAAATACTTTCTTGGGATAAAAATTTTACAAAAGAAGAAACATATCTTTGTTTCCCAAGAAAATTATGCTAAGGAACTTCTAAAGAGGTTTGGCATTGAAAACTCAAAACCTTTCTCCACACTGATTTTAGTGGGAACAAAGTTGAAAAAATATGGAGAAGGAAAAGAAGTTGATCATAATGAATTTTATAATCTGAAAGGAAGTTTATTATATTTGAATTCCTCAAGACCCTAAATTTTCTATGATATTACATTATGTGAAAGATTTCAATGTGCTATAAAAAAATCTCATTTACTTTATAGAAAAAAAATTATCAGATGCATTAGAGGCACAACAAATTTCAGAATCAAGTATGGAAGCTCTGATTTTATTGATTTATTTAGGTATTAAGATACTGATCAAGCATGAAATGTTGATGATAAAAGATCCACATCTAGTGGGGCATTAGTTTTGGGAATGAATTGTGTCAGCTGGAATTCAAAGAAATATAATTTAGTAACACTTAGTTTGGCTGAAGTTGAGTATGCTGCTACAACTCAAGCCACTACTAAACTTTTGTGGATGAAAACTCAATTAGAAGAATTACTTGTTGAAGTGAAGTTACCCTTACTCCTGGGTTGTGATAATCAAAGAACAATCAATCACATGAATAATCCAGTCCAAAATTATCATTCATATCATATTGATATAAAAAATCCTTTCATTAAATAGTATGTGGAGAAGAGTGAATTGAATATGGAGTATGTTTGAACTTCGGAACAAGTTGCTGACATTTTGAAAAAATCTTTACCAAAGTAATCATTTTCTAAATTGAGGGAGCTATGGGTAAGCTGTGAATTCAATATTGTATGTGTGTGAACTATTATAACTATTTTTTGGAGAGGTTTTAGGAAATTAATTATTTTATATTTCAGTAAAGTTTAAGAGTTGAGGAAGAAAGATATTAATGATGTTTTCATAATCACTTCTTTTTGAATGCATTATTTTTCTGTCAATGAATCTTATTTCCTAAAACGATTTAGATCACATAGACTTAAAATTGTTGATAAGTAATCCATAGGTTTAAGTTACAAAGTTCTATGATTTATGAATCTTGGTTGGAAACAAAATCCAAACAGAGAAATTGTTGGGACCAATTTGACGGATAAGGTGTTTGGAAGCTTAAGGAAGTTTGTTTTACAAGGTTATTTTCTTTTATTGTTAAGAAGATAAATCAAATAACTTTGTAAAAGTTTAAAATCAGACTCAAAATTTGTTTTTAGAAAAATAGAACTCACTTTGTTTATAAAAGGCCATCATATTAAGAAGAAGCGGTTTGGAAACAAAATATTCTGATCAGAATCACCTCGGGTTTGGATTGAGAGAAGATCATAATGATGCACTGATTATAATCAGATTCATCATGGATCTAATAAAAATGTGACGATTATTTTATGATTTTTATTTCACATAAATCATATGTTGATTGTAAATATTATGTTAAAATCTTGATGAAAGATAAGGGGAGTGAAATAGATTTAGGCTAATCGTACCCAGATTAATCGGATCTAGATGAAAAGAAAAAGGGTGATGAAAATCATAATCAGGCTGATCATACTCAAAATTATTTTATCCATACCAATTTTACTATGAAATATCATAATCAGGAAAATCATACTCAGTATGATTGTTTTGGGCCAATTGTTTTCTGAACAATTGTATTTCACGCTGAGTTAGAAAGAAGGTCAGTTGCTAGAATTTTTGGGAAGTTGCAATACTTTCCAGTGTAAGTCTGACGATGTTGAAGCTTTTCTAAAATAAATTCAATGTAATTAAGGATGTCATGATACAAGAAGAAGTTTATGAAGGATGTTGTTTAATCTGAATCTGTTGAGACCGATCCATTGTATTTGGCATTCCATCATATCCAAGTAGAATTGTTTTCAACAAAGACTGATGGAAAAGGAATTGAGCTGAAGCTGATGAAAATTGTAATGATAATGACCAATAAACAATGTAGTAAACCATTTAAAAAGGGGTTGAATTGATTTTTTTCTTTTTAAATTAATCAATATAATTTTTGAATAAAATTGATGGATATCGTGGGGGAGCTTGAAATTCAAAGGGGTAGTTTTATATAATTGGTACAGAGCATTATATTCAGAAATTGGAGTACAGAATTGAAATTATAAATGTATTTTGAGAAGAAATTCAAAGAAGATGTGCAGGTTGAACAATGTTAGATAATATTTGAGAAGAGTTGACAGGTTTATAAATGCACATGAGATTTAAGTGAAATCGAGATTTGGGTGATTTTTTTTGAGCGGGAAATATTTTGGGATTCCCGCAAAAACATCTCATGTGTAACTTATAAAAGGTGAAAATTACTTTGTAATTTTACTAAATGATGTAATATTAATGAGAAAAGAGAGAAAAGATCTAAATTTCTTGGGATAGAAGATGTTTTTACGTATTGAGATTTTGTTGAATAAGTTTCCACAGGGAGAAATGAAAGGAGAGGAGACAAGATCGTAATGTTGTATTTAGTTGATCATCGTAATCACTAATCATCGTATTCAGTGATCATCTTATTTAGATATCAATTGTATTAAACTTTTCAATTGTATTTGGATAATCATTGTATCATGATGGACAATCAGATCATATTTTCTGTATTGGTATTTCTGGAGTGAGGAAGAAGTTAGGAAGAATCGTATTGAGTTTTTTATACACAGAATAGAAGTGGTGCATATTTTCACTACCGTATTCTGGGAAACTTATATATTTTATGTAACAACCCATTACAACTCAATGAACCACCATGTAACTCCCCGACCCCAGTTACCCAGAGTCGGTGTATTATTACATAACATTGGCATGATTACAAGGAATGAAGTCCCGAAGGACCGATCAGTTTAGCAGTCTTGGAAAATATATTACATACATGAATGTTACATTGCACTTTAAGACATACAAAACAACTTAAATAATCTTTATGAACGCCATTATTCCCTTGGATTAACCCTGCATATCAATCGCAATACACTTCTTGGAATCCTGGGAAAAATAAAACATAGAAAGGGGTGAGCTCAAACGCTTAGTAAGGGTAAGCAATACAACAGAAACTTTCATAAATAAGCATAAACATTTAAGGAAATGTATAACTAAAAAAAGCCTTTAAACTTGAAATTCAGAATAATATGGCAAAAATTAAATGAAATAATTCCATTTACTTATTCACGTGGATATTATACTAGTCAAATAATCACATTCAATATCACTAACCACTTTCATAATGATGGAATGCATAATGCCGGACTATCATAACCACGTAGCCAAGGACTTGTGCCAAGACTACAAATAAGATTTTGTCAAGGCCTCATGCCAAGACACTAGTTTGTCTCATGAGACCTACCGATACATCGAGGAGCTATAGTGGGCTCCACCCATCACTTTTTAAGTCCAATGCATTCCTCATATGAACAAGTTTAAACATAACATAAACATTCGTATTAAAACTAGAATACGAAATGTCAGTACTTTCTTCATAAACCATGAATGGTATAAAAATAACACATCCACATTCAAACATATCATAACTCATTCAATACAATAAGGAATATTGTATTATAATAAATAAACCTCAATCCAAAATAATATCCAGTAGAGGGTGCTGACATAGTTGAAAATGATGAGTAAACCTTTTTGAGAGAAATATCCTTTTTGTAAAATAATTTAAAAGTCACACATTTACAAAGGAAGTCATTTAAAAGATATTTTTGAATAAAAGTGTCCCATACCACTTTGAAACTTTTTAAAAGAATTATAATTTCAAAAAATTCATGTCCATATAAATAAATCCTTACAAACATTTTGAAAACATGGACATTAATTAAAAATATTTAGAAAGATAAATCTTTAAAAAATTTGAAATTATAATCTTGATAAAGTGTACCTTTCAAAATCCTTAAAATCTTCATTTTGATATCATTTTTATGAAAAATGGACATGGATGATAAAAATTTCCTAGTAAATACTTACACATAAACAATCTCGGATAATAATGAGATTGAGGAATTAACCCTTACCAATTTGGTAACTTACGAAACATACAACCCATGAAAGAGGTATCATACAATGAATATGTAAATACACATAAATTAAAGTTTATTACACAAAGAATACAATTATGGGCAGTACATACACCACACAAAAGGTAATAGTGGCAATATGACATGAATCTCACGGGAATAAGGAGTGAGATGAAAACCCCTTACCTTGCCCTTTCCTTTAGTCGAGAGTACGTTTAACCACCTGTAGGAAGATCATAGTATGTTATTAAATTATAACAGAACCATATTAATATTTATTATATCATACATGATTCATTTATGACTTTATACTACCCATTTAATAATAATTTCCATGTTAAATTAACATTTCGGGTAATAATCGCTTTCTTTATCGTACGTGTTTTAACTTGTTACTCTTGATTGTATCACATAGATCATGATTTAAATACTTCAAGAATATAAAACATGATAAATATATCATATATATTTATAATATAAATATGTATAATAGACATATATATGAAATGGAAAACACCGTTTATGGAGACGGTAGTCCGTACGTATGCATAAACGCTCTTTCTGTTTTCATATAGTATTGAACGGAAGTAAGTGAATAAGATATATGTAAGTACATAAATAATTTTATATATAAATATATATATATATCTACATTATAATTATTATGTCATATATTACATACTTATTAGTAATATATATTTTTATAATCGGCGATGAATGGTGAACTTAGAAATGAATCTCATCGTGTCGTGGAGATGGTAATCCGTACGTACGCACGAGCGAAAATATCATTCTTTTGATATTAGAATAATATATAATTGGATGGTATATCATAGATGTAGAATCCTTATAATTTTATATTCATTATTTACATCAAATACACATCATTATTATACCTATCCAAATAATAATGTATTGAATAACAATTACACCACGACGTGGAGACGGTAAGCCGTACGTACGCACGTATGGTGACATGTCATTCAAAGGATGGATATAATAATAAATATGGATGTAACATATTTATAATAACATCACAGTATATTGGAGATACAGGATTTATTATTTTATAATAGAAATAACAAAGAAAGAAGATGTTGAAGAAGAAAAGAACTTGAAAGAGGGTGGTGAAAACATTACCTCTTCTTCGGGTTCTTCCTTTTGATTTGATCAAAAGGGATCCCTAGGTTGGATTTATGATAAAAATAAGGCCTCTATGATGAAGTGAGGGAATTTGAGAGTGAATTTGGGCAGAGGTTGGCCGAACCAAAAGGATTTGAAGGTGTGAAGAATTGGTTAGAAGTTGGGTCCTTTTATAAGGGGGAGGAGGGGATCTTTAGGAAAAACTTAAAGTATTAATTTATAATAAATTTATATTCGGTTTATAATGGCTACAAATTTTATTATTGAAAGTATAAGGTGGGTATGGGTCGAAATAATTTGAACCAATATATTTTAGACAGGTTGGGTCATTATATTAACCTTATCTTTTAGTTATAACTCTTGGTTAATTAGTTTAACACTTACCATGTCACTTTGTATTTTTATGATATATAGTTAATAAACTTACTATATAGATCAAAGAGACCCCAAAGTGGTCCATTAATGATACAAAAATAATTATATAAGTCCTTTGGACGAACCTTAGATTTTTAGGAATAGAATATAAATTAATAATAGAATATTTGTTTTAAAAACTCATTTATGTCAATTTTGACACTACTCAATAATTTATTTTTTTCTAAAGTCTTAAAAACTTTATTAATTGAAAAAAAAATTCATTTAAGCAAACCTAAAATGTCATATTAACTAATAAAATTCTTTTATTTCATCAAAAATTTCAAATTATATTTATTTTAACATTTATAATACCAATTATTTGATTCTTTCATTAATAAGGAAAATACTGCATCATTATTGTGTCATATATATTTTTACTTTTTCAATTTCTAAAAATTATAAATAAAATACCATTATGTAGGAAAAAATTTTATATTTATAATTAATATTTATAATCGAAAATATAACATATATAACCCTATGTAAAAATTGTTTTTCTAAAATATATAAGCTTATGTCATTTTTGTATTTACTTTAACTTAATTAATATAAAGTGTCCCTGTCACCTACAAGTGGCTCCATGGGGTCCCAAAATCAACCCAAATATTCCCATGGTCGGACATGTAACCACCAATAAGGTTAGGACATGTTTTAGGGTAATTTATTATTATTATAATATTATTTTTTAACCCTCATTTACCGGATTTACCCTTTAACCATGGTAAATATAATATTTACCGAAGTAATTATTCAAAATGTATAAAAATAAAAGTTACCTATTTACACAATTTGTACATCCTGATTCCAAATATGGTATCCATTTTTCCAAATTCAAAACACAAAAGTCGCCGAAATTAATTTAAAATTAATTCCCGCTGTCAATATAAAAAGCGTGTTTTTAAGATATAATAACTATCAAAACATTGATACTTGTTTATGTCTGGTTTAATTTTGAAATTATGTCCAATGAACAAAATTGTATTAAATGGTAAAAATATATTCTAAATATACTTTAAAACCACTCAAATTCATAATTTATCACTACTAATTATTTTTATTGAAAACGTTGTTTTTAATTAAAATTTAGTAATTTTCACTATTCATCAAAATATAAAAGTTATCCGAAAAGTACCAAAATTTCACCCTAGGATAAATTCAATATTCCAAATCCAAAAATGAATTCCATTTTGGGAGATAAAATTTATTAAATTTCAAAAAGTGTGTATTACTATTCATAACAGCTACTTTGATTGGTTGTGGTGTGTGTTAGAACTCGAAGTTGCGTACAACACACGCTACTATATTATTCAAAGAGAAGAATATTGTGGAATCTTGAGGTGTTACATTGTAAATTTTTGATGTCCCCATTATAAATAATAAATTTATTTAGTAAAATTGAATATATAAATGTTTAAAATATTGGATTTAAAAGGGGTTCACTATTAAAAGTTGGTAAAAGTGCATTTTTGAAAAATACTTCTTTTATCTGAAAAAAATGAATTTGTTCTTAACTTACGTATAAGAAACCCATAATATGGATTCTAAAATTATAAGGATTATATAAAGTTCAAAATTTAGTTAATACTATTCATAACCTCTTTTGAACGACTTGTTTGGTAAGTCACGGTGCGCTTGAACTCAGTGTTGCGTGTAGTGCAAGTTATTAAATTGTTTTGAAGAAGTACATTCTATGAAATCTTGGGGTGTTACATTCTTCCCTCCTTCAATAAATTTCTTCCTCTCAAATTGATATCGTTCTTCGAAAATAAAGGTTTAAAATAGAAAATATATTTGTGGGAAAACCCACATCAGAAATTTGGTTAATAAACTTTCGTCTTAATAAGAGGAAAAGAGAAATAAAAGGGTCACCACCAAATTACGATCTTGATTAGGAGAACATTGGTGGAAATTAAAGACATATAATTTGAGGAAAAACATAAATATTTATAGGTAGTTATTGAGGTCATCATTCACAAAAAAGTTTAAAATTGAGGTCCTTAAATTCATCAATCTATGTTGATTTAAAATGCCATTGGTTCAACAAAACATAAGGTATTAGGATAACACTTTTTTGGTTTTAAGATCCCTTCAATAAAGTATAACAATTAATTTCTTCATATAATAATAGGAGAATATAAATATAAACTTGAAAAGTAGAGTTCCATCTTTTAACTAATTTCTACCACAAACTCATCTTTCACTCTAAAAGATAATAGAACTTAAAAAATATATTCTATTTATCCTATTCGTTTGGGGTTAAAAAAATGAATTTATAATTCATCTACTAGAACTTCTTAAAATAAACTAAATTATTTAATATAGGACATCTCAGGGGCCAGTGGTAGGTGATATACCCTTGTCACCCTTCGGTTGTGGGTTCAAGTCTCGCGGCCTTGCCGGTCGCGACGGGTTGCCGCCCGATCTTCGGGTTGTCCTTTTATGGAAATTCAAAATTAATCTCAAACTAGAATTATCCAAAATAATTCTGTCCAAACTCACAGTCCAACATTTATAATGAAGGTAAACACAATGAACATCATTTTTTCCACGTAATAACATGTGAACACCTTCATTATGTATTCTTTTAAAACACTACAACATCCTGAATTGCCATAAAACCTTATTGATTACATTCATGATACCTTATTACTTATAGAATAATGGATATACTCCTTCTATCAAAAAATGTTGTTAAATCCAACAATGAAAAATCATTAATCAGTTTCATGGTAGTCAAGATTATCCAATATAATTTATTCAAATCAACCATCTCTTATTCCAAAATCACCACCTCATCATCGGGACCATATTAAGGATTACCTTTCCTTCAAAAATGTATTTTCAAAAAAGTGTAGCTTAATATTAATTAACTTTTAATAGAACCATATAATTTCAAATCCTCAATAAAATAGTAATGAAATACAATCCTTATTTATCTCCATAATTCATGTAACCAGTATATTGTTGATACAACACTCAAATAAAATAATTCTATAATAACAACATAAGAACACTAGTCATTCCTCTTCATCTGTGGTAGTATCATAACTAGATTATTATCCAATAGCATCTTTTGGTGCATACTTTGATAATTTGTACATTGGTTTGTGTAGTGTCCCAACTCCTTGGATATAAAGCATTGTACATTTGAAACCCCTTTCTTACCTTTGCAATCACGTACATGGTGTCCTTTTTCTCCAAACTCATAACAAACTCCCATTCCTTTTAGGAAAGTTCCAGGGTGTTTCTTCCCACAATTATCACATATAGGAAAATCCAACTTTTCCCTCTTCCCTTTATCAATCTTTCTCTCTTCCATCATTTTCTTCTCTTGCTTCCCTTCAAAGCCATAAGACTCCGTAAACTCTTTACTTATCTTATCAACACATGATACTATTTATTCATAAGATGATAATACGTGGGAGAATATTTCCCTTCTAAATGATGGATTAATACCATGAAAGATATGATCCTTCTTATTCTTTGGATCATACGTATTACAGGAGTTCACATTCCATCTACTGGGAGCCATTTCTATACAATAGCATAAACTACGTCAGTTTATGAATTGCAATGAATAATTCAAAACTTGTAAAATACCTAACAAAAATTGAACAGTTTATGGATATAATCCATAACCATAAAAATGTTTTCTTTGAGTAAGTATATACTCATGAGACCTTCATAATGGTTTGTAAAGAAAATGATAATTATCCTAAGCATATCCCCCGGGAGTGTCGTAACCAAGAGTGCAACAAGGCCCATTGTCGTGCACCAGTTCCCGTTCGAGTCTAGTTCAAAGTGGTGTTTTCGGGTTTTACCCCTAGGTAAATCTAGGCTAGAGCCACCTCTATCTGCTTGTATCCAGATAAGGATGTATTACTCGAAAAACTCACAAAATCTCTACAATACCAAAATTCAAGGAAGTTCTTCTATACTAATCCTCAAAGTCTATCTTAGGGATATGTGCTCTAATTAGAGTTTATCTAAATATAGTTTCCAAGGTTATTGCTAAACTTCATCTGATACCAACTGTAACTGCCCGAACCCAGTTACCCAGAGTCGGTGCATTATTACATAACATTGGCATGATTACAAGGAATGAAGTCCCGAAGGACCGATCAGTTTAGCAGTCTTGGAAAATAGATTCCATACATGAATGTTACATTGCACTTTAAGACATACAAAAGTAAATAGATAATCTTTATGAACACCATTATTCCCTTGGCTTAACCCTACATATCAATCACAATACACTTCTTGGAATCCTGGGAAAAATAAAACATAGAAAGGGGTGAGCTCAAACGCTCATTAAGGGTAGGCAATACAACATAAACTTTCATAAATAAGCACAAACATTTAAGGAAATGTATAACTAAAACAAAAGTATTTTAAATTTGAACTTCATCATAATATGGAAAAAATAAAATGAAATAATTCCATTTACTTATTAACATGGATATTCTACTAGTCGAATAATCACATGCAATATCACTAACCAGTTTCATAATGATGGAATATATAATGACAGACTATCATAACCACGTAGCCAAGGCCTCATGCCAAGAATACAAAAAAGATTTTGTCAAGACCTCATGCCAAGACACTAGTTTGTCGCATGAGACCTAATGATGCATCGAGGAGCTATAGCGGGCTCCACCCGTCACTTATTAATTCCAATGCATTCCTCATATGAACAGGTTTAAACATAACATAAACATTCGTTTTAAAACTAGAATATGAAATGTCAATACTTTCTCCATAAACCATGAATGGTATAAAAATAACATATCCATAGTCAAACATATCATAAATCATTAAATACAATAATTAATATTGTATTATAATAAATCAACCTCAATGCAATATAATATCCAGTAGAGGATGCTGACATAGTTGAAAATGATGAGTAAAACTTTTTGAGAGAAATATCCTTTTTGTAAAATCATTTAAATGTCACACATTTATAAAGGAAGTAATTTAAAAGATATTTTTGAATCAAAGTGTCCCATACCTCTTTGAAACTTATGAAAATAGTTATCATTTCAAAACATTCATGTCCATATAAATAAATCATTAAAAACATTTTGAAAACATGGACATTAATTAAAAAGATTTAGAAAGATAAATCTTTAAAACATTTGAAATTCTGATCTTGATAAAGAGTAACTTTCAAAATCCTTAAAATATTCATTTTAAAATCATTTTTATGAAAAATGGACATGGATGATAAAAATGTCCCAGTAAATACTTACACATAAACAATCTCGGATAATAATGAGATTGAGGAATTAACCCTTACCAATTTTGTAACTTACGAAACATACAACCCATGAAAGATGTATCATACAATGAATATGTAAATACACATAAATTAAAGTTTATTACATAAATAATACAATTATGGGCAGCACATACACCACACAAAAGGTAATAGTGGCAATATGACATGAATCTCACGTGAATAATGAGTGAGATGAAAACCCCTTACCTTGCACTTTCCTTTAGCCGAGAGTACGTTTAACATCCTGTACGAAGATCATAGTATGTTATTAAATTATACCAGAACCATATTAATATTTATGATATCATACATGATTCATTTATGGCTTTATACTACCCATTTAAGAATAATTTCCATGTTAAATTAACATTTCAGGTAATAATCACTTTCTTTATCGTACATGTTTTAACTTGTTACTCTTGATTGTATCACTTAGATTATGATTTAAATACTTCCAGAATATAAAACATGATAAATATATCATATATATTTAGAATATAAAAATGTATAATAGACATATATATGAAATGGAAAACACCTTTTATGGAGACGGTAGTCCGTACGTACGCATAAACGCTGTTTCTGTTTTCATATAGTATTGAACGGAAGTAAGTGAATAAGATATATGTAAGTAAATAAATAATTATATATATATATATATATCTCCATTATAATTATTATGTCATATATTACATACTTATTAGTAATATATATTTTTATAATCGTCGATGAATGGTGAACTTAGAAATGAATCTCATCGCATCGTGGAGACGGTAATCCGTACGTACGCACGAGCGAAAATATCATTATTTTGATATTATAATAATATATAATTGCATGGTATATCATATATACATAATCCTTATAATGTTATATTTATTATTTATATCAAATACACATCATTATTATACCTATCCAAATAATAATGTATTGAATAACAATTACAGCACGAGGTGGAGATAGTAAGCCGTACGTACGCACGTATGGTGACATGTCATTCAAAGGATGGATAGAATAATGAATATGGATGTACCATATTTATAATAACATCACAGTAAATAGGATATACTGGATTTAATATTTTAGAATAGAAATAACAAAGAAAGAATATTTTTAAGAAGAAAGGAACTTGAAAGAGGGTGGTGAAAACATTACCTCTTCTTCGGGTTCTTCCATTTGATTTGATCAAAAGGGCTCCCTAGGTTTGATTTATGATCAAAATAAGTCCACTAGGTTGAAGTGAGGTAAGTTTAGAGAGCATTTGGGTAGAGTTTGGCCGAACCAAAAGGCTTTTAAGGGGTGAATAATTGGTTATAAGTTGGGTCCTTTTATAAGGGGGAGGATGGGCTATTTAGGAAAAACTTAAAGTATTAATTTATAATAAATTCATATTCGGTTTAAAATGGATAAAAAGTTGATTATTAAAAGTATATGGTGGTGATGGGTCGAAATAATTTCAACCAATAGATTTTATATAGGTTTGTGTCATTATATTAACCATATCTTTTAGTTTTAACTCTTGGTTAATTAGTTTAACACTTACCATGTCACTTTTTTTATAATATGTAGTTAATAAACTTTCTATATAAATCTAAGTGACCCCAAAGTGGTCCATTAATGATAAAAAAATAATTATATAAGTCCTTTGGCCAAAACGTAGATTTTTAGGAATAGAATCTAAATTAATAATATAATATATTTTTAAAAACTCATTTATGTCAATTTTGACACTACTCAATAATTGATTTTTTCTAAAGTCCTAAAAACTTTATTAATTCAAAAAAAAAATTCATTTAAGAAAACATAAAATGTAATATTAACCAATAAAATTCGTGTATGTCATCAAAACTTTCAAATTATATTTATTTTAACATTTATAATACCAATTATTTGATTCTTTCATTAATAAGGAAAATACTGCATCATTATTGTGTCATATATATTTTTACCTTTTCAATGTCTAAAAATTATAAATAAAATACCATTATGTATGAAATATTTTTATCTTTCTAATGAATATTTATAATCGAAAATATAACATATATAACCCTATGTAAAAATTGTTTTTCGAAAAGATATAAGCTTATGTCATTTTTGTACTTTAACTTAATTAATATAAAGTGTCCCTATCACCTACAAGTGGCTCCATGGGGTCCCAAAATCGACCCAAATATGCCCACGGTCAGATATGTATCCACAAATAAGGTTAGGACACGTTTTAGGGTAATTTATTATTATTATAATATTATCTTTTACCCCTTATTTACCGGATTTACCCTTTAACCATGGTAAATAAAATATTTACTGAAGTAATTATTCAAAATGTCTAAAAATAAAAGTTACCTATTTACACAATTTGGACATACTGATTCGAAATATGGAATTAATTTTTACAAATTCAAAACACATAAGTGGCATAAATTAATTTAAAATTAATTCCCGCTGTCAAAACAAAAAGCGTGTTTTTATGATATAATAATTATCAAAAGATTGATACTTGTTTATGTCTGGTTTAATTGTGAAATTATGTACAATGACCAAAATTTTATTAAATGGTAAAAATATATTCTAAATATACCTTAAAACCACTCAAATTAATAATTTATCACTACTAATTATTTTGATTAAAAAAGTTGTTTTTAATTAAAATTTAGTAATTTTCACTATTCATCAAAATATAAAAGTTATCCGAAAAGTACCAAAATTTTACCCTAGGATAAATTTGATATTTTGAATCCAAAAATGTAGTCCATTTTGAGAGATAAAATTTATAAAATTTTAAAAAGTGGATATTACTATTCATAACGGTTACTTTGATTGGTTGTGGTGTGTGTTAGAACTCGAAGTTTCGTACAACACACGCTACTGTATTATTCAAAGAGAAGCGTACCGTGGAAGCTTGGGGTGTTACATTGTAAATTTTTGATGTCTCTATTCTAAAGAATAAATTTATTTAGTCAAATTGAATATATAAAAGTTTAAAATATTGGATTTAAAAAGGGTTCACTATTAAATGTTGGTAAAAGTGCATTTTTGAAAAATACTTCTTTTATCTGAAAAAATGAATTTGTTATTACATTATGTATAAGAAACTCATAATATGGATTATAAAATTATAAGGATTATATAAAGTTCAAAATTTAGTTAATACCATTCATAACCTCTTTTGAACGGCTTGTTTGGTAAGTCATGGTGCGCTTGAACTCGGTGTTGCGTGTAGTGCAAGTTATTGAATTCTTTTGAAGAAGTACATACTATGAAATCTTGGGGTGTTACATTCTTCCCTCCTTCAATAAATTGCATCCTCGCAATTTGATATTGTATTTCGAAAATAAAGGTTGAAAATAGAAAATATCTTTGTGGGAAAACCCACATCAGAAATTTGGATAATAAAATTTAGTCTTAATAAGAGGAAAAGAGAAATGAAAGGGTCACCACCAAAATATGATCTCGATTAGGGGAACATTGGTGGAAATTAAAGACATATAATTGGAGGAAAACGTAAATATTTATAGGCAGTGATTGAGGTCATCAATCACAAACAAGTTTAAAATTTAGGTTCTTAAATTCATCAATCTATGATGATTTAAAATGCCATTGGTTCAACAAAACATAAGGTATTAGGATAACACATTTCTAGTTTTAAGATCCCTTCAATAAAGTATAAGAATTAATTTCTTCATAGAATAATAGGAGAAGAAAAATATATACCTGAAAAGTAGAGTTCCATCTTTTAACTAATTTCTACCACAAACTCATCTTTCACTCTAAAAGATAATAGAACTAAAATATATTCTATTTATGCTATTCGTTTGGGGTTAAAAAAATGAATTTATAATTCATCTACTATAACTTCTTAAAATAAACTACATTATTTAATCAAGGACATCTCGTGGTCCAGTGGTAGGTGATACACCCTTGTCACCCTTCGATTGCGGTTTCAAGTCTCGTGGCCTTTCCAGTCGCGACGGGTTGCCGCCCGACCTCCGGGTTGTCCTTTTATGGCAATCCAAAATTAATCTCAAACTAGAATTATCCAAAATACTTCAGTCCAAAATCACAGTCCAACATTTATAAGGAAAGTAAACACAATGAAGTTCCTTTTTTCTGCGTAATAACATGTGAACACCTTCATCATGCATTCTTTTAAAACACTGCAACATCCTGAATTACCATAAAACCTTATTGATTACATTCATGATCCCTTATTACTTATATAATAATGGATATAATCTGTCTATCCAAAAATGTTGTAAACTCCAACAATGACAAATCATTAATCAGTTTCATGGTAGTCAAGAATATCCAATATAATTTATTCAAATCAACCATCTCTTATTCCAAAATCACCACCTCATCATCGGGACCATATTAAGGATTACCTTTCCTTCAACAATGTATTTTCAAAAAAGTGTAGCTTACTATTAAGTCACTTTTCATAGAACCATATAATTTCAAACCCTCAATAAAATAGTACTGCAGTACAATCCATATTTATCTAAATAATTCATGTAACCAGTATATTGTTGATACAACACTCAAATAAAATAATTCTATAATAACAACATAAGAACACTAGTCATTCCTCTTCATCTGGGGTAGTATCAGAACTTGATTATTATCCAATAGCATCATTTGGTGCATACTCTGATGATTTGTACATTGGTTTGCGTAGTGTACCAACTCCTTGTAGATGAAGTATTGTACATTTGAAACCCCTTTTTTACCCTTGAAGTCACGTACATGGTGTCCTTTTTCTCCACACATATAACAAAATCCCATTCCTTTCAGGCAAGTTCCAGGGTGTTTCTTCCCACAGTTATCACATATGGGAAAATTCTTCTTTTCCCTCTTCCCTTTATCCATCTTTCTCTCTTCCATCCCTTTCTTCTCTTGCCTCCCTTCAAAGACATAAGACTCAGTATACTCTTTACTTATCTTATCAACACATGATACTATTTCTTCATATGATGATAATACGTGGGAGAATATTTCCATTATAAATGATGGATTAATATCATGAAAGATATGATCCTTATTATTCTTTGGATCATACGTATTACTGGAGTTCACATTCCATCTACTGGGTGCCATTTCTATACAATAGCATAAACTAGGCCAGTTTATGAATTGCAATGAATAATTCCAAACTTGTAAAATACCTAACGCAAATTGAATAGTTTATGGATATAATCCATAATCATAAAAATGTTTTCATTGAGTAAGTATATACTCACGAGCATTTCATAATGGTTTGTAAAGAAAATGAGAATTATCCTAAGCATATCCCCCGTGAGTGTCGTAACCAAGAGTGCAACAAGACCCGTTGTTGTGCACCAGTTCCCATTCGAGTCTAGCTCAGAGCGGTATTTTCGGGTTTTACCCCTAGGTACATCTGTGCCAGAGCCGCCTATACCTTCTCGTATCTAGACAGGGATGTATTGCTCAAAAAACTCACAAAATCTATACAATACCAAAATTCTAGGAAGTTCTTCATACTAATCCTCAAAGTCTATATTAGGGATATGTGCTCTAATCAGAGTTTATCTAAATCTAGTTTCCAAGGTTATTTCTAAACTTCCTCTGATACCAACTATAACACCCTGACCCCAGTTACCCAGAGTCTGTTCATTATTACATAACATTGTCATGATTACAAGGAATAAAGTCCCGAAGGACCGATAAACTTAGCAGTCTTGGAAAATAGATTACATACATGAATGTTACATTGCACTTTAAGACATACAAAACAACATAAATAATCTTTATTAATGCCATTATTCCTTTTTCTTAACCATGCATATCAATCACAATACACTTCTTGGAATCCTGGGAAAAATAAAACATAGAAAGGGGGGGAGCTCAAACGCTCAGTAAGGGTAAGAAATACAACGAAAACTTTCATAAATAAGCATAAACATTTAAGGCAATGTATAACTAAAACAAAAGCCTTTTAAACTTGAACTTCAACATAATATGGAAAAAATAAAATGAAATAATTCCATTTACTTATTCACATGGATATTCTACTAGTAGAATAATCACATTCAATATCACTAACCACTTTCATAATGATGGAATGCATAATGCCAGACTATCATAACCACGTAGCCAAGGTCTCGTGCGAGGACTACAAATAAGATTTTGTCAACGCCTTGTTACAAGACACTAGTTTGTCTCATGAGACCTACCGATGCATCGAGGAGCTATAGCGGGCTCCACCCGTCACATATTAAGTCCAATGCATTCCTCATATGAACATGTTTAAATATAACATAAACATTCATATTAAAAATAGAATACGAAATGTCAATAATTTCTCCATAAACCATGAATGGTATAAAAATAACACATCCATATTAAAACATATCATAAATCATTCAATAAAATAAGGAATATTGTATTATAATAAATCAACCACAATCCAAAATAATATCCAGTAGAGGATGCTGACATAGTTGAAAATGATGAGTAAAACTTTTTGAGAGAAATATCCTTTTTGTAAAATCATTTAAAAGTCACACATTTATAAAGGAAGTAATTTATAAGATATTTTTGAATCAAAGTGTCCCATACCACTTTGAAACTTTTGAAAAGAATTATCATTTCAAAACATTCATGTCCATATAAATAAATCCTTAAAATCATTTTGAAAACATGGACATTAATTAAAAAGATTTAGAAAGATAAATATTTAAAACATTTGAAATTATGATCTTGATAAAGAGTACCTTTAAAAATCCTTAAAATATTCATTTTGAAATCATTTTTATGAAAAATGGACATGGATGATAAAAATGTCCCAGTAAATACTTACACACAAACAATCTCGGATAATAATGAGATTGAGGAATTAACCCTTACCAATTTGGTAACTTATGAAACATACAACCCATGAAAGCGGTATCATACAATAAATATGTAAATAAACATAAATTAATGTGTATTTCACAATGAATACAATTATGGGCAGTACATACACTACACAAAAGGTAATAGTGGAAATATGACATGAATGTCACGGGAATAAGGAGTGAGATGAAAACCCCTTACCTTGCACTTTCCTTTAGTCAAGAGTACGTTTAACCTCCTATACGAAGATCGTAGTATGTTATTAAATTATACCAGAACCATATTAATATTTATGATATCATACATGATTCATTTATGACTTTATACTACCCATTTAATAATAATTTCCATGTTAAATTAACATTTCGGGTAATAATTGCTTTCTTTATCGTACGTGTTTTAACTTGTTACTCTTGATTGTATCACTTAGATCATGATTTAAATACTTCCAGAATATAAATCATGATAAATATATCATATATATTTATAATATAAATATGTATAATAGACATAGATATTAAATGGAAAACACCGTTTATGGAGACGGTAGTCCGTACGTACGCATAAACGTTGTTTCTGTTTTCATATAGTATTGAACGGAAGTAAGTGAATAAGATATATGTAAGTATATAAATACTTATATATATATATATATATATATATATATCTCCAGTAGAATTATTATGTCATATATTACATACTTATTAGTAATATATATTTTTATAATCATCGATGAATGATGAACTTAGAAATGAATCTCATCACGTCGTGGAGACGGTAATCCGTACGTATGCATGAGCCAAAATATCATTCTTTTGATATTAAAATAATATAAAATTGGATGGAATATCATATATACAGAATAATTATAATGTTATATTTATTATTTACATCAAATACACATCATTATTATACCTATCCAAATAATAATGTATTGAATAACAGGTACACCACGACGTGGAGATGGTAAGCCGTACGTACGCACGTATGGTGACATGTCACTCAAAGGATGGGTAGAATAATGAATATAGATGTACCATATTTATAATAACATCACAGTATATAATAGATACTGGATTTATTATTTTATAATAGAAATAACAAAGAAAGAAGATGTTGAAGAAGAAAGGAACTTGAAAGAGGGTGGTGAAAACATTACCTCTTCTTCGGGTTCTTCCTTTTGATTTGATAAGAAGGGATCCCTAAGTTGGCTTTATGATCAAACTAATGCCTCTAGGTTTAATTGAGGGAAGTTTAGAGAGCATTTGGGCAGAGTTTTTCTGAACCAAAAGGCTTTGAAGGTGTGCAGAATTGGTTAGAAGTTGGGTCTTTTTATAAGGGGGAGGAGAGGATCTTTAGGAAAAACATAAATTATTAATTTATAATAAATTCATATTAGGTTTCTAATGGCTCAAAAGTAAATTATTCAAAGTATAAGGTGGGGATGGGTCGAAATAATTTCAACCAATAGATTTTAGATAGGGTTGAGTCATTATATTAACCTTATCTTTTAGTTTTAACTCTTTGTTAATTAGTTTAACACTTACCATGTCACTTTGTATTTTTATAATATATAGTTAATAAACTTACTATATACATATAAGCGACCCAAAAGTGGTCCATTAATGATAAAAAAATAATGATATAAGTCATTTTACTGAACCTTAGATTTTTAGGAATAGAATATAAATTAATAATATAATATTTGTTTTAAAAACTCATTTATGTCAATTTTGACACTACTCAATAATTGATTTTTTCTAAAGTCTTAGAAACTTTATTAATTCAAAAAAAGTTCATTTAAGAAAACCTAACATGTAATATTAAACAATAAAATTCTTGTATGTCGTCAAAACTTTCAAATTATATTTATTTTAACATTTATAATACCAATTATTTGATTCTTTCATTAATAAGGAAAATACTGCATCATTATTGTTTCATATATATTTTTACTTTTTCAATGTCTAAAAATTATAAATAAAATACCATTATGTAGGAAATATTTTTATCTTTATAATTAATATTTATAATCTAAAATATAACATATATAAACCTATGTAATTTTTTTTTCTAAAAGATATAATCTTATGTCATTTTTGTATTTACTTTAACTTAATTAATATAAAGTGTCCCTATCACCTACAAGTGGCTCCATGGGGTCCCAAAATCGACACAAAGATGCCCATTGTCGGAAATGTATCCACCAATAAGGTTAGGATATGTTTTAGGGTAATTTAGTATTATTATAATATTATTTTTTAACCCTTATTTACCGGATTTACCCTTTAACCATGGTAAATAAAATATTTACTGAAGTAATTATTCAAAATGTCTAAAAATAAAAGTTACCTATTTACACAATTTGGAAATACTGATTCCAAATATGGAATACATATTTCCAAATTCAAAACACAGAAGTGGAAGAAATTAATTTAAAATTAATTCCCGCTGTCAAAACAAAAAGCGTGTTTTTAAGATTTAATAACTATCAAAAGATTGATACTTATTTATGTCTGGTTTAATTGTGAAATTATGTCCAATGACAAAAATTGTATTAAATGGTAAAAATATATTCTAAATATACTTTAAAGTCACTCAAATTCATAATTTATCACTACTAATTATTTTGATTAAAAAAGTTGTATTTAATTAAAATTTAGTAATTTTCACTATTCATCAAAATATAAAAGTTATCCGAAAAGTACCAAAATTTCACCCTAGGATAAATTCGATATTACGAATCCAAAAATGAAGTCCATTTTGAGAGATAAAATTTATAAAATTTTAAAAAGTGGGTATTACTATTCGTAACGGCTACTTTGATTGGTTGTAGTGTGTGTTAGAACTCGAAGTTGCGTACAACACACGCTACTGTATTATTCAAAGAGAAGCGTACCGTGGAAGATTGGGGTGTTACATTGTAAATTTTTGATGTCCCCATTCTAAAGAATAAATTTATTTAGTCAAATTTAATATATAAAAGTTTAAAATATTGTATTTAAAAAGGGTTCATTATTAAATGTTGGTAAAAGTGCATTTTTGAAAAACACTTCTTTTATCTGAAAAAAATGAATTTCTTCTTAAATTATGTCTAAGAAACTAATAATATGGATTCTAAAATTATAAGGATTATATATAGTTTAAAATTTAGTTAATACTATTCATAACCTCTTTTGAACGGCTTGTTTGGTAAGTCATGGTGCGCTTGAACTCGGTGTTGCGTGTAGTGAAAGTTATTGAATTGTTTTGAAGAAGTACATACTATGAAATCTTGGGGTGTTACACACTAAGTACTATGTGACCTTTAAACATAACATTATCACCTGTGTGATTTGAATTTCGAAAATTTGACATACATGGTTTCCATTAGTAAGATGTTTGGCGTCCGATAAGACAAACGTAATTTTTTAGTGAATAGTAACCTAACCTTTCGAATAGTAACATACCATTATGAATAGTAACATACCATTATGAATAGTAATATGACCCTTATGAATAGTAAATAATCCAAAAGAATAGCAACCTCACCCTTGAATGTATAAATAAAATTTAAGCATCTTATAAGTGATAATATGACCATAGTAAAAGTATTGATATTTTTGTAAGTCAAAAATAATTAATTACAAATAATAAATTAATTTAAAAAAATATATATTTTATTAAAAGCTTTCCATAAATTAATAATTTTATGTCATCAGGTTTTAAGATAATTTTATAAGACGTTATTTAATTTTTATAAGAATTATAAAATCATTTATAGTTTTAAAATCAGTATTTTTCAAGTAAATTATGATTTTAATTAAAAATTAAATTAATAATATTTAGAAAATTATTTTTGAAAAAATGGATTTAGTTTTTGGATTCTATAAATCAAAAAATGTTTAGGGTGAATTTTTGGGTTTTTTTTGAAATACTTGAATTTTTGGGGAATAGTAAAATACGATAATTTATGAGAAATGATAAATACATGAATTATGATGTCATCAGATGATGTATGGATGATGTAAAGACATTATCTCGAAGTCACATGAACATATTACTGTTTTTGGTCATATAATCAATACTATTTCTTATCTAATGAATAAATAATAAAATAATGATTAAAATATTAAGAAAACCTTCACCCCTCCACTACAAAAATCACCCACACTCTCCTCTTCTCTTTACTTCTCTCAAAACTTGTTCCTTCCCTAAATTCTACCAAAATCTCTCCCCAAACTCCTCTTCCACGTCCAACATCCCTTGGTATCCTAAAATTACCAAATCCTATCCCCTTAAGAGACTCTCAAAGAAGATTAAATCAGGAGGTAAATTCCTCTCTTGTTTTCTTTCATTTCCTTTTCATGTTCATTTGTTCTATTTTCTTTTCCAACATCTCCTCATCCAAATGTAATGAAAAAACCAGTTCCATACATGTACTAGAATATTTTTATGCTAATGGGATTATTCATTATCACTTCCCCCTTTCCCTTCTTTTATACAAAAGAAATGAAAATACTGTCCGATATGTGTTAATTTATCACATTCAAGGATGACAGTTTATCAATTTATATTACCATATTCAATTATGGTCATGAAACCATTTTTATGGTTGAAACAAACTAATAAATATTTACTTTATCTTATATGTTGTTCTATAATACTTTTTCACACATGATGTAAAATAATAATAGAAAATGAGTTAATTATGAGAAAAATCGTGAAATTAATCCAAGCGTTTATCACTAATGTTTTATATAATGATTCACATTAACTCCAAATAACCAAATGAATTTTATAACCATGTAATCTTATGGATGTTAACTAATGAAATATAAAATCAATTTTATACAAACACCTTCATCCTACATGTTTATCTGAACATGAATATAAGTGAACCGATCCTTAAAACCAAGGAAGCAAACAATCCCAAACAGTGAATTTGAACCTATTAACTCATCAAAAAGGACATGGGTAAACTTAATAAGGTTATACTAAATCAATAAAATTTATTTTAGGTTATTTAATTTTTAATTAATGAACATAATTTTATTATTCAGGTCATTAATATCAAGAAATAACACCATCAGACTTAAGATATGGGATCCTCTCTTTCTCTCATTTATTCAAGAATCTCCTCTATGTTATGTCATTTTATGAATAATTCCTAATGATGGGGTATATTTTCTCACATCCCCCATACCTCCATTATGATGTATATAATATTATAAACCCCCTTTATCTCTTATTAAGCCCTCCTCAGTACACCTGATACCATGACGATATTCTGTAAGAGATTCTACCCCAAAACTCCATTATTGCTTTGGGTTATTCTTACTCTCTTTTTACCCAAATGAAATCCTATATTATATTTATATAAATATTCTAATTTCTGTTTATATTTCAAAAATAATTTTTCAAGGTCTAATCATAATTCTCTTTTGGGGATATACATGTTTTTAAGTTGTTCCCTCCTCAATGCTTCCCAAAAAGAAAACCCCTTTAAGGGAACTTCCCAAATTCATACCCAATTTAAAGTGAACTCTACCTTATGTTTCTAGCCACCATTGTTTTTATAAAACTAGTGTTTTTATTATGAAAGACTTATTGGATCATTATGGTTTTTTACAAAATATTATTCCATTCTATATTTTAAAGGCCTGTTAGTGTTTTCCTTAAAACCACACTAAAATGATTTAATGATAAATATTATTAAATACTCCTTTTACATGTTTTCACTTATATTAGACATAACGTACAATGATATATGATTATTTTACCTTATTATGTTCCATATATGTTCAAATTAATTTATTTCATGGACACTTTTATGATACACCCATTCATTATGCTTTATAACATGATTATGATACCAATTTCTTTCAATGGGTGCCCTTATGTTTATTAATAATTATGTATGATTGTATATATGGAAATAATATTCATGAAAATGTTAATATGGGTGCACCAGATAGTGATCCAATGCATTGGGTAAATTATAGTCTCATTAGATTTTACATGCAACAACCTTGGTGGTTAGTCTTAACTCATGCTACTATGTGAAACAGTCTTGGTGGTTAACCTTGACTTGTGATCCTCTATGTGCAATGAACCTTTACTCATGAAAAAGTCATGATTTATGATGCTGTCACAATTATATGATTTAATTTTTATATGATCCCATGTTTATATGTTATGATTCTATATGCCATTTTATGTCATTATTTCATGATCTCTAACCCATGTGTTAAAGCGTTACTCTTATGTCAATTAACTTACTAGGATTTTAGCTCATCCCTTCATTAATGTGATCCCCAGGGTACCCTATGAAAATGTAAGGGTTCAATGGAAGTTATGATATCTATATGAAGATTAAATAAATAAGTGTTTTTTAGTCCCATGTTTTAAGTTTTATATACCTAGTCTTTAAATACATTAGACTTCACAATACTTGGCCTATACTCTGATGTTTAATTATGCCTAAAATCATGTAATGTTATGTGTAAAAGTATATGGTCACTATAGTTGGTATCAGAGGATGGTCGAGTTATTTTTGGAGATTAGGAATAGATCAGTTTAGTGAGAACCTTAAGGATGAGACTGAGTATAATAAAAGACTCCTAAATTATGGTAAGTATAGAGTAAGTGGTTTATCAAGAAAGTAAATCCATGTCTAGATAAAAACAATTAGAGGTGGCTCGGACATATATGTATCTAGGAAAAAAACCCAAAAACACTGCTTTGAACTAGACTCGAAAGTGAACAGGTGAACAACAATATGCCTTGATGCAATCTTGGTTTGACACTCCTAGGGGATATGATTTAGTAAATTCACGAGCTTAGAATAAACCATTATTAATGGAATAAAAAAAATCCCATAAGAATATAGGTCATGAAATATATCAAAGATACCCTAGATTTAAACGTAGGGGATCACATGTTAGGATATACTTATCATTTACAAGTTTATCCTTTTATGTTAAAAGTTTCCTTTTTATGATCAATATCTAAGTATTCAAGACCTTTAATTGTATGTTATTTATCATTGTTAATGGTGGGAAATAGAAGAATACGTGAAAAAAATAATTGTGATAGGGAATGTGAATATTTCCCTAATGATATGCTAAATATGATGGGAGCAGGTGCTCAAAACATCATGACAGTACTTTCTCAACTAGATCAAGTTATGAATAATAACTTGAATTATATAGAACAACCTCCTACTACAAGTAAAGATAAATTTGTTATATAATCCTTCATACGGAAAAGACCTACCATTTTTAGTGGATCTTTTGATCCCCTCCTCACGAAATAGTGGATTAACTCCACTAAAAAGATATTTATCTGTCCTCCAATGCTCAGAAGAAGAGAATGTTGTGCTGGCATTCTATCGTTTTAATGGGTAATAAGATCAGTAGTTGAAAATTATGAAGAATATGAATACACAAGATAAAATTGATTCCATGGATTGGTAATATGACAAACCTTCTCTTTATTACACACTTTAATGTGATTTATTACATAAAAATGCACTTAAGAAAACTCTAAGGATCAAGAGGTCTAGTGTATTGGTAAATTAGGAACATTAAATGACAAATTAAGACATAAAATACATCATATTTATTGAAAAATTCTTTTACATGACCCCAAAATTCCTTCATACTTAGCACTTCATGGGATAACCTGAGGACATACATAAGAAAAGAGTGAGCTATAAAGCGCAGTAAGGGAGTAAACAAGAAATAACATAAAGAATAAAATACATGTTAGATAGTGGGAATATCAATGGATAATAAGATAAACGTGAACATAAAGGCATGATATAGCATGATTATCACACCATGGAGATGTGACAACAACATTTAACAAGATATTATCAATATCCAGGGCTCATTGCACATGGAGCATGAGTAAACCCTCATTGCACTTGAATTAGCATGAGTAAAACCCCATTGCACTTGAATTAGCATGATTAAACCCTCATTTCACTTTAATTATAATGAGTAAAACCACATTTCATATGACATATCATGATACTACTCTTTACCCAATGAATTGTAGCGCTATCAGGGAGCACCCTTTATAAAAATTTCATTTCATGCATAAGTGTGCCACATGGATCATATAACATGGAATCATTCAACATCATAAGATATTCCATGATTAAATAATGAGGAATACATACATGTAAGTACCAATCAATAAGTATATATGAATGAAGGTGAATACCCTTGATAGAGAAATGGGTATGGTATTCACTACACAATATTATCATCTTGGAAAATCGTGGTGCAATTTCGGCAGCATAACGACATGACATAAAAATTCATAAAAATGGTTGATAAGAGAGAAAGGGGTATCTCATCATATGTACATGAAATGAAAAGTAAGGGGTTAATATAGATACATGTAACAACACATGTAATTTGAAAATAAAAGGCATAACATAATAAAGAAACATGAATAAAGAGGATAAATGGAATAACTCTTACGAAATTTCAGCATGGTAATGGGTGTGCATGGGAGGAATTAATGATAGATAAATAGATCTCTCATCCTTAAAACATAAGTATTTAAGTATGGGGGAGGTGATAAATTATACCCAAACATGTTTAATTGAAAATAAAAGGGTATAAAAACATAAAGAAACTTGGAAAAAAATGTGAAAGGAATAAATCCATTACGGAATTTCGGCATGGTGACGAGTGTACATGGGAGGCATTAATAAGAGATAAATGGGTATATCATCATTCAAAAATAAGGAAGGAAGTATAGGGAAGGTGTGAAATACTACCCTAATATTTATAATTGAAAATAAAAGGGCATAGTAGTATAAAGAAACTTGGACATAAATAAGGAAGGAAAGTGAGGATCACTTACTTGGAAGTGTGATCCCAATGGCTTGGGAAGGGATTGAGAGAGGATTATTTAGATCTTAGGGTGATTTGGGAGAATTATAGAGAGAAAAGGGAAGATGTTGGTCAATATTCAAATGGTTTGAGTGGGTTTATATAGGAAAGGAGAGGAAATTCTTTATTATTTAGGTTTTGGACACTACACATTAAACTAATCAAAACCACAAACCGTCCCATGGTTTTTTCCCATAGTTTTTACCAAGGTGGAGTGGAAAAAATTATTTTATAAGGCCAATTTCCTAACTTATTAAAATATTAGGATTTCCTATGTGGATGTGAGTCACACTCTCAAGGAAATCATTTTAAAAAGTTAAAATATTTTATAAGACTTGGAGGGTCCACTAAGGGACTATAAAATTAATCAAAAAAATAAAAAATTACATTATTTTAATGTTATTACATATACTGTCTGAATTTCTATTTTATAGTATTTTATTACATCACTATTGGGTCATTATGATGTCATAAAACACATTATATATTTAAACAGTATTTAAATTTTACCGAAAAATTCGACTATATCAGAAAATTATGAAAAATTCAATGTTAGATAATTTCGACTTCCTAATTGAAAAAATAATATTCATTTTATCTAAATAATTTTAAAAACATGTGAAGTTTTAATAAAAACTGACATTTATTTAAAATTCATGGGTTTTGACAAAAATAGTTTTCAAACCTTAATAAAAATTTCAATTGTATTCATAAAAAATGTACAATCATTTATATTTAATAAAAATTAATTTAGATATAATATTTTATTAAGATATTATTTAATTAAAAAATCCATTAATTCATCAAAATATATTTCTTAATTGAATTTACATATTAAATCAAAATACTATTTGTTCTTTAAAACCTATTTACAAAGTAACAATATTAAAATGAAAGTATATTCTTTATAAAAAAATAATGCACATAATCATAGTTAGAGGGTATTGTTATATAACCCCTTATAACACCTACATAATACCTAAGAGAAAGGTGCACAATGGTGACAGACTCTTGGGGAGGTTTATATAACATCGCTTGGGTGGTAATCTCTATAAACTTCTACTTCTCTCCTAGGTAGTTCCGTTCAAGATTAACGTGTTGAATCTCATCTTGGGATTGGTCAAGAGTGAATCCCAGTGACACTCCCTCCTTTGTAAGCTCTAAAAAATGGGTTTCGTATGGATAAATTCTACTGGATGAGGCCATCACTTCCTTTGTTTGAGTAAATTGTTTTTTTTAAATCCCTATATTTATACTAATTATGTGATCAATATTCAATGACTATATTAGCAACAATGAAAATTATTAATGGTATTTTAAAATCCAAAAACATAAAACCAAGGAAAATCACATGTTTTATACAACCATTTTACATAATAATACATTTCATTAGATCAAGATTAATTTTCATTAATAAAAGTTTGGGTCGTTACAATATCCCCCCTTAAGAAACTTTTCCCTAGAAATTTTGTTTTTCCACCCTAAAACAGATGAGGGTTCATTACTTCCTCCAATTCCAACATTTCCTCTTCAAACTTGTTGTTTCGACACAATACCTTGATGAGGGGAATTTTCTTATTTCATATAACTTTTTCCCTATGATCTATGATCTTCATCGGCTTCTCTTCATTGGATAGGTCATTCTCCAATGGTACCACATCTGGATTGATTACATGCAGTGGGTCAGGTATGTACTTACTCAAGAGTGATACATGGAATACATCATGTACTTGAGATAGGTTCGGTGGGAGTGTTAGTCGATAAGACACTACTCCAATGCGATCGAGGATCTCAAAAAGGCCAATGTACCTTGGACTAAGCTTTCCCTTCTTCCCAAATCTCATAACTCTCTTCCACAGTGATATGCTGAGGAATATCATGTCTCCAACATCAAAATCTAGGTCTCATTGATTATTATCAGCATAGATATTTTTTCGAATCTGAGTAGATTTAATGTGATGTTGGATGGTCATAACCTTCTCCACTATTTCTTCAACCATTTATGGACCTAGGAGTTTTCGCCCCCCAAATTCATTCCAACATGCCTATGTTCTTCACCTCTTCCTATAAAGGGCTTCATAAAGAGCCATTTGGATGATTGAGTTGAAAATATTATTGTAATAGAACTCAACCAGAGGAAGATATTGATCCCATACTCCTTTGAAGTCATTTGAGAATGCTCTCTAAATATACTCAAGTGTTTGGATAGTCCACTCAGATTGGCCATCAGTTTGAGGATGGTAAGCCGAACTGATGTTCAGCTTAGTATTCAGAGCGTTTTGGAGACTCTTCCAGAACTTAGAGGTGAATTTTGGATCTCTATTGGATACAATCAACAATGGTACTCCATGAATCCTTACCACTTATCTAATGTATATCTCTGCTAGTTTATCTAATGATAAATCCTCTCAAATTGTAATGCAGTATGCAATATTTGTAAGATGACCCACAACAACCTAGATAATATTGTTTCTTTTGGATGTATTTGGAAGTCTACTGATAAAGCCCATGGTGATGTACTCACATTTCCATGTTGGTATGGTTAATGGTTCTATCATCCCCTTAGACTTATGCCTCTCAGCCGTCACTTACTGACATACCAGACACTTTGATGTATACTCAACGATCTCCTTCTTCATTTTATCCCACCAATAATGCTCTCAGAGATCTCGATACATATTTGTGTTTCCTAGGTGAATAGATAAATTCAAACTATGTGCATCATCCAAAATTTCTTCCTTTAACTCTGGATTTGATGGAACACATAGTCTTAACCCAAATCTCACAATTCCTTCTTCATTAACAATGAACTCTGTGGATTTCCTTTTTTTATAGTTTCCACTTTCTTCTGAATTCCCATCAACCTTTTGAGCATCCTTTAACCTTTTAAAAATAGATGGTTGAGAAATAATTTGTTAAAATATTGATGATGTTCCTTTATTTAGGATTACCATGTCTATCTTCATCAAATCTATGAGTATTGGATCATTTTAAATTCTCATCAATGAAAGAGTTTCTGGATCCTTTCTACTTAGAGCATCCGCTACCTTGTTCTCTTTCCCTGGATGGTAGTTAATTGAGCAGTCATTGACTTTGATCATCTGTAAACATATTCATTGGAACATATTCAGCTATTTCTGTGTGAATATATACTTGAGGCTTTTGTGATCCTAATATATTTCACACTTCTCCCCAAAGATGTAATGTCGCCAAATTTGTAAAGTAAAGATTACTACAGCTAACTCCAGATCACGTGCTAGATATTTTTTCTCATAAAATTTCAGTTTCTTTGAAGAATAAGAAATGAATTTTTCATTTTTCAACAACACACAGCCCAAGAACTTCTTTAAAGCATCACTGAACACCACAAAAAATTCTCCACTTGTGGGTAGTGTGAGCATAGGCGTAGTGATAAGCCTCCTCTTCAACTCCTTGAAGCTATCTTCGAATTCATCACTCCAAGAAAAATTGACTCCCTTCTGAGTTAGATTGGTAAGAGGGTTTGAAAATCATGATAAATTTCTAAAAACTCAACGACAACATCCAGATAACCCCAGGAAGCTACAAATATCTTTCACCGATTTTGGCCTTGGCCATCCTTAAATTATAGATGTCTTAGAGGGATCCACAAATATCCTGTTTCTTGTGATGATATGACACAAGAATGAGACCTCCTTTAACCATAACTCACACTTGATGTACTTTTCATAGAGCTTCTTCTTTTGAAAGGTCTCTAGTATAGTTTTTAGATGCTCCTCATACTCCTCCTTGGTTTTAGAGTATATTAGAATACCATCTATAAAAACTACCACAAATTTGTCGAGGTAATATATAAAGACTCTATTCATCAATTACATGAAGATTTATAGAGCATTGATGAGTCCTAAAGAAATTAATATGAATTCATAGTGCCTGTACTTTGTACAAAAAGTAGTCTTGGGGATATCCTCCTTCTTCACCCTTACTAGGTAATATCCTGACCACAGATCCACTTTTGAGAAGTATTGTACTCCACGTAGCTGATCAAACAAGTAATCGATTCATGAA
This sequence comes from Viscum album, assembly GCA_963277665.1. Taxonomy (NCBI): domain Eukaryota; kingdom Viridiplantae; phylum Streptophyta; class Magnoliopsida; order Santalales; family Viscaceae; genus Viscum; species Viscum album. Next base: position 452,658,452 of record OY728141.1, on the reverse strand, counting down.
AGATGATACTTTTTCTTTATCTTGATTTTGTTGAGACCACAATAATCAATGCAAAGGCACATTGACCCATCCTTCTTCTTGATGAAGAGGACTGGTGTACCCCATGGTGAAGCACTTGGGCATATAAAACCTTGATCTAGATTCTCCTGTAGTTGTTTCTTAATCTCCTCAATCTCTAGAACAGAAATTCTATATAGATTCTTAGATATTGGCAATTCCCCAGGCATAAGATCAATTGAGAATTCAATATCACTTCTGGGTGTAAGACCAAGTAATTACTTGGAAAATACTTTAGCGAATTCCCACACAATTGGCATGTCTTCAAAGATGGTTTCTTCCTTAGACTCAATCATCTAATCAAGATACACATACTCATAGGGTAGTAATACCCATGCTTGAGATGATGGTGCTAAAGAAGATTAATCCTCCTCCTTTCACTTGTACATAATTTGGGGTCGATTCTCCATAGGGAGAGTGATTTCCCTCTCCTGAAAATTTATGATATCTTTATATAGGGAATTCAAATAGATGCCAAGAAGTACATGAAATTCCACTAGAGGGATTATGAAGACGTTCTCCAGGAAGTTCAATCCAAAAATTATGACAGGGGAGGAGTTATATTCATGGGATGCAATAATTTCCCCATTTTCCGTTCTCACTGACATCTCTACTTCCATGATTTGTAGTGGTTTTGGGATTATTCTACTAAAATTTTGGGATATTAAAGAATTATTAGAACCAGAATCAAAAAGTATGTTCACTATTCTTTAATTAATAACTAGCATAACTGTAACCACATTGTTGTCGGGGTTCGCTTCCATAGTAGTGATGGAAAAAGCTCGCCCTTATTTCCTTGGAGGTTATTGGTTGCCTCCAAAAACCCTTGGCTTAGGGAACTGGATTTCAAAGTGCCCTGGTTCTTTACATTTGAAGAAATGAACAATGTTTTGAGGGTTTAATAGAGCATTCCTTTCCTCTGTCGCAGTAGTAGGTTTTTTTTCCAGCAATTAATGGCCATGTTCCCTTCTCTTCCGCACCTAAATCATTTCCTCGTCCCCTTCAAGAAATTTCTAGGGTGCTTCTTTCCACACCTTTGGAAAGTGGGGTTATGGATTTTTTTAGAACCATTAGATTTATCCATTATACCTCTAAAATTAAATAACACTTTCTAATTCTTATCCCCGTGATACCCCATAGATTCTCTGATCTCTATTTCAACTTTGAGGTACATCAGACAATTTCCTCATAGCTATCAAAGTCAAGGATCACTAGGGATTTCCATAGGCTAGATTTTATCACACCAAAGAAGCGATCAACCTTGCCTTCAGGGGTAACGACAAAGTCAGAGATGTATCGTTCAAGCCTTGTGATTTTTTCCTCATACAATCCGATTGATTCGTCATTTTTTTCTTGAGGGCAAGGAAGTCCCTTTCCATATTAAGTTGGTGGGTTCGAGGAAAATATTTATCGAATTTTTTTTCCAGAAATCCTTCCATCCCAATGCCTCGATCTATTCATCAATCTTTGTATTTTTGATCAATTTCCACCATTGATCAGCTTCAACCTCCATATGATTAGCAGCTAGAAGATTCTTCTATTTTTTTGGAACATTGAAGTATGGATAATATCTTTTCAATGGAGTTGATCCATGGTTCGAAGAATGATGGATAGAAGATACATTGAAAGTAGGTGTCCTTTTTCTCATTAAGCTCTTGATTATGTCTTGTTCTTTCTTGGGGGGAGGGGTTTCACAATCATCTGGACCCATGTTTCTATTCAAAACTTGAGTTAACTGAGAGAGTATTATGACAAAGTTTTTGATTCCTTCTCCCATCATATTGGGCATCTCATTAGAATAGTCATCACATTAATCTTTGAATTTGTTGTTAGCCTGAGTCCTCCTATTACTGGCCATTGGATATAATAAAAGGAATGTTAGGAGTAACACATAAAGGGGAATCTAATAAAAAAAGGATAACTTATAAATTTCATTTATTTATTTAACTGATGAATTGATAGGCTTCAATCTATGTTATATATACTCTACATACCAAAATATATTCTTAGGGGAATTTTTTCATTCCTTTAATAATGGTTCATACCAATATTATGAATTTACCAAAGCGTATACACTAGGAGTGTCGAACCAAGAATGCAGCAAGGCCCGTTGTCGTGCACCAGTTCCCGTTCGAGTCTAGCTCAAAGTGGTGTTTTCAGGTTTTACCCCTAGATACATCTATGCCATATCCAAATATACCTATTAGTATCTATATAACGATGTATTTTATTAATAAACCACTTACTCTATACTATGTCATCCTAACTTTTTATTTTATAAATTTTCATTACATTTTACAAACATAGGATCTTTAAAGTCTAGTTTCTTGGAAATTAGGAACATAAAACATGAAAACATAAGAATTTATTCTAATCCACTTGTAAGGATTCATAAACGGTTAATCCTAAGTAAAATTACTATATCTCATAACCTAGATACATACATCAAAGAAAAGGGTGAGCATAAGTCCCAGTAAGGAAATCAAGTGAAACAGTTTACATGTGATCTTGAGCGATATCAATAAGAACTTGACGAAAAACATGAAGACACAAGCAATGGAAGTAGAGTAATATCATAATGAAAATAACTTGAATCATAACTTGAATTTGTTAATACACCATTTAATTTATAAATTCATGAACATATCACCATGGTCAATCCCCACAGTGTCATAAAAATTACCAAGGTTATTCACCAAGGTATCGTGAAACTTGTCATCTCTAGAGATTAAATTCTTTACCCAATACATTAAAGAGATATCAGAGAACACCATTAATATGTGTTTATTTTAATGTGATACATATATATCATAATAAAATATTTCATAAATAACCCAAATATAATAAAAGAAATGGGTTTCATGTCAGAATCGTAACGTTTAAAAAGTGCTTAAAAATAAGATCATTATGTCAGTTATAACCCATGGAAAAGGAATGAGGATTTTATGTATGTCAACTACAGAACCAAATAAACCATTTTTATTTCTTGATTAATACCCCTAGAACTAAAATAGGTTTGGTTATTAACATAAATAAAATAAGATAATTTCTTGAGAAAAAGAGAGAGAGGTTTTGAGATGAAAATTCTGCAGCATAACGACTATACAACATGATTTTAGAAAACATTGAAAAGAGAGGGGAAAAAAGTAACCCACTCATAAATAACTCATAATATATTATGAGTATATAATAAAAATAAATAAGGTCATGGTATGGATATTTGAAGGAAATACCATATGAAAATGAAACTCAAAAGAGAAGAGAAGATGTAATTTCTTTTACGAAAATTCAGAAGCCTAACAGCGTCGCTTAAAATTCCGAAAAATAAGTTGATGTGAGTGTAAAGGGTCTCTAATATTTTGGAAATAAAATGGATAGAAATAACTATATAAAAGAACATACCCCAACATAATAATATGGAAACTATAAGACACAACATAAATAAGTCATGACTTAAAAGAGGAGGGTGAAAAGTTCCCTTACCTTGAAGAGTAACTTCAAAAGATTGATGGTTGGGACCTTGGGGGGCTTGAGGGTACCTTGGGAGGACTCCATGGAAAATAAAAAGACCATAGATTTATTGAGGAGGAATTTTTAATGAAATTAATGCAGGAATGGGTTGATATTTATAGCAAAAATGAGGGAATAATTTATTAATTTCAAAGGGACACCTCATCTGTGGAATTTGAAAAACCATGGGCTTTCCCATGGTATTTTCCCATGGTATTGGAAAATTGGGACACCTCATAACATATCATACTATTCAAAAGTATACCATAATTATTACATAATGATTACATCATTTATTACGTCATTAATCACACCGAAACTCAAAACTATATTTTTGCTATTCACTAAAAAACATAACATTTTATTAAATTCTCATAAATTAACCCTAACCTGATATCGATGCTCTGAATTCAAAAATTAACTCTATTTTATGAAAATAATTTTATAATTATGAGATATTTAATTTATAAGAAAAAAACTTTTTACCCGAAAAATACTAATACTTAACTAATAATTTTTGAAACAGTTATTTACTAATGTTATAATATAACATTACCAAAAAAAGATATCTAAATTATTTTTATGCTTTCTTAAGTGAGGTTAATATTCCATAGGTCACATTAATATTCATAAGGGTAATATTACTATTCACAATTTAGTATTCACTAAAAATTATTTTGATCTTATTGAACCACATTTTTCACCCTGATTACAACCATGTAAGACCGATTTTCAAAAATCATTTCATAGAAAAAGTTATTTAATAATAAAATGTTTTTATACTATTCATCAAAAAACTATTCATCAAATACTATTAATAAAACACTTTTAATAAAATTGAAACTTCTTAAAAAATTTCTAAAAACTCATCCTAGGTTAATTTTGACATTTGAAATTCAAAAATGAAGTTTAATTTACCATAATAATCTTCTATGTATGAGAAATCACTGAAAAGTAAAAAATTTTACTTCTAAAATCAATTTATCAAATTTGTCTTAATTAAACATAAACTTTATTATGGAAATCTATTAAAAAAATAGGAATGATGAAGTAACAAATTTATTTATACCAATGGATTACAGAAAGTATCTAAGGCCTTGATACATAGCCCCTTATAAAAATTGTATTGGAACTAAGTGTAAGGTGTGCTATGGTGATAGAATCATGGGGTGGCTCAGACAACATTGCCCGAGTGATGATTTCTATTAACTTGAACTTCTCCTATAGGTGATTCCGTTAAAGCTTCACATGTTGAAGCTCAGCTTGGGCTTGGTCCAGAGCAAAGCCCATATATGATACCTCCTTCCCAAGCTCTGACAGATATGATTTGTATGGCCTAAGTCTACTAGATGAGGCCATAAAATCCTATTTCTGTATTAATTAACCATGATCACTTGTTTTTATAAACAATAATCATAATGTTAAGAGTTTATTTTCCAACATTCATATTAACCAACGATCATATAAAAATCGATACCCAATGATATCATTTTAATTACACTCACTTCATTAATTAAATGATATAGTTTTGTTGAGTGTAAAATAAAATAACACACAAAATCTGGAAACTAATATTATTCAAAAGTTCAGGTCATTACATTCTTCCCCCCTTACATAATTTCTTCCCTGAAATTTCAACTCGTATCATAATAAGAGAAAATGTGTGGGTAATTATTCCTCATATAGTCCTCTTATTTCCACATGGCTTCTTCACATTTTTGGTTTCTCCACAACACCTTAACAAGGTGGGTAGTCTTGTTGTGTAGAACCTTGTCCCTATAATCCAAGATCTCCATCGGCTGCTCCTCATAAGAGAGGTCATGTTCTAGTTGTACCACCTTTGGGTTTAGTACATGTTAAGGGTCATGTATGTACTTCTTCAAGAGGGATATGTGGAAGACATCATGAAATTATTCTAGATTTGGAAGAAGTGAAAGCCGATATGACACTGCTCCTATGCAATCAAGGATTTCGTAGGGGCCAATGTACCTAGGTCCGAGATTCCCTTTCTTCCCAAACCTCACAAATATTTTCCAAGGTTAAATTCAAAGAAATACTTTGTCACGAATGTCAAACTCCAAGTCCCTTTGACGGTTGTTGGTATAGCTCTTTTTCTGACTCTAAGAAACGTTAATGTGTTGCTGGATGGCATGGACCTTTTCTATCATATCTTGCACAAGATCAGTCCCAAGAAGCTTTCTATCACCAACTTCATACCAATAAGTAGGAGTTATACATCGCTTACTATATAGAGCTTCATAGGGTGCCATTTGAATTCTTGAGTGGAAGCTGTTGTTGTAAGAGAACTCAACTAAAGGGAGATGTTGATCCCATCCACCTTTAAATTCCATTGAGCATGTTCTCAGCATGTCCTCGAGTGTTTGAATAGTCCTTTCAGATTTTCCATCAGTTTGGGGGTGATAGACCATACGAAAATTCAATTCGGTACTTAGATAATGTTGCAGACTTCTCCAAAATTTTGATGTGAACCTTGGATCACGATCAGATATGATAGAAAGTTGAACTCCATCCAGCCTTACCACTTCCTTCACACAAATCATGGCTAGTTGATCAAGAGAGAAATATTCCTAAATGAAGATAAAATGGGCATTCTTGGTGAGATGGTCCACAATAACCCATATCGCATTGTTTCCTTTGGATGTTCTCAGGAGACTAGTGACAAAGTCCATTGTTATATTGTCCCACTTCCATGCTGGTATGGGTAGTGGTTGCAATACCCCTTTAGTAAGTTGTCACTCTTCCTTCACTTGATGACATACCAGGAACCTTGAAGTGTAGTCAGTAATCTCCCTTTTCATATTATCCCACTAATAATGATCAAGAAGGTCTTTATACATTTTCGTGCTTCAAGGATGTATAGAGAAAGTAGAGCTATGAGCTTAATCCATCAACCCCTTCTTTATTTCTAGAATAGATGGAAAACATAGTCTTTTATGAAATTTCAATACATTTTCTTGATCAATATTTAACATAGGAAACTTCCCATCCTTCACAGCCTCAAACTTCTTCTGCAACAAAGGATCTTATTTTTGATCTTTCTTGATCGTCTCTAGTAATGACGATTGAGAAATCATTTGGGTTAGGGTTAATGATGTCCCTTCACTTATAATTCCCATGTCCAGCTTTACTAGGTCATTGATCAAAGGATATTTTTGAATCCTCATCATGGAAAGAACAACTAGGTCTTTCCTACTTAAGGCATTAGGGACTTTGTTTTCTTTTCCGGGATGATAATGAATTGAACAATCATAGTCTTTGAGAAGTTCCAACCATCTCCTCTGTCTAATGTCCAATTCCTTTTTGTGTGAAAATATACTTCAAACTTTGATGGTCTATGTATATATCACATTTCTACCCATAAATATAGTTCCTCCATATATTTAGAGAAAACATGACTGCAGCCAGCTTCAGATCATGTGTAGGATAGTTCTTCTCATAAGTCTTCAAATGTCGAGATGCATATGAAATGAACTTTTCATTTTGCATGAGAATGCACCCAATCCATTTAAGAGATGCATCACTAAAAATAACGAATCCTTCTCCACTTGAGGGTAGAGTTAACACAAGTGCAGTAACCAATCTCTTCTCCAGCTCTTGGAAACATTCCTCACACTCTTTTGTCCAGACGAACTCGACCACTTTTCGAGTTAACTTGGTTAATGGATTATAAAGTCGTGAAAAGTTTTTCACAAACCTCCTATAATATCCTACTAATCCAAGGAAACTATGAATCTCAGTTATTATTGTAGGGTGAGACCACTCTTCTACAACTTTTTTCTTTGTAGGGTCAATTGTGATTCCTTCATTGGAAACAATGTGCCCCAAGAAATAAAATTGTTGTAACTAGAATTCACATTTGATAAACTTTCCAAAAAGCCTCTCCTTCTGCAGATTTTGAAAAATAACCCTTAGATGATCCTCATGCTCCTCATGACTTTTAGAATATATCAGAATATCAACAATGAAAACTACCAAAAAGTTATCAGGGTAGTCCTTAAAGACTCTATTCATCAAATCAATAAAAATAGCAGGTACATTAGTCAGTCCAAAGGGTATCACAATAAACTCATAATGCCCATATATTGATCGGAAGACAGTTTTTGGAATATATTATTCTTCACCATATATTGATGATAACCAGATCGAAGATCAATCATAGAGAAGAATTGATCCCCACAAAGTTGGTCAAATAAGTCATCAATTCTTGAATGATGGTATTTGTTCTTTTCTATGATCCCATTCAGTTCTCTATAATCAATACATAACTGCATTGATACATCCTTCTTCTTTACAAAGAGAACTAGTGCTCCCCAAGGAGGCACACTTGGATGGATAAACCCCTTTTCCAAAAGATCTTGGATTTGTTTCTTTAATTACTCCAAATCCACATTTTCCATCATATACAGGGTATTTGATATCAGATGAGATCTAGGTACGAGTTCAATGGAGAACTCTACCTCTCTTTATGGGGGAGGTCCGAGTAACTCTTTAGGAAATATTTCAATATATTTCTAGATGATGGAGAAATTTTCTATCCTTATACTGTCATTTCCTTCTTCTTCTTCACCAATCAACTCTATAAATAAGGATATAGGAGGTTCTTCTCGAAAAATATCATGCTGAGATATATCTCCTTAGAAGATAAATATAGGTTTTCCATTCAAGACTACTGAGATTTTCTTTCTTCTTCATTTTATCTTAGAATTATACTTGGAGTGTCAGTCCATCCCTCGTATAATGTCTAATTCCAGCATGAGAATAACTACTAGATTTTATATAAGACTATTCTCACTAAAGTAAATACTAGATTTTATAAACTCTAATGATGCTTGGATAATACCACTAGAAGTCTTGACTGATAACTCTACTTTTAGAAAATCGGGGGTTGATTCTAAATTATTTGAAAACTTGGAGGAAATAAAGGAATGTGTAGAACTAGAATCAAACAAAGTACTTGATATATTTCAGATAACAACAAGAGTACCTACAACCACATAATTTGGCACTTCAACTTCAGTAGTAGTGATTGAAAAAGTGTGACCCTGTTCCCTTAGGAATTGCTAAGGCTGATGGTGATTCCCCTCCACTGCCCTCAGATTTGAACAGTGATTGGAAAAGTTCCCAAGTTGACCACACTTATAGCATTTGGAATCAGGTAGGACCAGCACCATATTACTCTTTTTGTTAGCGTTGGGAAGTTGGGGCTTCACCTCACTATGACAATTCCACGCAATATGGCCATCTCTTCCACACTTGTACACTTTCTGCTCTCAAGCAGGCAGTTCCCTGAATGCTTCTTCCCACATTTATTACACATGGAACGTTGCACTTTCTTTCCTCCTCTTCCATGATCAAAAGTCCACCCTAATCTTTGATCCATCGATATTTTCTTTTCATTGTATTTATGAGACCCTTGCGTCTCACCATACTCTATTTTGAATTTCATCGCACTTCGCACGATCTCCTCATAGCTGTCATAGTCCTGGTTGGCTATATTCTTCCGAAGATGAGGTCTTAGTCCACCAAAGAATCTATCAAACATCCCATTAGGATCCATTATAAACCTTGAGGTGTAATGGGAAAGTCTGGTGAAGTTCATCTCATATCTTTCAATAGATTTATTCTCCTTCTACTTCTACTCGATAAACTCCTTCTCCATTTTTGTTCTCATCGAACGAGGGAAATACTTAATGAAGAATATCACTATGAATCATTCCAACTTGAAATATTCAAACTCCTATCTTCACCTCATATTTGTAATCAGTTCCCACCACTGACCAGCTTCTCCCTCTAAGTAGTAAACAGCCAGGGTGACCTTCTCTTGTTCCGAATAGCGGAGCATAGAAAATATCTTCTCGATAGTGCTGATCCGCTGTTAAGAAATCAATGGGTTGGTAGATCCACTGAAGGTTGGTGGTAATTTACATATAAAGGACTCGACATAATGTTTTTATCTTCACAGTGATATTGGTCTCTCAGCTTGATTCAAGCTATTTACCATAACTTGAGTCAGTTGGTTCATCATTCACATGTAGGTTTCCATTCCGGCTTCCATCAAAGGGTTGTCAGCACATGGTCCATTGCGGTCACCATTTTCACGATTCCTCCTATTTCCCTCCATTTTTTATAATAATAAAACCTCAGTGAGAAGATTATTTCATTTATGAATCTTTTAACTATGAAGGATTTTATATCTTAAAACTTCATGCTTAAACAATTACGTTTCTCTATAAATCCTTCATAATGATTCATAAAAATATTATGATTAACCAAAACTATCCCCCAGGAGTGTCAAAACAGGAGTGAAAGAAGACCCATTATTATGTGCCAGGATACCTCGAGTCTACCTCGAGACTACTTGTCAGTGTTTTCACTCCTAGGTACATTTGTGCCAGATTTACTTGTTCGTATCCAAACCAGGATTTATTTGTTCAGAAACCACTTACTTAATATTTCAAAAAAATACCAAGAAGTTTTCATATATTTAGAATTTTCTATAGGTTTATTCCTAAAGTTTTCATAGACTTATTTCCACAAATAACTAAACTATCCTTTGATACCAACTATGGCATCCTGAATTGTTTTTTCATAACTTTTCATTACATTTTACAAACAGAGGATCTTTAAAGTCTAGTGTCTTGGAAATGAGGAACATAAAACATGAAAACATAAAAATTTCTTCTAATACACTTTTAAGGCTCACTAAAAGGTTTATCCTAAGTACAATTACTGCATCCCATAAGCTGGAGACATACATCAAAGAAAAGGGTGAGTAGAAGGGCCAGTAAGAAAAGCAAGTGAAACAGTTTACATGTGATCTTGAGCGATATCAATAAGAACTTGATGAAAAACATAAAGACACAAGAAATAGAAGTATAATCATATCATAATGAAAATAACTTTAATCATAAATTGAATATTTGGCTACAACATTTAATTTACACATTCATGAACATATCACAAAGGTCCATCCCCAATGTGTCATAAAAATTACCAAGGTTATCCACCAAGGTATTGTGAAACTTGTCATCTATAGAGACTAAATTTTTTACCAAATTAACTGGAGAGATATCAGGGTGAAACCTATATCATAATACAAAATTTCATAAATAACCCAAAGATAATAAAATAAGTGAGTTTCATGTCAAAATCGCGATGTTTAAAAAATGCTTAAAAATAAGATCATTATGTCATTTATAACCCATGGAAAAGGAATGAGGGTTTTATGTTTTTCAGATCCAGAACAAAATATACCATTTTTATGTCTTTATGAATACCCAAATAACTAAAATAGTTTTAGTAATTCAAATAAATAATATAAGATAATTTTTTGGGAAAAAGAGAGAGGGGTTTTGAGACAAAAATTCTTCAACATAATGGCTATATAACAGGGTTTTAGAAAACATTTAAAAGAGAGGGGACAAGAGTCACCTACTCATAAATAACTCATAATACAGTATGGGTACATAATAAAAATAAATAATATCATTGTATGGATATTTCAAGGAAATACCATATGAAAATGAAACTCGAAAGAAAAGAGAAGATGCAATTTCTTTTACGAAAATTTGGCAGCCTAACATCGTCACTTAAAATTCCAAAAATAAGTTGATGAGAGTGGAAAGGATATATCATAATTTGGAAATAAAATGGATAGTAATAAGAATATATAAAAAAATACCCCAACATAATAATATGGAAACTATAAGACACCACATAAGAAAGTCCTGACTTAAAAGAGGATGGTGAAAGGTTCCCTTACATTGAAGAGTAACTTTGAAATATTGATGGTTAGGACCTTGGGGGGCTTGATGATACCTTGGAAGGACTCCTTGGGAGGTAAAAAGACCAAATATTCATTTATAAGGAATTTGGAATGAAATTAATGAAGTAATGGGTTGGTATTTATAGCAAAAGTGAGGGAATAATTTATTAATTTCCAAGGGACACCTCATTAGTGGTATTTGAAAAACCATGGGCTTGCACATGATATTTGACCATGATATTGGCCACTTGGGACACCTCATAAAATATATTACTATTTACAAGTCGAACAGAATTATTAATCATGATTACATCATTTATGATGTCACTAATAACACTGAAACTCAAAACTGTATTTTTACTATTCACCGAAAAACAAATAAATTTATAAAAATCACATAAATTCACCCTAACATGATATCTATGCTCTAAATTAAAAAATTAACTCTATTTTATGAAAATAATTTTCTAATTTTGAGATATTTAATTTATAAGAAAAAAACTATTTACCCAAAAAATATTAATACTTAACTTATAATTTCCCAAACAGTTATTTACTAATTCTATGATATGACATTACCAAACAAGATTTATATATTATTTTTATACTTTCTTAAGTGAGGTTACTATTCCATAGGTAAAATTACTATTTATAAGGGTAATATTACTCTTCATAATTTACAATTCAATAAAAAAACACTATTCATAAAACACTATTCATCAAAATGAAACTTCTTAAAAAATTTATAAAAATTCAGCCTAGGTTAATTTTGACATTTGAAATTCAAAAATGAAGTTTATTTTACCATAATAATTCTATATGTATGAAATTTTGAAATGTAAAATTTTTTACTTATAAAATCAATTTATCAAAATTTTCTTAAGTAAACATATACTTTATTACGGAAAGCTATTCAAAAAACAGGACTGATGAAATAACAATTTTATTTATACCAAGGGATTACAAAAATTATCTAAGGCCTTGATACATAGCCCCTTATAACACCTGCAAAGTATCTAAGTCTATGGTGTGCTATGGTGATAGAATATTGGGGTGGCTCGGACAACATTACCTGAGTGGTGATTTCTATCAGCTTGAATGTCTCCCTTAGGCGATTCCGTTCAAGCTTCACATGTTGAAGCTCAACTTGGTATTTGTCTAGATCAAAGCCCAGAGATGCTACCTCCTTCCCAAGCTCTGACAGTTGGGCTTCATATAGCCTGAGTTTGCTGGATGAGGCCATCAACTCCTCTTTCTATATTAATTATCAAAGATTACTTTTATTTATAAAAAATAATCATAGCGTTAAGAGTTTAGTTCCCAACAGTCATATTGACCAACAGTCATATAATAGTCAAAACCGAACTGTCTCATTTTAATTATACTCACTTCATTAATTAAAGGATATAGTTTTTTTGAGTGTAAAATAAAATAACACACAAAATTAGGAAACTAATATTATTAAAAAGTTTGAGTCATTACATATACTCACCAAAATTTAGGGATATTTTTATTATACTTAGTCTTATACCTAAGGATTTCACTAGGGTTTTCTAATTATAATCCCAAAAATAACTAATCCTATCCTATGATACCAACTATAACAACCCTTCTCTTTATTACACACTTAAACATGATTTATTACATAAACATGCACTTAAGACAAATCTAAGGATCGATAAGTCTAGTATCTTAGGAAATTAAGAAAATTACATTACAACTTAAGACATAAAATATAACATATTTATCGAAAACTTCTTTTACATGACCACAACATTCGTTCATACTTAGCATTGTATTAGATATCCTGAGGACATACATAAGAGAAGGGTGAGTTATAAATCCTAGTAAGGGAGTAAACAAGGAATAACATAAAGAATACAATACATGTTAGAAAATAGGTATATCAATGGATAATAAGAGAAACATGATCATAAAGGCATGATATATCATTATTATCACAACATGGAGATGTGGCAACAAAATTTAACATGATATTAGCATGATCCAAAGCTCATTGCACATGGAGCATGAGTAAACCCTTATTGCACTTGAACTAGCATGAGTAAACCCTCATTGCACTTGAATTAGCATGATTAAACCTTCATTTTAATTTAAGTAGCATGAGTAAACCCTCATTTCACATGACTTATCATGATAGTACTCTTTACCCAATGCATTGGAGTGCTATCAGGGCACACCCTTTATAAACATTTCATTTCATGCATAAGTATGCCACATGGATCATATAACATGGAATAAATAAATATAATAATCCATTCTAATATTAAAGAATTTGGAAAAAACATGTAAGTACCATTTAATAATAATATGTGAATGAAGTTGAATACCCTTGATAGGAAAATCAGTATGGTATCCACTACACAATATTTTCGGCTTGGAAAACCGTGGTGCAATTTCAGCAGCATAACAGCGTGACATAAAAATTCGTAAAAATAGTTGATGAGAGAGAAAAGAGTATCTCATAATATGTACATGAAATGGATAATAAGGGGTAATATATATACATGTCCCAACACATGAAATTTAGAAATAAAATACATAACATAATAAAGAAACTTGAAGAAAGAGGAGAAATGGAACAACTCTTCTGAAATTTCGGCATGGTAACGTGTGTACATGGGAGATATTAATGAGAGAGAAAGATATATATCATAATTAAAACATAATGAGGGATTTATGGGGGAGGTGAGAAATAATACCCCAACAATTTTAATTAAAAATACAAGGGTATAACAATATAAAGAAACTTGTACAAAAATGAGAAAAGAAGAAACCCCTTATGAAATTTCAGCGTGGTAACGGGTGTATAAGGGAGGCATTAATGAGAGAGAAAGGGGTATCGCAACATTCAAACATAAGGAGGTCAGTATAGGGAAGGTAAAAAATTATACCCCCACATTTTTAATTTAAAATACAGTGGAATAACAATATAAGGAAACTTGGACATAAATAAGGAAGGAAGGAAAGTGGGGATCCCTTACTTGGAAGTGTGATTCCAACGACTTGGGAGGGGATTGAGAGAGGCTTATTGGGAGCTCAGGGAATGTTAGGAGGATTATAGAGATATTAGTGGTGTGTTTTGTTGAGCTCCAAATGGTTTGAGTGAAGAGGAATGAGAGATTGAGTGGGTTTATATAGGACATGAGAGGGAATTCTTAATTATTTAGGTTTTGGACACTACATATTAAACTAATCAAAACCACAAATCATAAAATGGTTTTTGACCACTGTTTTTTACAAAATAGAGTGTAAAAAATTATTTTATAATTAAAATGGATGAAATTATTAAAATATTAGGCTTGATTATGTGGAGGTGAGTCACACTCTCATGAAAATCATTTTAAAAAGTTAAAATATTTTATAAGTTTTGGAGGGTCCACTAAGGAACTATAAAATTAATCAAACAAATATAAAATCAAATTATTTTAAATTTAAGACATATATTGGTCGAATATCTCTTTTATATTATTTTATTACATCACTATTGGGTCATTATGATGTCATAAAACACATTATATATTTAAATGGTATTTAATTTTTACCCAAATATTCGACTGTCTCAGAAAATTATGAAAAATTCAATGTTAGAAAATTTCGACATCCTATTTCCAAAAATAATATTTATTTTATTTAAATAATTGTATAAACATATAAATTTGAAATAAAAACAGACATTTATTGAAAATTCATGGGTTTTGACAAAAACAGTTTTCAAATATTAATAAAAATTTCAATTGTATTCATAAAAATTGTATGATAATTTATATTTAATAAAAATTAATTTAGATATAATATTTTATTAAAATATTATTTAATTCAAAAATACATTAATTCAAAAAAATATATTTCTTAATTGAATTTAAATATTAACAAAAAATATTATTTGTTCTTTAAAACCTATTTACAAAGTAACAATAATAAAATGAAAGTATATTCTTTATAAAAAAATATTACACATAATAATAGTGCCAGGGTCTTGTTACATAACCATTTATAACACCCACATAAGACCTATGGGTAAGGTTTGTGATGGTGACAAACTCTTGGGGTGACTTAGATAACATCCCTCAGGTGATAATCTCTATTAACTTCCACTTCTCCCGTAAGTGGTTACGTTCAAGCTTAACGTGTTGAAGCTCAGCTTGGGATTGGTCAAGAGTGAAGACTAGTGATGCTACCTCCTTTCCAAGCTTGAAAAAATGGGCTTTGTATAGAGAAATTCTATTGGATGAGGCCATCGCTTCCTTTGTCTAAGTAAATTGGATTTGTTAAATCCCTATATTTATACTAATCATGTGATCATTATTTAATGGATATATTAGCAACTGTAACAATTCTTAACGATATTTTAAAATTCAAAAATATAAAACCAAGGATGTACATATGTATTATATAACCATTTTACATAATAAGACTTTTAATTAGATCAAGATAAATTTTAATTAATAAAAGTTTGGGTCGTTATAGGGAAGAATTCAAGAGAATGTTTTTCAATAAATATTTTTCCTAAACCCTCCATCTCAAGATGTAAAAAGAGATCCTTAGACTCAAGTAGAAGGAACATCAGTCAATCAGGCTGTATGAAGAAAACTTTACATGGATTTCATGGTACTCCTATAGCTTTTTCGTGAACACAAAAAGAAAGGTGGATCACTTATTTAGCGGACTGAAGTTGAGTCTACAAAAAGAGTTGGCGATTCAAGACTGTGACAGCTATGATGATATTTTCCGTTGTGCCTTTAATTTTGAAATGGAGATCAGAGACTCTCAGTGCTATTGTGGGCCCAATGAAAAAAAGAGAAAAATGGAATCTAATGTGGGCGGTTCTGGAAATAAATTCCATGATGGAAAGAAGCTCGATCATCCCATGTGTAAAAATTATGGGAAGAAGCATCTTGGGAACTGTCTAAAGGGAACCAAGAATTTATTCATATGTGGAAAGTTGGTACATCTTGATAAAAACTGCCAAAGAAATATGAAAAATTCCACTAATGTGGTAGAATAAAGGAATGTTTAGATCAACACTCAGATTGTAGTGCAGAGTTAAAACTGAAAAGATCATGGACATTATGTGAACAATTTCCCTAAGATAAGGGTTGTAATAGGAAATCAACAATAACCTCCAAGGGAAAAAGGAAGAGCTTATTCTATCTTTTTGTTACACTAGGTAGAATACCCTAAGAGGGGGGGGGGGGTCAGGGCATGGAAGATTAAAACTTTATCCCTTTTGGATCTTGTTTCATTGATAGAAAAAACTAAATTCTCCCTTCCTCTCATAAAAATATATGACTAGATATGAAATAATGCACAGGACACAACTATTTTTACTTGGTTCACCCTAACTGGTCTACGTCCAGGGAGCATACAATGGTGATGTTCCAATGTACCAATTTCACTAAGGTTCACAACCAATAATGAGTATAATGTTTGGGATAGATCTTTTATGCCTAGGATCAATGCCTTTATAAGTTTTAGGGTCTTCTCACTGCATTCCCAGGGGTCACTCCCTATGCCTTTTTCTCTGGCTCACTGCCAGTAGAAAGGGTCACCGTCTTCCTCTTCCTTAGTTCACTGCTCTTGGAAAGGAATCCACACACAACTTATCAACTTGAAGGTCAAACACAGTTTATGGATATGTATTTCTCTTCATTTTGATGAATTCTTGCATCCTAAACTATAGGTAGATGCACTTTTGAATTTCCTTTTTTCACTTGTAGATGAAGTCCACGTTCCTGAGTACTTCTAGGTACCAAAAAATACATTTTCAAAATGATTTGAAGCTTTAGAAAGATTACTTGTAAAAATAACGAACCACTTTACTCTCCCACATAGTGAGTACAAGGTTCGGTATACAAAACACCTCCTTCGCATACCACTTCTGCTTCCACGAACCTCCCTTTCATCTGCAAAATGCCTCTTACTTCGCTATCGTGTACTTCCTCTGTGTACCGACTCTGCAAACCTCCTTTGTGAATCACCATCTACATGCAAATTTTTATCTATTCACGGACTACCTTCGCTAACCATTGGCATACCACACCTTCTTCCTTCACGTACCGTGTCCTATGCAGGTTACAATTCTTCGCAAAAACCTATGGCAGAATTTCTTCTGCATGAACCACTTCAGCTTTTACAGAATTCTCCCCCTGAACATCCTTCAGACTTCATTGAAATACCAGAGAAAAATATGTTCTCTAATGATGTTTATTCCCTCTTATAATTGGTGGTATTAACGATTCTTATATAGGAAAATATTTCTATAATATCCTCTAATCTAAGATTTACCAAATCTTTGATTCGGTACAACCTCTACCGCATAACGATCCTCTTACCATTGTGAACCGTAAGCCCTCCTGCAAACCATTTTTCATATACGGTCCGTGTACTACCTTTTATCTTATGCGGTCGATCTCCTCCACCAATGAAAAGTCATCTTGGTACTGCACTGCCTTCCATCGTGAACCATTTTTGGTTTCATGGACGGCTCTCACGTACCGTTCCTGCTACTTAGTATGCGGCTACACACCCTTCCCAGACATGGTATGCGATCCATGTCCTGAGATCCACCTTAAAAACTTGTTTTTGGAAAACACCTACCATTCTCATTTTTGGTCATCTGGATTTTTCAATGAACACAATCACACCCAAAACACACTGAGAGGACACATTGAGGTATTTTTTTCCAACAATCCCCCCTTTGGGTTTTTTAAAGACTCTTTTCATAAAAATTCTTCACATTTGGATACCTCATTAGAAATCCTTCCATCATCATCCACCATTCGTTTTATGAGATTAAGATATTGATCACAGATTTACTCAATATATACTCTAATTCCACATGAGCCAAGATTGACAAGAGAAACAAGAGTATAATGAAAAGTCTATCAATGAATCACTTCATTGCTAATCCCCCATTATTGATATAATAATGATACCAATAAAATGATTTCATCATGATCCTCAATTATCGTGATATCTAATCTTTGATTGATCACTTTAAGCATCATTAGATTTAATACTCCCTAATTTTATAACTCCTAAAAATATATTCAAATCAGCTTCAACTCCCCCTATCTCACTACACCACTTAATAGCTTCTCCTCGTGTCTTTCCTCCCCCTGGAATAGCCACACTTTCTCCCCCTTTGTCAACAAACCCAAAGGGCACGTCAAGGTTGTATGCAATAGGGTAAAGAACACAAATAAGTATATTAGGGAAAAAAATCATACCTCAAGGAGAGGGGGACCCACATACACACTTTTTCAAGTACAGGAAGTCTAATGGACTCCCAAAGCTAGTCGATGCCTTTCAAATGCTTCTTTGGTTAAGTCCTTTGTCAGAATGTCTGAAACTTGTTGTTCTATAGGCATATAATCCAACTTCACAATCCCTTGCTCCACCTTCTTCTAAATAATATGATATTTTATTTCAATGTTCTTTGTCCTTGAGTGATGGAGTGGATTTTTTCTAATATTTATAGAACTTGAATTATCACAATGGACTCTAATTGGAGATTTCACTTCAGTGACCATATCTTCAAGTTTCTGATTCATCCACAATAGTTGCGTGCAAGCTTGAGTAGCCGCAATGTATTCAGATTCTGTGGAGCTCAATGAAATTCTATATTATTTCTTGCATATCCAAGAAATACACAACCCTCCAAGATAAAAGGAACCTTCTGATGTTGATTTCCTATCATCTACTGAACCAGACCAATCTGCATTTGTAAATCCCAATAACTCTGGTTGAGATTTTTCATTATACAATAGGGAAAAATCCACAGTTCCCTTGATATAACAAAGTATTATTTTTTACTACAATCATGTGACCTTCCTTGGGATTAATTTAATATCTCACTACTTGGCATGTGTAAAAAACAATATCAGGCCTTGTCGTTATCGGGTACAAAAGACTTCCAATGATTTTCCTATATTCTGTGATATTAACTGCTCTACCTTCATCATCCAATGATAGTTTCAACCAGGTAGCAACCAGAGTCTTCATCTCTTTAGAATTTTCCATTAAAAACTTTATTAAAACTTCCTTGGAATATTTATATTGATAAATTAAAGTTCCATTCCTACCTTATGTCACCTTTAATCCAAGGAAAAATGTCATCTCACCAATCATCGACATTTCTAACTCGCTTTTCATGTATTCAAAAAACTATCTGTATTGTGCTTCATACGATCCCCCAAAGATTACGTCATCAATATAAACCATCGCCATCATCCTTTGAATGTTTCCATTGTTGAAATACAAATTGTAATCAACTCCACCACACTAAAAACTAAGATTCTTTAGAAATTGATCAAGGAATGAATACTATTCTCTTGGTGCTTGCTTCAAACCATATAATGCATTATTCAGCCGAAAAAACTTGTTTTTATATTCATGTATGAGAAAAACATCTTGTTTTTCAATGTAAACTTCTTCTTCTAGAACTCTATTCAGAAATGATGACTTGGCATCCATTTGAAAAACATTAATATTTCATTGCACTGCTATGACCAAGAATAATCTGATTGTATCTAGCCTTACAATAGGTTAAAACATTTAATTGACATCTATACCCTCTATCAGAGAGTACCCTTTTCAAAAAAGTCGTGCTTTGTTTTGAATCACAAGACCATCCTCATTCATTTTAATGTGAAAACCCCATTTTTTCCCTATGACATTCTTGTCTGCTGGTCTTGAAACAATCTCCCATGTTTGACTCTTTTTAATTTAGTCAAGATCTTCATTCTTGGCTTGAACCCAGTTATAATCTCCATCTACTTTATCAAAAAATTTAGGTTCCACATATGATAAGTATGATTATTTTTGCAGAGTCTTCATACTCTTTGTTTGTACTGGTGTTGTTTGATCACCAATTATATTTTTCCTGTCAATTTCAGCTCTTCTCATTGGTCTCCAGATAGACCCTAATTTATTCCCATCATTTGAGTCTAATTTTGAATCATCCTCTGGATCTGAAGTGTCTCTTTATTGGATAATATCTTCATCATTATCCTCCTGATTTTGATCAAGTATTTGATTAAGATTCTGTTCATTTTCTTCTATAGTCACATCGTGACTTTCAACAATCTTTCCCAACCACTTATTAAAGAATTTATACTCTTTTCTCTTCATTGAGTAGCCAATAAATATCCCTTCATCCCCACAAGATTCAAATTTCCTTTGTTTCTCCTTATTGAGAATGAAACATTTACTTCTGAATATTAAAAATTAATTCAATGATGGATTATTTCCATAATATAACTCATATGGGGTCTTCTCATATTTTGGACAAAGTAATTCTCTACTTAAATTTTATACTACTGTCATCACTTCTTTCCAAAATTTCTCTGGAAGGTCTTTATCAATGAGAAATGTTCTAGCCATGTTGTTGACAATATGATTTCATCTCTTAACTACTTCATTCTGCTGTGGAGTTCTTACTATTGAAACTTGATTCCTTATCCAATGTTTTTCAAGATAATTCTCTACTTAGATATTTGTGAACTCTCTTATATTATCTAGTAAAATCATCCATATTTTATGACCAACCATCTTTTCACATTCCCATCGATATATTGTAATGCAACTGAACACTTTAGATTTGTGGATGATTATTGAAACCCATTCCATTCTGCTATGGTCATCAATGAGGAGAACCTAATATCTCATTCCATCAATATCCCTCGGTGAAATTGGACCACATACATCAATATCCACCAACTCAAGCAATCTTGTTGACTTTTGATACTTTGACTTATATGTCTTTCGAATGATATTCCCCTATTGGCTGGCATCACATGCATGAGTACGATCATGTGATAATCTAGAAAGATTTTGTGCTGGATCATATTTCACCAGATCTTCCAAGGAACCTTGGATTATATGGCCAAGATGCTTATTCTATAACTTTTTTTCTTCATCCTTGGACAGAAAGAACATATCTTCTTCTCCACTTGAAAGGTAGAGATTCCCTTTCATATTCTTTCCTTGAAACATAAAAACACAATCCTCTGCTATGATGATACATAATTTCTTGGAAAATCTTATTGAATGTTCTGAGTCACACAATTTACTAACACTAAGCAAGTTATGACAGAGCACCTCAAAAACCAATACATCTGCCCATATCATGTCTTTTCCTCCAAACTTGGCTTTTACTAAACAAATAATTTTCAATCCCTCATCATTACCAAATCTTATGATACCATCTATATCATATCTGATTCCATTCACTAGATCCTTATTTCCTATCATATAAAAAGTGAAACTACTATCAATGATCCATATCTCAGTGCAATCTGATGCATTGAATGCAATTTATGCAACCATTGCATACTCGTTCCTTTTTGTTTTAACCCAAATATTTGACTTCATATCTATCATGGAATGATAATCTTGGTCTTTATCAGTATATAAAGATACAACTTCATCCTTCAGAGCTGAAAATCAATTTTGAATTTTCAGATCTCTTGAAGATACATTTGGCTACTTCTTATGAACAAATTCAGTTTTCCTTGGCACATTCCTCTGCATTTTTGATGTGCAATATCTTTCCATATGTACAAGTCTTTTACACCTAAAACAATGACCATAAAATAATGACATGAAATTTTTAGCTCTATACAACCACCATTATTGGTATTGTTCCCTTTGGTACCTCTTTTCTATAAAACATACATTTTGAGAGTGTCTCATTTTACCACAACAATAGAATATTATGTGAGGTACATTCTTATATGGTAATGATGCACCACTAGTTGTGACTGGGTTCTCTGAATATTCTGATTCTACTTTATACACAAATCAATTTTCAATATTGGAGTGGGTGCTTATGGTCTGACTTGAACCATAACTATTTTCTATTTTAGATCATGCTTCAAACCAGCCTTAATATTCAGAATTGATTGTTTCTTTTATTCTGACGGACCACTCTGCTCAAATTTCATCTTATCTGTTGCCTGTATGATCTTATTTCCTGATGTTGAACTGAGATTTATCAGTTTCTCATAATCTTCAATTGTTTGTCGTAGACTAACAACTTCATATTCTAGTTGTTTGATATGTTTTATTTGATCTTTTGCAGTTTAATTCAAACCATCAATTTTTATTTTCTATTATTAAATTTTGACTTTGTACTCAACCACCTTTTCTGAACTTTCTAGCATTGAAGACCTCAGCTTATAAATTTCTGCATTCATCTCTAAATTATCTTCTACCTGCTACTGCATAAATAGTTTTTCATCACGAACAACTTTCTTAGATTTCTTTTCTTTGGATCTCAAACTATCTACCTCTTCAAGAGAATCATATAATTCATCCTGAAGATCAACTCTTCCTTTAATTTCTCCTTCTTCATTGTCACATTCCTCTCTTATTAACAAATTTCTGAAAACTCCCACTAAAGAATCTATTTTATGATCCTTGCAGTCCTCTAACTCTTATTCCTTAGATTTTTCTAAACTTTCATTGTCTTTTGAAAGAAGATTTTTCTTTTTGAAGAACTTTATCCAAGAACTTCTCCTCCTTTTCTCATTTGTTGAATACTTATTTTGAGGGATTTCATCATTTTCTTCATTTTCATCATCAAACTTCTTAGGACACTTTGCTACGAAATTCCCAATCTTTTCACATCAAAACCATGCAAATGGAAGTTTGCCTTTGAAATTACCTTTTTCCCTTTACATATTGGATGAGGTAAATGACATGAAATCATCCATATTGTCCTTCTTAGGAATATCTTCAATAGAGAGATTCTTCATGGCCTTGAATGCCAATTCCTTAGACTTCCCTTTTTTACACTGCATCATTATCATCGTTTCTCATTCCTTAGTTTTCCCTTCTTAGGAATATCTTCCATTTTGTCCCTCTTTCGGGTCTTTGTCTTCCAACACTAAAACTTTTAGATTGAATCGTGGTGGAAGTTTCCTCAGGATATGTTTCACAATCTTTATATCTTCAATGACTTCTCTAAAAACCTGCATGTCTTCTACAATAATATTTATCCTATCAAAGAATGCATCAATAGTCTCATTGAGATTCATTTTGAGATCCTCATACTTGTTCCATAGAACCTACAACTTTTCTTCTCAAACTTTTGTGTCTCCCTCATAAGTGTTCAATTTTTTTTTTCCACATTACATGTGATATTTTACAAGAAATCACCTTCATATAAATTCCATTTGATAGGTATCCCCTTAAAGAATTGATCACTTTAGCATTAACATCCAAATTCCTTCTTTCAGTTTCTGATAGAACACCACTATTAATGTCAGCTAATATTCCATGCATAGCTGTTGTGAAGATATCCATCCCTACTAATCGGAAGTAGTGATGTATCCAATTATTCCATAGTTGAAAATTATTTCCATCAAATATCTGAATTCCTTTATGGTTGACCATCTCTATTTCATTTTCTTGAGAGAGAACGACTGAATTTAAACCTCTCAACCTTTCCCTCTAATACCAATTGTTAGGTCTACTTGGTCGAATACCCTGAGGGGGGGGGGGGGAATCAGGGTATGATAGATTAAAAATTTATCCCTTTTGGATATTTTTTAATTGTTTGACAAAAATCAATTCTCTCTTCCTCCCATATCAATTTATGACCAGATATGAAATCATGCACCTGACACAACAATTTTTACATGGTTCACCCTCACTAGGCTACGTACAAGGAGCATACTATGAAAATGTGATAATGTACCAAATTAACTAAGGCTCACAACCAATAATGAGTAAAATGTTCAGGATATATCTTATATGCCCAGGCTCACTTCCTTTACAAGTTTTAGGTTCTGCTCATTACATTCCCAAGGGTCACTCCCTATGCCTCTTTCTCTAGCTCACTGCCAGTAGAAAGGGTCATCATCTTCTTCTACTTGTGCTCACAGCTCTTGGAAAGGAATCCACACACAATTTATCAACTTGTAGGTCAAACACACTTTATGGAAATGTAGGTCCCTTTATTTTCATGAATTCCTACATCCTAAAATATAGATAAGGGCACTATTGAAGTTTTTTTCACCTGTAGATGAAGTCCACATTCTTGAGTACTGCTTGGTACTGGAAAATTCATTCGCAAACTGATTTAAAGATTTCGTAAGATTCCATGTGAAAATCACGAACCACATTCCTATCCCATGTACTGATTACCAGGTTCAGTAGATGGATCACCTCTTTCTCTTACTTCTTCCACTTCCGCGAACCTCTCTTTTTCCGTGGATTGCCTCTTCCTTCGCTATCACATACTGCCTCTGCGTACCAACTCCACGAACCTCCTCTAAAAATCACCCTCTGCCTATGAACTATTCTCGGTTCTCGGAATGCCTTCGCTAACCACCAACATACCACACCTTCTTCCTCCGTATATCATGTCATATGTGGGGTATAGTTCTCTACAAAAACCTTTGGCAGAATTTCTTCTATGTGAACCACTTTAGCTTTCACAGAATTATCCATCGCGAACTTCCTTCAGACTTTTCCAAAATCCCAGAGCAAAATATGTTCTATAATGATATTTAGTCTCCCTTCTAATAAATGGGATTATAGATTCTTATATAGGAAAAATATCCTCAATATCCACTAATACAAGATTTACCAAATCTTTGATTCGGTGTAGCCTCCACCACATACTGATCCTCCTACCGCTATGAAGTGCAAGCCTTCTTGAAAACCATTTTTCATACGTGTTCCATGTACTTCCTTTTCTCCTATGTGGCCGATCTCCTCTAAGAATGAAAATTTATCTGCATACTACACTGCCTTTCACCACAAACTATTTTTGGTTTCGTTGACTACTCCCATGTATCGTTCCCGTGCCTCGTACGCGGCTGCGTACCCTTCTTAGACATGGTACACAATCCATGTCATGGGCTCCACGTTTCTATTGATTTTCTAATTTCTTTCACCATTCTTCACACTGTCCAGTCCTGTGAAGAAAACCATACATTTCCAAACCCAAATTCCTGATTTTGAGGCACAAAAATTTGGAAAACTCTGGGAAACTGCACCACCTTAAAAGCCTGTCTTCGACAAACACCAACCATACTCATTTGCGGTTATCTGGCTTTGTCAACAAACATAATCACACCCAAAAAAACTAAGAGGACACATTGGGAGATTTTTTCCCAGCACTATCACTACTATTGAGGTGGATCTGGACTACGATGTGGTGATAGGTATGCTAGTTATTTA
This sequence comes from Viscum album, assembly GCA_963277665.1. Lineage (NCBI taxonomy): Eukaryota > Viridiplantae > Streptophyta > Magnoliopsida > Santalales > Viscaceae > Viscum > Viscum album. Next base: position 452,632,882 of record OY728141.1, on the reverse strand, counting down.
TTCAAGAATTGAGAACGTACTATTTTATTCTGGTTCTATGCATTCTTTTTATATCTTACAAGTTTACTAGATCTATTCAAATACCCCTCAAAATTTGGAGGATAAATTTTTTGTGAGAATAGAGAATGAGGAAATTATTGCGTCCATGGTTTGTAACTCCTCCCGGTTAACATTTGTGAACTGAACCTCCCAGAAAATACCGTTATACTTCCTTTAGTGGAGTTAGATTCTATCTTAGGAATTAATTAGCTATCTTTATAAAAATAAAACATTAACTGTTGGGAAATATAGATCAATCTTCACATCCTGAAGCATCCTCCAATTCTTTATAAGTTTAAATAGGAAGATGAATCTTCTTTAGAATCATTGTATCAAGTGTGGATATTAATTCCTTATGATTAAGATTTTATAGGTAAAATGATTAAGACAAAGGAGAGAATCATGCTTGAAAACATGCACATCATGAAGGATTACACTGATGTATTCCCTGAAGGGTTTCTTGGTCTTCCTCCTGATTGAGAGGTCCAGTTCTCAATTAAACTTATATCTGGATCCATACCTATATCAAAGGAACCTTATAAATGTCCACTATTGAGCTGGAATATCTAAAGAATCAATTGTAGGAGAATCTGGAGAGGGGTTTTATACACCTGATTGCTTCACCATGGGGTGCACTAGTCCTCTTCATCAAGAAGAAGGATGGATCAATGTGCCTCTGTATTGATTATAATGAGATCAATAAAATCATGATAATGAAAAAGTATCCCCTGCCATGTATAGATGACTTGTTCGATCAGCTTTATAGGGCCAATTATTTCTCTATGGTGGACCTTGGGTCGGGATATAACCAATTAAAAATGAGGAAGGAAGGTATTCACAAGACTGCCTTTGGAACAAGGTATGAACACTATGAGTTCATAGTTATTCCCTTCGGACTCACTAATGCTCCAAAAAATTTCATGGATTTAATGAATAGAGTCCTTAGAGATTACCTTAAAAAATTTATGTTAGTCTTTATCAATGATATTTTGATATAATCCAAGAGAAAGGAGGAACATGAGGAGAATTTGAATACTGTGTTAAAGACTTTGATAGGGGAGAAGATATATGAAATGTATAGTAAATGTGAGTTATGGATAGAGGAAATATCATTCTTGGGGCATGTTATCACCCACAAAGGGATATATGTGGACCTTTCCAAGACAAAGGAAATTAAAGAATGGACCATGCCAATATCTGTAACAGAGATCCACAACTTTTTGGATCTAGCTGGGTATTATCGATGATTTGTGAAGAACTTTTCATGATTGTCAAACCCAATGACCAGGAGGACACAGAAGGGAGTGAAGTTTTTTTGGACTCAAGAATGTGAAGATTGTTTTAAGGAGTTGAAAAATTGGCTTATATCTACGCTAGTACTCGCACCCCCAGCAAGTGGAGAACTCTTTGTGGTGTACAATGCTGCTTCAAATAGTGTCTTAGGCTGTCTGCTGATGAAAAATTAAAAATTGATAGCCTAAACCTCAAGGAAACTAAAAATCAATGAGAAAAACTATCCTATGCATGATCTAGAGTTGGAAGCTATGATCTTTGCGTTAAAAATCTGGTGGCATTATCTCTATGGAGATAAGTGTGAGATATATAATAATCACAAAAGTCTCAAATATATATTAAAAAAAATAGCTTAATATGAGCCATTGAAGATGGATAGAGATTATCAAGGATTATGAATTCTCAATCCACTACCATCCCAGTAAGGAAAATAAGTTCGCAGATGCTCTAAGTAGAAAGGATCCTGCATCTTTATTAATGATGATAATTGAAAAGGATCTAATCTTCATTGATTTGAAGAGGATAGACATGGGAATCATTAAGTGAGTAACATAATTAATCCTTTCTCAAATGATTGCTCAGCCATCCCACATGGAGAAAATAAAGGATGCTCAAAAAAAGATGTGGAAATTTAGAAAAGAGTGGAAGCCATTAGAAATGTGAAATCCTATGAGTTTATGATTGATGAGGAAGGATTTGTAATATTTGAGTCACTATTATGTGTACCATCTGATCCAGAGAAAAATAAGGAGATTTTGAATGATGCACATAGCTCAGCTTTCTCTGCACAAATATGTATCAAGATCTCCGAGAGAACTTTTGGTAGTACAATATGAAGGAGAAGATTGCTGAGTATATGTCAATGTGCCTAGTATGTCAAAAATTGAATGATGAAAGATAGAAGTCTACAGGGATGATGCAACCACAGCCCATACCAACATGGAAGTGTCAGAACATGAGCATGTACTTTGTCACTAGAATTCCAAGGACATTCAGAGGAAACAATGCAATATGGATCATTGTGAATCTTCATACAAAGACAGATCACTTTATCGCAATTTGAGAGGACTTATCATCGGATCAAATTTCACAGATATATATCAATTATGTGATAAAGATTCATGGATTACCACTATCTATTGTATCCTATAGAGATCCAAGATTCACCTCGAAGTTCTGGAAAAGTTACCAACATGCTCTAAGCACTGAACTGAACTTCAGTATGACCTATCATCCACAAACTAATGGCCAATCTGAGTGAACAATTCAGACACTAGAATATATGTTGAGACCATGTTCTATGGACTTCAAAAGAGGATGGGAACAACATCTTCCATTGGTTGAATTATCCTAAAATAATAGTTTCCACTCAAGCATCCGAATGGCACCATACAAAGCCCTTTATAAGAAAAGGTGAAGAATGCCAGCGTGTTGGGATGAAGTCAATGAGAGTAAGCATGTAGGACCTAAAATGGTTAAAGAAATGTTAGAGAAGGTGAAAACCATTCATCAACACATCAAGGAATCCCAAAATCAACAAAAGATTTATGTAGACAATCTTTGATGAGACCTTGACTTCAAAGTTGGAGACATGGTATTTCTATGCATATCTCCATGGAAGAAGGTCATGAGGTTTGGTAAAAAAAGAAAGTTAAGTCCTAGGTACATCGGCCCCTTCGAGATTCTTGATCGTGTTGGGTTGTGGCCTATCGAATATCACTTCCACCTACCCTATACAAAGTATACAATGTCATTCATGTATCCCTATTAAGGAGGTACATACCAGATCCTTCACATGTACTCTCTTTAGAGGTGGTACAATTGGAGAATGATATTTCTTATAAGAAGCATCCATTGAAGATATTAGATCATAGAGATAAAGTTATACGTAACAAGACTACCCACCTAGTCAAAGTATTGTGGCAGAACCATAAGTACGAAGATGCAACATGGGAACTAGTAAAGGAAATGAAGGAAAATTACCCACACCTATTTATGGATTATAATGTAAAACGAAATTTTGAGGGCGAAATTTCATAATGGGGGAATAATATAAAGACCTAATGTTTTGTAAATGGAAATTTTCTTCGTATAATTATTTCATAAAATCACATGAAATTAAAAATCAATAAACTACTAAGTACTATGTGACCTTTAAAAATAATATTTTCACCTCTGTGATTTGAATTTCGAAAATTTGACATACACAGTTGTGATCAGTAAGATGTTTGGAGTCCGATAAGACAAACTATTTTTTTGGCGAATAGTAACCAAACATTATAAATAGTAAACAACCCTTATGAATAGTAATATGGACGTTATGAATAGAAAATAATCCAAATAAATAGTAACCGCACCCTTGAATGTATAAATAAAATTTAGGCATCTTATAAGTGATAATATGACCATAGTTAAAGTATTGATATTTTTGTTAGTAATAAATAATTAATTAAAATTTATTAATTAATTTAAAAGATAATATATTTTCCTAAAATGTGTTCCTAAATTAATTATTTTATATCTTTTTATTTTATGATAATTTTATAAGACCTTATGCAATTTTGGAAAGCATTATAAAATCAGTTATAGTTTTAAAATCGGTATTTTTCAAGTAAATTATGATTTTAATTAAAAATTAAATTAATCATATTTATAAAATTATTTTTCAAAAATGGATTTCATTTATGGATTCTACACATTGAAAAATGGTTTGGGTGAATTTTTGGGAATTATCTAAAATACTTGAATTTTTGGTGAATAGTAAAATATGACAATTTATGATAAATGCTAAATACATGAATTATGATTTCATCAGATGTTTTATGGATAATGTAAGTCCATTATATTTAAATAAAATTCAAATATTACTATTTTTTGTCACAATAATCATTACTGTTGGTTGTCTTATGAAAAAAATAATAAACTAATGATTAAAATATTAAGACAACCCTCCTCCCCTCCACTATAAAAACCACCCACATTGTCCTCTTCTCTTCACTCATCTCAAGCCTTGTGACTTCCATAAATTCTACCAAAATCTATACCCAATCTCCTCCTCCAATTACATCATCCCTTGGTCTCCTCAAATAACCAAATACTCTCCCCTTAAGATGCTCTCAAGGAAGATTAAATCAAGATGTCAATTCCTCTCTTGTTTTCTTTCATTTTATTTTCATATTCCTTTGTTATATTTTCTTTAATTCCCTCTCCTCATCCAAATGGTATGAAAAATATAGTAAATTAAATATAATGGAATTTTTTAATGCTAATGGGATAATTCATTACCATCTCTCATTTTACCTTCTTTTATATGAAAGAAACAGAAACAACATCCGAGATGTGTTAATTTATAACATTCAAGGAAAACAGTTTATCAATTTATGTTACCATATTAAATTCTGGTCATGAAACCATTTTTATGTTTGAACCAGACTATTAAATATGTATTTTATCATATTTTTTGTTCTGGAATCTTTTTTCACACATGAAGTAAAATAACAATACAAAATAAGTTAATTATGAGAAAAATCGCGAAATTAATCCAAGAGTTTATCATTAATGTATTATATAATGATTCACCTTCACTTCAAATAAAAAAATGAGTTTTATAACCATTTAATCTTATATATGTTCACTAATTTCATATAAATTAAATTCTGGACAACCACCTTTATCATACATGTTTATCCGAACATGAATATAAGTGAACCGATCATTAAAACCAAGGAAGCAAAAACTCCCAAACAATGCAATTGAACCTATTAACTCATAAAAAAGGAAATTTATGAACTTAATAAGTTTATAATAAATAAATAACATATAGTGTAGGTTCTGTAATTATTAATTAATGAACCTAATTTCATTATTCAGGTCATTAAGATCAAGTAAGAACACCATACAACTTAAGGTAAGGGATCCTCTGTTTCTCACATTTATTCAAGAACATCCTCTATGTTATGTCCTTTTAGGAATAATTCATAATGCTAGGTTATGATTTTTCACCTTCCCTATACTTCCCTCATTATGTATAAAAGATTAGAAACCCCCTTTCTCTCTCATTAAGCCCTCCTAAGTACACCTGATACCATAACAATATTCAGTAAGGGATTCTACCCAAACCTCCATTATTCCTTTGGGTTATTCTTACTCTCTTTTTACCCAAATTAAATCATATATTCTATTTATGTAAATATTCTAATTTCTATTAATATTTCCAAACTCATGTATCAAGTTCCAATCATAATTCTCTTTCGGGGATATACATGTTTTTAAGTGGTTCCCTCCTCAATGCTTCCCAAAAAGCAAACCCCTTTAAGGGAACTTCCCGAATTCACACCCAATTTCAAGTGAAATATAGCATATGTTTTAAGACACCATTGTTTTTATAAAACTAGTGTTTTTATTATGAAAACATTCTTGGATCACTTCTATTTTTTTACAAAATATTATTCCTTTTTCTATTTTAAATGCTTGTTAGTGTTTTTCTTTAAAACCGTACTAATATGTTTTAATGCTAAAAATTATTAAATACTATTTTTACATGTTGTAACTTCTGTTTGACATCACTTACCATGATATATACCTATTTTACATTATAAAGTTCCATATATGTTCTAATTAATTTCTTTCATGGAAACTTTTATGATACACCCGTTCATTATGCTTTATGACATGATTATGATACCCATTTATTTCCATGGGTTCCATTATGTTTAATGATAATTATGTATGATTATATATGTGGAAAGAATATTCATGAACATGTTAAGATGATTGTTTTCAGATAGCTCTCCAATTAATTGGGTAAAGTTTAGTCTCAAGAGACGTTATGTGCAACGGTCTTGGCGGTTATCCTTAACTCGTGCTACCATGTGAAATAATCTTGGTGCTTAACCTTGACTTGTGCTCCTCTATGTTAAAAAATCCTTTAATCATACTAAAGTCATGATATATGTTGCTTCAAAATTTCTATGATTTAATTTTTATATGATCCCATGTTTATATTTTATGATTCTATATGCCATTTTATATCATTATGTCGTGATCTCTAACCAATGTGATAAAACGTCATTCTTATGTTTATTAACTTACTGGGATTTTATCTCATCCCCTCATTCATGTGATCCACAGGGTTCCCTATGTAGATGTAAGGTCTCAATGGAAGTTATGATATCTTTATGAAGATTAAATAAAGAAGTTTTTTTAGTACCATGTTATAAGTTTTATATACCTAGTATTCAAAGATACTAGACTTCATGATCCTTAGTTTGTATTGTGATGTTTAATTATGATTAAAATCATGTAATGTTATGTTTAAAAATCCACAGTCTCTATATTTCCTATACTAAGAAGAATCAGTCTAGGAATATCATAGTTGGAAGAATCGTATTGGGAGAATCGTACTGGAAAAAATCGGACTAGAAAAAAAATAACGAGTTTTCCTTATAAAAATCCTTGAAGTTCTTACCATCTTATGGGTAATATATTTAAGAATTTACTTAAAAGGAATACATTTGTGAAGTTTAAATGAATCATAGGTAAAATATGTTGTTACAAAAATATTTTTTTACCCTATTTGTGCTAAGAGGGTTCACACGCACTATTGGAATTGTTTATATAGTGCTCCACCAGTGAAAAGGTATATCCTACTCATTGTATTCCAAGGATTTATTTATAGTAGATTGTGTAGTATTGGAGAATTTCCAAACCATACAAAGGATGTATCTATTCTTATTTATAAGTGAATCTTGTAGATACTTGTGTTTATTTGGATGTGTGTTTGAATTGTTTTCATTAGGGAATGAAATCTTTAACAGGAGGTGAAAGTTGTTTCAAGGAAACATAAAAGAAAAAGTATCACTGATTCACATCATCCCCCTATTAGTGATACAATCATCCTAACTAGGCACTTACATAGTGGGTGGTCTAAGTTTAAACATGATAACACTACAAAAAAATGTTCTCTAATAGTGATTGAAATGGCCTTTATTAGTGCTGATTACATGAGTGAGGTTAAAAGAACTGGCCTTTTATTAGCACTAAAAAAGCACTGATAAATGGGACCATTATTAGCACTTTAATTTAGCACCACTAAAGGAACCATTTATCAGTGCTTATAAAAGCACTGGTAAAGGGTCTTTTATGAAATATTATTGAAGAAAAGATAAAGTAGACATTTATCTGCGCTTATAAAATCACCGATAAAGGACCTTTTATTAGTGCTTTTAAAAGAATTGATAAAGGGCCATACTATAGTGTGCTGTAATAGAACACTGTAGCACCTCTATAATGTACTGTATCAGCACACCACAACACAAAAAACACACCATATATCAACAGAAAGAAGTACCAATATAGGATTTAAATGAAATTAAATTTACAACACAAACAAAAGAAAAAACACTATATTATAGACATTTCAAACATTGGTTTATACAATTACATAAATAAAAATTATTACACACATTCAAAAACATCAATGTTATTTTATCTTTTAATCCTAACCTGACTCATGAAATTTCCAAAGAAACCACCCCTGATTGAGAAAAAGAGTTTACCTGTATAAGAAAAAAAATTATGTTAGTAATAATATAAATAAATAAATTAATATAAAGTGTTATTTTTACTAAAATTGATGTCAATTTTAAATAAAAAGATTCCCATTGAGTCATACTAGTCACAAGAGGAATCATATTAAGTTTATGCTAATTCTAAGACATCTAAAATGACTTATGAATCATTTTACTAAAGTATCAAAACAATATGAATGTGGTTTCTGAGTTTTCAGTACGTCATTTGTCTTTTTTATTAAAATGTCATTTTAAACTGGAAACAAATTTTTTTTACCCATTATGATCATGTCGTGTATCAGTTTGATGTGAAACAGATTCTTAAATGTCACAAATGAATTATGAATCATTTTCCTAAATTATTAAGAAAATATGAGTTTTTTGGATCAGTTTTTAGTGAGTGACACTTTTTGAACTAAAATGTTGATTTTAAACTGATAATGTATACTTTGAGTCATACTGAGCACATCATGTTTCAGATTGAGGTGAAGCTAATTCCTACATGTCACAAATGACTTATGGATTATTTTCTTAAAGTATCAAAATGACCTGAATGTGTTTTCTTGGTTTTGAGTAGGACAATTGGACTTTTACTAAAATTGATTTTAATTTTAATTAAAAACACGTACATGGAGTCATACCAGCCACACTGTCCATTAGAATGAGGTGTGGATAATTCTTTCACATCTCAAATAACTTATGGATCATTGTATTAAAGTATCACAAAAATCTGAATGTGTTTTCTTAGTTTTGAGTACATCACTTTTCTTTTTTACTAAAATGTCATTTTAAAATTGAAACACATACTTTGACTAATAACGATCACATTGTGTATCAGATTTTAGTGAGAGAGATTAATACACATCACATATGACTTATGGATCATTTTTATAAATTATTTAAACAATGTGAATGTGTTTTCTTAGTCATGAGTAGGTCAATTTTCCTTTTTACTAAAATTGATGTCAATTTGAAATAAAAACACACACATGGAATCATACCGGTCACACTTTTCATCATATTGAGGTGGGGATGATTCATACACATCTCAATTCAATTATGGATCATTTTACTAAAGTAAAAAAAACAATCTAAATGGATATTTTTGGTTTTTAGTAGTCAAGTTTTTTTAATAAAATTTATGGCAATTTAAAATAAAGATGTACATAGAGTCACATCGATAACACCGTGCATCATATTGAGGTGCAGATAATTCCTACACATCCCTAATGAATTATGTATTATTTTACTGAAGTAACAAAAAATATGAATGTGTTTTTTCAGTTTTGAGTATGTCACTTTTCTTTTTTACTAAAATTTTATTTTAAACTTGAAACATGCACTTTGAATCAAATGAATCACATTGTATATCCGTTTGACGTGATACCAATTCTTTGACATCACAAAGGATTTATGAATCAATTCTCTAAATTATCAAAAAAACCAAAGTGTGATTTTTTAGTTCTTAGGGAGTGCCACTTTTTAAATTCAAATGTCGATTTTTAACTGATAATGGACACATTGAATCATATCAGGCACATCATGTATCAGATTGAGGTTAGAATGATTCTTACATGTCACAAACGACTTATGGATCATTGTATTAATATATCAAAAAAATATGAATATGTTTTCTTGTTTTTTGAGCATGTCAGTTGTCTTTTCTACTAAAATTAATGTCAATTTTAAGTATAAAGAAGTACTTGGAGTCATATGGATGACATCTTGTGTCGGATTGGGGTGCGACTAATTTATTCACATCCCAAAGTCTCAAAACAATCCCAACTATCAATGTGACCATGATTTCTATTGACTTTATTTGTCAAACATCCTACACTACATGATAAGCTTCGAACAAACATCATCAACTTGAAAAAAATAATCCACATGTATAATAAATCAATTATTATGAGTAATACTAAAAATAAATAAATTAAAAGTAAATATAAAATAATACATCAGTTCTATGGACAATGATTTTACTATGAAAATATCAATATTACTTATTTGATTGATGAGTGGACGTAACATGATGTAAAGTGATAAATGTCAACACTACAGGGGTAAAAGGTTTTGAGGGAGAAGAAGTTTGTAGAAGTTTTGGTGTATAAAGTCATGAAATATGGGAAAAACACCCCAAATAGAACAAAAGAATCCACCTATAAAAAAAATTATTATACGAATTATACTAAAAAGAAATAAATAAAACATAAATATGAAACAATACATTAATTCTATGGAAAATAATTTTGTTGTGCAAACATTGAGATAACATCTGTAATTGAGTAGAGGCAACATCATTTATCTTCTTATAAAAAAAGTGGAGGGAACATGAACTAATGTAACAAATGAACCATTGTAGGGGTGAAAAATTTTAGAGGGAGAAGAAATATGTAGAAGTTTTGGTGTAGAAAATCCTGAAAGATGGACATACCACCCCTACTCGAACAAAAGAATCCACTTATATAAGAAAAAAATTACTATGTGAGTAATACTAAAAAGAACTAAATTAAACCTAAATATGAAAAAATACATTAATTCTATGCAAAATGATTTTATTGTGTAAACATCATGATTACCTCTATAATTGAGCAGAGACAACATCACTGCTATTCTTGCAAAGGCATGACACATGGACATAAATCTTCTAAAATAAACAAAATCTGCAAGGAATAATGAAAATGAAATCAACATTCCATTATATAATTTTTCATTAAAAATATATAAAGTATATTGTAACATTAAATTAACATCTTTCTAAAGGGTTTCCTTCACTATAGTTTGTTCTTCTGAGAGACTGGTAACATCATCACGTACAGAAGACATTGTCTGCATAAGTAGTCAAACATTCAATTTAGATTATTTTAATATAGTAAATAACATATAATATTATTAAGAAAAACATAATATATTAAAAAATTACCTTCTCATTAAACCCACTTTTTTTAAAAGGTTTTAAGGATTTGGTTCCTCTATCAGGAATACAAGTCCACTCTTCGTGGTCCCCTATAAGATGCAAGAAATTTTCTACCATGGGACTGACAGGAACTAATTGCGATGTCCCAAAAAAAGGTCATCCTCAATTTAATTTTCATCTCACTCATTATTTTTTTAGTCTCCAATAGGACAATCGACCAATTATTGTTTATTGGATCAGAGACATAAAATAATTTCATTGTTTGTGATTCCATTATGAACAGATTGTATTTTTCCCCTTCCACACTGAAATTCACCTTCATAAATCCCATTTAATCAACTTTCACTCCATTGATATGGTCAACCCATTTTAAATGGTATTTTTACACTTTAAATGTTGTATAATCCAAATCTTATATATATTAGATAATTCCAAAATATGACATAATTAAATAAATTGGATTTCTATCATTGAAACTAGATATGTGCATTCAGTTCTCTAGCTATCCATTGAAGTTATTCAGCAATTGAATTCGGATTTCCAGATAAATCCTTATTAATTTGATCTCTAAAACATCCTATAATCTATTGATTATGTGTAATTGATATCCATCCTTCATCCCTTGATAAATCCAAATATCTAATAATGTATTTTTGGGCTTCAATTTATGGATAACCATCTTCACTATTATGTAATATTAAAGGATGTGCTTGCTCCTGATCAGTTATGGTAATTGAAACAACATCTCTTCCAAAAATCCCTTCTCCCATAAGGCTTTTTCTATGATGATACTTTGGGAGACCGATGCTTTCAACATCTGATAGGTAATTGGTACAAAATTCAATAACTTCTTTAACAATATAACGTTCTCCAATACAAACTTCTTGATCACTTTGATTCTTGATACACCCTTTCAAAATATTCATATACCATTCAATGGGATACATTCTTCTATAATGGATAGGATCCCATAGTTGAACCTCTCTGACCAAGTGAACCATTAGGTGGAGCATTATAACAAAGAATTATGGTGGGAAAAACATCTCCAATTCACATAATATGACTGAAATCTCCTTATTCCTGATGGGAAACTTCACTGGGTCTACAAATTTACTGTATATGGGTTTGAAAAAGAAGTAGAGTCTGTTTAATGTATGTCATACATATTGAGGTAGAATCCAATGGAAAGAAATAGACATTAAATCTTGCATCAAAATACGAGTCATGTGATATTTGTCCTTGTAACTTCAAATTAGTCAATGACATGACATTCTTGATATTTTATGAACACCCCTGTAGAAATTTCACACTAGTAAGAAAATGGGGAATTTGAATTTTTTCCTATATGGATAGAGTGTAAGCTAATGGAGGAATAAAGTTCCTCCTTTTACCCTTCATAGGTGCCAACTCTTCCCTTATCCCCATTTCAATCAATTATAACCTGGACTTGATACCACCTTTATTTTTTTTCCTGGAACATTTAGTAACATTCCAATAAGACTATCAAATACATTTTTTTCTACATTCATGACATCAAGAAAATTTATGACATACAAATAATTCAAATACAGTAATTCAAAGAAAATTTATCTCTTCTTCCAACATGATTTTATAAGATTTTTTGAAAATGTTTTATAAAAAATAGTGTCAATATTTTTTACATTTTTTTATAGCTGTTCACCCATTACTAAAGACTATGTTGTACCTTGTTAGATATTCTTGTCAAATGATGTCACCCAGGATTGATATTTATTTCATCGAGGTAAAAAAATTTGATGTTCTAAAAACACAGTCTTCGAGGAATGTTTCAACCAAACTGAGTATGTGTATTTTTCACAAATGGGACATCCCAAAATTCCTTTAATGCTATAGCTTGATAAATTTACTTAAGAGAGTAAGTAATTTATCATTCCATACCACATGGACCTCAATGTTAATTCTTCACCTCTATGAGCATCATACATTGTAACACCCTTATCCCACATCAATTTTAGATCACTGATCAATAGAGCCAAATTTAAATCAATATCATTATCGGGTTTCTTTGGTCCAGATATAAGAAGAGACATTATAATGTATTTGTGCTTCATGAATAACCATGGTACCAAGTTATAATTTTAAAAAAATGAAGCTCTATGTACTAGGAGTAATACTATTTACACCAGAAGGATTTATTCCATCTGTAGATAATGCAAGAAGAAAGTTTCTTGACTTATTTCCAAATTTAGGAAAATCATATTCAATTTTATTACACTGAGGAGAATCTTCATAATGACGTAGGTTACCATCTTTAATTATTGTATCTTCATTCAATTTTAATTGTCTCATGGTTTCCTGACATCCATATAGTCTTCTAAACCATGGAATGATAGGAAATTACCATACAAATTTTGAAGGACTTGATTCATTTTTCTTGTATCGATCCATGCCGGACTTAGGAAATTTTATGAGTGATTCACATTCCTTGTGAAACAATATGAAATCATTTCTACTAGAATGTATTTTTTTAGATATCATGCCCATTGAATGTAACATTTATTTAATGTCATATGTTTTTCATGCATGACTATAAATAGGATCTATACTAACAGACCTATACCAACAGTTTCGAAAAAACTTTTAGCATATATACCTTAGAGAGTAACTATACCAACGGTTTAGAGAAACCGTTGGTATAAGTACCATGGAGAGTCCTATACAAATTTCTTTGGATGAAATCATTGGTATAGGTCACTTATATATAAATATACCAACGGTGTTGGACAAAAATGTTCATATAGGTCCATTATAGAGACCCTATACTTATGGTTTTCCCAAAAATGTTGGTATAGGTCCACCATATGCCAATGGTTTCACCAAAACCATTTGTATAGATTAAAATATCAAAGAACCTATACCAATAGTTCTATAAACTGTTGGTATAGGTTTATACCAATGGTTTTTAGAACCATTGGTAAAAACAACCAGATTTTTTATGGATTCTTTTGTCAAATAACATTAAATAAATCAAAAGTTAAAATACTTATGGATTTTTATATATTTATTTATGAAATTATGTTCAAAAATTCATCTTAGGTTAGTGGTTAGGCTGTTGGATTATAAAGGGGAGGTGTTAGGATCAAAACCAAATTGGGTTTTATTTTTTACATTACTTATACCAATGATTTTGTGAAACCATTGATATACATTTTTTATATGACCTATACTGATTCTATAACATCCAAAGATCCTCAAAAACATTGGTATAGGATATACCAATGGTTTGGAGACCTATACCAATGGTTCCAAACTTTTGGTATAGGGGTTTTTTCTATTAGTGATGGTAATTCATAATATTCTAGTATAATATCTTTCAGAATACCAAGTAGTTCTGTAAAGTTGGTGTCACTCCATCTGCTGCCAACTTTCAAATTATATAACTTCAATACAAGTAAAAATTTTGTGTATTTAGTACTATCAGTATACAATAATTTCATGGAATAGCTATTTAACTCCTCAAAAAACTTTGGACAATCACGAAGGTCATCTTCAATTTCCATTGGCATTTTTTTCATGCGATATCCATCATCTTTTACAAAGATATTCATATCAAATGGTTCATAAACCATAGTATCATCCCAATAAATTCCAACATCCAGTTTTTCCCATGTTTAGTCCAACATTTATAGATTCTATCTATTCTGTGACAAATCAAATGTTCTTCCAACTCTTCCAACTCTTCCAAACTAATTTTTCTTGAATAACAACATCATAAACATGGACCGAGGATTTTAGAAGGGTCGTTTGTATGATCTCTTTCAAACATGATGAACAATTTAACTCTATCTTAATATTTTTTTGTCAAATTATTAGTGTGTATATATTTTTGGTTCATATCCATCCTATTGGATTCATAAAAGATTAATTTTATACAATATATATATAAATACACATAAGATATTCATTATAAAAATAACAAGTCATTAAATATATAAAAAAAGGAACATTATTATTATTAATTAATATTAATGACATGTATTTTTTAAATGTTTCATAATCATTTAATAAATAATTATAAATACTTTATAAATAATTTATATATAAAATAATTATAAGTAATTTCAATTTCACAAAATACATTTTGAAAAAATTTATAATAATATTATAAATTATATTATTATGTTTAGAAATGATAATTATAAAAATAATATTGTTCCTAAAAATGTATTTAATGATATACATTATATCACAATCCATGCTATAGTTTAAATCTATATCATGCCTTATAACTGGTATGCCTTAAAAAAATATAATCCATGATTATCTATCATATTTTATGATATCTTCATAGAAAAGAAAAACGTTCAATTTAAATAGTACTCATATTTTCAAATATTGATCTATATAATAAACATGATTTGAGTATATATTTTGAGACATGAAAATTGTGTATTTTATCACATAATATGTTTGTTGAAGGTTGGGGCCGAAACCTCATTTATTATTTAAATCAAAGAAAAGACCTCTTATAATTAGCCATATAGAATGATATTATATTCCAAAACCCAATGAAACAAAATTTTTCTTAGGTTAAAATTTATAATATCATATTATGTGATTATATTATTATTTAAGATATATTAATTAATAATTAATGTCACTAAAAAAATTTACCCCATTTCTTGTGACTGGGGTTACAAATTATATTATTTCATCCTTTTGTATACAATTTATAGAATCATTTGATGCATTTAATTCTATTATATAGATGACAATTTTTCTTGGATTGAATAAAACATATATTGGTAGTGTAATATTACATGAATCCACAACCCATGATATCCATGTTATGAAAAAAATCCCATAATGAATATAATATTGAAGAAAATGTGTACCCTATACTTATGATGGTCACAACACTTAATTTCAGTCAAACTATTTGATGAATATCCCTATGAAGTCGATAAAAGATTCTTACATGGTGATTATATAAGGAAATATCTTTTCCCTAATTCAATTAAGAGAAGGATGCATATATTTTAGATGTCTGATTATATATATAACAAATTTTAGGCAGCTGTGAAAGAAATAATACTTATCATTTAGAGAATTAGAAATGTTTTTTTAAATTTAAAAACCAAATTCAATCTTCATTCCTCTTTATCACGGATAATTTATACTATATTGGAAGCTAATTACCATTAAAGGGACTAATGTGATAGCTCTATTCATGATTTCATTATTTCATGGAACCTTAGTATTACTTGTAACATCATTCCTCCTACTCGTACATTTGATGTTGTTTGGTGGCCTTCATTTATAGGTTGGATTAAATTCCACCTGGATGATGAATATAAGGGTAACTATATGCCCTTAGGATGTGGTGATATTTTTAGATATAATAATTTACAGTGAAGAAAATTGATTCAAAACAAAAATTTAAAAGAACTAAAACATCGGTAGTCAAACAAACAATAGATCATAAAAAATTGTTTAGTTTCTAATCTAAAAGAAAAGTAGTATACAAGCATCATACCACAAATAACAACATAGTTTAGGAATAAATCAAAAACGAAACAAAAATTACAGAAAGAAAATCGGAAGGTTTACCTCACTAGGTTGAAGAAAATATGAGACCCTCTTTGAAAATCCTAACTGAAACTGAACACTAGATGTTGGATGAGATTTTCAATCAATTAGAGGTAGTAGAGTGGTGTGATTCGAGCTTTGATTCACCGAGGAGTAGCACTGGTAGTGGGTGACTTCTGTGGAAATATTCTGATATCATGATGAGCTCACAAATGGTTAGGTTTCTTAAATAAACCGGGACACTTTTATCTGTACTTACAAATAAGTGCTGATAAAGAGTCTTTTTATTATCCCTTAAGTAATAAGTGTTGATAAAATGAATATCTATCAGTACTTTTTTATCACTGAAAAAGGTAGGTCATTATCAGTGATAAAATTGTACTGGTAAAATCCCTATTTATTAGTGTGAAAGTTTTAGTGCTGATAAATATTCATTTTATCAGTGCTTTGTTTAGCACTAATAAAGCCTCTCATCTTTCTCAGTATGAAAAAGCGCTAATAAATATTATTTTATCAGCGCTTATTATTTAAGCAGTGATAAAGGATTTATTAATATAATTATAAATAAAACATTTTTAAATATATATATATATACTTATTAAATTTATATAAATAAAAATATAGGAAATATATTCCTTTTTAAATATATTTATTACAATTTTATAATTATTTATTTATAATTATAGAAATATCTTTCAAAAATAATATTTATATCATTATATATATTTATATAACATATATATATATTTAATATATATATATATATATAAACATTAATAAAATAAATATATCCATTATTTAAGAAAATTTATTATAAATTTAATAATTATTTTAATATATATAATTATTTATTTATTTATAATTATAAAAATATAATTGTATAAATATAGTAAATGTAAATTTATAAATATATTTATCTATAAATATTTTTTACGAATTTGTTTTTAACATTATTAATGAATATATAATTTTAAGTGTATGTATATATGTTAAAAATGAGTGAAATTGAATAAATTAAAAAAAGTACACTTTATGAATATTAAAAAAATGGATAAGTTTTGTGTGTGAGAGTTTTATTATAAAAAGCATGAATTACATATATATGAAATAAATATAACACACATTTGGTCTATGTTAAATTGAAAAATCAACTGACATTCAATTATATGTCCATTACACTATGCAATTAGTCAGTATTTTTAATTCATATTAATTTTTAATTATAAACCATTATTCAACAAAAATATGGCTATTTAATGTTATGTGCATAAATATTTTGCAATATATAAATCATATTTATAGACATTACCATATATCTATATATTTAATTTATTAAAATTAATTATCATAATTATCTAATTAATAAAATGTTTAATATTTAAAAATGTATAATCAATTTATTCATTTTTATCAATAATTATTTAATTAATAAAATTTGAATTAATTATTTTAATAAACTCATTTTGTATTTTTTATTTATTTCATTATTTATTTTTATTTATTCAGACCTTTATTAGATCTAAAACAACAGTGATAAAATGAGTCTTTATCAATACTAAACATTAAGCGCCGATAAAGGGTACTCTTTATTAGAGCTATAAATAGAGTGCTGATAAAGGATACCTTTTTGCAGTACTAAAAATAAAGAGATGATAAAGGATACCCTTTATCAGTGTTAAAAATAAAGCACTGATAAATGTTTCCTTTATCAACGTTAAAAAAGTACTGATAAAAGGCTAAATTTATCAGCACTTTATTTAGCACTGATAAATATGCTACTTATCAGTGCTTTTTTCTAGAGCTATAGATACCAGTGCTGCTAAAGGCCAAACATGGTCTGGGTATGACATTAATGATTATACATTTCATATGAAAGATCAAGACAACATAAGTGAGGTTTAGAAGAGTCTTATATTGGTATTTGTAGAAGCAATGCATTTCTCGAGTGCCAAAGACAAAAACCCAATATCTTCATCAATTGTATATTATGGATCCATTTAAGAAATATGGTATGTTGATTAAATTAAGTTTCAATTTCAAGTGTTTAACAGCAAATGGTTTGCCGGTAATAACATTGTTAGACATGATGAATTTGTAATGACACTATTTAATCTAAATAAATTTGAATACACAACTGATCCTTTTATTATGAAAATACATGAAAAAAATGTCTATGTTCTTGATCAATCTGATTTGTAGTGGTCAATTGTTTTACAATGAAAAAAACTGTATGATGTCAAATATAAAATTAAATAAGATGTTGATTTATGTGAGATCCATACTTCCATGGAGAAATTAATAAATAATATTTATGATCATGTTACAAACATGGTTTGTGCCATATAGAATAATCACGATGAATGAATTTGAAAAAAAACCATTCAGTATATTCCAAATACTATAGGTAACATATGTTTAATTTTGATTTAATTTTTAAAATTTCATTAATCGTTAAATATTTTATTTTTATTTTCTTTATTAAAACATGTATTATAGATAATAAGTTAAATTGATTTTTTATATTCGTTTAGTTTTGTTTATGTTACCATGTTTACCCTTATGTAATTTTTCTATTAAATTATTTTATTGAAAACCAATTATTTAAAATTTAGTATGTTAAATAAAAAAATATTTTGTAAGAGTATATTATAAAAACATTATTTTCAGTGTAAAAATGAATTATCAAGTTGGAGAATTTTACTATTCACACAACATTTTTGGATTTGTATTCATTCATTTATAAAATTTTATCTCTCATTAATATTTTTAGAATTTTAATTAATTATAACAAATATTAATAAAAATTTGTGAAGTTTAGTTTAATTTACTTTTTGTTTTGATAATTTTTCATTTTTCTTTCCATTTGTATTTAATATTTGGATTTGTATAATTTTGTACTAGTTATTGTTTCTTTGATTTGTAGGATAATGATAGATCAATCATCTTATCCATGACATAATTCTAGAGATTATCTCATACCTATGGGGTAGAACATACAAATACTGCTATTGATGAGACTCCTCATCGTTTTTTTCATGAGACATCTACTTCTATGAGGCACAATGGAGTTAGAGGGTTGGTAAATGTGGAACAAAAAATTTACAAAAAATTATCAATTCCTATAGATAGGACAAGTGGACACCATTATACTTTGATGATAAAGATATTCCAAGTGGCCCAAATTCAAAACAATTCAAGGCTTTTGTAGCACTACATGGTAAAAGTGGTGTTAGTATTTTTTTTCATGATTGGTAAAGTGTTGAAAAAGTGACATTACCACACTTGTGAGAGACCATTTTTTTTAATAACATCTGCTATTATTTTACTTATTTTGAAATTTTTATAGTAATATCTGGTTTCCCACTTCTTATAAGATGACATATGATATACCAGATACTGGAGGAGTCAAGAGGAAATTTATATCATTGGATTCTTGGAGATGGAGATATTTTAAATGGTCCCTCACATCATAGTTCATTTTTAGAATAAAAAACATCATAATCCATGTGATATATATGCATTTATATATAAAGATTCAAGGAATAAATTTTTCGAAATTATCCGACAAGAAGATTTTTTGTACGTAAAATGTTACCTTTTAATTTTTTTTATATGAATGACCATATTAATGATTCCATTATTATTAATTCTTAATTTATAGCAATTGAAGAGATCTCATTTGGAGATCTAATCTAGAAACGTATACCTTCATACATTATATCAGGAGGGAATACATTGTTGGAATAAAAAATGATAGTAAAAAACATAAATAACTGAGATATAAATATCAAGGGTATTTAGAGGTTTCCCCCCTTGCTAGACATGAAAAATGGAAGAGGTCTCAGATGATTGAAAAATTAAAATATCTTACGAAAGAGTCAAGAGTTTTAGTTAAGAGGATTATAATATGTTTACTTTATTTATTTATGTTAAATCAACTCTTTATATATTTTTATTTATTAAATTTTTTACAAATATTCCATACATGACTATCTTCAGGATAAGAGCATAAAGGGGGTATTTATTGTTGAGGGTAGAAATGGTATTATAACTACAACATTGGGAAATCCCAAACACCCAGGTAATGCATAAGGATACCCAATAAGTGTATCCATAAAAAAATTATTTCTGTGTTTGGATGTTTATTCCAAGGAGGGTGTTTATAAAAAATAGAATATTTGAAAACTAAAGTTCAGTATATTCAAGTGATGATGGAGAATAGAATCAAAGATTCAGTATAGTTGATGTTTACAGACATGCAAAGACAGTTCTGGGATACTGATCTGACTCCTCTACCTCTTCTAGAAAATCCCACTCCTCCTACTTATCATAATCATACATCTCCTCCTGCATACCCCACACCTTCTAATCCTACCTCTACACCCCTCCTCCATAGCATCCTAGTTACTATGAGTAATTTGCTGATGATCCCCAACATATTGTTGCATATGGGATGATATTTTATATCGGTGACACCATAAATCATAAAGAGTTAGAGATAGACCATTATATGGTAATTGTATAGGATATTATAGATAGATCAAAAAAAATACCATGTCCTACTGATGATGTGACACTCCAAGAAAAATGACTTATAGTCACAGAACTATAGCCACAGTTTTATAAGTCCATGGATATATATTAATTTATAGCCACAGTTTAATTAATACAATGTATAAATGGGTATTTGAAGCCACCCTGTACTAAAACCAATAGAAATAGGGTTGATTAAGTTAGGAGGATTCCACCTATCCATATCCCCCTCCCACCACCCTCCCCTTTGTGAGACCCTCCTACCCCGATAGTTCCCCTCATGATCTCTCCGCTCCTCGACCCTGCTCCCTCGACGATGCCCCTCACTACTAACAAATGAGGACACCCCACCATAAGATATCCTCTCTGACCCTCCTCCCCCAATGCTTCCACCGAAGAAGGACACCTAACCCTCACTAACACAACTATTAGTCAGCCTCCCCACCACCTCCTCTGACGCACCTTCAACACAGTCATACCCCCTCCCGGTGATCATCATCCTCCTTGCAGATCTCAGCTGATCAAGATTCCTACATTTTCTATCCCACAGAAGGTATTTAGGGTTCTTAATTCAATGTTGGGAGCCTTATATTATTTATCACAATTAAGTGATAATTTTAGCTAAAATAAAGTTGAAATTTTAGTAAAGAGGTAGTTAAAAATATGATAAATGTATGAATAATAAAAATAAAATTAATTTAGAGATTTGTTTACTACTTTATGTGGCTCAGTTGTGATCTCTTAGTCATGAATAAATACCTATATACTAGGTTTTATTGGGGATGGATCCATATTTTTTACCTACAATCTCAATATATCCTTTTATTTGTCTTCTCACAAGTCATACTGATGTAATTCCGAATCTATATCATTAAAATATATTGGTTCAATTTTAATGTAAATTATTGAATAAGTAAAAAATAGGTGATGTATAGTTTTATCATTCCCTTGAAATAATTTAGTTTGTAATATGGGTTTATACTGGAGTTCCATAGGAAAAATCCTAGAAACGTGTTTGAGGTAAGTGTCATTAATTCTTGATTTTACCTCTAGTATAACTTATTTGGAAAAGGATAAGGCCAATTATTACTCTTAATATCCCCCTAGTAGTTTTCTATACTTCATAGGTTCTCAAAAGGTGGTGGATATCACAGAAAACATGTCCTTAAACTTACCCATCTCACTCTATTGGTTGTTGAGTTTTTTATTCAAAAAGTATGATCAATTTATGTAGTATGGAATCTCTTATAGTGTAGGTTCTTCTTAAAATATATGGTTTTGTGTAATATGAAGTTGATGATAATTAATATCATTATTGTTTTATAATTCATTATCCCACCAATTAGTGTTTTTCAACAGCTTTTCAGGCTATTGTCTTTGAGTTTCTTGTTTATCGGGCCCATATGGGGAGATAAACTAATTAGTGTTGAACAATTTTGTTATGTGTGATTTCACAGGCTCAATACTATTTTTATAAATCAATTTAAAATTAAAATAATGTTGAGATATGAAAAAAATTTCCCCATTGTCACGCTTAATAAACTTATATAAAAATAAAGAAATAAACAAATAAAGAAATAATAAAATAAAAATAGACATCAAAGAAAAATAAATGAATTCAAAAAACTAATTAAATTTTGTGATAGATAGTAAATTCTCATCTTAGATCCAAGGAAAAGGTTCCATGTTTGAATGTTTATTGTTTTTTATGGATGTCAATATAGATTTTAATTTTTTTATGAATAGTAGAGTGTTGAGCATATGTTTTTCACACATGGAGTTGGTCTTAGAGAATCACTATCCACACAATTAATTCTATTGATTTGTTTCTAAATGATTGAAAATAGAACATTGTTAATTTGATGAATGAATACAACAAAATGAAAATTACAATGTAGATATAATGAAATTGTTTTAATGAGATATACTTGGATTTAAACTCGTGATAAATCATTATATCATATTCTTGATGCCCTTATCCTACTATTTGTTCATCCATAACAGATTAAACACATTATCAGTGAATATATTGTCTCACTGTACATCACACTCAGGAAATCATCTATGTTCTCATCCCACCACTCCTCTAACTAAACCAAAACCATAAGTAAATCAACACCTTAAAAAATTAATCCCATCATACACTAGTGATCAAACTATTAGATATTGATGGATTTTAGAAATTTCAATGAAAATGGGGGAATATGAAACTCAACGTAATACCATTTTATTCTAACTATCATACTTCTAAATATATAGAATAAAGTATAAAATACAAGGATATGTGTTTGATCTCTAGAATCATTTTTTCCCATTCTATGGGTGATCCTTGAGTGAGCTTCCCTTTAGGAATGAAATATTGAAAATCACTAAAATATAGATCAAAAGGAAATAGAAATAAAGAAAAAAGAACATAATTGATTGTAAAAACATTAAATTGAAGGAATATTTCATAACCTTAAACCAAATCATACCAAGTATGAAGGAAAAGGAATAAAATATGATCCACTACTTTAAAAATACGAGGAAAAAATAATTATAAGTTGTGACTTATATAAATCTCCCATATCCTAGAATTTAATATAGTATACGATTAACTCATTTTTGAATTATATTTGTGTTTAAAGGATTAACATGCTTGATTAAATGTTCTAGGAATCTCTCATAATCTCTCCTTGGCTTTTAATTCCTTCCAACGATTAATATATCCTTCTTCAGCTGGATGAGTGGTATGTGGATCAGTTTGAAGAGATTTTTCTAATGTGATTAAACTAGTGAAATTAGACATTGATCTTAGGTCAACCATTTTCCATTACAATTATTTGGGTTTTCAAACTCCCCTTATCCATATTATAAAAATTTCCCACGTCATATGATGTGAGGAATCCTTACGTAGTTCCTCAAAATCCATATGATGCCACCAAATTCTATCACAGTGGCTATGTATTTCCCATTAAGGTGAAAGTATTATATAGTTGAATAAAGTATTATATTATTTTAAATTCAACTACACAATGAATTATATGGAAGCTTAAGTTTTACTTTTCTATGATGAAACTGATTTATTTGTAAAATTTCAGAAAACTCCAATGTAATATGTACAGAGCATGTCTTACGCAAAAAAGAAATCAATGCCTTATAGTCTTACATGGAAATTAATACACACTAGCTAAAATATTATATTAACTATGAAAATAAATATGATTCTAGGAGGAACATAGAATCACAACACATCTTCCTTTATCTAACGATTGAATCAAAAATTCATTTTTGATATTTTTTCACTATAAGTTCATCTCATGCATATTTTTATTTTGTTCATTAATTTATAGATTTATTGAAATATATATATTTTCTCAACTCAGACATGGTTAAATTTACATCATTGCATCTCATCATTATCTCATTTATCTTAGGTATGGTGATCAACAACCCACTCATTCAACTAGGACTTCAATTATTTTGTAATGATTTAAACTCATTTGGATATCCCAATCCTTAACACAACTACAACTCCATTATTCTTGAAAACCAATGAAATTTTATTCTTATTTTTCATACATTATTGGATCATGAATCTTCAACACTCCATGATTTTATGATCTTTATAACACATCCTAACATCTTTAGATTTTATTTTCATTAGAATCCTTGAAATCTAGAAACCCAATTTTGAGACTTTAAAAAGTCTCTCAAATTCTTGTTATATTTTTTATATTAATATCTAAGATTAATGATAATATTATATAATTTTATTACTTCAATAACAAACCTTAATGGGTGTTTTCAATGTTAGGTAATTTGGAATCATTACAATGGACTATCTATTCAGATTATAAAATATGGAAACTTTGTATTTCAATCTGTAGAAAATTATAATTTCTATAAGTATTGATTATAACATAGATTATTTCATTATTACAGAAAACTAAATAATTTTTACATAGATATATAATGATTTATACATAGGCTAAAATTATTTTTCCATTGAAAAGTATTTATTTTCACTCATCTATATTTTTCATACATAGAGGCAAAATGATGTTTACATAAACATAGATGATGCTTACATAGGAAAAAATTTAATATTTTTCCACTCATATTCACTAGATGATAGTAATTAATGATATAAATGATAATTATAAACATAATATGTGATAATTACATAACATAGGTAAATAACCCATACACAGTTCTCCAGAAACAGACATTTTTTAGCCTTAACTTCAAAATTCTGGTTTTCTTCAAATTATTGTAGATCTATAACAAATAACTTCAGGCCATCTCCACTCTTCTCATAAATTAATACAAGTGTTATTAAACACTAATATTTATAATACTTCATGTGTGATATATATTGTAGTGTTTCTCAATAGATATATCACTTTAATATCCTATTCAAACTGGTTTAAGAATTTATTACTAACATATCACACATTGTACAAAACAACTAACTCCTTATAACATTTTTAAATTTTGTACATAGTAGTTATAAATCCTTTTTAATTTTATTTAAGATGAATAATAGTTCAAAAATCATAAAATTTAATTGGTTTCTCTCACAATAACCAGCTTTATTACCCATAATCCATGGGTAGTCTCCTTACTTAACTTTTCTTTTTTAATTCACATTATCTTTGGAAACTTTAATGGAATATTATAATTTAAATTTCCAACTTAAATTTATGTTCACTAATTGATAAAAAATAAAACATTATATTTAAAAATCTAAGGGAACATCAATATCCTCTTATAAAGTTGTTGTAAATTCTAAATTTTCTTAATATGAAATCCAATACTTCTCCACACAATTGAAAATAAATGAAAAGGATAGAAAGTTGGTCTCCCCCATTTTTATAATTTTAGGGAAGACTTGAAATTCCAATGGATGGTTTTTTTATCTTCTATATGAATAGGGTGCTCAGATGGTTGATGTGCATGGTGTTATTATCAATATCTCATCTGGGTGGGAAGGTCTGTTGTTGCACGAGTTTCTCTTTAGTGTGATTCAAAATGGGAAGTGGAGTGATTAACAATGTCATTATATTTAAATGAAAATTAAAACACTTGACAACCCATTGGTTTCATAGTTATTTTCATTACCTTACATGATATCTAAATGGAAAATATCCTTAAATTAAGGGTATCACAATTACTTGTTTATAATTTCTTATAGTATCTTACCACTGTGAGGAAAAAAAACAGCCACATATGGTGTTAATTAATCTCCATGATGTGAATTCAATCTATATAGAACACTAAAATAGATTACAGATTCTAGATTTCACCCAGGCCATGTGTGCAATCTATATAAAAGAGAATATGTGCATACAATTTCTGTTGAACATTAAGAAAACCCAATGAGAAATATGTGAGGGGATAAATTTCTTAGATTACAAAGATTAAAAAGATTATTGATTTCACAAATTATAAATTTCACACTTAGTATATAGATTCCAAATTTCATAGAGTAATAAAGTAACATAAATTTTAATTAGAAACCATCCTATATTCTACTTAGATTTTATAAATGGATGAGACATAGATTTAACACAAGGATGAGGCATCAATATATATTAGTGAGAACACAAAGATATTAAAATTTTTTAACCATGTAATTATTAATATTTGAGGGGAATTTAGATGTTAGTGAGAACACTAAAATAGGCATCAATATACTATATTAAACATGTTGTTTGGCTGATTCACACACTCTATAACTAATTGTGGATAAAGAAACACCTTATGCCGCTTCATGACACACATTATGATGGAATTAAACAAATACCAAATTACCTTTACAATATCATTGATAACTTTCTTCTTATCATCCAAAAGAGGAAGATTAATGTGCACATTAAAACACCAGTAGAAACATAACCCTTAAAATCTCATGATTTGAGAATAATATAGCTAGAATCCAACACAATAATATTTTATATCCTACACCTTAGCATTAGTGAAAGAATAATGATAATAAAATCTCCACAACATATGAATTTAGTAAAAAAAGCCATAGAATATTTTTGGTATTCACAAGAATTGAGTTGATGACAAAAATCGAAGTAACCTTCTAGTGTTCCCAAGCATTACAGCATGATTTCATTCATTTTAACCCACTCATAATATTTTATTGTTTAATTTTTTTTATAATTTTTAATGATGTAAATATTTTGTATGGTTTTCTTTTTTCTTTATTTTTATAAATGAATAAAGTTTACATGAGTGTTTTGTAATGGTATTAATAGTGGAAAATGGTTTTGATTGTATAAAATCTCTTTTACTTTTAAATAATATGAATGATATATCTGAATTTTTTATGTGAAATTAGTTTAATTTACTGATTTTTCCTTGTACAATTATTTGGTCATATTATTCATATCAGAGACTATAATGGAAAAGATCTTATGTGGTACTGTTTATTTATTTCATTTATTAAATTTATATAATATTTTGTATGTTTGTGAGTTATTTTTAAGTTGGAGTGAACTACTTCATTATGACATAAGGATTTTTTTTTGTTTCACATGTACTAAATGAAAGAAAAAGAAAGAAAATATAATGATGTTTTACTTCATGCATTTTATTCCAATTGTTAGAAGAAAGTGTGGGTTTATCAAGATTATTCATACCAATTATTAAAGTGAAAGAGAAAGAAAAATATTTTTCCTGATGGTGTTAATAAAAAGTTTCTGGGATCACATTTCTAAATTTCGTTTCTTAAGTAAAATATTGGCTACCCTTACGCACATTATTATTATCTTTACACTTATTTCCCCCCTATTTTATTGTGTTTGGAATTGTATTACACTATTGTTTTGTTTGTTTTTGAATTTTTATAAGATTTTATGCTCAAATTTATGGAGTTTTTGACCTTCCTTATTTTTAATATTTGTGATACTGTTGCATTGTTTTATTTCTTGCGTTGCATTCCAGTGAATTTTGGATTCCACTAAATTTATTCAAATGCTGCTTCATTTTTGGATGCCACTTCATTTTGGATGTTGGTGTTTCCCTTATTTTGTTTTTCATTTTGTGCTATAATATCTTAGATGATACTGTATTTTTTGGATGCCACTAAATTTTCTTCTACATATTGTAGTTGGATGGTGCTTATTAGAACCCACCCTACTGCTGTATTGGGTTGGGTCTGAGGGGGATAGTTGCTGCAGGGGGCTAGGGGGATACTTGGCTGGTGGGGATATGGGATACAAGGGGATGGGGAGATATTACAGGGGGATGGGGGGATACTGGGTGGGGCTAATATAGGAGGCTGGGTTTGGGGGTTGGGGGGCTACTATAGGGATCTGGTTCTTAGAGCTGGGTATGGGTCCGAGTTCATTAGGTTAGGTCGGTTTTTACACATATAACCCGACCTAAATTGACCTAGACCATAATAGGTTGGGTTGGGTCTGTTGTCTATAGTTTGGGTAACACAACCCAAAAAGGTTGTGTTAGGTTGGGTTAGGTGCTCACAATGCATGTGAATCAACCCGATCTTTTTTTGGGTCACTCCCCGAAACGCTCTTGACACGATGCATGAACACCCTTAAAGTCTGATACTGTTTTGGAGAGTCATCTCTTAGAATTGACATTTTATGGATATTTTTATCTCTTGATGGGGTTGTGTGATACCTATTAATTGAAATTTATTTTAATCTCGATATTGGGTAATGGATTTGTAGTTGAATAATGTTTTCATTTTGTCCATGGATATTTATTTCCTTCCAACATGAATCAAATAGGCATAATCCATCATTTTACACCATCCCTGAATAGAATCATCGAAAATTTTGTCATTTTCATTATTTTTTTCCACAAAAGGAGGTTATTACACCTGATTAATCATTCATATTTATTTCAAATATATTTGATGTCCTGGTTTTAATATGCATGTCTTGTAGAAAAATAATCTCTACTTAATTTTTTTAATCATTGAGATTTGATTTAGATATAAAAAAATATCTAATATTAAAAAAATTATCAGTAATGGTCACTACTGGTTTTATTAATTTTCTTATTCTTTTTTTATATTTGGGTAATTTCTTTGTTTCTAATTAAAAAATTCTAAACCATTCCTTTTCACTACTAGGTTTATAAGATCAGAGGAGATTCAAGAAGAGTTTACTCTAAAAATATCCATAATGAAAAAAACATGAAAATAATAATTGAGTATCATTTGATATATTCAAGTGTTTTTATTTTTCAATATTTAATTTTTATGAAATTCCATTTTTTTATATTTTTTCATATTCCTATGCCAATATTGGTTCATTTAATCTGAAGATTTATTTAAATCAGCTTTGATATTTACATTGAACACCATAGTTACAGACATATTCCATGAACCCCACATCATTACACATATAAAATTTATAGTTCATTCATTAACATCAAAAACATGAATAACATTTTTACTTTGATACATTATTAAAAATATTGTATGAAATTTATTTTTCAATACCATTGCATTTTTTATATCCATATATGTGGAAACTCTATACTCACTCATATATTTTGAATCCTTTCTTTGTAAGTTTTCTACATTCACATACATGAATTTAAAATATTTCAAAATTTATTAATATTCATTCATTAATATAAAAATGATATGAAAAAGTAATAAATTTAGTTATATATAAAGAATAAAAAATATGTTGATCATCATAATATAAAAATCCAATAATACTTACACATTGAAAAATACAAAAATATATAATTAATATAAAATATAATTCCTAAAAAATACCTATTCTCTTACTTACACGTACACTAATACTATAGTACAAACAAATTATGTAGGTTTAAAATTATTATGATAATTCTTGAACTAATTCTTACAAAAAACATTTATTTTTACACACTTGTACACATATAACATGCATATACTATTTGAAATTCAATAAAGGTAAAATGAATACAAAAAAGATTATATGGTCCAAACAAGTGTATAAATTCTTGATAGTTAAATAGAAACAAAAGGAAACATTTTAAGATAAATCAACAATAAAAACATAGATCTTCATCAAACTCGATAGACCAAGATCCTCTACCTCTTCTCTCAATAATTTTCAATGTATGCTTTAAATACTCAAAATATCTTCACACATAAATAAAATGATTTTTGAACCAATCATTTTATTTCTTAATTTAATATTAACATTCACAAGATATATGAATATTATTTCATAATTTATTATCCTTTATCAAATGAAATTGACACACTGATCACATATATCTAAGAATCCATTATATCTCATTTCTTTTCCCATTATTTCTTTATAGGTGGTTTCTTATGATGAGGCTAGTTCTATCCACCTCTATCAAAGTTATTGAGTTTGAAATTTTATTTGGGTAATATTTATTCTATTTTTATCCTTTGCACCAATTTTAATTAGGTCATTTGTTTTTTTTGGGTTCCCTATATTTTTGTAGCATGTTTTGGATCTCGTTGAGGTGGATTCCAGCGACTTTTGTTGAAGGCGACTTACATGTGTATGAATAGGTATGTATATATATATATTTTCTATTTATATATATTCACTCATGGTAGTATGAATATATATTGGGGATAGGTGTTATTATATATAGATATGAAAAAATGCATACATGTGTAAGTGTAATGGGGTATATAAAAGTATAACCATATATCAAGGGACCCCTTGTGTGTATTTGGCCATGAAAATATGTACATAAGGTCCAGGTGTTCTTATATATATTTTAAGGTTCATATGAATACAAGTAAAAAAAAAGAAATATTCGAGTTACCATTATAAAAAAAGCATGCCATGAGGTTCGGGTGGGGTCCCCATTCCTATCCATTTAATTTGACTTCCATAATTGATTTATTGTTTTGAAAAATTGTTTTTATTATTATATAATGTGAATATGTTATAAAAATTGGTTTTGCCTCTTTGAAATTGAATTTTCACAAATTTTTCATTATTTTCTAAGCCCAATGTGGGAGAATACTAGATTTTAATGAGATCCTAACCCTCATATGGAAGATTACAAAATTTATTTGGTGGTTTTTGTGTTATTATATGTTAATTATCCTACTAATTAGATGGTATTACTAATATATTTCATTATCATTAGGGTGTTGAACTTCTATTAGACATTTATCATGCAGACAAATGATAAGTCCACACATTCATGGACATTGTTCAAGCTCATTTTCCATGAAGAGTGCTTCCTGAATACATTGAATCCCATTTGGATGTAGTTGATATAGAATTCAAAGTAGGATAGGGGTTAATATTAATTAACATCATGTGGTACACCATTGAATTGATTCATGATATACTCCTTTGATCAAGAATGTTTATTCATGGCCTCCATATATACATAAAATCCTCCATTTTCCCATATATATTATAACCTATGTCTTGGTTTTAGAGATCCTTTTTAATGGAATGTTTCTATTTAGAATGGGTGTATGTAGTAGGTGTTGGTGGCTTTATATAGGATAACTATTATAACATTTTTCTTGTTAATGTTAGGCATTAGGGTTAAGATGTATGTGGGTAGTCACATGCATAGTTTCAAACTCATTGATCAGTCATCCATGAGTTTCATAGAGGATATAGTTAGCCATGGGACATGAATTTTCATGACTATGGTTGATTTAGTCATATGGGAAATTACACCCTAAATATTAATATGGAAAAAGGTTGTTAAAATACCAGTATAAATATGTGTCAGATAGTAACATGATGAGGGACCTCCTAGAGTTGTACATGTTGGTCCTCAGGAAAGAATCATTAATAAAGGATCATCCAATTATTTGATAGTTAGAGACAAAGATTTACATTAATATGATCCTATTCCACGACCTCCACCCATTTACCATGAATTGATATCTTAGAGATCTGAAAATTTGGGAGGTATCTTAATGTACGAAACAATAGTTTCCAAAAAATGAACAACACTCTATGATTTTTTGTCTAGGTTAACTCTGTAGTTTTAACCATATTCATATAAAATAGTGAATTTGAACCTTTTTTATTCAACCCAAGAGTGAGTGGAAGAGATTCAAATAGATCCCCTTTCCCAAAAAATGTGTTTGTAGACTGTTTGAACTAATATTTTTTCATTCTTAGCTTTTCACTTAAGATCCAAGGATTGTCCCAAATGATGGAATAATAAATGGAAGTGGGTATACATAATGGCCTAGGGTTTAAAGAGATACACCTTGGAACCGAAATCCTAGGTGGAATTTTATTATATGTGGTTACTGTAACTTTATTATCACCCATACAAAAACATATGGTTATCCACCATTCAGCCAGGAAAATTCATCCAAGACTCATGTGGGGCCACAAGTCGACCACGCCCATGGGAGCTATCCTGGGCCAGCCGATAGACCAGTGAGGGAGCATATCTACCGTAAGAGTCGAGTTAGGCCTGTGTAGAAGGCTCGTGGTGCACACTCCCGCAGGTGTGTGTGAATATGTGGGATGAAGCCCGCTGGGTGGAGGTAATGTAGATGGTATAGGTGCAGACACCATTTTTGGCTTGAACAAATAGAATCCACAGAATGGATTATATACCAAAGGGAAGGCTTGGCCAAAATTTTATATACGAAGACATTTTTTTAGTGGGATCAAATCTGGGCCATCTGATCATGCCGTCCAAGGATTTGTGCCTCTCGATCTCACCCTCCATTGATCCTAGCCTCCCACTTCAATCCATCACCTCAAAAGTTAATTTTAGGCGATCCCTTTCACCGCAAGACCATCAACCTTAAACCTTTTGTCTGTCCATCATCTTCAACCTCCCGATGCACTGTTTTAACATCCAAAAGCATACCTGATGCTCACCCATAATCCCTACCATATATTAGATACTTTTCTAATATTTGAGTATGTCTAAGATGACCAACATAAAGACATCATAATATCTAAACCGTGAGCCCCACTGGTCTTCTACAAAAGTCCCCGAAGACACTCGATGCTTTCACATGATCATTCCCTGACCATGATACCGAACCAAGGGAAACCAGTATAAGTCACCACAAGCTCTACCAGACTTCCATGAGATTCTTCTATAGTACTCAAAGATATCACATGATCACCCTTTGATCAGGCGACTGAGATGAAGACTGCCAATGGGTTGTTGTAGATATTTTTATGACTGAAAACGCCTCCCACCTCTGAGTACTTTCTAACTGATTTAATTCATATTTTCTGAGGATCACACGACAGCATGGATAGAAGTATAGGTGTCATATGATTGGTTGAAATGATCATGAGACGCCTCAAGCGAAGGTTTTGTGATGCAATATCCATCACCACTTTTCTAGTACACACTCCCCTCATCCCACAAAAAATAGTTCGACCTTCAGCCTCACACGATATATATAAACCCCCTCTTATTCAGAAAATGATACATGCAAGGGAAGGGAGAAACAGATATCCGGAGAAGAAGGACCAGCAGAGAAACAATGTAGGAAAATAGGGGGTCAACCACCATCACCAAAGATGTTCTTCAGGTAACACCCGTCGCGATTACCCACCATAATAATGTCATTATGAAAACCCATCATGTGATCCTTATAAAATCATGCGATCATGGATGTTTATGAGGACCCTTAAAAAACCTCTTTTCATAATGTGTGATCGCATATGTGACTCCAAAGGACAAGCTCCTAGATGTGAAAACATTCAATATGGTATTCACAGGCACATACCAGTGGGAATACACCTCGTAACATAGTGAACTCTCAGATTCGTAATGCCTGAAAAAATCCTCGAAGGCCATGGATTCAATATAAGATGTCCTATGTGTCTCAGGTTATGTGAATTATGTTGGATATAAAAGATGAGAAATATGAGAGGAAGAAATTAGTACACAATGCAACAAATGATTTGAAGCTTTTTAGTTCACATATTTTACCGACTACCATTGCATTAATATATATACCCACAAAACTCTTAGAATTTATGAAGGAACAAAAAAAGACCAAAACATTAATGTCATTCAAAATAAAAGGACGCATGAGGATAAATAAAAAACACACACATGGAAGAAACACTGCATGAAAAAACACGGGTTGGTTTTGTTTGCATTTCCAACACTCCCCTTCAAACCAAAATTGGCTTCATCCCAAGCATAATTATCATTTTTTTGAATTCACCTATTGGTAATGAATTTGTGAAAATATAATCTACTTGTTTATTAGTATGAAAATATTCCAACTTTATCATTTTCTGATTCAAATGATCTCTTAGAAAATGGAATTAGGTATCAATATGTTTTCTTCTTCCATGCTGCACTGGATTTTTGCAAAGTTCAATTGCTGACTTTTTATCCACATATATAATTATGGATCCATCCTATAGAAGATTCGTCTACTTCATAAAATTTCTCAACCAAATTCATTCACAAATATAGGATGATTCAACTATGTACTCTACATCACATGTGGAGATGGAGACCACAGTCAGCTTCCTTGAATTCCAAATGAAAGCAGTCGATCTAAGAAAAAATACATACCTAGTGGTGATTTTTATTTCTTCTTGGTCACCTCCCCAATAATTTTCTGAGTATCCATATAGATTTTCTTGATTTTTTATATAGATAGAAAATACCGAAATCCAATATTCCTTTGATGTACTCGAGGATTATTTTTGCAGCTAGCCAATGTGACTATTTTAGTGCTTACATGTGCCTGCTTAAAATCCCAACACTATAAAAAATATCTTTATTTGTGATTGTGAGATAACTCAGGCTTCTAATAAAACTTTTGAACAAAGTGGAGTCAATGATTTTTCATTCTCCATCTTTTGTCAGTTTTAATCCCATTGCTATATGAGTTTTTATAGTGTTGTAGTTTTCCATATTGAAATTTTCAAGAAACTCCTTGGCATACCCCTTCTAAGCTATATAGATTCCTCCATGTTGTTTCTTTACTTATATTCCCATAAAAAAGGACATGAGGCCACCATCATTCATCTCAAACTCCTTGAAAAAGGACCCCTTGAATTCATTGAACATAGGTCGATTGATCCCTATAAACATCAAATCATCAACATGTTGAAATAGTGGGTGCCCTATACCCAAATATTCAGTGCTTTTGATTAACATATCATGTATACAGTTAGATATGCTTGATTTCATCTTACCATTATATTGTAGACTGTTCTATATCCACTATTGAAATGGTAATGTTCAATGATTAATTTTCATATCATAAGGTTATAGCAGTTCCCAGGATATAATGAGAACCTCTAGATACTATGAAATTAACCTTAAATATATGTTCTATAGTCTAGATACATCTTACTGATTGGACACAGCAGATGTATGACCATCAGGTGATGGGGGCTCATAAGCATTGATACTTCTTCTCATGAAGTTTTCACTTGGTGATCTCTAGTAGTGAGATCATGAGGACTGGCCAGCCAATAAGAACAACACATGTTTCGGGTGTCATTGGATGTTATTATCTATGATCATGTGTAATGGTCTCTTGAATTGAGATCATTACCAATGAATTTCATTTGATTTTTCACCTTTATGCAAGATGAAAACCATGGCAATAAAGTCATGGTGAGGTAGTTTGTGTTGGGTGCATCATTGGTGGCATGTCATTGGTTGATTGGTCAAGAGAGGATTTGTTGCTTCCAGGTCATGGAAGTAATATATCTCAGGCTATGTTGATATGGATGGTAGTACCCTTATAAGACCATGGCTATGGCAGTCAAGGGTAAATCCGTCCAGTTACATCAACAAACAATAAATCAAGAAAAAGGGTGATGAAACAAGAGTGCGTCTTGCTTTATGAGATATTATTGACAAAGAGATTATATTACATAGTACGTGTTCATAGGTTGGTTGTCGCTG
Organism: Viscum album; assembly: GCA_963277665.1. Taxonomy (NCBI): domain Eukaryota; kingdom Viridiplantae; phylum Streptophyta; class Magnoliopsida; order Santalales; family Viscaceae; genus Viscum; species Viscum album. The sequence goes on along the minus strand of OY728141.1, from coordinate 452,597,116 downwards.
CTGTGAAAATCCTTATCTCTTTAAGGGCCATGATGGGTTGCTAGATCCCACTATTGGTCTGTGAATACTATTCACTGTTGTTGAGATAAGGTCCTAGAGGGTCACACATAATAGCGTATTCAAGAATTTTCCCTATTCAGTTGAATAAGAGTTTTTTGGATATAGTGGGCCCCACCACAGGGGTCCAGTATTTGTCCAAAGTTAAATGATCACCAATGAAATAAATTCATATTATTCGAGTTTAGAAGAATGAGTATTGAATTTATTTATTAATTATATTTATGAGTTTTAGTAAATACATTAAAAATATTAATTGATGAATATTAAATTATTAAAGGTTCAATTAATATTTATGGGAGCGACGAGTCAAATTAATGACTTCATTATTATCATGTAATATATTTTAAAATATTACATGTAAGTGATAATAATATTTATGACTCAGTTTAGTAGTCATAAAATGTCATTGATAGTGTGTTAAGTATTCAGGGGCCAGGTTGGAATTTCCAAGTAATTAATTAACCACTATAAATATCAGAGGAGAGGAGATTTCTATTTACTATTCATGGATATTCTCTCTCCTCTCCTCTCTCCCACACTCTAGAGAGAGATGCTCTGGATCCAAGGAGCTCGGATGGAGCTCTCTCTTGGGCATCGGTAGCGAAGTGATGCAGTGATCGTTAGAACATCGAAGGCATCATCAATATTCCGCTCTAGAACCCAGACTATGACAAATGGGGCTCCCACGGATTTCATGAAGCACATGTGGAAGATATAGAGGAATTTGGATTTGGATTATTTGAGCAGTGATCGCCAATGATGAGAAGACATCATGCACCACTTCAGAATTAAACCAGGTATTTTTACAGTTTATTTTGTGCTTAAAACCCTTCACGCGTGGTCCTCGGCTTTGACCGGGTTTCTCTTCACTGATGTTGACAAGTTCACATCGAACGTCAGTGGAAAAAATATAATAACCCACTTGTTTGGGGATTCCACTGCATGCCCAGTTCCAACACAACATACAAGCATACGATAAGTATATCACCATGATCAATATTCTGGATGTAAACTACAAGATCATATTGACATTGAGCGAATCCGTTAGCTCAAAGATAGTTGTCGATGTGTGAATTCCAGGAACATGGAGCTTGTTTCAACCCATATAAAACATTCTTCAATCGATACACATTTTCTTTCTCCCCTTGTATAAAAAATCCTACATGCCGGTCAACATAGAACCCTTCCTCTAAAATTACATTCAGAAATGCAAACTTTAGATCTAGTTGGTATATCATCCAACTCTAATGGAAAACAAGAAATATAATCATTCTCATCGTGTCATGGAGATTAATAGAAGAAAATAAATATTTGTAGTCCACCCCATAATTCTATTTGTACCCTTTTTCTATGATCCCTGTCGTGTATCAGTCGATCTCACTATCAGCATTTCTCTAGATCTTGTACTCCCATTTGACACTGATGCTCTCCTAACTTTTAGGAAGTGTAGTCAGCTCCCATGTGTCATTTTTCTCTAAATAATGAATTTATTATTCCATATAAATTCAACAAAATTATTCTCCAATGGATTCCTAAAATGTCAGAGGCTCATGATCTTTATACAGGTAAAAAATATTTACCTCTTCAGTTTGATCATATATTTCACTTAAGATTTAATTTTTTTGGGTACTATGGGTGAGGATGAGCTCACCAAATTTTTACTTGATGGAGTCCTCTCATGAGTGATGGAATGTACTCTTGATTTTTTTTGTTCTGATGATGCGCTCAGGGAAGGTGTAGCTGGTGTTTTATCCCGTTGATCATGACTTTCTTCATGATCTTTTGTTTCGACTGGAATATCTTTTTTTTGACTCTTCATCATTCCATTTCCAAATTAGTTCCTCAAAAAAAGACCACATCTCTACTCACCACTACTTTTTTGTTTAGTGGATTATAGATATTGTACGCTTTGGATACTCCACAGTAGCCAATGAAGATGCACTTTTTTCCATGATCATCAAGCTTCCTTCTTATTACTTCTGGAACTTGAGCATAGGCAACACACCAAAAGATTATTAGGTGTGCTACACTCAGTTTGTAGCTTCTCCATGCCTCTTGTGGTGTCAAGTTTCTGACACTCTTGTTTGGACACTGATTGAGAAGGTAGGCAGTACATGCCACTACTTTTTCCCAGAAACTCTTTGGTAGGCCTTTCTCCATCAGCACGATCCTCATCATGTCAAGGATGGAGCAGTTCTTCTGTGCTGCAATGACATTCTATTGTGGCATGTAGGATGTAGTGTATTACTGCTTGATTCCTTGTTCCCAACATAAATCATGAAATGCATTTTCATTATATTCTCCACCTCTATCATATCTAAGTACTTTGATTTTGTAACCACTTTTAGCTTCAACACAAGCTTTGAAAATTTTGAAGACAATAAAAGCATAATATTTTTCTTTGATTCCATACACCCATATTTTCATGCTAAAATCATTAATGAGGGTAATAAAATACCTATTACCTCTAAGTGAGGATGTTTCAAGTGGTTTGTAAATATTATTGTGAACCAACCGAAGTGTTTCCTTTTCTTATATGGACTCTCTACTTGATAAAGAGTTTCTTTGTTTCTTGTTGAGTGTACATCCCTAACACACATGATTTAGAACTTTAATCACTGACAATACACACACCATTATTGATGAGGATAAATGTTTATGGCCACTAAAATAAATATTCCCCAAGCACATATTCCATCTCCATGAGTCATTGTACATGAGTCCCAAGAGACACTCTATAGCCTTTGTGTCAATATGAAGCAGAAACATGCGACTATTTTCCATTTTGGACTTGATCAACAAGCCTCCTTTGAGCATATCTTATAGAAAAAGAAGATTTTCCAAGTGTATGAAATACCCCTTCTTAAGGAGTTAGCTGAGACTGATGATATTATTTATCATTCTTGGTATGTAATACACATTATAAATATAATTCGACTCCCTAGTCTTCAGATAGATTTTGATTTTACCTTTTCCAATCACGGGTAACTTTGATGAGTCACCAAATCTCACATCCCCATGAACTTATTCTATGAGTTCCTCAAACAATTCTCTATTTCCACTCATATGGTTTCTTATACTAGTGTCAAGATAACACACATTGTGCCATTTACATGCCTCTTCTTGTGCAAGGAGGAGTGTGGTACCTTCTTTTTCATGGTGAGATGCTTCATCATAGTTGGATCATTCATCATGATCCATTTTTCTCCAACACTATGTGGCATAATGGCCTATTATTTTTAGAAATTATAGAATTGGATGTTCTTTACATTTCCAAAACTACTTGTGAATCAACCTCCACCATTTCCTCTTCTATGGAAACGGTAAAATTTTGTTGCTTTTGTTGATATCCTGGATGATATCCATTCCCTATGCCTCTTGCATGATGACCGCCTCTTTGCACATGCCCATTATTTTCTTCTTGTAGACTCAAATTGGACTCTAAATAATGCTCTAGTGTTGAACCCACATTCCTTTTCATTCGTTTCTCATGAACTTGCAATGAACCTATTAGTTCTTCAATGGACAGTTTCTCAAAATAATTTGATTCTTTAATTTCCACAACCACATGATCAAAATTGATTGTTAGGGATCGAAGTGATTTTTCAATAACTCGAATGTAATCTACCTTTTCATTATTACTTTTCAAAATGTTTACAATATGAATCAATCATAATAAGTAGTTAGATATACTCTCACCTTATTTCATGTGTGCCACTTAGAACTCTGCTCTTAATTTTTGAAGACGTACCCACTTCACTCGATCAACACCCTTGAATATGGTACAAAGGGTATCCCAATCTTTCTTGCTTGAAGTTGCTTCAATAATCTTTTCAAACTTTGATTCATCTAACACTTGATAGAGGAGAAACAACACCTTGTTGGATTTCTTCCTTTGATTTTTGAGAGTTGACTTTTCTTCATTTGTGAAGGAGGATTCTTCCTCCATAGTGGGTACTTCATACCTGTCAGTGACGATCTCCCATAAATCTTCTAATCCAAAAAAACCTTCATTTTGATGCACCACCTCTCATAGTTGTCCTTAGACATCTTTGGAACTTGCAGATGGATTGCGACCATCATCAAAAAAATTGGAGGATGCCTTGGTAACCTACTTATGATACTAGTTTGTTGGATATACAAGCTGAGAAATCTGATATGAAGAAATTGGAACACAATTAAACAAAGTTTATCAATAATTTTATTTCACATATTTCATTGACTACAACTACATCAATATATAAACCCAAAACAATGCATAAAATTTATGAAGGAACAAAAAAGGCCAAAACATTAAAGTCATTCAAAATAAACGGGCGCGTGGGGAGAAATAAAAATATGCGCATGGATGACATACTTCATGGAAAAACACAGGTGGGTTTTGTTTTCATTTCCAACAAAGGATACATCTAATATGAGAACCCCATTAGTGAAGGTGGGTTGACAGTCTTCATTCAAAACCTTCTCTGTGTGTACGACACCAACATGAAGCCTCAACACATGTCTGTGGATCCCCTCACATGATTTATTGAATATCATGCGATGTGAACATGAAGTATGGAAAATTTCCTCCTTGGTCTCATGGTGACCCCCTTTCTCAATCTCATGGTGGTATTATTCTCGGCTTCACAGTATAAACTTGTGGATTTGTGGTCCCCCCACATTCCATACCATGTAGTGTGGAATTTGTCAATGAAACGCCTTCCATTGTCCATGCATGTGAAGGTTTTGGTATCTGCCCCTACACATGACCAAAAAACCTATCATAAGAATCCATTCACAATCATGCGAGAATACCTCATGTCCCTCAATGTTTGCATGAAACTTTAGAAGTGGCCACCACGACATGGGGGATCCCCACTGACACCCTTTGCACGAAGACAAACATCGATGGTGTGTGAACCATGGGATATGCACCCTAAACTTCCAACACATACCCTTACCAATGCATATAAAGGTTTTGATATACCCCCATGTATCTCCATTGGGCCTATTTCATGACCACGATTAAAGACATGCGATCACATGAGTGGACCAACACCATGTAGTGCCCTCACATAGGGTGTTCCCCTCAAATATGTGTGTGAATTTGGCATACCCAAGAGCCTATGGGAAGCGTCTTCTGATATACATGCATCCCTCTTCCTAGGAAAATATTCACTAGATATAATTAAGGCATAATCCCTTTTTATGATCACTAGTGGCACTCAGATGGATGCCTGACCTTAAGCATATCTGTGAGACCCTCTCACGTGAATAGTTCAAGGACATGCAATTGAGAGACCCTTAAATTCTCTCACGGTTTCCTTAGGAAACCTCGTACATTCCATGTTGATAACAAGTAACACCTCATACAATATGGGTTGGTCTTGAGACACCCCTTTGACATGTCACCATGGTCATGTGATGACCCATAGGACAAGCCAAATTAATCAGGTGACACCCACTTGACACATCACCTTGTCATAAGGCGAGTTCTAGATGAGCTAGGATAAACTTTTGAAGAATTCATTTATATGTGTGAAGGATCATGTTATTTTCCATATACATGTCCACGCCTAAATGAAACAGCCCGAGGATAAGTCAGATTGATCATGTGAAAACATATAGTCATGACTAATTTGATCATGCGCATGACCTTAGACACATCAGACTCACCACACAGAAGCCCTCAGATATGTCCAAGAAACTCAATGACACCCTAAGGAAAAAAGGATAGGTTTTTTCATGACATGCTTGCACACTCTACATTTGAACTATATTGGTCACGTGAGGTATCAACAATAAATTGAGGAAATATCCTTGACATATCTCATGAAAACTCACATTATACCTGACCTATGAAGAATGAAAAAAAAGATTAAAAGGTAGGAGGTGAGTGGTGTTCGTGGTTGCTGAAAGACATGTGACATGCCCAAGATGTCCTTGATGCGGCTCTACAAGACCTCCTAATAAGTCATCTAGACCTTCTATTTTGATCATGCACACGACCCCCTACGTGCTAGGTTTATTCATGCAAAGCATCTTCGACATGTCTGATTCTCCCATATTAAGACATCCAAAGCATTATAATTGACCAGAAAGACACCCTTTGATGTTCCTTCCATTCAATATCAGTTCCCTAAAATATCAGGTAGAAAATCAAAGATTTCCCAGTATATTACCAAGATATGTTAGACAAATCCCTCTAGGTTATGCCAATCGTGTCCGGCAGGCTTACTTGGACTCACTCCATGTGGAACCTGGCTAAGACTCTTCAGCCACATACCCCATTGACAAGGGAGGTGTCTGTAATGAGATAGGGTCATGTATTCATATGACCCCACTAATATCATGCTCTAGAAAAGACCATCATGGCCATCATGACTTCCCATTAATCTGCTAAAAGATAAAGAAATAGTATACCAATCGAGCATCCTTGGGGTGTAATCATTGCCCAATTAGGCTGCCTCAAAGTGTAATCCCCAACTACTGACATCATATAAACTGCCATAGGATATCCATTTCAGTATAATCCCCTAGAATTCCAAAAACCTCAAGGATAACCATGATATCTCGGAGTATGCTTTCCCACCTTAACCCATCACCGGGTTAAGGAATAATTGAACTATGAGGACTCTAATTCCCACCATAACCTTGATACGTAAGAAGCCTTCATAAGTCCCAAGCTATAATGGGAACCCACTTTGGTACAATTACCTTTCCATTCCAAGTATTCCAAACTTATGGGATCAAATATTTCTATGGGTTTTTAATTATCCCTCGTCCATCAGTAGACGAGAAGAATACTCATACACAAACATCATTCTAACTACAAGCCCTGATCATGCTTCCAAAGTACCTCAAATCCATCAGCAGGTTCAAGATAAACTGAACTACAAGGACTCCGATTCCTGCCATAACCAGGATATATAGGAATCCTTCCTAAAACCCGAACTCTAATGGTAACCCACTTTAGTATAATCCCCATTCCATTCAAATTATTATTTAATTATAGGATGAAATATTTCCATAAGTTTTTCATTCTACCACATCCATCATCAGACAAGAAGAGGACTCATACATGAGAAACATTCTAAGTATAAGCCCTAATCATGCTTCTAAAGTACATCAAATCCATCAGTGGATTTGAGAGGAACCAAACTACGAGAACTCTAATTCTCTCCATAATTGAGATATGTAGGAAGAATTCCTAAGGCCCATGATTCATACCATATCCCCCATGACATGAGTTTTAATTCCTCTCAAAGGGATACTTTAATCTGTAAGCCTCGCATGAGTATGATATCATGCAATGTGTCAAGTATACCACTATATTTTTTTTCTCACACTAAACATGGCTCATGTGGGATTAGAGGCCAGTGATTATTGTACCCAAAACATAATGAGAAATCCCAAAATATGGGACCTTCACCATTAGGATGTATGTCTGATTACATCCCGTCATAGATCAAAGGGATACATTCTTGAAGAAGAAATCCAAGTAGTCTCATATGCATAAGTCCCACTTAGAGCCTCTATTGTTGTATCTATCATGACACAGACACCCGTCTCAAGATCTATGTGGACTCTGAATCCTATATTAAACAAGATACATAGGAAGCCTCATCGAGGTTCGAGATTGGTATTTACATCCTTACCATATGATGTTAAACTGCATGGATGGGTCCCGTCACGTGACATTAAACTATGTCAAAAAAACTATGTGGGTTTTGATTCTTATCTCAAAAGATATGTTAGACACCTCATAGTAGTTCAATCCCATATTTGATACACCAACCAACTCCCTGGATGATAATAAAACCCAGAGTGTTTGAACATAGACATAACTAAATTCATCATAACTAAATAAGAGAGTGATAGAGAACCCATGACATGCACAAAATTGTTCCTATCCATACATGTTTGTAATAAAGTCATTGACATAGGGGTAACTATTCTCGTATTGGGGTTTGGGATGGATTTCATGAACACATCTTGAATCTATAAGAGATTACAAGAGAATGAAATTATTACCCCCTAAAAGGGTGAGATGAGACTAAACTCCCATCCTCTCAACCAATGAAAGTCCACAAGAGTTGTTGGCCCTGAAAACCTAGATGACCATCGACCTTTGTAGATCAGGTCTATGCCCAACTACAGATGTAGGAACCATATGGAGTTTCTGGGAAAAGTGACAATGATAGCCCAATAATAAAAACCATTTCACACCACGAGATCCCAACGAAAAATAGACATTATATAGAGGAAATCACACCGTCACACACAACTTTTAAAGATGTGATTATGTACTTAATGGGTGATTTAATACAAGTTATATACTTCATATTATCATTTCGTTCATGGGTAGACTAATTTCATTAATGAGTGATTTCCTACTGAGTGGATGGATTAAGATTTTTATTAATTTGATAGTGGGTTATTCAATTGGGATAAAATGATGATTTTCATGGAATGATTCACCCAAAATAAAATTAGTTAACAATTATGGATCTTTGTGTGATGGGAACCTTATATTATTAACTGAGAATAGTTATTAAAGAGTTCATGGACTGGTTTTTTGATGATGTTCACTAGTTTATTCCTAATCTAGATGGTTAAATTTGAATCTATCTATACACTATGGATTATAAACTGTCTTATGATGCTTATTAGAGATCCCTAATTTAGACTAGATAGATAAAGATGTAATTCTACATCCATAAGGGGAATTATTTCATCAAAAACATAATGTTTAAATTTATTTTTATTTACTTTAAATGATTATATTAATATTAATCACACACCTAAATGTTTTTCATTAATTCTAGCACATTGGTTGTTATATTACATAATATTTTATTCTCAATCAATATATGTTCACTTTGAAGTCAATGTAGTAGAGGGTGCGAGGTTAAGTAAAACATTTTATTTCCTCTTAAGACAAATATGTAGCCACATTTCACAACTGTGGTCGTAGATCAACAATTTTTTTCTAGAAAGTGAAGGTTATATACATAGTTGTAAACTGTGGATTTAGACCTATTTCCATGGTATAAACCATAGATATTAACCTATAGATATGATTTTAAACTATGTAAGTATATTTAAATGGAATTCTATATTTCCATGGTTGCAAACCATGACTACAGAGTTTATTTTATATACCTATAGACACGGTATCCAAATGTGTTTATAGGCGTACTTCCATAGTGGAAACCATGACTATAGACCTATAGCCACAGTTCCCAACTGTGGCTATAGTCGTGGCCCTATTTCTATTCCAATAAAAGTCAGGGTTCCCTAAACAGTGTTTATAACCTATAGCTACAGTTTTGATACCTATATCCATGTTTATAAACCATGGATATTGGTTTAATTTCTAGTAGTGTGAGTACAATTGGAAAAATTATCAGTTATTCTTTAGTTCTCCCATATAAAATTCTTCAATATATTACTATAAAGGTATGTATATATTTTATATTTTATTACACTTTTCTATTAATTTTTTTTATAATTTTAAATTTTATATATTTATCTAATTTTTTATAGGAATACTTTAAAGGTAATGAATTACTGTATAGATAAAAAATGAAAAGTGTTATGACTTTAGATTCATATTCTACTAGACTTGATATATTGTCATCATATACAAACTTTTTATTGGATATATATGAGATACTAAATGAAGCAGAAGTTTGTGGGTGTAAAATGACCATGGGTCTTTTGAAAAGTGATATCATGGAGCTTTTAGCTGGAGATCAGTTGGGAATCAACATGATGAATTTTTTTTCTATGTTAATCAATTTAAAAAATGTTTCTGTTCATTTAATTTATTGAAAAAATTTAATTTTTTTGTATTAGGTATCTCTATAAAATTTGTATAGAGCATGAAAAGATATATTTATATGGAATTATAGACCCATATTTTATTTCACCTATGTCTAGGATAATGACTGTTGTAGAAAAAACAATTTATATTGGTGAGAGATTTCAGAAGAATGCAATTATTCAGTACTAGATGTTTCAATATCTTCAAGATTATGAAGAATATTTCTAAAAACATGTTATATATCTATTATCATAATAAAAAATCACATTAAATTTTATTATATATTAGTGGCCATTGGATGTTGGGTTTTTTTACAATAGAGAATAAATTATACTAGCTATGCACTATCCATGGTGAAGTGAGAGAAAATTTTAAGAATGTACTGAAAACATAAGTTAAAATAGTTTAATATTTTTGTATATTATAACGACTAAAATTTATTTTATTCATATTATTTTTAAAAATTTCATGGAATTTATTTATAGTTACGATAAGAAAGAAGAACCCCAAGACCAAATTTTTACAAGGTAAGGTAGATTTTCATTTACAATTAATTTCTTTGGATATATTACTTGAAAATTTTATTTTCAAATAAAATTTAGTTGGAAAAAAACTTTCATAAATTAGAAGGTGTAAAATAATGTGGATATTATGTTTTAAGATTTATTTTTGAAATACTTTCAACTGGTATAGTTACAATGTTTGAGAAGGTAAGATTTCTTTAAAAAAATTTCATTAATATTTACCTTGTCTTATTGAAAATAAAAGGTAAATTTTTAATTTTTAATTTTTAGATTTTTTATGACCCAATTCCATATAGTTCATATGAATTGATATATTTAAAAATTTAATAGGAGAATAATTTTATAGGTTTGACTATTTTTTAGTTTATTTGTAATATATATTGTAAATTTTAAATATTAATTGTAAGTGTATTTTGTTGGGTTTTTTTGGTTTTTATGGTTCCTTTTCTGCTGGAGTTTTTTCTTTTTATAATATTTAGAGGATGAATCAGTTTAAAATTAAAAAAAACTTGTTTTCACGTCGGTTATTGTATAACCGATGTAAAGAACAAAAAACTTAGCATTTTTAATGTTAGTAAACCAATAAAATATGTGAGAAACAATTTATCACATCAGTTATTTTAAAAAAACTACGTGATAAAATATTTTTCACATCAGTTATTGTATACAATACATTAAACATGTGTGGTAATTAGTTGTTCACATTGGTTATCAAATAACCAATGTGAAGTATTGTTTTTTCACATCGGTTATTAGATAAATGATGTAAAAAACCCCAACATAGATTTATTTACAATGTCGGTTCTAATTGACCAACATTAAAAAATTATTTACAATGCTACCTTAAATAATTTCTCCTAATAAACCATATGAATAATAAAAAAAATAATGTCAAAAATATTTTATGTACTAGTGATCTGATATGCTGCTGAAGATATCAGAATGATGCCAGGGTTTAAGTCAATGCAGAAGTCTATATCCTGCCTAAAATATTGTCCTAGAACATCCTCAGGGAAGTTTTCCATGAAGTCCTCCACTATTTAAGGAATATATATTCTTAAAGAGACCACTATTCCATTGACTAATCTCACAAAATGATGGGTGGTGGGTTTTATCCACTTGGTTGTAAGGCCCACTCACTCATCCGTGATATCTATCTTTCTTTAAAGGGATGATTTTGTCCCATATTTCTGAAGGAACCAAACCTGTCTTTGATGATATAAAATATAGTAATGGATTGTGGACAACCATTCCATACCCAAGATATTGTTATAAGGTTTCATCCTGAAAACCAAGAGGTCCCACAATAAAATCTCTCCACTGAGTGCTATCTTTCACTACTAGAATATAAGAGATATCAAAGAATTTAACCCAGTCTAAACATCTAGAAAATGTTGTTGTGTTAAGGTCTCAATAGGGATCTCTAGCTCTCACACAAGGGATAAATAAAAGAAGGAATGACTCACAACTATATATATAAGTATTATATAAAGTGTATAATGAACACAAATCATACCTAATATCATCTTATAAGACTCCTAGTCATAATACTCTAGGGATTGCGCTACCCGCGACCCTAACTACCAGTTTTATGTACCTGGTGTGGGCCACTTGGTGGTGGTGGAATTATCTCATAACATCTCCCTCCACCAATGTATCCTCCTCATGAAGCTTCACCTGCTCCTATTCCAACACTACCTCCCTGGGGGCACCTTGGCCATTATAGATAGAACCTTGATCATAACAGTACCTCTAATATGGTGGTCTATCTACCACATGCCTTCCCTCCTCGGAATGTTGAGTCAAGAATTCATGTGCCATATGACCTCACATATCACATGCATAACATCAACCCTCTCCAAGATGACCTGGTCCTTTGTGTGAACCATGCACCACATGTACACATGTCTGTGACCAGATATGAGGAGGTATCCTATGCCAAGATCCCAATGACTATAAATTTCTATCTACTAAAGATGACATAGCCCCATTAAACCCTCTTCCAATACTAACTACCCATAGTCCCTATGAAATGAAAGTCTCCATCACTAGTTACCGATCCATCACTTGATTTTAGGCGGGATTCACAAGGGGACCCCACTTCCACAAATTTCTCTATGGAGACCCTTATCAAACTTCCATGCCTGGAAGTATCCATCCCACACCATATAGAGGGAGTACTTCATAAGGTAAGTGAAACTTGAAATATAATCAATAACCATCATATTAACCTATTGAAGATCCAAAAGTTACTAAATTTGAAATGAGCATAAGAATGAGGGGTAATACTCCTCATAAAACATATTCTGTAAGTCATCTATGAGAGAATTATCTCATCATGAGTTTTCCTGAAAAAAATCCACCAGTTCCCAACTTTTCTATAGAAAAGACCATTTTCCCGCATAACCATATGATCATTTGAGGTTTACATGAGCATAAATAATTATATCATTGACTCAATATGATACTCCGCTCCATGGGGATCTTTTTTATAGTGACATGGGATTATCATACATGGATATTAAATCTTTTTAAATGAATATTCATTACATTACATAAACACACGCCTAAGGATCATAATAGTTTAGTGAATTTGTAAACTTGAAACATAATATTAATAATTTATTGAAGATATTAAATGTCTCCCATAAATATATCCCCCTTTAGTACTCCTATATAAATCCTTTCTTCATAAATATAATTCACAACTTCCTTCATACCCATTTGAACCTCCTCTTCCTTGGGTATCATCCTATGGTTTTCATAAAAATCCTTCCTAGGTTAGATTTCATCCCAAAATAATGATTATAAGATGATAGGAGAGAATTTATAAAGTGATGTGGGTAGGTCTTGTCTGAATAAAAAGTGTTTTAAGGTATAAAGAATAGATGATAAGGTGTGGCCTTTTATAAGTGAGGTGAGCGGCTAACTTGTAATATTTAAAAAAAACATGTACCCACATTTTCATCATAAGAAAAGGATCCAAATTGAAGTATTATAAACAATTAAAAATTATAGGGTCAAAATATAGCCCTAAAATATATATTAGACAAATTTTAGGTCATTTTAACCCTTATATTTTTATTTTAATGCCTATCAAACCATTTTTAACTTAACCACGATAAATAATTTTTACTATTAATTTTGGTAAAAAATTAATTTAAACCTTTGAGTTAATATAAATTATTATAATTCCAAATATGGAAGCCATTTTTTTAAAATTCAATTCACATAAGATGTAAATTTTAATTTAAATTTAATCATGCAAACATGATTAAAAAGCGGGCTTTCAAAGACAAAGTGTTCAAAAGATTACAAAGTTTTTGCATCTAATTTCAACATTAAATTTATTAAAATGACTTACATTTTATTAATACATATATATATATATATATATATTAATGAACTAATTTTACTTGAAAAAAATTTTAGAAAAAAATTTTAATTTATAAATGATTTAAACAAAAATGTAGTTTTCAATTAAAATTAAATATTTTTCACCATTCATAAAAAATTATTCTTGTCAAAAAATTCTCAAAAATTTCACCTAATATAATTTTGAAAATTTTATTTCAATAGTGAAATTTATTTTTTCAAATATATTTTCTAAAATTTTCATAAATTGGTTTTGAAATAAATGTCAAAATGGAAAAAATTTGTTTTTTAGAAAAATTCATTTTTTAAGAGTACAATTGGATTTATTCTTATCTCTCATATAGAAAAAAATATAGATGATAACTATTTTATTGTATATATATTATAAAAATTTCATTTAAATCATTCACCAAATTTTTTTATTTAAATCATTGAGTTGAAATGTGTTTTTTGAATAAAAATAGTTTTTCAAAAAAAGATTTCATTTATTTTAAAAAAGTTTTAATTTTTATTTTTTATTAATCAGTGAAAAAATAATTAATTTTATATATGCATGTGCATAACATAAATTTATTAATTTTGTTATTATTAATACAAGACAATCTAATATCTAAGTGATGACTATGATATTAAATAATATTATTTTGACAGTATGTCACATTTTGTTTAAACTCGGTGTTGCATGTAATACATCCTAAACTCGGCGTTTCTTGTAATGAAAGATAAAATCAATATTGTATGTATGATAAAAAAGGTTTTCTGTGAAACAAAATTAAAAATCAACGTTTTTAATGAAAAATATCAAAAATATTAAATTTATTGAAAAAGTCTTTCAAAAAAATCTCAAGGTGCTACATCATATCCCACTAAAAATGATTTTTTCCATTAAAATTCATCTTGGTCATCAAAGGTTTAAAATTTTAAAATTCATTCCTAGAAACCCACATTATAAATAGGATTAACAAACCATTATATTTAAAAAGTGAAAGATATGTGTGAAATTCATCTGAAATAACACATACTAGGTTTCCAAATAGGAGAACATATGTGGGATGTGAAAAAATGTACATATAAGAGAGAACTAACCCCCAAATACTGATGGAGAGTGATAGAGAATGTGGTCATGAAAAAGGTAATTAAAAAATTCCACAAACAAAATTGGCATGAAAAAAGGTAAATGATATTAGCAAAAATGATGATAATTGGACAACATCTTATTTTCAAAATCATTTTCCTAAAGTTAATAAATATTAATGAGAATATATACTTAATTAATTTCATTCCATTTAATAAGAATAATCCCACCCTTTGGTTGTTCTTGGATATATTTCCACTTAATCTATTACTTCAAGAAATGAAGTTGAAATTTTTATGTCTAAAACACTAACATATCATAATATCCATATATAGGATGATAATTCATTCTATTTACCTCTATTTATCATTACAAAAAAATAGTTAGCACAAGTTATCCAATATGCATAATTCTTCATATTGTGAAGTAATAAATTAATCACTAAAACCTAATACAAAGTTTAAATTCAACCATTATATAAATGGTTACCCTTTTAACCCTTCCAAAATTCAAAATTTATAAATAAGGTCACCAAATTTCTCAAAATGAACTTATCATTAATCCCCTGTATATCATAAAGTGGATCTTGTTTGTCACATACTATATATGTGAATACCTTCATCAAGTGTTCCCTTTAAACATGGTAGTAAACTGAATTAACATAATACCTTATTGAAAAAATACATGATTCCTCATTACTTACATAAAACATAGATTATAGTACATATTCCTAAAATCTAAAAAATCTGTAAACACCATCAATGATAATATGGACCACTTTTTCAACAAATCATTAATCGGTTTCAAGGTAATAATTACTATCCAATTTACTTATTGATATCCAACATCTCTATATACAAACATTATTATCTCAAAATATGAAACATATTAATGGTTATCTTATATTAATCAAGATATCACCTTACCATTAAATCACTTTCCTAGTCCATCAATACCATTTAACATTTTTTTGAAATCCTTAATGAAAAAATTGTACTGAAAAATCATTATATATTTCATTATTTATATAATTCAATCATTAAATTCCAATACATAAATACTTAAACCATCAAAATTTATTCTCAAACCAGAAACTAGGATTCATCATCTTATTTCATTAACACTTTTTTTACTTTTATATGTCATTTTAAGTCCCATCATCATCAAAAATATAACTATTAATTGTATAACCTTGATGACTCTATTCATGAGATTTACCCTTAGGAAATATATTTGTGTAATTACCATAAATTATATATTTAAATAATTTATCCAATGATAATACCTTAGGGAGACCAATATTCTCTTCCACAAAGTTAGAAAAAAATTTCATTTTTTCCTTTGTAGTTACTTATTTTGCATCTTTCTTCTCCACACTCAAAACGTATTCTCATACCTCTGAAAAATTTACTTGAGTGATTATTACCACATTTTTTATATATAGTAAACTTTATATTCCCCCCTCCATGCTCTCTACTATCCTATATCTTAGAAAACTCAATCCTTCTCTTTTTTGGTGAGTTCAAGAGTTGGTTTAAGTGCACATTGTTAATAATGTTATGTGAAAAATGATTAAGAATAATCACAATAACCATAAATCTAGTCATAATACCATTTGAATAATCATCATAAAAATATTGATAACATTCAATATTTACTTAATTATTTATTTTTCCCTCCATTGTCAAAAACCAAAAATCATAGTGTTAGAAATACTAACCATATTGGAAAACCACGTAATCATGAAAATAAAATCAATTATAAGGTTTCTAAACCATGAAACCTCCTTTTTAATCAATGAAACATTAGGTTTATCATATTTTATTCATAGTAAACACCTATTTAAATCCTTCATGATGGTTCATAAAGAGTTTGTGATTTTCCAAAGAATATCCCCCAAGTGTGTCAAATCAGGTGTGTAGTATGACCCATTTTCATGAAGTAGGTGATGATCCAATTAAGATAAATATCCCATTTTCAGATTTATTTCCCCTAAGTAACACTATGATAGATCAACATCCACCTATAGTATCCAGGTAGGGTTTTAATTTCTTAGAAAACACTTACTATATCCTATACCAAAATTTCAGGACATTTTCCTATACTTTGACTCATACTTAGACTTATCCTTAGAAGCATCACTAGAAATATCCTTAAATGTATCCCTATGTACATCACTAATGTTTTCTCATCCTATTTTTCAATGGTCAACTAAACCTTCCCAATGATACCAACTATAGTTATTTTAGCTTCTCATATAAGGATATTACATCTTTTTAGATAAATATTTGTTATATAACACAAACACACACCTGAGGACCTTAATAGTTTAGTGTCTTTGGATACTTGGAACATAATATTATTAATTGATGAATGATTTAAAATTTATCCCATAAATATATTCCCCTTTATTTCTTATACTTAAAACCTTTCTTCATAACCATAAGACTCGCCTTCCTTTATACTCATTTGAACCCCCTCTTCTTCAGGTATCCTCCATATGTTTTCTCTAAAATACTTTATAGGATGTCTTTTTTCACAAAATAAGTCTTATGTGATGATACAAGGGAAGTTGGAATATGATTTGGAAAAGTCTTGGATGAACCAAAATGGTTCTATGGTTTAAAAAATATAGGATAGAGGGTGGCCTTTTACAAGTGAGGTGAGTAACACACATGTATGTTTTCAAAAAGAAAAAGGTGTACCAATGTTGTTCTCATGACACAAGGAACCAAAATTGATTATTATAGATACCTAGACATTATTGAGTAAAAATATTTCCATATAATATATTTTATACATGTTTTTTGGTCATTTTATCCCATATCTTTTTAGTTTAACCCCCCAGTAAACCTATTTTTACCTTAAACACAATAATTAAATTTTTACTTTTTCACTATTAATTTTAGCAAAAGATTAAGTTAAAATGATTATAAAATATATATTATTATGTATCAAAATATTTAATACATGTTTCAAAATTCAATTCACAAAATTTAATAATTTATTTTTAAAATTAATCTCATAGACGTGATGAGAATGTGGGGTTTTAAAGAGAAAATGTTCAAAAATTTTAAAATTTTTTATATCCAATTTTAAAATTAAAGTGAATAAAATGAAGTAAATTGGATTAATATATATATAACTGAACTAATTTTACTTTATAACAAATTTATAATATGATTTAACTTTATAAATAATCTAAATGATGATGAATTTTTCAATTAAAGTTTAGTATTTTCACCATTCATAAAAAAATTGATCTTTTCAAAAAATAATCTAGAATTCACCCTAAATGAATTTTGAAATTATTATTTCAAAAATTAACTTTATTTTATCATATAAATTTTCTAAAATTTTAAAAAATTAGTTTTGAAGTAAGTGTACAAAATGAGACAAAACTTCTTTTTAGGAAAATACATTTTTAATAGTAAAATTGGATTTATTATTATCTCTTGTCTAGAAAACACATAAGATGAATGGTAAATAGTTTAATTAATATGTACTATAAAAAATTCATTAAAATCATTCAAAAACTGGTTTTTTAAATTATTTTGTTAAAACATGTTTTAAAAAAAATAGTTTTTTATAAAAAAATTTCTTTTACTTAAATAGTTTTTATTTTTATTTTAAATCAATTATAAACCAAAGAATTAATTTAATATGTACATGTGTAAATCATATATTTTCATAATTTTTTAATCGTATTCATACCCACCATTCCAATATCTTGGTGATAACTATCACATTAAATAATAATATTTTAAAAGTATGTCACATTTTGTTTAAACCCGGTGTTGCATATAACACAACCTAAACTCAGTGTTACATGTAATGCAAGCTAAAATCAGGGTTGAGTGTATGATAAAATTGGGTTTTTAAGTAACAAAAGATAAAATCAGTGTTGTGTGCAATGAAAAATATCAAAAAGATTAAATTTATTTGAAAAAATATATCTTGAAAAACTTGGGGTGTTGTATGGATCATCATGTAACCTTAGCGGAATCTAGTACTAGAACTCATACAGAACTATAATCCAACACACATCATTATCTCTCCCTACCAGTACTAACTACTTCTCAATAGGTAGGGGTGATACAATGTACCTTACTAGAGGAATCTTCTTCTAATATATCCATTGAACTGAGGCATCATTTATTCATCAGATCATCATCATGAACCGAAATTTGTAACCTGGATGGATATATTTGGGGGGGGGGAGGAATCTTGAAATTGATCAATATGTACAATATTAAGTTGATAATATATCTATATGGGGAGATTAATCAATAAATATAGTCAAAGGACTCAATAATATATGATTTATCTACCAATAATCCTTGTAACCAATGTGTTGGTATGATGATTCAACAAGAATGTAGTCAGAGTCTTAGGGTATTGATACATCAGTCACCGCACAAAAACTAGGTTCCCTAAACTGAAATCCACACCCTATATAATTTAACACCATTTTCCTAGTTTCATAACCAATCCTCACCATGGGTCAATGTCTACATCGACTTGAGAAAAAACCACCTTTCATACCAATCTATAACACCGTGAAAAGCTGGGGAATACCTATCTAGTGGAAGGTTGATCCATCACAACCCCAAGACATCATTAAATAGGCTAGGGGCTAGTGAAAATCACCAAGAAGGAATAATATGAATGAGAGGACTTTTCCAAGTGCACCTGTACGTATGCACCAAACCGTCTCCATGAAATAATGTAGAGGTAGAATAAGAAAGGAAAATAACATGAAGTGTATAAAATTATTTCCATACATCTAGAGAATACATCAGATTACAATAAAATACATCCAAAGTTTAAAATGGAAAATACATTACCAACTAGAAATGAAGTCCCAACATAATAACAACTAGAGTAAAAAATAGATGGGAGAGCTTGAATCTTGATCTCAAAGCCCTACTGGTATATGTGGCTTATACACCCCAATAAACCTATGCTATATTGAAATCACTATGGTTTTTATATCATCTACATAAGACAAAAAAACATATGGGAAAATTCCATGTAGGGGTAGTATATAATTACCCAGTAGGATGCCACAAAAATCAAAGAGGAAGAAATGAAAGATATGATAGAAGTATTTGGATCAACCAAAAGAAAGTGGTAAATGAAACCCAAAAATATAAATATATATTCTAATAAATAAACCCATATAAGAGGTAAATGGGATCTCCATCTCACGGGCTATCCCATGATGATGAGTCTTCCTGCAGCTCAAAAGTTTCATCATCAATGCCAAAAATCTCGTGTATCAGTCTGAAGAATTCATGAGGAAGACCCACACATCACCATTGATCCACAACTCGATTGGTGCAATCTACATAGAAAAGGAATCATTCTCTAGAACATTAGAGGGATTTCACTCAGTAGATAGAGGAACCATGCCCCGACGTGATAGGGGGAATCCACTTAGTAGATATATAGAGGACCAACACCCTGGTGTGTCAAAGGGATTCCACTCAATAGATAGATAGATGACCCATTACCTTGTGATTTTGGGGGATGAAACTCAAAGTATGTAGGATCCTTACCCATGTATGATAAGGGGTACTACTCGATTGATATTTATAGAGGACCCACACCATAGAATTTCAGTGGACTGACACTCTATGGGAAGAATACCCACACACTAGTACGCTAGGGGGTTCCCTTAAAAAGGCAAATGAATGACTCACTAGTACGTTTGGGGTACACTCAACTAGCACAAGGAGTATGGGGGACCCACACCCTATTACAACAAGAGGTTTCTAACCCCATCCTCTCTCACTAATGAAACATCTTGATCACTACCATCATCAAGCGTCTCCAAAATAAGCACCGTTCTTAGAATATTGAACATCATATATATAAATACACTATAAAGATATCATAACTTTATATTTGGAAACATTATCAGGATAGGCTACTCATGGGCTAAAATTTTAGTCCAGGTGAAGAAGATATGTAAGGTGGATGTTTCTAATAGGGGTATATGGTGTGTATGGGGTCCACATAGTGTGTGGTCCTACTCCACATCCTAGTTGGGATATCCTCAAAAATTGTTTGGAGTCAATGTTGTAGAATATAGTTTATAAGAGGGACCATATGGTGTGTCTCAACCACTCAGGGCCAAACCATGTGTTCCTGGTTGTGTTCATATTCATAGGTTCATGCTCATGTTCCTAGCTGTGTACCTATCCATTATTGAGTACAAACCCATGTCTTTTTACTCCTAGATTACAATTGGTGTCTTCCTAAATAGGGTCCTAGGTGTGTTCTATCTATAATACAGCTTGGCCCCTCAAGGTGGTTCACATGACATGTGGAACCAACCACATAGTTTGTGATCAATATTATAGTACCCACATTTTTAGGTAATTAACAATTTATTTATGTATTTGAATAATATAAGGAAATTAGATTAAGTATTGGGAGTTATATAAGAGATTTTTCATGTTTTAGGGCATTTCTAGAGGTGCACAGTTTGAGAACGATTAGTAGAAACCATGAATCACCTTCCAAGAAACCGTATAACTGAAAGAGTGGGAACTGGTTAGGCTTAAGGTTAAGTTCATGGTTTGGCCAAACTATGTGTCCAAATAGGATATACCATGTGATTTTGGAAAAAGGGGTTTATCATGGTTTTCATATGGTATTTATAACCATGTTATCCAGCTATTAGATGGGTGTTTGGAGGTAGTGGCTTGTGCATGGTTTGCGCAGAATTTTCATAACTGTTCACCCTAACCATGTAATGTTAAAAACAATATCTTGATTTTGAGGATAAAATTTTAATTACCTCTTAAAGGGTTCCTTTTTTCTATAATACGTCCCTAAATGAAATTCCTCTCCCTCCCAAGGCTGTTTAGACCCTTCCTCTTATTTGTGGAGCGATCTATTGGTGAATATTGGTGTGTTGGAGGCTGAATTACTTGATAAGTTCCCTTTCTTGGTGTTTTTTAGTTTTCATCTTCTTTCCTATATTGGATTCATGAATATTTTCCTTTTGGGATAGATTCATGTTGGTTATTTCCAATCATTAAAAGATATGGTTTTTTTCGAGGGTAACACGATATAAGGATGTTTTAAGGAGTTTCAATCCAATTTGTTGAAGAATTTGTGTCTTTATTTATTTTTTCCTAAGTTTGTGAGGTAGTTGGTCACTCTCGAATCCTCAAAGTTAGAACATGAAGGCTTGATTTCAAATTTATTTAATTTATTGATTTAAATTATGCAATTGATGTTCAAATATTGATGGAAACCCTCTTTTGTGATTTTTTAATATATTGAAAAATAGTTGTTTGTGGAATGTTAAATTTTATACATGGTTTAAAATGATTATTTTAAATTGTTTGTTTGGTTTTGATTTATAAAAATGTTTTAAAAAAATGTTCTCAATAAAAGGATAGTTTTATTGAAATGGTTTTGTGTAATTGTTTTGGCATGGTATTGGGCCTAAATGGTTAGTGTGTGTTCATTTCCATTGGTGTGATCCTGTGGAAGGGTAGTGTGCCATTGTGGAACTTTGTATAAGGTTACCTTGTGATTACTTGGTATATGGATGAGAGACCACTCATGACTATAAAAATGTCACCTGGGAATTCATGTGTGGATATTTAGAATATAATGTGTTATTCTAAATGGATTTTTAAAATGATTTAAAAGGCCTGTTTGAATACTTTCCATGGAAAACTATGTTGTTTAGAGGTGGTTTTAGTTTTGATATAAAATATTTTTAATTGTTTTATATAATTTTTTATATAAATGTGATAACATGTTATGTCCTAGTGGGGGGAGTTAGGAAGTAATTTGGGAAATCATACTGAGTTTATACTCTTCCCCTACTTAGGAACTTTGGTTCATTTTTATATATTGTATATTGAGACATATTTAAAAGAAAGGTATCACAGTCCTTCGGTGATTCATCATGATACAATGGTCTTGTCTTGTGGAGTTGGACCTTGGAGCACGTTTGAAGGTGTGGATTTATGTCTTAGATTTCTAATTATTATTGGTTTTTTGTTTCTTCTTTGTACACTAATATTTTTGTTGGTATAATTAATTTTTAGTTGTATTAAATTGTAATCATGCATCATATAGTTTTTTTTGTTATGGTTATATTGTTTTTTTGATTAATTTTCAAAGGGATAATCATCCACCAATTTCTTATTAATACATTGACATTTATATATATCCTTTGGTTTCTTTGGGATGGAACATAAGGACTAGTAATGTTCCACCACCTTCCCAAGACAATGGGGGAGATGTGGGATGTTACAAATGGTATCAGTTTTTCATCCCTGGTGTTGAAAATAATTTTTGTTTAGTCCTTTAATTGAATGGGTAGTACGGATATAAGATCATCAGAACTTGAAATGTAGATAATAAATAGGCCTAACTAACCTATTTATGTTGAACTTCATGTTACCAGGGAATTTGGTACACGAGTGTTAAAAACACTTCAAGGATTTGTTACCTTAATTTCATGGGTTTATCCAATAAGAAGATAATTACATAAATTTATAGAATTGACTACCCACCAAGAGTGCATAATTTATTTTGAGTAATGATTTATAGTTTGGTGAAAAGTTTTGATTTTTGAAAATAGTTGAAAATGGCATGATTTTCAAAAGGAATGATGAAATTTTCAATAATGGTTTGAAATAGAATTGGTTGAATCTTAGAAAACCTTGTTGAGATATGTGTGGGGTGGAAAATTTGAATTTCATAGGCCTTAAGTTTCTAAATAGTTATCCTTTATGGAATTTTATTTTGGATACAAAAAATGGAATTGTTTAAGAATATAAGAAACCAACCAGAAGAGGTTTTCAAGAATATAATTTCACCTAATCCACTGGTGAACCAATAACCAGATCAGATTACTGTCTAGGATTTTTAGGATATGGATAGAGGGAATAGATGATTAACCAAGGTAAGTGTGTCATTCTATACTGTTTTATTAACAGAGTCCACCCATCTTTTAGTGTGATTTAGAATATAAAAAATTAGAGGTGTGGATGAATAAGATGAATCAAATCTTATATTTCCTTGGAACACTAGATGATTTGATATTCAAGTTATAAATATACATTCTAAAGGATATTGTGTACCTATGGTAGGGTTTAGAAGTTCAGGATAAATTGTACTAGGGCATTTCATGGTAGTATTTTGAAGAGTTGTTCAATAAAATATTATATCCTCACATGTTTATGATTTATAGAAACATAGAAATTTTTATCATGAAGTAGGAGAATCTCAAAGTGATAGATTGTATGGCTAAATTTACGAATTTAGTCTATTTTTCACATAAAATTGTTACAAGTGTATCCTTAAATGAACTAATTTTTGAATCAGGATTATGTTTAGAAAATCAATTGAATATTGTGATTATTTATATAAAAAATTATATGAAGATGGTGAATAGAGATATGATGTCATAAAGAGGAATCTCATGAACTATGGGTGGAGAAGTCATATTCAAACCCATGGGAAATATCTGGAACTCTAATGTTGGGAATAAGAAGAAGAGGAACAATTATTTCCAAGGTAGTGGTATGACTCAGAATCAGATGCCTGGATTAGTGAATCTTCCTCCAAAACCAAAGAAAAATACTAGATATTTTAAATGTAGTTCTCTTGATCCCATGAATAAGGATTGTATAACACCACCTATATCATGCCACAATTGCAACTAAATAGTCCATATTTAATTCTATATTAATAGTGCTCCAAGGTCAGGTGTTAGGAGCACATATCATGTTTCACAGACATCATATGATTCGATGGAATTAGGGAAGTATAATAATTCTCATCAGTGGAACCAAGATAGCCATGGATATTCTTGGAATACCACGACTCCTCAACTAGTTCCATCTCAATAGAGTAATAAAGAAAAAAGTGCAGCAAGTATGAAACTGTATGGATCCAGGCATGTGATTTTTGATGATCAATCTAGACCTTAAATGGTGAGAGGTATGTTTTTCTAATTCTAACCTTATGAAATATTTTTTATATGAGTTCATCCCATTCATTTATTTCTTCTTATGATATTAATCTTATGGGTTTTCATGTTGAGGTGATGCCTTCTCTTTTGAATATTCAAACTCATGTTTTTTAATGGTAATATTTATATATTATGTGAAAATAATGTTCTATAACTATTAATGGGGATAAATTGATATGATATTTATCTGTGCTTGAGATGGATGTATATAACATAATCTTGGGTATGGATTGGTTGACAATATTCAAAGCTCACATCAACTATTATACTTAGAGGGTTAGTTTTAAATTTGATGATGCTATCAACCATCTATTTAGGGGAGATAAGAATGTGGAGGTAGGTTCAATGGGATTTTTGGAACTTTTATTTCGAGCTATCTTATACTAGTTGGAAGCTTTGGCCTTGGAATAATAGGTTGATATTTTGGATAACAGTTTTCCATTAATTTTTGATCAATTTCTAGATATTTTTCCTAAGAATTTCTCAAATTTTCTACCCAAAGAGATATAGATTTTATGATTTTTATCTTATCAAAGACCATTCTTATCTAAATTTTTTATTTTAGGGTTGCATCAATAGAATTATGGGAATTAAATTTCCAGTTGGAAGAGCTGGAATGTAATGGCTTCATTCAACATAATACGTCTCTGTGGGAAGTAACAATTTTGTTTGTGAAGAAGGTGGATGAAACTCTTTAGATGTGTGTGGATAATAATAAGCATAAAGAAGTTATGATAAATAATTGGTATCATCTTCAAAACATTGATGATCTATTTGATCAATTGAGGTGGGCCCAATGATTCTCTAAAATTGACTTGTTCTTGGGATATCACCAATTGAGGGTTTAGAAGGAGGATATTCCAAAAATAAATTTCCATAATATATATGGATGTTATGAGTATGTGTTTATGCATTTATATATTATTAATTAACTGGATATATTTATGGAATTGATGAATCAAATATTTCATAAGTTTCTAGATTCTTTTGTTGTGGTATTTATGGATGTCTTATTAGTGTATTCAAGGAAAAAGACTAAGCATGAGAAACAGTTAGTGACCATGTTGGGAATATTTTGGGTCATATTTTGTATTCTAAACTTTCAATGTGTGATTTTGGATACAAAATTTACATTTTCTTTTCCATTTAATCTCTAAAAAAGGTGTTTATGTGAATCTTGAAAGGATTGAGGAAGTGATATCTTGGAAACAATCAAAGAATATATTTGAGATAGGTAGTTTCCTTATATTATATGGTTAATATCAAAATTTTAATTTTGAATTTTCATGAATAAATTCACCAATTTGTTCTTTGATAAGGAATTATGTTCCATTTCAATAGAATGCTTAATTTTATATATCCTTTAAAGAGAATAATATTCACCCTACATTAGAACCAATCTTGATATTGTTGAAATCAAGACAAGGCTATGTGGTGTATTATGATGCTTCAAGATCAGGTTTTGGATGTGTTCTTAAGAATGGAGATCATGTGTTTACTTATAGTTAATCTAAGTTATAGTTTCATGAGAATAACTACCCAAAAAACTATTTATAATTAGCTATTGTAGTAATTTATTTGAATACATGACATCATTACTTATTTGGTGAAAAATTTGTGGTGTTTAAGGACCATATAAGCTTGAAGCACATTTTCTCACTTAATAGATTTAAATCTGAGACAATGAAGATGGTTTCTATACCTTCAAATGTTTAACTTTTAATTAATTTATAAAATGGGTAAAGGAAATTTGGTGAGGATTTATTAAGAAGTAAGTATTATAGTTAGACAGAGAAAGAGGCTTCAGATTAATGGTAGTTGATGTCAGTGATGCCAACATGCACTTGGATTTTAAAGACCTAGGTAGTATTCAGATTTTATTTGTGGTTTCTTTAGTTCCTAATTTGGTTGATAATTTTAAAGAGGCGTAAACATCCAATTCATAATGTATTCCATTTAGGACAAAACTAAATAGTGGGGAGACCATTAAGGGATGTAAGATGGATTGGAGTTTAGTGTTGTGATTTTGAGATAGTATGGTCATACCTATGGTTTTTTAGAAATAACTTCTTCATGATTACCACTATTCAAGATGGGGTTTTCATCCTGGAATGAAAATATGTATAAGGAAATTAAAGCACAATTTTGGTGGGTTGGAATGAAAAGAAAATTGGTTGAGTTTTTTTTGAGATGCCTCACCTATCAGAATGTTAAGGTAGAGAACCAATGGCTAGAGGGTATATTGTAGTCCTTACCTATTCCAATTTGTAAATTGGAGTAGATAGACATAGATTTTGTGAAAATACTCCCAAAGATGGTTTGGAAACATGATTCCATATGGGTGATAGTGGATCCATTCACAAAGTTATCCAATTTCATCCCTATTCATGAATCTCATATGATGGAGGAATTATCTAAAATATATATCCCATAAGTTGTAAACAAGACTAGCGTATCAGTTTATATGGTTTAGGATAAATATCTAAGGTTTACATCTCATTTTTTGAAATCCTTGCAACAATCCCTTATGACTTAGTTTATTATAATAATGGTGTATTAAACTCAGACAAATGGAAAATATGAAAGGATGATAAAATACTAGATTACATGATTTGGGCTTTTGTAATAGATTTTTGTGGCTCATGGGAGGATCACCTACCATAATTGAAGCTCTTATATAATAACAATTATCTGGAATTAATATATATGGCTCTTTTTGAATCACTATATGGGATTCCTTATCATTCTCTGCTTTTTTGGGTTGAAACAGGAGAGACTTCACTATTTGGACCAAGCCTTATACAAGATAAAATAGGGAAGATTCATTTGATGAAGAAGAAAATAGAGAAAGATTATATTCATTGTAAATTTTATATGGATCATCAGTGGAAACCATTTTAATTTGAGAATAGAGATCAAGTGTTCTTTAGAATTAGTCCAAGGCTTGAGAATAATAGTTTTTTGAGGAATGGAAAGTTATCCCCTCGATATATAATCCCTTTTGAGATACTTGAATGGGTTGGTGATGTTTCATATTGGGTTTCATTGACACCAAAGTTTAGTTCAATGCATAATGTGTTTCATTTATCTCAATTAAAGAAGAATCAAACTAATCCTGATCATGTGATTTGATGGGATCATGTTGACCTAGAGCTATATTCTAAACTAGTTAATATGTCAGTGTAGATTTTGAATAGCAAAGAGAATGTATTTTCTGAGAAAACCATTGGTCTAGTTTGGGTTTTATGGTAGAATGGTCATATTTAGAAATAAACATCGGTGTGTGAGAAGGAAATGATTGAGTAATGTCCCAAAATCCTTTTGGATAATGGTGTTTTTCAACATTACATAGATAAAAATAACAATGGTTGGGAGAATTTAGTAACCCTTATTTCAGGTAATTAACCCTTTATTGATGGATTTTAAGTATATAAAGTAATTAGGTTAATTATTCGTAGGTTTGGAGGAGTTTCAAAAAGATTTTGGGGATTTTATGGAGGTTCATGTTTTGGTAATGGTTAGTAGAAATTGTGTAACAAATTCTAGGAAAATTTAAATCTGGAATAATGGGAACTAGGTATGTGCATGGTTAGGCACACATTTTCTCAAACGTTACAGCCACCCAAGAAAAAATGTGTGTTGTTTGATAGAGGGGTTTATCATAGTTGGCACATAGTTTGTATATCCATGCAATCCAACCATGTGAGGGGTGTTTGGAAAAAGTGGCTAGCACATAGTTTGTACACATTTTTCCTAACTGTTCACCCTAACCATAAAACATTCAAAACAAGACCCTTAATTTTTTATCTCATTATAATTACATTCTAAATAGATTTTTGTTTACTTAATCTATCCCTAACTCAATTTATTCCCCCTCTTAAGGATGTGGAGACCCTTCCCCTTGATCTGTGAGGGATCCATTGGTGAATCTTGGTGCATTAGAGTCTGGATTTCTTGGTAAATTACCATTCTTGTGGTTTCCTTAGTTTTCATATTCGTCCATCCATTGGATTTATGAATCTAGTCTATTAGGTATTAATTAATTTTGGGAGATTATAATCATTTTGAGAAATAGTTTTTTTGTTTAAGGGGGATAATATCTAAGGAAGTTTTTTTTTCGATTTTCAAACCGATTTGTTGAATAAATTGTGCCATTCTTTGTTTTTTCCTATGTTTGTGAGGTTGGTGGATTCACTACCAACCACTCTTTGTTAAATCCTAAGGCTTGATTTTAAATTGATTAAAATTATTGAATTTAAATTTAGATTTTATGTGGAAAAATTTATGGAAATCATCTTTAGTGATGATTAGTGAAATTGTGAAAATTATTTTTTTTGTGGAAAGTAAAATTTGTTACATGGTTTGAAAATCTTGATTTAAAAAAAATAATTGGTTTAGATTTAGGAAAATGGTTTCCAAAAATGTCTTCAATAAAAGTATTATTTTATTGAAATGTTTTGGAACAATTGGGTTTTTATGGAATTTGGAATAAACGGTTGGTGTGCATTCATTTACATTGACATGACCCTCTGGAATGGGTATGTGCCATGTGGCCATAGGGTATATGGTTACCTTGTTATGACTTGGTAGTTCAACGAGAGACTTCTCATGAGTATAGAACTGCCACCCGAGTAGGAATATGTGGATGTGTTGAATTGAATGGTTTATGCCAAATGAATTTTTAAAATTGTTTTAATGGCTTGTTTGGTTGCTTTTGATGAAAATCCGTGTTTCTTATAAATGTTTTTTTTTTGTTTTGATATCAAATATTTTAAAATGTATTATATAAATTATTATATATAAATGTACTAACATTTTCTATCCTAGTGATGTGAATTGGGATGTAATTGGGGAAATACTACAGAGTTTTATACTAACCCACTACTTGGTAACTTTGGTGAATTTTTAGATATTATATATCGATACATATGTAAAATAAAGGTATCATAGTTCTTTAGTGATGCATCATGATACTATAGTCTTGGCTTGTGAAGTTAAAGCTTGGAGTATGTTGGGAGATGTGGAATTATATTTTGATGTATTTAGGTCTTGTAGTTTTTTGGATTCCACTTTGTAGTATGATATTATTGTTGGTATATTTAATTTTTATTTGTATTATATATTACTAATGCATCATATACTGATTTTTTGGTTATATTTGTCTTGGTTTAGTTATTTTATTTTTAAAGGGAAAATCATCTTCCAATTTCTTATGAATCCCTTGGAATTTATTTCTAACATTTGGTGTCTTGGGGATCTCACCTAATTCTTAGTAATACTCCATATAATTCTCAATAGAATTATTTAAGGGTGGGGTGTTAAACTTAACTTTTGCGAAGCCCTAGCAGCGCATCCAAGTGGGCTGCACAATGTGTGTTCTAAGACTAGACATTGTGTAATAGGGGTTTCCATAAAATCCCATGTTTTTTATGAATTTTCATTATTAAACTTTTGTTACTACTTCCACAAAAAACATGTCAAGGAGTGTGGATCTAGGGTCACTCTCATCTGATAATTTATCAATGGTTGGATTCCTACCACCTGTATTCCCATGGGGATCTCTCGCCATTCTATGCTGTTACCATTACTATAGGAAATCAAAATTTCCCTCTGATTCATTTTTATATCAGCAAAAACCTGGGAAATGTCTTAATCCATCTTACAATAGATTAATCATTAATCACTCATTCTTCTATAATGAATTTGGTGGTTCGATTGTGCTTGAACCCACCCTAGAAATTGTCGAATCATGACCCCGTAGGCCAACAGTGAAGAATGTGATGAACAAAGATAGTAAAAGAACAAGGAAAATGTAAAACATAATTGTTCAATGCTCTTGTAAAATAATCATATAAATTGTGTCATATCAAGGGTAATAAGGGGTTTAATGAATCAATTATACAACAAGGTAGAAGGGATCATGTGAAGGTATAAATAAATCACAGATCAAAAGAAGGTAATTAATCCCTGATAAATATTTTAATAAATTGGGATAAATCCAAAATTAGTGAGACATTCTTAGATTATGGATCAATTTCAAGTGAATAATGTTCTCTCCAGAGATGGAGAAGACCCACTACATTCACTACCTCTTGATCCACCTCATCCTGATCACCGTTTGTCATTCGATAAATTTGATAATGAAGAACACTCTCCTCCTCCTCTCAGATATAGTAGGGGTTATACAAATAAAACTATAAAATATTCATAATAATGTAATTATATAGGGAGGGTTATGATATAAATATTAAATGAATTAATTAATTTACATAATGCACCCACCGGTGGCTGCCTCATCCAAACATCCGGTGCTGACCAACCTTAGGTTGCACTAAGGTTAAATTCCAATTTCTAAAGTCAACCATTGTCGGGAATTTACAATATAAGGCTCTACTCATGATATATTCTATTATTTATTAAAAAAACCTATATATGTGTTATATTAATATATTTAATATTTTAATATTATCATTTTTTTCTCACTAGGCCTTGGAATCTCAGTCTTTCACTGGTCATAGATCAAAAAATGTTTATTAATATATTTTTAAGTTTTATAAGGTAAAAAATAGGATCAATATAGATTATATTGGTGAAATAAATCTATTTATACCTAATATATCTGAGGAAATTGTTAAAAAAGTTTGATTCATTCAGAAGCACCTGAAGGCAGCTCAGAGCCGATATAATGTTTTTTATGATAGTCATTGATGAGATCTAAAATTTGTTGTTGGTGAGAAGGTATTCCTGCAATTTTATCCACGTAATAATATTATGAGATTCAAAGAAAAGGAAAGTTGAGCCCTAGTTATGTTGTTCCCTTCATGATTCTTCACCAAGTATGGATTATAGAATATCACTTGGTGCCTCTACTGAACTTATCTCATGTTCATGATGTGTTCCATGTATCTCTCTTAAGGAAGTACATACCTGATCCCTCACATGTATATAACTCAAAGGTTATACCAATGGTAAATAAAATTTTCTATGAATAAAACATAGTATATCTCTTTGATCATAGTGATAAAGTGAAACAAAAAAATGAATACTAATCTAGTTAATTTTATCTAGAGGAATCTAAAATTCAAGGAAGCGACATGTGAACTTGAGGATGTGATGAATTAGAGATATAGTCATTAATTTTTATAGAATTGAAATTATTTCAAGGGATAAATTCAATTTAAGAGGAGTAAGATATAACAACCCAAGATTTCATATGTAGTTTATTTTTAAATGGACTTTGAAGAATTTGATGGCTTTATTTGCATGCAACTCAAAGTCTAAATAAATGAGTGATATAATATACCTTTGTAACCTAGTCATTGGATTGGAGGGTATGAATAGGGTTAACGAAAATATGTAATATATATAGAAATTTTTCCCTAAATTTAAATGTAATGGTTAATTCCTAAAAAAATCATTAATTTTTTAATGAAATCATTTAATTATTAAAAGATATAATTTTTGAATAAATGTATTTTTCAACATGTTATGAATTTCTATATAAAACATTATATTTAACACTATTAGAAAATTATTTCAAAAAAATATATTTAAATTTTATATTAATAAATCAATAATAAATCACACATTAGCTATATAATGATTAGTATTGAAGATTAAATCATTTAAAGGTAAAACGAGTTATTTTTCAAAAAATTATTTTCGTATCTGAAAATTATTTCTATCATAATAAATTAAATAAATCATTATTTATTAATGGGTTTAATGAAATATATATATTATAAATACAATAAATAAAAATTAACATTAATTTTATAGTTTTTAGTCTAAAAATAATGAATATAAATTCATTTTTATGCTTAAAAATAAAATTTTCAAAAAATGGGTTTTCATTGTGTTTTGCACACTTATTTTAAAATTAATTTCTTCCACTTATAGAAATTGAATTTGAAAAAATGGATTCCATGTTTGGAATAATAATTTACAAATTTTTTAATGATTCCATTTTCATTTTTTCATAATTAATAGTAAAAAAAAAGTTAAAATTTGATATCATGATTAATGTTAAAACAGGTTTACCAGGGGTGGGGGTTGAACCAAGAGATAAGGATAATATTGAAAATTAAACTTGTATAATTCTTATTGTATTTATATATTTCAACCCTATATTATCATATCCTAAAATAAATAACCATTTTTGATCATTAGACTTGAGAAAAACATTAATTATCTTTAAATCATTTAACTAATTCCAAGTGTGTCATATCCCTGACTTATAAAAGGGATCCTCATATCCATAAATATTGACAAAGTTTTAGCCTATTATATCTTACAGTAACTGAAAAAATACTTTACTAAAATCCATCTCCATTTTCTATAGTTATTTTTTTAAAACATCATCCTTTCAAGTCTTATGTAGTAAGCCAAATGAGGCTTCTCATTGAAGAGGTATAACTTTTAACTGAGTAATTACAATTTTATTTATTTTTCCACCATCTCTATACCTATTGTATACATAATAAAATGATGAATCCAATACAATCAATATAATGAGATGCTATTTTTATGATTCAATAACATTTTTTCACTTATTTTTCATCAAATAGTAAATGAATGTATCGCTCGTGTGTACGTGTGGACTACCACATCTACGCAGCATTATAATTAATTTTCCATCATCACCATACATGTGTATCTATAAAAATGTATTTAATAAATAAATAATATATTTATGGTATAGTTATTATTATTTAATTATTAAATATTATTTATATTTCATTCCATCTTTTTATTAGAAAATAAAAACCACTTTCATGCATACGTACAGACTACCATCTCCATAAACAGTGTAATTCATTTTTCTATCTCTTAATTTTATGTACTATTTAAATATGTATATAATAAATATATATGATATTGATATCATGATTAAAATTCTTAATATTATGTAACCATGATTAAATTACAAGTATTGAAAATTTTGAACCAAAATTTTCATAAAAAACGAAAGAGTTCACACCCAAAAAACCATGATTTTAATAAAGAATTATCAATAAATGGGTGTTAAAATATTATAAGTATATAATATATTATATTATAAGTATTATTATTTTTATTTTATATATGTATAATAAATTTAAATTTATTATACATGAGTTTAGTGGGCTTACGAATCATGTCAAACATGAGGTAATGGTAATATATTACAGTTTCTATTTTATAGGAGTGTTTATGATTAAATTTATGATGATGAAATTTTATAATATATCTCTCTAAAATATCATGAATTTAATTTTACTATTTTAATTTATATATATGAAATGTTTTAATTTTAGTTTACATTGTTAAATTACACAAGAGACCAAAATAATGTTTTTAAGAAAAACTATATTTATTTCTCCATTTGGTCAAAAATATATTCTTTATATGTCTATATTTTATTTAAAAATATTATAATAGATTTTTTAATATTATTTAAATATTTATTAAACTTATTTTTACTCTTGTTTTAATTCATATAAAATATTTTAAAATTAATATTCTATTAGTTTTCTAAATGATGTACTTTTTATCAAATGTGTAAATGAAATCATTGTTTTAACATATACCTCAAAAACTACTTTTCCTTCAATCATGACCAATAAATGTTTTCAAGAATAATTTAAAATTTTCCATGGTTATTTTTAAAGATTTTTTTAATATTTTGGAAACTTTTATATTTGAAATAAGTGATTTCAAAATGAAAAGTTTGTTTTCCTCAATAAATAATTCAGTGATCTTTAAAGAAATTACTATTCTATGATAGCAACCATTTATGTAATTTATGATTCACTGGGGATATGATCCTATGAAACCATAATTATTAATTTTTTTTGGATATTTTATGATTATGATGATTAAATATAAATGAAACTATTTTTCTTTTCCCTGGGTTAAGATATGATGAAATGATAAATGTCTTCACGATTTTGTGGAACATATATGAATGGATTATGATTATGTGAATGGTGGGTCTATTATAACCCACCAATCCAATGGTTAAATATTTATGTTTTATGAAATTAAAAGGTACACTATAGGTTATCCCAATCCCAAAAAAGGTTTCATGGGTGGTTATCCCAAGCCCTTAAAAGGTACACTAAAGGTTATCCCAAGCCTGATGTAGGTACAAGGTTGGTTAGCCCAAGACTAACATGTAATGAATGTATTGGCATGTAGCCTCGACATAAGATTTATATGATTATGATTAAGAAAAACTTTAAAACATGATTTTATAACATGATATTATGGAAGTTTTATACTATCACGGCTTCTGTTCTTTGATTCCTTTATGATTCATGTCTTATGAACCGCCAAACTTTATGCCATAACTCTTGATTATGATTTATGATTTACTGGGTATGATTTTTAGAAATTAATTTCAACATATCATACCATTATTATCATGTTATAATTAAATGATCATTGATATATATAGATACTGAATACTTTTACACATATTATTGAATTATTTTTAACAAAAAAATCAATCAGTTACAACCCCAATGATTGTGAGGCCTAGTGTATTTGGAAGAATAGGTTTATAATACATCAAAGTGAAGCTATAATAAAACATATTTATTTTATTCTTCATAATTATCTTTTAAATCCTGTAGATATCCTAAAACTATCTAGGAAAACCTAGGGAATACATAGATAAAATGGGTGAGCTAAAAAGTCCAGTAAGGGAATAAACATGAAAAGGAAACGTAATGTGAAAATTAAAGGTATAACATCATATCATAAAATAGAAGGATAAAAATTAATAACATGGGAGAATATCATAAATTAAATGGTATCATAAGATCATGAAACCATTGGAAATGTGTTAGAAATATGTAACATGACATAAACATGATTTTAGGATAACTACTAAGACAATATCACATGGTGGAAAATGTACAATAATGGATTAGGTTTACTCCCTGATCCCATACATGATGTATCATGAGATTAAAACATTAACCAATAAATTGGAGCTCTATCTAGGTTCACACATCACAATATTTTCATGATTTATGAATTATAGATAAATTAAATCAATCATAAGGCATAAACGTAAGATTTTACCATGTAATGAGATGGAAAGAATAATATTATATCATATCATAACCAAAGGACATTTCATAATGAAGGAATCTGAGAGATGAAAATAAGGAATGTATTACCCCATAAAATTAAGGTATAATAGGATAGGTGTATATGGTAGATACATATATAAATAATTTAGAATAAATCCATAACATCAAAGGTTATCATTATTGATGAAAATATATTTAAAATATTACATGGAATAATTTTTGAGAAAAAATACCCTTTTCACTTTGAAATTGCTTCTTTAAAATATAAAATTTTTAGAAATATTATAAAATAAAATTTCTTTTAAAATAACCATGGAAACTTATAATGAATCATCAAGAGTTGTTTGTTTGTAATTGAAAGTAATTCTATACATGTCGTATAAGTAAAAAGAAACATTCCTTTCACATTATTGTAAAAAGGATAAAAAGTGACTTGTTTGGAAAATTAAAAGAAGTTTACTTTAAGAAAATATTATAAAAAATAAAAAATGGTTAAAAAATTATTTTACAATTTTTTGGAATGTTATAAATATTTATCAAAAAAGTTTTTTAAAACATGGTTATGGATGAAAAAGGGATTTTTGACAGAAGAGAGAAATGAAATCATATTTTCTTAAGAAATTTTCTCAATCATTTTAAGTACCAAAGAGAGAAAAGTGGTAATATTACATTAATATTTCATGAGTAACCATATTATAATATAATTAATTTTTTTAATATAATGATCAAATAATATCTTACAATATAAATTCAAGCATAAACAATCTTGATTAAAATGAGATTAAAACATAAACCCTTACCACTTTGGTAATACCATGAGTGAAGTAAATGGGTTATAAATTATGATATTATGAATTATGAAGGATTTATGATATACTATGTAAAGGGTTAGTATATACACCATTTAGAAAAATTTTGTTTATAAAAGAACTTGTGTCTCAAAGAAGGATGTTTTGGGATGAAACCCTTACCTCGAGTCCAATCTTTCTCATGGGTGTCTTTTATCTCATATGTAATAAACATATTTAAATTATTGTTTTCTTAATAAAATTTTATAGGTTTAATAACTTATATTTAAACCATTTAATTCAGTTATTTTAATTATTTATTTAATTACTTAATCAGTTATGTCCATGTTGGGTGTTTTGAGGATGTTGGGTTCATAATTTCAAAATAGCATTGGTGTGTTCACCATGGTCATAGGGAACATTGTTACATAGTCCCAAAATTTTATCATGAAACAATTATAATATTTATACATAAATTATATTTTAAAAAATAACCATGAATTATGGTTATGAAAAATTAACCATGTTACAATCATGGAGACGGTATGTTATATATACGCATGTGTAACATTTCTATTTTTCAACCATTAGGATAAAAAGAAGGTAAGTGCTATTTTATATTTATATAATGATAACTATATCATAAATATATAATTATTTATTTAAATACAATTATATATACTATCCATGTTACATGATAATAAAAGTTAATCAAATCGCTTCGGGAGGCGGTAGTCCACTATATACACAAACGACATTATTAATCTTCAACGGATGGTAAGGTAATAAGGTATGTTATATATTAATTTTATAGAATATTTAATATGTAATAAATATCATATATAAACATTAAATACATAATCATGAATATATATGATAGGTGAACAAGAAAAAAAAATTGAAATCCGTTCGTGAGGAGGTAGTCCATTGTACACATGAATGTTGGTTTCATTTCCCATTTGATCAAAGTGGAGATGGATTTAGGTTATGAAATTAACATTATAAAATAATATTAAATGGGATATAAATATTTTATTATATAAAATGACTGGTTAATATTTTAAGGATGTGGGAGAATAAATAAAATAAGGATGCTCGTTTAAGAATGACACCTCTTCTTCAAAACACCTATTTAGAATTATGCCTAAAGCCTCCATATATTATCTTTATAATGAACTAAAGGACTCTAGGACGTGTTTATGTAAGTAAGGAAGATATTTGAGAAGTTATTGGCATAACCAATGGGTTTTGGAAGTGCGTAAAGGATAGAATACGAGGTTCCCTTTTACAAGTGAGGAGTGGAATTCATGTAAATACCCAAAACTATTCAATAATGGGAAGTCACTCTCAATCCATGTGCATAAAAAATTTAAAAATATAATAGTTTAAGATATATAAGTCCTATTAAGACCTCTAAAATTAAAACTAAACATGTTATTCTATTTACTTAGTTAGATTAACCCCCGGTAAATTGATTTTGACATTAATCGTGGTAACATATTTTTACTAATTTTACCATTAAAAATGACAAAAAATAAAGTTAAAATCATATTATTATATTAATTAATGTTATTAAAACTATTTAATACATTTTATAAAATTCAATTCACATAATATTTAGAATTTAATTTAAAATTAAACCCGTAGATGTGTTGAAATTGTTTTTTCAAGAAATGTATTTTTTAAGCATAAGATGATCGTATAATAACTATACAAAAAGTAATTAATTTAAATTAATATTTATATAAATATAATTTAAAATTTTAATTTAAATAATTATTAATTATGGGATATTTTAATTAGTTAAAATGGTTAAACATTATGAACATTAAAACAGTTTTCCTAAAAAAATTGTTTTGAAGCCTAGAAATAAACTTATATTAAAATTAATTATAATAATGATTTAAATTTAATTAATTGGATGAAATATAAAAAAATAATATTTATTTTAATTTTAAATAATATTAAAATAATAATTTTAATTTTAAATTACTTAGCTTAATAATAAAATGACAGTTTTACCAAAAAACAGTATTTTCACTATTCACTAAAAAATCAATATTTTCCAAATATATCCCAAAATTTTTATCCTAAGTTAATATTGATATGATGTTTTTAAAAATTATTTTAATTTTATAAAATAACAATTCTATAAGTTAAAAATGTTAATTATAATATTTTATCACAAAAAATATAATAATCATTTTTGAAGAAAGCTTGTTTTTTAAAGAATAAATATCTTTATTTTAAATCGAGTTCTTGGTTCCGAATAATTTATAAATTGTGTATGTAATTTATATATATTTTATAAATTATTTTATAATATTCATACATTATAATTTAACACCTATTTCATAAGATTCATATTTAAATAATCTTGGTTTTTTTGGGTTCAATGTTGTGTGTCACATATGCAATCGAACATAGTTTTCCCTTTTAAAAATTCAAGGTGGTATATTATTCCCCAATTAAATAAATAGTGTCCTCACCATTTGAAATTTTTATATGTAACCATGGGTTTCAAATTTAAAAAAAATACTTTGGGAGAAAACCACATCATAAAAAGGGTTAATAAAAATTTCTCTTAAAATAGGGAAAGGGAATTATGAAGGTCATATAGAATAACACATAAATATGTTTCCAAATAAGATAAAATTGGTGATAAGGTAAAATATAAACATGTAAGAAAAACATAAATAATTATTGAGAGTTATAGAGGTCATTGATCATAAGAAATTTAATTATCAATAAAAAGTTAACAACCCCAGAACCATATATCTATGATGAGTTAAAAGACAATTGATTCATCGAACATGAAGGTAATTGGATAAGATTTTCGTTTCAAGATAATTTTTGTAGATTTGAGTGATTATTTTACTATTAACATATAGAACAAAAGGAAATACGATTAATTCCTATATTTTTCTTTCATCAACACAATTTCATCCTTTTTTTGTGCTTCAATCACATTCCACTTCACCTCTTACTCTAAAGAATAAATAAATAATATGAATTTTTTATGCCTGAAGCAGTATAATTAACTTTTAATGGATCATATGATCCATATAAGATTACAAACAAATTCCTGTTATCTTTATTAAAACTAAAATGGTTAAAAAATGTAAGATAATACCTAAATTGAAAATAAATTTTTTAATATCAAAAATTGAATAGTAAAACGATTGGTTTATGAAAGATAATTTCTTAAATCATTAACCCTATTCACAAAAAAATTAATATCCTCAACATGAATAAAGGTTTTAACATCAGTGGTTATCCCTTGAACTTTAACTTACATCTATAAGAACATAATATCATTCTCACCAAATAATCCTTTACTTTAAACCTAATGGTTATATATAGATATTAATTAAACCAATAAAACATTAACCAAAATATCATCAATCACCTCAAAATCGCGAAAATTTAAAAACAAATGATCATATAATATGTTTCCCAAAATAAACATAGAATTTATCCCCCATATTGTTTAAGTAAAAATAATTTCATACTAACTCGTACCTCATATAGGCCAATGTTATGAAATTTTCCCTTACCACCCTTTAGTTGTTGGTTCACGCCCCCATAAAATTTCTAGAGGTAAGGGGGTTTCACCCAGTATAGTGGTTATCCTTTTTGTAAAACCATATTTATATAATTTCTATAATTTTCTCAAAAATATGATGAATATCCTAAAAATATAATTTATCATTAAATCAGTTTTTAACCACTAAATTCCATTATAAAACTTAATTTTCTACCACAAGATAAAATATTATTAATTGACTATAATTACCTAAACATCAAGTAGGTATCAAAGATTATCTTCTACCAAATCATGTGTTTTCTATAAAATATCACCTTACCGCTAAATCACCTTTCTAGGTCATCAGTACCAATCAAAAAATTATTGAAAATCCTTAAATAAAACTACTATATAACGATCCTTAGAAGTTTCATGAGTCATATAAATAGAATAAAATTATTTAAAATACCACAACAAAATTATTCTCAAGTTCCAAAACCTAAACACTTCAATCATTCCACTTCAATCATAGAACCTTATGAATTAACCCCAGATTTAGGGA
The DNA here is from genome assembly GCA_963277665.1 of Viscum album. Classification (NCBI taxonomy): domain Eukaryota; kingdom Viridiplantae; phylum Streptophyta; class Magnoliopsida; order Santalales; family Viscaceae; genus Viscum; species Viscum album. Next base: position 452,556,302 of record OY728141.1, on the reverse strand, counting down.
CTTAACTCAAATAACAACCAAGTTCTCCACATCTATGACATTAAACTATTAATAGCGACTTAAGTGGAACTTTATTTCCATATGTCTTGTTAACTAGACTATTCATTTTTATTTAGTAATTTACTACTTTTTGGACTATTTTTCCCTAATAAAGAATATTATAGTTCCATAAATAAATTTATATGGTACCTCTTCACACAATTTTGACATGTAGGAAAGTGAATTTTCTTTTATTTATTATCTTTAATAATTGAAATTTCATGAGATGTTGTCCTTATATTCTTTGATGTGTCTAGAAATTGAACTATGTTCCAGTTTTTAATTGTAATTCAAGATAGCTCAATTGACATGATCATAATTTGAATAAATTATATTCCCATGATGATAGAAATATCATTAGATAAATCATCACATTTCCCACCATATTGGTTGTTGACATGCTTTCTCTTAATTCCCACCATTAACTAAGAAGAAACAAGTTGATAAGAAATTAACATACAAAAAGAAAAAAAAATATAAAACTAGTATAAATAAACTATAAATGATAATTATATCCTAAATCATGAGTCACTAGGTTTAAATTTAGCTTATTCATGATTAAATTTCATATTTGGTTTTCTATCCTAACAATTTTTTCAAGTCATAGTTGTTCGTAAGGAGTTTTTGAGAATATACAAAACATATCCCTTAGGAGTGTTAAAACTAGGGTGTAGAAATGAATGTTTTCATGAAATAGGTGATGATCAAGTCCAAATCATTGTTCCCTTTTCACGATTATTACCCATATGTATTAATTTTGAAGATATATATCCACTTTTAGTATCTAGAGAGGGATGTAATTTCATGGAAACCACTTGATCTGTCCTTTACCAATATTCCAAGATATTTTCCGATACTTATAATTATCCTTATACATATCCCTAGGGTTATCACTAAATTTTTCTCATACTAGTTTTAAAATTTTAACTACACCTTTTCTATAATACCAACTATTGTAAACCAAGACTTTTACACATGTAAAAACATGATTTTTAACATAAACATCTATTAATTATAACTCTAATGATTGTGAGGCCTATTGAACTTTTAATATTAGGTTCATAATATATCAATGTTAGGATAAATTTAAAAATATTTATTTTATTCTCTATAATGAGACCGTAAATCATTTTGAGATCCTAAATCTAAATGGGATAACCTAGTAAAAACATATAAAAAAGGGATGAGCTAAAAATATTTGTAAGAGAATAAACATGACAATGAAACATAACATGATAGTCAAAGGTATAAGATTATATCATAAAATTGAATGATCAATAGAAATCATATAGTGGAATAACATAAAGAAAATGTTATCATAAGATCATGGAATTATATTAAATATGGTAGAAACATATTACATGTCAAAAAAATGAGAAAAGGATAACTATCTAAAGTATATCACATTGTAGAAAAAGTCCTGTAATGGATTATTTTTACTCTCTAATCCCATACATAACGTATTTGGAGGATAAAACATTACGCAATGCATTTGAGTACTATTCGGGTGCACCCATAATAACACATTCATGATTTATGTATAAGGACCCGACCTTATTACATTACATAATCGTGAATTTTAGTCAATAAATCGCTTATATTAAGATTGAGGATATTTTTATGTTTATATTTTTTAGATAATTGGGATATAATACATACATTATATTCCACATTCGTATAGATTATATACCATAAAAACAGTATCCATTTCTTTCAAAATATAAAACATTTCAAATAAAACAAGTTTTCTTTGACAAATATTTATGACATTTAACTTGGATTACATCTTTGTCTTACACATACTTATAACCTATGAAAATAATTTAAAAACATTAGATGAGAACAAAAAGCTTATTAGGGGATATAATAAGAAGGAATGAAAACATAAGTCCATGAATACTTGTAAGATATGAAATTTTTTTCAAAAAATACATACTTGTTACCCTTATAAATATAATTTATGAAAATTGAGATTTCCCCAAAACATATAAAGCATAAATAGAACCATAAAGTTATCTCGGGTCATTACTTACATATTCTTATAACCCTCTCGGCTACCTTATAATTTGTAACCCTCACGGTTACCTTACAATTTTTGTTACCATCGTAGTTTCACTTGGAGTAACCATATGAATGACCTCCAACTTACACATACCCAATAAATTAGAGATAGATATAGGTCCCAAACATCATTATAAACAATTCCCATGAACTATAAAACAAGCATACAACATGAATATTTACATAAAAACATTGTTTTTGAATTCTATATAACAAAATTTGAAAAGATGTTTTTAAAAGAAAATCCCATTTTAAATATCATAAAATTGATGAGGGACTTAATAGAGTGAATGGAATATGTATATACACTATAAATACACATAATTAATCATGATATAAACAAATCTAGTCACACAAAAAATTTTAATACCACATAAATTATGAAGTAGAAGGTTAAACCAAAGAATGGAAATCGGGTTAAGAATATCTTTACCTTGGGGTTTTCTTACTTCAAACTAATTTAAACCTTCTTTATGATCATTAAAATAGTGATATTAACATATTAAAAAACTTTTATTGTTTATAACACCTTATATGATCATTTCATAACATTATTCCACCCTTTAATTATTAGTATTTTGTTCTTTCCATTTTTTCGAGTGTGTTCTTTACATGATTTCCATGGTGTATTTGTGTTTGATTTTCTTTCCATATAAAAATAAAATTATAGAAGTGGAATGAAATAGTATTCATAGGTTTCCATAATATATAATTTTACCATAAATAATTTTCTTATCATATATGATGATGGATTATTATAATAAACATTAAGGATGCTTTTAGATCATTTTTGGAGGTTCCACGATAATCATGAAATTGTTTCATTATATAATTTAATGTCATACATATAAGTTCATTAAAGGACATGAAATAGGTTAAAAAATACACTTTACATTATGATTCATCAATTAAAAGGGTTTTATGATCATATTCTAAGGAAGTAATGGAAATTGGAAACACATCGTCCATGATTTTGGTAAATTAGCACATCAAGGGGGTGTTTTTATTTTTAGAACGAGAGGGAGGGGAGAGGATGGAAGATGATGAATATCTTACATGAAAATGGTAACATAATGAATATATATTATTATTTATATTTAATACCTCCTGGATATGTGTATGGAAATAGAGTATAAGAAAATAATGTAATTTAAAAGAAAACACATGAAAAAGAAGATGATTATTACCTCTTGATCTCTTCTCCTTGAGATCATCTTTAAGGACTTTGGTTTTGGTTTCTTCGTGAGACCAGTAGGTCTAAGAAATGGCTAAGATATTTGGGGAGGTAATTTGGTATAACTTAGGCAATTTCCAAGGCCTGAGAGGTGTGAGAAGAATAGGGGAATCATGGGATATTTATAGTGGAGGAGAGGAGAGATTTTACATTATTTTAATCATTATATTAATATTTTTACTCAATACTAGGAATAGTCTTGATTCATGTGATCCAAATAGTAAATATATCATGTGATTTAGATAAAAAGTGGGCTTAAATCACATATGATGTCATAAATGTTTTATTTAACAAATAATTTGAATATAGGGTATTTTATCGTATTTTACTATTCATAAAAAAATCATGATTTTCAGAAAACTCCCAAAAATTTATCCTAATAATTTTTCAAAGTGTAGAATTAAAAAATGAACTCCATTTTTTGAAAATAATTTTCTATGAATTATTAACTTATTATTTAAATAAAATCATAATTTATTCAAAAATAAAAATTTTAAATCTATAACTCATTTTTTAACAACTTGAAAAATTAATCAAGATGTCATTATTTTAAAACCTTAATAAAATAAAATAAAAATACAATTTAATATTCATTAGGGGAATATTACTATTCACATTACTATTCATAATATTATTTTACTATTCACCAAAATATCAAGTTGGTTCCATCAAACTCCAAATATCTTACGGATCATAATTATAGATGACCATTTTTCTAAATTCAAATCATAGAAGATGAAAAATTATGTTGAAAGGCTAGTTAGAACTATCTACTTCAATTTTTTTTAATGAATTTCAATTTATTTTTTTAAAACCTTGTGGTGTTACACTATCCCCACCTTCTAGAAATTGCGCCCTCCAAATTTTATTTACTTACTAAACAAGTGAGGGTACCTTTCCTTCATAGCATTTTCAGATTCCCTTGTTAATTCTTCAACCATGTGGTTTCTCCACAAAACCTTTACCTGGTGGATTATCTTATTCCACAATAATTGTTCCCTTTAATCAAGAATCTGAACTGGTTTCTTTTTATAAGAAATGTTCCTCTTTAGATGAACTGCTTCTGGGCTCAAAACATGAGATGAATCTGCCACATACTTTCTCAACATTGAAACATGAAAAAAATTGTGTACCTAAGATAAACATGGAAGAGAATATTCTCAGTAGGTGATTGGTCTAACATTCTCTATAATTTCATAAGTTCTAATGAACCATGTACTTAGCTCTCTTTTTTTACCAAAATGTATAACAGTTTTCCATGGTGAGATTCTAAGAAAAACATGATCACCTACCCCAAAAGAAAAGTTTTTTCTCATATTGTCTGTATAACTTTTCTTCTTGCTTTGAGCTGTCCTCATGTATTACTGGATCATCTTCCCTTTTTCAGCCACTTTAATGACTAATTCTGATCCCATCAACTTCCTTTCCCCGACTTCATCCAAAAAAAATCTTGTGTTCGACACCGCTTCCCATACAATGCCTCAAAAGGTTCCATTTTTATACTGGAATGGATACTATTATTATAAAAAATCTCAACTAAAGAATGATATTGATCCCAAATACCCTGATAGTCCACTGAACAAGATCTAAGAATATCATACGAAGTCTTAATCTTTCATTCTGACTACCCATCTGATTGAGGATGAAAAGATGTACTAAAATTTAAGTTTGTGCCTAACGACTTCTGAAGGCCATTCTGAAAGTTAAAAGTGAACTTGGGATCTCAATCAAATATAATGGAAAGAGGAACTCCATGAAACCTGACAACCTCTTTGAGGTACAGTCAAGAAAGATGATCCAAAGTCATTGTATCTCAAATAGAAAGAAAATGTGTTGATTTAGTCAGCCGATAAACAACTACTAAAATTACAATATTACCTCAAAAAGTATTAGGTAGTACCACCTTAAAGACTATGGATATATTCTCCCATTTCCACTCTGGCACTGGAAAAGTTTGAAGTATCCCCTTTGGTTACCGCCACTTTACTTTAACCTATTGACATGTAAAAAATTTCATGGTAAAATTAGCAATATCTCTTTTCGTTACATACCACTAATAATACTCCCAAAGGTATTTGTAAATCTTAGTAATGTCCGGATGAAAAGAAAATGGAGAAATATGAGCTTCACATAAAAATTCTTTCTTATACTGAGAATCACAAGGCACACACAACCTTTTACCAAATCTTAAAACACAATCTTTATCAAGGTTAAATTTTGGAAACATACTCGTTTTAACTAATCCTACCTTTTCTTGTAGCTCATGGTCTTACTTATGTGCTTACTAAATTTTGTGTAATAATGATGAATTCATTGAAACCTAAAACCAAATAGATTTATTCCCTACTCTAATAACTTCTATTACAAAATTCATGAAATCATTAATCAAGGGATCATGTTCTAAACATAACATGGTTAACGATGCATGGTGTTTTCAACTCAAGTCATCTGCCATTTTGTTTTATTTTCCTGGAAGTTTATTGATCATTCAATCATAATCCTTTATCAGTTCAAGAATTCTTCTATTCCTCATGTTTAATTCCTTCTAAGTGAATATATACTTTATACTTTTTTGGTAAGTGTATTTTTTATGTTTGGATCCGAATAAACGATGCCTCCAGAGTTTCAAAGCAAAAAACCACAGATGGCAATTCTAAATCATGTGTTGTATAATTTAACTCGTGAGGTTTTAGTTTTATTGAAGCATAAGAAATTACCTGATCATTCTAAATCAAAACACAATCAAGTCCCTTCAATGAAGCATCATTGTAGATGACAAACTCACCATTTTGAGAAGGCAAGGCCAAAACTAGAGCATTCACCAACATCTTCTTCATTTACTGAAAACAAACATCACATTATTATATCCAAATAAATTTAACCCCTTTTCACATTAACTTAGTTAGTGGTATGGATAAACATGAAAAATTCTTAACATACTATCATTAATAACATGATAATACAACAAAACTACGAATCTCTGTAATATTTGTAGGTCATTTCCATTCATCAACAATTTTTTTTTGCAGGATCTACTATTATTCCATCCTTATTTACAATGTGCCTATGAAAATAATTTTTTTGCAACAAAAAATCACACTTTATGAATTTTCAATATAGTTATTTTGCCTTTATGGTTTGTAAAACAAACCTTAGATGTTTTTCATGCTCCTATTTATTCTTATAAAGTACCAAAATTTAATCAATAAACACCACCACAAACTTATCTAAGAACTCATGAAATATTCTATTCATAAGATCCATGAATACAATAGGTGAATTAGTTAACCCAAATGGCATAACAAAAAAAATCATAATTCCCATATCTAGTATGAAAATCTGTTTTCGAGATTTCATCCTCTTTCACCTTTAGATGATGGTATCTGGATCTCAAGTCAATCTTGGAAAAGTGCTGAGCTCCTTAAAAATGATCAAACAATCATCGATATTAAGAAAATAATAGTTTTTTAGTAGTGATGTTATTCAAGGTTTTATAATCAATGAAAAGTCTCATGGAACCATCATTATTTTTAATTAAAAAAATAGGATCACCCCATGGTGAAGTGCTAGGACGAATGGAGAATTTATCAAGAAACTGCTGTAACTGATTTTTTAATTAAATAAGCCCCATTTGAGACATTTGATACGGTGGTTTTTAAATTCTATTATCAACAGGAATTAATTTAATTGTTAATTATACTTCCCGATCGAGTATAAAACTGGGTAACTCATCAGTAAAAACATCGACGTATTCATTTACCACTGGCACATCATTAATCTGAACAATTCCCTTATTCCTAACAATATGAGCAAGATAACTTTCATTTCCATCTTTCAAAAGTTTCTCATCTTCATGATATGTTATCAATTGTATGGGTTCATTCTTGTATAAAGACTGAAATACTTTCTGAAAAACAACTTCTTTAGCTCTATAATCAATCCTAGAGTGATAAACAGAAAGAAAATCCATTCTCAGAATGACATCAAACTCTACTAAGGGAAAACCCACAACGTTTTCTGATAAAGTCTTTCCACATAACATAATAAAAAGATTATTATAATTTCTATTTTCTATAATATTTCCCCCGAGTGTTTCAATAATAAGTTCTAGTCTCTTTTTTTGAGGTGATATTTCTAATTTACCAAAAAATTTCTTATAAATAAAGGAATGTGTAGACCCCGTGTCAAAATTTTTTTTAGAAAAATCTGGGTAAACAAACCAGGTACATGATACAACTTCATTGGATAACCCGAAGTATACTGACGTATTCATAAAGGATCTCACAACACCTTTATTCTTATAGTCTTGCTTATTTGCATCATTTAGATCTCTCTTTGGGAAGGCATTTTCATAATGACCCATCTCAATATATTTAAAATACTTCACAATTTTATAATCAAGATTAGTCTTAGGATCGTTTTCATTAAAATCTCAGGCCATATGTCCAAAATTACCACATCAAAAAACACTTCCTAGTTTTGGTAAGGCATTCCCCAGGGTTCTTTTTGCCACAATTTCCACAAACTAGAAATTGGAATTTCTTACCATCATATTTCTTTGGTTGATTCTTACCCATCACTTTCCATATGGACCTATTATTATCCTTGTTTTCAAAGTGAATATGATGATAAAAAAACTCCATATAGACACTCTCAGCACATAAGACAAGTTTCTCATAACTTTTTAATTCATGAGAGGTAATGCCCTTCGACACCTTGGCTTTAATCCTGAGTAAAAGTAGTTTATTTTTCTATCAAGATCGAGAATAATATTTATAGAATAACTCACCAGTTGGGTGAAGTTCACTTCATATAAATCCACTAAATCTTCCTCATTTTTCTTCAATTAAAGTAATTTCTTCTCCATCCTAATTCTCACTACCTTAGGATAATATTTTTCAAATAAAATGATTTTAAATTCATCCCACTCTAAGGCATAAATCTGCTCTACATCCCTGATATTTTTTACCATTGATCACCAATGATCATATTCACCTCTAAAACAATAAATGGTAAGACTTAAATTTTTATTATCTAAACATCCTATAACATCAAATATATTTTCAAGGACTATAATCCATCTTTCGCCCGCTATTGGGTCAGAAGATCCATTAGGAGTAGGAGGGTGTTGTCTAATAAAATGTTCCACTATCAACATCTTACTTTGTGGTACCTCTATTTGTTCTCTTTTATGGATTATTCCAAAATTTATTTCTTGTGTTATGTGATCCATTACTATCAAAAAATACTTGGTTGAAATCCATACCATTCTAGGCTATAGATTTGGAAGGATATTGTTCTATTAGAGCCTCTCCACTTCAGCTTCCCTGTTTCTTTGGCAGAAAACCATTTTGAACAAACATATCTTAGTTGAAGCAACATTGTAATATTTAAATGATATATCATTTCAAATTAACAATAAATTAAAAATAAATTATGGAATTCTATTAACATCATCATAACTCTTAAAGTTATCTAAACCATCCTTTGATACCGACTATAAGGACCCAACATTATTATATTACATAATCTTGAATTTTAGTCAATAACTCACTTCCTTTCATATTGAGGATATTTTTAGGTTTAGATTTGTTGAGGATTGGGATATAATAAATTCAATAAATTCAACATTCATATAGAGAATATACCACAAAATAATATCTATTTCTTTAAAAATTTAAAACTTTTCAAATAAAACATGTTTTCTTTGACAAATCTTCATCACATTTAACTTGGATTCCTTATTTTTCTTACACATTATTTTAACCTTTGAAAATAATTTAAAAACATGGTATGATAACAAAAATCTCAGTAAGATATATAATATGAAGGAAATAAAACATAAGTTCATGAATACTTGTAACGTATTGAATCATTCTAAAAAAAGACATACTTGTTACCCATATAAAAATAATTTGTGAAACTTGATATTTCCATGAGATTTACACAAAAAAATAGAACATAAATAGAACCATAACAATATCTTGGAGAATTACTTACATAATCTTGTAAACCTTTTGACTACCTTATAATTTGTAACTCTCACAGCTACCTTACAATTTGTGTAACCATCATAGTTATATTTGGAGTAACCATACGACCAAACTAAAACATAAAAATACCCAATGCATTGGAGGGAGATATATTTCCCACCCTTTATCATAAAAATTCCCAAAAATCAGAACTTAATCATACAACAAGAATATTTTTATAAAAACATTTCTTTTGAATTTCATAAAATAAAATTTTAAAAGTGGTTTTTAAAAAAAAGTCCCTTATAAGTATCATATAATTGAAGTGGGACTTAATAGAGTGGATTGTATATGTATATAAACTATAAATAAACATAATTTATCATTATATAAACAATTTTTATCGCACAAACTATTGTAATACCACATAAATAATTAAGTAGAATGTTAACCCAAAAAATTAAAATTGGGCTTAGAATTCCCTTACCTTAGGGTTTTCTTACATAAAACAAATTTAAAACTCATATATAATTTTTAAAAGAGTGTTATTAATATCTTAGAAAACATATTCTTTTTTATAACACCTTATATGATCATTTCATAACATCAGTTCACCCTTTAATTGTTAGTATTTTTTTCCTTTTATTGTTTCAGGTGCGTTATTTTCATGATTTCCGTGGCTGGTTTGTGTTTGATTTTCTTGCCATATGGAAATGAAATTACAAAAGTGTAATTAAATGTTATTAATATTTTTCAAGAATATATAATGATAGAATAAATCATTTTTATCATATATGATGGTGAATCATTAGATTAAACATTAATGATGTTTGTTTAGATCATTTTTTGCGGTTCCTTGATAATCATGAACTTGATTCATTATATAATTTAATTTTATATTCATTCCAGAACATGAAATAGGTTAAAAAATACAATTTATATTCTTATTCATCCATTTAGAGGGTTTTATGATCATATTTAAAGGATGTAATGGAAATTGGAAACACATCATCCATGATTTTGGTAAATCAGCACATTGGAGGGGGTGTTTGTTATTTTTAGAACAAGAGGGAGAGGAGAGGAAAGAAGATGATGAATCTTTTACATGAACATGGTAACATAAAAAATATATATGATTTTAGGGATTTCATACCTCCTGGATATGTGGAGGAAAATATAGTATTAGAAAATAAAGTAATTGAAAAGATAACACATGAAAAAGGAAGGGGATTCTTACCTCTTGATCTCTTCTCCTTGAGATCATCCTTAAGGCATTTGGTTTTGGCCTTTTAGTGAGACTAGAAGCTCTAGGACGTGGGGAAGAGCCTTGAGGAGAGAATTTGAAAGAACATGGACAATTCTTAGGGCTTGAGAGGTGTGATAGGATGAGAGGAATGAGGGTGGTATTTGTAGTGGTGGAGAGGAGGGATTTTACCTTATTTTAATCATTTTATTAATATTTTTTCTCAAGACTATGAATAGTATTGATTAATGTGATATAAATAGTAAATAAGGAATTTTTATTTGATACAAGTAGTATTACATCACTTATTATGTCATAAATATTTTATTTAACTGATAATTTGAATATATAGTATTTTACTATATTTCACTATTCATAAAAATTGATATTTTCAGAAAAATATCAAAAATTCACCTAACCATTTTTAAAGGCGTGTAATTAAAAAATGAACTCAATTTTTTGAAAATAATTTTCTAAGTTTTATTAATTTTAATTTTTTATAAAAATCATAATTTATTCAAAAATTACAATTTTAAATCTATAACTCATTTGTTAACACCTTGAAAGACTAATCAAGACGTCATTATCTTAAATACTTAAGAAAATAAAATAATAACACGATTTACTATTCATTAGAGTCATATTACTAGTCATATTACTATTCATAAGTGTTTGTTAATATTCACCAAAAAATCAAGTTGGTTCCATCAGACTCAAAATATCTTATTGATCATAATTATAGATGGCCATTTTTCGAAATTCAAATCATAGAAGCTACAAAAATTATTTTTAAATGCTATTTATGACTATCTACTTAAATCAATGTTTCATGAATTTCAATTTATTTTTTAAAACCTTGTGGTGTTACATTATGTGTGCCATAAAAAATAAATCAATCACGAGGCATAAGCATGACAATTACACATCGAATGAAATGGGTTTCATAATCTTATCTCATATCATAAAAAATGAAATTTCATAATTAAGGAATTTGAGAGATGATAATAAGGAATGTATTACCCAATAAAAGTATGTTATAATAATCTAGGTATATATGGGACATATATACATAATTTATAATAAATCCATAACATCAAAGGTTTTCATCATTACTGTAAATGTCTTTAAAAAGTTACATGGAATACTTTTTGAAAAAAACCTTTTATCTTTGAAATCACTACTTAAAAATCTAATAAATTCAAAAATATTATAGAATAAATTTTATTTAAAAGTAACCATGAAAAATTATAATGAATATTAAAATATTTTTGTGTTCACGATGGATGGTAATTACATATATGTATTATAAGTTAAAAGAAACATTCCCTTCACACTGTTGTACAATGCTTAAAAATTTTCTTGCTTAGAAAATGAGAAGAATATTCCTTTAAAAAGGTTTTGTAAAAACTAAAACACGTGTAAAAATAATTTAAAAAGTATTTTTATTAATGTTATAATAATTTTTAAAAATATTTTTAAAAAATAAGGATATTGAAGAAAAAAGGATTTTTTACCGACGAGAGAAATGAATTCGTTTTTTCTTAAAAGTATTTTGTGAATCATTATAACTATTAATGAGAAAAAAATGGAACTACTAATTGAATTTTTAATGAATAATCATATGAGAATAAAATTAATGGATTTAATATACAATGATAAAATAATTTTCTATAATGGAAATTCAAGCATATATAATACCAATTAAAATGATATTGAAACATAAACCTTTACCTCTTTGGTAACATTTACATACTAAGTACCATGAATGATGTAAATAAATTTTAACATAAAATATCATGAATTTTTATGGGTTCATGAAATAATATTTAATTTGGTATTATATACCACATTTAAAATAAATTATCTTCCTAGTAGAACATGTGTATCAAAGAATGGCATTTTGATATGAAACACTTATCTCGAGTCCATACTTTTTCATGAATGAATTTTATATTATGTATAATAAAATTATATAAATTTTTATTAGGAAACTTTTATAGGTTTTATAAATTATAATTAAACCATTTTCTTAATTTACCTAAATGGTTTATTTAAATACTTAATAACTTATGTCCATATTGGGTATTTTGAGGATATTGAGTTCATAATTTCAAAATAGCATTTATATGTTGATCGGGGTCAAAGGGGGTAATTGTTTCATCATACAAATAATAATAATAATAATCAGTTTATTATAATTTTTTTTAAATAAATTATACTATTATAAATAAACATGAATTATGGATATGTAAAATGAAATACGTTACAATCATTGTGACGATAGGTCATACATATGCATGTGTAACATTCCCATTTTTCAAAAATCATGTTGAAAAAAAGGTCAGAGTTAATTTTATATGTATATAATTATAATTATACCATAAATATAAAATTTTTCTTTAAATACACATACATATACCATACATGTGACATGGTAATAAAACATGAATCACATTGCTTTGTGGGGTGATAGTCTACCATACACACGAACGATGTTGTCATTCTTTAATGGATGGTATGTTAAGAAGGCATCTGATATATTAATTTTAAATAATGGTTAATATTAAATCATTATCATATATAAAAATTAAATACATCATCATTACTAGTCATGATTGGAAATGGAGGAAAATGAATTAAATTGGTTCATGATGTGGTAGTTCGTCGTACACATGAATTATGGTTTCTTTTACCATTTGAGGGAAATAAAGATAGATTTAGGTTATTCAATTAACATAATTACATATTAGTATATTTTAGATAATTATTTTATTATATCATCATGATTGATTAATATTTAATGTTATGGAATAATAACAAAACAATGATGCTTGGTTAAGAATGATACCTCTTCTTTGGACCACCTCTTTAGGATTATACTTAAAGCCTCCCTAGATTTCCTTTATGATAAAAAAAAGGCCTATAGTACTTGTGGAGGGAATTATTGAAGATATTTGGGTAGGTATTTGCTGAACCAATGGATTTTGGAATTGTGTAAAGAATAGGAGAGTGTGTGCCAATTTATAAGGGAGGATGAATGTCATTATTGTAAATACCCAAAACTATTCAATAATGGGAAGTCACTCTCAAGGAAAGTGCCTCCAAAATTGAAAAATAAAGGACTAGAGGAGATATAGGGATGATAAAAACCTCCAAAATTAAAAATAAAAATGTTCTAAACATGTCATTACATTTAACTCTTTATTTTAAATCCCTCCCCGGTAATGTGGTTTTGAAATTAACCGTGGTAACAACTTTTTACTAGTTTCATAATTATTTATGGAAAAAAAATTAATTTTACCTTATTATATAATATTAATTAATTTGATTACAAATATTTCATTAATTATATAAAATTCAATTAATATAAGTGTTAGAATTTAATTTAAAATTTCACCTTGAGACGTATCGTAAAAATAGCTTCTCAAGAAATGCACTTTTCAAGCATAAGACGATCTTATAATAAATATATGATAAAAAATATCATTTAAATTAATCTCAATAAATATTTATAGATATATAATATATACATTTAATTTAAAATTTTTTTAATTGGTGTTAATTTTAATTAGTTAAAATGGAGAATCATTATGCACTTTAAAACAGTTTTCAGAAAAAAGTGTTTTAAAGCCTAAAAATAAAAATATAATAAAATACAGTATAATGGTTATTTAAATAAAATTAATTGGATAAAATATAAATAAATAAAATTTATTTTACTTATAAATAATATTAAAATAATAATGGTAATTCTAAATTAATTAATTTATTAAAAAGAAATTACAACTTTAACAAAAATCGACATTTTTCATTATTCAATGAAAAATCAATTTTTTCGGAAAAATCCCAAAATTTCATCCTTTGTTAATATAAGTATGATGATTTAAAAAATGATTTTATTTTTTAAAAATAAAATTTATAAGGGTTTTCAAAATCATTTATAATATTTCCACATAAAAAACAATAAAAATCATTTTTGAAGAAAATTCAATTTTTGAAGAATAAACTTCTTTTTAAACAATTTTTCACTTAATTACTAATAATTTGTAAAATGAGTAAATATTTTATTTATATTTCATAAATTATATAATACCTTTAATACTTGATAATTTACCTACCAGGTTATAACATTCATATTTAAATAATTTTGGTTCATCAAGGTTCAGTTTTGTGTGTTGCATACGGTATTGAACATTGTTTTCACTTTTAAAACTAAGGATATTACAATATATCCATTTATTATAATTATTGATAATATAATATCTCATTTTATTATATTTTCTTTCCCCTAGGATATAAATGAACGTTTTAATTATTATGTGTCTAATAAAGGTGATAATTGTAAAGAACATAGATGGGGTGATGTAGTTCATTTATGTACTAGTTATTCATGTATTTAAGTTTCTGAAGGTACAAAAACTTTATGGTTCTAAAATATATCATAAGAATATATAATTAATACTCATATAATAATATGTAGTATATATATATATATCTCTCTCTCTGTGTGTGTGTGTGAAATTATTGGGTCACATTAGTGTCATAATTCATTTTTTTTTCTTATAATAAATTTATTAGAATTAGTAAGTGACGTGTGGGGGAAAATTATAGATATCCCATTGATGCATCAGTAGGACTCATAAGACAAAATAACTTGGATATTTTTTTTTTCATCTCAATTATTTATGATTTCTTTTAATATGGCCTTGATGATATTTTTGTGATATCTTATTACAAGGCGTTGATAGTATGATTATGATTTATGACATTATACATTTGATAATTATAAAATCAGTTATTATTATTCATGTTATTATTAATATTTTTATTCATGGATATATTTTATATTCTAATTTTTTATGCTTTTTAAGGAAATATTTTATTTCATAAGATAAAAAATGCGATTTGATTTAAAATAATTTTTTTATCTCATATGGGTAAAAGGTTTGTTTTAAAATACAATATTTCATGTTTCTCAAGAAACCCTCATGAATTATGCTTTTACCTTTATTTTTTATGAAACTTTTTATGATAAAATTTAGGAAAAAATTTTATTTCAAGAGTAAGTGGTTATTTTAAACTCAATGTTTATTATGAGTAAGGAAACACATCATTATTGGTTTTTATTTATTTGAAATGGATTAATGGTTTTACATTATTTTTATATCCCTTAGTAATATTTGTTTTCATCATCTCACATTTTATAATCTTTTTATCCAAGCCTAATAATGTGTAAGAATTATATCAAGGAAAATTGGGAAATATATATAATGTGGAAAAATTATTATGGAATAAAAAAATATAGGTATAATGGAAAATATTCCCATTTAATGATAAATTAATGTGTTTCAATATGTATTTTTTTTATAATTTTATAAATATATTGACCTAAAAAAGAATATATAAGATATAAGTGGCTTTATATTTTTTAAATTGTTGATTATATAAATTAAAATTTGGATAACTTTAGTTGATATCAATTACAACATGTTAAGAGTATTATTTTAGCACCGGATATTGATGTATAGGTTTGGGGTACTATTGTTGGTATTAAATAAAAGGATTGTATAACTTTATAGGTTTTTATGATTTATATGAGAATATTTTAAGAGTTGTATACACCATCATGGGTTAATAAGCCTATGGTTGATCATAAGTTTAAAGGTATTGAGACACCTTTTGAGTTTTTATAAGATGAGAGTTTAAGAATATTATGGATATTATGAGATATATTTATGGGAATAAAACACATGTGTTCTATATATGTTTTTGTGAAAATGTTATTTGAGAAATAATGTGTCTCCCTCTTCCCAGATAGAAATATTTCTTTACTTTCATTGAAAAAAGAGGCTTCGACCCTTGTTTTTAAAAAAATAAATTGATCATAATAATTTTTAGAATATATGATTATGGGAAATAATTTTTTTTATGTGACTTTAGGTGTGATTTATAAAATTTAGATATAAATGTTATGTTTATATTTGAAGAATATGTGATCAAATCATTTTAATATTTGGGATTCAGTTTTTTTGCTCATATTTTTTAAAGTTTTGAGATCATTTATTTATGGAGTGATTTAATTTCTACATTAAGTGTTGATATTATGGATTTGGAGATTAAAGTATCATTTCTATATATTGGATATTATATTAACTTATGCTAAACATATTTTCTATTAATGGATAAAAATGGTAAGAATAACTTGTCATGATTTTATGGATATTGCGATCTGTTGAAATTAAATGTTAGTCATTCATGAATGAATAATTAATTAGTAATTTTCATCTCTTGGAATAAGAGATAAGATAGAAGTGTTAACTGATCGAAGTATAAATAAAGGATGAAATTCCACTTATAAAGTTGAAATAAATCAGGTATTTATATTTTCATAAAATCCATATCTTGATGGTATAAAAAGATCTCAAATATATTGAGTCTTATATAAAATGTTACACAAAATGATAAATGTAATTTTTTAGAAAATTATATTCAAGTATGAGTCTTATATAGGCACATTATATTATTAAAAAAAATAATTTTCCAAGTATTAACCTAAAAATTAGTGTTCATGATCATATATATACTTAATTTAATTATGTTGTTATGATAAATTATTTTTGATAGAAGAAAATTTAAATTATTATAATGAAATTTCTTTAACATGGTATAATGAAACACACTATGATTTTATAATGTATTTTAGTGAAATAATTATATATTTGATATCAAGTGGTATACTCAACACAGAGCTTAAAAGAACCTCAATATACTAAAGAACTATTATTATTTACACATCACCATTATAACCTATTCATTAGATTGGTGGGTATAAATATGAGTAAAAAAATCATGAAATTAAGGTAGAAAAGTTTTCTTAATATTAATGAACTAACTAATGATAAAAAAATGAGAACTCAATTTTAAATAAAATCATATAAGATTAGAGGATATATTATTCAAAAAATTGTTTTATTTGAGATAAGTATTTTTATAAAAATAAATTAAGCTAACCACTATAAATTAATGTCATTAATGAAATTTATAGATAATATATTTTATAAAATAAATTAAAATTCATCAAATGGTGGTTACTAAATAATTAATGAGTAAAAATTCATTTTATAATTCAAAAATATATTTTCTTAAAAAATTATTTTTATTGCTTTTTGTGTATACATATCATGACTAATTTCATAAAATTTTAGAAATTATATTTTATAAAGTTAGAATAATTTTTGAAATCATAATTTCAAAATAATCTTCATATAAATTTTATGGATTTTTCTTTAAAGGTTGATTTTTGGATGGATATTGAAAAATACAGGTTTTGAAAAAACTATCATTAATTTACCTTTAATAAATGTAATGTAAATTTTAAATTTATTTTTTGATTTTTGAAAATTAATATAAGATTATTTTTTTTTCAACATAACATAATTAATTCCATAATTACTTTCATTCTTTTGGATTTTGGTATAAATTCAATTTAAGTCTTAAATACACAATTTTTGGAAAAAATGTTTTTATTGTGTTTTGTGTTTTTATATTAAAATGAATGTATACTATATATACATATTTAATCATGAAAAATATATTTCATATTATGAATTAGTATGATCAAATTTAGTAATTATTTCATTTTCATTTTTGGTCATTATGAATAGTAACCCTAGAAAAATTGTATCCACCATGGTTAAAGTATAAAAAAGGTTAAATAAGGTTAAAACTATATGATAGGGTCAAAAAATATTATTTTAATTATTATTATATGAAATTAGTTCAATAATTATAACATTATCTTTATAAATATGAAAATTTCTAGTCGTTTTTCTTTAATAATGGCTACAATATTATTTTAAGTAATGAATAAGTACAAAATGTTACTCTCTTTCTTTTAATATTTAAAATATATTTTCATAAAACAAAAAATTTCTTATGAATGGTTATAAATGGTTATATTTAATCTGAATATATAATTTTTATGATATTTTATTTAATTTTTAGTGATGGTATAATCCCCTTGAACGCTTACGCAACACTGATGCGGTGATAGAGCAAGTACTTGAAAATATAAGTATATTATATTAAAAACATTGAATGTAATATATTTTGGATGAATTTTGGTTTTCTATGAATTAAATGGATAATTATATTTTATAATTTATTTTTAAATGTTTAGATTAAAATTACATTGTTTTCTATATATATTTAAAGTCAATTTTTTTGAATATTCCAGAAAATTAACTTAAATGGTATTTAATGTTTTAAAATAATTTTTAAATAATTATAAAATAATTAAAATAATATCTTAACTAAATTTTATGGGTAATTATAAAGGTTATAATTAATGGACCATTTATGTTACATTTTTAATTTTTAAAATTATATCTAAGACCCTTATAAATTAAAAAAAGTGTTGTTGTAGTTAAGGTTAAAAAGGGTTAATAAGGGGGTTAAACTATAACAAAAGGGTTAAACTGATAGTTATAATTTTATAAATGTAATTGGTTGAATTTATATATACCTTATCCTCATTATCTTAAAATATAATGCACTTTATATCCATTTTACATGAGTTAGGTACTTACTATATATTAATATTTCACGTATTTATAGGACTATCACCCACCTCACTTCTAAAAGGGAACCTACCCTCATCTTTTCCTAAGACTTATTAAAAAACTATATTGGAAAATATCTACACAAATCACTTTATAAGATTTAACCTCATGTCTTTTTGGTTATTTTATCACCTAAATACCAACCTAGATTGATCAAGGTGTAAGATAAAAGATTTTTTCCAATGAAAAGGAGTTAAATAATGTACATAGTGAGTCAGACTTGAGGTAAGGGATTTGTCATCTCAATTTCCTATCATTGAGACTCATTCTACATTCACCACATTTTTTAGTGGTTTTTATATTTCTTTATAGATTTATTTTATCATTAATTTACTAAAATTCAAGTGGTTTAAAATTCCTTTTAAAGTTTACCCTTCAATAATATTTTGATTCAAAAGGCACCAAAGTGGTAATGAATTTTCCTTTAAAATAATATGTTAAAGATTTTATTTCATAATATTTATTCTCCAAATACATGTTCATAAAATGTTTCATGGTTTTTATTAATTATATTTGAAATATTATTATAATTAATTTTCAATTAATTTTTACTTTTTTTACAAATGAAGAAAAGGAATATGTTTAAATGTTTTCCAAATGAACCACTTTTGACTTTTTATAAGAGTGTGAATAAAATGTTCTCTTTTAAAATAAAAATAACTAATGTATTTTATTTCCATCAGGACCATTATTTTCTTTGAATATTTCTTTATAAATTTCAATGGTTATTTTCAAAGAAAGTATTTTCCTCAATATTATATAAATTTTTATTTAAAATGTTACCAAATGAGAAGGATATTTTATCATGTTAAATAAAAGTATTTAATGCTATTTTAAAGGTATTCTCATATATTTCAACAAATTTTATGATTATTATGATTTAATACAGATATAATATAATGATACCATCCACCTTACTTCTTTAAATGGACAATGATCATGTTGTTCTATTTATATACTAGGGAAAGAATTAATATTTTGTATGATAGTTTTTCGATATGAATTTTTATATTGATTATCTATTATTTTTTTGTTCAGTTATTTTATATGATGAATTCATTAGAAATATTAAATTATGGGTGTTACTAGTTATAGATAGTCCCATGATGCATTAGTAGGTCTCATTAGAAAAACTAGAATAGATATTTGGTGTATTACTGTCCAATTATTTATGATGTCTTATGAAGATAACATGATGATTTTTTATGTTGTCTTAGAATAAGGCCTTTATTTATTATTATGATGTCTTAAATTATTACTTAAATCATTATGATATCATTTATTATTATTGATGTGATAATTTTTATTTTTACCCTTGGATATATTTCATATTCTAGTTGTCGATGTTTTTTAAGGGAAATTTTTTTTATTTCAAAATATAAGAAATTGAGCATTGATTTAAAAATAATGTTCAACCTCTCATATGTGTAAAAGGATTTATATCAAGAAAAAGATGTCATGTTTATTTAATTAAACCTCATTAATTACAATTTTTTCTTTTATTCTAGCTTATGAAATTTTATATGAAAAAATTTGGGTTAAATTTAATTTAAATAATAAGTGATATTTTAAAACCAAATTTTATTATTAAAAAAATGAAAATATCTTCACGTGTTTTCATAAATTTCGAATGGATTAACGAGTTCAATTTAATTTTATATCCCTTAATGAGATTTTATTTTCTCATCCCACATTTTAAAATGTTTTTAATAGGGCCTAAGGATGTGTGAGAATTATAAAAGGCTGAATGGTGACATGTCTTGAACAATAAAAAGTATAAATAATGAAAATATGAGTATAATAATAGGAACCTATTTTGTGGTAAATGTTGACGAATTTTTATCGAATAATAAAAACTTCATATAATGTGAAAAATTCCCATTTTATGAGATTTTAATGGGGTTTAATTTGTACTATTTTTCATAATTATTTAAATCTATAGACCTAAAAATATTTTTTAAGATATGAGTGAATCTGTATTTTTTTTGAATTCTTAGTTATGTATGTTAAGATTTGGGTCACTTTAGTTGTTTTAAAATCTAAAAAAGTGAAGGTATTGATTTTAGAATTGAATTTGTGTGTAAAGGTATGGGGTTATATATAAGAAATATAATATTGAGTATGTATTTCATTTAGTTGTCTTGGGTATGATGAAATAGAAATTGGGACACGCATCTTAGACTCGATGAAGATTCAACCTCTATTTTGATTCATGCACCATTTTAAGCATCGATAGATAGGTACACATAAGATTTCACACAATGATACATGATTTATTGTGATTATCATATTATATTTTGGACAAACTAAAGTCTGTATTGACTAAAACATAAAAAATAAATAAATTTATCATTTTTTTAATCTATATATTGGTGAGGATTAAGATAGTATAAAACAACAATTCATTTCTTAGATTGAAATAAAAATGTTTACTTCTATGATAATTACTATCTTTTATTTAAAGTTTTATCTACTAAATATTTCCTTTGTTTTATACTAATATTTTGTCCATTGTTCTTTGTTTTCTATTGAGATTTAATAACCAATAATTTTACTTACTTTTTCCCTTGAAAATTTTTCCGTGCATGAAATTTGTTTTCCCCTACATAATTAACTACTATTGAGCATGTTATAATTTTTCTGATTATTTTTAAAATTTTATGAATTTTGATATCCTGCTAGTGGTCATGTAAAATATTTCATATGTTTTGATGAAATTATAGAATTTTATTTAAATTATTTTTCTCAAATCTAACAATAAATAATTTTTTGTTCACATCAGAGAGAAATATGTGTTATCTGGTATAATTAGTTGTGAGTATCCAATTACCATACTTTAAAAATGAGACTATAATATGATATTGTGATTATAATGTAAAGAAATTGATTTTATCTAAATATTTTTGAAATGATAGTTTACTTTGAAAATGAGATTATTTTTCTTTTAAAATTGTGTTTTTATATCACTCAATGTTGGGAACAATGTGGTATTTACAAATTGGAATTTCAGTTTTGTGAATTCATGAGAAAATGTATTAATTTTATTTGATTTAAAATTATTCGAAAATTTTGAAATGCAATGGTTTATTATTGATTCATTTTGTAAAATTTTTATTTTTATAAATGAGTTGGAATATGGTATTTGAAACAATAAATGGTTTTTTATAAACTACAAGATAAATTTATATTTTTGTTAAATAATACATTAATGGTCAGTCAAATATAGATAGTCTTAATAAAACTCTATAGTAGGGATGATATTATATTATATTTTTATTTGTTAGTGATATTTAGTGGATTATAAAAATTTCATAACATCCATTAAAAATGATATATTATATAGGCTTAGTTCCTAGTTTTGGTTTATGAGTCGCGCATATGAAGTGTGGTGTAAAATTGGGTTGCGTATCAGTGTGATAGATTAGATTCTGAAACATTAGTGATATTTAGTGATTAAATATGATTTGGATATTAAAAAATAAAAACGAGAAGGATTATTTGGGATATTATTTAGGGTTTTCTTTGGGTCATGAATTGGTGATATGATCATGGTTAATTGATTGTGGTCCAGAATTAGGTAGCCTTGGTGACTTATGATAGATTTTGATGTAATGTATCTTAAATTTAATAAATTCTTTAATATATGTGTTAGAGTTTGTATTGGATATGTGGTTATATTTTAGTGGATTAAAGTGTATTTTTTATTTTTATATTATAGGTTTAGAGGATTTATGGGTTTTTGTGGTTGAGATTTAATGGTGGATAAATTTAGGTTAAATGTCTATATGGACTTCTTTTGGATGAGAAGATTATTCATGTGGTATTTTTAATATCCAGTGTCCTTCTTGAATTGATTAATAATTCATTAGGGTATTGAGCACATATGATCAATAATTAAATCTTGATCTCATTTAATATTTTCAGTTCTGATTGAGGGGAAAATTTTTATTTTGGGATTTGGATTTTGAATTATGTGTTTGAGGGTTAAATTTGATGAATATTTTATTGTGGTTTGATGTTTTTTAGAATTTGTGAGACCTTTGGTCAAGATATGAATTTTTTGTAGGATTAAAACCAAGGTTTGGTGCCATAAAGTGGGTACTGGAGTTTTAGTGGACTCCAATTCATGTATAGTAGAGGATCTAGTTCCTCATTGGACTTTAATGAGTGTTTTGGTGGATCTCATTAGATTGATAATGAGGTATAAGTAGTTTTTTTAAATGAAGGGGTGACCATTTTATCTAGAACCATTAAAACAAATAAATGGGGACCCCCAAACATCATTATTTACAACCCATATCCACACCATATTGGGATCCCATAACCTCTCTCATTCAATCACATTTGTTCCTATGATTAAAGGATGATTCATGGATATTTCCTTCATTGATTAATCGTATGATCTTTCCCTATAACCTATTATTCTAATTCCTTCCTTTCAAAACTCATTTCTCCTTAACTGACTAAGGATTTTGAGTCGTGATTTTCTTTAATGAATAGTAAACTCACTTTATAGCCTAGGGATTCCTATCCTCTTAATTATAGGAGGATTATATGTATTGATTTCCCTCTATTCATCAATTTTTTTCCACAAATCAATTGTGGTATGCTTTATTTTGGGGATTTTAATATTATAGGGTTTAATTAGGGAATATTATAAGTTAAATAAACTAGAGATTTTTTATATTTTATTATTAGATGAATTTTAGGAGTTATTTTCCAAAATTTCTTTGGGGATTTATAATTATTTCCTAAAAGTTTTTTTTTGGATATTGGGTCTCACAATCTATAAGATATTAATTATTGATTTTTAGGGATTTTAATATTATTGATGCATCATGAAAGATGATTCATAAATGTTTATGTTATGTTTAGCGATTTGAAACTCACCGAGTGTTTCTCATGATGTTCCTTAATTTTTTTCTATATTTATAAAAAAATAAGTATATTTTGAAGATATAAATGAATATTTTTCAATGATATTTTTATAATATTTGTTATCTTATTTTTCAAGGGGGTTTGTTTGGCCCAAAGTAATATTAAAACATTATCTCTTGATTACATTTTAATCATTATTAACCAAATTTATACTTTGTAGATTCCTTTCCAGATATAATTTTTATTATTAAATATTTCATTATAGGTAAGTTGGGAAACCCATGCATGAGAAATTTCACTAAAACTTATTTTATAAATGTGTTGAACATCTACCTTGATATTAAACATGGGATGATATATAATTATAGGTGTGTATTTAGTCTCAAATAACTTCATGGATTTCATGTGAGTTTAATGACCTTCATTTTATTAAACCTTTTTTATATTCTACTACACAACCAGTGTGTAATTACTTATGTCACAATCATAATTTATATTAAGAACCACTTATTTCTACTTTAACCAAAACAATATACAAGTAAAAAACTACAAATAACATATGGTTAAGAGAGTGTTAAGGTAGTGATATAGGGAATGCGTTTATAAAGTTAGAAGAGTTGATTTAATATTAAAACTATAATGGGATTAATAATTAATTAATCTTGAACATGAAACTACCACTATTTTCATGAGGGTCTAAGGTATGATTGTTTTAGGAAAACCCTATTTTTTAAAATAGGTTCTTTTAGAAAATTATATCTTAATGATATTTTTTTCATTATCTTCTTCCTCTTGAAATGTATTATAGAAATATGTTTTCAGTGGAACTCACCTTATCCAATTTAAAATAATTTTTCTAAAGTAAATTTGTTTATGATATGTTTTTGTTTTAAATCCTTAAATTTGTTGTAGAGCATAAAGTGTAACTTTGAACATATAGTTTTATTTTATATTATTCAAAATTATGTATGAATTGGTAGGCCAAACCTTTCCCATTTTAACTAATGAAATATTATTAATGATCACATTTTAGTACAATGTTTGGTTTATGTACACCTTTTTGAAGTTGTTATAATAAATTACCAACTACCTTAATTTCCGACTACCTATCTTGTTCTAAGAGAAGAGTCTTTCATATAAATATGGTTATATGAGATTGATTCTATATTGTTTAATTTTTTCACTAATATATCTTATTTTTTGATCAATTTGACTGCATATTTATTACAGTATATTCTTTTAATGGTTTTTATTTTTTCCATTCTTGTAATTTATGTCAGTTTCTCATGATTATGTGATCTAACTGTTGGATATATTGATATTAATACATTTTTATTATATCAACCATATTATTTCTTCATTATATGAAAAATATTAAGAAATATAGAAAGTAATGCTCTTTTAAGTATGTATAATTCTTCCCATATAACATGGATATTACTTTAATAATGAGTATGTGTAATATGTACATATCTTATGTTATTATTATTATAAACAATTTGGACACGTACTCGATATCTGTGAATATGTTGACTGGATGGGAAGCATTATAATTACCTAAAAATATATATCTTATTCACTATTTATTGGGATATACTATATGATTTCCCTAACTCATTATACCCATACTCATATTACCTAGGATATTATTAAATATTTCATATACTGGAAAGGAATAATTTCTTTTCTTAGCATGAGTTTCTAAGACTGTGACTTTGTTACACACATCTACTCATACGTGTAGATGTATATGTGTACATGTGTGAGCTATTTACATATATTGAAGTTTCCTCCTTTTAAGGGTAGTCATGGATTATATTTTCAAATCCCAATATGAGGCTCAATGTAGGTAGTAATGGTATAGACCATCCTGAAATAGGGTGTTATCGATTCTAATTATGGTTAGTTTACATATAACTTCACCATTGACTTGATTCTCTACTTTATTATAGACTGATTAAACTATTTTCACTATATATAAAAATATATTGAAATTTCTATACTTATAGATATTATATCTTAAATTTTTTGATAGAACATTGGTAGTTCCCTATAGAGTAGTTATACTCACACCATGAATAACTATTATGGTAGAAAAACAAACTCATTTTTCCTACATTTCAGGTGCTCATAGGTACACCAGTACTTATTTAATCACCATGATTGGTTGGTTTTTTAGGCATGGAAGTATTATTAGTTACCAATTCCGTCTCAAATATATTTATGGTCATCATAGGTTCTTTTCACCCATCACAGAGCCTTCTTGTAGTTTCAGATATCGTTTTCAACATTTGGATTTCACATTCACTAAGGAAATGTTTTTATGAGTTGTAATGTTGGTTACCTGGTCTTTTATGCATTAATTTAGAGAGATATTTTCTTGTTTTACTTCTTATTTAGTAATTTGGGACCTATTTTGTTTCTATTTTATTTTATGGTTGTCTAATTTATATATGGGTTTTATAGAGTTTCTGGTAGAATCTTGTTATGAATTTTGATCCTAAAAATGAGAGTTAGTCAATAATATGACACCTCATTTTTAATTTTTTTGAATATTTCAATTCATAAAAATCGTTTGAAATGTTGTGTTTATTATAAAATTTAAAAAAAATTAGGTTCTTCCCAATAGGTTTATGATCCCAGTTATCTTGCAAGGTGACCATGTAGTGTAACGCCCTGATCCTAGTTACCCAGAGTCGGTGCATTATTACATAACATTGGCATGATCACAAGGGATCAAATCCCGAATGACCAATTAGTTTAGTAGCCTTGGAAGTACTGGATACATTGATAAGTTTTACATTACATCATGAAATAAAAACCTCAAATACATTTTTACCCTTTGAACACACTTATATCCTTAGCCTATCCTTGTGGGTCAGCCATTAAATACTTCTTCACATCCTAGAAAAAATAAAACATATAAAGGGGTTAACTCAGATTCTCAGTAAGGATAACAATATAGCAGAAACTTTCATAAATAAGAATAAATATTTAAGGAAATTTATAATACTAAAACAAAAGCCTTTTAAACTTAAAATTCAGAATAATATGGCAATGATAAAATCAAATAATTCCATTTAATTATTCACATGGATATACTACTAGTCGAATAATCACATGCAATTTTAATATCCAATTTCATAATGATGTAAAGCATAATGCCAGACTTCATAACTACATAGTCAAGGCATTGTGGAAAGAATACAAATAATATTTTGTCAAGGCCCTATGCCAAGACACTAGTTTGTCTCATGATACCTAACAATGCATCATGGAGCTATAGCGGGCTCCACTCGTCACTTACTAAGTGCAATGCATTCCTCATTTGAAAAGGTTTAAACATAACATAAAAATTCATATTAAAAATAGCATACAAAATGTCAATAATTTATCCATAAACCATGAATGGTGTAAAAATAACACATCCACAGTAAAAAATAACACAAAACCATCAATACAATATAGAATATTTGTATCATAATGAATCAACTTCAAACAAGTGTAAAATCCATCAAATGATATTGACATTGATGAAATCAAAACTATTTGAGAGAAATTTCTCTTTATTTTTATCAAAATCATTTAATAGTCACATAATTATAAAAGAAAACATTTATTTTGAAGATATTCTTATAATATTGTAAGGGAAGCTTCCACTATGTTATAATGGAGTAAAATAGCCACACCCACTGTATAAGTTGAAAAAATTCTTACCTTAATTTTTTCAAAAAGGTCATAAAGTTCCTTGTTTGGAAAACGACGAAAAGATTCCTTTCAAAACATATAAGGTCAAATAAGGGTATAAGTGAATTTATCCCATTTTCTAGTAAATAGTAAAAATGTTTTGAAATACATTTTTATGAAAGCATATATGTGGATGATAAAAATGTCCTAGTAGATACTTACGTATTAACAACCTCGGATAAGTAAATAGATTGTAGAATTAACCCTTACCTTGTAATTTTACTTAGTTGATGGTATGTTAAAATCATATATAATATTTAAAAAATGTTATTGAATTATACAGTAACTATATACATAAATATGATACCATATATGATCTTCTAATATTGCTTTGTTAATAATATTTCAGTAGTATCATCGTTTCGGGTGTTAACTGATTCGTTTTACTTTATATACTTGGTTATGTAAGCCGTGTTTATTATAGATATTATGTATTTTATTCATATATATAATTATATTATGTTCATAAATATTATTTTTAATCATAAAATTAAAATTATTCTAGAATGATTACTATGGGGAATCAATCTCATCGCGTTCGTGGAGACAGTAATCCGTACGTACGCATGAGAGACAATATCATTATATTGATGGGGAAATAATATGTAATTGGATGGTATATAATATATATAGAATAATTAACTTGTTATATTTATTATTTATGTCAGTTATATTCATTATTATACCCACCCAAAATAATGAAGTGTTTGAATAACAAACTACACCACAACGTGGAGACGGTAAGCCGTACGTACGCACGTACGGTGACTTTGTAATTTATAGGATGGATAGAATAACCAATACGGTTGTACCATATTTATAATAACATCATAGTATATAGAATATACTGGAGTTATTATTTTATAATGGACACAACAAAGAAAGATGAAGGGGAAGAAGAAAACAACTTGAAAGAAGTGATGAAATATTTACCTCTTCTTCGGGTTCTTCCTTTTGATTAGATCAAAAGGGATCCTTAGGTTGTATTTATGAACAAAAGAAGGCCTCTAGGATTAAGGTAGTAAATTCAAGAGAATATTTTGGTAGGGTTTGGTCAAGAAATATGGCTTTGGAGGTGTGATATTAAGAGAAGGGGAAGTGCCCTTTTATAAGAGAGGTGAGGTTCATTTTAGGAAAATCCTGAAATATTATTTTATAATAAAATAATTTTTAGGTTTATAATGGCTCCAAAATAATTTATTTAAATTATAAGGTGGGGATGGGTCTAAAACCACTCAAAAGATAAGTTTTAGAGAGGTTTAGGTCATCATATTAACCTTATCTTTTAGATTTGACTCTTAGTTAAATAGTTTGACATTTACCATGTGTCTTTGTATTTTTATATTATATGGTAAACAAACATACTATAACCATCCAATAGAACCCCATGTGGTTAATTATTAATATATATTACCTTATCTAAGTCCTTTGGACGAATTTTAGATTTTTAGGAATATTATATCAACTAATGATTTAGTATTTGTTTTAAAAACTCAATTATGTCAATTTTGACACTATTTAGTATTTTATTTTTTTGAAAGTCATAAAAACATTATAACTTTGAAAAAAAATTATTTAACCAACATTATAATGTCATATTAAACTAGAAAATTAGTTTAATTCATCATAAGTTTTAATTTACTTTTATTTGGATATTTATAATATCAATTATTTTAATATTTCATTAATTAGGTAATTACTTCATCAACATTGTGTCATAAATAAATTAAATTATTTAGTGTCTAAAAATTATAAATAAAATACCATTATTTAGGAACTATTTTTATCTTTATAATTAATATTTATAGTCTAATTTATATTGTTTTTAACCCTATATTAAAAATGTCTTAGTTATTAAACATTGAATTTAACTCTTTTAGCTCTTCTTTAAATAAAACAATAATAAATGTCCTAATCTAATACAAGTGGACCAATAGACTCATATTTTATTCCTAGGATTGTTCTTGGTAGAATTAAATGTATCTAATACAATTAGTACATGTGTTATGGTAATTATAATATCATTTTTACCTTTAATTACCCTATTTACTTTTAACCATGGTAAATTAAAGTAAAAAAGTTTCTCTTCACCAAAAATTATTTTCATCTTATTAAACCACATTTTACTTACTGATGATAACCGTATCTCTCATATTTTTGAAATTCAACTCACCAAAGCGGTAAAATTAAGATTTATGTAAATTTGAAAATTCTCTTAGGAGGTGGGTAAAAGACGGTAAAAAGTTCAATAAATGTTTTATATATCTAAACTTATTATAAAATGACTCTAATGAATTACATTGGATGTATATTGGTATTTTTTATATATTTTGACCTAAAACAATTTTAAATAAAATAAATAATTATTTAAATAAAAATCAGTTTTAAAGAATAACTCAGTGTTTTTCACTATTTATCAAATATTGAAAGTTTTCTGAAAAAAAAAAATTCAGCCTAAGCTAATTTCGATATTCCGAATCCAAAAAAGAAGTCCATTTGGAAAGATAAAATTTATAAAATTTGGTATTACTATTCATAACTGCTAGTTTCATTGTTCGTTGTGTGTTAAAACTCCAAGTTGTGTACAACACAAGCTACTGCATTATTCAAAGGGAAACGTACCATGGAAGCTTGGAGTGTTACATTCTCCCCTCCTTAAAATAATTTTGTACTTAAAAATTATAGAATATTACTGCATAAAAAGATCTAGGTTGTTCTTCATCATAAGTTCCTTGGGTTCCCAAGTTCGCTCTTCTATCTTTTGATTTCTCTATAAAAATTTTACCAAACGAGTCGTCGGGATTCTTAGCACTTGTTCTCTGGTATCAAAATTTTTTACAAGCTATTCACAATAAGATAGATCAGGTTCCAGTTCAATTTCCTCATAGGTGAGTACATGCATTGGGTCAGGCATGTATTTTCTCAACAGTGATATGTGGAACACATCATGAACTTTGGAGAGACATGGAGGCATTTCCAAACGATACACTACAACTTCAATTCATTATTGAATTTAGAAAGGTCCGATGTACCTGAGACTCAATTTACCCTTCTTACTGAAATCTATAACACCCTTATATAGATATAACTTCAAAAAATGGTCTCCTACTTGAAATTAAAAATCCTTCCTTTGGTTATCGGGATAGATCTTTTGCCTACTATGGGCTACTTTGATGTGGGTTTTGATAACCTTCACCTTTTCCATCATTTCCTCAACAAGTTCTGGGCCTACAAGTTTTCTTTCACCAACATCATCCCAAAGAGTTGGTGTGCGACATCTCTTTCTATATAATGCTTCATGTGGTGCCGCCTGAATACTTGAATGGAATCTATTGTTATAGAAAATTCTACCAGAGGTAAATATTGATCCCACATACCTTGAAAGTCAAGTGAGAAATATCACAACCTGTCTTCTAAGGTTTGAATAGTTCGTTCTGATTGTCTATCGGTTTGAGGGTGGTAGGCAGTGCTCAAACAAAGTTCAGTATCCAGGACCTTATGAATACTTTTCCAGAATCTTGATGTAAAATGGGGATCACGATTAGAAACAATCAATAGGGGTACACCATGAAGTCTTACAACTTCATTAATATATAGTCTTTCCAGACATTCAGGTGATAAATCTTCTCTTATAGTAAGAAAATTTCTGACTTGGTAAGACGATCAATAATGACCCATATTGAGTCATTCCTTCTAAGAGTCTTTGGTAGCCCCATGAAAAAGTCCATCATAATATTATCCCACTTCCACTCAGGTATGGAAAGAGCTTTCATGACTCTTCCAGGCTATTGCCTTCCATCTTTCACTTGTTGACAAAGCATACATCTTGACATAAAATCAGCAATCTTTTTCTTCATGTTGTCCCACAAAAAATGTTCCTTCAAATCTCTATAAATCTTGGTGATCCCAGGGTGTACAGAGAAATTAGAGCTATGTGCATTATCCAACAATTCCCTATTTAGATCATGTATGTTAGGAACAAAAATTCTCTTCCCCAATTTCAAAATTCCATTTTCATATATGAATTCGCTCAATCTCCCATCATTCACAGCTTTAATCTTCTTTTGAAACTTCTTATCATCAGTTTCAGAACTCTTTATCCTTTTTAGTAAAGATGGTTTGACAACCATTTGAAAAAGTATTGATGTTTCACCTTCCATTGTTATTACCATATCCATATTTTCTAGATTCATTAAAATGGGATCCCTTTCAACTCTCATCTTGTTCAAAACTCCATCATCCTTTCTACTCAAAGCATCTTCCACCTTATTTTCCTTTTCCAGGTGGTAGTGTATAGTGAAATCATAATCCTTGAGTAGTAAAAGCCATCATCTTTGACTCATGTTGAGTTATTTCTATGAGAAAATATACTTCAAACTATTGTGATCAGTATAAATCTCATTTTTTCACCATAGAGATAGTGTCTCTATATTTTTAAAGTAAAGATTACAGCTGCTAACTCAAGATCATGGTAGGGTAGTTTTGATCATGAATTTTTAGCTGTTATGATGCATAAGAAATAACTCTATCATTCTACATAAGGACACAACCAATTCCTTTCTTTGAAGCATCACTATAAATAACAAAACCATCATTCCTTGATGGTAGATTCAAGATAGGAGCATTGAATAATCTTCTCTTCAGTTCTTCAAAAAATTCATCACACTCTTTTGTCCAAAAAAAATTTAACCCCTTTACACGTGATCTTGGTTAATGGGTTTTCCAATCAGGAAATATTCTGGACGAAACATCGATAATATCCTACTAAACTAATAAAACTTCGTACCTCATTTATACTCGTTGGTGTTGACAATTCTTTGATTTCCTTGGCCTTTTAAGAATCAAAAAATATTCCATTATTAGAGAAAATATGACCATGAAAAGAAATCTCCTCAAGAAAGAATTCACACTTTCTAAATTTCCTATATAATTCATTTCTTCTAAGAGTCCTTAGGATAATACATAATTTATTTTTCTGGTCTTCATAGCTTTTTGAGTATACCAAAATATCATCAATAAATAACACTACAAAGTCATCAATATATTACTTGAAAACTCTGTTCATTAACCAAAGTAACATTTTTATTATTTTGAAACACTTGATGAGAAGTGAGAACCCACCTAGAAAAATATATTCATTAGATCCATGAAAACAGAGGCTGCATTAGTCAATCCAAAAGGCATTACTATAAACTCATAATGCTCGTACCTAGTTAGAAATGTTTTTTTTCAGAATGTCTTACTTCTTCACACACAACTAATGATATTCATATCGAAGGTCAATCTTTGAAAAATATTGAGCTCTATGAAGTTAGTGGAATAAATCATAAATGAGAGGTAAGGGATACTTGTTCTTTATTTTTATAGCATTAATATCCCTGTCGTCAATGCAAAACCTCATAGATCCGTCATTATTTTTAACAAAAAGGTCATGAGCTCCCCATGGAGAAACACGAGGGTGAATAAATCCCTTGTTACTCAATTAATCTAGTTGTTTCTTTAGATCCACTAATTCCACAGTGTCCATTCTATAAGTGGTCTTCGATATGGGCCTTGAACTAGAAATTAAATCAATGGAAAACTCAATTTCTTGTTTAGGAGGATTTCCAGGTAAATCCTTTATAAAAACATCATAATATTCTTTCACAATTGGTATATCCTCTATTCGAAAATTCTTTTCCTCACCCATAGTTATTTCATTCTCTTCCTCCCCAATAATTTAATTTAGTAGAGCTATTGAGGGTGGATCTAGATAAGAATCAGGTGTGTGACATTTCCTCTCTAAAGATAAGGTACTCCTTATCGTCATTGAAAATTGTAACCTCCTTCTTCTTACAATAAATTTTCACATCATGGTTCAAAATCTAATCCATTCTGAGGATTATATCAAATTCAATCCGGGGTATGACGATGAGATCAGTAGATAAAGAATATTTATATGCCCTAATGGGAACTGATTCACAAAACTTTGTTTCAATGATACTTCCCTTAGGTGTTTTCACTAACAACTACCTTGTTAAGACATATTGAAAATATCTAATTTTCTTAGCAAACTAGGATGATATGAAACAATGTGATGATCCATAATCAAATAAAGCATTAACTAAATATGAGGAAACCATTAAATTACCTGCCATCATGTCTTTTGGAGCTTCAACCTCAGTACTAGTGATCGCATAATCTTGGAATTTCTCCCTTGGCCTTTTCTGAGGTAAGTTCCCTTGTTTCTCAGGACATTAATTTTCATAATTCCCATTTTCTCTATAACTGTAGCATTCAAAATTGATATCATGTTTCTTCCCCTTGTAATCACAAACATGGTGGCCTTTTTCACAACACTTGTAATAGACTCCCATTCCCTTCAGGCAAGTACCAGGGTGTTTCTTACCACATTTACCATAGGATGGATATTCAACATTTCCCTTCTTACCCTTATTTACATTTCCATAGTGTTAATTAGATCTCTTCTTCTCATTCTTTTCTTTAAAGTCATAAGACTTATAGAATTATTTTTCTGTCTTGATAGCACATGAGAAAATATCTTTGTATGATAAGAAGGATTGTGGGACAAATTATCATTGGAGAAATAGTTTTAACCCATCAAAGAATCGACCAATCTTACTCTTTGGGTTACATATATAATCTAAAACATGCCTTGCTAACCTTGTAAAGTTAACCTCATATTTTGCGACATTCTCATCCTCATTTTTCCTCAGACTCAGAATTTTTTTTCCCATATCTACTCGATGGTCATGAGGAAAGTATTTTTCTATGAAAATTTGTTTAAACTCCCTCCATTACATGTTTGATACTTCTTCATCTTCCTTTGTGTTTTAGATTAATGACCACCATTGATCTGCATCTCCCGTGAGGCGATAAACTCCTATGACAACTTTTTCCCTTTCGCTACTACCCAAAGCATGAAATATTTTCTCTAAAAAAGTTATCCATTTCACAGCTACTAATAGATTTTCAGACCCATTTAATGTTGGTGGTTGTTTCCTTATGAAGCGGTCTAACATTGATCCTCCACGTTTTGGATCAAGGTGCTCCATACGGGTAAGGTTATTATTCATAACCTGAGTGAGTTTTCCCAGTATGATGATAAGCTGATCAGCACCATTTTCATCACTAGCTCCACTATAATTATCTTGAGTAGGAGGGAAATCCCTACATGGATTACGTGAGTTAATATAGTTTCTATTACTTCCACTAGGCGCCATTTCAAAATAATGGAATACAGTAGATTAGTTTATGAATCACAATACATAATTAAAAACTTGTAAAAAAGTTAACATTATTTGAATAGTTTATAGATATAATCAATAATCATAATTTTTTTTGAAGAAGTATCTACTCATAAACCTTCATAATGGTTTTTAAATAAAATGAGAATTATCCTAAGCATATCCCCCAGGATTTTCGTAACCAAGAGTGCAGCAAGGCTCATTGTCGTGCACCAGTTCCTGTTCGAGTCTAGCTCAAAGTGGTGTTTTAGGGTTTTACCCCTAGGTACATCTATGCTAGAGCCATCTCTACCTACTCGTATCTAGACAGGTATGTATTTCTTGGAAAACTCACAAAATCTCTACATTACTAAAATTCCAGGAAGCTCTTATATACTAATCCTCAAAGTCTATATTAGGGAAATGTTCTCTAATCAGAGTTTTTCTAAATCTAGCTTCCAAGGTTTGTACTAAACTTCCTCTGATAACAACTGTAATGCCCCAAACCTAGTTACCTATATTCGGTGCATTATTACATAACATTGGCATGATCACAAGGGATCAACTTCAGAAAGAACGATCAGTTTAGTATCCTTGGAAGTACTAGGTACATTCATACGTTTTACATTAAATCATGAAATAAAAACATCAACAACATTTTTTCCCCTTTGAACACACTTATATCATTAGCTTATCCCTACAGGTCAACCATTAAATACTTCTTCACATCATAGGAAAAATAAAACATAGAAAGGGGTGATCTCATATGCTCTTTAAGGATAACAATATAGAGGAAAATTTCATAAATAAGCATAAACATTTAAGGTAATGTATAAGACTAAAACAAAAGACTTTTAAACTTAAACTTAAGCATAATATGGAAAAGATGAAATCAAAAAATTCCATTTATTTATTCACTTGGATATTATACTAGTCAAATAATCACATGAAATTTCAATATCCAATTTCATAATGATTGAATGAATAATATCAGACTTCATAACCACATAGTCATGGCCTTGTGCAAAGACTAAAAATAATATTTTGTCAAGGCCTTTTGCCAAGACACTAGTTTTTTTCATGAGACCTACTGATGCATCAAAGATCTATAATGGGCTCCACCCGTCACTTACTAAGTCCAATGCATTCCTCATATGAAAAGGTTTAAACATAACATAAATATTCATCATATAAAATGTCAATACTTTATCCATAAACCATGAATGGTGTAAAAATAACACATCCACATTAAAACATATTAAAATACCTTCTATACAATATGAAATATTTCTATCATAATGAATCAACTTCAAACAAGTGTAAAATCCATCAAAAGATGTTGACATAGATGAAATCAACACTATTTGAGAGAAATATCTCTTTATTTTTCTTAAAATAATTTAAAATTCACATAATTATAAAAGAAAACATTTATTTTGAAAATATTCTTATAATATTTTAAGGGAATATTCAACGATGTTATAATGGTGGAAAATAGTTACAACCGCCGTATAAGTTAAAAAAACATTCTTACCTTAATTTTGTCGAAAAGGTCATAAAGTACCTTGTTTGGAAAACAACAGAATGATTCCTTTCAAAACATATAAGGTCAAATAAGGATATAAATGACTTTAACCCATTTTATAGTAAATAGTAAAAATGTTTTGAAATACCTTTTTAGGAAAACACGGATGTGGATGATAAAGAGGTCCCAGTAGATACTTACATATTAACAACCTCAAATAAGTAAAGAGATTGTAGAATTAACCCTTAACTTGTAATTTTCCTTAGTAGATGATATGTTAAACTCATGTATAATAGTTAAAACATTGTTATTAAATTATACTGGAACTATATCCCTAAATATGATAACATATATGATCCTCTAATATTGCTTTTATAATAATATTTCAGTAGTATCATCGTTTCGGGTGTTAACTGATTCATTTTCCTTTATATGATTGGTTATGTAAGACATGTTTGTTATGGATAGTATGTATCTGATTCATATAAACAATTATATTATATTAATAAACATTATTTTTAATCATAAAATGAAAATTATTCTGAAATAATTACGATGGAGAATCAATCTCATCGCGTTCATGGAGACGGTAATCTGTACATACGCACGAGCGACAATATCATTATATTGATGGTGAAATAGTATGTAATTGGATGTTATATCATATATATAGAATAATTAACATGTTAAATTTATTATTTAAATCAGTTATATTTATTATTATACCCATCCAAAATAATGAAGTGTTTTAATAACAAACTACACCACGACGTGGAGACGGTAAGCCGTACGTACACACGTATGGTGACTATGTCATTTATAGGATGGATAGAATAAAGAATATGGTTGTACCATATTTATAATAACATAATAATATATAGAATATACTAGAGTTATTATTTTATAATGGAAAAAACAAAGAAAGAGGAAGTGGAAGAAGAAAAGAACTTGAAATAGGTGATGAAATATTTACCTATTCTTCGATTTCTTCCTTTTGATTTGATAAAAATGGCTCCTTAGATTGGCTTTATGAACAAAGGAAGGCCTCTAGGATGAATATAGGAAAGTTGGGAGGATATTAATAAAGGGTTTGGACGAGACAAATGGCTTTGTAGGTGTGAAATTAATAGAAGGGGAGTGCTCTTTTATAAGAGAGGTGAGGGTCATTTTAAGAAAAGATTGAAATATTATTTTATAATAAAATCCTTTTTGGTTTATAATGGCTCAAAAATGAGTTATTTAGAGGATAAGGTGGGTATTGGCCGAAAAGATCTCAACCAATATGTTTTAGATAGGTTTATGTCATCATATTAACCTTATCTTTTAGATTAAACTCTTAGTTAAATAGTTTGACATTTGCCATATCTCTTTGTATATTTATATTATATGGTTAATAAATATACTATAACAAGGAAATAAACCCCGTGTGGTTCATTATTAATATATATAACCTTATATAAGTCCTTTCAATGAACATTATATTTTTAGGAATATTATATCAATTAATAATTTAGTGTTTGTTTTAAAAACTCAATTGTGTCAATTTTGACACTATTTAGTATTTGATTTTTTTGAACGCCATAAAAACTTTATCACTTCGAATAAAACTTATTTACCTAATTATAACAAGTCATACTAACCTATAAAATTATTGGAATTCATCATAAGTTTCAATTTACATTTTTTGGATATTTATAATATTAATTATTTTTAATATTTCATTAATAGGGTAATTACTACATCATTATTGTGTCATAAATAAATTAAATTATTTAATGTCTAAAAATTATAGATAAAATACGAGTTTTTAGGAAATAGTTTTTTCTTTATAATGAATATTTATAGTCAAATTTATATTGTTTGTAACCTTATATTAAAAATGCTTTAGTTATTAAACTTTCAATTTTACTCCTTTAACTCTTCTTTAAATAAAATATTAATAAATGTCCTAATTTAATCCAAGTGGACAAAAAGGATCATATTTTATTAGTAAGTTTGTTTTTTGTCTAATTAAACTTATACAATAGAATTAGGACATGTGTTAGGGTAATTATAATATCATTTTTACCATTAATTACCCTATTTACTTTTAGTCGTGGTAAATATAAGTAAAATGTTACTATTCACCAAAAATTATTTTCCTCCTATTGAACCAGATTTTAATTATTGATGTCAACAGTGTCTCTATTATTTTTTAAATTCAACTCACAGAAGCAGTAAAATTACGATTTATGGAAATTTGCAAATTCTCTTAGGAGGTGGGTAAAAGACGGTAAAAAGTTCAATAAAATTTTTATATATATAAACTTATTATAAAATGACTCCAATGAATTATATTGAACATATATAGGTATTATGTATCTATTTTGACCTAAAATAAATTTAAATAAAATAAATAATTATTTAAATAAAAAGTCATTTTTAAACAATAATTTAGTGTTTTCACTATTCATACAAAATTGAAAGTTTTTAGAAAAATACCAAAAATTAAACCTAAACTAATTTTGATATTAATAATACAAAAATGAAGTCCATTTTGAAAGATAAAATTTATAAAATTTTAAAAAGTGGATATTACTATCCATAACAACTAGTTTCATTGGTCGTAGTGTGTTAAAACTTCAAGTTGCGTACAAAGTAATCTACTGCATTATTCAAAGGGAAACATACCGTGGAAGCTTGGGATGTTAAATGTAGTGTCATGGTAAATGTGTTTGTTGTTGCATGATCGGTACATAGTCTAAGTTACTATTCACGATAACCTTGAATATCTTAAAAATAACTCAAAACTCATAATTTCATGTCTTAACCTCCCAGATATGTCATAATTAACTAGTGGATCATTAAAATATTATTTTATGATGCTTATTATGTTCACATAAATTAATAAATAATGTTTTAAATGTATTTACATATATTTTTAACAAAATCTAATTATTTAAAATAGGCATGTATATTTTTATTATTAAACATATGTTATTAATAATGAGGTGGAATTAATATTAATATACAATTTTGATCTTAATGTTAGTAATTGGAAATTAAAAATGTTGATTTATTTTTAGGTATTAGACACCATATATGTATATATAAATTTATATTTTTATTATGATGATAATAATATTATTATTATTATGTAAATTCTATTTAATAAAAAAAGAAGGAATCCCTCCATATTTATTCCATTCATAAAACACACCAACAAAGGGAATATGGAATTTCCATATTATACTATATTTGACTCTATGGGAGGTATCCCAAGAAGGATGTTATTATTCCTTATATTCA
Organism: Viscum album; assembly: GCA_963277665.1. Classification (NCBI taxonomy): domain Eukaryota; kingdom Viridiplantae; phylum Streptophyta; class Magnoliopsida; order Santalales; family Viscaceae; genus Viscum; species Viscum album. The sequence continues at coordinate 452,516,468 of OY728141.1, read as the reverse complement.
TTTATTTCATTAAATTCTACCATGTTCACTTCTCTTTCTCATGATCTCCCAAAATCATGGGTTATGAGGTTTTGGTAGTCTCACCAGGGTAAGATAAAACACAAAAAACCCATAATGCTTGGTCCCCTGAGATTAATTGTAACCCTATGTATGTCATCCACACCTGATTATAGACTCTTCTTCCATCTCAGAGCACACCAGTAAATGTTCTCACTTCTAGGTTTTTGAATGATAATATATTTCAAATATTTTTGTGGAATTTTATTTAATTTTTATGACACTTTGGATCTAAAATAAGGGTAATAAATGCTTAATGTTCATTGAAATTTATAAAATTTTACCTAAAATAATATGGTTCTATGTTTATCATTTTATCAATGAACCATAAGTGCATAGTTATTTTCAAAGTGAATTTCTATATACGATATAAGATACATTCTTATTAATTTTGATCAAATTGCATTATACATGTTGATATTAACCTTAGTTTCTAGTTATTTTTTCAAAAGGATGAATTAATATATAAATACTATGTCCTTAACAGATATTTCATATAATGTGATTATTAAAATTATTTAAATAATTTCTAATTAAATTGATACAATTATTTTTGGGTAACATATTATTATATTTTACAATGAATTGTCATGGTTCTTTTATAAAGAATCATCAAAGTTGAAGTGAATTTTTTGTTCATTTGGATATGTTCTTTTCTAGGATTTCCCTTTAATAAAATTTTCTTTTCTTTATGATTAATATATAGTTGTATTACTTGCATCATTAAATGATTTGTTTAGTATAATTAGAAAGAGGGTAAACTCACATATGAATGGTGTTTATCCTATTCTCTTAAATCTTTTATAAAATCATGAGAGGGTACTTTTGGTATATGGGATTGGTCCTAGGATGAGTGGATTTATTCAATGAGGTGACTTTATTTTGGACATGGTACTCCATTAGATACATGATTTGAGACATGGGGTTCCCTTTATTAATATGGACGTGACAATCCATTTTACACTATTGCAAGGGACATGATTCTCCCTTATCATTTTATCATAAATTTATCCCAAGGACATAATTATCCCTTTGGAAATATTTTAAATTCATATTTAAAAAAACATTAGGTTTTCCTATCCAAGTTCCATTTCTTCTTACACTTGATGTATATTTTTATTCTTATTAATAAGGATTTTTTTTATTTATTCGTGGTTTAAAAAAACTTATTTCATTTAATTTATTCTCTATTAGTTTAATTCTATATAAAACCTAATTCATATTACCTATTTTCATAATGTTCTAAATAATATTTTCATTATACATAGTTCAAACTAGAATGACCTAGATTAATTTATAATTTTTTCGTAGAGAACATGGGGGTCCTATTTGAGATGTTTTTATCAGACCCTATATACACCCCTATATATATATATTTTCCACTCTCAAGAGTTATTTTGTATATGTGGATCATATCTTATCAATTCTTAAATTTTTGGAAATTAGCTCATTATAGAGAAAATAATGTGGTGGATTGGGAGGAGTTAATATTTTATAAACATTTATTTGGGTGTCCCCCACCATTTCTATTTTATATTACATCCCTTGTATTAGTCTTTTATATATTATGTATTAGTTTTTATATTCATGTTAATTGTCATTTATTTAGTTGTTTGATGTTTATTTTGATTCTCGTTTTATTTATTTATTCACCATACATTTTATTTTTTGTGAAATCATTCCGAACCTTTATGGTCGATTTCCAAAACACTTATTACCAACTCATATTGATTGTGAATTCAATTTAGGCCATGTTATGGGTTTGATCAGACACTGGTTAGGGGTGACCTAGTTTGATTTATAACAATTCCATAAATGTATATCGATACCCACATTTCTAGTCTCCAACCACTAGGAATCAGGGAACAGTCTAGGGGAAGTAACAGATGTGATTCAGGTATAAAATGAGTTTATAGGTCATGAAAGATAATATATATATATATATATATATACATATAGGTTTTCAGGAGAAATTTGGTGATCAGGTTGGACCATACTAGCTCATAGGGATTTTTATGTTCATGCAGTTACATTCATTAGGTTTTCATTGGGTATTTTATTTTAGGATCCTTTTTTTATTTATGGAATTTACATGAACTATGGAATATGTTTTCTTTTATAATATACCGAGTATATTGGTTATTTTAACTTATTTTAATAGAATTTATTAGTGTAATTACTCTATATATGTGTTTTTATATCCTCAATGTTAGTCCCTAACCAATAGTCTATCAAAGGTAGGCTTTAGGGGTCACTATTTTTTTCACTACTAGACCGAGAAGGGTTTTAGTGGGGGTGGTTCATGACAGGTCATCTAAAAAACCATCTCACTAAAGGGTAATTCTCTAAGTATTCATTAATATTAGTATAAAAAATTTAATAAAAATATAAATAATATACCCTATAACTTCTTCCCCACTGATATAGTCACTATTAAATCCTAGTGACATATGAATTTTGGATCTAATCCAATTCCATGTATATATAATAAAACTTTATACTAAAACCACATACCACATTAACATTTAATAGAATTATATAATATCCACATACCATAAACATAACAACCCAATCCTTAAAAACATATTATTTCACAATTTTAAACATATTTTACAAAAAATACTTGTCAAGGATATATGTTCTAGTTTCTTTGGAGGATAAAACATATAAATACATCAATTTAAAACATAACATCATTATATTTATTTAATATACTAGAGTTCTAATAACAAAAATGTTTCATATTAATAATGTGTAGGATAACATAGAGAAATACATAAGGAAAATGGTGACCTAGAAATTCCATTAAGGGAATAAACATGACAAGGAGTATAACATGGGAGGAATAACATGATATCATAGATAATTTTTATAAACCTAAAATCATGGAATAAATATATGAAAACATTAGTTCATGGAATGAACATGATAATATCATAAGAAAGTGTAATTATATGAATATGAAAACATTATAAACATGAAATCATAAGTATAGTTCAAGGGTCCCCTCCTTGAAAACATAACTTAATTGGTTAGGATAACTAACCACTCCCATAGATGGCCAGGATCACTACCCATGCACCATGATATATCATGAGATGGAAACATAACCCAGTGAATTTTAGGGTTATTTAATTTTAATAAAATGCTTAACATAATTACAATCATACATATTTGTTCCATATTAGGAAAATAAACCACACATAATTCATATACATGGTAAAAATCCATGAGAAAGAACTAGATTTCAAGATCTTGTCTCAAGGCATATCTAAAATCTATAATATAAGGATTACTAGGAGGAGAAATAATTTAAAATGATTTGGAAATTCATATCTAAAAGGTAAAAAATTATTGTTAATTTATTAACATGGTATAAAAAATATGAGAAGGTTCTAATAAGTGAGAATAAAAAATGAGCTTCTTTAGTGTTTCACTTCTAAATAAAAAGGATATTTTTAGAGGTATGGGATAATAATTTTACTTTAAAATTAGAATCTAACCCAAAAGGGTTATGTCAAAATTAATTTTTAACTTTAAATTTTTTTCATGTTTTAAAAATATTTTAAGGGGGTGATGGTTTATGTAAAATAAGAATGTTAAGAATCCCCATAAACCGGGTTTCATTAAAAGTGAGTATTTTAGAGGAAAATCAAAACATTAATGACCATATAAATAGAAGAGATGTTATACTAGGAATATATTTAAGGTGAAAATATAAAAAACATATAAAAATTACATGATCGTTAATTAATATGAATGGGTAAAAATAAAAAAAAATGTAACTGGAAAGTTACAAGGGGGTACAGAAGATCTCTTACCTTTATATATGAATGTATTCTGCATACGTACCTATATTCTGATATAATTAAATTAATTTCAATAAAAACCCTAATAATAGACATATTTATCTATAATTATCTTCATGAGGTCTATTTATTGAAATAATTTTTTCATTTATTAAATATTTGTTACTCTTGTTGATTACATGATGTGGTTTGGTAAATTTTTATGTGATTCTTCTAGCATGTTGACCATGGTTATGTTTATCATAAAAATAAATTAACTAACCATATATTACAAATATTATTATAAATATTATTTTTGTACATTAATTTTTTTTAATTCATCCATGTTAGGTGGTAATGGGAATCAAAATATAAAAACCATCTTATGGAGGTGGTAGTTCGTACGTACACACAGATGATGCTATCATTTTCAAGGAATGGAAAAAAGTATAAAATAAAATATATTGTAATTTCATAATAATTAAAATTTCATAAATATTATATTAACTTAGTAAAAAACCATTTTGAACCATCCAAGAATGGTGGTGACAAAAAAATAAAAGCATCTCTTCATTGAGGTAGTAATCTATATGCACACACTATTGATGATTGTGATTTTTCTTTGTATATGGAAGAGAGTAAATAATTTTTGCAATACTATTATATTAACATATAAACACACTAATTATTATGATATTATTATTATTCTATATTTATGGTTGGATTATAAATTCAGGAATAAGAAATAAATTTTTTACCTATGTTGATACCCTGAACTTTCTATTGAATGTGAATTTAAATTTGAGGGGCATAATATAATTTTTGGTGACTAGGGACACTAGGTAATGTAAATAAATTCACATAGAATAATTTTGAGTAGGTTTTTAAAGATAATTCTAAATAGGAGTGGATTATTTAATGGCTGAAAGTGATCCCACTTTTATAACTGAAGAAGAGGGACTTTTCCATGTAAAAGAATGTTAAGGGGTAAGAATATAATGGAATGAAATTTAGGTGAGTTTTTTTTAAGGATGTATGGTAAAAAATATATTTAATAAATTAAAACCCAAAAAATATTTCTATAATGTTAAATGGTCATGTTAATTTATGAAAATTTGGGCCACCATAGATTAGTCTTTGGAACACTTGTTACTGTCAATTAAATTCAAATCATGTCAATTATTTAATTAATAAAAATATAATATGACCCTTTTTACCAAATTTTAACAATATTAATACTAATTTTGTCTCTATTTACCCTAATAAAATTTATGAATAGTATAAAATTAACTTTTAAATCAAAACATATAATGTGTTGAAAAACTAATTTTTAGAAAAATGTCATTTTAATCGTCAAGTATTCTTAATATTATTTAACATTAATTACCCATTAAATAATTTTTAGATAATTTGTAAATATTTTAATTATAATATTATATTTATAATTTATAATTTATTAATATAATTTGAAAAATATTTTAAAAAAAAATATTAATTCTTGAAAAACAATCATTTTACCAGGGCAACTAATATTTACTCAAGGGAAAATAATCTTTTTTTTTTAAAATTAATTGGCCTCAATTAGATAATTTAGACCCACTTAATTTAAATTTTAAATCTATTTTATTACATTAAATTAATAAAAACTAATATTAAAATACTAATATATAATGTATTCACATGTTTTTTGAGAAAACAATACTTATATTCTAAAAAATCTAATATAGGTTTGTAATTAAAAAATGATATTTTAAAATATAAATTATTATATAAAATAAATATATTTTCTTATGAATTATTTTCAATGTTTTAAGATATGGTTATATCTGAGTAATGTATTAAAAGGCAAAGTATTTTCGAAAATGGTATTTTTCATTATTTAGCTAAAATTCAATAATTATAGAAAAATTATAAAAATAATATTAAACTAATATGAATGTGTTAAATCCAAAAAAATAAGTTAATTTTTTCAAATTCACAAAATAAGGTTTATAAATGTAACAATAATAAAAAATCATAAAAAATCATAAAAATAGTTCTTTATATGAAATCATTTTTTCATATATTAATTTTTTTAAATCCAGTTCAAATAGAAATATTTAAAACATTAAAAATATCTATATTATAAGATAAATAATAATAAATAAAAAATGATTTTATTATTTTATTAGATTTAATAATTTATTTTGATGTTTAAGGAAAATTTTATTTTGTTTATATATATATATATATATTTGTTTATTTATATTTCATGTTTCTTCATACCACTACTTATACTAGCTAATTTTATAGATACCTTATAATGTAAAATACTATATTATTTGTTTATGATGCAGGTAGAGAAAACCATAGATAAATGTATTTATTTGAGAATAAAAACTCAGGCTGTTATGTTCTACCCCTCTTAAATAAATTACATCCTCACAATTTTAATTATTACCCACTAAAGAAGTCAAAAGAGGGTATTATTTAAATATTTATTATTTCAGATTAATCATAAAATATGAAATAATAGTTACTGTCTTTATCTAGCTCAATATATATATCTTTCATCAAATGTTTTTTATAACCTATCATATATTTACTAGATTATACTTTCCTAAAAACCATTTAAGTATCTAACTCATAAAACCCTAGTTAAATTTCATATTCTTCCAAAAATTAATTCTATATTTAATCCTCACATGGTATTAGAACCTATTTTATCAAATCACGCACTAGAATATATATACTATACTCTAAAAAAATTTATAAACATCACCGAAAATATCATGAATTTTCATCAATTCCAAGGATATCGATACTACATAACTTACATTTTTGAAATCACCCAAGGCTTTTTTATCTCACCATCAAACATGTACTAAACCTAAAACCTATTCGTGCCTTTAACATGTGTCCTTCAATAGTTATCTCTAAAAGTAAAACCTTTCCATAAAATCATTTGTCTTGGTTATTGATACAATTTAATATATGATTTAAAACCATTAATTAAATCCATATGAAGTAAAATCCTTAGATGATTCATATAATGCCTAATAACATTAAGAATATACCAAATTTTCATTGATACAAGTCAATTCACTAATTTAAATATCTAAGATCATCATAATTTAATTTTTATTCAAGTATTAACCTCATTAATTTAGGTTAACAAGAAAACTCAGTTTTCCATCATAATATACATATACTAGGATTCACCTATTTATGTATTCTCCCTTATTTAGTTATAATACATAGTGGTTTTTAGGATACATACCTTTCTCATTTTTATTTTTGTGATCAGGTTTTAACCAATTACAAAAAACCATAATGGTTATGATAATATCATAATTAATCAAAGTATATGAATATGAAAGCTCAATCATAAGATGTATTCTCCAATGAAACATTAATTTCATTATATGGTACTTTATTTTAAACTATGTCATACTTGGTTAATCATATATCTCTCTTGGTTCTACCTTGGAAACATTAGGTGGTGTTTTCTCACACTTCTTAACAGAATCCCTTAAGGTAATTAGAAAATAAATCTTTTATAATGGTTAATAAAGAGTATGAAATCAACCAAATAATATCCTCTGGGAGTGTAAAACTAGGCGTGTGGTAAGGTACTAATAACTGTGAACCAGAATGATAGCCAATATATTCTTGAATAACTCGTTTTGGGATTATTACCTCTAGATGCAGTTTTTTTTCATATCCACATTGAATTTTAGTATCCAGACATGGATGAATTCCATGGATAACTAGATAATATCAAATTCACCAAAACTTCATGATCTTAACCTATAAATAGGATTATCCTTAGGGTTCTCACTAATATTTCCCAATTCTAATATTCAGAAATAAAAATACCTTCATTTTATACAAACTATAATGAATCAACACTTAAACTCATATAATTTTATAACTTTTAATATAGTTTACAATAAATAAAAGATGAGGATATATATTCTAGTTTCTTTGGGTGATCCTGAAACTCATCTGTCCTATTAATACTATATAATAAAATATTGGGAAATAAATAAGAAAAAGGCTGATCTATAAACCCTAATAAGATAATAAACATGATAAAGGAGCATAATATGAGAGTCATAACACGATATCATAAAAATAATGATCATAGTCATGGAGTAAAGGAATAACGATTTGATAACATAAGAGCATGAAGTAAAAATGATCATAGAATAAGAACATGGAATCATTGGAATGTGAAAAAAACTTATATATGAAATAATATTCATATTTTAAGGATCCCCACCTCATTAACATAACATAGTTGGCTAGGAAAACAACCCACTCTCATAGTTTTATAGGATTATTACCCACACACCATGATATATCATGAGATGGAAGATTTAACCAATGAATTAGAGGGATATATAATTTTGGGACCACTCATAATATATATATTAAATTTTGGGGGCTAAAATTAAATTATACACAAAAAAAACACACACACAGACTAGAAAGGTAGATCATATCCCCCCCACAAGGGATAACCCAACCATTAATTTATATTTATTCAATACATGGCCTAAAGACCCAATGGGAATAAAGTCCATGATAGGAACCAAATGACCACAAACCATCCTGAAGAAATAATTAATCATAATGACTAAATCATACTACCTACATCATCAGCCCCACATCATTTCCGCTTTACATCCTGCCAACATAATGCCTACGTCACTGCCAGCCTGTGGAAATTTACTCCCACCAGGATTTGAACCCAAGTACGATGTAGGATTATGAGTAGAATTTAACACTCAGTAAAGAACCAAACTTCTTGTGACACCCATAATATGATTAAAATCATATATATGTGTTCCACATAAGGAAAATAAACAATCAATGAGTCACATAAATGGTAAAAACTCATAATAAAGAACCATTTTTCAGGCTTTTGTCTCAAGGTATATATGAAATCTATAACATAAGGACTGTCAAGGGAAGAATGAATTTAAATTTCATTAAAAATTTATATATGGATTTTAAATATGTTTTTTCATGGATTCCCATGGTAGAAAAAACCATGAGAAATTTGGAAGAAGAATAAAAAATGAACCACATTAGTGTGGCTTTTTGAAATAAAAAATGAAATTTTAGAGATACAGGATCATGATTTTTCTCTAAAATAATAATTGAACATAAAGGGTTATAAATAAATTTAATATAAAATTTAAAATTTTTCTATGGTTTTAAAAAAAATTATGGGGGTGGTGGATGATGGGAAATAGGAATTTTAAAAAATATATTTAAATTGCATTTCCTTAAAAGTGGGTGTTTTTAACGAAACATAAAACATGTATAACCCTAGAAATTGAAGGGATATTAAACTAGGTATATATTTAATTGAGATATATATAAAAAATATAATAAGTACATTAGAATAAGTTGTCATAAATGATAAAAAAATAAAAATAAAGTATAACCAGGAAGTTATGAGGGGAATAGAGAAGATCTCTTACCTTAATGTCCAAAAGTGTTCTACACATATACTTAAGTTCTTGTAAAATTAAATTATATTAATTAAAAACATTAAAAATAATCTTATTTATCTATAATTATTTTCTTGGGGTCTATTTATTATCAATAGTTATTTATTTTTAAAGAATTTCCTCTCTTTTTGGTTAATTGGGGCGGTTTGGTCAATATTTATGTGATTTTCTTGATATGTTGACCATAGTTAAGTTTATCATAAAAATAAATTTACAATATAAAAATTATCTATATATTTATAAATATAATTTTTATGTATAAAAACATTTTTAATGTCTTCCATGTTAGGTGATCATGTAAATTTAAATAGAAACATCATCTTATTAAGGCGGTATTCCATACGTACACATGGATGACACTCCTATTTTAATAGAATGGAAAGAAATTATATGATAAACTATCTTGTAATTTTATAATAATTAAAATTTTAAAAATATTATATTGTCTTAGTAAATAACCATTTTGAACCATCCATGAATGGTGGTGATAGAAACTGAGAGTGTCGATTCATAGACGCGGTAATCTCTGTTCATTCACTAATAAAGATTCTTATTTTTATTTGTAGGTGTAAGAGAGTAAATAATGATTGTAACATTATTATAATTACATATCAAGGAGAGTTGAGTTGGGTATGTTTTTAATGAAAATTCAAAATAAGAGTGGAATATTGAAATGGTTAAAGTGATCCCCCTTTTATAAGTGAATAAGAGGGAATTTCTAATTGAAAAGAATTTTATGTACGGGGTAAGGATATAATGATATGAATTTTAAGTGAATTTGGTGAAGTAAGTTTGGTAAGACATATAGGTAATTCATTAAAACCTAAAAAATATTTTTATAAGTTATAATTGTCATGTTACTTAAGGGAAATTAGAGCCACCTTAGATTAATCATTTAAACACTTATTTCTATTAATTAAATATGAATCATGTCACTTATTTTATTTCCAAAAATATAAGGTGAACATTATTACCAAATATTTATAGAATGAATATGAATATAGGATCAATATGACCTAATTATATTTCTAAATAGAAAAAAAAATTAACTTTTAAAACAAAAAATAAACATGTTTAAATTTTTTAAGAAAAATGTTGTTTTTATAATTATGTGTTATTAATCATATTTAACATCGAATAAACATTAAACGGGTTTTAATTCATTTTAATATATTTTTTAAACATTATATTATTATTTTAATTTAATATTAATTCATTTAATTTTGAAAATACATAATACTTAGAAAATTATTATTCGTTGAAAAATAATCATTTTATCAAGGTACCTATTATTTTACCAAGGTAACTTAATCTTTATACCTATAAAGAAAGTTTCCCTTTTCATATAAATTGGACCCACTATTTTTAAATTTTAAATATATTTTATTTGATTCAATTGATAAAGTCTAATTTTAAAAAACTAATGTATATTGTATTTAATCTTTTTTATAAAGTGTTTATTATGTTCGAGAATATAAAATAAAAGTTTTTAATTAAAATATGATATTTTAAAATATATAATGTTTATTAAAAGACATACATTTTTTCATGAAAAATGGTTTCTTAAGTACGATGTTATGGTTATATCTAAGTGATGTATTAAAATACAAGGTAATTTCAAAAACATTAGTCTACACTATTCACCTAAAAATAAATTATTTTAGAAAAATAAAAAAAAATCAACTTCAGATAATGACCATGATAAATTTCAAAATGGTGGTAATTTAATAAAATTCAAATCCTAACGTTTATAAACATAATATTGAAATAAATTCATAAAATATCATTGAAAATGTATTTTTATAAGAAATATTTTTTTTCATATATTAATTTTTTTTAAAACTAGTTCTAATCAAAATAAGTCAAAATTGAAAAATATATATTTTAAAAAATACATTTTATGCCTAAAAATAGATTTTATTAATTTTTTAGTTGTACTAATTGAGTATGATGTTTATAGTGAATTTTATTTTGTTTTGAGATATATATATATATATATATATATATATTAATTTATATATATTTATTATTTCTTATTGCCCCAATATAGGTTGTGGGGAGGTAAGGGTTTGTGGGTTGAGGGGTAGGTCGTGGGGTCAAGTCCTTTGGCCTGTGATTTACTATAATATTCTTCCTTGCATTGTATTCTGCGATTGCAGATGTAATCGACCTAATATTTCATAATTCTTATTACCACTCCTTATACCTGCTAATTTTGTGGATAACTTAAGATGTTCTGTGTTGGTTTGGTTTTTTCATTTAATGTGGAGAAAACAATAAAACATATCATTTTTAAGGAGAAAAACTGGGCCATTACAACAAATTCACCCTAATCATGTCCACCACATCCCCTAACAACTACAATTTTCGTATTAATCTATTTTAGTGAGAAAGAAGAGAATGAGAAAGGATTAGTGAGCCATTTATTTCCTCCAAATCATAGATGTTGTATGTTTTCCCTGTACCTATGAACATCCCATGGGAATCAATGAGGTTACCCAACTCTAGTGGTAGTCTACTAAAAATAAAAAAATATACCATGGTAAATAATAACACATGAATCTATTTCTAGAAACTACATCCTATAAATTAACCTAGATAACAATATATTTCCACCCACAATATCACCACCACATAATAACCATATGCACCTATAATGAAATAATAAATTAATACATAGATTATATTGATTTGTTATAAATTCATCTTATTATTCATCAAATTTCATAATGATTTATCAATTGTTCAACAACCCCTTTACCATATTAAAAAAAATTAAAAATTATTCTATATATTATTTACCACCATAATCAATTCATTTAAACCTTCATCCATTCATTTTAATTTCAACATATACCATTCCTTATTTATCTTCATTAATTTTTTCAGTATACATTCCACATCTACATCAATACTATCCCTTGAAATCACATCCATATAAACCATACAACACCACCGCTTCAAAAAAATCTGTACTAGTTATTATGCATTACAATGTAATATTATACTATAACATGTTGAACATTATAATAGTATGAACTAAATGATTTTATAAATGGTCTCCAATATCATCAATGAATATCTCACTTCTTTGAAATGGTTCGATAAACCAAATCAAGGTTTAATACTTTAAATGTGGTTTGAATAACTTGATGTTTTAAATCACATACTCAAAAAAATCAATTATTTATTTCCATTAAAAGCATAAGTTTTATAAAAAACCGTGTCATAACCTCATAAACGATGATGGGTTTCCTCAATTCCCTTAAACCATTAGAGGAAACTATAGGAATCCATACAAAAACAATGTCACATTCTAAACCATGATGATAAATAATGGAATATTTATTTCTATTTTGGGTGCATATTTCATTAAAATTAAGATCAAAACTAAAAAATGAGAAAAAATATTTTAATCTAAAAATTTTAAAACAATGAAAACCATGAAATTATCCATTCAAATTTTCAACTAAAAATAAATCTTACACACTTTATATAGAACAATGAACACAAACCATAGTGATGGAAATATAAGAAAATTAAATATCTATTTCACATTCACTTAAATAAAATTTAAACAAAATTATCATTGTACTTTAAAATTAAATAATGATGAAAATATTGGAAAATTAACAAATGAACTAAATTATTTCACTTGAAATAAATTAAAAACATATGAAAAAATATAGTCTTTTAAAAATAAAAAAATAGAAAAATATTTTATAACTAAATAAATCACAACATTAATGGAAAGATTATATTATAAAAATAAATTATAGAAAACATAAATAAATATCGAAAAAATTAAGAAATCATAAAAAATAAAAATAAATAAAATAATTCTAAATGAAAAGTAAAAAAAATAAAAAATTTATTTTACAACATAGTTGATTAATAACAAATAAGAAAACTCAATATTTCATTTTAAAAATGAAAAAACTATAAAATTATCATTTAATTTTTAATTAATTTGGAAAAAATAATAAAAAATTTATAATGTTAAAAATTTATTGTAAAATATTAATAAAAAGTGGAGAAAATAAATAAAAACATTTTTTTAATTAAATAGAGTTAAGAGAAATAAATTGAAATAATAAAAAATAAAAAACATCCTAAATTTTATTTATATTAAAACAAATTTAAAATTGAATAAAAATTTATGATGTATATAAAAATGGAAATACCAAAAATTTTATTTTAGTTATGAAGAACATTAAAAAATTCATATAAAAATAAAGCCTATTAAAAAAGGAAAAATTAATAATAAAATATAAATGAAATAAGTAAAATTTTAATTCAAAAAGAAAAAAATCAAAACAATTTTTGTTCTTAAAGTAAAATTTATAAAATCATATTTTTGTTTCAGAAAGTTAAAAAGGTAAATATAAATAAAAAATAAAAAATGTAAAATTATCAAGAAATTTTATATTAGGTTTAAAAAAATAAGTAAATCACAAAAAATTATATTTTCTAAAAGAGATAAAAAATAAAAATAATTATAAAAAAAACTATAAAAAACTATAAATATTATATTAAATTAAAATAAGTTTAAAAAACAGAAAAATTATTATATAAAAAATAAGTCAAAAAAAATTTCCCTATAAATAATTTTAATAAAAAATTAAAATTATATTAATTTAAATACAGATAAATAGATAGTAATGATAAATGTAATAAAAATATGACATTTATAAGGGGAAGAAAAAATAATTTACAAATTTACTTTACCCCTAGAAAAATTAAATGAATCGGGAAAATATAATCCTATTAAATAATTAAAAATAAGAAAAAATGGAATTCAAAATAGAAAATTAATATATATATTGTGAAAAAAATTAATTTTTTTAAAAAATTTAAAAGAGCTAAAAAAGAAAAATGGAAGTCTAGTATTTTTTTGAATGGGTTATGATAAGGCCCATGGGTTATTAAAATTTATTAAAGAGAAATAATACATAGTGGAAAAGAAAGGATTGGGTCATATAAGGAAGTAATTTCCCTCATAATGAAAAGAAAAATACAAGGCCTAATAAGAACGCCTCCCTCCCTAACCGTGATAACTACCCCACCGATGCAGATAATGACCAAGCCTCCACCTCTTAGCTCTCTACCAAGACTCAAAATCATCATCTGAGGACGATTTGGAAATTACACTATAGATATCTATCCATGGTCTAATTTTCCTAGAGAGGTCACAAATTTCCATCTCCAGATTAGACCTAATTTTATCCTCAATATTGATGGATATAAACATCAAAATTTAATGGAATATGTGAATTATAAGATAACCACACTCTAAATTTGTAAATACAACTTCGAATAATAAATTGAACCATTATTTCATTTAATTGATGCGGCCTTGAGGAATCCTTTCACCTTTAATCTCCTCTGATTATTTTTTCTATCTGATTTATTAACCTTTTATTTATCACATTCTTTAAGAGTGGCCTTTCAAAAGTTATCATAGATAGATATGATTGAATCAAATACGTATGAAGGATATAGAGAGTTTTGGTCAATTAAAGAACCTATAAATAGGTCTTTTATATAACCATTTGCCTTTTTGAATGACCATGAGATTATCCCAGAACAAGAATTGGAGTCATCAATATGGCATGTTCAAAGTCACCAGTCTTGGATAGTTCATGCACACCACTATCTTGGACCCTATAATCCTCTATGGTGTTGGTGGAAAATAGAATAAAACTAGTATACTTTTTACTAGGTCACCTTGTTCATTAGAAATAGTAGAAATATTGTTTCCTTTGTAATAGTTTATCTTGGGTAGTGAGACTGACATAATCTGATTAGTAGGTGGGGAAGAGTTAGCTACCAAAAACAAGGTCCTTATACCATCTGAAACAAAAAAAGCTTTCCTAGAATTAAAGTCAAATTATAGGGATCAAAATCTTTGTAAAATACCTCCACTAAGGATTTTTCAATTATCAAATCCTAGTTTATAATGAAATTCCTAGGCTTTGATCACATGGGGTCCCCAGTGTATATTTTTTCATTAACTTTGTGGGCTCTTGAAGTAATTAGTTTCTCTAGAAAATATACTGGTTAATAATATATTATTCAACTTATTCATGAGATGATTACACCTCAAAGGATATAAAATTATATATAACCCCTATAAGAGTGACCAACCCCTCTTCCACCACCTTATCCCATGACTTAGTAGTCTATTTTCCATTAAGATCCACTGCCCGCACTCTGGCAGAGGAAGGCCGACTATAAGTCTCTTAAGTAGCCAGAGCATCAGATCACTCTTTATTATGTGGATACTTCTCAAAGTTTGTAGAACCATATTAAATATGTACATATGTAAATAAAGGATTAGTAAGATAACCCCATAGAATACTCTCAAACAAGTCGATTTTAATCCCATATTTGAAATATATCCAAGAACACAACCAAGCCCCTTCCCCTTCAAAATCACTTGAGTGTTCACTCTTCCATTATGAGGTTGAGCATATCTAGTATAGTCAATTCCACCATGATTAGTATATTTCAAGAACCTACACATTTTAAAGAATGAATTTTCATTATTCCCTTGAGCAGAGAAAAAAATAACATAAAATAGATCTCTTGAAATTTATAATTTCATGTCTTATAACCTTAAAAAGAATGAAAAACTAGGTGTTTTTTCATACTCAAATTTTAGATCAATGAGAAATGGTTAATGTTACCCTATTTAATCATAAGAATAAATAAATAACAAAAATAAATTCCAATTATCAAAGAACAATAAAAACTAAAAACTCAAGAATATTATAAATATGCATATAATTTCATAAAATAAATCAACTTGGTAGACAATACTAGGATTAAAAAAACCTAGTGGACTAAAAAACCTCAAATTCTCACTTCTCAAAAACATCATAATCTAGTTAGGTCAATATTGATCTGCAACACCATCCTATAAATCCATAATAATTGTATAAAGAACTAATGATGAAGAAAAATGTATACTTATATGGAACCTACCAATATATACTTGTGTCAATATGAAATAAGTATACTAATTATTTAGTGAATAAATAATAAAAGTAACACTTATTGAATCCCTATACATTTATAAACCTATACCACTACAGAATGACTCTTGAAATCCATCTAAAATTTATGTATTTTATATTAAAAAATTGTATTTTACTTTCAAGTCAAATATAAAAAAAATATTTTCCCCTAATTCAAAAAATAAACTAATATAATAAATTTAAATTAATGTCAAATAAATTAAAAATAAATTATTCTTTATTTAATTAAAAGAATAAAAATTCAATTAATTTTTATTTTCTATCATGATTTTTTAAATGTAAAAAAGATAGTATTGTTAAAATTAAAAAAAGGTAAATTTAAAAAAAATTATATTACATGAAAATAAATTTTAAAAAACATAAACAATGTTTTATTATAATAAATATATGACTAAAATATAAACTAAAACTATAAAAATTGTCTATAAAATTAAACAATTTTAGGAAAATTTTAAATTTTAAAAACACATTACTAATTCATATTATTCATTAAAAATTAAAACAGCTTTATAAAATAAAAATAATTACTTAAATATTAATTTATAATGGGAAAAAATTATAAAATAAAGAAAAATTATATAATATTAAACAAAATAAATAATATGAATAAATATAATAAAATTTTACATTATCTCTAAAAAAAATAAATATATCAAGGAAATCCATATTTTCATAAAATTAAAATAATTAAATAATAATAATAATAAAGGGAAACAATATAAGCAAATAATAAAATACTATCTAATATATAAATATATTGTAAAATAAATTATCTTTTGAAAATTAATAAATTAAAATTTGATGTTTTTTATACAAATATATTAGATATTGGGGGAATATTTACAATGAAGAACATACACACGTCACACCCACAAGTTGTATGGGAAAGTCATAGACCCCCCAAGGGACTACCCAACCATCAATACCTTTTTATTTATTATATACATATATTGGCCAGTAGACCCCATTATATAGAGTCTCGAAGATTCTCACCATATGGCCCATAGGACCCCATGAGATAGTCCCAAAGACCTAATGAATATCGGCCCAAAGGGCCCATAGAAAATAACTCATAGGCCCACATTAACATCTCAAAGGACCCATACCCTAAATTTTGGGCCAAAGACACCATTGTGGGACACTGTGAGGCCACCACACACCCACAATCCAACAAATACCCCACACACCTGAAGCCCCTACATCAATTGAGCGATGCATTCCAACAAAATATCATGTAATGCTAAGGTTTCATTATCCTTGAGGATATCTTTGTACCCGTTTAGTGTCACCACCCATGTGAAGAGAACACCTATCTATCTGTGGTCATCTAGTACCAGTACTTCACCATTAGAATCTATTCAATGAACTTGTCAGTGACCCATGCCAATAAAATCCACATTGAAACCCCAAAGAAATCACACCTGTCGGTGTACCATACCATTGATGATCACCATGAAATTTTCACCCCACTAACATCTCATATCATCGATAACCACTCAAGATTCCTGCACCAACTACATGCTTTTTTGGACACGCTCACCTATTCCCTAGATCTATTTGAGACCATCATCAAAAACTTCCAAACCTACCTTGTCTACACTCCCCTACACCCTAACCTTTGTTTTCCATTCTCTATTTCTCCCTAGCCTCTTTCGAAGACTACCACTTCCACTCTGGCCACATTTGACTATTCTCATGTGTCTAGAGACTACCACACTCTGATGAATTGGGGGCTAAATATTGTAGTAGCTGGGATCTGAACCCCATCCACCCCAAATGAAGTATTACAGGGATCCTAAACCAATGAGGCATACTCAAACTATTTTTTATTATATATATAAAGTTAAAAATAATGAAAAATATTGTTCTATAAAAAATTGAAAAAACTCTGAAAACTATTTTATCTTCTAATAAATTTACAAAATATAAAAACATATTTCTTAAAAAATATTAATAAAAAATAAATAAAAATAAAAATAAAGACACAATATATATAACATATAAACTTGTATCACTCTATTATAAAAAAATCAGAGCACCACTAGACCTTTAGCATGCCTCCCCATGTGCCTGATGCCTCTGACTAGCAGTAAGGGTCTAAGGGGTAATATTGAGGATTCTATATCCTTTAAAAGACGAATAATAAAAATAAAATAACAACAACATGAGAAACACTAATTAATATTAAATAACATATTAGAGGATATATATATGATAAGAAAAAATATCTACCATATCATGTCAGTTATATAAAAATAAAATGTATCTCTTATAGGTTGATCACATACTTACATGCACAAAAGTAACCAAAATAAACACAAGTCTTACACTAAGGAACAACTCAAATCATCCATATAACCACAACACTCATATCATGTATCACCTTTACTTCTACTTTTATATGAATCTTGATGATGATCCATTGAATATATTTGATCCATGAACTACAAAAACAATATACACTCTGGATAGCCTATAGAGTGCATGAGTATGAACTTAATAGGCCACAAACAATGGTATCCCTAGATAATATCATTACAGAATACTTTTTAAATGTGATTATTTAAATTAATTAGGTGTGGGTTTTTTAGATAACTTGGAGTTCTGATCAATAAATAATTTTTCACTTTTGCACATAAGCCTTAGCCTGGTTGGTAAGGACTCCGTAAGTGCATCCAAGTGACCTGGGATCAAATCTAGGCAGAGGCAGAATTTCCAGATTACTGTAGCGAGAACTGTACATTACTGTAGCACGTACTGTAGCGGGAACTGTAGCAGGCATTGTTTGGCACTGTAGTAGCTGGGAATATGCCCCTGTTTGGGCCTTCGGGCCACCGATTTGGTCCATGAGTCCTGTAAGGCCTTCGAGCTACCCGGGACTTTGGGTCAGTAAGGCCTTTAGGCCACCTCAAGGCCTTCGGGTCACCTTAAGTGCAGATGCAAACCAGACAACCTACAAGGAACAAGCTCTACAAGGAGGATGAGAAAATAGATTTCACCATAGAAGAAGCTAAAACGAATTGCAAGAATGAGAGGGTATGGAACCTGCCATCGGGACAAGCCTGTGCATGCACGAAAATGCCTAGTCGAACACCCATGCGAAGGTGGAGAGCTGATTTCATGATAAAGATGCTGGGGAGGAGCAGTTCCAAGTAGTTAGTCTGGGTTGTATGTAATGTTTGAAGCCTATGGGAAATGAATTTCTCTAAGGACTATGGGCCATGTAATACTTACACCTACGGGCCTTGTTAGGGTTCCACCTCACCCCTTGAAAGGTGGATTATAAAAAATCAATAAAAAATGAAGGCCTTTGGGCCAGTGGAGTGAATAATTTGGCACTTTGGACAACTGGGTAAGAGAACCATGGAGGTATATAATTCCGTGATCTAACTATTGGTTAAATTTTATAGACTAAACAAGTTTCTCCAGCACCCAAGTATTTTTTATTATGTTTATTTGGATATTGGGATATAAATAACAATGGAAAAAGAAATAGATGCTTCCAGGTTTTGGAATTAAACCTGAATGTCAGTTGAGGTTTACATTAGCTCAATTATAATTGATGATGTCTTCTTCTAAACTGATGATGATAGAATTGTGCTATGAATAGTGTATACTAGAATCCATCACCTTTTCATTTAATGAATGATAATTTAAAATGACAAACTAAAATAAAAAACATCTATCATTTTATCTTTCTATATTACTCATGGGCATGAAGAAAATAGTTGTTTCAAAAATAAAAATGTTTTGAAGTATATTTCCAGTAAGGGTCAACAAAATCAAACAATGAATATTCATACTTAGGATCCCCCAAAGGGTATGTAACCTAGTTATAGGTATACTAAAATTTCTATTACTAATAAAGGATAGTAGATCTATGATTTAATCTTGGATGACCAACCAACCCAGCTAGTTGGGTCTCCTTAGTTTTCCATATATATAGATGAAGTGGTTTTCACTAGGGCAACCATTTATCAAAAATCTAATAATATTCAGGGCTTGGATATATCCAAAATGGTTCATTTATCACTTAGGGGGTGTAAATTGAGGTTTTATAGTCATGCAGGGATCTCACTATAGTTTGGATTCCCTATTTTGGATGCAAAACACTTTAGGAGAATGTGTTTGTGTAGGTGGATCATGGATTGGAGAAGAGATACAAATCTATGATGGTGATTGAAAATGTATTGATCTCCCCCAATACTAAGATAAATTCATGGGTAGATTATGATGATTGGAAGACTTAATTTAAATATTCACTTATTTATAAATCTTAGAGGAAGTTGTAAGGGGTACTTTAGAGATTCTATCGGTTAAATGGATATTCTAGTTATATTTGAAAATCAATTGTTACTTGGGAGAAAACTATTAGCCTCAGGTAATCAAAAAGAAAAAAAGGATATTTGGAAATGATGATTTATTAAAGGAAAAACCAAATAAGGGTAATAAATTTAGCAGAGGTGTGATACTGTCTTAGATAAATTTATGTAACATGCCCCATATAATATAGTTTCACCACTAGTTATGATGGAGACCTCTAACTTCTTTAAATTTATTTCCAATAATAGATAGGTGGGTTTGTCTTATCCTACCAATCATGACCAAGATACTGACATGGTTATTAAGACTAGGAAATATGGTAATGCACCCCCATATGATGATCGTTATGAGTGGTGCTATACCCTTTTAATTTCTCAGGTTTTATGAAAGTTGTTTATGAAAATTTCTATAAGGTCATAGTTGAAGAATGTGAGAAAGGAAAAGAGATTAATTTAGAAATAAAAATACCGCTAGAAGATCATGAATGTAAGAGGTCACCTAACGGTATTTGAAGGATATATCAAATTAGTTCAACTTCAAAGTTGGGGTCATTTTTTAAAAATTGGATCATATTTAATTTATCACATTATATTATCTTGATGTTTTGGAAATTTTATCCTAAATATTTTAGATAAAATTAGAATCATCCCCAAGTTTTATATTCATTACCTCACATGGAAGGATGGTCTATGGATTCTGTGAAAATGAAATAATGATAATTCATTCACTTCATCCACAGAGGAAGAACATGAGCCTTAGAATTGGGAAAAGACCCGGAACCAAGGCTAACACCCATTTGTTTGATGGAATTATTATGGTCATGGTGAGGGATGATTCCATTATTCATTTTCTCCACGTTGTTTTAATTTTTATAATGATGGTGGTTCTGCCTTGTCTGACCCCATATTTCCCTTTTTGTTCTGCTTTCATTTTAAATAAATATGATGGTCCCTTGGGTACATACCTTCTCCTTTGAAAAAAAATTGCTTAAAAATAATTTTATATTATATTTAAATAATATAAATATATTATTATATTTATATAATTATAAATATATATAATTTTATTAATAAAATTTTAATTATATATATATATAATTAGAATTATATATATATTTTTACAAATAAATTTATAAATATGTTTCAATTATATAAATATAATTATATAAATGTAATTATAAATTTAAATATAACAAAAATTATATCTAAATACAAAACTGATTATACATATAATATAAAAAAATTTATAATATAAATATAAATATATCTAAAAAATTTCACGTTTTAAATTGTTAATATGTTTCGATTTTGGGTTTAGATTTGGTATTATTAAATCAGTATAAATTATATTCGTGTATTTTATTTGCTAATCGGGTTCGGGTTTAAATATATTTTAGTGAAAAGGATTTATATAATTATATATATATATATATAATTATATAATATTAATGAAAAATATATTTATATAACTACATAAATAATGATAAATAGTAGTTAGGGTTTGGCTTAGTGGTAAGCACCCCTTAATTCTACCTGAAAAATGGGGGGTTCAAAACCCATTGGGCGCAGGGTACTGTAGAAGTGCTGTAGCAGCGGAGACACCATACCAACGATGGGCACTGTAGCGGTGGCAGGGTACTATAGTAGTGGCGGGTATTGTGCGATATTGTAGCAGCACGATTATTGTAGCTGTACAATTCAAAAAATGAGCCTTGGGCCAAAAATGGGCCTACGAGCAATGTAATGGGCCAAATGCCCCCTGGGCCTTCGGGCTATGTAATGGGTCTCCCTCTACCCAATTAAAGTGGTATTTGCTTTACTTTAAAAATAAATGAGGCTTTGACCCCAACATTTAAAAAAATACATATTTATAAATATAATATAAAAATTTTATATAAAAAATATAACTATATTTATGTATAAATATAAATATATATTTATAAATATATGTAGAACTATTTTTATATCATATAATTATAGTTATAATTATAATTATAAAAAAAATATTTTTAAATATATTTATAAATGTGATTAGATTATATTTATATAATTATATAAATATATTTATTTATAAATATACATAATTTTAAAGCTGACTTAAAATATGTTTATAGTATATAAATATAGTTATATAAATATAACTATAAATATGGTTTTATTATAATTATATAATTACACTTATATAAATATTTTTATAGTATGTTTATATATATAACAACTATTTAAATACTATTATATTATATTATATTTTAATAATATTATATCTATATTAATTTATTGAAGTAATATTATATCAATGATAATTTATATTAATATTATATATTCACAATATTTTATATCAATATTAATAATATTATATATTAATAAAATTTAATCAATAAATTAAAATTATAGTTAAGTGATTCTGATTTGAAAAATTATATAGAAATATAGGTTCTAGAATACCATTTAAGTTGTTCAATAATTATATATATATATATATATATATATATATATATATAAAGTGAAACACATGAATAAATCTATATTGATGCCTCCTCGTACAATAACTAGATGTATAAACCTCACACTCACTTCGTGTATAATATGAATATTGTTCTGGCATACCAACTATATGTAATAGTTCCTCCTCATGTGGCGCCTCTTCCCCAATAGATGGAACATACAACTTTAGTGCTAAGGGTGTTGTTTACTTCTCTATTGATGTTGGCAGTTCAATATGTGGTGTGGTAGGTTCCTAAGGGTGTGACAGACTCACTACCATCACTGATATAACTTCTTCAGGTATTGTAACATGAGGATATGGAATTGTATCCTGAATTTTTAGTGGAAAAACATCCAATAACGATGTTACTTTTTTCATATTAGCTATAGTAATATAAAACTCCATTATTTTATTTTCAAATTGATTATTAACCAATGATAGTATGTTCACCCAGTCCTTATCATCAATAACGAGATAAGATATATTCTAAAACTTATCTATAAATTATAGATTCATATATGTGATGGATGTATCACTTATTTTAGAAAATAGATTTAACCTTTGATAAACTTTTCTTTGAATAGATTCCAAAGTTGTACAATCTCCAATAAATACAACTCTTTTTGGTTGCATACGATAACTATAACCATCTTTAGTGCCAATTATCTGACTACCGTAATAAATTTGTGTTGTTAAATTTTTTATCTATAATAAGACATAATTATTAATTATATCTAATTAATGAAACAAAATATGAATTTATAATATTTATACATATCATTTTAAATATGGGTATTATATCTATGTGTTCATAAAGATATTAAAATGTTTAATTTTTAATTTTTTTAGTCATCCCTAAAGAACTAATGTTTCATGATCCTAAATTCTAAAAGTAATTATGGTTCATAAAGAATTTATGAATTATCCAAAGCATATCCCTTGTGAGTTTCAAACAAGGTGTACAGTTATGGATCTTTTTATGCACCAATTGACAATTGAGTTAATACCCAATACACCCCTTTTAGGGGTACTACCCCTAGGTGAATTTGTGTTAGAGTCTACATCTACTTTAAGTATCTATATATGGATTAAATTTTATAGAAACCAAGTTATTTACTTTTCCAAAATTATAGATTTTTTATTTTTAGATTCATACCACATGCATTAATGTTTCATGATTCTAATTTATGTAAGTAATTATGGTTCATAATCATAAAAAGTTTCCAAATCATATCCCTCAGAACTATCATACTATGTGTGCAGTTATGCCTATTTTCATGCACCGAGTGATGATTGAGTTATTACCCGATTCTTTTGTATTAGGGTTACTACCCTTAGGTGAATCTATGCCTGAGATTTCATCCAATAACAGTATTTAAAAAATGATTTTATTTTTTAGAAGCCATATTATTTACTTTACTATAATTTTAGGCTGTTTTTTTATATTTTTACTTATTAGTACAGTTTTTCAATAATATTTCATAGTATTAATAATAAATTAAACATTTATATGATAGAAACTATAACATCCCATATATTTCAATACATAATTTTTAATAAAAAACCTTAATAATAATATAAATATATATTACTAAGAAATATTAATTAAAAATCTAACATAACAATATTCCTAATAATAAAAAAACATTAAACAAATATTTAAATATTTTAACATTACTATTGTATATTTTAATAAATTATTACTAATAATAAACAACAAATTTAATATATCAAGATTCCTAATAGAAACATTATACTTTTAACTACCAAATAAAAAAATTGAATATTCAAAATGAAAATAGATATGTTATTTTAAAATCAATTAAAACTTTAAAGCTTAATAAAATTCCTAATTAAAAACCCCATAATAATAATATAATTCTATATTCTAATGTAATATTAATTCAATGTGCAACATAATAATATGACTAATTATAAAAAACATTTCCCAAATAATTAAAATATGAAAACATTATTATAACATATTACGATACTTTTTTACTAATAATAAATGTTCAATTTAATAAATAATCATCTAATTTATTAATATTATATAAATAAATATGCAACATAATATCATTTATAATAAAGAATACTATTAACTACGAATTATGAGAATAATTAAATATGAAAACTAAGAATAAACATGTGACTTTATAATTAATTAAACCATTATAACATAATAATATTCCAAATAAAAAACATTTCAATATTAACTACAAAATGATATAAAGAAATAAATATGCACATGAGTATTAAATATACTACCAAACAATTAAATAAAAATTATAATAATAAGAAAAGAAACTTAAATATAAAAAGGAATATCACTAAATGTTAAACACCAAAAAACATGGAGGATTAAAGGGAATACTTGAAAAAATTTATAACTACTAAAGAGAATAGAGGATTTTTAAGTGAAAGAGAAGAGGGGATTATCATCCATTTTATAGGGTAGTCTATGGGGAGCAATAAATAAATTTTTACTATCTACAATTGATTTAGGAGAAGAGGAACCATTCATTTGGTGCCCTAATCCCAAATCCACCATAGAGAGTGAAAATTGTTTTTTCTCTTGTATGAAGTCAAGAGTACTATATTATTTTTCTCTCTCTTCCGAAACTAATGATTACTATATCATTTGGCACTCAGAACTCCTAGTTACCAATGAAAATTACACCTAATTAATTAAAAAAAAACAAAAAAAAACATTTTTTAATAATTCATCCTATCAATAAATTTAAATGTTTATAAAAATTTAAATAATAGTAAAAAATCACACCACTCACCCCAATCCACAAGTTATTAACTAGTCAAGAGTGATCTTTTATATACTTCATCTAATTCCAAATTAGAATAAAGAACCTCTAGTCTAATTTATAAATATTCTCTTATCCTTACAACTAATTTTGTGTCACAAGGTATCAAACACTAACCCATAAACCTATAATCATACTAAAGAGACCATTAGGCCCTAAAAATAAATCTAAAAACAATATCATACGTCCCATGTTCATTATAACACTTTACCAACCACCAAATTAATAGTCCGATGAAACCAAAGGTATGGAGACACCCACCATTTACCAAGCCCAACTCCTTGGCCCCAACATATCTCATATATATGATAATAATCACACACTTACCTAGTTATCACAATCACAAATAAGACCTTATAGTTAACTACTATATATCCACATTCTATAACAATAGTCAAAATTATCAACCCTAAGTCAGTTATCTAGGGAAGATACCACCAACAATTAATAGTCAAAACAACCTCACGGGCTATATCATGCATGCACAAGACCCAAATGGGATTATTCCAATGATGAGAATCTATCACCAATAACATACGACCATAAATTGGA
This sequence comes from Viscum album, assembly GCA_963277665.1. Taxonomy (NCBI): domain Eukaryota; kingdom Viridiplantae; phylum Streptophyta; class Magnoliopsida; order Santalales; family Viscaceae; genus Viscum; species Viscum album. The sequence goes on along the minus strand of OY728141.1, from coordinate 452,489,901 downwards.
GATTCTTAATCACCCCACATAGTAGTGGTCTACACTATCCACATCATATCAACATGCCATGTCATCTAATTCCTAGTTACCAACATCACCTACAGTTTCATGGTTTACATTCATTATGCTTATATGTAACTACATCAATCATCACATCCGAATAAACCATATCCTTAATTTGTGCTATAATACACATAAAACCCTCAAACCACACTACCGAGAAATCCAAGACCTACTAGGATACACCTATCATTATTAGAAGAAACTGCCCATGGTATCTCTTAAAGATAATTTATACCACACATGGTTCTATTCCTTAGTCACTCACAATAAACCATCATCTCTCATTTATCACATCATGTGTACCACATGTATAGAACATGAAATAACTAGAGAGTACATTCCTAGTTTAGTAGGCATCAACTCACCAAGGTACTATAGATAATATGGATTTGATTAGAAGAAACCTAATAATCTATAAAACTCCAAGATTTAGGGCACAAATGATAAAATATAAGGAAATAGAGAGAGAAACAAATATTAGAAACCCATTTTAATTTTTTCATATCCATAGCTACTCCCTTTAACGAATGACACCGAAGAAAGACAAAAATAGATGAATATATCTCAAGAGGGAAGGAAAAAGAGAGAGATGGTGGGGAGGAGTGTTAGAGAATACCCATTGCATAATTATCTAAAATTTCTATACCCCATTTAAATTTCTAATTTAACCAGTTAATTTATTGTTATTATTTAATAATAGACATAGCTCAACCCACTCATTTTTAGTGAATTATGGATCAAATATTGTGTATCATCCCTTTCATATCAACCGAAATCAACATTTACATATCATCCCAACTAACCCTTATGTATCATCCAAATATACCCTTATGTATCATACATATTAAATCCTATTCATTTTATGGTTTATCATATATTGGACCCATATGCTATAGAGTAAGCCTTATGTATCACAATGACTCAAATTTAATATTTAAATATCTCAAGATAATCGTTAAATACTATAGTGTTAACACATAAATATCTCAGGGTAACCATTATGTATCATTGAGTTAAGTCTTACATATCTTACTAGATTTGAAAACTTTGTTAGATTATCTAAATGAGTCTCCGAGTGACCCTTATGTATTTACTTAAAAAAATTTATAGGTGAGATATGTACCCTTACATAAGGGTACATAACTATTTTTTTCTCACCTAGTCTATAGAATTTTTAACATTTATAGATTCATCCTATCCTACTCTAAACACCTCCAGACATTAAATTGAAAGAAATTCTTCCAACAATTTAATTATACACTTTAATCTATATCCACCCCAATAATTCACCTCCATCCTTCATCCCATCATTTACATTTTAGTTCTCTTTGGACACGTCATAATTTTTGATATCCCCCAAGCATGGGACAACTCCTAAATGATATTCTATACTTACATTAACACCCCATACACCTCGAAAGGTCCCAAAGATACATGGTTGATTAAATATTTAACATGAATTAGAAATATTGAGTACCAAATCTATCACAACCTCCCCACCATATGATATCTCATACTATAGATATCTCTAGATATACACTAACCAATCCATATCAAAACCTAAACATCCCACTCTTTGTATTCTCAAAATACTAAAATGATTTTGAATACAATCTATCTCTTCCCCATCCACACTAACTACCAAACTCAAATAGGTTTATTACTTTTATGGAACTTTTCACTATAAGAATTACCCACCCATTCACATCACAAAAAAACTATGCAATACAAATATGGTGTAATACCCACTTATCTTCTCAAGACACAGACATTAAAACTATCATACATCATCATACTATATCATACTGATGCCTAGTATCATACCAAATCACACCCAATTCTTATACCTCAACTTGCATTTTTCCATTACATTTATCATTCTTATACACTAGAACCTAGTAGAAAAACATTCTCATGGTGTAATTATGACCATAAATGGCTATTTTACCTAATCCAAATAAGTAATCTCAATAACATACGTCTAAACAAAATCATGACTACCTAATATCTATCCTCACTATATGATGAAACCTTTCATCAGCCACTACCCTAATTATTGGGTATCCCATCCACTACCTTGACCCACACACCCAGATGAACCCTAACTACCATATCTGAGAATATATCTAGGTCTTAACTTCTATTGATGAGTCTATGTTAATAGATGACCCCAAATAGAGTGTTCTAGTAATCTAAGGAAACCTATCTAGATATCCCATCTAGTCACATAACTGTAAATACATCAGTAATCAATCACACTATGATTGATCATTCCTTGTTAGTGAATAATGGGAATACCTTGATGATGATTCATTTCAAGGTGGCATCATCAAACTTCTTCTCTGACTATCCTATTGGGTTACCTCATTTCCCTAGTTTTGGCTACCTTGAAATACACTACCTATCTCTCCTAACACCACTTTCCCACTCAGTATACCCCAATTTTCTAGGCTCATCTTTAATATAAGAGTATGTTTAACAACCTATGAAAATAAGTTCAACCTAAATATATTTACGTTCACCCTAATATAATTTCAAAAACCTTCATCGAATCATGGACCTTTAGAGATCTCATCTCCCACCAATTTCAACACAAACCATAATAAATCTATGAACCGTATGACATATTCTAAGACCAATATCTATAAATTTACCAGGTGCATGAACTCATATGTCATATATTAATTTTATGGATTAGCTCCCCTAAATATCTAGTAAATTATCTAGATAAATATCATTAAAAACTCTTTATGTTTTTAATCCTGCAACATCCCAAAATCCTCTAGTAGGGCCTTCCTACCTTGGAACACATATCTTTCTCTCGTGATTACCTCGACACTCAAGAGACTGATATAATGAAAGCCTCAATGACACTCTATCTCCACCCTCTTGATGATATAATAGATGAAATCTTGGTGGAATATGGAATAGATCCAAATAATATACTCAATACATATTTATAAATCCTTATATCTCAAATATGGAAAGCTTTAATGGGAAGCACAAACCACTATCCCTTACAATTCCTTACCATACCTAAATATTATACCATACATCTTCATAGACCAACATACCCATGTCATGTTTAGGTACTACACATAGAATAAAGATAAAATATCTATATAATTATTTAGAAAAAATTCATCCTCAACTAGGCTTAGTATAATTCAACAAAGAATCTATATGGGAAAACAACATATAGGTTATTGTTGACACATTAAATATCCAAACCCCTTTCCATTACGGAACAAAAATAGTGGTCACATATAAATACATAGATGTCATGTAATCCATACTTGCCTAAAATGATGGAGTCCCACCTCTTTCCACTATGGACCAAGAGTTAAAAAAGGAATCAATAATATCATATAATAATTTATCCAAATCAAATAAATAAATTATGACCATGAAAAAAATCAGTTTCCCTTATAACTTTTACATCGGTCCGTACTTATATTTTCCAGGTACACAACATGGTATCCATACCATGTTTCATTTCTATAAGTGTGGAAAAACAATTCTTAATTATTTAATCCACCATAACCCAAATTAAAAAAAACTAATTGTATTAGTTTACCTCAATCCTCTTTGTTACTACACTGTTAAAACCTTATGTAATACTACTTTGTAACATCCTTACATAGATTAATCTATTGTAATAACATTAGAGAACCATCCGATATTAGGCATACCTTAATGTATTCCAAATGCTTCCAACTAGAAGTGAGGGTCTAAAGGGAGATACCAGAAACACTATACCCTCTAAAGTATTATAATGATAAACACAAAAAAATATTGTAACAATCACTAAATAACATGTAATAACATGCTAGATCATATATATAATAATTATAAAAAACATATAAAATATCATGAAATTCATAGAAAAATAAATTAGGCTACCCATAGGATGATCATACACACACAAACAAATATGAATAGAACAAACTCTATTATGGTACTGTGTAATTTTTTACCCCATTTATAAAACCACAATATTCATATTATGTAGAACCTTCACTTTTATATCCATTAGAATGATATGGTGATTCCTTACCCTTACATGACCCATGAACTATAAATTCAGTATGAATCTTAGAGGGACCATACAAGGTGTGAGTATGAACTCATTAATCCAACACCAATGGTCTCCCAAGTTAATTTCCATATGTATCAAAGTTTATAGAAATTGAAATAATTGAAATGAAAGAATAACACTTATCATACTCCACTCATCCTCGACCAAGTTTGAGTGAGCCTTTACTAACATCATTTAGTGCCAAATTGGAACAATGTATCGACAATATGTCTTATAGAAATTTACACCATCCTTCAAACCAATTCCATTTCATAAGAAATCATAGGTCATACCATAACAAAAAAACCATACCAATTCAAGAACCACACACTAATGAAACATCTTCAAAAATAATAATAAGTTACTTGGTCATCTAATACCTTTTGTTACTTTGTTAATAATATCATGATGAAACTGAAGGCTCACTAGAATCCATAATTTACCAATACCAACTCATTATCCCCAATATATATCATATATATAGAAAGTATCATGCTCTCATATAGTGATATTAATCACTTTAAAGATCTTATGGACAACTATAGTGTATCTATCCTCTATGAAAATGGTCAACACCATCACCCATAAATTTCTTATCCATGAAGGATACTAATAATAACCACTAGTGAAAACCACTTAGGTCCCAATATTATGAGCATATGACCCCAATTAACTCATCCCCATAGCAAGTGTCTATCACCAAGAACCTATGACCACAACTCCAAAAACCACCATCACCACCCATTGAAATGGTCAATAACATCTGTATCACACTCATAAACCACATATCCATATTTCAAGTGATCAAAATCACCCATAGTCACATGGATCACACCTATCATGTTCCCTTGAAACCACATCCCAATAATAATTAACCACATTAAGTGATAGTATTCCCATCAAACCCTCAAGACACACCACAAAAAAATATGAGAACTACTAGGCCAATAATATCATCCCCACATGATCCTACCCCCATGTATCTATTTAAAACAACATAAACCATAAATATTTCCATTACCTCATAACTCACATGGACCTAACCTTTCCAATTTATCACAAGATTTATATCAAACATATAGGACATAAAATATAGAGGCACTACCTACCTGTAGTTTGTAGGACTCCACTCATTACGAAACCCTAGTTAATTTAGAGACGATCAGATGAAATCAGATAATCTAAAAACCCCTGATTTTGGTCACAAAAAATAGAAAACAAGGAAAAAATAATAGAAACTATGACTAGACACCCAAGGTTAGCTATCTATAACTGCAGGTACTCTGTATAATAAACTGCAAGAAAAAATGGACAATAATCGATAAAAATCTCTTAAAAAGGAAGGAAGAATGAGAGGGATGAGTGATAACTCCTACCCACTATAGGGATTGATAAAATTGATAAACCCCCTCTAAAAATATTCTTTATCCAATTAATTAATTATAATATTTTAAAAAACTTGACATAGCCCACCCAACTCGACTTTTGGAAAAGTATCTACCAGCCCTTATACATAAACCAAAATTAAACTTTATATATCATCTCGGTGAATCCTAATGATCCATCTAAATAAACCATTATAAATCATATTATGCATCATATGCATTACTATTTTGTAGAACCTTTAATTTAAATGTATCCATAATGCATAACAGTGACCCAAAGTCAACCCTTATCTATCTTAGGGTAACTTTTACGTATCATGGAGTTAACCTTTTTGAATATTAGGGTATGCCTTATGCATCATAGGGATAACCCATATATATCAATTTAGGTTCTAAAACTTTCCCAAATTCCCAATCTATGGATCGGAATGGCCCTTAAATATTTCACTTCATTATTTTTATGGATGAGTTATATACCCTTATGGATTAACACCTAGCCATTTCAAGTCTACACAACACCAAAAAATTCTATATTCATCCCAACCTTATCCAAATAAATTCAAACATCCAATTGAATATAAATAATTCTAATATTTTAATCATACCCCAGAACCTATAGTTAACCTAATAATTAACTGACAACCTTTATATCGGCCTTCACATAATGGTAAACCTGGGTTATGATGTGATCCTTAATCATCCTCAGGCCTAGGAGAACTCCAAAACCTAATTATCATCCAACATCGACACCCCTAACACCTCAAAAGGGTTTCAAGACACATGATTAATTTGTGATATGACCATAATTACTACTCTTGAATACGTGGTCCATTATAATATTAAAATAAAATTAATAAATAAAAAGAACATAATATTATTTTTAACTATTAGATAATTTTAAAATTTATCTATAAATGTGCTTTCATGTTTAAAAAAATAATTAAAAAATTAAAAAATTAAATTTAAAACGTTACAATAAATAATATTTAAACAAATTGATTAATTGTTTTATTTTATATTCCATAAAATTTAAAAATAGCATTTATATTTATTTATTTTCATTTTATTTGAAAGGAAAAAATTTCAAAAAATATTAATTTTTTATAGGAAAATATTTTTATTATGTTTTAAATTTACTTAAATGTACTCTTTAGAATCTATTTAATTAATATATTTAATTCCAAGAGTTTAAAATGTTTCCTTTTCACTCTTTTTCATTGAATTTTCTTTTATTTTGAAATTAATATAAAACTAAATAAAATTTTATAATTTATTTCATGTTTTCCTTATATTATTTATTTATATTTTTATTTCTTTTATGGATTTTTAATGAAATGATTTTATTCAAAAAATAAATATTTAATTTATAAAGATTCTTAGAAAAATTGAAAATAATTTTTTTTTGGATTTTCCCTATTATAATTATTAATAAAATTATGTTTTTCTGATTTATGATAATTTAATAAATCAAATATTTTATTGAACATTTTAGTTTCATTTAAAGATACACAATAAATTTAAATTTCTCTAAATTGTTTTTAAAAATTATTCTTTTTTAATAAAAATTTTATTGTCTGATTGTTATTTTTATATTATTTATTGTTTTTTAATTTATATATTTTTTTATTTAATAATAAAAATTATTATTCTATTATTAATTTTAATGAAAAAAATTATAAGTTATTTTTTAAAAAAAATAATATAAAAAATATTTTTCTATTTTTTCCATTTATTTAAATAAATTATAAGATATTTTATTTTTTGAATTCTTATTATTGCTATATTTTTCTCTCTTTACCTCAAATAAATAATATTTATTAAAACAATAAATGATAATAAATGCATGTAAAATTACAATGGCTATATATAATGTAGAGTTAGGGCATCACCACATACTACCTTTTTACAAACCAAAGAAGAATAACCAAGAGTAGAGATACCCTTAAGACCCTCTATAGGAACTCATCTTCAAGATAGCGAATCTACCACTATCTTCCCTTATCAAAAAAAATATCGAAATTCTATGTTCTCCTTTATCAAATTTATTATTTTTAAGATAATATATGTATCCTACCAATGGGTAGTAGAGAGTGATTTCATATATTTGATAATAAGAATTGATATTATCCCACATAGGTAAAATAGAATATGATATCTTTAAAAATTAATATCTTTTGAAATACTTACAAAACTTTTTTGGGAAGAGGATTTTTAGTGTTGAGGAAGACGTTGAAGGATATCATGATATATGTAACATCTCGAGCTTGCATGGAGGTGCGTCCTTGTTTAAATTTTGGCAAAAATCCCCTATTTATGGTGAATGGAGTGGTTATTGGATGTATGGGAGGTTTTGGGGGTGTCTTGGAGGTTCAAGACACAAAAAGAAGAAAAAAGAGTCCAAACAGTGTACATCACACAGTTAAAGCATAGTTGGAACAAACCATGTGCCTGGCCCCGGAAACGTAGTATCTTGTGGATCCTTCAAACAGAGGTGATTGCATGGCCACCACATAGTTTTTCAAAATGTTAAACTTAGTTTTCTCTTAGAAAGAGGGAATCACGTGGTTGGTGCAAATTTTTTCAAACCGTGCGCCACATAAAAAGTGACTTTTTACAATTTTTTGCTCCCGATCATATTTATTTATTTCCAATTTTTCAAAAAAATTGGCCCCTTATAGCTACTATGATAAAATATAATCCCTCACTTCTTCCATGGATGGTTCTCTTTTTATTCACGTTCGTTTATAGTGTGTTTGGGTGTGAGTCAAAGATCTAGCTGAGTCCAACACCTCTGTTTACTCTATTTTCTGGATTAGGGCCTGTATAATCTATCATCTTCTTCCAAAGCCCTAAAACCCTCCCTTTTATAGAATATTCTATGTCTTGGAATTAATGGGAGTTTTAGTTTTAACCAAGGGATGTGTATGGGCTAGTCATCATCTTCGAGCAAGAGGTTTGTGGAATTTAAGCTTTTACCCGTAGTCCTGATGTTTTATATATGTATGTGGTTGTTCCAATGTTCTTCCATATTGAATTTTCTATCTATTATTATTAAATGAGTTCTGGGCCTTATATTTAGGGTAAAATCCCTTCACAGACCTCGTTGTTTTTCTTGATGATGTGGGACATAACATAGGCAACCCTTGGTGTACGCCAAACCATTCAAATGGTGAGATAATTGGTGAATATTTAGGTAAGGAGGGTATGAGAGTGAGTGGGGTATAAATTTTGATTGGGTATATGAGTTAGATTAAGTAGTAAATAGAACATATTATATTTTCAAGTTTTTTGAACTGAATAAGGGTCTTTTGAAATGGTCTCAATAGTGCATTTTATATTTTGATCCGGTTATGGGTTCTAAATCAACAATAATTTTTTTGAATGTGAGTAATGTTTTTAAAGGAGGAATCAACTTCAAGTTGAATTAAAAAGGGAATTTATTATGAAATTTTAAATATTTTTTATAGGGGAGGTGCGACCCCCCCAAAATTTATTATGAAAATATTTTATGATTATTTGAATGGTTGAAAATGAAAATAAAAGCCTTGGAAATGATTTATTTTTATTAAGGTAAAACCAATCTTTAAATGGTTGGCCTCAAAATTATTTCAAATGATTATTCAATTTTCTTTATGCCATGAAGTGGTTTAAAAGGTTCTATGAGACCATAGTAATTTAAAATATGTAAGGGCTAGTGAGTTATAAACCATAACAATTATGTTGGCATGTTAACATGATTATGAAATGAACTAAATGAAAAATGTGCTTTGTTGATGATGTAGCATAAGGGGGTGTTTTTCATGATGTGAAAAAGGGTTAAATATATTAAAGTGAATGTGTCAAAAGACTTATGACTTTGTAATTTAAATTCATATATGGGTTAGTGAATATGAATTGAGGAATATTCTAAATGGGATAAGGTGCGAAAAAGAGAAATGGGTTAAATAGGGTATGCCAAGTAAATGGTTAATGTTCCAGTAGTATAAGGATTGATGATGATTCATATGTTGAACACAATGTATATTTTAAAAGTTATGTGTATTTATTTTTGTATGTTTTGTGATATATTTTATGTGGTAAATGGATAAAGAACCACGTGCACATGTCTTAGTAGTAATGTGGTATTGGAATTGAGGATCTACACCCATGGGCCGGGTTAAACTAAGGCTCTAAACCCCAACTCATAATGCATGGGTTAGGGAAGGGGACTGAGTCTCTATACCCCTAATAGTTTCATTTGATGAGACTATTTTGACTGAGGCTCCAAATTAAGTGTATTTTATTCATTGGATAAATGTTATCCTTAGGGAGATATGGAGCTCAACTTACTATCATATTCATTATAATTGATGGTTTAAGACATTTTGTAACTAATGAAAATTCTTAACCCATGGGATAAATAATGAAAGTGATTTGAGTAAATGTAATACCTTGTAATTCCATGTAATATTTTTTAAAAATTAAAGGGGATTATTCAAGTTCAGGATCTGAGACGACACCCAATTTTGAGGCCCGAAGTGGCCGAAAAGTATTTTAGAACTATTTTTAAGGTTCATTAAATAAACGTGCAAGTGGATTTTTTATAACTTTTAAACTAATTCTTAGATAAAAAATATGAGGGAAATGTTGAACACAATGTTTTGGGATTCACCTAGAAAGGGCATAACATTGGCCAGCGCAGGCCAACAATGGAAAGTAGTTTTTTGGATGTAAATAAAATAATTATGTAACGATTATTTTATTTTCATATCCAAATCACTCATAAACGGTAACATGGATTTGAAATCTGAGAGGACAATTGATCTCATTATGGAGTGCTTCTATAAAGTGGATCCTAACCTCGACTGGTGCAGGTAGAGGGTGGAAGTTAGTTTTTGGACGTTTTGGAAGAAAAATAAAACAACATAAAATATTTATTTTATTAGATTTTTTTCTTTATTATACAACGACTCATTAGTGTTGCGGTGCAGCAATGAGGCAACACTGAATTCCATTAACGACCCTCATTAATTAGTTAGTGTAACAGAAATTCTGATTCAAGTTTCGTAAATTAATAGCCTAAAAAGAAATGCAAGATTGTTGGCATAATACTTGAAATCTCTCTAAGGCTTTGGTGGGTAGGGACGGCGAACAAGAGATGCACTTTCTTCCACCCTTCAAATAATTGCTAGTAATAGTGGCTACATATCATGAATGAGGAATAGAGGCAATCAATTATGTTCTTCCACGACCAACAATTCTATCCCAAGTTTGGGTTTTTGCTTTTCTGTGTGAATTTATTTTCCCCGTTCTCTCTTTTTTAAATGATGAATGTAAGTTAACTCATGAACAAGTTAACCTGCAGATCGATCGTTCATTGGGGATGGTTAATGATGTGGGATAAAGGGGATATTTATCTTAGTGATTATTCTACCCTATTTTTGGTTCTTCATGATCCTGCTAACAAGAACACATCCATGTCAATACGAACAAGACCTGGATCATTATTGGGTGTTCATATGTGCAACTCCTTTATATTTTTTATTGCGTTATTCTTGTTATTTGTGGTGAAATTTTTGGGGATGCATCGGCCCACGATGTCAGGCGATAAGGGCTTCATAATCATCGAGAGGTGGCAGTACAAGGCTGCAGAACCCAGCCACGGTGTCCAAACCTTTCCACAACACCCAAGACACAACAGTGGAAGGAACAAGTCAGGCAGCACACTATGGTGGCAGAAGCCGCAGCCAGCTCGGGCCGTGGCAGTGGAGATACATGGTGTCGCGTCTGACCAGTCAAACAGTGGACTGATCTGTGGGTGATGTGGCATGTGGTACACTGACCATGTGTAGGTGGTGGCTGGTTTCAACCAGTGACATGATTAGGTGTGGGACATGGATGCACCACATCTGGGTGGGGTTCAACTAGAACGAGAACGAGCCAGGATTAGGATAGGGTTGGGTCGTTGAGCGGCCCGGTTGGGAAAAGCCGACTTGCCGATGCGGGTCGGGTAGACGGAAATAAATCGGGCCACTGGGAGGCCCAGGATGGAAGAGAAATAGTGCACCAATTTTGATAGGGATGGACGTAAAACCATAATACTGGGCAGCCCACCTGGTCAGAACTGGTCCGACCGAGTCGGACCGGGCCAGAGGAATAGGACTGGGCTGCTAGGCGAACCGGCGGGCTGGACCCACAGCCGAACTGGGTTGGGTCCAGCAAGACCCAATGGGCTTGACCACTAGACCAGGTTGGATAGGGCTGGTTTAGGTTGACTGAAACTAGTCAGGCCATGTAGGACCCCCCAAGTCGGGTTGGTCAGGTCAGTCTGACCAAGTTGGACCGAGTCCAGATGCAACTGTCGCCTGTTTACTAAATTTCCAATATCTATTAGACCAAGCATCCTATTGATGCACTATCTATGTATTTGGGACCCCTAAAATAATTAAAACCTTTGGAAATTATCTAAAATAGATTGTATGATAGTTGAGATATGACTGATGGCTTGATGAGTAGAATCTCTCGAAATCAAGTGCACTGGAGAGCATGAATTCTGTTGTTGGATTTGATACGAAGAATATGATGAGAATAGATCAGTGGTCCAGAAGACGATCATACCTCATTGGTGTAGTAAATGAGAGGAACTTAGTGGTACAGTAGACAATTGAACCTCTGTGGTCCAATAGATGAGTGTACCTTAGTGGTTTAGCAGATGAGCATACCACAATGGTTCCACAAACGAGCGAACTTCAATGGTCCAACAGACAAGCAAAACTTAGTGGTCCAGCATAAGAGTGGAACTCAGTGGTACAATAGATGATCATACCTCAATGGTGCAATATATGAGAGGAACGTAGTGGTCCATCAGACTAGTGGACCTCAGTGGTCCCACAGAAGAGCGCACCTTAGTGGTCCAAGAGATGAGCATATCTCAGTGGTCCAGCAGTTATGTGGAACTGATTGTTCTAGTAGCCGAATAGACCTAAGTAGCTTGTCAGGGATGAGTCCCTCAGTAGTACAAGTTGAATCATCTCTATGACTGATAATATTACTTTATAAACTTAAATTTATACCCGGTGTGAGTTGTCTTTGCTTGTGGTCTTGTTTTTTAATCCTGCTTTGTGGTCTTTCTTGTGTGGTTTGGGGTCCCCTTCACAGGCTTCGTCCACACATGTTGTGTCTCATTTAGGTTTTTTATGCCTCAATGGAGAACTTCGTGGTCTAGGACTAGGTGGTTCTCAATGATATGGGATATACAGGTATACTTCTACAGCTACAGGCATCTATCTTCACCTACTCTTTAGGCAGGGTCTTGAGCAGATGAACTATGGAAGTTATACTTTCCTTTTTATTTTATTATAGCCCATTTGTACTTTCAGTTTTACTGTACTCTCGGTATTGGTCTCAATGGTATTTTTGTTTTAATTTTTGTTTACCTTCTGTAGTTTGAGCTTTGTGCATGTGTACATGTTTAATGGAAAATGCCTTCCCTTGTTGGGATATGCCTATTCGGTGCTAGACTCTAGCCCCTAGAATATGGGATGTTGGATTGGGGTATTCATGACATGTTCCCTAAGGGATGGTTCATGATAGTAAACCTAGTCAGCTAGTGGATCCAATGTAAGTTATAAAATTTTGCTTAGTGAATGGCCATTGTGATTTAAAAGTGTGTGTTACCCCTATTCTATTTATTATTCTCCTGATGAATCTAGAGATAGTTAGTTGGTTGGTTAACACTAATGTAATTGATGAATCAAATGGTAAATTGGTAATTGTTAATTGTGATACCTAATTCCATGGTAAGAGTTAGTTAAATGAATAATGTTTAAACTGAGAAACATGTTCCTTTCTTTCCATGTTTATTTCTTGCACTTGTTTTTCCTACATACACTATTGTACAAATTTGTAATTACTTTATATATTATTGGTGGTGTCCTACTAATTTGTACTCACACCCTTATTAGGCTTCCATAAGACTTGGGTACCTGATTAGATTCTCCTAGTTTTCTAATAAAGAATCGGGTTAAGGACCTGGTGTTTGGGTGTTAATAGGATAACGTGTTGGAGCATGGAAGATCAGGACCTGGTTGGGACTCGGGTCATGTTCAGGGCCTTTTAGTGGTTTTGATTTTGGTTTTTTATTTTATTACTTCCTGACTCATAATATATTCATCATGTTGCTATAACATATTCCACTTGGTTACCTGTTGGCATTTCCCCAGGTTGTCTCTTTTATTTTTTAACTAGTTACTATATATGTTGATATAATTTCAGTCATGTATTTACTATGATAATGGATATATTCTACAAAAAAATTATCCATAGACCTGTGCTTTTATTCAACAGCCTCTAGAATATGAGCAGGTGTGTCTGAGGTCATTTAACGACCCGACTCAGGTCACTGAATAGTGGCCATAGGATTAGGGATGTTAGAAAGTATTATTAGAGTGGGTGTCTTTTGTCTTACTTTTTATGGAATGGTAGACATGAGACTGGGATCTTCTCCAGGCCTAGTAATGATCTCATTCCTGGGTGTCTATATCCCTACATGTGAGAGAGAAACCAAGTCTCCAAGGGTGGGTATTGATGTTTGGTTTGTTATTTTATGGTTCTTTTTATTTCAACCCCGAGTGGTGAACTTGAATGGGATTTTATTGATTTATGAGGTTTATCTCTTGGAATAGTATGACAAGAGAGTGTGTATGAGTTCATATATCATTCTAGGAACACAGGTTTGGTAGGTTATTCGTATGTTTCATGTGACTGATAGTACATTGGTATTCATATGTTGGTAGCATACCTTTTCTTCTTGTAAAATTTTTCTATTGGTTTTCCATTGAAATTTTTTATAAAGAAAATTTTCTGAAATGTGAATTTAAATAAAGATTTTTATTTTTAAATTTTGGGTAAATAAAAAGTTTTTTGAAAATGTAAATCCTTGGGGTTTTTAAATGTGAAATGTTTTTTTTAAATTGGTAAATTTGAATTAAGAATATAGATGAAACATGTTTGAACTGGTAGGGATCTTTGGAATGAATATCCCTTGTGTTGTGATCGGATCCTATGAATGGGTGGTTAGGGTAGTAAGAGTTCCCTAGTTTGAGACCTTAGTTTTGGGTTGTGGGACTTGTTGGGTTTTTTTATTGTAATAAATACATGGTTATTGTTCCCTTGATATGGTTGTGACCTTGGGTTCTGAGTTGTTATCTGGTAATGTGAGTGTGGTGAACCCTGTGGATTTTGATCGTGATTTTTTTGGACCCTACAGTGGGTTTTTGGACTATAGAACTGATGTATTTGTATGGATATCCTTGGTGTGGACTCCAGAGTAAACAATAGCTTGGGTGTGTTAGACACAATATGTTTTGGAGTGGGGCGAGGATTTCCTCTTAGAAAAACAAGTGGGTTGAGCATTAAAGAGTATGGATTAGACATAGACCAAGTGAAATTTCTTAACATGAAACTAGTTTCGTGAGATGGTATTATTAAATCTTTGATGAAAACCTATGAAAGAGGTTTACTAGGTTTTCATGTGATTTTGGGTGCGTTTGGACCAGGTAGATGTTTTCGATTCTAGAGAGTGGCCTACTGAGAGTGTTTCCTAGTCTTTTTTATCCTAAAGGGCTAAGTTATAAGGTTAATGGTTTTGGAAATGCAACCCAAGTTGTGGTTATGATTTGGATGTTTTGGAAATTTGAGGGTAAACTCAAGGGAGGTTTTCCTAGTGTTGAAGGTGCCTTAAGATGCAAAGCATGAGTGGTTGATTTAGAGGAGGAATTGATGCATGGATGGTGCTATCTAGTGTGGTAAAAGTGTATATTTATGCCTATGTTTCTTTCTCATATGGTATCTGAGTGCCTATGTATGGTTTTAAGGTTGGTCTCAGGAAGAGGCAAGGTCGTTGGGAGCCTTTCCCTATTGGTTTGATTGTGTTTGATGTGGAAATCGATATTGGTTTGGGGTGAACAAGGAATGGGTGACCAAAGCATGGTTGAATAGTTTTGGTATATAACTGACACATTGGGTGATGGTGGTCACTTAGTTGAGAATTCTTCCATGAATCATTGTTTTTTCAGTTGAAAATGATGAGAATGATTTGAGTCCAACGAGGCCCACAGACCAAGAGGCATGGCTAGTTGACTGAGCGGGTGTTGGGCCTAGATCTGGTGGTGTAAAACTTGTGTGGTCTAGAGTCGGTTTTAGTGTGTGGTTGCCAAAAAATGTGAGACCTTGTGGTCTTGAGGAGTTCCTGATGTGGGCACATGATGGAAGTGAATTATGTCATTGGGATGGATGAACAAGTGTATCATGGTAAATTTCTATCACATATCTTCATGATCACAGTGGGAATCATGCGTTATGCATGAGGTAGTTGGGTTTTGGATCAATGTGGTGGTTGATTACCTTTCGTGTAGATCACTAGGGTCATGCTGGAACACCTTGAGTGAGGTAAGGGTAGTGGTTCTAAAGGTAATGTTGGGTCATGACCGCTTAATAGAGGTTCATGGAGTGGTAGTGAGTTTTGGTTGGAAACCCCTTTTGAGTTTTGGTGTTTGATTATAGATGAAATGATGGTGGGTAGAGAAGATTGAGACTTGTGGTAGGTTAAGGTTCTCCCATAGTGGAGGGTGGCATCAGTGAAGGATAGTTTTAGTGGTGTTCATCGATGAATTCTTAGTGTATTTTCGACTAGTGATGATCATTTCCAATATCTTGACATCATCTTGGGTGTGCTGAGAAGGCTCTAGATTTACACCAAGAAATTTGAATGTTTTGGTCGGATGTGGGACACCATAGAGGTTATGATCTTGGAGAGACACATTTGTATTTTTGTGGTGGCAAGAACACAATTGTCCAGTTATGAGAGAGGTCCTCGAGATGGGTAAAATGATGAGGAATACCATGGGTGTCGTTCTAAAAATATGACAACGGTTAGTGGTTGATGTTGGTTTTTTTGTTATAGGAAAATCATGAAACCCATGAATCTGTTTTCAGGCTTAGCATATTAATGAAGCGTGAGACATATAGGTTGTAATTTCTTGAGGAAAGTCGTGATAATTATACCCCAAAGTTGTGGAGTGATATGTCAGTCATGGATAAATAGAGCAGACCATGGATTGGATATGGTGGCATCAATATGCCAATGAGAATATTGTTAGGGCATGTTTGGAATCCTTGGGGAAGACCAGGTGGGACTCAGATGTCATGGTAGATCAAGATGATTTATTTCATCAAAATGAGGCTATCCATAGAGGTGATCTAAGTGTTTACATAAAAGATATGTTGGGGGTTGTTGTATAACCCACAATGGTTCGGGAAGCATCAGATTATATGATGGTGAAGTTTTACTGGAGGTTGGAAATAGAATTCGGTAGGTGATTTAAGGTAATGGAGGTTTTCCTTATGTGAGAAGGCATCTTGTCTAGGTATAGAGGGGACACACCAACAATGTAAGTTGAGAACCAATGGAGTGAGTTTCTCGGGATGGCTTTACTTAGTTGAGTAAAAAGGGAATGGATGTGGTGGGTTGTAAGCCACCTTCAGTTAGTAATGGTATGTTAAGTGCACTTTATTAATAGGTATGAGTTTTGAGGAAGAAGGAATAGATCAGATCGGCCCGTAAGGGGCACTCCTCAGCTAGATTTTCCCTTTCACTGCCTCCATCTTTCGACTTGGGTCAGTCTAGATCCCCTCCTCGGTGCTTGCTCGGTGAGATCGTGGCGGTGGTTTATCCTTATATGTTGGCATTGTGTGACCCTGTGGACTCATCCATTTTGGCATCTCATCATTACTGGCCTCTTCCTACCTCATTCCACCTATGCTGGATGTGGATACCAATGGTGGTGCGATGATGGTCTAGCAGTTGAGATCTAGCTTCTGCATCTGAGGATGGAGATCTCATCTCCTGTGTATGTGTCAGGTGGTCCTCTATGTTCATTGCGAGTATGGATGGCAGTGATGGGTTTTTTATTATGATCTGCGATAGGATCCGATGAGCTTGGCATTCGGGTGGCTGGATATTTGGTGATTGTTTCTTGATCTCTATTTCTTGCCTTCACATTTTTATTTTGGATACTAGTTTTTTGATTATGTAGTTCTTGTTGTGTTTTTGATGAATACACTTTTGGTTTCAAGTGAATCTGTGTTTTTTTATTTGGATATGATTCTAGTTTTCATGGAATGTGTCTTAGTGAAGGATGTGTGGTTGCTGTTGGTGGGTTTTTCTTTAGTTTCCCAATGCAATTGGGATTTCAAGTGTCGTCAAATGTGAGGGTTTCTACTGTTCATAT
Source organism: Viscum album (assembly GCA_963277665.1). NCBI lineage: Eukaryota > Viridiplantae > Streptophyta > Magnoliopsida > Santalales > Viscaceae > Viscum > Viscum album. Next base: position 452,472,115 of record OY728141.1, on the reverse strand, counting down.
TCTGGATGATTTTTCTAGTTTGGTTATGTTATGTTTGAGATTTATTTTTGGTTGTCTATGTTGTTGGTTCAAGGTGACTCTGGAGATTCTACTTTGGATGTTATCCTGATATACATGAGATGGTTTCAGATGAACATGTTGTGTGAATTTGCTGTGAATTTTGGGTGTGTAAATCTCTAATATTCATTTTTAAAGTTTTTTAGTGGGTTCTGGATTGATGTTTTCATTTTATTCTTGATCTTTGAGTGTCTTTTCAACCATCATACTACATGGGTCTACTTCAGATTAGGTCTAGAGCAAGTTGATTTCACCTTAGCATTCCATTTTGATTTGGATGTTTGAGAGGGTATGGCTTTGTCATCAGTACCAGGCCCATGTATTCTTTCACAGGACAGCTATCCAAGCGATCATGCTATAGTGAAGGCTTTTCATCATGATTTAATTGCTGATTAGGGGCATATTATATAGACTTGATCTAGTTTTTCCTCTTTCATGTGTTGATATGGTTATAATGTTTGGATTATATGGTTTCTCACTTTTTCCTCAAATGTGTTTTGATAATAAAAAGATTAATTTTCAGTAAGTTTGGGCGAAGAACCAAGTTGTTTTTAGTTGTGATTTTGATGTTGTAAGTGTGACCATTTTGGGTATTTTTGACAGAAAGGATGAATTCCATAGTTAGGTGGAGTTTCCATGGATTTTGGGCATGGTGGGTTGGGAAATGATTTGGGAAAGTTGTGAAGGTTTATTTAAGGTTATGTTAGTCACCGTTCTAATGACGGGAGTGGTCAACCACAGAAAATAGTGGTGGGTAGATAAAGTGTATGGTGGGATAAGATGAGAGTTGTGTTGGTGTTTTAGTATTAGTAATAATATTCATCTTGGGTTTGACCGGTTAAGTAATTTGAGATAAGGGTTATGATTGGGTTATACTTTTTAGACATTTAAAAATGGACTGAGGTCATTGGGCCTCAAGTTTTGGATCGGGGTAGTTGTTGGAATCTAGATTTTCCCTCAAGTGATGTTGGGATTGAGTTGACATTAGAGCTTTGAATAATGGGGTCATATGCCTCCAAATTATTTGGGCCCTGAATTTTTGAGATGATCCAAAAGATGGAATTCTGGTTCGCTCTCCCAGGGTAATGTAGTACCTTGTCTATATTCTTTTGTGTGGTGGTCTAGTGATGTTACCCAGACCGTCCACTTGTGTTGGATGTTGGTAATGATGAGGTTTAAGTAGTTTCATCTATGAGGAGCATCAACTCATAGATGTGGAGTACGAAAGGGGATGTTTCTTTAGGGCAAGACTATTTCTTCAGTCCGAGTGTGGTGACAGCATGTCCATTTCCAAGAGAAATCTTCAGACATGAAAGTTGATAGGTGCCCCATGACCCAATATTTGGTCTTTGAGGCTCGGTAAAGTTTGGATGTGTGGCTCAAGGATGATTAATTATAAGGTGGGGAGGTTGTAATATCTTGAACTTTCATGGATGTATGTCCTTGTGTAAATTTGGATAAACTCCCTATTTCGTTGTGGATGGAGTGGTTCTTGGTTTTATGAGTGGTTTTGGGGGTGTATCATAGGTGCGGGACATGAAAAAAAGAGAAAAGAGGCTAAACAGTCTACAACACATAGTTGGCATATGGTTTGAGCAAACCATTCACATGGACCATGAAAGCATGTGGCTTGGGGACCCTTCAAACAGTGTAAAGTGCACTTCCACTACATGGGTTTTCAAATAATACAGGTATCAAGTCAAATCGTGCAGCTTGGTTTTCCTCATGGACACATGAAACCACACGATTGGCGTACATTTTTTTAAACCATGTAGCCAAATATTGTGCCACTTAAAAAGTATATTTTTACCATTTTACCTCTCTATATTATTTCTTTATTCCATGATATTTCAACTCAATTGACCCCCCCTACAACTAGGGTGACAAGACCACACCCCCTCTTCCTTTATGGATGATTGTCCTTAAATTATTGGTTTTTTAGAGTGCGTATGGGTGAGAATAGAAGATATGGGTGAGTCTAACACTCTTTTCAGCTATATTTTTTGGATTAGGTCTTGTATAATCAATCATATTCTTATGAAGCCCAAAAACCATAATTTTTTCTAGAAGATTATTAGTCGGGGATTTAATGGGTGTATGAGTTGGAATCAATGGATGTGTTTAGGATAGTAATCATCTTCGAGCATGAGGTAGGTGGTCATTAATATTTTACCCATAGTATTGTTATTTTATATGTGTATGTGGTTGTGTAAATGTGATGCCTTTTTCATTTCGTTTATTTGATTATGGAAAGTTTTTTCACCTTATATTGAGGTGAAAACCCTTTCAAAGACCCTTTGGGTTTGTTGATGATGTGAGACCAAACATTGGGCTACCCTTGGAGTATATCATACCATTGAAAAGGTGAGACAATTGGTGAACATTGAGATAAGGGAAATATGAGAGTGAGTGCGTTATCAATTGTTATTGGGTATGTGAGTTAGGTTAAGTAGTAAATTTAATTAATTATATATTAGATTTTTGCGAAATGCATAAGGGGATTTTGAAATGATATAAATAGTGCATTTTGAATTTTTATCTAGTTATAGTCTCTAACTCACAAATACAATGATTTGAATATGAGTAATGTTTTTAAAGGTGGTGAAAACCTCGAGTTGAATTAAAAATGTGTTTCCTATGAAATTTAAAATGAACATTATAGTGGATTTGCGAACCCCCACCTCCTGTGAAAATGTTTTCTGATTATTTAAATTGTCGGAAATGAAAATAAAATTGTCGACGCATGATTTAGTTTTATAAAGGGAAAACTATGTTTAAAAGAGTGGATTAAAAATGTTTTCCAGAGTATTCAAATTGTTTTTTGTTCCGTGAAGTGGTTTAAAAGGTCCAATGATACTATTGGACCCACCTATTTTGATAATCCCAAAGCATGTTTCATTTATATAGAGTATCTTGTTTCTCTTACTGGATAATCTTTTATGTGAAAATTTTTTCTATATCAAGGTAACATCTATGTACTTTTAATCCCACTACTCTCTTGTTTAAGCTCACCAATGAAAAGGTCACCGATGAAAAGGTCACTGATGCAAAGGTCACTGATGCAAAGGTCACTGATGCAAAGGTCACTGATGTAAGGTCACCAATGCAAAGATCACCGATGAAAAGGTCACCTATGCAAGGTCACCGATGATAAGGTCACCAATGAAAGGTCGCCGATGCAATGGTCACCGATGCAAAGGTCATCGATGCAAGGTCACTGATGTAAGGTCACTAATGAAAGGTCATCGATGCAAGGCAACAGATGCAAGGATATTTTTGGGAATGTTACCGCTGAGGGCTACCATTGGAAAGGTTACCAATGAAGGTTGTTGGTGTGAACTTACTATTGAAGCCTACTATTGTGAAGGCTACCATTACCATTCTACCAATGGTTACCCTTCCGTACTTTTTTAAATTCTTATGATTATTATAACGGTCATATTTGATCAATTAAATGATTTTGACATTAATTAATGATGATTATAGACATATCAGGAGACCATATCTAGATAGTACGAGGTACAAGAAAGATTGCAAGTGATGTACTTATTCCTATTTACGAACCTCAAATATATAAAATAGAAGACCTAAGAAGAAGAGAGATGATATGTATGAGTTCCCAAGTCTAGAAGATAAGAAAGTGAAGACCAGTAATAGAGAAGTAGCATTTGAAGGAGCTTGCTTGCTAGATCAAAGTAAACAATCCCGCACCTACACTATGAACGCACAAGAATCACGAAGATCATTTGAGACAAACTCACTTCTACCTTCTGTGCCACATCAACTCTTGATCAACACCAGAAGCAGAGTACTCAAAGCTAGAGCGACACTCTGTTTTGAAGACAACTTTCATAGAAAGACTCAAGAATCAATTTCTTCACTCCAAGGAGTCAAGAGCGGAATTGAAAACACATAGATCCCTCTAAAATGAATATTTTAATCTTTTCTCAATTGTGTTTCTTCTTTTACAGTTCTAAGAAGTGTGTCTGTCTTTTTTCACACACTCTCTCTTGTGATGAAGTGGGGGATACTGAAAATCCTCACATCAAACATCTCCTTCATTTTGTTTCCCATGAATAACTGTTGAAGAGACTGTGTGTGGTCTGTACCATTTGTTTTTCCCGTGAAGAACTGTGGTAGAGGGTGTGAACCCTGGACTATTTTTGAAAACTGTTGTAAAGCCCGATATAGTCTATATATCAAGTTTATTGTTAATTTAAACTACTTGGTGGCAGGTGATCACTAAGTAGAGAGTATTAAGTCTCGGCTTGAGACTGAACATCTTGTTTAACCTTTATGTGCACTATATTTTGTTTTACTCTGTTTTATATATTTTCTGATGCTTATAATTACTAAAACATAAAACTATTTTGCATTTACTTTGATAGTTAGTTTTGGTTACTATGTGTATGTGTTTAATTTAGTAAACTTTTTTCAAAAGTTGAATAAGTGTTTTACACTAACTCAACTGAGGACTAATCGACCTTTGAGAAACATGTTGAACAATTTGACATCTATATCTCTACTTCCTTAATTAACTGGTCCGTTTCATATTTGGGTGTTCTTTATAAGAAATGTTTTAACAAAAATTTAATGTAGGAACTCAATTCACCCCCATCTTGAGATTCCACTTCGACCAATATTTGGTATCAAAGGGTCTTAATTGATTATTTCTTTGCTGCTACTATCTAAAATGTTCTATAAGTTGTCAAATTCGTTTCAACTGTGATTTTAGTTGTATCTTAATGATCTTAAAATTTCTATCATATCTTAAATTTCAGTTCTTTAAAATTATAGTTAACTATGGATAATAGAGTTTAAGGTGCTACTACTAACATGCCACCTTTCTTTAATGGTAATAAATATGATCAATGGAAATTAAAAATGAAAATGTGTCTAGAGAGCATGAGAGATGAAATCTAGGACACAATTGAAGAACAACATGTACTGCCTGTTACTGATAGGGACACATGGTCTCAGTTGACTAAATTCACCTATAAAAATAATTGTAAAGCAATGAATGCATTTTACTATTCTCTAGGTGATTAATAATTCAATAGAATATCTTCTTGTAAAACTACTTATGAAATTTGGGATACTTTAGCTGTTTCTCATGAAGGAACAACTAATGTTAAAGAAATGAGATTAAATACCCATACTATTAAATATGATAATTTTAAAATGAAGCATGATGAACTTATTTCTTAAATGTATCTTATATCCAATGAATTAGTGAATACCATGAGTCTTCTTGGGAAACCAGTGGACAAAAAGGATCATATTATGAGACTACTTCGATGCCTACCTGACCGATGGAGAGGAATTTCTATTTTTATCCGAGAATCTTGTGACATAGGCAATATACCACTAAAGGAACTAATTGGAAATCTTATGATGTATGATGAAGAGCTTAAGGTAAATCAAGAAGTATATGAGGAACCATGAAATAAATCTGTAGAATTCAAGACTGTTACCTCAAAGAACAAAGAGAAAGAAAAAGTTCAAGATCATGTAGACACTTCCACAAGTGAAGACTTAGACTCTGACAGTGATGATAAGATGGCTCATCTTGCAAGGAGATTCAAGAAGTTCTACAACAGGAAGAATTTCATTAGAAATTAAAACTATAAAGGAAGGTATGATAACAAAAGATAGTGGAAAAATGACAGAAAGTGGAACGATAACTCAAACTGAATAGTCTATTATGAGTGTAAATGAAAAGGCCATGTGAAGGATGATTGCCCCAAGCTTAAATTTAAGAATAAGTATGAAGGAAAGGGAAAATGATATAAAAAGGATATGAAATCCACTTGGAGTGCCTCAAAAGATAGCTCAAGTGGATCTCACACTTCTTATGCTGATAATAACAAGCATGCAAACCTGTGTTTCATGAAAGAAACATCTGAGGTAACACCCAATTCCCCTATACCTAACACTTATTATTCTGGGAATGAAATTGAATCAAATAATGATGAGAATATGAATAAGGATAAACTATTTGAATACTATGGAATGCTTGAGGATTCCTTTAATTAACTCAAGGATAAATATAAACTATTTAAAATACAACATGATTTAAATTCTAATTACATGTATGATTTTGATATTGAGAAAGAAAAATGTGCTCAGTTGTTAAAATAAAATACTGAACTTAAATTATCCAATGAAAAATTAAAAAGGGATTTAGAAAAGTTTACTACTGGTAGAAATAACTTGACTCAGTTTCTAGGAAAACAAATTTCTCCAAAATACATAACTGGTATAGGATATCAACCATGATATAGAAGAATTATTAAAACTAAATTTTTTCCAAAATCTGGACAGTTCACGGTTAGTTCATGTTCTGGACCATCTTTTGAAAAAAAATTCTCGAAAGGACCAAAAAAATTATTTACGTCTCAAAACATATCTGTTAATTATAAGAAACCTGTGAGACAAGTATGGGTTCTCAAAGTTTTACTTACTAACCTCTCTGGACCCAAGATAATCTGGGTACCAAAGTTACCCTACACATAATCAATTTTCTAGGAAAATTTTCTGAAGAGATCCTATATAACTCTATGGTACTTGGACAGTGGATGTTCAAGACATATGACACGAGATTATTTGTGCTTCAAAATCCTAATTAAAGTTGATGGTGGACATGTCACATTTGGTGATAATGTTAAAGGTGAAATCATCGGCTTAGGCCAAATTGGTAACCCTAATACTGTGTTAATTTCAAAAGTACATTTTGTGGATGGGTTAAAGTACAATTTATTAAGTATATCTCAGTTATGTAATAATGGTTTTAATGTAAAATTTTAAAATTATGCATGCAATGTTTTTAATTATAAAAATTATTTGATATTCACAACTCTTAGAAATTAAAATGTATATGTTGTTGATTTAAATTCTTTAGCTAAGAAAAATGTTTCATGTTTAAATGTGTTTCATAAGGAATCCTGGTTATGGCATAGAAGATTAGGACACTGAAATGTCCACTCACTTAGGAAAATAACTAGGAAAGGTTTAGTTAGAGACTTACCTAAATTGTAATTCCCTCTTAATAAAGTGTGTAATCTTTGTCAAAAGGGAAAACAACAAAAAGTTTCTTTCAAACCAAAGAAATAAGTTTCTACTACTCAACCGCTTGAGTTGATTCACATGTATTTGTTTGGACCATATAGAGTTTAATTTTTAAATGGGAAGCACTATGTTTATGTTCTCTTAGATTATTTTTCTAGATATACATGGTTATACTTTATATCTCACCAAAGTGAAGCATGATCTTACTTCATTAAATATTCAAAATCTGTAGAAAATCTTAGTGGACTTAGAATTAAGACCTTGAGAAGTGATCATGGATGTGAGTTTGAAAATCGGGATTTTAAATCTGTTTGCTCACAAAATGGCTATTCTCATAATTTCTCTGCTCCTAGAACATCTCAACAAAATGGAGTTGTAGAGAGAAGGAATAAGACGATTTAAGAGATTTCCCAGACCATGCTTAATGAGTATAATCTACCTATCTGTTTTTGGGCTGAGGCTATTAATATAGCTTGTTACATTATTAATAGAGTCTTAATTTGACCTATTATTAAGAAGAACCCTTATTATCTTTGGAATAATAGGAAGACTAAGGTTAATTACTTTAGAGTTTTTGGTTCCAAAGTCTTTATCCTTAACACTAAGGACAATCTTGACATGTTTCCTTCCAAAATTGATGAAGGAATTTTCCTAGGCTACACAATCTCTAGTAAAACTTGTAGGGTATTTAATAAGAGAACCAAACGTATGGAATAATTAGTTCATGTAATATTTGATGAGACTGATCCACATGAAACCAAAACCTCTATTGAACATCTTGAGGAATATATGTCAATTCTAGACCTTAATGATAAAGACAGTGAACCCTTAGTGAAAACAAATGGCTCTAGAAATATTCCAGAATCTATGCATGGTGAATCTGAACCTATAGAAAATCACGAGGAGTCTAGTTCAACCATCTATAGAGGTATTAAAACTCTCAATAAATATCCTTTAGATACTGTAGTAGGTTATTTAAATAGAGGAAAAAAACTAGAGCTTCTACGAGAAACCTGGTTGAACACCAAGCCTTTTTTTCACAACTTGAACTTAAAAATATCAATGATGCAATCAATGATGAATTTTGGGTGATAGCTATGAAAAAAGAATTAAATCATTTTGAAAGAAACAAAGTTTGGGAATTAGTAGAATGACCTAAAGACACTTTGACCATCGGTACTAAATGGGTGTTTAGAAATAATGTTGATGAATATGGAAATAGAGTTTGAAACAAGGCTAGTCTAGTTTCACAAAAATATAGTCAAGAAGAAGGAATAGACTATGAAGAAACCTTTTCACCTATAGCTATACTAGAAGCCATTAGGATACTACTTACCTATGAAGCTCATCTGAATTTAAAATTTATCAAATGGATGTCAAAAGTTTATTTTTGAATGGGTATATAGTTGAGGATGTCTTTTTTGAACAACTCCCTAGTTTTATAAATCCACATTTTTTAAATCATGTCTTTAAACTGTCTAAAGCACTATATGGTTTGAAATAAGCTCTAAGAGCTTGGTATGATAGACTTAATTATTTGCTTATTTAAAAAGTTTTTACTAAAGGAATATCAGATCCAACTCTTTTTATTAAAAGGATTTCCAAAGATGTTTTAATAGTATAGATTTATGTAGATGACATTATGTTTGGATCCTCTAAAAATTGTTTATGTACTGATTTCTCAAAAATGATGCAAGATGAATTTGAAATGAGTTTAAGGGGGGAACATATATTTTTCCTTGTATTTCAAATTTTTAAAAATAAAAATTCTATTGATTTAAATCAGATTAAATATACCAAAGATATTTTGAAAAATTTTGGTTTGGACAACAATAAAGGCAGTGATACTCCTATGAGTTCCACCTGTAATTTGGATGCTGATGAAACTGGTAAACGAGTGGATCAAACCAATTACAGAGGTATGATTGGGAGCCTGATTTATCTTCCTTAATGAAAATAGGATATTATGTTCAGTGTATGCATTTGTGATTATTTTCAATCCAATCCTAAAGAGTCACATTTAACTACTGTTAAAAGTATATTTAAATATCTCAAGTTTACTAAAACATAGGACTGTTTTATCCAAGGGGGAAATAATTTGATTTAATAAGTTATTCAGATGCTAACTTTGTTGGTTTCAAGTTAGATAGAAATAGAACCTCTAGAACATGTCACATTATAAGAAAGTCACTAGTATCATGGTACAATAAGAAATAGAATTCTGTTGCATTATCTACTACCAAAGCTGAATATATAGCTGCTGGTAGTTGTTGTGCTGAAATTATGTGGATGAAACACACTTTAATAGATTATGGATATCAATTCAAACTTGTCTCTATAAAGTGTGACAATACAAGTGCTATCAATATCTCTAAAAATCCAGTATCTCATGATATGACAAAGCCCATTGATGTGAGACATCACTTCTTGAGATATCATTATCAAAGAGGTGATATCACTCTTGAGTTCATTGGTACTGAACACCAACTGGCTAATATACTCACAAAGCCTTTGAATTCTGAGAGGTTAAATTACATCAAACATGAGTTAGGTATGATAAACTGTTAAATTTAGAAACCTCACTATTAGAGACCTCACCGTTGGACCTCACCATTAGAGACATCACCATTCAACCTCACCATTAGAGAACTCACCGTCGGACCTCATCGTTAGAGACCTCACCATTGGACCTCACCATTAGAAACCTCACCTTCAGAATCCTCACTGTTAGAAACCTCACCATTAGAGACCTCACCATTAGAAACCTCACCTTTAGAAACCTCGCCGTTAGAAACCTCACCATTTGAAACCTCACCATTAGAGACCTCACCATTGGACCTCACCGTTAGAAACCTCACTATCAGGAACCTCACCAATAGACCTCACCGTTGCAACCTTACCAATAGTCGATGTTTTTGGTCTTAGTGTTTTCTCTACTGAAATCTGAAACATTTTCTGTATTACTTATTTCTTTTATCTTATTTGTTTTTCGATCCCTAAGTGATAAAATTAAAGTACATACTACATTTTGATACACCTAAAACTCTCTCACAAATCTCTTTCTCCGTAACCTCTAAACGTAAACCTCTTCCAAAACCCTCATACCACTCCAGACCACATGGAAAGAGTGAAGAGACCATTGGTCAGTGATGAAGGGAATGCGCCAAATCCAAAGAGACCTTGAACTGGGTGGAGAAGTGGAAGCCAAGTTGTGGTAAAACTGATCAACCCTCATTTTTCGAAGAGGGAAATCATAGTTAAAAAAGGGTGTAGATCCGAATGTCTTATAACAAGAAGATCTTTAGTGCTGAAGGCACTTGAAGGTCAATGCTGGTTTGAATGGTTTGAAAACAACAATGGACCCTATTACCCAAAGTTTGTGAAGAAATTTTATGAGTTTTTGAAAGTTGAGTAGACTAAGGATGAGAACAGAATGTCTTCAAGGGTGAATGGAATAAGTATAAGTTTTTCCTTTGTTTAATGGGATGAGTGTCTTAGAGTACCACATGAAGGGATTTATAATTACTACTCAAGAGTGGTGCCTCCCACTACAGAGTTCTTCTATTATGAAGAAGCCTTAACCAAACTGATAGGGAGTGGGATCCCTAGGAAATTCATTGCTTCTAAGATGGATGGATAAGAAAAGCTACTATTTAAATTTTTCTAGCATGTCTTGAGTCCCAGAAGAGGGGACTTTGCTATATTGAAATTTCAGGATGTATTTCTTATGTATCTGTTGATGCATGGATATAATATTAATTTGTGTAGGTTGATGATTATTCAATTAGAAGATATGAAAAATCCCAGTTCCAAATCCAATGCCTTATTTCATGCTAGACTAATATCCTTGATGTTGAAGGTGAAAGGAGTTTCTAGAGATAAGGAGGAAACAATTTTTATAAGGGACAATTTCTACATTACAAAGGTAATTTTCAAGTTGATGAAAATAAATTGGAACCCTTGTAAAAGAAGATGGGTACATGATGAGGATATGCTTTATGAAGAATTAAATCCTATCACTCATACAACTAGGCCTAAGGATAAGAGGGATCCTACTCTAAATCCTAATAAAGTGGACCCAATATATTCAGATGAAGAAGAAGAGGCTGCAGTTGTACCAGAAAGGGAGGATTGTCCTATAGATGATAGAAGTGATCCTGATCTTCCTTCAAATCCTCATGCTAACATTGTATCCTTTGGTGAGCCTAGTTCACGAAAGAGATTGCCTAGAAGGGAGACTGTCCTGAGGGACAATGATGATGAAGATACTAGTGAAGAAGATGGGGATAAAAATTTCTTAAGAGACATTAGAGAAACCTCAGATGAGGATGAGAACACTGAGTCTAGTCATGCTGACTTTGAGACTGCTACTGATATGAGTGAAGAATAATATCTTAGTATTAGTCCTCTGATAGGTTATACAGAAATGGTTGAAAATGTAGATGAATAGGCTACTGATTCAGTTGAAGATAGAATTATCTTAGAAGTTGGTGAATATTCTGTGGAGGAAGTGGAGGTGGATCATTCTGCTGATACAGTTGCTCAAGGAGGTATGGAAGAGTTGAATTTGGATGATCAGGACAATGTTCCAAGTTAGGGGGAGGAACCTGTTGCAATAGGTTCAATTGATTTTGCTAATGTAATAGTATATTGATCAGAAGACCCTGGATTTGTTGTGTTGGATTTAGATTATGAAGATTCTGATGATGTCCATCCTATCAGAAGTCCTACAATCCCTTCAGTTACAGAGACTACTATTGGGCAGCCAATAGTACTTCTGCCTTAAGACTATGTGAAGAAGGAAGATTTGGAATCAATAAAATTAGATCTGAAGAGACACCTTGATGAGATATTTGTTGGGTTAGAAAGGGATTTGAATCAAAATCATGAAGCTGTAACATCTACAATGAAAATACTAGTTTTTACCTCTCACTCCATCATACTAAAGGAATTAAAGGATTTTCAGAATCAAATCAATCCCTTGGAATATTCTGTGGAATCTATAAAATAGTCCATAGCCAAATTAGACTCCTATATGGATTCAAGGACTCAGGTGGGTAAAGATCTTAGATATGTTAAAAGTGTGGTTCCGTAAATGGTCAGTGTGTTTGAGGACTTTAAAAAGTCTATAGAGACATATGTGGGTGGCCAAGATAATGATGTGAAAAGGCGGATCAGTGGGCTGAAAAAATCTTTTAAGGAGATAGTGGCTTTCACTATGGCACCTCTGTGTGCATCTGCTTCATCTTCAGCTGCTCCTCCAGTTGATCTAGAAGCTTTCAGGTTGATTGTTAGAGAAGAAGTTGATAAGTTATCTGGTGAAAGTCACTCAAACCCTCATTCTATGACTCATGTTATTTCGACTACCAGAGAGATTCATAATATTGTGGGAAATTACTTAAGGGAAGCTACTCAAGATCAGAAGGACATTAAAGAGAAATTTTATTTATACTACTACCGGGTTTATACTAAACATCAAATGGATGATCACTTCAAATCATTGTAGGATAACTTGAGGATTCCACATGTCACTCAGACATTTAAGGATCAGGTTAGCAATTTCAGAGTGTTGACTCCTACCTTAGAGAAATTCATGGAGACTAAGGATGATTTTGTTTCAGCCATGGAGAGAGGAGGAAGTATTATTATGGATTTCAGAAATATTCTTCTGCCCTTTCTCCATGTGGACTGCACTCCCATCATTGTTTCTACAACCTTGCCTTCTACCTCAGCTGCATCAGGATCCACCAGTACTGCAACAATGCTGACTCCTACATAGTCCATCAAAAGCTTGACCCTTATGATTCTTTATAGATCTACTCACTACTGGTCTACTAATGCCTATGTTGCTACTCCTCTTACCCTACTGACTGCTATCCCTTGGCCTATCCCTCTATCTTCAGACCCTACCTCCTCCACTTCAGAGACAAATCTCCCTTTGACATATCTGATGTGGATTGAATGTGGGTTGTATTTGTTGATAGGGATCTTTGCACATTCTTTTTTATATTGTACTATTGTTTCATTAATGGAAAATTCTCTTCTATTTCTTTTTGGATTCCATTATTTTTGATAATGACAAAGGGGGAGAAATAGATCAGGTTAGAAGTTAAGTTTATATTTTTAAACTGGCTAAAATGAGTATAAGTTTTTAAGTTGAATTTTCATATTAGAAAATGTGCTTACCATGATTCAAACATACTGACATAATTTTTGATTATCAAAAACAAGAAGATTGTTGGACTCACCTATTTTGATAATCCCAAATCACGTTTCATTTATATAGAGCATCTTGTTTCTCTTACAGGATAATCGTTTATGTGAAAATTTTGTCTATATAAAGTAACATCTATGTACTTTTAATCTCAATACTCTCTTGTTTAAGCTCACAGATGAAAAGGTCACTGATGCAAAGGCCACCGATGAAAAGGTCATCGATGCAAAGGTCACTGATGCAAAGGTCACCAATGCAGGGTCACTGATTCAAAGGTCACCAATGGAAAGGTCAATGATGCAAGGTCACCAATGCAAGGTCACCGATGCAAAGGTCATCGATGAAAAGGTCCTCGATGAAAAGGTCATTGATGTAAGGTCACCAATGTAAGGTCACCGATGCAAGGTCACCGATGTAAGGTCATCGATGCAAGGTCACCAATGCAAGGATACTGTTGGGAATGTTACCACTAAGGGCTACCATTGGAATGGTTACTGATGAAGGATGTTGGTGTGCACTTACTGTTGAAGCCTACCATTGTGAAGGCTACCGTTACCATTCTACCGATGCTTACCCTTCCATACTTTGTCAATTTATTAATATTATTATAATGGTCATATTTGATAAATTAAATGCTTTATAAATTAATAAATGCTGATTGTATACATATCAGGAGACCATATATGGACAATACGAGGTACGAGAAAGATCACACGTGATGTACTTATTCCTATTGTCGAACCTCAAATATATTAAAGGAAAGACTGAGGAAGAAGAGAGATGATATTTATGAGTTCTTGAGTCTTGAAGCTAAGAAAGTAAAGACAAGTAATAGAGAAGTAGAATATGAAGAAGCTTTCTTGCTAGATCAAAGTAGGACCATACTGCACCTACACTGTGAACCAAAAAACATCACAAAGATCATTTGAGAAAATCTCACTTATGACTTCTATGCCTCATCAACTCTTGATCAACACTAGAAGAAAATCACTCAAAGCTATAGCGACACTCTGTTTTGAAGGAAAAAATTAGAGAAAGAATCGAGCATCAATTTCTTCACTCTAAGGAGTCAAGAGCTGTATTGAAAACACAGATATCCCTCTAAAATCAAGCTTATATTCTTTTCTCTATTTTTTTTCTTCTTTTTATAGTTTTAAGAAGTGTGTTTGTCTATTTTACACACTCTATATTGTGCTAAACTGGAAGATACTGAAAATCCTAACATCATACTTCTTCTTCATTTTGTTTTCCATGAATAACTATGGAAGAAACCGTGTGCGGTATATACTATTTTTTTCCCCACAAATAACTGTGGTAGAGGGTGTGAAACCTGGAATGTTTGTGAAAACTATTGTAAAGACCAATACAAGCTATGTATCAAGTTTATTATTAATTTAAAATTCTTGGTGGCAGGTGATCACCAAGTTGAGAGGATTAAGTCTCATCTTGAGATTGAACCTCTTGTTTAACCTTACTGTTCAATATATTTTGTTTTACTCTGTTTTATCTATTTTCCTTTGCTTATAATTTCTAAAATATAAAACTATTTTGCATTCACATTGATAGTTATTTTTGGTTAGTGTGTGTATGTGTTTAATTCAGTAAACTTGTTTCAAAAGTTGAATAAGTGTTTTAGACTAATTCAACTGGGGACTAATCACCCTTTGAGAAACCTGTTGACCAATTAGACATCTATATCTCTACTGCCTAATTAACTAGTCCTTTTCAAATTTGGAGGATCTTTAATAAAAAAATGTAATAGAAATTTTAAGTAGGAACTCAATTCACCCCCCCTCTTGAGATTCCACTCCTACCAATAGAGACTACAATAATCGAAAATATGTAAAGGATTGTGAGTTAGAACCCATAATGATTATGTTAGCATGTTAACATGTTCATGAAATGAACTAAATGATGAATGTGATTATTTAGTGATGTAGTATAAGGAGGTGTTTGGTATGATGTGAATAAGGGTTAAATGAAATAAAGTGAATGTGTCAAAATTCTTATCAGTTTGTAATTGATATTCATAGATGGATTAATTTGAATTAGTGAATATGATAAATGGGATAAGGTATGAAAAAGGGAAATGGGTGAAATGGGATATGCCAATTAAATGGTAAATGTGCTAATGGGTTAAGGATTGATGATCATTCATATGTTGAACAAAATTTAAATTGTAGATGTTATGTATATTTATTTGTGTATGGTTTGTGATATAGTATATGTTGTAAATGGATAAAGAAGCATGTGCACATGGCTTTCTAATTGTGGAGTATTAGAATGAAGGATCTATTCCCATGGGTCAGGTTAGACTGAGGCTATAAACCCCACCCCATACTCAATGGGTTAGGAAAGGGGGTTGAGGATATATGCCCCCAATGATTTCATTCGATGATATTACATAGACTTAGGATAAAAGGTAAATGTATTATATTTGATGGTGAAATTTTAACCCTTGTAAGATAGAAAACTCGACTTACTCTCTTATGAAAAGTAATTGAATGTCTTAATCCATTGTGTAATTGATGAAAATGCCGAACCCATGGGTTAAATGATGAAAGTTATTTGAGTAAACCTAGTCATCAAGTGGCTCCAGGGTAAGTTGATAAATTATTCTTATTGAATAAACATTGTGATTTAAAAGTGCGTGTTACCCCTTATTCTATGTCTTAGGCTCTCAATGTGGCCATATATAGTTAGTTGGTTGGTTGAACCTAATTTAATTGATGAATCAAATGGTAAATTGTTAATTTTTAATTGTGATACCTAATTACTTTGTAAGAGTTGGTTAAATGAATAATGGTTACAATGAGAAACATGCTCCTTTCTTTACGTGTTTATTTTTTGCACTTATTTTTCATACATAAACTATTGTATTGACTTGTTATTTTTTTAGAAACCATTGGAGGTAGCCTACTAAGTTGTACTCACACCCTTCTCAGCCTACCATGGAACATGGGAACCTCAGTAGATGATACTTTTTTTGATATTGGCATAAGTTAGAGACCTGGTGTTTGGGTGTGCATGGGATGATAGGTTGAAGAATGGGAGATTCAGAATAGGTTATGACTCAGGTCTATGTTCATGGTATTTTAGTGGTTTTAGTTTTGGTTTATTAATTTATGACTTCCTAACATGTAGTGTATTCATCATGTTGTTATAGAATATTCTACTTGGTTACTTGTTTGAATTGATGTGTGTTGTATCTTTTATTGGTTATACTAGTTACAATATCTATTGATATCATTTATACTATGGATTTACTCTGATAGTGGGTATAGTCTTCCCAATATTTCTCCATAGACCCAATCTATTAGTGGATAGCCTCTCTCATATAGGGAGTCATTTCTGCAGTCATTTAACTACTTGTATTGAGGAACCTGATAGTGGCCACCAGGCTGAGGATGTTACAATATACACTAAGAAGTTATACACCATTCATGATACTTTAATATTTGCACCCAATCAAGTCTCATTCCTGATTAGTTTTTGACCTATTAGTAAGGGATTCCATCACGCCTAGTTTCAAATTTATACATACAAAACAACATTGGAAAATTGAGATAATCCATCCAATGGTTATTAAGAGAAGTGAAAAAACATTACAAATCCTGACCAGTTATGAGGTCTTCAATAATTGTGAAAAAAATTAACTAAAGAAAACCATTTTTATCTATTTAATTTTTTAGTCTTTCAATATTGTGGGCTTCTAGAAAAACCTAAAATAAAATTGAATAGTCCATGAAATGAAAACAACCTTCAATGTATGTTAAATTTACATATGAATCAATGAGGAAAGGATTATATCGATTGAGATAAATATTCAATTAATATCCAAAAAAATTATAAGAAGAAACAAGATAAATATATCTCAGTTTCTAATAAATAATAGAAAACATGCTACCATTATCATAAGAGAGTATAAATATATTCATTTTAAATTAGGTGAAGTCCCACTTTGTATAATTGTACTATAGTTATAAAATCATGTTTATAAAGATACCAAATGAGTAAACTTATATTTTTAATATATCCTTATTCTAGATAATATTTCATAGGCAATAACCTTTATGATTATTATTTCTCAGTTGATGAAACCTTTTATTCTAAAAGATAAATGAGTCTAACAATAAGAAAACCATGTAGTTTTCATCATCCAACATGAAAAATATTATTTACTTCAACTCTTTTTGTTTCATCAAGAACCACATTAGTGAACATAGTGTTCTAAGACATTGTCTTAAAATAAATATTAGGAACTAGAATTGTTAAGGATTGGAGAGTTTTACCCAACCAATTTCCCTTCTAAAATTTGATATCTCCCCTATAAATGATCGATCATGGGTTATCCATGAGCACATGAGCCTCAGCCCAGTTGGTGAGGTCTCTTAAGTGCATCCAGGTGACCTGGGATCAAATCAAGGTAGAGGCACAATTTTTGGGTTACTATAGTAGTACTGTAGTAGTATTGTAGTAGTTACTATAGTGGGTACTATAGTAGGCACTATTTGGCACTGTAGCAGTTGGGAATTTTCCCTTGTTTGGGCCTTCAGGCCACCGATTTGGTCCTCGAGTCCTTTATGGCCTTCGGGCCACCGAAGCCTTCAAGCCAGTAAGGCCTTCAGGCCACCTCAAGGCCTTCAAGACACCTTAAAGTGCAGATGCAAACCAGAAAACCTATAAGGAGAAAGCTCTATAGGAGGAGGAGCAAGGAGATTTCACCATAGCTATAGCTACACAGATTGCAAGAATGAGAGGGTATGGAACCTACAATAGGGACAAGCATGTTCATGCATGGGATAGCCTAGCCGAACATCCTTGAGAAGGTGGAGAGCTGATTTCACGATGAAGATGCTAGGGAGGAGCAGTTCCAAGTAGTTATTCTGGGTTGTATGTAATGTTTGAAGCCTATGGGAAATGAATTCCTCTAAGGCATACGGGCCATGTAATACTTATGCCTAAGGGCCTTGTAAGGGTTCCACCTCACCTCTTGAATGGTGGATTATCAAAATGAATAAAAAAATTAAGGCCTTCAGGCCATTGGATGGATGGGTTATCCATGATCATTTTTTTTCAATTTATATATAGGAATGGTTGGAATATGATGGATTCTCATTCATAATGTCAAATGGATCTCTACTTTTCTTCCTAGAATGATAGGTCTATAATATTCTCCCTGTGATATACCCCTAAAATAGTTTTAATAATATATATTTCATTATTTAAATTAAGTCACATATATTTATTACACCAACATAATAAGGATTTGTTATCTTATTCCAGTTGGTCAAATAGATTATTTCTCTACAATAGAATCTAATTGAAAATTAGAAAAAAAATCTTAATTTGATTCATAGTTTTTTTGTAATTTATTAAAAAAATATATACATTGAAATCAAATAAAGTAAAATTTCATTGAGTACTATCCAGCCATAAAATGATAAGAAATGATTTTTCCACTTAAATTCTTGTAAAATAATTCTACTAACCAAAGAGTCAAATTATTTGATATAAACTATCTCACCAATGTGTGACAAACCAATGTAATCTATTGAGATGTCCCTTTTTTAAAACATTACCACATGTTTTTCAATTATAAAATTATGTCTAAACAAATAGAGTAGATATATAATCAAATTTTATTGGAATTATTCTTCATTATACTATATAATTTATAAAGTACATGGATTTTTTTAAAAGCTTAGATCAACTAATATCTGGTGTATATCATCTTGTTTTCAATTAGTAGAATCTGAGGGACACATAGATTACCAAATGGACCCTAAATAAACACACAAACCCTTTTTAAATCTCTGAATTAAGGGATCTGTTGAATGAGTCTTATGTTAGAATAAAAAAGGATGTAAAAAAAGTATCTACCTACTTGATGGAAGAGAATCAGGACGCCAATGCCGGTTAGGAAATATATGAAACTGGGATGATGGGTAGCCCGAATGGTCAGAATCGGTCCGACCAAGTCGGACCGTGTCAGAGGAATTGGACTGGACCACTGGGCGACCCGACCAACTGCACCCACGACCAAACTAGGTCTGTTCTAGCAAGACCCAATGGTCCTGACCACTTGGACAGGACAAACAGGGTTGGGTCAGGTTGGCCTAAACTGGTCGGGCCATGCAGGACCCCCAGGTCAGGTTGGTCGAGTCGGTCTGACCAAGTAAGACTTGGTCTGGATGTAATCGACCCCTGATTACTAAAATGCCAATATCTATCAGACCGGGCATCTTATTGATGCACTATATATGGAGTTGGGACCCTTTCAATAAGACTGTCCTTTTGGAATAATCTATGTTAGATTCTGTGATAGTCGAGATATGAATAATGGCTTGAGGAGTATATTCTCTTAGAATCAAGTGCACTAGAGAGTGGGAATCCTATGGCTAGATGTGACATGAAGGATATGACGAGTAGAGCTCAGTGGTCCAGCTGATGAGCATACCTCAGTGGTTCATAAATCTAGTATAACTTAGTGGGTTAGCAGACAAGAAAACCTTAGTGGTTCAAGAGATGAGCGTACCTCAGTGGTTCAACAGATGAGCATACCTTAGTGGTTCAGCAGATGAGCAGACCATAGTGGTCCAGTAGATGAGCGAACCTCAATGTTCCAATAGACGATTAGATCTCAGTGGTATATAATATGAGTGTACCTTAGTGGTGAAGTAGACAAGGGGACATCAGTGGTCCAATAGACAATCGGACCTCAGTGGTGCAACAGACGAGCAGACCTCAGTGGTCTAACAGATGAGAAGATCTCAGTGGTCCAACAGTTGTGTGGAACTCAGTGGTCCTATAGCCGAGAAGACCTAAGTGGATCGTTAGGAATGCGTCCCTCAACAATAAAAGTTGAATCATCTCTATGACTGATAATATTACTTTATATACTTAAATTTGTAGCTGGTGTGAGCTATCTTTTCTTATGGTCTTTCTCTGTGATCTTGATTTTTGGTCTTTCCTTTCTGGTTTGGGGTCCCTACTGAGTATTGTGTTACTCACCCCTTCATGGGCTTCTCCCACACATTTCGTGTCTCATATAGGTGATTTATTCTTCAATGGAGACCTTGGTGTTCTGGGACTAGGTGTTTCTTAGTGAGACGAGATATACGATCTTACTTTTACAGCTACAAGTAGCTACCCACACCTACTCTTTAGGTAGGGTCTTGAACATGCAGACAATAGCAGTTATAATTTCCCTTGTGTTTTATTCTATCCACTTTGTAATTTCAATTGTACTGTAATCTTGGTAGTTGTCTTAGTGGCAATTTTGGTTTGATTTTTGTTTACGTTACGCAGTTTGAGCTTTGTGCATGTGTACAAGTTTAAAGGAAAATTCCTTCCCTTATTGGGATATTCCTGTTCGGTGATAAATTCTTTCCCCTAGCCTATGGGAGGTGGGCTTGGGGTACTCATGACATGTGCCCTATGGGATAGGTCATGATATTAAACCTATTCAACTAGTGGCTCAAAGGTAAGTTATAAAATCGTTCTTAGTGAATGAACATTTTTATTTAAAATTGTCTGTTACCCCTATTCTATGTCTTATTCTCCTAATGCAGCCAGAGCTAGTTGGTTGGTTGGTTATCACTAAATTAATTTATGAATAAAATGGTAGCACAGTATTTGTTAATTGTGATACCTAATTCCATGGTAAGATTTAGTTAAATGAATAATGGTTAAAATGATAAACACGTTCTATTCTTTCCATGTTTATTTACTACACATGTTTTTCCTGCATACACTATTGTAGAAATTGGTAATTACTTTATATATTTTTGGTGGTTTCCTATTAATTTGTACTCACACCCTTCTCAGGCTTCCATGAGACATGGGTACCTAAGTAGATTCTCCTTGTTTTATAATAAAGGATCAGGTTAAGGACCTGGTGTATGGGTGTTCATGCTATAACGGGTTGAAGCATTGGAGATCAGGACCTGGTTGGGACTCGGGTCTATGTTTGGGGCATCTTAGTGGTTTTTTATTTTAGTATATTATTGTATGACTACCTGACTCATAATGTATACATCATGTTTCTATAACATATACCACTTGGTTACTTGTTGGCATTTCCCCATGTTGTCTCTTTTATTTTTTTTCTACTAGTTACTATATATGTTGATCTAATTTTAGCCATGTATTTACTCTAGTAATGGATATATTCTCCAAAACATTTATCCATAGACCAGTGATTCTATTTTGCAACCCCTGGCATATGGGGAGGCCTGTCTGAGGTCATTTAATGACCTGACTTAGGGCACTGGATAGTGGCCATCGGGTTGGGGATGTTAGAAAGTAATATCAGTGTGGGTGTCTTTTGTATTACTATTTGGGGCACGATATACATTATACTCAGATCTTCTCAGGGACTGGTAATGATCTCATACCTGGGTGTTTTCATCCCCACATGTGAGGTAGAAACCAATTATCCAAGTGTGGTAATTGATGTTTGGTTTGTTATTTTATGGTTGGTTGTTATTTCAACCTCGAGTGGTGCACTTGGATTCAATTTTATTGATTTATGAGGTTTATCTATTATCATAGTAAGACAAGAGAGTGTGTATGAGTTCATATATCATGCTAGGCACATAGGGTTAGTAGTTTATTTTTATGTTTAATGTGATTGATAGTAAATTGGTATTCATATGTTGGTATCATACATTTTCTTCTAGTGAAATTTTTCTATTGGTTTTTCCCTTGAAATTTTTGATAAAGGAAATGTTCTAAATTGTGAACTTGAATAAAGATTTTATTTTTTAAATTTTGTGTTAATAAAAATGTTTTTGAATGTGTAAATCCTTGTGTTTGGAAAATATAATGCTTTTAAATGTGAGATTTTTTTTTTAAATTGGAAAATTTTAATTAAGAATATAGAGGAAACATGATTGAACTGATAGGGATATTTGGAATGGGTATCCCTAGTGTTGTGATCAGACCCTATGTATGTATGGTTAGGGTAGTAAGAGTTCTCTAGTTTGAGACATTATTTTTGGGTTTTTTTGTATGGTAATAAAGATGTTCTTGTTGTTCCCTTGATAAGGTTGTGACCTTGGGTTATGAGTTGTTATCTGGTAATGTGGGTGTGGTAAACCTTTTTTATTTTGATCATTAATTTTTCTCGACCCTAGAGTGAGTGTTTGGCCCATATCACTGATTCATTTGTACATATATCCTTCGTGTGGACCCTAGAGTAAACGGTTTCTTGGGTGCGTTAGATGCAATATGTTTTGGAGTGGGGGCAGGATTGCCTCCTTGAACAACAAGTTGGTTGAGCGTTGAAGAGTATGGATTAGAGAGAGACCCAGTAACATTTTCTTGACTTGAAACTAGTTTAGTGAGATGGTACTATTTTATCTTCAATGAAGACCTTTGAAAGAGGTTGGCTAGGGTTGCAAGTGCTTTTGGGTGCGTATTGCCCAATTAGATGTTTTGGATTCTAGAAGTGGCATACTGAGAGTGTTTCCTAGTTTTCTTTTACCCTAAATGGATAATATAGAAGGTTAATGGTATTGGAAATTAAAACCAAGTTGTGGTTATGATTTGGATGTTTTGGAAAGTCGAGGGTAGACTCAAGGGAGGTTTTCTTAGTGTTGAAGGTGCCTTAGGATGTGAAGTATGAGTGGTTTTTTTAGAAGAAGAACTGATGCATGGATGATACCATATAGTGAGGTAAAAGTGTATGGTTATACATGTATTTCTTTATCATAAGGTATCTAAGTTCCTTTGGATGGTTTTAAGGTTGGTCTTGGGAAGAGGCAAGGTCGTTGGGATCATTTCCCTACGTTTTTACTGTATTTGATGTGGAAATCAATGTTGGTTTGGGGAGGAGAAGGCATGGGTTACCAAAGCATAGATGAAAACTTTTGGTATATAAGTGAAACCTTAGGTGGTGGTGGTCACTTGGTTGGGAATGCTTCATGAATCATTGGTTTGTTAGACGAGAGTGTTGAGAATGCCTCATGCCCAATTAGGTCGACAGAACAGGAGGCATGGCTAGTTGAGTGAGAAGGAGTTGGGCCTAGATATGGTTATGTACTACTTCTATGGTCTAGATTTGGGTTTACTGTGTGGTTTCAGGAAAATGTGAGACCTATAGATCTTGAAGAGTTCCTTATGTGGCCACATGATGGGAATGTGTGATGTCATTGGGATGGATGAACAAATTGATAAGGGTGAATGCCTATCGTATCTCTGCATGATCATAGTGGAAATCATGAGTTATGCTTGAGGATGTTCTGTTGTGGATCAGTGTGGTGGTCAATGTGTTTTTGTGTAGATCATTGGGGTCATGTTGGAACACCTTGATTGGGGTAATGGAATTGGTTCCAAAGGTATTGTTGGATCATCACCTCTTGATAATGGTTCATAGAGTGGTAGTGAGTTTTGGTTGGAAACCCCTTTTGAGTTGTGGTGTTTTATTATAGGTGAAATGATGGTGGGTATAGAATCTATAGACTTGTGTTAGTTTAAGGTTCCCCCATAGTGGAGGGTGGCATAGGTGAATGATAGTTTTAGTGGTGTTCATCGATGACTTCTTAGTGTACTTTCCACTAGTGACGGTTATTTACAATATCTTGACATTATCCTGGGTATGCTAAAAAGGATCTAGATTTACACCTAGAAATTTTAATTTTTCTGTCATTTTTGGGACACCATAGAGGTTATTATCTGGGGGAGGCAAATGTGGATTAATTTGGAGGGGAGAACACAATCGACCGGTTATAATAGAGGTCCTTGGGATGGGCGGAATATTGACGAATACAATGGGTTTCATTCTCAAAATATGATAATGGTTAGTGGTTTATGTTGGTTTTGTTGTTATGGGAAAATCATAACATCCATTTATAAGTTTTCAGGCTTAGCTTGTTAATGATGTCTGACCCATAGAGGTTGAATTTTTTTTGAGGAAAGTAGTGATAATTATACCCCTAGCATGGGGAGTGGGATGTCAGTCATAGTTGAACAGAGTAGGTCATGGAGTGGATACGGTGGCATTAGAATGCTCATGAGAATATTATTAAGACATGTTTAAATTCCTTGGGGAAGACCAGGTGGGCATCAGATGTCGTATTTGATTGGACGGATTGATGCCCTTGAACTCAGGCTGACCATAAAGGTGATCCAAGTGTTTATATAAGAGACGTGTTAGGGTTTGTTATATAATCCATAACGGTTCGTGAAGCATCAGATTCTATGATAGTGAAGTTTTACCAAAGTTTGGTAATGGAATATGGTAGGTGATTTAATGTAATGGAGGTTTTTCTTATGTGATAGAGAATCATGTCTAGGTATGTAGGGGACACACCAATAGTGGTAGTTGGGAACCAGTGGAGTGAGTTTCTTGGGATAGCCTAACTCAGTTGAGTAAAAAGGGAATAGATGTGGTGGGTTGTAAGCCACATACAGTTAGCACTGGGATGTTAAGTGCACTCCAGTAATGGTTATGAGTTTTGAGGAAGAAGTAATAGAGCGGATGGTCTCGTAAGGGGAACTCCTCAGCTAGAGTTTCCCCATCATCACCTCCATCTGTTGACTCAGGTCGGTCTGGTTCCCCTCCTCAGTGCTTGCTCGGTGAGTTCATAGCGATGGTTTCTTCTTCTATGGTGGAATTGTTTGACCCTGTGGACTCATCCATTTTGGAATCTCATCATTGTTGGCCTCTTCCCACCTCACTCCACCTACGCTGGATAGGGCTACCAATGGTGGCGCAGTGATGGTCCAACATCCGAGATCTAGCTTTCGCATTTGAGGATGGATAACTAATCTCATATGTATGTGATGGGTTTTCCGATTTGGTCATTGCAAGTATGGATGGTCGCAATGGGTTTTTGATTCTGATATGTAGCACGATCCGATGAGCTCGACATTCAGGTGGATGGATATTTAGTGGTGGTTTCTTGATCTCTATTTCTTTCCATCACATTTATTTTGATACTTGTTGGTCGATTATATAGTTCTTATTGTTTTTTGGTTGAATACAGTGTTGGTTTCAAGTGAATATGAATTTTTTTATTTGGATATGATTCTAGTTTTTGTGGAATATTTCTTAGTGAAGGATGTGTGGTTGTTGTTGGTTGGTTTTTCTTTGGAAGTCCGACATAATTTGGATTTAATGTGTCATCAATTTTGAGGGTTTCTGTTGTTCTTATTCTGGATGATCTGTCTGCTTTGGTTATGTTATGCTAAAGATTTATTTTTGGTCGTATATACTATTGGTTCCAGGTGACTCTATGGATTCTATATATGATGTGATCCTCTTATGCATGAGCTGGTTTTAGATGAACATGTTGTGCGAACTTGCTGTGAGTTTTTGGTGTGTGATGCTCTAATCTGCATTTTGAAAAGT
Organism: Viscum album; assembly: GCA_963277665.1. Classification (NCBI taxonomy): domain Eukaryota; kingdom Viridiplantae; phylum Streptophyta; class Magnoliopsida; order Santalales; family Viscaceae; genus Viscum; species Viscum album. Next base: position 452,446,418 of record OY728141.1, on the reverse strand, counting down.
TTTGTGGTGGTTTCTGGATCGAGTAATTCATTTTCTTCTTGACCTTTTAGTGTGATTTCAACAATCATACTACATGGGTCTCTTTCAGATGAGGTCCAGAGCAGGACACTTTCACCTTAGAATGCCATTTGGATTTGGAAGTTCGAGAGGGAATGGATCTACCATAAGTACCATGCATGTGAATCCTTTCTTGGGACAACTAGTCGACCAATAATTCTTTGGTGAAGGCTAGTCATCATGATGTAATTGCTGAGAAGGGGCATATTCTATAGTCTTGATATGGTTTTTCCTCTTTCATGGGTTGATCTGGTTATAATTTTTGGATCCTACGGTTTCTCAATTTTTCCACAAATGTGTTTTGATAATAAAAAATTAATTTTTAGTAAGTTTTGAGGAAGAAACAAGTTGTCTTTAGTTGTGATTTGGGTGATGTAAGTGTGACCAATTTGGGTATTTTCGACGAAATGGCTGAATTCCATAGTTAGGTGGAGTTTCCTTGGAATTTGGGCATGGTGAGTTGGGAAACAAGTTGGGTAAGTTTTTAAGGTTGATTGAAGGTTCTATTAGTCTCGTTCCTAATGATTAGAGTGCTCAACAACAAAAAATAGTGTTGGATAGATAAAGTTTATGGTGGGAGAAGATGATATTTTTGTTGGTGTTTTAGTTTTGGTAATAATCTTTAGCTCGGGTTTGACTGGTTGAGTAATTCTAAATGAGGGTTATAATTGGTTTATACCTTTCAGACATTTAAAAATGGTCTGAAGTCATTGGGCCTCGAGTTTCAGATCAAGGTAAGTCATGAAATTTTGTTGGAATATCTATTTTTCATCAAGTTATGTTGGGATTGAGTTGATGTTAGAGCTTTGAAGAATGGGTTCAGATGGTGCCAAATGATTTGGGCCCTAAATTTTGGAGATGATCCGAAAGAGGGCATTCTGGTTGGCTCTCCCAGGGTAATGTAGTACCTTATCTATATCCTTTTTTGTGGTGGTCTAGTGGTGTTACCCAGACCTTCCTCTTTTGTTTGATGTTGGTAATGATGAAGTTGAGGTAGTTACATCCTTAAGATGTATCAACTCATAGATGTGGAATACAGCAGGGGAATATTCTTCAGGGTAAGACTATTTCCTCAGTCCGAGTGTGGTGACATAAAGACCATTTCAAGGAGAAAGCTTCAGAAATGAAATTTTTTAGTTGGCCCCCATGACCCAATATTTGTTCTTCATGGCTCGGTAAAGTTTAGATGTATGGATCAAGGACAATCCATTATAAGGTGGGGAGGTTTTAAAATCTCTACCTTGTATGGAGGTAGGTACTTGTTCAAATTTGGATAAACTCCCTTTTTCATTGATAATGGAGCGGTTCTTGGTTGTATGAGAGGTTTTGGGGGTGTACCATAGGTTCAGATCATGAAAATAAGAAAAAAGATGCTAAATATTCTACAGCGCACAGTTGGGACATGGTTAGAACAAATTGTGCACCTAGACCATGAAACCATGTGGCTTGGGGACCCTTCAGATAGTGGCGAGTGCACTTCCACTACACAGTTTTTCAAATCATACAGGTATCAATTCAAACCATGTATCTCAGTTTTCTCTTGGACATAGGAAACCGCACGGTTGGTGTACAGTTTGTTAAACCATGTAGCCAAATAGTGTTCCACTTAAAATGTAGATTTTCACCACTTTCCCTCTCTATATTATTTCTTTATTCTCTAATATTTCACCTCATTCGACCCCCATACTGCTAGGGTGACAAGATATCATCCCCCGCTTCCTCCATGGATGGTTTTCCTTCTACTCTTTCTTTTTTATAGTGCGTATGGGTGAGAATCAAAGATCTGGGTGAGTTTAAAACTCCTCTTAGCTCTATTTTTGCGATTAGGTCTTGTAGAATAAATCCACTTCTTATGAATCCCCAAAACCATAAAATTTGTAGAAGATTATTAGTTAGTTATTTAATGGGTGTTTGATTTTGAATCAATGGATGTGTTTGGGCTTGTAATCTTCTTAGAGAATGAGGTAGGTGGTCGTAATATTTTACCCAGAGTCTTGATATTTTATATGTGTATGTGGTTATGCAAATGTGATAACCTTTTCATTTCATTACTTTGATTATGGAATGTGTTTTTCACCTTATATTGAGGTGAAAACTCCTTCAAGGACCCTTTTGGGTTTGTTGATGATGTGATACCAAACATAGGGCTACCTTTGGAGTATATCATACTAATGAAATTGTGAGATAATTGGTGAATGTTGAGATAAGGGAAATACGAGAGTGAGTGGGTTATAAATTGTGATTGGTTTGGTGAGTTAGGTTAATGAGTAAATTTAATTAATTATATATTATAGTATTGTGAAATACATAAGAGGATTTTGGAATGATCTAAATAGTGCATTTTGAATTTTTATCCAGTTATGGTCTCTAAATCAAAAATACAATGATTTGAATATCAGTAATATTTTGAAATGTGCTTCCAACCTCGAGTTGAATTAAAAATCCGTTTCATATGAAATTTAAAATAAAGTTTCTAGTGGAGTTTAAACCCCACCACCCCCCTTCATGTGAAAATGTTTTATACTTATTTTAATTGTTGGAAATGAAAATAAAATCATTGAGGCATGCTTTAGTTTTCTAAAGGGAAAACCTATTTTTAAAGGAGAGGATTAAAAATGATTTCAAAAGAGTATTCATATTGTTTTCTATTACATGATGTGGTTTAAAAGGTCCGATGAGACTATAGAAATAAGAAATATGTATGGAATAGTGAGTTAGAACCCATAATGATTATGTTTTCATGTTAACATGGTCATGAAATGAACTAAAGGATGAATGAGACTATTTGGTGATGTAGTAAAAGGGGTTGTTTTGTATGATGTGAAAAAATGTTAAATGAAATAAAGTCAACGTGTCAAAATAATTATGAATTTTTAATTGAAATGTATATATGGATTCATTTGAATTAGTGAATATACTAAATGGGATAAGGTCTGAAAAAGTGAAATGGGTGAAATGTGATATGCCAATTAAATGGTAAATGTGAAAATGGGTTAACGATTGATGATGATTCATATGTTGAACAAAATTTAAATTGTAAATGTTATATATTTGTGTAGGGTTTGTGATATATTATATGTGGTAAATGGATAAAGAATCATGTGCACATGGATTTCTAGTTGTAGTGTATTAGAATAAAGGATCTATTCTCACGGATCAAGTTAGAATTAGGCTATAAAACCCACACCATAATGAATGGGTTAGGAAAGGGGGTTAAAGATTTATTCCCCTAACAATTTCATTCGATGATATTACATGGACTAAGGATAAAAGGTAAGTGTATTATATTTTTTGGTGAAATTTTATCCCTTGCAAGACAGAGAACTCGACTTACTCCCTTATGAAAAGTAATACAATGGATTAAGCCATTGTATAATTTATGAAAATGCCTAACCCATGGGTTAAATGAATAAAATTATTTGATTAACCCTAGTAATCTAGTGGATCCAGGGTATGTTGATAAATTGTTCTTATTGAATGTCCATTGTGATTTAAAAGTGTGTGTTACCCCTTATTCTATGTCTTAGGCTCTTGATGTAGCCATATCTATTTAGTTGGTTGAACCTAAAGTAATTCGTGAATAAAATGGTAAATTAGTAATTATTAATTGTGATACCTAATTCCTCGGTCATATTTGGTTAATCTAATAATGGTTACAATGATAAAAATGATCATTTCTTTCCATGTTTACTTTTTGCACTTATTTTTCATACATACACTATTGTATATACTAGTTATTTTTTTAGAAACCATTAGTGGTAGCCTACTGATTTGTACTCAAACCCTTCTTGAGCTTCTATAAAAAGTGTGTACCTGAGTAGATGCTACTTGTTTTCTAATATATGCTCAAGTTAGAGACCTGGTGTTTGCTGTGCATGGGATCACATGTCGGATAATGGGAGATCAGGACTAGGTTTAGCCTCAGGTATATGTTCAAGGTCTTTTAGTGGGTTTGGTTTTGGTTTATTAATGTATGAATTTCTAACATGTAGTGTATTCATCGTGTTGTTATTGAATATTATACTTGGTTACATGTTTGAGTTGACACATGTTGTATCTTTTATTTGTTTCTACTAGTTACTATATCTATTGATATCATTTCTACTATGGATTTGTTCTGATAGTGGGTATAGTCTCCCAAATGTTTCTCCATATACCCACACTATTAGTAGAAAACATCTCTCATATATGGACTCATTCCTTCAGTCATTTAAATACTTATATTGGGGAATCAGATAGTGGGCACTAGGTCGAGGATGTTATAATAGACACTAAGAAGTTATAAACCATTCAGGCACCCTTAACATCCACAACCAAAAAAGTCCCATTCATTATTTGTTTTTGAATTATTAGTTGGGATTCCAACATTCCTAGTTTCTACTTTCTATATTCAAACCAACATTGGAACATTAAGATAATCTATCCAATGGTTATTAAGAGAAGTGGAAAAACATTACACCTTCGGACTAGTTATGTGGTCCTCAATCACTGTTAAAAATTTAACATAAGAAAACCATTGTTATCCATTTATTTATTTAGTCTTTTACTATTTTGGGATTCTCAAAAAACCTAAAATAAATTTTAATAGGCCATTAAATGAAGACAAACTTCAACGGAAGATACATTTACATATGCATCAATGAGAAAAGGATGATATCGATTGAGAAAAATACTCAATAAATATACAATAATTTTATATAAACAAACAAGATAAATCTAGCCTAATTTCTAATAAATAATACAAAACATGATAATATTATCATAAGAGAGTATAAATAGATTCATTATGAATTAAGTGAAGTCTTACTTTGTATAATTGTACTGTAGTTATAAAATCATATTTATAAGGATACCAAACGAGTAAACTTATCTTTTCAAGATATCCTTATTCTAGATAATATTTCATAGGATATCCACTATATGATTATTAATTATTAGTTGATGAAACATATTATTCTAAAAGATAAATGAGGATAATTATAATAAGACCATGTAGTTTTTATCATCCAATAGAAAAATATTATTTACTTCAACTATTTTTGTTTCATCTAGAACAACATTAGTGAACATAGTGTGCTAAGACATAGTCTTAAAATAAATATTAGGAACTATACTTTTCAAGGATTAGAGAGTTTTACCCAACCAATTTACCTTCCAAAATTTGATATCTCTCCTCTAAAGGATCCATCATGGGTTATCCATGATCATTTTTGTTGTTCTAATTTATATATGGAAATAATTGGTATATGATGGATTATTATTCATAATGTCAAATGGATCATTGTGTTTCTTCTTACAATCATAGGTCTATAATATTATCCCAATGATATAATCCTAAAATATTTTTAATAATATATATTTCATTATTTATATTATGTCACATATATAAATTACACCAACTTAATAAGGATTTGCAATCTTATTCTAGTTGGAATAATAAATTATTTTCTCCAAAATAGAATCTAATTAAAAATTAGACAAAAAACCTAAATTTGATTCAAAATGTTTTTTGTAATTTATTAAAAAAAATACATACATTGAAATCAAATAAAGTAAAATTTCATTGAGTACTATTCAACCATAAAATGATAAGAAATGATTTTCGAGTTAAACTCTTGTAAAAAAATTCTACTAACCAAAGAGTCAAATTATTTGATATAAAATATCTCACCAATGTGTGACAAACCAATGTAATCCATTGAGATATACCTTTTTTGAAACTAGACCACATGTTTTTTAATTATAACCTTATGTATAAACAAATAGAGTAGATATATAATCAAATTTTATTAGAGTTCTCTTTCATTATACTATATAATTCAAAAATTACATGGATTTTTTTAAAATCTTCGATCAACTATTGTCTGGTGTAAATCATAATGTTTTCATTTAAGAGAATTTTAGGGACACATATATTATCTAAGATACCCTAAATAAACACACTAAATCTTTTTAAATCCTTTAATTAAGGGATCTGTTGAATGATTATTATGATACAACAAACAAGGATATAAAAAAGGATATCCCTACCTGAATCCTCTAGTGGGCCTACTTAAAATTTATCTTTAACTAATACGTTAAATAATAATCATTATGAGGAGTATAAATAAAATAGAGGTCACAATATTAACCCTAGAGACTAAAATACAAAGTAAATATATGAATGAAATTTCAATATATTCGGTCACATGTAGAATGAAATCATTTATTATATCAGTAAACTCTTAAAAAAACATCTTATAGAATAATGAAAAAAGAGACTATGTATCCATCTAATATTTCATAGATTTATTGGGTCAAAATTTTTATAATTATTAGTATTTTACTATACTTGGGTTATAATTTAATAGATACACTTTCCATATAGTTAATAACTAGTGAATGAAATTTAAAACGGCTAAAAAATCTTTTTCACCTAGATAACCCCTTCCTGCTACATATATTACGAACTAATCTAGTGAGAGCATTTTTATTGTGGTTAAATACCAATGAACATGGTATGTCAATATATTTTTCGAAGTCAACAAAATAAATTTTAAGTTTAAGGTTACCCATATATTTCATTTCATTAATTTTTGAATGGAAATAAGTAATGTTTGTTTTCCTTCTATCAGTCATAGAGCCATGCCTTTTTCCATTACTAATCATTCCTCTTTGAGTAGTAGGACTGAAATTTATTTTTTATTTCACTGAGATAATATAAAAGTAAAATCATTACATCTATTTCGGGGATACTAATTGATTTTATATATTTCATTTATGAAATTCTTATAAGAAGTATTATCATTTTATTTTTAATCTAGTTAATTATAGAATATTAAAGGTATTTCATTATTTTTAAATGATACTACATGGTTGAAATGAAGTATTTTATATAAGAGTCCTCAAATAATTTCATGAAATATTAAACTTTAAGAGATGAAAAATTATGATCCAGGTGGAGAAGGATATCCCAATAATAATATGTGTGGATAATTATATGATAACACCCATGGAATGTAGTAAAAATTATAATAGGGTTTTAGGTTATGATTTGGAGTTTAGAGAAGATCTTATCCAACCTTGACCATGCACTCATATTGCATTTATTATTTTATCACAAAGTATACATATTATTAAAAAAAACTAGGGTCTAATAAATGGTTCCTCATCTAAAACATATTAAAGGCCTCCATAACTCTCCTACAAAAGATCTAACTCATTTTTTTACTGAGTTATCAGAAATAGAATTGATGTCACTAATGATAAGACATGGATAGTGGCCTAAAATAATAGTCAAGACCCATTTCCATTGATCAACAGTTTCCAATAATTAACATTTAGCATATAGAATAATTAATAAAAAATTCACCAGTGTTAAAGAATCTATAAGGGTAATATATTGTGAAGAAAAATTAATTATATCAATTTTATGGATTTTATGGATTGATTCACAAAATAACAGTATATGGGTGTTTCTTTGAACAATACACCATATGAATTTTCCATAGAAAGGTTTTTATATGATCCTCTTGATTTATAGGTTCAATGGTATTCTAAATCGATATGCTTGAATTATTTATTTTTTGGAAATAATGTCGCATTTTATAGGCTATACAATGTACCTTCAATTATATGTCATGGTGGAATTCAAGATGATGACATGTATGGATATATAGTGGTTGTCTTTCTACTTTCATTAATGGATTTAGTTTTTGTCTCCATATATTTATGGGCGTTAAACCTAGTAGACATCCATTCAAATTTACCCTCTTGAATGTCCCCAACTACTTTTTTCTTGTTAGGTAAACCCCTTTGTGGAAGCGTAATGAGGATCCCTACATAAAATGTGGATAAGGCTATGAAAATTTTTCTTTTAGATAAAAAAATTAAGAACATTTTTCCCATTAAAATTTAATCTTTTCGGATCAAACACTAATGTATCAAGTGAACTCAGAGCTTTCATTGGTGAAATATCTCTAGATACCAATATAATATTTATATATGATTACCCTAGAGAATAATTATTTTCAATCAATACTGGTACATACACCTTCTCAATATTATCTATTGGGTTTATATAGTTTGATAATAAAGGGTCTAATGAATCCAAGTCTAACACTAAAACAAACCAACAACGGTAACCCTTAAATATCACCTAAGATAAGGTGCCACAATTCCCAAAGTATATTTCCAATCACCATGGGATAAGAAAAACCACTTAATCTATCAAACATAAAATTTTTCAATTATATAATCCTTTAAATATATAAAAATAAATATTATACCCTTTCTTGAAATATGAATTAATGTATCCATACATTGGATATGCATGCTAATAAATGAATAGTTTCCAAATTTTAAACACGCCAAAAAATTCATCAACATAACTAATTATATACACATAGAAAAAAAATTTGAAAAATATAACTAAGTTTATCCATGATATCAAAATTTTAAATAGAAAAAAATGAAATAAGTTGATCCGTATTATCATGATATAAAAATTAATCTCTACATGCATAAGTCTATGAATTCCTAAAAATAACTTCTTTGCAATCCATTGAAACCACCAATACCTGATATCCTCAATCTACAAAGCTAATAATCTAATAACAACCCTCATAAAAACCCATATACCAGTACAATAATTAATAATGACAAGGAAAAAAATGCACCAAATTGTGTTGCTAGGGTTTGAGTGAAATCATAGTAGGATTAAAATATACACCATTCTTTTTTCAAGAGAAAAAAATCATTTGAAAATAAAACCTGGAAAATAGTTTTGCTACATATATATGATTGGGAAAATTTAATTACAATTTACTTAACCTTTTTCATTTTAGAACCACCTTGATTTTATGAGACCAATCACAATTTTATTGTTTCATTAGAAAATAATATTTAAAAATAATGATGTTTTATTAGGGGAAAGAAAAATATTAACGTGTCTAAAAAATAAATAATTTTATTTAGTTAAAATAAAATATCAAATGAAATCTCCATTTTTAATTTTATTTCTTAAAAAAATTATTTTTATTAAAATATAACTAAAATAATGAAAAGATAAAAGAGCATAAAAAATTATAAAACAAAAAATTATAAATAATTACTATGAGTATAACATATAAAATTAATAACATTATAGAATAAACATAATCAACAAAAAAAATAATAAATTTCATCATATTAATAGAATAAGTAACTTTCATACTATGAACTAAATGGTATAAATGAAATCACATAATATAAATCAAGGAAAAACATAATAAATTCAATAGTAAAAGTCTTATATAGGTTTGGGTGGAACTATTTTCTATCCTATAATGAAATCTTGAAAATCTATTTCCCAATATACACATATCTAGGCACACTGATCATTAACAGCTCAGATAGATTATGGTCCTAACAAGATAAATTTAGCTTGTGTGTAATCTAAATAAGCATTGGGCTTATCCTAAAATGTAGAAAATATCTACCTAAGTCTCCTATGAAGTTTCTAAATAGAGGTAATTAAGTAAATCATGGTATGAATATAAAATATAATACCACATATCATATAATCCCTTATCCCGCCTCAAAAACCCCTTGAATGAAATTTTTGAATTCATTTTTATAATGAATGATAAATAATTTACCTTGAATAATATAATGTACTTTATAAAAAATTACATAATGGTGTAGTCACATCAATTGTTCAAAATACATAATTAAGAAAATTTATTCCTTTTCTAAACAGTCATGTAGTTTTTATAAAATATATGAGAATGATGGTAATGACTCTCAAAAGATAAATCATTAAATAAATAATCAATAAAAGCATCAATTTAATCTATATGAAACCCAAAAAACTTATCAATAACATAAATACATAATAATTAACGTAACAAAAATTAACAATATCATTTTCCATTCCAAAAACACACATATGCCAATGAATAAAATCCCAAAACCGTGAACATTATCTATATAAATTATTGGAAAATCCAAACATTACTTAAAATTTTGTAACATTAAAATAAAACAACATAATTCTTTTATCAAAAAAATAGTTTATTTCAATAATGTTTAATGTGAAAATTAATTTTCTTACGGAAGTATGCCATAAAAAAATTTATATCAGTAAAGTTCATTGGAAAATCATAAATAGTAAAATTTATTTGCATAGGAAACTTTTTTAGAACATAAAGTATTTTTTATATCAATAAATGTATGTAAGGGTATTAAAATTATTAACTTAGACCAAATAAATCAGTAAGCCATCACCAACTATAAATTGATTAGGTATAATTGTGAAATCCTCAACCGTTAAGAAAAAACCACAAACATTAAGTAACATAATACATGAACTCAACCACCAGGGAAATATATGGATAATAGTTAAATAATATAATAGAATAAAATATAATAAGGTGAAGAGAAGATTTATATAAGACCATAACCTTTTAAATAGTGTAATAATCATTAAGATTTCACCATAGATTAACCATGGAGGGATTGGTAGATGGTGAATATATTGGAGTAGGGTTTAAGAAGAACCCCCAGACCACCAATAAAAAATAATAGAGATATTTTATATAAAGGAGGGGATAATGATAAAATAAAAATTCTAGGAATGTTTTGTGGCTTAAATTAATATTTAGGGAAAGTGTATACTAACCATACATTTATTACATGTCTTATCTACCACCCCATATATAATTAGGTTTCATAGTTCTCAAAACTAAAAACCGTAACCATATTTGATGAAGAATAATAAAATTTAAAAAACAAAACAACTTAAACTCTACTAAATATAAGAAAATATATAATTGGAAAATATATAATTTTTTTGACAATGTGGAGCTATAATTTTCTCCAACAATACATGTTACCCCTATAAACTCAATAAAAAGTATAAAAGATGAAATTACATTATTGGATTATTTTTTTAAAAACATATATCCAAAATCTTCTAGGTTATTTAACCTAATATCATAATATAAAAACAATAACAATCTAGATGGATCCTTTTCAATAAAATAGTTAGAATACCAATACATCAAGGCACATATATATATAAGTTTTCTATAATATTTTTTATTTAAATTAAGAAGATACCTTTATTTACACTAAATGATCACAAAAAACATCAATGTCTGAAAACATAAATCCGTAAATGAAATCTTGTATTTTTACCAACTCTATTTACTCATAACTAAATCTATATTGTTTACAATAGGCCCCCAACCATTTAGATTTTTTACCCATAAATATTTAATATGAACTAACTTATTTAATACAAGACTCAAATATTTATTTGTTAACTTATATTTTCTCTCCATAAATGTGTGATTTCATAGAAATATTTCTTAAACACCACTTTCTTTGAAAGTATTCCAAAGTCACTATTATAGTCATGATGTGTGCACTCTAATACTCCAAATACAATCAGACACTTCACATAGTCCCCAATGTAAACTATAGAACTTATGGTTTATAATTCCTTGTATGTATCATGGTCTCTCTAGAATTATTACACCCCTACATTAAACCCAATAATACAAATTTTCAAATTTATAATATAAATTTATTTAGCATCAAATAATATCAATAATTTTAAGACAATATTAATAAAGTTATCATATACCTTTAAAAATCATATAAATAAAAATATATGAAAAAAATAAGGGACAATTAAATGAGATATTTTGAAAAATCATTAATAAAATGATTTAATAAGTTCCTCAAACTATAAATTGTATGAATTTTTACTAACTATAAATATATATTATTATATATTAATACAATGATTTGATATAAATTCAATCTCTCATCAAAGCTATAAGATTAAATTACTTTCTCTAGTATGATTTTTATTAATATAATTTCATTAAGTGACATTATAATCTACATATATGATACGTTTGTGGATATTGAAAAATCTCATGGAATGGCTTGTATTTCCATATTTGAAAATAGAGGTTAAAATGTTTCTTTATTTGAGAAGATATATTAAAAATATGGGTTTCTAAAATAATAACTAGTTTTTTAAGAATATATTTATCTTATTTCATGAAAAAAATATCACCACCATTAAAAACATGATTCAATGGATCACTTTCTATTATTCATTATGCTATGAAAATTTCCTCCTCCACCACTGCATGTTTTAAATTTTTTTATTAGAAGCCTAACTGAATATAAAAACAATTAATCCAATGTAAGGATAGAGTCCTACTTCAATAAATCAAAAATATAAAGAGCCATTAGTGACTAGATTTTTAAAAAAACTAGTTTAAAATTTTGGTTTTCAAAATCTATAATCATTTATCACCATGTGGAAGTCTAAAAAATTTCATCACTATATGAACTATAACTTACTCAGGGTAATAATATTTATTGAAAAAATCCTAGAAATATTTTAAAGATAATTATTCATTCAATTGATTTATAATAGTTGGATTCAAACATTCTTTTCTTGGTCCCTCAAACATGTTTGTAGAGTGAATTCATTTAGAAGAATTAAAAATATATAAATAATTGAAAATAATCTCAATTTATTTAAGTCATTACTCAATCCCATATGAATAATAATCAACCTAAAAAATATTTATATTTTACTTAAAAATATATTGGTTTTGGTCTATATATAAAAATGGGTATTGTTCTTTTACACTATCTAGAGTATGAGGATAATCGATGAAAAAAATTTCATCAGAACCATTAAAAAGACTAATTTATAAAAAATACCCCCTAATATAATCTTCATGAATTCCAAATATCCTCTTAGGAGGCATGATTAAATAATAAATAACAAAATATGAAACCTAATCAAGATATATATCAATATTGAAACTATGTAAAATCATATATAAATAAATAAAACAATGCCAATATATCATTAAAAAACTATTTAACCCCAACATTAACAACATCCCTAATACCATTATTAAGCATATAAAGTGAGAATAAGTACACTAAGGGGAAACCTAAAATTTCACCTGAGCCAACATGCCACATCTCTTAATGTGAATTATCGATCCCCATGGACTAGAAACAATTTTTGATGCTATATAATGTCCACTTTCATAATGATTTAACCCTTTAAATTTAAATCAATTAAACCATAGACTCTTACTAATAATCCTATATGAAGTATCCATATATTCTATATACATTAAATGGAAGAAACAATTAGAAATTATAAAACCTTTAAACGATACATATGTGTATAAAAAAATTTAAACTTAAGAAAATGATTCCAATAAAATATAAATATGTTTATAAATATTATAATAAACATGATAATATTATACAAAAAAATGATACTGATGTGTTCATACTATAAAACACTATCCACTATATAAATAATTACTTAAATTACCATTAACTGTCTACTTGTAACCATCAATCATCAACATGAACCTATATCCTCAAGATCCTAAAATTATCCTCAAATATCAAACATCATATAAAAATGTTCCCATTATCTATAATAATAATGAAATGGATACATAGAAACCAATGTGTCTGTATAGGGTGTGAGATAAATCCTTGTAGGATACTACTAAGAATTAATACAATTACTTTTATAAGAGAAATAAAAATTAATATTTTGAAAATAAATATTAGAAAATAGTTACGCTAAATCTATATGATCAATAAAATCAAATAAAATTTTACCGAAACATGTTTCTTTTCAAAAACTCTTAGATTTGATGAAAATAAATATAATTTTATTCATCCTTTAGAAATCATGATTTTAAAATATATAGGATTGATAATGGGAATAAAACACTACAATAATTCTTATAAGAATAAAAACTTTGATTTAATAAAAATTATATTGGAAATGAGCTTTATGTTTCTTTATTTTATCATTTAAAGACATTAAAAATGTAAAATAAAATAATAATAAGGATATGTGAAAGGATAATCATAATATCATATAACAAATAACTAAAAAGAATAAATCTGAGTACAAAAACAAAATTAATTACAACTTAACTCCAAAAATAACACTAATAATATCATAGCCACCATCACATAAAAGAAATAGTTAACTCACGTACCAAAAACTATATGGTATACAAAATATCACATAATATAAATCATCAGAAAAACCCCACGTTATTAAAGAGACTATATTATATGGGATAATTTGGATTCACTTACAGGATTATAATGTGATCCAAATAACACAACCCCAAATCAAATTGAAATTGAACTTGTCGGGTGGAAACCCCCTAGAGTGAGCATGATCCAAACATTTAAATTCTATAATTTTAAAATCTTCACTAGATTGACAATCATCCCCTAAATTATCACATACCTACCAATACCTCTTATTTTATTTGTAAATAAATTTAATCAAGTAAATAAAGATATTAATATACAATATCACTCCAAAATATCATGTATTCACAATTATCATAGTTAAACTGATTTAATGAAAAGGTATTATTCATAATTATGTCTAATTATATTAAATTAAAATAAAATAATATTTATGATCACATAAACCATCACATAAAAACTCCATCACATTATTAATGTAAAATATATAAAGAAAACGATTTTTTAATTTTCTAAATGACTATTTTTAATAAAATAAATAAAAGCACTGAGAAATACAATAAAAAGATAAATTGTGAATCAAATACTTAATAATATGATTACTTGAATCCATATGAAACCCAAATGAATACATATAATGATTTTTTAAGATGTTAATAAAAGTCAAAATAATTATTTTACAAGAAAACACACCCTTACCATAATAAATTTTTTGAACCCTGAATATTCATATTTGAAAAATTTTAGTAAATAAAAATATCCCATATAGTTTAATTTTTTTACAAATAATGTACTTATGCCTTTTTTTCAAACACATAGTGCGCATAAAATCATGTTTAGAGTAAAACAAATTTATTTTGTAAAATTCACCATATATATAACATATAAAATAATATATAACATGCAAGTTATTTGAAAAATATAACATAAATAAATTATATCATAACTGGTTGTAAAATTAAATTTATGACCCCAAAACATCAAGGATTAATTAAAAAATGAAGGGTATAGATAGGGTTAGAGGAATATGAATAGAATATAAGAAATGTGAATATAGAAAAAATAAGTGGGAAATGAGACCTTAAACATTGATATAGATGATGCATCCCAAAGAGTTCACCTTGTATCTACCATAGAGGGAGAATAATAGGGGTAGATGACTTTATAAATATTTATGATCCCCTACCCCCAAACTGCAAGATAAAATAGGAGAATTTATTTCTAAAAGGATGATAAAAATGAGGGAATGAAAATTGTAGGAAGGTTACAAGGTCTGGATGCTTGCTAGAAAAACATTATGCTAACCATGAATTCATAAATAGATGAATTTAACACCCCATTCATGGTTATGATATATGATTCTGTAAAATGGGTACCTAAACTATTCATTCTAGAGAATTTTGTGAATTTCTTTTAAATTAAAGTACTCACAAAAAATTTCAAGAAGATAAATAAAATAAAAATAAATAAAAATAAGTTAAATTAGAGTGATATAGACACCCCAACATTAGAAGTATCACCTAGAGTAAGTAAATTCACTCCACTAATCACCTGATCCTCCATTATGTCTAGATTTGATTTTAAGGACTCCCCATTTGGGTTGGGAGAAAAATGAAAGAAAGAATTTTTATTTATAATGGAAAAATTACCCTTTATTTTACATCAATAATTCTCTCAAACCCCTATAAAAGTTTTTTAATTGAATATTGTAACTGATATTTATCGATAATATAACATTTTACATGAAATTATGAAAAAAATCCAAATTTTTGAAGTTCAAGTTTTACCAGATTCAATGATCTTACCACCACAATAAAATGGATATTTTGTGGAAAGTGTTAATATTTTTTTAGTAAAAATACTTGATTTCATAATATGTTACACGCTCAAGATTTTTTCATCTATAAATATCAGGCAACATAACAAAAATTTTATTCTCTTGATAATCCACCAATTTTGAAATGGAAATAGAAATAATTGAAGAAACACCAAGACAACCACCATCTCCAAGTCCACACTTTCATGGAAATAAATTAAATAATGAAATAATAAGAATCCTTATCTCCCCAAGATAAGATATCCCTAAACTAGATCTTTCTAAAAACCTCATCTAAAATCAAGTGTTTTTTGGATCACCTGTTACCCAAGATAATTTATGCCACTTTGGAGGATAAACCCCAAGAGGAGTTCCCAAACCACTCGAGTTCTACTAAAAATGGATGATATGGATCAAATTTTGTTATAATAATCAATTAAAATTACTAATAGTTGACTAAAAATAAGAAATAAAAAATAAACGTAACAAATTTCATTAAGAAGGAATCATCATATTGGGCAGGATCTAAATCATAGAAATATTTAGAAGCTTCATGTGTGACACTACGATCGGTATTGATGTGTACATAAGAGAATATTTGAATAATTTCAACTAACTAGAAGGATAAAACACCAACAAAAAGGTATCCCCAAATAGATGTGGGGGTTTCGTGAACT
Organism: Viscum album; assembly: GCA_963277665.1. Lineage (NCBI taxonomy): Eukaryota > Viridiplantae > Streptophyta > Magnoliopsida > Santalales > Viscaceae > Viscum > Viscum album. The sequence goes on along the minus strand of OY728141.1, from coordinate 452,429,831 downwards.
CTATCCAGAAGAACAATGGTTTTAAAAACCAATAATTTTCCAAATATGGAAATGAGTGTTCAATTCCACAAAAACTACCTCAAAATTTTAATTTCCTAAACTCATTATATATTTTTATTTTTTTATATTTAATTTGTTTTCAAATATATTTTTTAAAAAACATGATCATTTTCTTAATTTTAAATTTTATAAAAATTAAAATAAAGTATATTTAAATTCTTTTCCATTTAATATTATCTAATTAATGTTCAATTTTACATGATTCATTGGTAAATTTTATAAAATTGACATATTATTTTCAAGGATTTCTCATTTATATTTCCCATTTTATTCTCTATTTTTTATATAAAATGTATTATTTTATAAAATTTGTTTTATTATTCAAACTTTAATTAAATTTCAATATTTATTTTTATTTTTTAGTTTAAATATTTTTATTATTTATTATTTATTATTTTATCTAATTATTTAAATATTTTTTATTTATTTATTTCATATTTTTATATTTTTTATTATAATAATTTTCTAAAAAATAAGTATTCTTTATTTATTTTAAAAATATATATTTATTATTTATTTTTTAAGTAATTTATATTTTTTCAAATTTATATTAGTTTCGTAAATTTTTTATTTTACTTTATATTAATATGTCATTAAAAGGAGAATTTAATTTATTTTAAATTTATTTGGAAGTAAAATGTTTTGATATTGTTAATTTAAATTTTTTATTTTGAATTTTACCTTTACGTATAATTGATTTGGTCTTAATTTTATAAATTTTGTTAAATATAAAATATATATTTTTGACTTTTTTAACTAAATATAGAATGTTTTGTTTTTTATTTTATCTTATATTACATAATTATCTTTATTTATTTTTTTATTTCATATTTAAAAAAAATTATTTACTCCATTTCTTCTTTAGTAAAAAGATCACATTTTTTTAATTTTTTTGAAGTTTATGTTAAGAAATTTTAATATTATAATTTTTTTTTGATCAAAAAAAGTTTTTTATTGATTTTTAAAATTTATTTGAAAATCAAATATCTTTTTAAAAAATGTATCTCTCTTGAATTTTTTTCGAATTAATTTTTATTTTAGTTTTTAGTTTTTAATTTTAAGGATTTTTTATTTTTTATTAATTTATATAAAAATCAAATAATTTAAAAGCAGTCTGATACATGGGAAGGATACTCATTCCCTCTCAATAAATAAAAGGGGAGTACATAGACAGATGAGGGATATGAGATGTAAATATAAAAATCCATATCCATGTTTGAGAGGTGTAAGTATGCAAGATCATTACATAAATGATAAGACCCAAGAGAAACCAGAAGTTACACCACCTTCTTCAAAAGTGCATCTTTAACTATATTAACTTCCATATAAATGTGATAATCAATGATATGAATCTTTGACATATGGTATATACTGGTATCCAAGTAGAGTGAAGCTTCCATGAAACCCTACTGGATCAGTTTATGATCAAGTTGATAACCAAAGTAAAATCATTCTTGATCCAAAGATCATAGCATTTGTGTTCGCACACATGGTTGAAAGCATAGATAAATGCTAATATTTCTTCATCATATTAAATTTTAGAGCCATGGAATGAGTGGAATGTGTCCTTAAAAAATCCACTAAATTTACTAACAAATTCTCCACACACAACTAGGTTAGGAAATCCCATTTCATCACCATCCACATTTACTTTCATTTAAGATGATATTGGTTATTCACCTAAAATACATGAATTAAACAAGTTTTATAAGGATGCCAAAAAAATGGAGATATTAAGTTCATTTAATTAGATATTTATAACATTTTTCTAGACTTTGGAAGTCATCTGAATGTACCTAAAAATATCAGTACCGACCCCCTAAGGTGAAGAGGGTTACTATCAAAGTGGATAACATTCCTTCCCTTATAAATATAAATCAAAGATGTCTTACATTACATATAGAATAATATTATATATGTGTGAGATATGATTGAGGTTAATAATAGACTCCATCAAAGAGGGAATCCTAAGATAAGAGTCCAAGTCACACAAAAATATACTATAGAGGAGACTCTAAATATGATTTTTGAATTCACAGGTCATAAAAAGTGGTCAGAATTATGGTGACCTTCAATAAAAATCATGAAAATAGGATGAAGGATCATAATTGAAAAGTATATGCGATCATCAGTGGAAAACCAATTATTCCAAACTTTCTTATGGTAAAAATATCATGCTAGTTAATGAAGATATGTTTGAAAGGTATCAATCATATTGGAATTTGATTTAAAATACCAAAAAACAGAAGAATAGTAAATATTATCATTAATCACTCCCGTTATTGCAGGAATCCATAAACATTGTTCAGTATCACTAAATCTATAAGAAAAAAATCTGGTTAGCCAGATTGGTAGTGATAACCAAGTCAAGTTGTGTAAGGTGGATAATTGCATATTCTTTTGACAGGTGTTCCAAATTAGAAGGAACACTATAGTTTAAAACAATAGTAGTATAAATATATTAAGTTTATGGAAATTAAATGATGATAACCAGATAGGAACCCATTTGATCTCTAGATCAATTTCCTAAAAGAAGTTTAGAACTATGGTTCGAACAGTGGATCCAAAAAAAGAAATATTAACTTTGAACAGCTTGTTTGTGAGTATTTCATTAATGAAGTTATAAGTCACAATCCCTAAATGAGAATCTACAAAAAAAAATTAATGATAGAATCATTGAAAAAATCTATATTTTTAATAAACAATACCCCTATAGACATGTGGTTTCACACATTTCATCCATAACACAGTAACCAACTTCTTCTCATAGATACTTCTGGCTGAATTAAAGTGATAGATATATTTTTAGAGAACACTAAAAATATCCATATAAAATTAGTTAATAAGAGAAAATTTGAAAAAAAATAGATGAAATAATAGAGTTTTTCATATAAATGTGTCCCACATAAGAGATGGATTTACCCTTCTATCTGGAGAGCTACTTGGTAATTTTGTGAGTCGCTTCCTCTATATAGTAGGACTTGTTCCTACCAAGAAATATGAGAATACCCAATTAATTAAAGGAGACGGAGTAAATTTTGAATCTAAGAGATATATCAATATGGTTCCTCTTTGAATAATTCAGGAGTTTCCCTCCATAAAGTTGAGACTTTATCGATCATGTAGATTAACCTAAAAAAACATCATAATGATGAAAAATTAATTTTAATGCATACATAGATTTATCAACCACATCATTGAAAATGTGAATATTATTAGTATAAAAGAGTTGTGTTGGAGCTCTTAAATTTCTACTAGCTTATATTGGAGATAAGATACCTCAATCTATATCCTTTTGAAGAAATATACCAATGTTTTACTCTACAATACCAAAAAAGTGCAAAGAGGGGATCACGATAACAAACACCTCTAGTATAACCAAAATACGCTTCTCAATTAACATTAATAACAGCCAATAGTCATGAGATATTAATAAATTATTTGATGGTAATGATAAACCTTGTAGAGATTCCATACCTTCATAGAATTGTGAGTGAAAAATCTCAATTGAGAGTATTAAAATATTTAGAGATGTAATATTTAAGGGATAAACCCCCATTTATGGACATCCATTAGAATATATTAACACACTCAAGTGATGTATAAATGAAATCTTGAATCCTCCTTCTAGGAATGAACCCAAATGGATTGAAGGAGATAATTTGATTATACATAATACATAGTCTGGTAGTAACTAAATTTTTGATATCTATTAGTAAAGTATTACAAACAATAATGGGTATATAATTACCAATATCAAAGGAATGTTTAATATTTTGGATGAGGATGATGAATTGGGAGTTATATCTAGGAGGATGAAACCCATGTATTAATAACTCATGAAAATAGAATATCATATCAGATTATAAAAGGACCAAAAACTATATAATGAACTTGTTAGTGAAGCCATCAAGTCTAGGTGCAATGTCTTTATTAAGATAAAAGATATCCTCTCAATTTATCCAGAAAGGTTCCACAATTGAAAAAAATATAAGAGATCCTTTTTAATCCTCCACTATTTGTTAATAAATTGAACAAACTTATAGTTCCTATCACCTTCCTTGATCCATATCTGGTTCATTTAAACATTAAGTATCTTCTAATTATTACTAATATGTTCACAATGTTTATATTTCCTCTTGATCCCTTCATCTAAGGGGGTATCAAGCAAGAAATTAATTTCATGTAAGGATTTTAAATCATATTACATTTTCTAATATGAAATCAAGGTTAATAAAACTAGATCTAGAAAATCCTTTTAAGGAGCACATGGAAACCATTAGTTTATGTCAGAGCCTCTGGAAGGCATCACATATTAAGTTTTTAGTTCATTTGTTGCTAAAAATTGACTAGAATTCATCTTAAAAAATACATGAATTATTCAATTTGAAAGACACCTGATGGATCCTATCTATACTATGGATGTTCTAAATTAGTGGGGGATATTAAAATTAATTATAGAGTATGAAAGTAATGATAAATTTCCCATATATCCCATCCGTTCAAATATAAAAAGTATTAATCTATTTTTCTAGCTTTCCTCTCATCGATAGTATACCTGGTTTAAGTAAATTCAGTACCTTGAAGAAGAATCTTAGAAAATAATTACATATCAAAGAATTTTAAGAATTCAAATGAGATATCCCTATTGAATTTTGATCACTTCTTCTAATTATGATTAAGAATATTTTTTAGGCCCCACATAAATATCTTAGTATAATATTTTTTTTGAGAGATATGTTTAAATTCATCCAAGTGTAGTCTTTTTTTGTATAAACACTATAAGAATAAGTCAGAGAGGCCATAAGATTATTGGAATCCCTCTTAAAAATTAAATGTTATACTACTGACCTTGCATCAGGACGTGATAATTCATACCAACACTTAGAAGATCCCATAAGGTATCAACAACAGTAATTTATTCATTGTAGGTATTGATATCATATCAAATAAGGGACCAGTTAACGAGTCTGAAGCATTAAAATTAGACTATAGGCTCAACAATGACAACAACATCCTGATGATACCTCTTAATGAAATGTATTGTGGAATATGAGGCATCAATGTTTTTGATCCCTATATAATTCAAAAAAAAGAATACCATTTTAGAGGTTGTTGGCCCTTTATTTGGGAGTTTTGGGGTTTTCATTTTATCTTATTCCCCTTGAATTCATTTTACAAGAGGAAATATTGGCCCTACCTTGTTTTATTTTATAAGGAGTCTCCAAAGTTGTATAGTTCATGGCTTTTTCCAAAAAATCCTTTGATTATGATTTAATTTCTACAATATCATTATCTTATGTTGTAAATCCCCCAAAGGAATCATCCATTGGTAAGGAAAAAATGTATTATATGTATATTTTGAACCTTTTAAGGAGGTATTATTAGTTCCCTATTCAATATATATTTTTGGAGGAACAACATTATTTCCCTCTCTTTAAACCATCCAAATATTCTCTTAATCCTTTTCAATAAACTCAAGAGTTTCATCAATAAGCTCTCTTAACCCTCCCATCTAACTTTATAGAAAAAATCTTATCTTGGGAGTGATATTTATCTAGGATCCATTCAGATTCTCATTCTCCAAAATGGAAGAATTTATAGTAATTTTGGACTTACCCAAGTGGTTATTTGCAATGTTTTTAGTGTCAACTAGGGAACCTGAGGAGAATTCCACATTCTCTTCATCAATCATATGAAGAACATCCAAATCATTGACCTACACTTCATTCACCCTGTATCTTATAGTAGAGTCTAAGTTATTTCACATATTAATATATTTTATCCTAGAATATGAAGAAGAAGTCTCTAGATCCACAGAATCTTCAGAATCCTTCCCATTTATTACCTTCACATTATATTCCTCCATAACTAGGCCATCCCATGAGCTTTGGACTAAATCCTTTAAGGCATGGTTACTAAGAGGGAGAACCAGAGGTTCCTTTTCTCACTTTTTATAGGATTTAAGCTTCTCCAAAATAACACCCTTGGCACTTCAACCTTTGTTTACCTCCTTCCACGCTATAGCTGTATTAGGAGGTGGAGGCTAGACTTGTTTCTGGATAATTATACAATTGGAAATAGAGTGACATACAAATTTATAAATATTATATAAATGGGCATATATTCATACTAAAACTTACCCTCAAATTTATTATCATTAGTAATGGGAGTGACTAAATATGATAATTTGGAATCAACGTTTTTATCCATAAGAGTGTGATAAAAATAATCAATCTCACTATCCATGGTATACATATATATTTTCATAGGCACTCCCATAAATGATGTTATATAATTAAGGATTTCATGGTGTGAAAAAATATATTATAAACCCTGGAAATTGGTCCAAATTTGATCCATATATTTTTCTTTGAGTGTATGGTTTAAAATTGATATCTCATTTAGATTAACTAATGATTTTTCATGATAATTTTTTTTTTCAATCATCTAGACCTTATTGAATCCCTCTTTTTTATTTAGAATAATATGAAATTTTCCTTTTCCTAATTCGGATTAACTTACAATTGTTGATGCCCCAAAAATATATCAATTTGGATTTATGTTCCATATTATTCTAGGGAAGGTCACCCTTCATAAAGATAAAGTATTCAACCAGTGAAAACCGACATAGATCAAGCCTCTATTCTAGAGCCTTCAAATCTGCCACAACTGAAATGCATCAATCATGATTTACATAATTTTTCTAAATATAAACAATTTATAACGTTCTATTTTTTTTTCATTATTATTTATATTTATATATATATATATATATATATATATATATCATATTTATTATTTTGATTAATTATTAATTTTTTCAAAATTTATATATAAGAAGAACCTAGATTTTCATTATTTATATTATTTGTTAAAAAATTTAAAAAATAGATATATTTCACCTTAAATTTTTTATTATATATTATTTTCAGTTCACTTTAATCTTATTTTATTTCATATATATTTATCTATATAATTTTTTAACTAGTTGATTTTTTCCATGATGTTCTAAAAATAATTTTAAAGTAAAATCAATTTTTTTAATCATAACTTCAAAATTTGATTTTATATATTTAAGGATAATGTGATATCTGAAAATTTTTCAATGATATTAATATTAAAAAATTTATTTAATTTAATTTACTAATTTTTATTATTTTAAGGAAACTATGGTTTTCTTGGTTTTTGGTAATTTAATTAAAATAAAAATGATATTATTTCCTTTATTTTTTATTTTCTATTTTTTGAAAAATATTGTTTTTTAGTATTTTATTAGTTCATTTAGAAATATATTTAATATATTTAATATATTTATTTTATTTTATTATTTATGTTTCATTATATTTAAGCAGAATAAAATATTTTAATGAATTATTTCAATTTAAATAATTATTATATTAATTTAAATTTTTCGTTAATCCAAAAAAAAATACTCATTATTTATGTATTTTAAATTTAAAATAAAGAATTTTGATATTTCAATTTTTAATAGAACTGTATAGTTTCAATATTTCAAAATATATTTTCATGTAAAATATAAGTTTTTTATTTAAGTTCATTTTTTTATTTATTTAATGGAATACGATTTTATAATATTTTTTAATTCATTAAGGAATGAAATATTTTTTTATTTTTTTATTGTATTATTTATTTTCATTCGGTTTTACAATATAATTATATTTTCAATTTAATTATGTTTTTTAGAATATATTTTAATTTATTTGGTTGTGAAATAATAATAATCGTTTTCCCCGATTTTTTTATTTTTTTTTTATCATTTTCATTTTATTTATTTATTGATTTTTTTATTTTACAAATAATGATTTTTTTTATTTTTATAAAAATAATAAATTGTATTATTTTTTCCATTTATCATTTGTTATTTTATTATTTTTAATAAAACTTCTGTTTTCATATTTTATATTTATTATAAATTAAATTAATTATATAGAGTTGTTTCCACTCTTTGTTTTTATCAAAACATTGTTTTAATTATATTATTTAATAAATGAAAAATTAAAATTATTTCCTTTTCTTTTTTCATTTAAATGTTTTTATTTTTTCATTTTATTTTTTCTTCTTCTAAAAAATAACAATTATTTTTGAAAATTTTAATATATTAAAATATATATATTAAATAATTAGTTTTTTATAATTTTTTTTATTTTATTTAAATTTTAAATATTTTTTTATCTTTGGATTTATATCTTTTTTATCAGGTAATTTTTAAAAATTTAATAAAATTTTAGGGAAATAAAATATAATTTACTAAATTTTCAAATATTAGAGATTTTTTCTTCTCTTAAATAATTATAAATGTAAAATTAAATTTCTAGATTTTAATAAAAATTATTTGTTTTTTCTAATTTCATTAATAATATAAGTAAACGACTTTTTTTGATGAGTTATTTCGTTAATATAAAATAAAAAACTTTTTCCTGAATTTTTTATTAAGAATTTTGAAACCAAAATAATAATTCTTGAATTATTTCTTTTGTTTTTTAATTTTTTAATATTTCTTTAAGTTGTGAATATATGGTGGCCACTCCCCACTATATGGGAACTGAAGCGGGTTTGAGTATTTTCACACATGGATTTAGCTGGTGGTATATAATGCACAAAGTGGCTCATAAGATATTGGAAAGGAGTGGTTTAGTGCATATCAGTATCCTCATAAACCACACTTCATTTTTTCGGGGGTGTTTCATTTATTTATTTGATATTAAAATAATATTTTTTTGTTACTTTTTGGTTGTTATGGTTATTTTATGTTTTTTCATTTGTAAAATTAATGGATTTATATATGAGTAATTTTCAATTTATTAAATTTATTATTTTTTTATTTATACTTATTATTTTTTTTAGCAAAATTGAGTTTATTTTTTATGTTTAAAATTAAATTTAAAGAATATTAGAAAATTTAGATATTTTTTTTTATTTTCTTTGTTCATTTGTTTTAGTTTTATTTTGTTTTTTAATTTTTCAATAAAATATTATTTTCACTGTTTTAATATTTCAATGTATAAAAACAATATTTTTTTTCCTTGAATAATTTTTTTATAAATTTTTTTTTTATTCTTTTTAAAAAAAATTTGAAAGTAAGATACATTTTCTTTTTTTCCTTGTTTTTGGTTTTTAAAAAAATAAGGTAATTATTATTTTTTTATTTTTTAAATTTAAAACATGTTGAAAAAAATATAAAATATTTTTAACCATTATAAAAAATAAATAAAAACATGAAATACTAATTCATATAAAAATAAACTTGAATAATTTATTTTCAAAATATTTACAATTTCTTTGAAATAATTTCATAAATTTGACAATAATTTTATTTTCTTTAGAAATTACAAAAGAAAAAACCTAAAAAAATTACCTTTAAATAAATAAGAAGAGTTAGTACTAAACTTTCTCTCTTAAAAAAAGGGAAAATGGGGAATATATAACATTTTTATTTAATTTTTAATTCACTAAATACAGGAAAAAATAATTATGTTAAAAAAGGAAAAAAGTAAATAAAATATTTTATATTTAATAAATTAAAATAAAATCAAGAATAACTATCCTTCAAATAACATATATAAAATCTAAAAAACCAAAAAACTAAAAATTGAAAATTATATATCTACTTTATAATTAATTAAATAATATATTGGAATACGTAGTGTTATTAAAAATTAAAAAATGATAAAAAATAAAAATTAATTATAAAATATATAAAAAATTATTTTACATCCAAATATATATAAATATAAAAAATATTATTCCGATAAAAACTCAAATAAATAATATACTAGCATAAGATAAATTCAAAAAAGCTCTGAATTAAATTGATTTATTAAAAATAGAAAGAAAGTAGTTTTTTTAACAAACAAAATAATTAAAAACTTACAGAATCCTATAGTTTTATTTAGTACTCAAATAAATAAAATTAATTAAAAATATATTTTTCTATTAATAGAGTGAAAATAAAAAAATAATTGAAAATATAAATTTTAATTAAGAAATTAATGAATTTAAATATTAAAAATGATAAAAATAATGAAAGTAAATATTGAAACCATTAAATAATATAAATTCAATAATTTTAAATTCAATGTTTATTTAAAAAATATAATGATTCTAATGATTTTATAAAAATAAAAAAATAAAAAATAATATAAATATAATATTTTTAATTTATTTTCAAATTATCCCAAATAAAGACGATGAAAAGGTCAACTTACTCAGTAAAAGATTATTTAAAATTTATATATTTTATTAGTTTAATAATAAATATATCATTTAATAATAATAAAAATGATCTGTGAAATGGGTAGAAGCCCATTGTCATTCAAAAAATCAAAATGAAGTATCATAAACTGAAGAATGTTTGGAGATTCATGTATAAACATCCCTCTTTACATTTATTAAATATAGGGTTGTGAGATCATCATATAAAAGAGAAGACCATGAGTAGCCATGAGTCTTTACTATTTTCTTTGATAGTGCATTAGCAACCACGTTAACTTCCTTATAGATGTGTGAAGTAATAATGTATATCTCTTACATAAGATCCAAGAAGGTCTTTCAAGATGAGTAATGTTGCCACTAGATAGAATATGATATCTTCTTAACAAGGTTGACCACCAGCATCAAATCACCCTCAATCAAGAGATCAACAGTTTCAGTTTTCCATTATCGCTTGACCTCTTGAATGAAAACCAGTATTTTCTATTCAAATGCAATGTGAGATCCAATAATGTAGAATAAATTACCCTTGAAAAAGCTCATTTTATTTTTAAATATACCCTCACATACCAATAGCCTATGAAAACCAATCATATTCCCATATACATTCACTTTGACGCAAGATGCTATTAGTGAGATCCACCTTGTATACTAGAGTTGCACTAGTTTCCTAGCAATTCATGAAACACAAAAAATCTAGAAATAATAGAATCATTGAAACAATTATCCTTGGAACATGATTATAATTTGAAATCCATTTGGACATCTCTATTAATGAGAGTCTGAATCGATCAAAAAAGTCATAGGAATCCCCTCAAATCGAATGAAATTTCTAGCTTTCTGAATATATAATAATCTCACTGCATTATCCATAATGTAATGTTTTATTCTTTCTTTCTCTATTCTTTTTCCATTTTGGGTGTTGGAGGTTTTCATAGGAGTATCAAATTGGATTAGGTGGAGTTTGGAGATTCAATTGTATTAAAGTAGTTTGTTTAAGATGTGAATAGGTATTCACAATCTGAGATGATTTTCACAACTTAAAGGATAAACATTCAAGACTTGAATTTTTATAAGGGATTAATATGAACAATTGATTCACAACATTAAATAATTATTCATGAAATTAATAAACTCCATAAAAATCAAGGGATATACTTTAGATTTGGAGTTTTAGATATTCACAACCTTAATATGTTTACCATCTTGAATTGGAAGGCCCCACAATAACATTCCAATTGAATCATGATTTTATGCCATAAATGTGTCAAGGTATAACTTGTCTTTAAATACCATGTATCCCCCAAATTATTTTCTCCCTCCCTATTTTTGGTCAACCCCTAAGATATTTTAAGATACTTTCCTGCCCTCCCTTCTCATCTCTAATCTATGGATTCTAGGGGTAGATCTTTTAAAATCTAAGGTGAGTAAATCCCATTTTCTTCATGGTATATTTGAGGATATGATTTTTATGAACCTTGATGTGATTTAGGTTGATTCAAAGTTTCATTTTTCAAATTTGGTCTTCTAATTGTTTCTCCTTTTCCATGTTTTTCACGGTGATTTGAAAATATCCTTTGAGGTAAAGAATACTTGTTCTCTCCCTACTTATGTAAATTTCTATGGATTGTAATTTTTTCCTTCCATTAGGTAGATATTAAGGGTATTCTTAATGAATATATTGAATTTTATTAAATAAATTTATGTTAATGGGTAGAAATCACATATTTTATTTATTTTGATGTTATTTTAAATGTGATCACACATTCTTGATTCCATTTATAAAAATCATAGAATTTGGGAGCCTTTCATGTGTTCTAGTTTATATATTTATGATACACTTATTTCTTGATTGTTTGATATCACCCTGATTGAAATAAGAAATCACTTATATCTAGATAATTAATTGGGTTCTTATAGAAATCTAGAATTTGCGTGAGGATACCCATGAAAAATAATGAATTAAAGTTAATAAATCTTGTGTTGAATCTAAAATTGTCTAATTCAGGTTGTGGTGGCGTTTTTCGTTATACATATTGTGTTGCCTTGTGTGCAGTGGGATGTTATGCAGTGATGGAAGTGATTAGATTGGGTATGGAAAGTGAGGTTCAGTGATACGATGGTTAATTGGCAACAAAGTCAATGTGGTTTATTATATGATGGTGGTGGTGTGCGTTGGTCATGACGTGCAGTTGTAGTGATGTGAAGATCATGTGGTGGTTATGATGTGTGGTGGTTGAGATGTGTGGTAGTTATGATGAGATGGCATTTATTATGTAGTGTTATGGAGATATTTTATGTGAAATGGGTGACTCATTATGTGTGGTGTGGTTTTATTAGTTTCCTTGTTATCCATGGAATAAATTAAATTTCTGAAAATAAACAATCATGGGTTGGTAAATGAATGATAATGAGTTAAAATTTATGTGGATAATTAGATCAAATTAATTGAAAAATTAATGAAAGGTGTATGTATATATGTGAATGAATATATTAGTCAATAAGAGTTAGTGTAAATTTATTAGAATCTAGAAAATGGTGGAACCTATAATTGTAATTGGAATTTTGGTTCTATGTGTTGTGGTTATGGAGTCTGATGAGTTTAATGGAGGAGATAGTTGTGACTGTTTTCATGTGGAATAATGATGGTGTTGTGGTGTACTCTAGTTTAATTTTTTAACCCATAAGTTGGGTACTGTGTCTTATTTAGAAATCATGTATTTTATGTTATTTATATTTATTCCCCATTTGAGTTGGATAACCATTCCATCTCTCAAATGTTTTGGGTTCTCGGTATTTTCCCTAATATTCAGGTTAGTGGTGATATATATGGTCAGATACCCCCTCTTCCCTACTCTTCCTTTATCAATAGTGATAGTATTGATTGGTGTTAGAGATTACCCAGTGATGGTGTGGGTTGGTGTTAGAGACTACCCATCAATGATGTTCATGCGATATGTTGTGGGGATCATGCACGGTGGGAGGATGGAATGAGGTTGATTTTTTTTCAGGTTCATGATTCCTTTCTTCCTTGGTAATGTTATGTGGTTGTGATGTGATGCGATGAAGATGTGATGTGATAATGAATAATGCTAGCACCAGATGATAGACTTAGCAAGGGTGGGGTAGGTAGGGATGCATCCTGACCCACATTGAAGATGACTGGACATGTGATGTGGTATTTATAGAAGGGATAAAAGTATAAGATATTTGACTTTGGTCTACGAGAGTGAAAAATTAGCAGGGAACTGGTTATGGTGTGCTATAAAATTATGTTATTTTTATACTGTATTACTATATTGGATGTGTTATTTGGTGAGTGTTCCATAGTGTGGCTAGGGTTGGTTATTTAACCTGTTTAATTGCTTGTTGGTTTTATAGTTTCTTCACTGAAGAATTAGTATGATCTTTTCACATGTTCAGTTGAGACCTTATATATGATACTACTTAGTATACATGTTATTCCCACCCAATGTATATAAACTATTTTTTAGGTTTCTAGGAGGAATTTGGGGACCATGTTGGACATTACTAGCTTGGATTTTGGAGCTATTGTTGCGTCAAATACATAGGAATTTTCTTTTGTTATTTACTTAAAGACATATGTTTGTATTTTTTGACATTATTCATGAATTTTGGGGTAGTTTTAGTTTGTCCTTATATTATGTGATGGAGTTTCTTTGGGGTTTATTAATCATATCTCTTGGTCATATATTATATAGAGGTCAATTCATCCCATATGTGATGTTTTTATACCCTTGGTGCTTATCACCAACCTGGGGCCTACTGGTGGCATTTCTTACGTTTCAATATCTATCTTCCTTAACTGCCAAATTACGAGGTGTTACTTTAGAGGGAGGATTCATGAAATATTAGTATCAAATATTTTTTTTTGAGATATAGGATGGATTTTGGAGTTTGGAACTATAAGGATTTCATGGGTTAGTATAGAGACAGTGCCAGTTGATCTTAGTGCATGAACAAGGCCAGATATACTGACTATGACAAAGGATTTTAGGGACACCTATGATTTGATGAATGGAATTTGATATTATTGAACGAACAAGTGAGATATAAATACTTGTAAGGTATAGACTAAGGAGAGTTACATGTATCATACTTGATTGTATTTGTTTTTGAATTAGGTGATTTTTATAAATTAAAATGAATTAATTAAATAAACATTGATGAAATTCCATGCTACCATGCTTAGGATTTCTCCTACATTTTTAGAAATGTCTCCTAGTCATTTTATAAGATTAGATCATATTGTAGTGGTTCATCTGGATGATATTTTTGATCATCAAAGGATTAACCCAGAAAGTGAGGACAAGACATTGTAGAGGGTTTTATGTTTCTTTCAGCAGCATATTTTGGGGAAGTATAAGGGGATAATATCATATCTAGAGATGGATCACTAGTATGAGGAGTCTAAGATATATTTAATTTATATTCAATATTGGGATGAGTTTTGAGGATCGTTGGTAGTAAGATGGTGGGATCTACATGTCAGTGGTGGATGTTGTATATTGGTGACCACAAAGAAAGAGATGTGTTATGGACAAACATCCTAAAGAAGTTTCATTTGGAATTATGGTCAACGATGATAATAGATAAAAAGAGTTGGTAGATGATATATTCTCAAAAGGGGTTCTTGATTGTACAAGATCTTTGAATCATATTCAATGACCTCTTACTCTTTTCCCCTGATATTGTTTAAGATGAGGATTCTAAAGTGAGGTATCTGGGGGAGGAACACCATCCAATTATTGGGTATTTAGTCACCTGTATTACACTTCATATATACCTAGTTTTATAGAATAAGGAAAAGGTTATCTAGTGTATTATTTATATGGTAGGTGATATATGATTGATTATTCATAATTGAATCTCAGTGTGTAGGGATTCAGGTAGTGGGTCATGGGAGTTTAATCAATTGGGGTTTTGATTAGTGGGTAACTAATTATGTAAGATCCCTTAATGTATTTCTTGGAATGGTGGTTTCTAAGAACCTTATAGGGGATTTTTTTTTATTTCTTCAGGGTGTTTGGAAACCACTTGTCTCATTGTATGATCACATAGGGATGCCAATTTTAGATGGGTGGTGGGGCCCCTTTCTAATAGTAGAAGCAGTTTATCTAATGTAGTTTCAACATTAGGGATCAAAAAAACATGTTCAATGGATGAGGGTAGATGGAGTTTCTATACGTAAACCTTATAATGGTCCCAATACTTAGGGACCAAGTCTAGGGTGTGTTCATAGAGTCCAATAGCGTAGAGGAAGAATATTTGGGCATGGTAAGATGCATGGGATGGAGGATACAACACTACTAAGGCCAGAGGTTTTCTGAGGTATGATCAATTTATCATCTACAATTGATTTTTCCCTTTTGATTTAGGATCCTTACACATTTATATTTATCTTAATTTTTTCCATACCTTAGGACTGAATGTAGAGAGGCTTATAGTCCCCTTATTGTTATCTAAACCGGTTAGAGATCAGGGTGATTTTCTTGATGTGCGTTGGGGGTGTAAGATGGTGATTGGGTAGCACCCGTAAATTGGAGAATTATTTTTTTCTATAGATACATCCATATGATGTTATATTTTTAATGTATTGGATATATTCCATATGTAAAATCATCAACTATTTCTATAGAAGAGTTTCATTTTTTGATGTGGAGGGCTAGAAAGTGATCTTCATTGGAAAGTTGAATTATTGAATTAGTTTTAGAAAATTGGTGCATCTTTTGTCTCATTTGATAGATTTATTAGTGGATGATGATGTAGATAATTTTCCCAGAGTTGTGGAATAGTTCAGGTATTCTTTTAATAATGAGATTATGACACTACACCCTCAACACGATGTTGAGTTTGGGTTTGTTTTGGAACCAGGAACATCTTTGATTTTGATAAATCCCTATCAAATAAAACCTATATAGTTATGATATCTAAGGATACAGGTTGATGATATGATAAAGAGGGGTTTCATCTGACCCAGTGTATCTTCTTGGGGTTCCCTAGAGTTATTCACCAAGATGGGGGATGATATTCTATGGTTATTCATAGACTACTGAAGGTTGAATATGGTCAAAGTCAAGAATTGTTTCCCTATTTTGAGAATTGATTATCTATTTGACTAGCTTATGGGAGAGAATTGTTTCTTGTAGATCAATTTGAGATCTAGATATCACCATATAGGGATGAATGATGAAGATACCATGAATACTTCCTTAAAGTATAGATGTGTACACTTTGATTTTATGGTCATTTCATTTGTTGTCATAATTGAACCATCTATTTTCAGGGGCCTCATTAAATATATTCTCCATTAGTTACTAGACCACTCCAATATCATGTTCATTGATGACATCATGATCTACTCAAAGTCGTAGAGGGGGAATGTCGATCATCTGATATCTGTCTTGTGGGTGCTTCAACAAAACAAGCTCTATGTAAATTTATCCAAGTGTAAGTAATATATGTGATAGGTTCATTTACTTGGGAATGTGGAATATAATGGTGGTGTGTACATGGACCCATCTAAGATCAAAGATTTTTTTGCTAAGGTAGAACCCAAGAACATGGAATTGGTTTATAGTTTCTCAATTCTTATTGGCTATAATCAAAGGTTTTTTCTTAATTTCTCTTAGATTTTAGCACTAATGATAGTGTTTAGGAAGGGATATGTTTTTTTGGACTAATCATAGCCATGAAGTGTTTTTTACCTGAAATATAATTAAATAATTGTTTTTTTTGGAGGGTGTGATGTTTGAGGATTTTTGTGAAATTTCTCATCTTATCATGGGATGTGAATTGATACAATAGTGGGTGGTGGTCTATTATGGGTATAATAATTCAAATATCCATTAGTGTAACTACTCCACCCATTATTTGGAGTTGGTTCTAATTGTATTTGTGCGGAAGCTTCAATGGAATTACCTCATCGGTGAATTCATTGTGATTTTTACAGATCATAACATCCTAAAATATGTTTTACCTCTATATGATCTAAATCTATTGTAATATAGGTGGATAAATCATATTTAGTATTATTATTTTGATATATATATAACCTAAATAAAGGGGAATTATATTATTGATGTGTTGAGTTAGAATTTCCGAGGAGATATGTTTTGGGGTTCTATAGATGTTTGTAAATGGATCAAAGAGCTTGTAGTGATTCATCTTAATATTTTATAAATAAATGATAATGGTTTTATTTATTATATAATAGTAGATTCATCCCCGGTGCTATATTTTGAGGTGTTACATGGTTGATACTCAGTGGGAGATGTGATGTGTTGCTGTGTCAGCAATGGTGATTCCCTAGAGGGATGTTTGAAAGAGGGCCAAATTGGATTTTGTTCCACGAGAGGTTGTTTTTTAAATTATAAATATGTGAGTTAGTTCTACATGAGTTTAAAAAATGACTATTAGTAGTGAATCTCAGTGTGACTAAGATGTACCATGTCTTGAGGAGGTAGTTTTTATGGCATGGAATGAAATTTTTTGTGGAATATTCTATAGTTAAGTGTCTTTTTTGTCACAGGTCAAAGTGGAACATCAAGTTTCTGATGGTTTTTTATAGACCTTGGATGTTACAGAGTATATTTGGGTGTACATATTGATGAATTTCATTGTTGGGTTACCTCAGTCTCTTGAGGGGGGGTGAGGATGTTTGGGAGATTGTGGACCAACTAATAAAGTCATATCATATTCTAGAAATACATAAATAAAGTGTTGTGGATGTTTTAGAGAAGATTTATGTGGATAAATTGGTAAGGATTTATGGGTTACCAAGTTATATCAGCTCTGGATAGGATCCTAATTTTACCTCATAGTTATATATGGGGTTGTAGTATTCCTTTGGATCCCAATTGTTCCTTAATAGTGCTTTCCACCCTCAGATAGATGGGTAGGTAGAGAGGACTATACAGACATTGGAGGACATGTTTAAAGCATGTATCTTGGGTTTTTGTGGATCTTGGGGAAATAACCTACCATTAGTTGAGTTTTTCTACAACAATACATACCACTATTCCATTGTAACATCTCTGTTTGGGGATTTATAAGGGGGATCACGTAATTTTCCATTGTGCTGGATGGAGGTTTGAGACTCAATGATTCTTGGTCCATATATCATGTAGGGCATGAATGAGAAGATCTATATGGTCCGATAATAAATTATGGAGGAATAAGATAGTATAAATTGATTATAGGTGGTGTCACCAAGTGTTTTAGGATAAAGTCCATGTTTTCTTGAGGGTTTCCACTCGATGGGGAAGTAGAGTATTGGAAGGGGTAAGCTTTCTCCTTGATTCGTCAAAACTTTTGATGTGTTAGGGAATGCCTTCTTGGTGTAATATTGGTTGGAACTTCCACTGTGTATAAAAAGGATTCAATACATCTTCCATGTTTCCCAACTTCATTGACATCTTTACGATGAATTCAATGTCATTGACTAGGGAGAGTTTTATATCATGGATAACACGACGTTCATGGAGTATCCTATAGATTTATAGGATCATCGAGAGAATGGGTTGTGTGGATGAAACATCCCCTCTGTTCATGTGTTATGGAGGCACGATGTCTTGGAGAGGAGAACATTAGAGCATGAGATATTTATTTTTTTCCCAATACCCTAGGTTATTTTGAGTTTTTCCTTGTGTTTTTGTCTTAGTGTTGTGATATTTGAATCATACTAATTTATGAGATATAATTTTTCCATTTTTCAATGATCTATTTTATAGATTCAGGTACATGAAGAGGGGGGAAATCCTTCATAATAAAGAAACATTATAGATATGACACATTTTAAAACCATACAAGTAAGTCAGTACATCCCATAATGATTAATATCTTGATATAGAGGGTGGGTTTTCTTGACTTATCTGCTTTTTTTAGTGTTGTGTGGTATTTAAAGTGGTTGTTGTCTTGAGATTTGTGGAGTTTTAAATGGTTATGTGTGTGGTTATGTGGGAGAGATGTGGATTTTGGTTAGAGTGAGTTAGTTTTAGGTTATTCTTAGTTTAATGTGGTGATGTTTTTGTGTGGGGTATTTTGTAGATGTTTTTGGCTATGCATGGGGTTTTTACTTGGTGGTAATGTTTAGGGTATAATGAGATCCCTGAAAGGTATCTCATGGAATGGTTTTTCGGATATTTACCTTTTCCTTTGTGTTTAGTTTTTATTCTTGAGAACTATAATCATTTGAGAGGAATTTAATGTAATGGTATTTGCCTTACTAACCCATTACTTTGCTAGTTTGGGAGTTGGAGGTGTTTGGAGGAGGATTGAGGAGGATTCAGGGGAGTTTGGTGCAATAATTCTTCTATATTAGGTAGTTCATGATGTGAATAATTATTAATGATAAGAGATGATGTTCACAGCTTGGAGTCCAGCGATTCACAAATTAAAGTTTCAAATGGTATTTATGTGCTAAATGAACTCATGAAATGAAAAAATTGTTCACGACATATGAATAAGAATTATGAAAAT
Source organism: Viscum album (assembly GCA_963277665.1). Classification (NCBI taxonomy): domain Eukaryota; kingdom Viridiplantae; phylum Streptophyta; class Magnoliopsida; order Santalales; family Viscaceae; genus Viscum; species Viscum album. Next base: position 452,410,037 of record OY728141.1, on the reverse strand, counting down.
CGATGTATATTTATAAGTTTTAGAGTTTGAGGTATTCATGGACTGAATATGTTTTAAATCTTGAATTGGAGGGACCCGTGAAAACTTACATCATGAATCATGGTTTTACACCATGAATTTGGTGAGGTCCAACTTGTTTATAAATATTTGGTCTTACACAATTTATTTTTATACCTCTCAGTTTTTTGGAAAACCCTATGTGATTTTTGGAGACTTTCCTTCCCTCCCTTATCATCATTTATCCTTTGATTACATAGATTAATATTTGGAAATTCATAGTGAGTAAATCTCATTTTCTCCCTTGATTTATTTGGTTCCTATATGGGAATATTTGGTGGTGACATTTTTTTGGTTCAAGGAGTGTTCATGGATATGAATTTAATGAATCTTGATGTGATTTAGGTTGATTTGGGGTTTCCTTATGTGATTATGGTATTATAGTTGTTTCTCCCTTTCATTATAGTGTCCAATGATTTGGAAATATCCTTTAAGGTATGGTATTCTCATTCTCTCCCTAATTTTGTGTATATGTGGGGATTCATATTATTTTCTTCTATTGGGTAGATAGTAAGGGTTGATTCAATGAAGATAATGAATTAGCGTAACTAAAATTGATGGAAATGGGGAGAATTCACATGTTTTATTACTTTGGATATTATTTCAAATGTGATTATACATGATTATTTCCATTTTTTAGAATCACGGATGTTGGGATCCTTTCATGTGAGACCCTTATTATACTATTTATAGATATCAACAAGAATGAATTGGCTAATCACTTAAATCTAGATGGAGAATTATTTTCCAGTGGAAATATAGAATTTCTATGAGAATAATTCTGATAATTAATTAATACAAGTAAATAAATTCAATTTTGAATGTAAAATTATGGAAGTTAGGTTGTAGTTGTATGTATGGTTGTGCTTGTTGGGTTTCTTTGTGTGTAGTGGGTTGTTGTGGGGTGATGGTAGTGACCATCTTGGGTGTGGAATGTGTGGTTCAACGATATGATGGGTAGTTAGAAAGGGATGTGACGTGGGATATTTTATTATGGTGGTGATGTGTGATGTATAAGATGTGTAGTGGTGGTGATGTGTGGGGGTTTCATCGTGTAGTGGTTGTGTTGTGTAATGGTTGAGAATTGTGATTATTATGATGATATGGTTTGAAAGATGTGGTGTTGTGGTGATGGTTAATGTGAGATGGGGTATTTTTATATGGGGTGTTCTTTTGTTAGTTCCTAGGTTAGAAATGGAATAATTTTAATTCAATAAATGAAAAATAATTGGTTGATAAATAATTTAGAATGGGATGGAATTAATGTGTAATAATTGGCTTAAATGAATTGAATGATTGATGAAAGTGTACTATAAATGTGAATGATTAGATTAGAAAATGGGAGTTTGTGAAAACTCATTAAAATCCAAAAAATGGTAAAACATGTAATTATAAGTGGAAATATGTGGTTATGCATGGTTCCAGTGTGGTGTGATGAATTTACTAGTTGGAGAAGTTGTGTTGATTGTCATATGGTGAAATGGTGGTGTTGTAGTGTAATCTAGTGCAGTTTATATGAACCCATATGTTGGGTATTTTATGTGTTCTATCTATCATGTATTTTTTGTTATTTATATAAATTCCACACATAATTTTGATAAACTTACATACACCCAAATGTTTTGGGTTCCGGGTGTTTTCCCCAGAACCATGGTTGGTGGTGATATGGATGGCTAGCTCCCCCTCACACCCACTCTTCCTTCAGAAGTAGGGATACTACATGATTGTGTTTCATATTAACTAGTGATGATATGAGTTGGTGTATGAGATTTACAAATGATGATATGGGTTAATATTCAATATTAACTAGTAGTGATGAGAATGTGTATTTAGTGGGGGTCATGTGTTGTGGGGTGAGGGAATGAAGTTGATGTCATTCACATGCATGATACCCTACAACCATTATTATGTGACAAGTTCATGATGTGATGTGATGAGATTGTGATGTAATGATAACTGATGATAGGACCAAATTCTAGACCTTGTGATGTTGTGTTAAGTAGATATGTGTCCCAACTCACATCAGAGATAACTAGATATGTGTTGGGATATGTATGGAAGGGACTTGATGACATAACATTAGAAGATGAGGAGTGAGAGTAAAAATCAATAGGGAAGTGGATGTGGGGAACCTTCTCTTTATTTTCTTTTGATGATATGTTACTATATTGGATGTGTTATTTTTTTAGTGTGACATGGTGAGGCTAGGATTAGTTAGTTGACCAATTTCGTTTCATGTTGGTTTTATTGTTTGTTCACTAGAACATTAGTATGATCTTTTCACTTGTACACTCGAGACCTTATGCATGATCATTCCAAGTATACATGTTATTCTCAAACTATATATATATATATACATTTTTATTATTTCTGGTAGGGATTTGGGGTCCATTATAGACATTGCTAGCTCGGGTTTTGGAGTTGTTGTTGAGTCGTTTCAATAAGACATGTATTTTGGTTTTTACATGGAGACTTAGGCTTGTATCTTTTGACATTATTCATGTATTTTGGGAAGTTATGTGTTTGTCCTTATATTTTGTAATGGATTTTATTTTTGTTTGATTTATCATACCTCTGGATCTTATATTATATAGAGAGTAATGCCTCTCATATGTGATAATTTTATACCCCTAGTGCTTGTCACCAACCTAAGGCCTGTTGGAGGTTGGACTCGAAGGTCACTATCATTCTTCCTCCATTTCCTACCCAAGAAGTGAACCTTTTTTGGGAGTGGGTCATGACACATAAGGAGAATATTTTGAATTTTATACCTGAAGTTTATATCCAAAATATTATCCACAATATTGGATATCTTTGTCCTTATGTACAGATCACATAATAACCTACTGAATATGAATATCTAAAACTACTTGGAGATATCAAATAAATTAACAAAATATCTAAAAAACTTATATTTTTTGAAAAAAATAAATAATAAAGAATTGACATTTAAAATTAATTGAATAATAAAATAAAGTAAAAAATAAAAATATGTTATATTACAGTCAAATAATTTAAAAAATTCAATAGAAAACTATATTATATTTAAGAATAGTAAAATAGATAAATGAAAATATTAAATAATAATACAAAAATAATAAACATAATAAAAAAATATGAAAAATATCTGAAGAGTTTTATTTTACTTTTAAATAAATTTAGAAAAAAAACATATTCGTTAAAGAATTGACAAATTTTGAATAAATAAAAGAGTGAAAATGTTTGAAATTTTCTATAACACTCATGTGAATTTGAAAAATATTGAGGAAAATATTTCTTTTATTAAAAAATAGTAAATAAATAAGAATATATAAAAGAGTACTGAAAAATATATAAAATATTTAAAAAATATAATACGAGAGGAAAAATGATTTATAATAAAATAAAATTATAAATTCAAGAGGAACTCTCTATTTTTAAAATTGTATAATATGATAAAAAAATAAAAAAATAAAAAATATAAAAAAAGTAATTAATGGGAAAAATAAAATAAAAACTATCAAAATTTATTATAAACAACACGATTTAAGAAGATATTGTCCTATAAATCAATAGAAAAAACAAAGTAAAGAAATTAAATAAGTAAATAAAATTATAAATGTATGAAGCTTCTAAAAAGATAATTAAATATTCGAATATATTAAAATAAAATTAAAGGATTATTTATAAAAAATAACTATAAATGGTAATAAAAACAATAAATAATGGGTTAAAATTTACTAAAATCATGTTTTTTATTATAATAATTATGTAAATCCATTATGAATAAAAATATTTTAAAAAATAGATGAAAATAGATAAAATTTCAAAAACATATTTCACTTTCCAAAAAATTATGAAAATTGTAAAAATATTATTCGTCAAAATGAAAACATAGTTAAAAAGGACTAAATATTTACATTCTATTGTATTATATTTAATATCAATAAAGTATTTGTTTTGTTAAAAAAGTTAAAAATGGTAAAAATAATGAAAAGTGATATGATATTAAATAAAATAATGAAATATAAATTAAATTTTTTATATTGAACTAAATTAAAGTTATTTTATAAAAAAATTCTTACTAAGAATAATAACAAAAAATATGTAAAATTTATTTTGGAATTATATAAATTAAAAATCATGGAAAACATTTTTTTATTAAAATATATAAATAAAATAGTAATAAATATAAAAAATTAACCCAATTGCATTAAAAAATATAAAAGGGAAATTATAAGCTTTTATTTTTTATTTTAATAAACTAGAAAGACCAAGAAATGCATGGTTATATGAAAATAGCAACATAACTCTTAATATAGAGATCGAGCTCACTTTTAAGTTGAAATTTAGGTTGAACACTATAGAGGGTATCATGATAGATGTTTATATGGTCAATTTGTTGAATAATAAGTATAAAATAACTATCTATTTCAAAAGGGTATAAAATGAAAATAATGTGAATACGAATTTATCAAACTTCCGGAATATTCATACATTCATATCAAATAACAATGATCTTGTGATCAGTGTTATAAATTAATATATGTTCTAATTTATTGAGGACTATTATTAGTATGATGTTTCCCTATAAGATGTTATTACATTTATTTCAAAACCATATAACAACAATCTCTTAAATAAAATCCCATGCAGTTAACAAAATTAAGGTTCTTATCATTTCATTAATTCTCAATAGGACCCTTAGACCCGGTGGTATTATTAATATATTTTTTCAAATGGTTAAGAATATTGTGAAGAATAATGCTGAAATTTTGGTTAATATTTTCTTTAGGGATAACATAATTCCTATTTGATTGAACATAAAATTTATTATTTTGATCCCCAAGGAATATAGTGCTAAAGATATTTCAACATTAAGGCCTATTTCCATGGACCACCCCATTTGTTAAGTTATATATATTCTTATTTTTTGTCATAGTAGGACACTCAATAAGGGGGGTGAATTGAGTTCCCATAATTTGTTTTTCAAAATTTTTTATTTAAAAGTCCCCAAATTTTGAAATATAAATAGCCGAGTTAACCAAAGGAGTAGTTTTTAAAATATTGGGTTATTTGAAGGATTTCTCAAAGAGTGATTAGTTATTAGTTTAAAAAATATGAATTATTAATTTAACATTTGAAATAGATATACTAATGAAAATTCTAATATGAACACTATCTGAGATTAACTATCAAAGTAAAGTGAAGTTTTATAATTTAAATAAACACAAATAGAGAAAACTAAACTACAAAAAACATCGTGAAATTTAAATAAGAAGTTTAATATGAAGCTAAGACTTAATCCTCTCCACTTGGAAACTAAATTATCATAAGAAGTTTATATAAATAAACTTTTAACCAGACCCCTGATCACAATAAACAACAACATACATAGCTATCTAGGTCAACAAGACCTCTTCCACAATTTTTATAGGAGTAAAAAAAAAAGAGGCCACACATGGACCTCTTCCAATGTTATTCATGGTAGTATAAGGAGTAAAATATAGATTGTGAATATATATATATATATATGTGTGTGTGTGTGTGTGTATCTTCCAATTTTTTCATTGGAGTTAGTGTGTGTCTATAGAACATATATAAACACACACTATTCGTAATGTAAAAACAACACACAAGAAGAGAAAATTAATGATAGAAGAGTTAGAAAGCTATGTCTGATAGGCGATGCAGATTAAGATTTCTGGAATTTATCTAGAAGTGCAGCTTGATTCAAATTTCAAAAACAGATAGCAAAGAAGAGAATTGTGAGAGCTTCTATCTTCTATTTCCAATGAGGAATTTATTTTCTCGATGAGTTCTTATCCTTTCTTAGTTTGTTTTTGTAAAATGTTCTTCACTTTTATTTATTAGTAGTATCTTCTTATATCCACATTATAAAGTTCTCGTGTTTTTCTCAGGCATATGACTTCACGACTTGGACTACTTTCTTTTTGATCAGTTATTTTCATTATACACTACAACCGACAAGGATCATGATCTCAATCATATCTTGGTACATCGTACCTCATAGTACATTCTGACAATGATTTAAATGTTTTTTTCAAAAGACCTAAAAAGGTCATTAAAATAATTAGAATTAATAAGTTTCAAAAATATGAACATTAGAAATAAATTTGAATTTAAATGAAAAAGTAATAATTGATGATGTCTCTGAATAGTGACTTGGTCTGATGGTGTATCTAAATGGTGTCTTGGAATCGTGTCTTGGAACTTTGTATTAGAACAGTGTCTTTGAATAGTGGCTTTAAATGGAGACTTGGAACAATGTCTCGAAATAGAGACTTGTATCTGATAGAAGGTCAACTTAGTGGTGACTCATGCAATCAGTTACTCATACTTTGAATTTTTTTTTGTATTGTGTCTAAAATTATCTGGATGTGACGATGACCCATACGTTGTGAAAATTCTGAGAATATGTTTACTATGGGTTGAATAATGGTGTGTTGTCCTTTTTCAGAATTCAGCATCTGTGCTGACGGTGCGACACTAAAAAATGAGACATCTTAATAGTGAGACTTCCTTAATTTTAACTCATACTTGGCCAATTTTTTTCCATTAGGGATATGTCCAATAGTGATTCCATCTTAACGGTGACTCAGCCTTAATGGTGACTCAACCTTAATGGAAACTCATCCTTTATAATATTTTATCAACCATTATTATGATGTAAAATACTAACATAACATATTTCTATTATATGTAAATATGATTAAACAAAATCTAACTTGATGAAGCATGATTTGTGAGCATTAAAACTAGAGTTGGCCAAAAATCACCTTATTTTTTATGATCATAAATCATGGTATTATACCCAATACATTAGTTCATTCATAATGATCAAAGTAAAAAAATACAATTTTCCTGCTTAAAATTTCATACATATCATGAGAGGTTAAATTATACGATAAACATAATCAAATAAAATTTAATACTATACTGAATCTCATTCTCAGATTTAATTCTATACTCATTCTCCCACCTTTTGAATTATTAAAAAGAGAAAAATAACAAGAGATAAAGAAGAAAGAATAGATAAAAATATATAATAAATTATATTATAAAAAAGATAATACATTGGATGATAAAAAGGTCAAAATATATCTCTATCAAAGAACAATCCAATAAAGATTTCTCCAAGGAAGGATCCATGGATGTTTTTCCCTTATCAGAAGAAGCAGGTGGAGGAATAGGAGGGACAAAAGTAGCCAAAGTATAGAATTGAGGAATTTTGGTCGAGGTGCTGGTTGAAGGGATAAGAACTACAAAAGGAACTATAGACGTAAGAATTTGAATAGAAATAGGAGGGTATGCAAGTTCCTACTACATAACAGGCCTCAGATGATGAAGTGACTGAGATGGAGACAAAAGAAAAGGTTGAAGGGTGGGGGATGATGAGAAAATGTTTCTCAAGTGAAAGAATCCTGGAACTGAAGATCAAAAGACTGGTATATGGAACATGAGGGAATATTCTCAGTGATAGGTTGAATTGGGAAATCCTTTAGAGCTACAATGGAGATACTCTGAACTTGCAGATATGGATTCAAGAGGTTTATAAAATCCATGATGATCTTCCCACCTTTCTCTGTTGCCCTAGTAAAGTCATCCTTGTTTTCCACGAATATTTAAAGGTAAATAGTAATATTCTTGAGATATCTAACTTGTTACTTGAAATATTGGATGATAGTGGCATCTTTAAATTATTAGCCAAGTGTTGCAAATGAGAATTAAGCTGATTCTTTATGTAAATCCTATAGAATTAATAATCCACCTTTTTTCATGATATCCTTCTAGTCTTCTCTAGCATCTTTCATGTAATTCCTTAATATGTCATTCACATGATTACTGTTCTATTTGATTTTATTGAAGACTGATTGATCAAAACTACCTATAAAGGACTGAAGCTCTTACCTTACCACTGATCTAAACATATCAAGGTCAAGTGTCTGAGAAAGAGGAGCAGTTGAGGTTGATGCATATTTTAAGTCATCTCTGATAACTGATCTTAAAAAATTCAAGTCAAATATTTAAGGATGAGGTGGATCATAATGAGAAGACTCGGAAGAGGTATCTACAAGAATTTTTTACAACATTTTCAAAAGATTTCTATATTCAGATGACATGACTTTAACTATAGTAATGATAGAAAATAGTTCATATTCAACCATTTATTATATATTCTTATTTCATTATGTTTAGAAACCATTTACATTTGAAGCTGTGAGATAAATTTATTTGAAATAAAAGAAACATCGCTTTCACTAAGATTTGAAATTGGTACTGGTTTAATTGGAAGGATATTTTTGACTACTGAGCATAATTCATCTTTAAAATATTTGAAATCATTTTAACTCACATAATCAGTAGGTAAATGTGAAACTAATGAAGTTGGAGGCACTACTGGATCTGTTCCAACTTGATCTCTCTAGGAAAGATATAATTCTTAAACCATGGATCACTTAGGATAATATTCTTCAACATTAGAGTCTGGATAGTCTAAGACTAGTGTTAAAAATCCAGGATATCTTTCCCATTCATCAATTATAGAAAAATAAAAAGGAGATAGAGTGTCAAATTTAACTCTATGAGATTGTTTCTCTCCCTCAACATGTTTTTCTTTTCAACATGAACTTGATATTTAAAATGAACACTTGATATCATATCATAAACTAAAGCTGAGTCTGGATCCTTTTGAGATTCTAAGACTGGTTCCTTTTCCACTAAACTAGTTCTAGAAAGATTTGTAGGTTCTGAATCATGACCTTGATCACTATCAGGATGATCCGAGCCACCATCAGTTTCACCATTTTCTTCTTCTTCCCCTTCTTCATCATTCTCTTAGTCTTCTTTATCATTCTTTTTTTTCTTCTTGTCTTCCATTTACACTAGAATATTCAACATCTTTAGATTACTCTCTTTCATCTCACCATATTTTAGTAGATTTTACCTTGTAGAAAGATCTTTTGGAGGGCTAGTTGATCCATATGTAATTCATTCAAGACATCCTGAAATGTTACAATCACTTATTTCATCAAAAAATAATTATTTTTGAACAACATCATCAGCTTCTTTTTCCTCCTCATATGAATACTTTACAACCTAATATGGTCCTAAACCATGTTAAATTATATCCTTTAGTCTTGTAGGTGTTTAACTAGATTAAAATCATCATAGATTTTCTCATTTTCTTCTACCCACTATTTATTACAAGGATTCTATCTTATCTTAATTCATTTTCATATATCCTTGGTAATGAAAAATACATCACAATTCATGACATATTCCTCACCTTCATTCACTTGTCCTTTAGCTTTCAACATGGCAGAAATAATCTTTGAATAGAAAATGGAGTTTTAATTTGAATATGGATTTATCATATAACACATATGAACCGTAAATTATCTTCGTAGATTAATTTTTTTATCCTTGTTTTATAAGATATAGTAAATAAACATCTCGATAATTTGATGATCAAAATTCACATTTCCTTGGACATAGTTGATGCTGAAAAAATATAAAAATAAATCTTCATTATTCATCAAGTTTAGTGGATATGGGTCTTCTGATAATTCCATATATGTTTAGCTCAGTTGGGGATTCTTCATAATAGAATATATCACTTTTAGGTAGAGCACTACCTTGGTGATATTCATAAATACATTCATGAGGCACGTTTAAACACTTAGAACATTTCCTACAAAAAAAGAAATTATTTTTCCACTCTTTCAGAACCTTATTCAATATTCATCTATTCTTTTGAGAATGAACTCCACATATTGAAAAAACTCATGAACTAGCCTCAGATATAAAGTCTTTTTGTTGTTGGAGAACCAGTCCAACCAACCTTGTTCTTACAACACATTCAAAAAAAGAGACTTACTTGAAAATATCCAACCTGCATGCAATTCCTTTTCCAGAACGAATATTCATTTGCCAGTTTAGGGTTAATAGGTTTTACTTTAGTTTTATTTGATTTTCCTATTTTCTTCTTGGAATAATGAGGCTCGTCCAGAGATATCTCAGATAAATTCTTTACTCGATCGATTTTGAAAGATTCAGAGGGTTTAGTTCGAAGGAAGACCGTAGTAGAGATTCAAGAGAGAAAGGTTTGGTTTGGGGAGAAGAGATCAAGAGTTAGTAAGAATTTATTTGTATCGATTCAATTTTTATCATTTAGGGATTTTAAAATCATAAATTAAAAATGTGGAATAAAATAAAGCAAAACAAATAAAAATTATTTTTTATGTCCGAGTGAAAAAATGAAAAAGTAAAGAATTGTAATACACAACGGTGAGTCCTAATGGTAATTCATCAATAGTGAGTCCCAATGGTGAGTCATAAATGACGAGTCGCAATGGTTAGTCATCAATGGTGATCCCTGATGGTGATTCGTCAATGGTGAAGTAATCAACAGTGAGCCTGAATGTTCTGTCATCAACAGTGAGTCCCAACGGTGAGTCATCAATAGTGATTCCCAATAGTGAGTCCCAACAGCGAGTCATCACTGCTAAGTCCCAATGGTGATTCATCAATGGTGAGTCATCAATGGTGAGTCATCAATGGTGAGTTCCAATGGCGAGTCATCCAAAATTGATCATCCCCGAATCATGTCTGATGTAACTTATTCTCACAAAATTTAATGGATTAGTAGAAATATCAGAAAGGTGATGTTCAATACCAATAAATTCAATAGTTATATCACCTTTTTGACAACGATCTCTCAAAAATGATGTATTACATCAATATGATTTTTTCTCAAATAGGAAAAAGGGTTTATAGAGATGTTAATAGAACTTGTGTTGTCACAGTTTATAGGTACATGCCTAAATTGATATCCATAGTCTAGTAATGTGTAATTCATCCACAACATTTGAGCACAAAACCTACCAACAAAAATCTATTCAACTTTAGTAGTAGATAATGCAACAGAATTTTGTTTCTTACTACACCAAGAAACTAGCAACTTGCCAAAAAAGTGGCATCTTCCAAATGTTCTTTTTATATCTAAATTGCAACCACTAAAATCAGCATTATAATAACTAACTAAGTCCAATGATTTCCCTCTAGGGTAGAACAGTCCCAACTTGGTAGTATATTTAAGGTATTTGAAATTTCTTTTGAACATAAGATGGTGTGATTCTTTAGGATTTTCATGAAAAAGAGAACAAATACATACAATAAACACGATATCAGGTTATATAGAAGATAAGTAGATAAGAATTCAAATCATACCTTTATAATTGGTTTGATCCATATATTTTTCATCTTCATCATGATCCAATTTATAGGTGGCACTCAAAGTAGTATCACTAATTTTAGTTCTATCCAATCCATAATGTTTTAAAATATCTTTAGTATATTCAATATTATTTAAAATAATACCTTCCTCATTTTTAAAAATTTTAAATACAATAATGAATTTGAGTTCACCCATTAAACTTATTTCAAACTCATTTTGCATCATTTTTGAAAAGTGAACATATAAATTTTTTTTTGAAGATCCAAAAATAAAATCATGAACATATATTTGAACAACAAGAATATATTTAGAGATTTTTTTATAAAAATAGTAGGATCATATATAACCTTTAAAAATAATAAAAGTGATGAGTCAATCATACCCTGATCTTGAATCTTGTTTTAAACCATAAAAATATTTTTTAAAATTTAAAACATGATTGGGAAAATAAGTATTTATAAAACTAGGGGTTGTTAAAAAAACATCTTTAACTATATAACAATTCATGAATTCACTTTTGACATCCATTTGATAAAGTTTTAAATTCAGACGTGTTGTATAAGCTAGCACTATTCTAATGGATTCAATCCAGGCCACATGTGAAAATGTTTCTATATATTATATTCCTTCTTCTTAACTATATCATTAGGAAACTATTACAGCATTATTTATTACTATAGTTCCAACTTCATCCGCTTTTTTTTCTAAACACCATTTAGTGCCTATGGTCAAGGTATCTTTGGGCCTATCAAAAAATTTCTATACTTTGTTTCATTCAAACTAATTTAATTATTCTTATATATACATCATCCAGAATTCATCATTTATTTAATCATTTATGTTCTTAGGTTTAATATGTGACATAAATACATGATGTTCAAAATGGTTTCATAGAGAATCTCTTTTTCATGTTCCTTTTTCTAACTCTCCAATTATAGCATATAAACTATGATTTTGAGGCTTTATAATTTGTATAGAAAAATAATGGAAGGTCACTTTAGGTTCTTCTATAGTTTCGGGTTCCTGTTGGTCTAATCCTAGAAAGTTTACAGAACTGGAAGATTTTTCTGCTTGTTTAACATCAAAATCAATAGATTTAGGGTTTAAGTCTGGATTCAACATATTATGATAAATATTTTCTAAGGAGGTTTCTGATTTATCTAGATCTGTTTCATCAAATTTGACAGGCATAGATTCTTCTAAACATTTTGTTCTCTTATTAAAGGAAAAAAATTACTAGAGATTTAATAACCTAGGAAAATTCCTTCATCACTCTTGGAAGAAAATCTTTCAAGATTATCTTTTGTATTAAGAATAAAGACTTAAAAACCAAAAACTTATAAGTAATTAACCTTAGGATTCCTATTATTACATAGCTCATACAAGGTTAATTTAGGATATTTATAATTAAGAATATTTTGATTGTATAGAAGGATTTATTCACAACATCTTCCAAAAAATAAATAGGTAGATCATATTCATTAAGCATAGTTTGGTCTATCTCTCTTAAGGTTCTATTTCTCCTTTCTATAACTCTTTTATGCTAGGGTTTCATAAGAGTAGAGAAGTTATGACTATATCAATTTTGTGAGAAAGAATATTCAAATTCTTGACTTTTAGACTCATGACCATGGTATCTTTTTTAGGTTTTTATTTTAATTCCACTAAAATTTTATACTAATCTAGCATACATGGTGAAATAAGAATAGGTCTCACATTTGTGTGCTAAAAATAAGGTCCATGTATACCTTTAAAATTCATCTAATAAAACATAGTCATTTTGATTCCAATTTAAACATGAAAAATCTATATGGTCCAAACAAATCCTTGAGAACTAACTGGAGAGGTTGATAAGTTGAAACTTATTTATTTGGTTTGAATGATATTTTATGTTGTTTGTTTGATAAGGATTACCAAATTTATCTTTTGGAAACTCTAGTTTAGGTAGATCCTTGAATAATCCTTTTCTAGTAAGCTTTATAAGAGAGTGAATATTATAATAGCCTAGTCTCCTATTACAGAGACAAGATTCATTATAAAATTTACTTAAGCAAGAAACATTATCTAGGACTAAGGAATCCTGATTAACAGTATAAAAATTTTCATTTATAAAATCACTAAACATTAAATCATTATTGTAATTGAAAATATTACTAGCATAATTTTTAAATTTAACATGAAAATAATCATCAAATAACAATAAAATTCTATGAATATTATACTTTAGAACATCATAAAAAATAACTTTAGAAATAAAAATTGAATTTTTGTTACCGATTTAGTAGATTCAAATAATTTTCCTATTATCATTATCACCAAAGGTTACATGTACACCATAGATATTTATAAGGTTATTGAAGCTAGATTATTCCCTTGTCATGTGTCTTGAACACTCATTGTCCAAGTACCATAAGTTCTTACAAATCAATCTTCAAAAAAAATTCCTACAAAAATAGTTTAAACAAGAAAATACTTTTGAACCTTGATTTTCTTGGGTCTAGTAATATTTGTAATTATGGATTTTGGAACCCATATTTTCTTCACGAGTTTATTGTACGAAGTTTTTAAATTTTTAGAAAAATAATCTTTATTAGGTGCATAAGAATTATAAGCAGTAAAATATATTCCAACACTGGAACATTCAGAAACTTTTTGAGATATGGGCATAAAACTGAATTTCCCATATTTGGATATAAAATTTATTTTAACAAATTTTTGTTACCCAAGTTGATAACCAATATAATTAGTATATTTTGGAGAAATGTTTTTTCCAAGAATATTAATTAGGGTATTTTTACCATTTGTAAATTCTTCTAGATCCCTCATTAATTGCTCATTATAATGTTTATGTTCAGTATTCTTGCTGACTAGTTGAGAATTCTTCTCTTTTTATATTTGGGAGATCATCTATTTTTTCATCTTCTACATCATTTGGAATAGACTCAATTTCATGGGGCATAATGTCCTCAAACCCTCTTACAATTCTATGTCCCCGTACAACTGGAAGTTTTTGTTTTAAAGTATAAACATCAACATATAACTCCATCATGGTAACATATGACCATTGAGAAAATAAATTAATTTCTTATACCCACTCCACATCAGCAACCAATGGACAAGCTAGATTCCATAGAGTTGTTGAAAATTAAAAATGTTTGTATCTCATAGACTTGATATCTTGATCTGGTCCCAAATTTTAGAAATAAAGAATTATCTCTTAACGGTCACTTAGAGTTACACAATCAGCTATACTAACCACTATTGTTGGTTGTGCACTGTAAGAATCTCCTTGCTCACTCTGAATAACCTCCCTATAGCATTACACACATGAAAACATGACTCTCTATGTCAAGAATGTTTCTTTCATCAAAATTATGATAGAGTAACAAATATTAACAATAATTGTTGACCATATAATATTTATTAGAATTTAATTTTAGGATGACTTTTTATAATCTAAAATATGCTAGTCATTATATGGATTTATTTTTTAATCCTACGATATTTATTAATTATTATATAATTAATCATTTATAATAATAACTATTATTTCTAAACTATATAATATTTACAATACTAACATTTTTAAAAAATTTCTTCTCCATTTCATTTTATATAATCATAATTGTCATTTTATCAACAGAGTTTCTTAGTACAGCTTTTAACTAATCAATCATTATTTAATCACTAGTTAATCATTATTAAGTTATTCTTTAATTATTTATTCTTTAATAATTAATCATGTTATATTCATCAGTTAATTATAATTAACTAATCATATGTATTCATTTTTAATCCTAATTTATCATTAATTAATCGATAATTAATCATTAATAATAATAAGTATTATTTGTAAACTATATATAACTAATTAATCTCCTTAATAAATAACATCTTTAAAAAAACTAACTAAAAATAACTCAATTACTAATAATAACATTCATTGTTTAATGCTTTTGTCCTTTTCCATTTCATTCTATAACTTCATAATTATCTTTTTATCATTCATAAATATACTGATTTGATTTTTCTTTTCATATGTATTTTAGTAGTTTAAAATGAAAATATGAATCAGCTTAAGCATATCTCATGGGAGTGTCAAACCAGGAGTGCAGCGAGGCCTGTTGTCGTGCACCAGTTCCCTTTCAAGTCTAG
This sequence comes from Viscum album, assembly GCA_963277665.1. NCBI lineage: Eukaryota > Viridiplantae > Streptophyta > Magnoliopsida > Santalales > Viscaceae > Viscum > Viscum album. The sequence continues at coordinate 452,394,586 of OY728141.1, read as the reverse complement.
CTCAAAGCAGTGTTTTCAGGTTATACCCATAGGTACATCTATGCCAGAGCCACATCTACTTCTTTCTTTCCAAATAGGTATTTGATTGCTTATATAACCACATAATCTTTATGCTACCAAAATTTCACAATACTTAATTCTAAGTCTTAATATATACTTAATCTATACTTAATCATTAATAATAAAAATTATTATTCAAAACTACATATAACTAATTTAACAACCTAATAAACAATATTTTTAGAACTAACTAAACTACTTAAAAATGAAATATTTAAAACTAAAAAGAATTCAATTAAATGAATAAAATCATTAAATTAAATAAAAAACATCTAAATGTTAATTCACAAAAAACCTCCTTCTTTTAGACCACCGACTCCACTTCATGAAAGAGGATTTTTTAAGAGGGAGAAGTAGTGGATTTAAGAGAGATGTGGGAAAAATGAAGTGATGAGAATGGGGGGGATTCCCTATTATAAGGAGCTGAGGCAAAGGTGGCATCACCGATGTCGCCTTTGGCCTTTGAGTGAGGCTAAAGGTGGTATTGACGATGCTGCCTTTCATTTCACCCAGAGGCCAAAGGCCACATTGTAACAACCCGAAATTTTGAATAAATCTTGTTTCCTAATTTTATGTGTTATTTTATTTTTATACTCAACAAAAAATGTTTCATTTGATAACATGAGTATAATTAAAATGATACTGTTGGTTTTTGACAGTTATATGATCATTGGTCAATATGAACACTAGAAACTAAACGTTTTGATTGTTGTCTCTAAATACAAGTAATCTTGGTTAATTAATATAGAAAGAAGATTCGATGGCCTCACCCAGTAGTCTTGGACCAATCGAAGCCCATCTAACAGAACATGGGAAGGAGGTAGCACCACTAGGCTTTGCTCTGGACCAAACCCAAGCTGAACTTCATCATATAAAGCTAGAACGGGATCGCCTTCGCGAGAAGTTCAAATTGATAGAAATTACTACTCGTGCGATGTTGGTCGAGCCTCCCTCAGATTCTCTCACCTTAGCACACCTTACACTTAGGTCCTATGTTGGTGTGATAAGGGGATATGTAAGGAGACCGTAACTGCCTTGTGTAATCCTTTGTTTTAAATAAAAATTGGGATTTCTTCTAATGATGAAGTTTATGAATTTTCAAATGACCGGATAAATATAGTATGCATATTTTTGATGAATTTTAGAAAAAGGATATTTTAAAAACGGTTGTGTAAACCTTAAATAATTAAAAATGTGTAATGATTTTCGAAAAATGGTCTTCTACAATTATGTTCAGTACGGAATTTAGAGTCTAATAAGATCCACTTAATTTTTGATGAATAGTAAATTATGAATAGTGATTTTATGATTAGGATTAGTAATGTGTCCAAATGGATTAGTAATCTCACTTAAATAAAGTATTAATATAATCTAGGCACCTTGATTAAGTAATGTGATTCAATAAAATGGTTAAATAACAGTTTCATAAATCATTATTCAAGTATTAGTTTTTTCGGGTGAATAGTGTTTTTTATTTAAAAATTTAATTAAAAATATTTAGATAATTATTTTTATAAAACGGATTTCATTTTTGAACTCAGAGCACTGATATTATGCTATGGTAATTTTTCGAGTTTTTTCTGAAAAAAATGAATTTTCGGTGAATAGTGTTTTTATTTAAAAATTAAATTAAAAATATTTAGAAAATTATTTTTATAAAAGGAGTTCATATTTTTAATCAGAGCATTGATATTTGGTTAAGGTGAAATTTTGGGATTATTCTGAGAAAGTTGAATTTTCGATGAATAGTGAAAATACAGTTTTTAAGTTACGGGTGTTTAATGACATCATTAAATGATGTATTAAGTTTGTAATCAATATGTTCGAATTATGAATAGTGAGATAAGGTATGAGGTGTCCCAAGTGGCCAATACCATGGGCAAATACCATGGGCAAGCCCATGGTTTTGCCAAAACCACTAATGAGGTGTCCCTTTGCCATTAATGCCTTGTCCCCTCACTTTCTCTATAAATACCAAGCCATCCTCTCATCCATTCGACTCCCCACTCTCCCCCAACGAAGTTCTGGTCTCATTTCCTCCCAAGGAGTCCTCCCATGGTGCCCTCAAGGTCCCAACCTTTGAGTTTTAAGAGTTATGTTTTAAGGTAAGGGATCCGACCTCTCTCTTTCATTTCAAGTAATCTCTTTTATGTCATTCCTTTTATGCTACATGTTCTTATGTTGGAGGATGTTCTTTTATAATCTTCTTACTGCCCTTTTTATGTTCATATAATGAGAGATCCCCTCTTACTCTCATTATTTCATTTTATGAAGTTTTAAGTGGCGCCGTTAGGCTGCAGAAATTTTTGTAACAGATTCTTTCTCTCTTCTCATTTTTCAAGATCTATTTCTTGTAAAGTATTTCAAGTTCCTTTTTATTATGATGGGGTATGATCTCTAAATTTATCATACTGATCTTTTATGATCATATGATGAGAGACCCCATTTTATCTCTTCAATTCAGTATTTTGAAGTTTTAAGTGGCGCCGTTAGGCTGCCGAATTTTTAAGTGGTTCTTCACCCTTCTCGTTTTGAAGTTCTACTTTCATGTCAATTCTTTCAAGTTAATTTTTGTTATCTTGGGGTATGATCTCTATATATATCATACTGGAATATTATGTTCATATGATGAGAGACCCCATTTGATCTCTTCAATTCAGTATTTTGAAGTTTTAAGTGGCGCTGTTAGGCTGCCGAATTTTTAAGTGGTTCTTCACCCTTCTCGTTTTGAAGTTCTACTTTCATGTCAATTATTTCAAGTTCCTTTTTGTTATTTTGGGGTATGATCTCTATATCTATCATACTGGACTCTTATGTTCATATGATGAGAGACCCCATTTGATCTCTTCAATTCAGTATTTTGAAGTTTTAAGTGGCGCCGTTAGGCTGCCAAATTTTTTAGGGGATTCTTTCACCCTTCTCATTCTTTTCAAAGTTCTACTTTCATGTCAAGTATTTCAAGTTCGTTTTTAATTATGTTGTGGAATTATCTCTATATCTATCATACTGAAATCTTATTTTCACATGATGAGAGACCTTATTTGATCTTTTCAAATCATTTTGGTTGAAGTTTAAGTAACGTCGTTAGGCTGCCGAACTTTCATAAGACAAATCTAATTTTTGTCTTCCTTCCATGTTTTTCATTTCAAAAGGTATGTCCTTAAAATTTCATTACCATGATCATGTATCCTTCTTATTCTGTCCATATACTGTTTTATGGGTCATTTATGAATGTTTGACCCATTTTCCCTCTCTTTTTAATGTCTTCTAAAACCTCGTAACATAGCCGTTATGCTGCAGAATTTCCGTCTCAAAATCTCTCTCTCTTTTTCTAAAGTTCTTTTATATTATTAAGTGAATACTCAAATATCTTTCTTCTAAAGGGGTATTCACATATATACCAAAATGTTCTATTTTAAATTCTGGTATTTACATACATGAGACCCACCTTCCTTTTCTGTGGGTTTTAAAGTGACGTAAAGATCATGTCTTTAAAGCAGTTTTTAAAACGTTGTGATTATGAAATGAAACCCATTTATTTTATGCTATATGGGTTATTTATGAAATGTTTGATGATTATATATGTGGATCACATGATAATAAAGGCATATTTAAGGGTGCGCCCTGATAGCACTCCAATGCATTGGGTAATGATGTAACCACTAGAGATTACAATTTTCACGATACTTTGGTGAATAACCTTAGTAATTTTCAAATGACACCTTGGGGATGGACCATGGTGATATGTTCATGATTGTATATGTTAAATGATATAGACACATTTTCAAGTTATGAAAAATGTTATTTTTATTATGATATGCCTCCTTATTTCATTCTCATGCCTTAAAGTTATTTTTCATGACCTTATTGAAGTGTCTCAAGTTCACATGTAAAATGTTTCTCTTGTTTTCCTTACTGGGATTTTTGCTCACCCTTTCTTTTGATGTATGCTCCCAGGTTATGTGATGCAGTAATGAACCTAGGATGAACATGAGGAGAAGCCTTTAAAGTGTTTTAGAAGAATGATTTATGTTTTCATGTTTAATGTTCCTGGTTTCCAAGACACTAAACCTTAAAGATCCTCGGTTTTGTAAAATGTAATGAAAGTTTATGTGATAAAGAGGCGGGATGCTATAGTTGGTATCAAAGGATGGTTTAGTTATTTGTGGAAATTAGGATATGAAAAATCTAGGAAGAACCCTATAGAAAATTTTAAATATAGGAAATCTTCCTGGTATTTTGGTGAGTATTGAGTAAGGGGTTTCCAAGCAAATACATCCCTGTCTGGATACGAGCAGGTAGAGGTGGCTCTGGCACAGATGTACATAGGGGTAAAACCCGAAAACACCGCTTTGAGCTAGACTCGAACGGGAACTGGTACACGACAATGGGCCTTGCTGCACTCTTGGTTATGACACTCCCGAGGGATATTCTTTGGTAAATTCATAAGCTTAGTATGAACCATTATTAAAGGAACAAGGATAAAACAAAATAAATATTCACATAAGAATATATGATCATGGATAACCTAGATTGGAACCTAGGGGATCTCAAGTTAGGATATACTTTTATTCTACATGTTTATCCTTTTATGCTTAAAGTTTCCTTTTCATGATTATTAGCTAAGTAAATAAGCCCCTAATTATAGTTTCTTTTCTTAGTTAATGGTGGGAAATGGAAGAACATGTCCCAAAAACCAATGTGATAAGAAATGCGACGATTGTCGTATTAATATGACAGAGGTGATTAGGGGATTAAAAGATGATTATTATTTTGGAATACATTCACTATTTTAGGGACCCTATATGATCGAGGTAAATAGATTTCTACGGTATTTTCATTGAGGAGTAAGGTTGACTTATATTTTGAAGAATCGATGAATTTATGATGGACTAATAGTAATTTAGGTTACTTATGGGAATGATTAACCTATCTTGGGTAAAATATGTTTAGTTTAGATAATTTTGTTATAAGATGTTAGGAGTGGTTGATGTTGTTTGGAGATGAACAAGGAAGTTTATTTTGGAAGACTATGTTATCAAATCCTTCTTGTATGTGGGTTTCAATCTTAGTTTAGTTTATTTTGAGGAATTTTAAGGACCGTTATTTATGGGATGGTCTATGATGAACATTGGGTATTACCATGGAACATTGAAGATTTAAAATTAGTTTCCCTTCCTATGGGATTCTTTCTTTTTGAAGAGTTGTTTGACCTTACCCTTTCTGTTTTTGGGATATTGTTTAAAGATAGAAGAAATAGATAGTTAATCTTTTGTGGATTATGTGATTCTCTAGAAGATGATTCTTGTGTTTTGATGAGACCAAGTAGTTTTGAATGCTCATCGTTTGGGAGAAAATATTAGTTTTGGTAGAAAATTATTAAAGGGTGAAACTCTACATGAAGGTAAATATATTTCCTTCTGTTTTTGTTCTATGTTGTAAATGAATTCCTCAAAATTATGAAAAGGAATGTAAAACAAAAACGTTTTTGGTTTACGTTTCCTACTAGGTAATCAAAGATCGTTTACACACATCATAACTTTGGGATTTTCTTGTGGTTAAATTTCTCCTAATCATGTTCTCTGTCACTCTCCCTCAGAACTTGACCCTTTGTTTTCTCCTCCATGTCCATGTTTTCCTACATGGAATCCTAGTGTGGGATATCTCAGGTGACCTGTGTACTTCCCTTTCTTTCTTTTAAAGTAATAGTTTTACTGACTCCTTTTCCGATGTGGGACTTTCAATGAAATTTCAAAACCTAATTTTAAAAAAATTGCGAGGACGCAATTTTTTAAGGGGGGAAGATTGTAACAACCCGAAATTTTGAATAAATATTGTTTCCTAATTTTATGTGTTATTTTATTTTTATACTCAACAAAAATGTTTCATTTGATAACATGAGTATAATTAAAATGATATTGTTGGTTTTTGACAGTTATATGACCATTGGTCAATATGACCACTAGAAACTAAAAGTTTTGATTGTTGTCTCTAAATACAAGTAATCTTGGTTAATTAATATAGAAAGAAGATTCGATGGCCTCACCCAGTAGTCTTGGACCAATCGAATCCCATCTAACAGAACTTGGGAAGAAGGTAGCACCACTGGGCTTTGCTCTGGACCAAACCCAAGCTGAACTTCATCGTATAAAGCTAGAACAGGATCGCCTTCGCGAGAAGTTCAAACTGATAGAAATTACTACTCGTGCGATGTTGGCCGAGCCTCCCTCGGATTCTCTCACCTTAACACACCTTACACTTAGGTCCTATGCTGGTGTGATAAGGGGCTATGTAAGGAGACCGTAACTGCCTTGTATAATCCTTTGTTTTAAATAAAAATTGGGATTTCTTCTAATGATGAAGTTTATGAATTTTCAAATGACCGGATAAATATAGTATGCATATTTTTGATGAATTTTAGAAAAAGGATATTTTAAAAATGGTTGTGTAAACCTTAAATAATTAAAAATGTGTAAGGATTTTCGAAAAATGGTCTTCTACAATTATGTTCAGTACGAAATTTAGAGTATAATAAGATCCACTTAATTTTTGATGAATAGTAAATTATGAATAGTGATTTTATGATTAGGATTAGTAATGTGTTCAAATGGATTAATAATCTCACTTAAAGAAAGTATTAATATAATCTAGGCACCTTGATTAAGTAATGTGATTCAATAAAATGGTTAAATAACGGTTTCATAAATCATTATTCAAGTATTAGTTTTTTCGGGTGAATAGTGTTTTTTTATTTAAAAATTAAATTAAAAATATTTAGATAATTATTTTTATAAAACTGATTTCATTTTTTAACTCAGAGCACCGATATTATGTTATGGTAATTTTTGGAGTTTTTTCTGAAAAAAATGAATTTTCGGTGAATAGTGTTTTTATTTAAAAATTAAATTAAAAATATTTAGAAAATTATTTTTATAAAAGGAGTTCATATTTGTAATCAGAGCGTTGATATTTGGTTAAGGTGAAATTTTGGGATTATTCTGAGAAAGTTGAATTTTCGATGAATAGTGAAAGTACAGTTTTTAAGTTACGGGTGTTTAATGACATCATTAAATGATGTATTAAGTTTGTAATCAATATGTTCGAATTATGAATAGTTAGATAAGGTATGAGGTGTCCCAAGTGGCCAATACCATGGGAAAATACCATGGGCAAGCCCATGGTTTTTCCAAAACCACTAATGAGGTGTCCCTTTGCCATTAATGCCTTGTCCCCTCACTTTCCATATAAATACCAAGCCATCCTCTCATCCATTCGACTCCCCACTCTCCCCCAACGAAGTTATGGTCTCATTACCTCCCAAGGAGTCCTCCCATGGTGCCCCCAAGCCCTCAAGGTCCCAACCTTTGAGTTTTAAGAGTTATGTTTTAAGGTAAGGGATCCGACCTCTCTCTTTCATTTCAAGTAATCTCTTTTATGTCATTCCTTTTATGCTACATGTTCTTATGTTGGAGGATGTTCTCTTATACTCCTCTTACTTCCCTTTTTATGTTCATATAATGAGAGATCCCCTCTTACTCTCATTATTTCGTTTTATGAAGTTTTAAGTGGCGCCGTTAGGCTGCCGAAAGTTTTGTAACGGATTCTTTCTCTCTTCTCATTTTTCAAGATCTATTTCATGTAAAGTATTTCAAGTTCCTTTTTATTATGTTGGGGTATGATCTCTAAATTTATCATACTGATCTTTTATGATCATATGACGAGAGACCCCATTTTATCTCTTCAATTCAGTATTTTGAAGTTTTAAGTGGCGCCGTTAGGCTGCCAAATTTTTAAGTGGTTCTTCACCCTTCTCGTTTTGAAGTTCTACTTTCATGTCAATTCTTTCAAGTTCATTTTTGTTATGTTGGGGTATGATATCTATATCTATCATACTGGACTCTTATGATCATATGATGAGAGACCCCATTTGATCTCTTCAATTCAGTATTTTGAAGTTTTAAGTGGCGCCGTTAGGCTGGCGAATTTTTAAGTGGTTCTTCACCCTTCTCGTTTTGAAGTTCTACTTTCATGTCAATTCTTTCAAGTTCCTTTTTGTTATGTTGGGGTATGATCTCTATATCTATCATACTGGACTCTTATGTTCATATGATGAGAGACCCCATTTGATATCTTCAATTCAGTATTTTGAAGTTTTAAGTGGCGTCGTTAGGCTGCCGAATTTTTTAGGGGATTCTTTCACCCTTCTCATTCTTTTCAAAGTTCTACTTTCATGTCAAGTCTTTCAAGTTCCTTTTTAATTATGTTGGGGCATTATCTCTATATCTATCATAATGAACTCTTATGTTCATATTATGAGATACCTTATTTGATCTTTTCTAATTATTTTGGTTGAAGTTTAATTAACGCCGTTAGGCTGCCGAGCTTTCATAAGAGAAATCTAATTTTTGTCTTCCTTCCATGTTTTTCATTTCAAATGGTATGTCCTTGAAATTTCATTACCATGATCATGTATCCTTCTTATTCTGTCCATCTACTGTTTTATGGGTCATTTATGAATGTTTGACCCATTTTCCCTCTCTTTTTAATGTCTTCTAAAACCTCGTAACATAGCCGTTATGCTGTAGAATTTCCGTCTCAAAATGTCTCTCTCTTTTTCTAAAGTTCTTTTATATTATTAAGTGAATACTCAAATCTCTTTCTTCTAAAGGGGTATTCACATATATACCAAAATGTTCTATTTTAAATTCTGGGATTTACATACATGAGACCCACCTTCCTTTTCTGTGGGTTTTAAAGTGACGTAAAGATCATGTCTTTAAAGCAGTTTTTAAACGTTGTGATTATGAAATGAAACCCATTTATTTTATGCTATATGGTTTATTTATGAAATGTTTGATGATTATATATGTGGCTCACATGATAATAAAGGCAAATTTAAGGGTGCTCCCTGATAGCGCTCCAATACATTGGGTAATGATGTAACCACTAGAGATTACAATTTTCACGATACCTTGGTGAATAACCTTGGTAATTTTCAAATGACACCTTGGGGATGGACCTTGGTGATATGTTCATGATTGTCTATGTTAAATGATGTAGCCACATTTTCAAGTTATGAAAAATGTTATTTTTATTATGATATGCCTCCTTATTTCATTCTCATGCCTTAAAGTTCTTTTTCATGACCTTATTGAAGTGTCTCAAGTTCACATGTAAAATGTTTCTCTTGTTTTCCTTACTGGGCTTTTTGCTCACCCTTTCTTTTGATGTATGCTCCCAGGTTATGTGATGCATTAATGAACCTAGGATGAACATGAGGAGAAGCCTTTCAAGTGTTTTAGAAGAATGATTTATGTTTTCATGTTTAATGTTCCTGGTTTCCAAGACACTAAACCTTAAAGATCCTCGGTTTTGTAAAATGTAATGAAAGTTTATGTGATAAAGAGGCGGGATGCTATACACATCCAACCCACCATTTTTTCTATGTCATCGATCCTGGCCAAAGGTGGTGTGGGGGATGGAAGGAAGCATCGGTGATGCCGCCTTTGAGGTGTATTTTTTTTTTAAAAAATTAAACCTATGCTGTTTTTTTCTGAAAACATATTAAAAAAACTCATCGCGTTATGTTTCTTCTCCATACAACAAACTATTTTTAAGAAAAAAATGGTTGGACTTATCATGATCACTTTAGCCTTTAATAATATAGAATGATATATCATTTATTTTGATGGTTTCTCTCTATCCTTAAATTTCTCATACTCTAGTATAAGGGGAAGGACAACATTTTTTTTCCTCAGCCATGATGCATATTACATGATGAAGTTACCATATTTGTTAGCTTCTTTAATTGTGAAATTATTCACCAAATAGGCCAAGAATCTACATAATTGTATGAACCTAGTTCTTCTTATGAGGTACTATTTCTTCGTTTTTCTTTTCCATAGTGTTCTTTTTAAGAAAACAATGAATTTTGAAAAAATGATAAGTTTAGTAGATTATGCCATGTACATATATGTACACACCATGTAAGATGGGAAGATACAGTGTGTAAGTTTATTGGAATGAGAGAGAAGAAAAAGACACTACACATCGTGTACTTCTAAGTACACGCGGTGTAGTCAAGTCGGCAAGGTCGATGTGGGACGTGTAATGTATGTCGATGAATATATGAATAGTAAAATGATATACATTTTGTGCATATAAATTTACACATCATGTACTACTAAATTTCGGCTTAAAATGGTCAATAACCTCATTTTCTCTTTTTCTGGATAAAGGAGCTTCCGGGTGAATAATCAGGAGCCGCGGAAACAAATACTTCTCTTGTTTCATCGTCTGGAACCCGATTCAAGTTCTTTTGGTCTCATAAGACTCCTCTTAGTTATAGGTTTCTTATCCTTGAGCAGTTCTTGATTATCTATGTTCTTGAAAATGTTATTCAAGGTTAAATATTTTACCTTCTTTCTATGATCTACGTCTTTCTAGGCCGATTCAAGGGCCAGAGTCGGTTTATATCATCCGTGCGACATTGAGGTCGGTGGTCACATGCCTCTTGTTAATTTTCAAGATGTTTATGTGTGCCATTGTTTCACACACCCATGATTAGGGTGTTTCCTTGAATGGAAATAAATCCTTCTTATTATCAAATGATGTTGTGATAATTAATTCAATGAATTGAATCTTGTTTAGCATCATTGATTGGTTAAGGGCCACCTCGCAGGTGTGTTTCCATTAGTTTTGGGTTTGGTTATTTCACCCAAGGATGTTGATGGGCCTTCATTAATATTTTCCTTTTTGGGTTATTTAAAAAATTGAACATGATTATTATCTGAAATTTCAATTGTGTTAGAATTGTGAGTATTTTATTATGTCTCTAGGTTTGTGTTTTCCCCTTTGTCATGAAGTATTTTTTCTTGTAAAGAAGGTTGGAATGTTATGTTAAATTTTAATTGATAAATGGTAATTATCATTGGGTGATACATGGTTCCAGCTTAGAACTCCCTGAATGGAATCACTTGACTATTGTACGTTGCACCTTGGGTGATACATGGGTTTAGCATAGAATTACATGGATGGACTCATATTTATTTGTTTACATGTCATTAGTGACATTGGGGATCCCTCGTAGGACTAAAAGGGAATAAATAAATTGACATAAACATATTTTCACATAGAGTGATAACTTGGGGCTCCCTATTAGGACCACTGAGGATGGAATCACTTGAACTTATACCAACATCCGGAGTGATACTCGGGCACCCTAGTGGGATCGATGAGAATGGACTCATGGTATGTCGGTAGAATTACACATGTAGTGATACATGAATTCCAACTTAGGAATCTCAATAATAGACTCAGGTTATAATTAAGTTATGAAATGAAAGTAATTGTAACATGTTTTCCAAGCCAAATCACAAGCTTGAGTTCAGACATTACTTACGTGTTAGGAAGTCTTATGAGGTTTCTGTTGTTCTTAATACAGGGAATATCAGGCTTAGGCTGTATTCTTAAATTTAAATGCTTCAAGTAAATGAACTACAAATAGGGAATAGTAAACTCTATAAATGAATACTAGTATTTGTAGGGTTGCTTACTTTTCAGTGCATAATACTTATTGCATTTCTTTACTATACACAGCTACAACATATACACACTGACAGATTGGAACAGACCATTGGTGGTTGCCTATTGGGATTCATTTCTCACACCCTATTTGGGTAATGTTTTTTTGGGACCAAACAGAAAATATTGATTCAGCTATAGATAGGGTCAAGTATCCTTTTTCAAGTACTTGATTGTTTCTTAGGAACATGAGAGCATGGGACCAAGCCTTGGCTTGTGACGCTACTGAGTCTCATTTCGTTTTACTATACTTCGGTATTGTATTGCACTTGATTGTAGTGTATTCTGTTTTGGTTGTTTTCATAGATCATGTAACATGCTGCATTATCATTTGTGTGGTTGAGACTTGGATATTTATCTATCAGACTTCCTTTGTTTAGTTTCAGTTGCATGTTGTTTACTGCTTCAACTATTCTCTACTATTTATTCTATTGTGTTACAATCATCCAATGAGGGCACAATTTCCCCACTATCACACCCTAGGACCTCACTATTAGTTGACAGCCAATGACATTTGGGGAAATTCACTTGAGGCCATGTGGAAACCGGTATGGCTACCAGTTTAGTGGTAAGCTAGGTCAAGATGTTACAAAGTGGTATCAGAGGGTTTTTCTTCTTTGACATATAATTTGGAGCCAATAAAATGGATAGAAAGGAATGGGTATTTGAGAAATAGTGGTGCTCTAGAGTAGCTACCTTGGGTATAGGGAAAGGAAAAATTGCCTCGAATTGAATTATGCTTTTTAGATTGTGATATATTATAGTTTATTTGATTTCACCATTGGGTGACACACTTTATTATTGCTATTATAATTGATTCAAGTGTGGGTTTTATTTTAGTTGCAACCCGATGAGATAAGGGTATACCATTGCATGCATCATATATGCACTTTTTAGAATCACATGCCATGAATTATTCCATGAAATCTATAATGCACTAGTTATCACATGATGTTGTGATAGATGATGTGATAGTTATGCCTGCTATTGTAATTGGTATATTGATACGTGCTATGGTTTGGATGGAATGGATGCCAAACATGGGTTCCATAGGTGTATGGGCCCTCTTGGACTGGAATTTGGTAGATCGTGATTCAGTTTTTATCTATAATTGTATTATGATATGTTCTTCTTGGGTAACAAACATTGATTCATTAGGATTATGGGCCCTCACAGATCAGAATTTGGCATCCCACTGGTTGGTTTTTAAATGGAGTAGGGATTTTTTGGGTAATCTGGAGTTTCTACCCTGGAAAACACAGTATACACGGTGTGTATTATTGCCTAACACACCACCTATTCTTCCAATTCAGGATGAATGTGTTATATGTTTTAAGAAGAATACACTATGTACTCCTGTATACACTCCATGTAATGTTTGACTGTGTAACCTACTATGCGAGGAGGGAACACGAGTTGTCTAAATTTTACTAGAACACACCATGTACCTTGACTACACACTATGAAAAAGTCAACCACGTATCCGGCTATGGGGCTAACAACACTGGTTGATAAAAGCATAGATTTACACACCGTGTGTGGGGTCAACACATCGTGTTGTCTTACACCAGTAGAACCATGTAGTTCTAGCCGTGTAGAAGCACTTGGGCAGGAAGGAAACTCAATTACATGCCATGTATCTTGGGAAACACGCCATGTACATGGGATGTTACATGGACATGTTGGGAAGAAATACACACCCATGTAGAGGCCTATAATAACACACAGTGTAATGAGTTATACATGTCGTGTACTCCTATTATGAATAATTTGAGTGTTTTTCCTTCTCTGTTCCACTTTTCACTTCTGAGTTGCAGTTTTCTCTTCGTAAAACTTATGCTAAGGTGTATGTGATGGACTTTACAGAGAAATTTCCCCACAAAGACCTTGAGTAGTGTGCCAGGAGAGTGGCGGTGAGGATACAACAGAGGTAGTGTTCCATGAGATATCGATGGATCCTATAGTTGTGCCAGCTGCGACACCAGCCGTTATACTAGACGTGGGCGCAGACACATAGTTTTGAAAGGTTTTTTGAGGTTAATAAAGACCCTCCAGGGAGCACTATATTCTTCCACATCTATGGTAGAGCTGACACGTATATTCCACTAGCAGCATCCATCTACCTTTTTAGGGGATAGTGGACCACAAGCTACAGAATCATGGCTGGAGTCAGTGCTGACTATCTACGAGCATCTAGAGATGCCTCTTTAGAGGAGGGTCAAGATTGCAATGTATATTATTTGTGATTATTCCAAGAGATGTTGGGATGTTATCACTCAGGCAGGGAATCATCAGGATATGACATGGGAAGAATTTTAGATGGCCTTCTATGACTATTACTTTCCCAATACACTAATGGTCGACTGAGCTTGGGAGTTCATGCACCTAGAGTAGGGAACACTATCAGTTATGGATTATTCTACCCAATTTACTAAGCTTCATCAAATCACATCTATTCTGACGGGTAATGATGCCTTGAAATATAGACAATTTGCGGATGGTCTTTGTTATGACATCCAATCACATGTTAATGTCTTTATGTTGCCTTCTATTTATGCTATTGTGAATCAGGTGATAATTATCGAGTTTAACCTATGAGAATCTGGGGGTGTGATCCAGGGTGCTTTGACACCAAGATCTGGTACTGTTTTGAACAAAAACAAGAACCATCATATGAATTTTTCTTCCAGGTATACGAGTAACCAAAACTTTACTTTTGGTATCCAGGTAAGGTGCTACCTATGCAGTAGGCCAAGAAATCTGAGGTTGTAGTGTTCGAAGCATCCAATTGAGTGTCGAGGTTGCGGAAAGATATGAAATATCCAACGCTTCTATAGGATGTTTCCACTAGTGGCTAGTGAGAGAGGTTCTGTACAGACTCCACGTACATGTGTAGGGTCATTAGCTTTCACCATTCTGGAAACTAGAATACATTGAGGCATGAATGCCTAGGTCATGGGCGTGGCCATGGTAGCCAAACCCTAGGATCTCAGCAACAATAGGGCGGGTCATCTCAAGGTAGCCAGGATGCATCACTAGGCCATGGTGTAATTCAGACATATGCAGTGCAAAAGACCCAACATGAGAAATATCTCAGACCTTCTACTGTAAGAGGTATTATTCTTGTTGCCTCTATTTTATCTTCGATACTTTTTTATACTAGTGCAACACATAAGTTTATATCTGTTGCCGATGTGGAATGCTTGGGGATCTTTGTTTCTACTTCTTCTAATGTTATGATGCAAGACACTCTGTTAAAGATCATAACACTAAGTGTGCATCTATGCAAGGAGTTCCACCTTCAGATTGGTGTGTGTTACTTTCTATGGAACCTCTATGTATTTGAGATGATGGGATTTGACGTCATTCTCATAATGGACTGGTTGGTTTATTTTTGTGCCTTTTTTTGACTACTATCGTCGTAGGGAGAGTTTTACATCGCCAGAGGGTGGGTATTTTCTATACAAGGGAGAGTGGGATGCCCATGTGATCCAAGCTGGACCCGAGCATTATGGGATTGGTAGGATGGTATCCCATATTGTGTGTTTATATCTAGATGATGAGGGAACTTTTCTGGAAAATTTTCTTCAAGTGGTTGATCATTTCAGAGACGTTTTCTCTGACGACTTCTCAGGCTTACCTCCAATTAGAGAGGTGAAGTTCTCTATGGATCTAGTTCCAAGAGCTGCACCGGTATACATTCCTCCTAACAGGATGGCTACGACAGAGTTTTAAGAGCTCAAGAGGTAGTTGGAAGATCTTGAAGCTAAGGGTTTTATCCGACCCAATAATTCACCTTGGGGTTCACTGGTCCTTTTTGTGAAAAAGGTGGATGGTACTCTAAGGATATGCATGGATTATCGGAAATTGAATTAGTTGATAGTTAAGAACTGATATCCCTTACTAAAAATTGATGATTTGTTTGATCCACTTCGAGGATCTCGAGTGTTCTCAAAAATTGAGTTAACGTTAGGATATCACCAGGTATGTGTTCGATCGGCAGACATACCTCTTACATCCTTTCACAATAGGTATGGTCTCTATGAGTACTTGGTTATGCTGTTTGGTCTCAGGAACGCACCGATAGTTTTCATGGTGCTGATGAACCAAGTGTTCCATCCTTACCTAGATTCCTTTATGGTGGGTTTCATGGAAAATATCTTGGTGTATTCTCACAATTGAAAAGACCATTCCAAACATCTTGAGATCATTTTGAAGTCACTGAGAGAGCATCATTTATATGCTAATATTGCAAAATGACACTTCTGGATGGATCAGATTCACTTCCTGGGTCACATTATCTCAAATATTAGAGTATTAGTGGACTCAGAAAAGGTGAGAGGAGTAGTTATCTAAGAGAATCCCAAGAACATTTTTTAGGTGTATAGTTTATTAGGGCTAGATGTTTACTACATGTGTTTTATACAAGACTTCCTATGCTTATCAGTGCCGAATATGAGATTGATTAAGAAAGGTTCAAAGTTTTAACAGTTAGATTCTTGTGACGCATCCTTTCAGGAGTTGAAGGGAAATTTGACTTCAGTGCCGATACTAATATTTCCAAATCCATGAAAGAGTTACACTGTGTACTATAATGCATCAGGTATAGGGATGGGAGAATTGGTTATGCAGGGAGATCGATTAGTTGCGTACGGACCTCAGCAGTTGAGGCCACATGAGAGAAATTAACTAACGCATGATCTCGAGTTGGCTGTAGTTTTTTACACCTTGTGTTGTTGGAGACATTATTTATTGGGAGAGTGATTTGTGGTGTACACAAACCACAAAAGTCTCAAAAACATATTCACCCAGTGTTATTTGAATTTGAGGCAGTGATAGTGGATGGAATTCCTGTAGTCTTTTGACTTGGAGCTTGCCTATATTTCTAGAAAAGGACATGCACTGGCTGATGCACTGAGCAGGACAACTCAGATACAGGTAGTGAAAGAGGCCATTAGTGAGTGGTAGATAATGGACTTATTCTCTGAGATGCATTTAGAGGTGAACAACAGTCAGGGATATGCTTAACCTTTATATTCGGCTATTACTTCTCCCCTACTGGACATATTGAGGATGAGGTAGTTATTAGATTTAGAAGGCCTAGTTCTACTGGAGAGTGTGGCAGGTGAGAACCCTCCTCCTATATGGATGATAGGTGATGATGAAGTTCTGCATGTCCATGGATGTGTGTGGGTTCCTGGGGATATACGCAAGGAGTTGATGTGGGAGTTTCATGCTTCAACTTGGGCAGTGCATCCCAGAGTCACCAAGATGTACTGTGACTTGTGCCATCAGTATTGTTGACTGGGGATGAAGCGATAAGTAGTTGGATTTGTTACGAGGTGTTCCACCTATCAGTAGGTGAAGGTAAAATGTCAGCGGATGATGGGACTTTTACAGCATCTATCCATTCATGAGTGGAAATGGGATGATGTCATGATGGATTTCGTGATGGGATTAACAAGTTCTCCTAGAGGTAATGATACTGTGTGGGTTGTAGTTGACAGGTTCACAAAGTTTTCTCACTTCTTTCCATTCAAGGAGACCTTTGGGGTTGTAGATTTCGGAAAACTATATATTCGAGAGGTGGTACGACTTCCTGGGGTTCCTTTTTCTATTGTTTCAGATAGAGACACTTGCTTTACATATCATTTCTTGTAGAGTTTTTAGAGGGCATTGGGTACACAGGTTCTTCTAAGGATAACTTACCACCCTCAGACAGATGGTCAGTCAAAGAGTATGATTTAGATTTTGGAGGACATGTTTCATGCATGTTTCATAGACATTGGGGGATCTTGGGAGAAACATATACCCATGGTTGATTTCACTCATAATAATAGCTTATAGGCTACTATTCAGATGGCGCCATATGATGATTTGTATGGTAGGCCATGCTGATCACCCCTGTGTTGGCTGGAGGCAGGAGAACCAACTATACTGGGACCTCGTCTTATCTAAGATAATACAGAGCCTGTTCACTTTATTCAGAGATGGATGACTACTGTGCATTCTCATAAAAAATCTTATGATGATCGTTGTAGATGACCTTTGGAGTTTGAGGTCGGGGATTGAGTTTTCCTACATGTCACCCCGAGATTGGGACACAAGACGATTAGGAGAGAGGGTAATCTTTCACCATGATATGTAGGACCATTTGAGATTGTTGAATGAATCAGTTCAGTTTCCTATCGGTTATAGTTTCCTCAGAGGTACCGATCCATGCAAGACATCTTCCACGTATCTCAGCTTTGTCGTTATCACTTAGACTTGTCTCACATTTTTCAACCTGAGGAGGTTGAGTTTAAAGTTGATGCATCCTTTGAGAAGAATTTGATTTATATAGTTGATAAAATCGGAAAGGTTATTCGAGGTCAGTTAGTTCCTCTTGTATGGGAGCTATGACAGTACAACCGAGTACAAGACGAGACTTGGGAGAGAGAGACCAACGTAAATTCTTAGTGGTTGGAGTTATTCTCAAATATCCCTTCACCACCCATGAAAGGGAAATTTTGGGATGAATTTCTTTAATGGGGGGAGTTTGTAGGAACCTGGTTCTTCTTATGAGGTAATTTTTCTTCATTTAACTTTTCTTTTTTGTTGTTTTTGAGAAAACAAGGAAATTTAGAAAAATGATAAGTTTAGTAGAACACGTTGTGTACTCCTCTGTACACACCATGTAATCAGGCTGTGTAAGATGGGAAGACATAGTATGTGAGGTTGTTGTGCTGGGGGAGAAGAAAAATCCACTACACGCTGTGTACTTATATGTACATGCGGTGTAGTCATGTCAGCAAGGTCGATGTGGGACGTGTAAAGTAAGTCGGCGAAGTTATGAATAGTAAAATGATATACATGCCATGTATATGGATTTACATGCCATGTACTACTAATTTTTTTTCTTAAAATGGGTAGTAGTCTCGTTTTATCTTCTTCTAGACATAAGAGCTATCGGGTGAAGAACCAGGAGCCGCGGAAACAAATCATTCTCTTGTTTCATCATCTAAAACTCAATTCAAGTGGCATTAGTCTCATAGGATTCCTCTCGATAAAAGATTTATTCTCATTGATTTATTCTTAATGATTTCAATTCTTGATGAATTTTTTCAAGGTTGAATATTTTACATTCTTTCTTACATCTACACCATTCTAGGATGATTAAAGGGCCGATGTCGGTTTATATCGCTCGTACGACATTGAGGTAGGTGGTAGTGTGCCTCTCGTTAATTATCAATATGTTTATTTGTTCTGTTGTGTCACACAACCATGTTTATGGTGTTTCCTTGAATGTAAATTGATCCTTTTTATTATCAAATGTTGTTGTGATAATGAATTCAATGAATTGAATCTTGTTTATCATTGTTGATTGGTTAAGGGACACCCTGTGGGTGTGTTTCCCTGAGTTTTGGGTTTGGTCGATTCACCCTAGGATATCGATGTCCATGATTTCATTTTTTCATTTTTGGGTTGTTTAAAAAAATAAAATTGATTATTATCTGAAATTACAATTGCGTTAGAATTGTGAGTATTTGATTATGGATCTCGGTTTGTGTTTCCCCTTTTGTCACATAGTGTATTTTCTTGTTAAGTAGTTTGGAATGTTATATTAAATTTTAATGGATAAATGGTAAATAGAATTGGGTGATACATGGGTTCATCTTAGAACGTTGTGAATGGACTCTATTGACTATTTTACCTTGCACCTTGGGTGATACATGGGTTCACCTTAGAACTCCATGGACTTACTCGACAGGTATTTGTTTATATGTAATTAGTGAAACTTGTTCTCCCTAGTAGGACCGCTAGGGATGGAATAAATTGACATAAAATTATTTTCACATAGAGTGATACCTTGGGTCTCTCTAGTAGGACCACTGAAGAACAACTATCTTGAAATTATACCAACATTAGGAGTGATACTCGGGCTCCATAGTAGGTCCATTAAGAATATACTCATGGGATGTTAGTAGAATTACACCTGTAGCAATACTTGAATTCCAGCTTTGGAATATCAAGAACAGACTTAGGTTATATGTAAATGATAAAATGGATGGAATTATGACACATCTTCCACGAAAAAGCACAATCTTGATTTCATACTTTACTTAATTGTTAGTAAGTCTTATGATACTTCTGTTCTTCTTACCTTGATATGGGGATTTTCAGGATTAGGCCAGATTCCCGAATTTAAAGGCTTAAAGTAAATGAACTACTAATGAATATAGTAAACTCTATAAATTAATACTATTATTTGTAGTGTTTTTTACTTTTGAGTACATAATACTTACTGAATTTATTTACAATACACAACTGCTACATATACTCACTAATATATTTGCACAAACCTTTGGTGGTTTCCTACTAATAATTATTTCTCACATCCTTTTTGGGCCATGTTTTGGGCCCAAATAGAATATATTTTTTCAGTTATCGATAGGGGTAAGGCTCCTTTTTAGGTAGTTGATTGTTTCTTAGGAGCATGAGAGAATGGGACCAAGCCTTGTCCTGTGATGTTGCTGAGTCTCATTTTGTTTTACTGTACTTTGGTATTGTACTTGATTACAGTGTATCATATATTGGTTGTTTTCTTAGAAAATGTAACAGGCTGCGTTATCATTTTCTTGGTTAAGAATTATATATTTATCTATCAAAATTCATCTGTTTAGTTTTAGTTTCATGTTGTTTACTACTTCCTCTATTTGTAACTATTTATTCTACTATGTTACACTCTACTAGTAAGGGCATAGTTTCCCCACTATCACACCCTAGGCTCTCACTACTAGTCAGTAGACTCTAGTATTTGGAGAAATGCGCTTGAGGCCATGTGGCCAACCAATTCGGCTACCAGTTTAGTGGTAAGTCGGTTCGGGTCGTTACAGAATAAACAAAAGGTTGGTGGCTTCTCATACTCAAATAGTATCCATTAGTTTTAGTTGTCAAAAGTATGGAAGATTCCTCTCATATGTGGCTGCCCTGCCCCCACCATCACCCTTATATAGACATAGGTGCCTTAAATAATGGGATTATATATATCCCATTATTTAATAAAATCACCAATTCATCTTCCTATCTTCTTCAAGATGCGTTTAAAGATTCTATCAAAAGGGATCCCTTTGACAAGAATCGAAAAGGGATATTTATCAAATGTGATCTTCGACATATCCCTTTATTTGTTAATAATCTCCAACAAGATCAGGTGTTTGTTAATGCAATAAGTTCTACCTTGAATCACCCTTCATTTATTGGCCTCCTTAAAAATTTCAAATATCAGAATCCTCATCTCAATTTTCCTTAGAGTGAATCCATTATCCAATCTTCATACCAATTATAGAGTGTTCTTAAGAGAGTTCAAGTTAAAAGGATAATGTGTAAAAATTATCCCCAGTTAAAGGAAATCCATTTTTTTAATAAGTTGGAATCATCCGCCATATCAATGATAATATTCAGTTTTTCCTTTTGTGATTACAAAAAATTACTCCATTGTGATGTCATATCATTCTCCATGATGCGGGGGGGAATGTATGGGTGAAGAGCAAGAAAGAAACAAACCCCGACTAGTAAGTCCCAAAGGGGGAGATAACACAGACAACAACATGATCGTTGCCTCACCAAGAAACCACCTCCACACCCACAAAACTTATGAAAAAACAAACCTTAGGAAGGCTTAAGAATTGTCCTCTTAGATCAGAGAGACATTGATTATGGTTGAATATCTAATTGTTTTTAATTTTTAATTTATATGAATATAAGATAAATCATTAAGATTTTTTTTCTTTTATTTCATATTTATTTCTCTACATCAATTTTTTTTAAAATATATTATTTTAACTTCTATAAAGAATGTTGTGTTTCTTTATCTATTTTTAATTATTTTAGTAAGACACATTTTTATGATTTTTTAATTTTTTATATTTTTATTAATATTAATATATTTTTTTGTTTATTTATTTTTTTATTTCTAGTTAATATTATTTTATTCTAGGTTTTAAATTATTTAAATTTAAATATTGTTTTAAAAAATATATTCTGTTTATTTTTTAGCAGAAATGAGTCTTTATTGACATGTACTAAATATATATGAAAATAAAGTATTTTGTTTTTCAAATTTTCAATATCTTAATTGAATAATATATTTAATCATCATTTGAAATATTTTAATTATAAATTTAATCATTAAAATAATTTTTTCTTTGTTTTTTAATATAAATTTTTTAATTAGTTATAAATTTTTTTGCTTTTTTTAATGAATAGGGGAAACACCAACTTTTTATTAAAAAATATAGCCTAATTTTTAACATTTTTGAGGGGAAACTATAAATGTGACCTAAAGGCCCAATAATACAAAGACCCATTACATGATAACCTATATGTCTAATGGCTTAAAATTGAAGGAAATAGCCTGAAGGCCCAAAATGAGCAGTCAAACATTGCATCATGGTCTTAGAGACATCACTATGACACCCCCATAACAGTAATCATTTCATTGTACATCAACAATGTGGATTCATGATAGAGAACCCATCTTTAACCCAAGTCTATGAAGACAGTAAAATGATAGGTGTCAACACACTCATCGTTCTTTCGAGATATACACCCAACAATGCATGTAAGTTTCCATGGATTTCTTCAACAAAAATGCATCATGTCACCTGTCAAGATGTAACTATTCGAATGATGTTTCACCCCCTCTGAAAAATAATATCTTGTTGTGTTTCCCTCTGCAATGTCATGGAAGAGAACATATATACCCAAAGTAGTGAATGGCCAAATGATAGGTGTCAATACACCTATCTCTCTTTCAGGTTGCCCACCCAGAAATTTTGATTCAAGCTACACTCCCAACCTGATATACGAATTCTTGATTTTATATTTTATTTGACTGAAACAAAAAATTATAGAATTTTTTATTTAACTTTTTTATAAAAGTTATAAGTTTTTATAATTTTTTTAATTTACAATAATTTTAGATTAAATGATTTAATTTTCTCTTCCATGTTTCAAATGATTATAATTTTTTAAAAAATATTCGAAAATAAAATGAAATTTTAGAAATTTAATTTTTCTATTTACAGTTTTTTTATATTTTAATTTATAAAAATTTACTGTTTTATTTCTGGATTTTTTCAAAAATAATAATGTTTTGGTTGAATTGTAGTAAATTTATTTTAATGTAAAAAAATGTTTTTAAATATTAACTTTATTTATTTTTATTATTAATTTTCTTCTAACTTTAATTTTTAATTATAATTTTACTAAAATGAAAAAAAATATTAAATCAATTATTAATTTTATTTATAGGAATGAGATAATAGTTTTTTATTTTTATTATAGTTTTTATCATAATACACTTTTTGATTATTTTCTAAATTTATTTCATAATGAGATAAGAAATTTAAATTTTATAATTTTATATAAATTATTTTCAATAGAATTATATTTTTCCTTAAAAAAAATTAACCAAAAGTAAAGTAAATTCTTTATATATTTTTTTCTTCTTATACTATTTTTAATTTTACTTTTATATTCATTTATTATTATTATTATTTATGTCATTATTTATTTAACAATTTTTTTATATCAAAATATGTTTGAAGTATTTAATATTAATATTTTAAAATACTAGAAATTTTTTATTTACAATGATTCATTTGAATGTAAAATATTTTTTCAAATTTTTATGAATTATTTCTTATAATTTTTCTCAAAATAAAGATCATTTTAGTTTCATTTTTTTTATTTAATAGAAAAAAATTTAGATTTTTTGCTCATTATTTTTTAATTTTTTAATTTATTAATTGGTCATATTATTTAATAATTTTTTTAATATATTTAAAACATAAATTTTTATTTTTATTTTATTAAACAATTTTATTTTTTTTATTTTATATCTTTTATTTTTTATTTTCTTTTGTTTTAATTTAAAAAATTATTAAATTATTTTAGAGCTTAGTGAATAATTTTTCAAAATTTTCATTCATTTTTAATTTTTAATTTTTATTTCCTATAGTATAATTTTTTTGAGAACGGGTAACTTCAAGAATATTGATGTTAATATTGATGCTTTAGAAAAATAATCTTGAATAAATACATGGAATACTTACTAAGGAGTTTAAATTTTAAATTAAAAACAAAGAAGTGGATGTTTTTTCTCAATTAATTTCCAAAATCTATAATAAAATAGCAATAATAAAGGAAAATTTTGGGGTTAAATGGCTCAATGAACGAGATTGAAACCCCTCTTTTTCAATAATTTTCAAAAAGCTAAAAAAGTTAACATGTTGAATAATTTTTTGAAGTATGGTGTTGTTTTCATCTTTAGAAAATATGGAATAAAAGAACACATATTATATTATTACAAAGAATCATTCAATAATAAACTAAGGGTGGACACCAAGGACATAAGAGATGTCATTGCAAAGGTACTAAAAGGGGATGATAATTAGATTCTTACCATGATGTCAGGCCAGAAGGAGGTAATATTGGAGTTGATTCCATAGAACTAACTTATGTATACTTTATAATAACCTATATTCATAGTTTTGAATATTAATAAATTCCTTATCACATCATGATTGTTCTTTTATGCAACATAATATGTGATAATGAACTAAGAGTAGTTGTCACACTAAAAGTTCACAATGGTTCCCCGCTATGTTGAGAACCCAAAAGTGCTACAAAAGTATTCTTAAATATATGTTCTATAGCTAGATAATATCATTTGAGGGACACAAATGATACAGACTATCAGGGCTAGAGACTCATAGGACTTTTTAGAACCTTGTCATGGTGTACACCCTTGGTAATACAAGTGTAGGATATTATGAGAATGAGACCCATCAGTAAAAAATCCACATTCAAATACTTCATTGGATGTTCCTATCTACAAACGTGTGTATTGATCCATATAATTTATTATTATTATTAACAAGTGTTATGAGTTTCATAATTTTATATATATATATGAAGACCATGATGAAAAATATTCATGGTGAGGTAGGTTACACTAGGTGGATCATGAGTAATATTTCATTAACAAATAATGTGAGAATGTATTTTTTCCCATTTTTTCTTCAAGATAAGTTAGTATCTTAGAACCTTTGATGGAAATGATACCAGATAAATAAATCCATATCCACAGTGTTCTATAGGAATGTTTGATTTTCAGAATGTAAAAGAAAGAGACATCGACCACATAAGTTGGTGGCACTAGTAAAAAACCTTATAAGAGATATCATGATAAAAGGATTATATTGAACAGTGAGAATCTGTTTGAGGTATTATTAAGACATTATCTTCTTTCTCTATGGGCGCCTTGGTGTGTTTCTAGATTCTACCCATGGGCTTTAGGCTACTTTTCCTAATAAAACTGAGAAAGATGCCTAAAGGGTCACACGCTAAGTGTATCCAGAATCGTAGTTAAATAATATATTATTATTTATTATTTTACAAGTTGAATAAATATTATTCCTATACATGGTTTAACAATTATTCATATTTTCTTGATCACATATATTTTATCACTAGTTATTCGATAGAATATAACGTGGATGAAATATTTGTTAAATATTTAATTTATATTTAGTGAATATAATTTTTATTTATTTATTTTTGAATAATATAGTGATATTTATTTATTACATAAATAGTCAATATTCAAGGATCGATAAATATTGTGGAGGAATGGAGGATGTTGTTTTTAGATTCAATGAGAAATAGTATATATCGATTATTATTTTATTAAATAATATTTATTTTAATTATCAAGTTAATTTAATGTCGAGGAAATAAAAAAATATTATTATTTTAGACATTGGGTTCTGTAAAGGATTAAATAAATATTAAACGGAACTTATGAAAATATTTATTTCTAAACGGTAGCTTTATTTAAACCCAATTATATTATTTTTCTATTAGATTCAATTCATTTTGTGTGGTGCACAATGATAGCTAGGGAGAATCCTCTCAAGCCATAGAGAGCTTGCTTCTTGAAGAACACTCCTAATAAGGGATAGTGATCTTCCTCCATCATTCACTCTCAAGTCAAGAGAGATCAAGGAGAATGCTTTAGAAATGATTCTAATGATGATCAAAGGATAATGACGCAAGATATATGATATGTTATGATGGAAACCAAAGATTCCTACGGATACATTCAGAGATTTGAGGAACATGTTTGGATCACCACTATAGAGAATCTACTCTAGATTTATATAACATAAGGACCCCACAACATAGATCTATTTTCAAATCAATCAACAAAGAAAGAAAAAAATGAAAGTAAATTAATTAATTAATGAAATTAATTACAAATGATATGTTATGATCCTCCCTCTAGTTATGACATTTTATCCCTTTTCTATTTTGTTTGATTGAATTCCTTTGATCAAGGAATTCATAATTGTGTAAATATTAGATTGATCATCGGTCATGGGAAAAATAAAATTTTGACACAACCCATGGCATGTTTCCACTATTCCCAAAATGTAAAAGTGGTATCAATGTGGCCACATAATTATTTATAGTTTTTTAATGATTGTATATTAATTTACACATTTTCCATTTAGTTTTCTATTCAAGTTTAATCACTATTTTAGTATGAATTGTGAGATTTGTTTCTTACCCTTTCATTTCTTATAGATCTAATAAAATAACTTAATTTAATTATTGATATAAAATCAAAGATATCATCTAGAGGTGTTGAGGATTATGGAAAGATAACATAAGAGTACACACCATGTAACTGAAGTTACATGTAGTGTACTAGTTTTCAATTCATTTGAAATTAATTTGGAATTAATTAAAATTGTGTGCATTGAATACACGTGGTGCATTTAATTTCTTAAACCATATGTCGACTGAGCCAGCCTAGGGGATGATTAGTCAGAGTACACATTGTGTAACCCATGTACAATGCATGTAGTCTTTTAAGTCATAGACAGACCATGTATTTCCATACATAGGATACCTAACTAGTGACTGTGTAACTCAGAGAACACACACCATGTACTCCAAATTTTCTAAGGCATGGTTTACATGTTGAGTCCTGAATCACGTGGCTCAGATATATAGTGAGAGTTGTACACATCATGTTTCGCGCCTGTACATGTTGTTTACTTATAAAAAATTATATAGAATTAAAATTAATTTCTTATACATTTTAATCCTTATTGACATGTTCTTGTGTGTGGTCATTAAGTTGATAAGACATGTCATATGAGGAGTTTCAATATATATATATGTGTGTGTGTGTGTGTGTCTGTGTGTGTGTGTTTAATTAATTTATGTGTAATGTTAAGATATGCATATCATGCATGAGTTGTATTATAATTATTACTCTATGTACATTGATGAATAACACATGATATAAAAAAATCATGTAATTCTGATAATCATTAAGTAGATAGTATATGTCATGAATGTATGTGATAAGTCATATATTCCATATGTCACAAGGTTAACAATATATGAATATAATACTTTTCGGTTAGACTTAGACGATTATTCACTATGTTTAATCCAAGGAATATTTATGTAAATGGATAAGTTCAAATGTTCTTTTTTAATTTTTTTTAAAATTACGATGGATAATAATCTCAAGGGAATTCAGATGAAAATTAAGATTATAAAATTGATTAATTAAGGAATATAATTAATTAAATCTAGTGAAATTTATCTTAAATAAGAAAAATTAATAATATAATTATTATTTTTATTAAATGAATCATTCATTTCATGCATGTGGATAATCATAACCATAGACCATACCTTTTATGTGATTGATGTCATTTAATTTATTGTTAAATTAATGTTTTGTCTTACATTCCTTATATCCTCTTATTATGTAAGGGCCTGCATGCCCATGGTTTATTTTATATAAAATCTTTCCCCCTCACCAGCAAGTGAGTAAAATTATATGTAATGGATGGAGCTCTCAAGCTAGTGGAGTTGGTTCAAGTTTGGAGCCGAGGTGAAACCAATCAAAGAGAGATACAATAGCGGGTAGGTGGAAAGATATAACATGAACCATAATTGGTTCAAGGTGTTTTTACCCAAGTTCAACGGTTAGTTTATCAACTACTATATAAACCGACCATTAGTAAAATATCATGATCATACTGATTTATTATTTTATTTCTATCAAGTTTCATGGTAATTTCATTATGGATGTTTTTTTTCAGTCACATGAATTAATGAATTAACATGCATGAAAGATAGAACTAAAATAAATTTTCTTACGCGTAAATATTTTCTATGACATGGTAAATAACCTATGTCAATCAAATTAATATTACCAATCATATGATAAAGATAATAATTTAAAATTTACGCATAAAAGATAAAATCCATAAATTATGTATTAAGTTGGTATAGCCTTCCACGAATTCAGTGAAAATTGAACCATAGTTTAAAGTGCTTAACCAGAAAAATTTGGGGTGCTTTCAATTATGGGGTAATTTTAACATTATGTTTAGCGATGAATTAACTTAGTTCACATCAAGGGTTAACAAGTAAAGTAAGACTTGGTGTAACTAAGGGGTAAGGGTCAAGGAAATCCAATTTAAGGATTTAAAGATTGGGGAGTCCACTCAACAGATCAAGGAACTATGAATTAATACTATTGAAATTTGGAATTCCTACCAAAAACCATTCAAGTTTCATGACCAAACAATATTGGGGTAATGAGAAGGGTAATATGAATCCATTCTATTAGAATTTCCAATAAATATGATATTTTGAAGCCAATGGTGGGAGATATTGTGTTACAATAAAATAGTCGTCGATTAAAAAATATAATATTTATTTATTTTTCAAAATTTTATCCAATAAAGTATTAAATATGTACTCATCCTATATTTAGAAATAGAAATAAATTGGGTTCCAACATACCACTATGATCCATACTTGAGAAAGATAACTTTTCACTGATATAAATTTCCAAGAGTTGCAAGGGCGCTTATGCATTATCCTTCTCCATGAATGGTTATTTTATATATTGGAAGAAACTATTACTGATACACCTAGTAATAAATATAGTGATAAAGATTTAAAATTATATGAGAAAATTTTGAATTATTCCACAAATATTCAATGTTTCATTCTATCATTCATAACCAATGATATTTTGAAGCAACTTGAGGACATGGATGTATATAGCATGATGTCTCACCATTGGGATCTCTATCAAGAGAAATAGAGAAAAGAAAGATATAAATTTATAATGATTTTTTTATAACTTTTCTTGGACAGTCTACGCTAGCTTGGCCTCATTTATTCAAGATTACTGGATACACCTAATGCTAAGACATCTTAGGGATTATATTCCCAGATGATTTTTTCATAGATCTCATAAGATCATCACTACCCAAGACTTTCTATAGTATTATTATTAATTTAAATATTTGTAGCAATGAGAAGAGTCTTTAATAAATTCATACTTTGATTCAAGTGGATAAGGACAAGGGGTGTGACAAACCCTCAGTTTATATGGTGAATAAGAAAAGGGAGAACAAGGAACAAAGGGTCCCAAGACTCATAAAAATTATATATCTCCCGAGAAACTTCCTTCTTAGAAGAATAATATTTTGCGGTAGGGAAAGGAAAATGAGGAAGTATGTTTTTCATATGGAAAACATGGCCACAAGAAAAATAACTATTCCCAAAATATAAGGGAATCTAAAGACACATTTTGTATCAAGTGTAATCTTTCAATAAATAAAAATTGGGTATTAGATACAACTTGTGGTGCTTAAATATGTATCCAAATGCAAGAACCAAGTAGATTCCAAAAGATTTCTAGAGGAGTTGTGGATTTTAGAGATACTAATAGTGTAATGATGGATGCTCTAGCCATTGGTGACTACTGTATTTCATTTCCAATGATAATGATTTTGGTTTTAAAATATTTTTATTATGTACCAATTTTTACCAAGAACATAAATTTTTCATCATGCCTAGATACAAACAGGTTTACTTTAAAATTTTGAAATAAAAGTAGTTTCTTTTATAAAAAATTATGTTATTGTATGAATAAATTAAATAGTAGTCTTTATGTATTAAATTATAAAAACCATGTATTGGAAATTGACAACAGATCTTGTTCACACGACTCATATAACACTCAACTATAGAATCACTATCTTATTGATGTAAATGCGAAGCATTTGAGAAATCTCTATCAAGATGGTTATTTAGACTCTTATGAGATAAATCCACTTGAAATATTTCATGATTTTTAACAAGTAAAAATGACCAAACAACCATTCATTAGAGAAGGTGAAAGGGCCATAGTTCTTCTAGGATTGGTACACACCAATGTGTCTGGACTATTTCTAGTAGAAGCTAGAGGTTGTTATTCTTACTTCATAACATTTACTGATTACTTGAGTAGATATGGTTATGTTTACTTGATGAGGTATAAGTTAGTGTAATTTTATAAATTCCATTAATTCAAGAATGAAGTATAGAATCAACTTGGAAAGAAGATAAAGAAGCTTTGATCATATCAAGGTGGTGACTATCTAAACCAAGAGTTTATCAACTTTCTACAAGAGTTTGGGATTCTATCTCAACTCACACCACCTTACAAATTAAATTATAATGGTGTCAGTGAAAGGAGGAACCCTAACCTATTATTCATTGTAATATTGATAATGATTCATGAAAATATTCCATTATCCTTTTAGGGATATGCATTACAAACCACGGTATACACATTAAATCGATTAATATCTAAAGAGGAAAATAGAATTCTTTTAGAGTTATGGAGTAGAAAAAATATCTTTTTTTCACATAAACATTTATGGGTGATTTCATAATTTCTTAAGGACTTCTCAGGGAATAAACTAGCACCCCATGTCACAAAGTGTATCTTTATAGGGTGTAATAAGGGAAAATGGATACTACCTATACAACCTATCAGAAAAGAAAGTAATTTTCACCTAATAAGACAACTTTATTAAGAGGAAACAAATCCTAAAAGAGTATGGTGGAAGAAAGATTTAATTTAATGAAGTTTATGCTCAAGATACATAATATTTGGTATAATAACAGATTCCATAAGTCCCTGCAGAAGAAGTAGTTCATAAAATACATGTACTTCTTAAGAGCACAAGAGAGGTCAGAGAACTGTACAGATATGTTTGTCTAGTCACCAAATATGGTGACTCATTATTGATTGAAAATGATGAACCGCTATCCTACAAAGAGGAAGTGGAGAGATCAGAAGATATAAGATAGAAAGAAGCTAGGAATTATGAAGTGGATACCATGTATCAGAACCATGTTTGGGTTATGGTCAATTCACCAATTTATGTAAATCCCATATGGTGAAAATGGGTATCCAAGAGAATACTATACAAAAAGGTAAAATAAATATCTATAAAGAAAGGATATTGGATAAAGGATTTAAAAAACATCAAGGAATTGACAAGGATGAAACCTCTTCACCATTTTCCATTTTTAAATCCATCAAAATTATACATGCTATAACAGCTTACAAGGACTATTGGATTTGACATATATACATCAAAATAGATTTACATAACATGAACTTTTAGGAAGATGCCTATATGATACAACTAGAAGGTTTTGTGACTCCTGGTGCTTCCAAAATTATTTTCAAGTTATAGAGATCCATTTATGGATTGAAGTAAGAATATTGGTCATGGAACATTCAATTTAATTAATCTATACAATAATTTTATTTTATTAAGAAATAATGTGAGACATGTGTTTACAATAGGTTTAGTGGGACTGAATTTATTATTTTAGTATTATATATTGATAAAATTTTACTTATTGGAAATAAAATAACAATATTACATTATATTAAGGAATTTTTAAACAAGTGTTTCTCCATGAAGGAATTATATGAAGAGGCCTATATTGTAGGGATCAAGATCGTTTGTGGTAGACCCTATAGGATTATTAGACTAAGTCAAAGTATATAAATTAACCATATTCTAAAGAGATTTAGTAAGGAACAATCCAACAGGGGATTGGTTCTAGTGTCATATGTTTTACATCTTTCTAATAAAATGTGTCTTCATACACAATAGGAGAAAGCGAGAACGAGTAATATTCCATAGAATCCGGTGGTAGGATCAATAATGTTTTCCATGTTATGTACTAGACTTGATATAGCATATGCATTGGGAATGGTTGAAGGATATCATGATCATTTTGGAGAACAACATTGGTGTGCTTTCAAGGATATCCTTAAGTATCTGAGAAGAACTAAGGATATATTCCGGGTGTGTAGAGGAGATGAAGAGATGGTTTTCAGGGGTTATACTAATGATAGTTTTCAAATAGATTAGAATGATCTGAACTCGCAATCCAGATATTTCTTCTATCTTGACAGAGGAGTTGTAAGCTGGAAGAGTTCAAAGTAGCCAGTTTTCATTGATTCCACACCAGAGTCCAAGTATATAGTGTCATATAATGTATCAATGTAATCCATTTGAATATGAAACTTTTTTCAGGATCTTAATTTGATACCTAGCTGTAAGGATGATATCACATTGTATTGTGATAATAATGAAATAACGGCTCTTAGAAAACATCAAAGGTCAAAACAATGAATAAAGAATATACTTCAGAAGTATCACCTATTGTGGAATTTTTATAAAATGGGTGAAGTTTCATTAAGCATAGTACCCACCAAATAAAACGTGGAGGAACCCTTGACTAAAGTACAATGTCAATAGAAGAATGATTATCATGTGAGAGCTATAAGACTGAAGGTTGTTAGCAGTTGGATCGAGTGTAAGTGGGAGTCTGTTGGATTTGTTTCCCTTTAACTAACATATTTTTACTTTTTGATAACATGTATTATTAGTTTTTAATATTAATAAATTTATTATCACATTATTGTTGTTATTTTATGTAACATAGTATGTGATAATTTCACAAGATTAGTTGCCGTAATAAATGGTCATAGTAGTTCCCCATTATGATGAGAACCTAAAATTTCTATGATATAATTCTTAAATATATGTTCTACACTGGATGATATCATTTTAGGGACACAAATCATATAGGATATCATGGGTGGAGACTCATTAGACATTGAGGTACTTTCTCATGGTATACACCCTTATTAATGTCTAGTGTAGGATATTATAATGAAATATATTTGCAGTAAGGTAGGATATTTTTGGTGTGTCACGAGTAATATTGAATTAATGACTAATAAAAGAAAGGATTTTTACCTTCTGTTATTTAATGGAAGTTGATATCTCAGATCTTTTAATTTAAATGATAGAGCATAAATAAATCAATTTCTATGGAATTATATAGGAATGTTCAATTTCCAAAATGTCTAAGAAAGAGACATAAATCACATAGGTTGGTGGCACCGATATGAAACCTTCTTGATTAGATATACCATGATAAAATAATTATATTACATGGTGAGTTTCTATATGAGGTATTATTTCATTACAAAATTAACTTCTTTCTCTACAGGTGCCTTGGTTCATTGCTAGAAGATAACATTAGACGTTAGATTGATTCGTCTAATGCCACTGATAAAGAGGCCTAAAGGGTCACACACTAAGTGTATTAGAATCTTAGTTAAAAAATATATTTTTTATTATTTAAGAAGTTGAACAAATATTATTCCCCTAAATGGTTAAATAATTATTCATATTTTCCTAATCACATATATTCTATAACTAGCTATTCTGGAGAATATAATGTGATCATAAAATTTAATTAATATTTATTTGATATTTAGTGAACATAATATTTATTTATTTATTAAAGAATAATACAGTGATGTTTATTTTTTATTTAAATAGTCATTACTCAAGGCCTAATAAATATTGTGGAGGAAAAACGAGATGAGTTTTTAGGTTTAGTGAGAAATAATGTATATTTAATATTATTTTATTAAATAATAATTAATTTAATTCAAAATTTAAGCGCATGTCGAAGAAATAATAAAGCTATTATTATTTTAGACATGGGGATTCATAAGAGATTAAATAAATATTTAAGGTCACTTTTGACAATATTTATTTCCAAACCATGTTAGTATATAAACCCAATTATATTATTTTTCCATTAGATCCAATTTATTTTGTGATGTGCACAATGATAGGTGGAGAGAATCCTCTCAAGACGTATATAGATACCTTCTCCAAGAACACTTCCAAGAATGGAGAGTGATCTTCCTCCACCATTCGCCCTTAAGTCAATAGAGGTCAAGAAGAACACTTTGGAAGTGATTATTGTGGAAATCAATGGAGAATGATGCAAGTGATAGGATTTATTGTACTAGCACCAAGATATTCCTACATGAATGTTTGGAGATTGGTGGAACACATATGGATCACCAAGAGAGGTAATCATCTCTAGATTGATACTACACAATGATCTTACAATGTATATACTTTCTCCAATTTGTAACATCCCATTACTATTTTATCAGGTACACCCTTAACTTCATCATGGTTTCCACTCATTTGCAATTGGGAGGATACCTATAATGGTGAAGTGAAAGAGTTGTTGAACTTTATACTTTAACCAGCCTTTTTTGTAGGATGCAGGAAGATTTTATGTCATGTAACTGGGTTACACGCCTTGTAACTATTCATGGGTAATCCGTGAAAGGGGATTCATGCTGTGAAATTTAAACGTCGTGGAAGGGGGTTTCACATAATAACTTCTTTAAATAACATATTTTAAATCTGAGGTGATGTATTTTTTGGGCATAGTTGTTCACTATGGATTTCACGACATGTAACTATATTACACTTCATGAAACGGTCCACATCCAGGTTTTAAAATGGAAGAGGGAATGTTTTTTCATAGATACTTCTCCAAACCTCTTACCTATCAAACCAGAACTCATCCTAGTAAATTTTGGGAGATTGATCTCCATCTGTAATGATTCTTCCAACATTGTATCTTTTTTGCAGCTATAGTGCGCATCCCACGGTATGCAACCTTTATGCTTCTTCATTTATTTTCATCACGGTGGAACCCTGAAGTTGCGTTATCGGATTCATTAGACTATGGTTGGTGACTATTCTAATATTTTTATAGATCTGTTGGGAGATCTTGTTCCAAAGGCTATTTCTTGGTTAGTGTCATGTGGCCAACGTTCATTCTTGAGGGCCTTCATTGACGTTGTTAGGTTTCATTGATTTTGTATTCCATTACAGGCATGTACAAATCAAGTTTTGAGGTAGGTGGTTCTTTATCTAGACTATGATAATGGATCTTATTGTTTTTATTTATAAACTGTTATTTTATTGAAATTGGATTGATTGGTTTGTGTGTGTTCAAAAGGGTTTTTAATAAGAAATGGGTTTTCCCTGGTTATTGAAAAATGGAATGAAAAATGGGTATTTTCGAAGAATTGAAATGAATTTTGAAAAAGAGTACATGGGCTACCTTGGGTACTTTGGTATAAGTTTTATCCAGGGTCCATCATATGATTTTTTGTGATTATTAGGGAGTATTTTCATAGGGATTTCTTTTGTTTCCTAGTCCTATTGTCTTAGGGGACCGTTATTGATATTTTTTGTGGGTTTACTTAGGGGGTATTCCCCTACTTCACAGGCCCGTTGTTCAAGGAACTGTTTTGTGCACCTGATTATTATTTTATGAGTAGATTGTGGCTATGAACTATAGTAAAACTTGGTGTTGCGATACCTATGCTTTTATTTTGTACTGCTTGGATTTCTGAGTTAGAATTGATATGAATATTTATGCTTGTGGAAAATGATATGGAAAATGTGATTTAAAATTGATATACCTACTTATGTTTAGAACTCTGGAAATATGGAAATGTTTATCATGTTTTCTATAAAATTTATTTACTACTTATCATTCCATGTTTTAACTAAAAATGAGAATGTAGTAATTGTTAAATGGAGGCCAGTTATGGAAAACCTAGGTGGGATCCTACTGATCCTATTATCTCACACCCTACGCAGCTCTTCGATGGTGCGTAGACCTATGTCTGTCTTCCAGTGTTAGGAAAGGCAAGGCACCATAGTGAGGTAGTGAGGTTCATGTCAGTCGGTTGGGTAGATGGTGGTGAGATGGTGGGTGTTCATCTATTCCATCATTTGGAGTAGTTATTTGGATTGGGTCCTTTATAGTTGGACTTGTCCTTTGGATTTTATAACTACTGTCATTGTTTTTTATTTCTGCTATTTTTATTACATTTATAGAATATATATATATATATATTATCTTCCACTATCCCTTTTTTGTACATATATTCCATGTGGTTGTCCTGGTTGGGATAAATTGTTCCCTATACTGTGTCATTCGATTCCCAAGTGGTTTTCACCAGTCTGTGGGGATTGGAACCACCCATTAGGTATCTAATGGAATAATTTGGGTACTGAGTTTGAGGGAAACCTCAGACGATGAATTAAAATTGGGTACTAGAGGAGCTCTTTCCTCAATATTCCACATCTTGGGATGTCTGTTTGATTAGAGATAGGATTGTCAGGACATGAGAGGTATGTTCCGATAAGTGTTGGGATAGATCTTATTGTAACAAGACTCGTGTTTCCATGGGATGTTTGTATGTGTGTCTCTAGTTTTTGGTTTTTTTTTGAAATATTAGTTTCTTCATATGGGTTTTCACGTTTGAACTAAGATTTGTTCTATTTTCTGATCATTCTTATGTTTTAGTGTTCAATAGTATGCCTCCAAGAGGTCTTCCACAAGTTCCTCAGGAGGGTGTAGCCGATGCACCTCATGGGAATGCCCCTATAGTTTAGAATCCCATCAAGACTATCATATGGGAAGTATGTGATATTTATTAGGATGTACCAAGAGTTCTGAACGTTGTTGTTAAGGTACATCCAGGAACTGGAGGAGAGAGAGATAGAGAGAGATTGTGGGAATTCTTACATGAGAAGTCACCACCCTTTAAAGGAATGACTGAGCCTCAAGAGGAAGAGGAATGGATGGAAAGGATTAAATAGATCTTAGAATTTATATAAATACCTAATAATATCAGAGTAAATCATTTAGCCTTAAGGATTGTGGGTTCCAGTAAGCGATGGTGGAATTTTATGGTCCAAGAAGACAAACACATGATCTTGGATTAAAAGGGTTTCAAAACCCTATTCTTATAGTAGTTTTGTCCAATGTTTTTTATGTTGGAAATTTATATGGAGTTCTTGTATTTACAAAATGGAGAAAATTCGTATTTAGAATACACCAATAATTTTTCTGAGCTTTTCCATTTTTTCCCAGACATGGTGAAGAATATCCAGCTGAAGGTAAAGAAGTACCTACATGGATTGTGATCAGATATCAGATTTCATGTGTTTATGTTGAATCTTTCTATATATTAAGAGATGGTAGATAGGTAAATGATGTTATAAATTAATATGGTAGGAAAGGTTGAATTTTCCACCTATTCTCTTCCATATGGTGGCAGCTTCAGTGGCACACATGGTAAGAAGAGGAAGTGGCAGGAAAAGAGTAGGAGTACTGGAGGTGGTTCTTAGCAGTGAGCCTTATCTACACTATCTCTTTCAATATATAATGTGCTGCTAACTTGATATCAGTGAAGAAAGTGGGGAAAACATGAAATTCTTGTCCAGTTCCTGCGAAGATGCGAAATAGTTGTGGACATGTTTGTCACTTACAACATTTCTTCCAGTCTATGAATATGCCTCATTATGGTTAGGTTTTGTTAGCTACGAGGGATACTGTGGTGTAGTCATAAGATTAAAAGAATATAGGTCTCCATCCATAGGCCTTAGAAGTGAATAATTTTCATTTAGTATATGAGGGTCTATTGGAAGTTGATGCAGGTTTAAAAACAGTGAGAGGTACTATCTTTATTGCATCTTCAGTAGCAATTACTTTATTTGATATAGGTGCAACCCACTCATTTATATCATAATGTATTTTTGATGTTCCTAAATATCCCATGGAACTTATTTCATTTAAAATGGAGTTATCAACACCTCTTGGTAAGAGGAAAGAGTATGGGTTGAAGTTTCCTTCTTGTTCATTAACGATAGATGAAACAGAGTTGGTATGACATTTTCTCATTCTTCATCTGGATTTATTTGTAAT
The DNA here is from genome assembly GCA_963277665.1 of Viscum album. Classification (NCBI taxonomy): domain Eukaryota; kingdom Viridiplantae; phylum Streptophyta; class Magnoliopsida; order Santalales; family Viscaceae; genus Viscum; species Viscum album. The sequence goes on along the minus strand of OY728141.1, from coordinate 452,356,882 downwards.
CATCATCAGTAAGGATTGTCTTATCACTCATTGAGATGAGGTTGATTGTTATCATCAACATGTTTCCTTATTTACTTACAATGGGAAATATTGGGCGTTTCATGGGGAGTGGGACCTCAGGTCAGGTCATGCAGGACCTTCCCGCCCAAAGCATAGGAGTTGGTTGGTTGTTGTTGCATTTGAGACCGATGAAGTTTCTTCTATTGATGATCTTATCTTTTTTTTTGGGACCTTCCTGATATTTTCCCAGATAGTTTCTCTAGTATTCCTTCAAAGAGAGAGGTAGAGTTTATGATTGACCTGGTGCTAGTTACGCATCTGGTATTGATTTCTTCTTATTGTATGGCACCAATTGAGCTAAAGAAGCTCAATATTTAGTTGGAAAACCTATTTGAAAAAGTTTTTTTCACCCAAAAAATTCTCCTAGGGAATCCCTTATGATCTTTTCCAAGAAGTCAGATGGTTCACTTCGGTGATGTGTGGCCTATAATAAGTTGTACTGGGTGACTGTTAAGAACAAATATCCTTTGTATCGTATAGATGATCTGTTTGATCAGTTAAAGGGGGGAAGTGGTTTTTGAATTTCAAGCTTCAGTTGGGTTATCATCAGCTTAGATTTTAGGATTTTGATATACCAAATACAACCTTCAGTATAAGTTTTGGGGCTTATGAATATATTGTGACGCCTTTTGGTCTAAGTAATGCTCCTGTAGTTTTTATAGCCTTGATGAATCAAATATTCCATCAATATATTGACTCATTTGTGGTAGTTTTCATGGATTATATCCTAGTTTATTCAAAATACGAGTGTGAGTATGTGCCCCATCCGATTTTGGTTCTAGAAATTTTGAGAATTCACCATTTTTATGGAAAGATTTCAAAATTTAGTTTCTAAATTCCACAAGTGAGGTTCTTGGGGCACAAAATTTCAAAGCATGAATTACAAGTTTATCTATAGAAGGTAAATTTTATTTTTCCATGGAAGGAACCACAAATTATCTTTGAGATACGAATATTCCTTAGTCATGCTGGATACTACCGATGGTTTTTCAAGGACTTCTCTATGATGTTGTCACCTTTGAATGCTCTTACCCGGAAAGATGTTAAATTTACATGGGATATGAAGTGTCGGTATTTTTTTAATTAAATGAAAATTATTCTGACATTTTAACCTATTATGATCTTACCTGATCCCGGTAAGGTATGTGTGGTGTTTTTTTATTCTTCTGGTGCTGGTTTAGGATGTGTGCTTATACAGGATGACCATTTGGTAGCTTATGGATCTCATCAAATTCGACCACATGATAAGAATTATCCCACTCATGATTTAAAGCTTGATGCATTCATGTATGTGCTTAAATGATAGTGGTTCTATCTTTTTGGGGAAAGTTTCACAGTCCTCTATGATCATAAGAGTCTAAGTTATATATTTTCTCAAAAGACCTAAAACTTAGACAGAGGCGATGGGTAGAATACCTTCATACATTTGAATTCAATATCACCTACACCCCAAGGAAGGGAAATTTCATTGAAGATTCTTTTAGTAGTAAATTACCATCATATGATATTATGGAATTGAAGGAAGAGTGAATCCTTATGGGGATTTTCTCTCAGTTACACATAGATGATCAGGAGTATGTTTCAAGTATGGTTCTAACTAGTGTTCAATTATTGTCATCTCTTTGGGAGACTATTTTTTGGAGTCATCATAAGGATGATGAGTTTCAGAAGACTCGAGAAAGCCTTTATGGTGGGGAGACTATTTCTGGTTAGTCTCTATCTTCTGATGGTATGATTCGCTTTAAGAAAAGAATTGTTGTTTGAGAAAATATGAGGAGTTTAGTCTTATTTGATTGTCACATCTCTTCATGGGATATCCATCCATACACTATAAGGATGTATTATGACATGAGATGGTGATTATGATGGCTAGGTATGAAGCGTGCCATCACAGTGTTTTTTTCTCTTTGTTATAGCAACCAACGAATAAAGTCAGAGTACTTGAAACCTTATAGTTTGCTTCACCCTTTGGTGGTGCCGATATAAAAACGGGGTGAAGTATCCATGAATTTTTTAGTCAGATTACCATAGACTCCATGAGGGAGGAATGTGATCTTGGTGGTTTTTGATTGGTTAATGAAGTCTTCTCATTTCATTCCAATAAAAGACACCACTAAAGTTTAAGATATGGGTAAGATGTATGTACAATAGATTATGAGGGTACATGGGAGTCCATATGCCATTTTTTGGATAGGGATCCTTTTTTATGTCGAGGTTATGGAGGATTCTTCAAGAGGCAAAAAAACTCAGGTCAAGTTATGGACAATCTACCATCCACAGATAAATGGTTAGATAGAGCGTGTGATTAAAACTCTAGAAGATATTATTTATGCATGTGTCTTGGAATTAGAAGGATCATGGGATGGCCATCTGGGACTGGTTGAGTTTTTTTACAACCAAAGTTATCATTTTACGATTATAATGGATCCCTTTGAGGCATTGTATGGTCTCCCATGAAGATCAACTCTTTATCTTCTTGAGGTAGGTGAAGTATCTTTTGTAGTAACAAGTTTGGGTTAGGAGAGATCGATGATTATTCTGGAGGTTCATAAAAAACAGCTACAACCCAGAGTCGATAGAAATCAAACGCAGATCTAAAATTCAACCATTATAGTTTTTTGTAGGGGTTTGAGTTTTCATGAAATGTTCTCCTCTATTTAGTCACTGTCGAATAGATCGAGGCCACAACAAACTATAGACGATCTTCATTCCTTGGGTTTGTTCTATGTGAATTTCCTCCCCCTTTTTCCCATGCATTCTTCATTCTTCATAGGTTATCAACTGGTGATCTTCGCGCCTTTGATTTACAATGCAATGATATAAGATTATAGATCTGACATCGAGATGACATAGAGGAGGTGAGACAATGACGGAAACGGATGGATGAAAGTATTTCAGGAGATATCGTTCTTTGAGTTTTCTTTATGTTGGTGATAGGAATCAGACATCAGAGCTGATTCAAGGACTAAAACTCAATGATTCGGTGCTATGATGATGAGGAGATCTTGGATCATCAATTTCTGGATGAACAGATCAAGAACCATAGGATAAGTCAAGGTGCATAGAGGAAGAACTTTGATTCTGGAAAATCATGAAGAACATGATTTGTATTCCCTGATACACACTGTGTGGGCCCTTCTGAGCAGCATCTAGGGTTTTGGGAAGCCATAAGGTGTCACATTTCATGTGACATCTATTACACGACATGTGGGATCTTCCCTGGGACTCGACATGTATCTTAGGGGATACACTGACATGGGGTGGAGTATATGATATGTACTCTACCACACTACTAGACCCAGACTGAATATACGGGCTACCCCATGTACTGGTACATGGGTAGGTGGAAAAGGGTTGACACTATGTACCAGCACATAGCTAGGGAACAAGTCCAGACTCTGGATGGATAGACATGGCATCTAAGACTTTATACACGTTGTGTATACCTTTTCTACACGATATGTTTTCCTAGCATGGTCCATTGTACATGGGAAGTACCCATGGTCAAGGAAAACAGTGTGTGATTCTACTACACGCTGTGTATCCCTTTCTACATGGATTAGATCCCATTTCCACCATATATTGGATAAGTTTCATTAGGGTTCATGCCCTTGATCATTTCCCCGAAGTTTAGTGTGTATCATTTCCTATACACTGGATTATGATCCCTTCATTGGGACTTCCTCGATAGAGTTGTTGGAATCCCCTGAGAGGCTCAGTGAGGGATTCTCTATTCATTCTTCATTCCCTAGGTGGAGTTATGTGTATAGACTTGACCAACTTTACTGGGAATCGATCCTCTACATAGAGGGTTATTCTAGATAGATTTTCTTGTATATCCTTATGGCCCTGGCTATGATCCTCATATGATGCATCGTATCTCACTTCAGATCATTCAGTGTATCTCGCTCTCATGAAAGTTCCCAACTAATAGTACTTTTTGGAAGGATGTCATCAGTGCTATTGGAATCAGGGGTGCGTGATCCTAGATGAGTGCTTTGTGGAATCTTCGAGATAGATCTCTAGTGGTGGTATGTGGTAGTTGTGGCTTACCTCTAGAATAGAAGAATTGTTTGAGTATATATGTATATCCTTGTTTTTTGATATAGAAATATACTTGTGAATAGATGACTCTTTCATTCCTTTTTGTATTGATTTTTGGTTTCGGGGTGTCCTACTGAGTATTTTTATACTCACCCCTATACGGGTTTTTCTAGCATATGTCATGTATTTTAAATAAGAGAGTACTTTTTGATGGAGTCCTAGGTGGAACAAGAGTAGGACCATATGTCACTTTGTGAGCATAGATAGGTCGAGATGTTCCTACCACTTCAAATAACATTCCAAAAAACTTTTTGTTTACATTATGGATTTACGGTTTATATACTCTTTTGGTGGACTTGTATTCTGGCCTAGTTTAATTTACTACATGATTTACTTCTATCATACTCTTTTTGCTGGGATGGTGGTATTCATACATTTAATTTCATGGTGGTTTTTACATTTCATCATTTTGGGCTTAGAGATGTGTGTGTGTGTGTGTGTGTCGGTACTTAGACAATTCCCCCCACGTTAGTGACATGCCTACTCAGTACTAGTCACCAGCTCCTAGCCTATCGGAGATGGGCTAGGGGAGTCATGTCATGGACCCCCCTTGGATGGGTCTTGAAAGAGTTGTATTAGAGGTGGTCTATTCCACGTTATGAATGGCAGTATATGATATTTATTTTAGGAAAAAATGTTTTGAGTTTTGAGTTCTACTTTCAGGCGTGGGGACTCCAGTGTTAGTGTGCTGGCCAACATATCCATAAACTAGGACTTTGGTAACATGATTTTTGACTTGGTACATGAGAATTTTGGTTGTAGGGAAAACAGTGATACATGCATCATATAGAAATGTTTTTTGGTTTCCATGTCCTTCTTGAGTCAACTATCCAGATATAATAATTGACCGTGGTACATATAGTTTTCATACAGGACAACTCTATTACATATACCATCTAGGATCCAGAAGATCGGTCACGAGGATGACCCCCATAGTGACAAAGCTTCAGTACAAGGACTATTTTACTAGATGTTACCTACAGGTGGTGCACATGTTATACCACCACCTGTGGAGATACACATGGTACCTTCAGTACCAGAAGATAAGGAATGTAGGCTAAGAGCGCTCTATGAGTTTCAGAGATAGAGACCCCTCAGGTTTTGAGGAGATCCCAACCATTAGGCATCTGAGGACTATCTTGAGGTGGTAATCCAAGTTTTCCATATAGTTAGGACAACAAATTGTCAGATAGTGATCCTAGCGGTGAGCCTTCTATAGGGCTCAGCAGGGTGATGGTGGAGTTTGGCTATCTAGACTCACAACGAGGTGACACTTTCATGTATAGAGTTCGATCACCTATTTAGATAAGAGTTTTTGTTGGTTACACTGAGACATATGCTTATAGAGGATCTTATTCAGCTCTAGTAGGGAAGTATGATGGTAGATAATTATTCATCAAGGTTCACCAACCTCTCCAATTACTCAACGGATATGGTAAGGAATCGGTACTTTAGGGATTTTACCTTCAAGAAAGGTCTTTGTAGAGTCATTTGAGCCATTATTATCTCTCTAATAATTCCTACTTATATTGGGGTGCTCGAGATAGATTTGGTGTTCAATATCTTCTTGGTTGATCAGAGACAGCTAGTGATAGTCAGTAGTGGGCAAGTAGAAGCATAAACCTTAGCAGCAGGGAGATAATGTTTGTCTCAGGGATCTGAATGTGGGATACATTTCAGAGTGAGGTCCTAGGATAGAGGATCTATAGTTTAGGGTTCACAGGGTGGATCCATTCATCATAGGGAGAGGTGGTGCTACTTTTGTGATGACATGGAACATCTTGCTCAAGATTGTCCAACCCGCCATGCTGTTGATAGGGAGATAGTGGATGGACCACCGAGGAGGTGGTAAGGGAAGAATAAAGAAGATCTGTAGCAAGGAGAATGCGGAAGAGGACCTAGGAGAGTAGTAGGAGGTGGTATATGTTTCAACTTGCTTCCACCACCACCCCAAAGTTGTACTCTCATGGCTTAGGGAGATAGAGTACATGTATGGGAAAAAATATAAGCGGTCAAGGCATATGAACCAGGGGATCCATGGATTATTTTAGGTATGATCTAGGTCTTTTATACTCTATCTTTCATACTGATAGACATAGGTTTTAGTCATTCATTTCTCTCCATGTATCTTGTATGAGACCTTGGGATTCCGATTGAACTTTTGACTCATCCCTTATTCTTGGAGACACCTACGAGAAGATAATCAATGATTACACATCTATGATGATACCATGTCCTTACCCTTGGAGGTTTGAGTTTTTATTGGAAACTATTTGTGGTAGTTTCGAGGCCTTATGGCATCATTCATGGTATGGATTTTTTATCTTTGGTCCATTCCCATATTGACTATTTTAGGGGAAGGGTGTAGTGTGTTCGCTGCGATGGAATGAGGTTTTACTTTGTTGGTGAAATGTAAACCCAAGCAGCATAGGATAGAATCATGCATAAGAGGGTGCTGCTAATCAATCATCACATGGTTAGTTTGACCCTCGGTGTAGTAGATGTTATGAGTTTCCAGTTCCCAGTAGTAGTGTTGGAGTATGAGGATGTCTTTCCCAAAGATGTCATAGGATTACCTCTTCAACAATAGATATACTTATGCATTGAATTACACCTTGGGATGGCACTGATATCTGCACTATTATACCAGACAGATCCTACAAAGCTTTGTGAGAAGAGGGTGAAGTTGGAGGACTTTAATAGGAAGGGCTTCATGATACCTAGTGTTTCACCCATGGTGGCCAAATTTTTTCAAAAAGGAATAAGAGAGATTGAGGTTGTGTGTGGACTATTAGCGCCTGAACCAGGTGATGGTTAAGAACAAGTATCCAATTTTGAGTGTCGATGACCTCTTCGACCAGTTTAGAGGGGCATGATAGTTCTTGAAGGTTGAGCCCATATCAGGCTATCACTAAATATAAGAATGGGATGATGAGATACCAAAGGCGGATTTCAGATTCTGTTATGGTCATTATGAGTTTTGGTGATGCTTGTTGGCTTGAAAAATGCCCCAACAGTTTTCATGTAACTCATTAAATAGTTCTTCTAAACATACTTAGACCATTTTTTGTTAGTCTTCACTAACAACATCATCGTTTACTCGGTGTAAGAGGAGGATCATGTTAAACACTTATGGATGGTTCTAGACGTACTCTGAGAGTAGAAACTTTATGAAAATATATTGAATTTATAGTTCTAGATTCAGGTAGTCCACTTCCTAGTACATGTTATCTCAATAGATTGAGTGGCAATAGACCTGGCCCAGGTAGAGGTAGTCTTAGCATGGGAGCCACCTAAGAGTGTGATAGAGGTGTGAGGCTTCCTTGGGATGGAAAGATATAACCAGAGATTCATTCTTGATTTCTCCAGAATATCATCACCTATGAAATCTTTTAATTGAAAGAGGTAGCCTTTCATGTGAATGGAGAAGTGTTAGCATTATTTTCAATAGTTGAGTTAGAGTTTGACAAATACCCCGATCTTGATATTTCCAAATCTGAGGATGGTGTTGAGTATGTAGTGTTGTGTGATGCATCAAGAAACATGCTTGGTTGTGTCCTGATGCAATCGCAGGTGGTGATTTCTTATGGTTCATTTCATTTGATACCGCATGAGTAGAACTACGAGACCCATGATAATGAGTTGGCAGTGGTAGTATTCACATTGAAGATGTGGAGACACTACCTGAGGGGTGAACGGTTTACCGTCTATGCTGATCATAGGACTCTTAATGTATATCTTCTCTCAAAAGGATCTAAACATGAGACAATAGTGGTGTCTATAGTTCCTACAGGATTATGACTTTAAGATTTTCTAGACTCATGTAAAGGGGAACATGGTGTCAGGTGATCTCAGTAAGAGATTGATTTCATAGTTACTGGACGAAGAATCAATGTTTTTGGCCTCATTGCAGTTATCCTTTGTGGATGGATATTGGGTAGCTTACCTCTAGTATATGGTTTCTACCACTATAATATTACAATGATTTAGGGAGGAAAACATTAATATACCAACTATGAGACTCTATGTGCTCAGATAGTCATGGGACATGCTACAATTGGATATTTGAAAGGTGGGGAGAATGTCATTCTCTTTAGAGGGAACACAGTCATCCCAATGGAATTATAGGATGAGTTTCTAAGGGAGTATCATATATCCCCTTTTGAATTACATCCAAGTGTTTCAATGATTTACTAGGACCTCCAACATCAGTTTTGGTGGCTAGGAATGAATATGGGAGTTTTAGAGTTTGTTTCTTGATGCCTTACTTGTCAACAAGTGAAGGTTGAGCACTAGGTTCCAAAAAGTTTGGATCAACCCCTTGAAGTTCCAGAGTGAAGTGGGATGGAATATCCGTAGACTTTATTATGGGTTTACCACATACATCAATGGGAAACAATTCTATATGGGTGATCATTGACTGACTCACCAAGTCAGCCCACTTCCTAGCCATCTGGGAGCAGAGGCCAGTAGACATAATAGGACGCCTCTATGTTCAAAAGATATTTTGGATTCATGTAGTGACATAGATGATTGTTTTAGATCATTATGATCATTTAGTATCCCAATTGTGGACAGTATTATAGGAGAAGTTTGGGACTATATTTTGCTTTAACACAGTGTTTGATCTCCAAAAAGATGTCCATATAGATAGGGCCATTGAGGTTCTAGAGGAATTGATATGAGCATTCATGTTAGAAATTGGTCATGGTTAGGAGGATTACCTAACACTCATGGAGTTTGCGTAAAAAATGACTACCACTCCACCATTGATATGGAACCATTCGAGCCTCTGTATGGGAAACCCTTCAGGTCACCACTTTGCTGGACTGGCCTAGGAGAGTCAGCAATCATGGTACCAGAGTTGCTGAGAGATACTATTGAGAAGGTGAAGATCACCCCAGAGTAGATGAAGATTCCACAGATTTGGCAGAAGTTATACAATTACAAAAGATAGAGGCCATTAGAGTTAAAGGAAGGAGACCATTTGTTTCATCAGGTCTCACCTTGACATCGGTTTCAGAGATTTTGTTGGGGTGGCAAGTTATCTATCAAGTTCATCGGCCCTTTCCAGATACTACGTAGAGTTGGAAAGATGGTGTACCGCCTAGCTCTATCCCCACAGTTTCACCAGGTATACAATGTCCTCCAGGTGTTATAGCTAAGGAGGTTCTTGCATGTTCCGTTTCACATCATCTAATAGAGTGTGTTTGACATCAAGGACGGAGAAACTTTCGTAGAATACTCAATGGAGATCAAGGATCGATAGGAAATGATACTTCCTGGGTAAATTATTCCCTTTGTGCATGTACATTGGTAGCACTCGAATATATAGAAAAACATCTGGGAGAGGGAGTCTTAGATTCATGAATAGTACCCACAGTTTTTTTAGTATCATTTTTTTTGCTTTTTAGGGATGTGAAGCCCTAAGGTTGAGAGAATGTAGTGTCACAAATTGTTGTGTGTGTTTTTTTAAATAATATAGAGAAATAATTTGAAAAAAAATTCAAAGATGTCGTATGATTCTGAGGACTGGGGTTCCTAGAATAAAAGTTTTAAATATATTAAATATATTAAATATCACATACAAGAAATTTTCTTGAAAATTTGATTATCTTCTAAATGGGTGCTCAGATTAAAAATATGAGGGCACCATTGCATTCAATGTAGCGACTTTACCTTTGGAGATACCTAATGTCAGACATTTGAGGTCGACTATAAAAGTTAGTTTTTGGACATTTTAATGAATATAATAAATTTAAGTTTTTTTATTTTAATGTTACACAATGACGCATTTTCTATTTTAAATTAGCATCTTGGCAAGGGAGATAGGGTTAAAATTATAACCCCATAGAAATCCCTAAGAGCTCTGGAGAGGAACCTTGGAGAAATATCTTGACAAATGATGAAGAATGGTGGATCAAGATCATTATTGAAAGATCTCCATCAGCAATGAATCCTCAACATCGAATGATCCAAATCCTAGGCTGGGCATTTTGATTTAAATTCCTTCTTTCCCATTCATAGAATAAATGAATAATGTAGATCATCCCATGAATAGTTTGACCCGCAGTTCTATCATTCTTGCGGGACGAGTTGATTTCGGGATGGATTTGGGGATGATTTTGATCATTGTTTTGATTTAGATTGTTTATAATTCTTATAGGAATAGATTGATGCTGTAATTAACAATGAATGAGGTTCATTCCTTGAGTTTTTTCTATGTGAATTTCTTCCCCTTTCTCCCATGTGTTCTTTATTCTTCGTAGGATATGAATGGGTGATCATTGAGCCCTCGATTCACAATGAAAAAATTTGAGATTATAGATCCTCCAACCGGAAAACCTAGAAGAGGTGTGATACTGATGGTGACAGACAAATCATAGTATTTTAGGAGATATCGTTCTTTGAGCGTTCTTTATGCGGGTGATCAGAATCATATTTCAGAGTCGATTGAAGGCTTGAGACTCACAGATTCGGTGCTATGAAGATGAGGTGATCTTGGATCTTGAGTTTCAAGATGAACGGACCAATGGAGGATCAGCTGAGGCACGAAGAGGAAGAATTGCGATTTTGGAAAATTACAAAGAACACGATGTGTATTTCGTGATACCTGTCATGTGGGACCTATTGAGTGGCATATAGGGTATTAGGAAGCTGTAAAGTGTCACACTACGTGGGATATTTATCACACGACATGTGGGCCCTTCCCTGGGACTTGATGTGTATATCAGGGGACACACATACACAGGGTGGAGTACATGGTATGTACTCCACCACATAGCGAGACCCAGACCAACTACATGAACTACCTGGGGTACTAGTACATGGGTAGCTGGACATGGGTAGACACCATGTACTAACACACGGGTGGACTTTGGATGGATGGACACAACATGTAATCCTTTCTACACTATGTGTATACCTTTTCTATTTGATATATTTTCCTGACACAAACCATTGTACACATGCAGTACTCAGGTTCAAGGGACATGGCGTTTGATCTAACTACAAACAGTGTATCCCTTTATACATGGATTAGATATCTTTTCCACCATATCTTGGACCATTTTTTTTAAGATTCATTCCCTTGATCGTTTCCATGAAGGTTGGTGTGTATCGTTTCCTACACACTAGAGTATGATCCCTTCAGCATGACTTCCTAGATAGAGTTTTTGGAATCCCCCAAGAGGATTGGTGAGGGATACTCTACTCGTTCTTCATGACTAAGGTAGATTTATTAGTATAGACATAATCAACATTACTAGGCATCATTCCTCTACTTAGCAGGTCATTCAAGATGGAGTTTTTGGTATCACCCCATGGCCCTAGCTATGATCCTCATATAATGTATTGTATCACTCTTCATATCATTCAAGGTATCTCTCTCTCATGATGGTTTGTGATGAAAAATACTTCTCGAACGGGCATCATCAGTGTTATCGGACACATGGGTGTGTGCTACCGGATTATTGCTTCATGGAATCATCGAGACGGATCCCTAGTGGTGGTATGCGGTAGTGATGAATTACCTCTAGATTGCGTTTCTTGTTTGAGTATATCTGGATATCCTTGTTATATACTGTAGAAATATACTTGTGTAGAAATGACTATATATTTCCTTTTTGTATTTCTTTGTGGTTTCTTGGTGTCCGACTGACTATTGTTATGATCACACCTACACGGTATTTTCCCACATGTGCCATGTCTTATACAGATGAGAAAACATTAAATGGATTCCTAAGAAGACCAGGACCAAGACCAGATGGAACTTTGGGAGATTAGACATACCATGGTGTTCCTACAAATTTAGATAGCAGTACCGACATATTTTTATTTATAAGTTGGACTTCTAGTTTTCAGATGCTTTTAGTGGGATTTTAATATAACCCAGTTTACTTTAATACTTACTTTACTTTTGTCATACTTTGTTGGTTGAGATAGTGTTATGCATGCATTTAATTTCTTAGTGGTTTTCTTATTTTAGTATTTTGGGCTTGGAGATGTGTGCATGTGTACATGTACTTAGGTAATGCCTCCCATGTTAGTGATATGCCTACTCGGTGCTAGTCACTAGCCCTTAGCCTTCTAGAGGAGGATTTGGGGACTCACAACATTAGCCCCATTAGAATAGGTTGTGAAATTTTTGGATTTTTATCCTTAACCACTCTGTTCTATAGGATGTAAGAATATTTCACACCATGTAACTGGGTTACATGCCTTGTAACTATTGCTGGGTACAAGCTATGAAAGGGGATTCACACTGTGAAAGTTACAAATCATGAAATGGGGTTTCACATCAAGAATTCATTAAATTAAATATTTTAAATCTGAGGTGATAGATTTTTTGGTGTACATGTAATCCATGGATTTCATGACGTGTTATTATATTAAATGTCATGAAATGGCCCATGTATGGTTTTTAAAATGTATGAGTGACTGTTTTTTCATGGGTCATTCTCCAAAACTCCTGGATCTCTAAATGAAAATCATCCTAGGTGATTTTCAGAGACTCCTCTCTATCTATAATGATTTTTTGAATGCTGGATCTCTGTTGTTGTTGTGGTGGTCCACTTTGGGTAAACAACAATTCTGCTTCTTCTTTCCTTTGATCAAGATAGCACCCTAGGGTTTCATTATCAGGTCTGTTGGACGAAGGTTGGTGACTCTTCTTTTCTTCCTCTAGATCCATTGGGAGATCTTCTTCTAGTGGTCATTTCTTGGTTAGTGTGGTGTAAAGGTTGTTCGTTCATGAGGGCCTTCACTGACATTGTTGGGTTTCGTTGATTTTGATTCCGTTAAAGGCGTGTGCGACACGAGTTTTATGTTATGTGGTTCCATATCGAGCCTATGATAATGGATATTGTTATTTATATTTATAAAGTATTTTTTATATTGAAATTTTCATGATTGTTTTGTGTCTGTTGAAAAGGGTTTTTAATGTAACATGGCTTATCCTTAATTATTGACAAATGGAATGAAAAAGATGTATTTTTGAAGAATTGAAATGAATTTTGAAATGGGTTTCAAATGGTTTTCAAAAAATTGAAATGTATTGTGAAAAAGATCACATGGGTTACCTTTGGAACTTAGGTGGAAGGTTTAGCTTGGGGCCATCATCCATTATTTTTTGATTATCAAGGAGGTTGGTCTTGGGGTTTTCCATTGTTTAATAGGCCCGTTGTTATAGGGGAATGATATTGAAATTTTTAGGGTATCTACTCAAGGGTATTAATCTACATTCAAGGATCAATGTTCTAGGAGGTTATGATGAATTGGGCCCCATATAAATGGGATTGATTGTTATGGTATTATTAGTCTGCGGCATGGACCTGTATTATTCCTTGTTGTTGCGATACATGTGCTTTTATTATTTACTTCTTGGATTTCTGAGTTAGCCTTGATATGCATGTTTATTCTCGTGGAAAATGATATAGAAATTGTGCTTTGAAATTGATATAACTTCTTCTATTTAGAACTATTGAAAAGTGGAAATGTTAACCATGTTTTCAATAAAACTAGTTTACTTCTTATCATGCAATTTTTTTACTTAAAATTAGAATGGAGGAATTTTTATACAGTGGCTTGTCATGGAACACATGGGTGGGATCTTAATAAGATTGTTAGATCACACCATACACACCTCTTCACCGGTGAGTATGTAACGACCTGAATCCAGAGCCCCTCCACTGGCACCCCATACTCGATTCACGACATGACCTCAAGCGCGTTTCCCCAAAGGCCAGAGGATGTTGAATAGCAGCGAGGGCCTTGGTGAGTCGGTGGAGAAACAATGACCTCATTCGGTTAAGTATACAGCGGAAGAACAACTAGACACAACCACATAAACAATAAATAGAATACAACAACTGAACTGAAAAACGGAAGCAATGTATAAAATAAAAATGATGCAACATGGTACATATGTCTATGGAAATTAGTAAACAAACCAACGTGCTGAAGTACAACTGAAAAAAAAAACAAGGTGAAAAAGAGAACAAAGTAAACTCCTCAGCATCGCAAGCCTAAGCTCAGTCCCTTTCTCTCCAGCTCCAAGAAATCAAGTACCGGAAGTCGAAGGGAGCTTTCCCTTATCTATTCCTGCAACAACAAAGTCTGCTTGGGCCCAAAAGCATGGCCCAAACAGGGTGTGAGATACAATCCCAGTAGAAAATCACCCAAAGATCTGTGCCTAACAGTCAATGAATACATGGAAAGTAAACGTGAGGGAACCAGTAAATAGCAAAGCATACAACAGCTAAAATCCACAGTTCTAACATACAAAGTACACAAGTAAACAACCTGCAACAAGAAGAAAACAGGTAACCCTTTGGGTAGCTCACACAACCTAACCCCTATAGTTCAACCTACAAGTGCTAGAAACCCTCTAGGAGGCACACACAGTCTCACCCCTCTGGTTCAGCTAGGAAAAAAATAGACTCTATGAGGAAGCAATCACCATCAATTCCCCCTATAGTCTCGTATCTTGCTAAAGGCTCTCTGGGGAAGCACTTAACGTCTCATTCCCCCTGTGGCCCACGTCGAGGATCTATAGACTCTATGGGGAAGCACTCAACATCAATTCCCCCTGTGGTCTCGCATTGTATTAAAAGACACTCTGGAGAAGCCCTTACGTCTATTCTTCCTGTGGTATACTACATTAGGTTCTCAAAGTCCTGTGTGAAACTAACATGCTCAGCACGCGTGTATCATTCAAGTAAACCTCAATAACTACTTGGCTATCAATCTAAGGCTCAACAGCATAACAAATCAATAGTTCCACTATCCTACAACTAGGCATGGCAACCGGATAAACGCCAAACAAGAAAAACAAGCATGGAAAACATCTAGAGTACAGTAAAAACTACCATAATCATAGGAAAAACATCTACTCTAGCAATCAAGAAAAGTAGGAAATACAAAAAGGGAAAAACAGGAACACGCAATACCCTGTTCAAGGGTATTGGTTGAATTTGCACATAATACTCATCGAATTTCTATAAAAAGGCACAAACCACCTACCTCGATCCTAGGAGACTGATATACGTGAACAACGATGACAGATTCTCCTTAGAACGTCATAGATCTGAGAAAAAATCCTAAACACATAAACCACGATAACTTGAGAAGGAGGAGGAATTGGAAAACGAGGCTCAAGCAGAAGGAAGAACTCACCGTTGTGCTTCCAATGCAATCGACCATGCATGAATAGGAGAACAGATGGAGAGGCAGGGGATTGGGGAAGATCTGGTCATATGGGTCACTCACAGATGAACCAGACCTAGAAGAAGATGATTATGATCATTAGGCACGACCCTGGTCCGTTTAGTGAAAAAAGAGAAAAGTACACGGCGTGTACTTTTAGAGTACACAGCGTGTACTAGGTTTTTCCGTACTCTACCAAAATCAGCCTCCATGTCACCCCTACACACCGTGTGTGTGGCCCAGGCACGGCCAGCACACAACTTCAATCCGGAGAAGAGTACACGGCATGTACTCAGAAAGTACACGGCGTGTACTTAGAAATTTTCCAGAAACTCCATTTTTCTTAAAAACTCCAGAAAAAAGATAGGCTTACCTGAAATGAAGATCCGGGTTCTTAAAAACTCCCCCCCTTAAAAAAATTCATCCCTGAATTTCCCTAGTGAGTCGTAGAAGAAGAAACCCCGAAAATCTCCGGCAATTGCGACCGTACATCGGCCTCCCTCTCCCAGGTCTCGTCCTGTACTCGCCCATGCTGCCATAGCACCCGTACAAGAGGGACAGACCGCCCACAGAGAACCTTCGTACTGCGATCAACAATCTGGATGGAATGCTCCTCAAACGATTAATCCACTTCGAGCTCAACCTCCTCAGGCTGACAGACATGAGATGAGTCTGAAAAGTAACGTCGGAGCTGAGAGAAGTGGAAGATGTCATGCATGGCCCGGTACCTCTGAGGTAGTTGCAACTAATAGGCAACCGGCCCAACTCTCTCCAAAACCTCAAACGGCCCGACGTACCGTGGTGAAAGCTTACCATGTCTCTGAATCCTTTTGTGTCCCAACCTCGGTGCGACACGCAGGAAAACCTTATCCCTGACATCAAACTCCAGAGGTCATCTCCGTTGATCAGCATAAGACTTCTGTCAAGACTGTGTTGTATCCATCCTCTTCTGAATCAACTCTATCTGCTTTGAAGTCTCCTGAACAAGACGAGGTCCCAACAAAGTTGCCCCTTCTACCACCAGCCAGCATAAGGGTGATCGGCATGGCCTACCATACAAAGCCTCATATGGTGTCATCTGAATAGTTGCCTGAAAACTGTTGTTGTAGGCGAACTCCACTAGAGGGGTATGCTTCTCCGAGGAACTGCCAAAGTCCAGAATGCAAGCTCTCAGCATATCCTCTAGCACCTGGAACGTATGCTCAGACTGACCATCAGTCTGGGGATGGTATGCTGTACTCAAAAGTACCTGTGTACCCAATGCCTTATGAAGTCTCTACCAGAACCGAGAAGTGAAACGTGCATCCTTGTATAAAAAAATAGAGTGTGGAACTGCATGCAGACGTACAATCTATCTGATGTAAAGTCATCCTAGATCATCGACACTGAAGGTATCCTTGATCGGCATGAAGTGAGAAACCTCCGTGATCCTGTCGATGACAACCCAAACAACATCGTTCCCTCAAGGCGACCTTGGAAACCCGGTTACGAAGTCCATCACAACATCGTTACACTTCCACTCCGGAATGCATAACTGCTGTAAAAGGCATGTTGGTCGTTGATGCTCCACCTTCACCTACTGACAAGTAGAGCATCCCATGACAAAGCCAGAAACATATTTCTTCATACCTGGCCACCAGTACAGGCGATGAAGATCCTGATACATCTTGGTGATGCCAGGATGAACTGCCCAAATGGAGGAATGAAAATCCTGAATCAGCTCCTCGTGTATGTCAGCTGGAACCCGTACACGTCCTTGGAAATGCAAGATCTCATCCTCATCCACTGTCCATCCAAAAAGAGGGTCATCTCCTGACACACTCTCCCGTAGGACTATGGCTTCTGAGTCTGATAGCTGCCTCATCCACACCCGATCAAGTAGTGTCGAGGTAACAGCTACAGAAGATAGGAAAGGCTATCTCTGTCTGTCGTGCACCACCAGATACATCTCAGATAATAGAGCCATGAGATTCCACTCACTGTTGGCCTCCTGAATTTCCTGAATCTGAGTTCTCCTACTCAATGCATCTGCCACTGTGTTTCCCTTTCTCGGCGTATAGGCAAGCTCAAAATCAAAAGACTGAAGATACTCGACCCACCTGTGCTACCTCAGATTCAGATCATGATAAGTGAATATATACTTGAGACTCTTGTGGTCAGTGAAGACCACAAAGTGCTCTCCTAGAAGATAGTGTCTCCAACAGCGTAAAGCATGAACAACAGCTGCCAACTCTAGATCGTGCGTAGGGTAGTTCCTCTCATGTGGCCTCAACTTCCGAGACCCGTACACAACTACTCAATATCCCTACATAAGCACAACGCCTAGTCCCATACCTGAAGCGTCACAATAGACAGTATAACTCTTTCCTGGCTCTGTAAAGACTAGTATCGGTGCTAACGTCAGCTTTCCCTTCAGCTCCTGAAAGGCTGACTCACAAGAATATGACCATAAGAACTTCGCCCCCTTCTTGGTCAGACCTGTCAATGGTGTTGCTAGGCATGATAAGTCTTGAATGAAGCATCTGTAGTATCCGTCCAGCCCTAGAAAACTCCGCACCTCAAAAACGTTCTTTAGATACTCCCAGGAGACTACAGCTCTCACTTTCTCTGGGTCCACAGATACTTCTTCCTCTGAGATGACGTGACCCAAAAAGTGAATCTGTTCCATCCAAAAGTGTCACTTCGAGAGTTTAGCATAAAGCCAATGCTCTCTCAGTGTACTCAGAATGATCTCAAGATGTGTATCATGGTTGTATCGAGTGTGAGAGTACACTAAGATATCGTCCACGAAGACCACGACGAAGGAATCCAAGTAAGGATGGAACACTCGGTTCATCAGTGCCATGAAAACTGTAGGTGCTTTCGTGAGACCGAACGGCATGACTGTATACTCGTATAGACCATACCTGCTTCTGAAGGCGGTTAGAGTTATATTTGATGGTCTAACGCGCAACTGATGATAATCGGACCTCAAGTTCATCTTTGAGAACACCCGGGCTCCTCAAAGCTGATCAAAAAGGTCATTGATCATCGACAAGGGATATCGGTTCTTGACCTTCAACTGGTTCAACTTCTGATAATCCACACAAAGCCAAAGGGTACCATCTGCCTTCTTCGCAAAAAGGATAGGAAAACCCCAAGGAGAAGTACTGGGTTGGATGAAAACCTTTTCCTGTAACTCCTCCAACTGCTTCTTGAGCTCCTAAAACTCAGGTGTATCCATCATATAGGGAGGAATGGACATCGGTGCCGCTCCTGGCACGAGCTCGATACAGAAGTCTACCTCACGCTCTAGAGGAAAAAAAGAAAAGTCATCTGGAAAGACGTCCCTGAAACGATACACCACTGGAGGAAAGTACAACAACGAAGTCCCCTGATCATCTAGATAAAGACTAGAAATCCGGGTCGTCACCCTTCCTATCCCATGATGCTCGAGTCCTGCTCGACTCACCTGAACATCCCATTCGCATCTATGAAGAAAATATTCACCCTCTGGTGAAACGAAACTCACTCTGTGGTGATAACAGTCAAGGAATTCCTGGAAGGGAACCAACCAGTCCATCTCGAGAATGACATCATAGCTTGTAATCTCTAGGATATAGAGATCCCATAAGAAACAATACCCTGCAACATCGATAAGGCACTCCCTACACTGGCGTACACTAGATGTCCTCATCCCCAAAGGTGTGTCTAGTGTCAACGAGTCGGCAGAAGAAAAGACGCAAATCCCAACGCTCTCCACGGCAGCAATAGAGATAAAACTATGCGTAACACTAGTATCGAAAAGAGCTGAAGATAAAACTGAGGCTAATAAAATCGTACCTCGAACTGTAGAAGGGCCGAGATCCTGCTCCTGATAGATCTACTCCACGGTGAAAGACTGTCCTGCACCGCGGCCATGTGCCCCTGGCTGACCACTCTGAGCTGATCCCCCTTGCTGGTGATAAGGGACTGGTGGCTGAACTCCATGACCTCAACCTCCACCTCAGCCCAAACGGCTGGAAGAACTCCAGTTCCTAGACCGGTGAGAAAGTTCTGGTGTTTCTCTTGAACGGGGAGTCATGGAAGAACCCTGGTCACCAGCTGCCGGTGAGAAAACCTGGAAGAAACACTGAAAGTGACCCATCTTGCCGAAAGATCGGCAATCCACTGGGTCTCTCTGGCACTACAGCGTCATGTGCCCTGACCAGACACACTGGTAGCATACCACCTGGATCCCTGACGATGCATCTCGCTTCCTCAGATCACCACGCGTAGACTCCCTACGATGCTTCTTGCTGTCATCTGGAGGAAAACTAGCTCTGGAAGAAGAACCTCCCTGGATCGCAGCTCCAGAGTCCCTCAAATTGCATTCCACAATTAGTTCCTGGTTGAAAATGGAAGTGATGGAGGTCAACTGGAAGATATTCACCAATGAGCGGATCTCCCGCCTGAGACAATCCTCGAAATTCCTTGCCAAGAACACCCCGATCCCATCCCAGAGGGGTGTGAAACACTGCATCTCGGTGAAACGAGAGGAATACTCAATGAAAGAAAGAGTACCCTGCTCTAAGCTCATGAACTCCCAGGCTCGGTCGGCCCTCAGGGTCTCTAGGTAGAAGTAGTCATAAAAGACGCGCTGAAACTCCTCCCAAGACATAACCTACTGATGGACCACCTGTGAGATCATGTCCCACCACCTCTTGTCGGAGTCTCGGAGCATGTAGGTAGAGATCTTGAACCACCTCTTTGGGGGTGTCTCCAGATTCTTGAAGATATTCAACATGGCTTCCATCCATGACTCTGCACCCTGAGGTCCTCCTTCCCCCGAGAACGTTGGAGGATGCTGCTACTAAAAAACCTGCATCAAGTCTATCATAGACGTGGCAGGAGGGGGTGCTCCTTGGAAGGTCTGCATCATCCTCAGAAAACGTTCCCTGAACTGCGCATCAGTGCCTGCAACTGGTATGAAGGTCGGTGCCAAGGCTGGCCCGACTGGAGGGTCAGTAAGAAGTCCCCGATCAGCCAAATCTGGCGTCTGATCACTACCTGATGACAGACATACAACTAGAGGACATCTCGGAGGCATAGATCTGAAAGATCAAAAGCACACCTTAGATTAGAAAAGAAAATATAGGAAACACAAGAGTACAAAACGGGAAAAGGGGGAGAAAACACACAAGTTTACAAAAAAACAACTACACAGTGTGTATAAAAACTACATGGCGTGTCTTCTTAAGACACTGAAATGGGTGTGTACCCCTACCCTACAGGTCATGTAACACCTCAAATTACACGTCGTGTTGACCCCACACACGGCATGTACTTGAAACCCACTCCCCTGCCCAAGTCTCTTTACACAGATAACCCACACAGTCCGACTTAACCCGAGACTACGCGACATGTTCTAAACACACACGGCGTGTACTAAAAAATGATTCGGCGGCCCGTGTTGTTAAACACACGGCCGTCTACACGGCTGAACCTTACACGACGTGTTCTGAGCAAACACGGCATGTATAGGTGAAGGTGACACCGTCCTGTGTTGTTCGTGACACGGTCGGGTACCTGAACATGACTACACGGCGTGTGCCAAAAACACATGGCGTGTCTAAGAGAAGGTTACGCCGGCCCGTGTTTTTCGTGACACGGCCGGGTACCTAGACAAGACTACCCGATGTGTTCCTTTACAACACGACGTGTCCTACTAGAGCTTCCCCGACCCATGTAGTTGGTGACATGGCCGGGTACATGGCTCCGAACTACATGGTGTGTACTAACCATACACGGCGTGTTCCTGAAGATATTCTCACGATACCGTGTTTCTGCTCACACGGTCAGTGAAACGGCCTGAAAACTACACGGCGTGTATCTGAAAAGTACACACTGTGTATTCTGGGTTTTTCTGGGAAGTAGCTCAGAAACTGCACAGAAGCCCAGAAACACTGAAAATAAGGAAAAGAGGTGCCAAATTCCAATCCATGAGGGCCCATACTCCCCGCGAATCAAAGCTTGGCATCTCCTACAGTCATAGAAAAGAGAAAAAAGTATCATGATCCACTAATTTCCGATTCGAGAGGGCCCATAACACCTCAAGAATCAAAATTTGGCGTTCATTTAAGAAAAGTATGAAGCAAACAATCCTCTAATCAAGGCAGAAGATATTCTATCAAGAATCTATCACAACAACATGCATAATCTATACAAAGTCTATCACAATAGCATGAAATCGCTAATGCACACTAGATGGCATGGCAAGAATGCCTGGAATGTGATTTCTACAAGTGCCTATATGATGCATGAGATGGTATACCCTCATCTCATCGAGTTGTAAAAGAAATAGAACCACAATCATCAAGAAAATAACAACACAAGGCAAGTGAATCACTCTAGGTGAAATCATACCAACCGTAAAATCTCAAAACTAGCAAACTACATTTAACGAGGTAGTATGGCTTTTCCCTGTACACGGGTTAGCTACTCTCGAGCACAGCTTAATACCAAGTACCAAATCTGTCCTATCCCTGGATAAAGTCTCCAAACAGTAAATCAAGAGAAAATAACTCCTCTGGTACCACTTTGTAATAACCCAAATCCAGAGCCCCTCCACTGGTACCCCGTACCAGGTTCGCCACATGACCTCAAGCGCGTTTCCCCAAACGCCAGAGGCTGCCGACTAGCAGCGGGGGCCTTGGTGAGTCAGAGGGGAAACTATTCCCTCATTCGGTTAATTATATAGTGGAATAACAACCAGACACAACCACAAAAATAATAAACAACATACAACAACAAAACTGAATAGAGGAAGCAATGTATAAAATAATAATGATGCAACATTGGTATATATGTCTATGGAAAGCAGTAAACAAACCAACATGCTGAAGTACAACTGAAATAAAATAAGGTGCACAAGAGAACAAAGTAAACTCCTCAACATTGCAAGCCGAAGCTCGGTCCCTTGCTCTCCAGCTCCAAGCAATCAAGTACCGGAAGTCGAAGGGCGCTTTCCCTTATCTATTCCTACAAGAACAAAGTCTTCTTGGGCCCAAAATCATGGCCCAAACAGGGTGTGAGATACAATCCAGTAGGAAATCACCCAAAGATCTGTGCCTAATAGTCAATGAATACATAGAAAGTAAAAGTGTAGGAAGTAGTAAAAAGCAAAGCACATAGCAGCTACAATCCACAGTTCTAGCATACAAAGTACACAAGTAAACAACCAGAAACAAGAAGAAAACAGGTAACCCTCTGGGTAGCTCACATAGCCTAACCCCTATGGTTCAACCTAGAAGTGCTAGCAACCCTTTAGGAGGCACACACAGTCTCACCCCTCTGGTTTAGCTAAGAAAAAAATAGACTCTCTAAATAAGCACCCACTGTCAATTCCCCCTATAGTCTCATATAGTGCTAAAGGATCTCTGGGGAAGCACTCAACGTCTCATTCCCCATGTGGCCTGTGTCGAGGATCTATAGACTCTTTGAGGAAGCACTCATCATCAATTCCCCCTGTGGTCTCGCATTGTATTAAAAGACACTCTGGAGAAGCCCTTACATCTATTCTCCCTATGGTCTACTACACTAGGTTCTCACAGTCCTGTGTGAAACTAACATGCTCAGCGCGCGTGCATCATCCAAGTAAACCTCAAGAACTACTTGGCTATCAATCTAAGGCTCAATAGTATAACAAAGCAATATTTCCACTATCCTACAACTAGGCATGGAAACCGGAAAAATGCCAAATAAGCAAAATAAGCATGGAAAACATCCAGAGTACAGTAAAAACTACCATAATCACAGGAAACATATCTACTCTAGCAATCAAGAAAAGTAGGAAATACAACAAGGGAAAAATAGGAACACGCAATACCTCGTTCAAGGGTATTGGTGGAATTTGCACAAAATACTCATCGACTTTCTACAGAAAGGAACAAACCACCTACCTTGATCCTAGGAGATTGATATACGTGAAAATCGATGACAGATTCTCCCTAGAACGTCGTAGATCTGACAAAATGTCTGAAACACATAAACCACGATAACTCGAGAAGGATGAGGAATTGGAAAACAAGGATCAAGAAGAAGGAAGAACTCACCGTTGTTCTTCCAATGCAATCGACCATGCTTGAATCGGAGAACGGACGGAGAGGCATGGGCTCGTGGAAGATCTGGTTGTATGGGTCACTCACGGACGAACCAGACCTAGAAGATGATGATTATGGCGATTAGGTGTGACCCTGGTCCATTTAGTAAAAAAAATAAATGTACACAGCATGTACTAGGTTTTTTCGTACTCCGCCAAAATCAGCCTTCATGTCACCCCTACACACCGTGTGTGTGGCTCGGGCACGGCCAGTACAGGGCTTCGAGTCGGAGAAGAGTACACGGCGTGTACTCAGAAAGTACATGGCGTGTACTTCAAAATTTTCCAAAAACTCCATTTTTCTTAAAAACTCTAGAAAAAAGATAGGCATACCTGAAACAAAGATCTGGGTTCTTATAGAGTAGGCCTTTGTTTCTGTTTTAGTGATGGGAAAGGAATGCTGCCACAGTGAGGTGGTGAGGTCTGTGTCTGCTGGTTGGGTAGGTGGTGGTGAGATGGGGGGAGTTCATCCATACCATTGTTTGGAGTATCTATTTGTCTTGGGTCCTTTGTAGTGACACTTGTACTTTAAGGTTTTTAGATACTTTCATTATTGTATGTTTCCATGGTTTTTTAAAGTAATGGAATATATATATATGTTGTTCATCTTCTATTGTACCTTATTTTAGTACATATATGCCATGTGGTTGTTCAGGTTGGGAGAAATCGTTCCATCTGTTGTGTCATTCGACGCCCGGGTGCTTGTCATTATCCCTTGGGGATCAGGAATGCCCTTTGTGTATGTAACGGAATAGGCCAGGTTTCAAGTTTGATGGAAACCTGGGTTGGTACTTTACAAGATCCACCAACGAAGAAATAATTCATACAAGTTAATTCTTTAATTGATTAAATTAATTATAAATAATATGTGATAATCCTATATCTGGTTCTAGTGTTTTAGGACCTATCGATTTTATTTGATTCAATTTCATTGATTATGACATTCATCATTGTGTAAATCTTGGATTGGTCATCGATCGTGAAGAAAAAGAATAGTTTGGAAAGACCCATTGCATGCTTTCGCTATGACTGAAACCTATAGGTGACACATATTGCATTTTCTAACAATCCTTCATTTTCTCTAGATCGAATAGATATACCAATAGGATCATCCAGGAATATTGGGATATTATCTATATGGATCTTATGAACCTGATCTACATCTTCTTCATGAATGGTATTTTTTCTAAGGGTATAAAATCTCAGTTTATTATCTTATTTATTAAGCCTAATTAATTTTTCAGATTCCCTCCATCTATTCAAACCTATTGCATGGAATAGAAATTTATATAAAATCTTGATAATAATCCAGGATGTTAGAGTGTCCCTAGTCATTATAAGGGAGGTCTCAAACAATCAAGTTGTCTTTATTCATGGAATTAAAATATAGGATTAGTTGGTTACAACCACTAAAAGTCTTGAAATTTTAAATAAATTGAGAAAAGGGGGAAACATTAGAATCAAGATAAATATATGAAAAACATTTTACATTATCAATTGGGAAATTATATTTTAATTAATATATATGGCTTCAATTTGTTATTTATTTGTCAGATCATGATTTTCTTTGAAGTTGTGATGATTTCAATCCTTATCAATGGTATTCCAAATGGGTATTTTAGCTGATCCTAAGGTGTTAGTTAATGGGTCTCTTTATCTATGATCCTCTTTAATATAGAGGAAGAATACCTTAGTACATCCATCCTCAAGCTTATTGAGTAGGTGAAACTCAATCCTATCAAAGCTATAAAATGCCTGAAATCTCCAAAGAATCTATTTTATACAGATGGAAACATTATATTCTATCGAGGGAGTAATACCAACACTGAATCCCTCAAAAGCATGTTGAATCACTATGGGAAGCTATATTGGTAGAAAATTATCTAAGCTAATTATTTGATATTTCTTAAAATGAATTTTAATATTCAAGGTAATATTTTTAACAAAAGACACTTCGACATCAAACAAGGGTAGCTTCCTTTTACTTACTTAGGAATACCTATTTTTGGGGGAGACCAAAAGTGGATCACTTTATAGAGATCTCCATCAGTATCTTAAATAATTTAAATCCATGGAAAGGGAAGGAATTATCCTATACAAGTAGATTCAAAATTTTTGAAGTAATTTTCATACTGAAATATATCTATTTCTTTATGGTGTGTAAATGATCATTGGATCACATAAAGGGTATGAATCAGGTTATTAGGAATTCCATTTGGATTAGATGTATGTTTGAATATAAAGTGGTAACTTTCCCCTAGAATATTACCTGCATTACAGAATAAGGGGGAATGATGGTAAAAAATCTAAAATTATTTAATAAAGAATTTCAAGCCTCGTTTAAATAGAAACTTTTAACTGAAAAATTTAGAGGAAACAAATTTATAAAATTTATATTTCTTGACAGAAGTCAGGTATGAACCAATTTATATGCTGTCACATTTGGTTAGAAGGATATCGTGTTTAGGATTTAACATATCCTTCAGGAAAGACAACTGGCTAATAATACCCCTTTCTAATAGATTCCAAAGGGATATTTCATACCCTTATGTCTTGATCATTGTGAAATTTTCCACTTTCCTAAATAACCTTCCCATTGATATAAAGAGTTAATATCAAATTTCATATTTATCCACAATAGATACATGTTGAACTAAAAAACAACAAGGAAGGGGTCACTAATAGAAAAATTTTATTATAAAACCCTAATATATAGGCAACTAGATATATCTAATTTGTTGAACATGTTTGAAAAGCCTAGGATTTTTCATTCTAAAAAGTTCTTATTTAGAGAGATTCTCTTAATAAACTACAGATATAATTTGGGTTGATGAATTCTAGAATCATCTTGTGCTCCATATACAATGTCTATGACTAGAGATTATAATCAATTGGAATGTTTTAATTAATATTTATTTTTATAAGGACCTGTAGTCTATTATCTTCAAACTATATGAATTTTAGGTCTATGAAAACGAAACAATGTAAGGTCTTCTTTTTGGATACTATAACCTATTTGGGTTTTTACTAGTTAAAAACTTACTCATGGAAGCTATTTTCTAATTATACTACTTAATATGGCATAATTGTAATTTTGAATGGTTTTTGGGATAGAAAATCAGACATTAAATGGATATAACTAGGATTATTTCAACAATCAAGTGCACCAATGTTCTGCAGATAGTATCAGCTGACAATTCAATACCTAATCTATCTAACATTAATAGAATTTTCATCAACCAGGGTGACATTAAATAATATATTGTTTTTATTCATATCATCTATTAACCTCTCTGTGCTTGTTGGATAAAAAATGACTCGAATAGTGTGGTGAAAGGAAGCCTGGGACTTGTAGGTTGTAGAGATATTTTCAGAGAATCTAAATTAGGGGATTTGTATACTTTTACAAAGACTATGTACTCATTATTTTATACAAAGGTGATATGGTGGGGGTTATCCTAAAAATCTAGATAATTGGGAATAATAATTGGAGCATGATTTGGCTTAGTTAGACTCCACTTTCCTTAATCATTCCTTAAAACTAAATGTCACTTTCTTATCTTGGCATCTTGCTGTGGATTGGGATGATTTCATAGATAGCTAAAAGTGTATTGACATTTTCATGTTGTGCTTTTCCGGGGGAAAGCAAAATTTCATAAATCATGGCTCAGAAGGGAGTGGGAACGAGGGTGCTTTTTATTATAATGTAATATCGACATTAATTAAGGGTTCATTATTTCTTAATATTTTCAAAACCCCATCATTTCAATTTTTATATAATTCTGGAATCTTGAGGATTTTTTCTAAAGTGAGTAATTTTTGATTAAAAAAATGAGACCACGTTTTCATTCTTAATTATTTTATTTATTTATTTATTTATTTTATTTTATTTATAAATTATCATTTTTAGGTTTATTTTAAAATTTTAATGTGTTTACTTATT
Organism: Viscum album; assembly: GCA_963277665.1. Classification (NCBI taxonomy): domain Eukaryota; kingdom Viridiplantae; phylum Streptophyta; class Magnoliopsida; order Santalales; family Viscaceae; genus Viscum; species Viscum album. The sequence goes on along the minus strand of OY728141.1, from coordinate 452,329,451 downwards.
AGTTTTTCATAGGGAAATTTACTATAGGAAATTTTTTAAAGATTTTGTGATTATATATAATTTTTTTCATTTTTTCCTTTTTATAATTTAGTAAAAAAAGAATATTTTAATTTTTTAAAATTTCTTTGTAAACAATATTGAATATTATTGTATTTTTTAATCAGGTTTTTATTTTTTATTCTTAAAAATGGAAATTCTTAAGGTTTTTTAATTAATTCATTAGAAATTAGGTTTTTTATATATTTATAATTATATGTGAATTTTTATTGATGTTATTAATTTATTTTTTAAAAATATGCTTTTGAAATTATACATTTTTTTTATTTTCCATTTTAATTTAATCATATGAATTTTCGAATTATAATTTATTATTTTCTAACTATATTTTATAAATTATTAGTATTTCAAATATAAAACTTCTCCCTATTACTTTTAATTTATTTAATTTACTTCCTTTTACATATTTTTTTATTTTTATATGTTTTTTAAATTTATATTTTTTAAATGTCTCACATTGATAAATATTTTCATTTTTGTATTAAGAATAATTTTATGAAAAATATTAATTATTTAAATTTTTTGTAGAGATATATTTTTATTAATTGTTTTAAATTCATTTGAAGCAAAAATAACTTTTTAGAATTTACTTATTTTAATAGAATTTAAATAATCTCTACTATTTTAATTTATTTTAAAGAAAAACAATTTTTTTAGATTTATATAATGTCATTTCCCAAAATTTAATCCTTTTAAATTTTATATATATTTTATATAAATAAAGGTTTTAAAATTTTTAAATTTTTTGGAATGTTAGATATTTTATTATTTTCTAAATATATATACATATATAACTTTGATTTCTAATTTTATTATTTAAATAGAAATTTAGTTCATTGAATAATTAATTTTATTAAAAGTAAAAAAAGAGTGTCAATTTTTTTTATTAAGATAATTATGTTTTTCATTAAATGTTTATTTATTTTAATATAAAATAAAATAATATTTTTCCTTCTATCAAATTTAATTCATTTATTTATTATTTAATAATTTTATTTAAATAATATTAAATTTTTCAATTAGTTTTTTCTTTTTCATGAATTAGTATTTTTCTTTTATATCAAAAAATATTATTTTAATTTTTATAAATTAATTTGTATTTTTTTAATATTTTAAGAATTTTTATTTTTTATATTTTTATGTGTTTAATATAATATTTAAAATCGATTCTTTTAAAATATATTTGTATGTAAATTAAAATTTTAACAATTTCTATTATTTATTTTTTCTAATTTATTTAATGTTTTATACATTTTATACATTTTTCAATTTTATAAGATTCCATACTTTTTCAACTAATTTCAAAAATATTTATCATAAAATAAAATTTCACAATTTTTTAATTTTCTTATAAAAGTGTATTTTTCTTATTATTTTGAACGGTTCTAGGGTAAATTAACGATTTTTTTCTTTAATAATTTTTTTAATACTTTTTATTTTTATATGTTAAAATATTTTTCTTCTTTTTTCTTAAAAATCATCTAAACATATAATAAAAAATTTATTCCAATTTGTTTCTTTAGTAATTACACTTTCTTAATTCATTTGATTTTTTTTATAATTTCATTAGATTTATTTTTTATAATTATATAGTATTTGAAATATTTTCATAATATAGTTCATAATTTCTATATTTTTTAATTTTTTAATTTTCTATTTTTCAATAAAATTAACTTTTATTAATATTTTTATTGAATAATTTCAATAGTGTTTTTTAAAAAAATTATTTTATTTTAATTTTTTTATATATTTAATAATACAAATTTTTTCATGAATATATTCAATTAATATTAAATAAAATATATGGAGTTTTTTTTCTATCTTCTATTTTTTGATTATAACATTATTTTATAATTTTACAGAACCGATCCTTTCCTAAATTTTAAAAATATACTGAAAAGAAAAAATATTTATTAGATTCTTTTAATTTATATCTTTTTTATAATAGAAAATTTAATTTTTCTTGATTTTTATTTATTTATTTTTATAACTAAGATATTATTTATGGATTTAGTTTTTTATGTTAAAATTTATATTATTACAAATTTATTATATTTAGTTTTTTAAAACTAAATAATGATATTTCTATTTGTTTTAAATTATTGAAATATTAAAAAAATACATCTCTATTTTTCGTTTTTAATTATTCTTTTATTGATTTTTTTTTATTTTTTATTATTTTCTTATTTTTATTAGTAGTTCGGTAATAATAATTTATTTTTTATTTTTTAATATTATAATTATTTGATTACATTGTATATTTAAATTAAATTATTTAAATTTATTTTATCTATAATTTTTTTATTTGTTCTTTATTTTATTTTAATTTTTAGTAATTATTTTACATTCTTAATATAATTAAGTATTTATTTTGTTTTGTTTTTTAAAAGTGGAAAATTATATATTTAGAATTATATTTTTTAAAAGTTTAATTTATATTATACTTTTCAATATTTTATCTTCATTTAACGTCACCTTTTTTCATGACATTTTTTTATTTAATTTTGAAATAAATTATTTTTTTATTTCCTTCTAAATATATTTTTCCTTTCTTTTTTTAAATTTATAGGGTTTATTTTATCATTATTTATATTATTAAAAAATTAATGAAGTTGGTGTGTTGGTTAAGTGGTAAAGCATCCCCGTGAGACTGCATGTGGTTTGGGGTTCAACCCTCGGCGACCCCTAATTTGTGTGTGGGGGGGGGGGTCACACATACGAGTTCATGAGATGATTGTAGGGGGTGACACCGGTGGTGTTGTGACTGAGGTGGTAGGGGAAACACAAGGTGTCAGTAGCCCCGGCGTTGCAGCCGTAGGCATACTGGTTAAGGCCTATGGGCCATAAAATGGGATTTAATACTAATTGGGCCTTTAGATCATATAATGAGTTTCCCTCTAGCTATAATTAAAAGAGGCATTTACTTTGTTTAATAAAAAATGCTTCGACCCCAACATTATAATAAAATAATTTTTTATTTTATTTTAATATAAAATAAAATGTATTTTGACATTTACCCTTTTTTATATTCTTTCACAAAACAGAGTTCTGTATGAAACTATTTACTTAATCAAAAGAGATACATTTTTCAATTTTTTTATTTTTTTTAATTATTGGGAATGGGGGTTTTCCTTTTTTAAAAATTCAGTTAAATATGACTTAAAGTAATTCGTATTTTAGAAAGTAGGTGGGAAACCCTCCCATTAAACCAAACAAACCCCTGTTATTATTATTGGTAGAGAGATCTCATATTATATGGCTCATATGCCAAGTGGGTATTAAATCCGATGACAACACGACCTAGAGGCCCCAACCCATAGGTCCACCCTGCTCAGCAGCTTGTCTACTGATTCCTGCCATTGCAAATCCCTCCATTGGCACCTATCATTGAAAATGGCTATTTTTAGTTCATTTAAAATTTTATTTGAAGGTAAATTAAAATATATCTATTATTTACTTGATTCCACCTTTAAAAAAATATTTTCATTTTTTAACTGGATATCAATTTTACTGATTTGATTTTTATTTAATTATATGTAAAAAATATATAAATTTGAATATTTTTCATGTTATATTTTTTTGTATAATTGCGTTTTTTTAAATTTGGGGAAGATTATTTTTTTATCGTTATTTTTTATATTTTAACTTTTTTTATTTAATGAAGTATTTCATAGCTTTTAAAATCATTATATATCAAAGTATCTCTATTGGTTGAGAGTTTCATCCTAGGTTTTCCTAGAGTCTTATGTTTTCTAGGGTTTTCCTAGGCACAACAATGGTTCATCATTGTCCTTATATCATTTGGATGAAGTGTATAAACCTAATTCCATTGTCATTACCCCATTCCCACCGGTGTTTTGAGGGAAAATTAATTGATGAATATTTGGGGGAACCTATCTCTATTTGAGATGGAAAAATATACCATCAATTCCAATAGAGATGATGATCCCTACCTGGTGCAAAAGATATCTCTTTTAATTGTGTGAAAACTCATCGGAAACTATCCATTTGACCTAGATGCACTAAAAAAAGCCGCAATTTGTTTGGAACCTAGAAGAAGGATTGGATCTTGGGGCCATAAAAGATTGTCCCGCCGATGCAGTGATAATCACAAGATAAAATAAATTGAAAAATGTAGAAAAAAATGGACACCATATGTAATGTGAAACCCCCCCCCCCCCAATTGGAATGGGAAAAAACCACACACAAATAGAAAGATCACTATGGGTAAAAATGGGCACTCACTCCCTCACTATTACAAGGAGAAAACCTTCATAAATGTCTCTCTTGAATAATTGGGGAAACCACCTCCACAAATACCACTCACAAATGGAGGATTATCGATGATGAGAATCTCGGTGAAGCTGATGATGAAACTTACTATGAGAGATCTGCTTTTATAGGGTGTTTCCAGCCTTACCCATCCCTCCTGTTAACTTTCTCCAATGGTGGGTTGGGTGGGGTTTGGCCACCCCCACCTACCACCACCTTCCTCTATGAAAAAAGAGGGGGAATGTGACTTCCATAAAAAAACACTGCCAACACATCTCCCACTTGGATATTTGATTGAGAACCAATAACATATTCACATCCTTTCTATCTTCCAAATCATGCTGCTCACATCTTTACGAGTCCCCTTGAGGATATGCATCATATGAACTTATTAGAATCAATTTTTTTTAATAAATCAACCAAATTTTTTTGGTGTGTATTTTTTTCATATTCACACTTCATTCCTCCACCACATCTCATAAAAAGTGATATTGTACCCCATTTTTCTTTTTCCTGGAATGAAAATATGGATTATTTACAATTTGTAAGCTGCTATGACTGTCACAAAACAATGGAGTCTACTCTTATATATGCCTGATATCATCCAAAAACCTTCTCATCCTAATAGACTCTTTGCAAGCCTGTGTTGCTTCCATATACTCCACCTCCATCCTGGATAAATCCACAACTGACTATAGCTTTGAAATCCTGCTCAAAGATCCTCAAGCAAGATTAAACACATAACCAGTAGTGGATTTCATCCATCCATAATCTCCTACAAAAGTATGAATCAACATATCCTCTAATAGTGAAATCTGATCTTCCATAACATAATGCATTATCTGATGTCTCTTTAATGTATCTCAGGATCCTCTTCACTGGGCTCCAATGCTCCCATCCTGGATTCCCAATGTACTGACTAACTACTCCAACTACATGTGAAATGTATGGTCTAGTACATACCCTAGAGAATGTCGGACTTCCCACTATGAATGCATATGGCACTAAAGACATCTTCATCCTCTCTGCTTCACTGCTAAGACTCATCATTGAGGATAACATGGAATGGACAGGAAGAGGTGTAGAGAAGGGATTACAGTCTTTCATGTTTGAGGGTTTTAAGACTCTTCGTAAGTAATTCTTCTATGATAGATAAATATTCCCATTATTTATCTCTTAGTAAATCTTCATCCCAAGAATCTTATGTGTTGGTCCCATGTTCTTCATATCAAAATCCCTATCCAACTGTTCCTTCATCTCATGGAGCTGATCATTTTTGGGTCCGGTAACCAATATTTCATCCACATACAATAGAATAATGATGGAATCATTACCATATGAACCCCTGAAATATGTACAAGGATCTAAATGAAGTCTAATGTATCCAATTAATGTTATATAAGAATAAAATATCTTGTACCAACACCTCGATTCCTTCTTAAGACTGTAATATGATTTTTTCAACTTGAAAACCAAGTTCTCTTTGCCTTCATCTAAAAAACCTTCCGGTTGGAGCATATAGACCTCTTCATCAAGATCACTATAGAGAAATGTAATCTTTATATCTATTTGTGATAGATGTAATTTTTATATAGAACACATTTTCAGAACTATCTTAATAGTTATTATTCTAACAACAAGAGAAAATATTTCATTGAAATCAATACCTTCCTTTTGAGCATATCCTTTGACCACTAGACTTTCATGATATCTTTTTACCTGGTTATTTTTACCCCGGTTGATCTTAAAGACCCATTTTATTCTAATATCCTTATTTATATGTGGTAATGGAACAAGATATCAAGTCTTGTTGTTATTTAGGGCTTCAAGTTCCTCATACATTGTTGCCATCCATGAGAAAACATTTGGACTATGGGTCACCTCCATAAAAGAAGACGGCTCTCCATCCTCCATTAATAAGAAGCACACAATATTTCTCTCAGTCACATAGTATGAGCTCCATATTAGATGTCTTTTCTCCCGAGTAGACTATCATGGTCCAAACTCAACAGCTACTTGATCATCGTGCTCTAGTAATCCATTAGAGGAAACAGGTTCTTCCATGGATTTGTCCTCTACTTTGACTATTGTTGTTTCTATATTCTCTTATATGTGTCTTGATTAATTGAAATTTTAACCTTATCTTCTACAAAAATGAAATCTCTGCTGATGATAAGTTTGTGGGAATTGGGGTCCCACAACTGATACCCCTTCACACCATCAGCGTACCCCAAGAAGATACATTTCTTGGATCTCAAATCCAACTTCGATATTTCTTTATCATTAAACATTTCATATATAGGACTTCCAAAAGTATGTAACTAGGAATAGACAATGGGTTTACCAATATAAATCTCCATCGATGTGTTCAGATCAATCTCTAGTGAAGGATATCTGTTGATCATATAATAGGTGGTATTCACTGATTCTACCGAAAATGTTTTTGTAATTCCTATAGTATTCAACATTTCCTTTGTTCTATCCAATAAGGTTTAGTTCATATACTTTTCTAATCCATTCTACTAAGGAGTGTACGCCACCTTGAATTATCTCTTGATTCCTTCATGTTGAAAAAAAGTATGAAACTATTCTCCTGTATATTCTCCACCATTATCAGTCCTCAAACACACGATATTATTTCTAAAATCAAGCTCCTTATGTGCTTTGAATGTTTTAATTACATTAAAAACATATTCCTTCCTCTTGATTGGGTACACACAACATCTCCTAGAATAATCATCAATAAAGGATACAATGTACCTTGATCCTACTTGGGATATAACTGATTCTTTCCAAACATCAGAATGAATCAACTATAAGATCTCATTTCTTCTTTCTATTGATGTTACAAACATTAACCTGTGTTGCTTTTTCAAAACAAAATTCTCCCAAAATACTAAAGATACCACTGTAAGCCTAGACATATGCTTCTGATCTATAATAATCTTCAGGACTAGTTCTGACATATGGAAAATCATACGATGTTGTAATTTTTTCAACACTTCCATCGAGGTAGTTGATGCATAAACTATATCCTCCTCCTTGTACGTTTCACCCATAAGAACGTAAAGGTTCTTTGAGATCTTATCTGCCTTCATCACCACAAGTGTTCCCTCCACAATTTTCATAACTCCATTATTAGTGTGGGTCTTTCATCTGATGTCATCAAATTGTCCCAATGACAACATGTTCTTCATCAAGCCCTTCACATGGCGTACTCCTTGGATGGTTTGAACAATACCACCATTATTCTTCAATTTTATGGTACGAACTCCAACAATCATTAAGGTGTGATCATTCCCCATGTACACAAGTCCTTCTAAGATAGTTTCATATTGTCCAAACCATTCCCATTTGGGACATCAGGTGCCATGTTTCTCCTGAGTCGATAAACCAAGCATTGTTGATATTTTTTCTTCTTCGAGAAGTCGTCGTTGCTTCTATTAAAAGTATATCTTGACTTCCAGATGTACTCACCACATTCCCCTGAGAGATATTGTCACCACTCTTCTTACTCCAAAATTACTTCTTGAGGTTCCCCTTCTTGCCACAATTGAACCATTTGACACTCTTCTTATTACTCCTTGATTTGGACCTTCCATGATTTTGGCTCCCACTAGAACCACACTCCATCATCCTTCCTCTCCCCATTGAAGTTGCCTCTACATGGTGTAAATTTGTTTGTCTGTCCTCTTTGTTCATGCGCCTAATTTTTTCTTTAATAACCATGACTGAAATATCATTTAATGACAACATATCCATCAAGATATTGTTGGTGATGTTGATGATGAGTTGGTTAAATGAATCTGGAAAACATTGGAGCAGAATCTCCACATGTTCAGTATCCACAATTTTATAAACCAATGTTGTGAGTTTAGAGAATAGGGTATTGAGGTTGTTGATGTGGTCATTCACCAATGATGACTTTTCCATTCAAAGAGCATGCAATTTTTTCTTCAGGAATATTTTGTTATGCCGTGATTTGGCATCATATAGCTTTTTTCAGAGTATCCCATATTTACTTTGCAATATTTTATCCGCAATGATTGATAGTACTCCATCAGCCCAAGCCAAATGGATATTGGAAATAACATTCTCATCCATGTAGTTCCATTTCTCTTTGTCACACCTATCATATTTTTTTCCAATTGAAAGTAGACAATTATCCTTCTGTAGCATTGAATACATCTTCATTTTCCACAACAAAAAATTATTCCCATTGAATTTTTCAATCTCAAATTTTTTCACCATCTGTACACACTGTCAGTCTATAACATCCTCTATTTTACAACAGTTTATTTAATAATCTCAATATATTTTTCTTGATGTTACAGATCAACCATAGTTACAATCACAAAGCATACTCAAATTTATGAGAATTAATATTACCTAAAAAAACGTGAACAATACCAGCCTAAAACCTTCCCTATGATACCACATGTTGGGACTATAAAAGATTAGTCCACTAGTGCAGCGATGATCACAAGATAAAATAAATTTTAAAATGAGGAAATAAATGGACACCATATGTAATGTGGAAAAACCCCCAAATGGAAGGGGTAAAAAAACCAATGGAAAATTGAAGGATCACTATATGTAAAAATGGGTACACACTTCCTCACTATTATAGGGAGAAAACCATGGTAAATATCTCTCTTGATTTAGTGGGCAAACCAACTCACTAAATACTGATCACAAATGGACAACTCTCGGTGATGAGAATCTCGGTGAAGTTTATGATGAAACTTGTTGAGAGAAATATCCTTTTATAGGGTGCTTCCATCCTTGACCATCCCTCATGCTGCTTTCTCCTACTGGTGGGTTTGGTTGGGTTTGGCCACCCACCACCACCTTATCCTCTTTGAAAAAGGTGAGGGGGTGATGTTCGTGAAAACAAAACATAGCCAGCAATTTCAATTTAATAAATTAGACCGGGTCACCAGATCATCGAATTATTCTGTGATAAATATAATCAAAAGGTGATCCATAGAAGACCCTATTCATTTTTAAATAACTTAATTTTAATAGAGGATCTAAAAATTGAATGTGATTTCTAGAGTATTATCTTAACTAAAACACCCTTATGGGTTCACCTTAAAAATTTTCCTTTTTGCAGAAGATCAAATAAATATTTTCATAATATTTATATCCACATCAAAAGTTTTATTTATTAGGATCACTCATATCTAATCCTATGTGGGGAATATGTTCATATCAGATTTCTTTTCGGCTTGATAAAACCACTTATGATAGGATAGTTTCTTTTCATGAAGGATTATCAGCTATGGATCTCGTTCAAATACAAAAACTTGCCTATCTTTTTCTTTCTTTTTTCAAGAGAATTGGTCTTGCAGAGATAAAGTTTGTTTCTCCATGGAAATAGATGATGATGGTAACATCAAACTATAGTATGAACTATGGATCTGGGAAAAAAAATTAATGATTCACTTCATCCAAGAACCATAAAGACAAATGGATATAGAAAATATTTCTAAGGCTATTAGTGTACAAGCAGCCCCAAATCACCCAAAAGTGATAATTTGGGGAACTTCGCCTCATATCACTTCCCAAAATTACCTTATTCACCCAAAAAATCCTATTATCAAAACATCCCACCCCATTCCTAGAAGGATGGAGATTCATCATGACTCCATGGAGAACCTTTTAAAAGTAACACCACCCCTCTTACCTGCTCCCCCTAACTAGTGAACTCTACCCCATTTTTCCACCCAACCCAAAACCATTTTATCATGAACCATCGAACGCCCCCAATACTCCCCCATTCCTAATGAATACAAATTCAATTCACCTACTCATGATCCTAAAATGTACAAGACTAAGAGGAGGATACACAAATGTGAACATAAATTCAACCTCCTAGTGAATCAAAAATAATCCCCGAGACTTGAACCACATGGGAAGTACTATCTAAGATATGTAAGATAGGGGAGGATGTATTGTTTTCAAAATACACATAGGTTGAGGATGGATTGACCAAGCACTACCTATCTCAATGAACATATTGTTTTGGAATTTCTGTGGGCTTGGAAACCCACAGATAGTTCAAATTATTAAGTGATGAATCACTAAACATATCCCAAGCATGGTACTAAAACCATACAAAAAAACAAGGAAATGTGTGGAATCATTTCAAATGTGGGTTTTCATGGTTGTTCCTCAATTTCTCACCAAGGCCATGCAAGCATCCTCTACCCATTATTGAAGGATAAGGAGGATATCAAGATTGAATGCTTTTCTATAAACCATATCGTTGCCTCTGTTCACCGGCCTACCATACCTACTTGGTCTTTTGTAGGATTATATGGTTTGTCCTAAAAAAAATGAAATTCCTTGGATATCTTAAGGTTTAATAGGAATGTCCTTCTAGGACATATTTTCATATGTAGGTACTTCAATGAAATTATGTTTTAAAGAGAAAAAAGAGGGGGTGACTCTAGACCCTCTTCTCTTATAAGATACTTCCTATAGTTTGCTCAAAGCATTGGTCAATCTGACTTAGGAAAAACTGGTAGTCCCCTCACATAGTTCTGTGGGTTCTCAGAGAACTCCCACATTGGAGAGTGTTTGGAAAAATTCTTAGCTTCTTCCAAATGGATCACCATATTCAAAATCTTCCAAGTTTCCCATATTAACCCAACTATGCCCGATTACATCCCTATTCTCATCAAAGAAAATACTATCCATAAGAATCTAAGAAAAGATTCACCTTTTCATTTTGAATTTCATTGTATGGGAGAAAGAGACTGTGAAGATGTGGTTAAATCGGGATGGATTTCAGAAGGCCTTGATGTTCAAAATAAAAAATATACCAATTCACCTCTATCCTTAAGAAGTAGAATCATTATCAGTTTCGCCAACCAAATAAAAAATGTGATGAGATAGAAAGAAGGATAAATTAATCTTCACTACCTTCAACCCTGATGCACAACCCTTTTCAAAACTATCACCCTAGAAATAGGTCTTAATGATTCTCTAAGGAGAAAAGAGATCTACTAGTTAATGCCTTCTCATAACATTAATATTAAATATGGTGACTTCAATACACATATTTTACATCAAAAAGAATTTGGAAGTTGTTATATGAATTTCGTTTCCTTTCATACCTCATCATAAGGAAACACCATCTCAAAGGAGGATTATATCCACATCCAAATCTTATGATTTTTCTAGGATCTCTACAAAGATGGTGAATCTTGCATCCTTATTGAGATTATCTTAAGTATAATGATTGTTGTGATGGACTCTATAAACAATAATCACACACTTGACATCACAGATTAACAAATTTCTATGAGAATGAAGAAAAAACATTCCAAAAAAGCTTTAGTCCATAATGGATTCTACACCCTCATATTTAAATTTTTTTGGCATGTCATGGGACCGAATGTTTGACGCCTGATAAGAGACCTTGGAAATGGAAAATCCTACCTCTCCTCCATTAATGAAATGCTCATTAATCTTATCCCCAAATTCTAGAAACCCTATTTGGTGTTCGATTTTAGGCTTATATGTCTATGTAATTTCACCTACAAAATTTTATCAAAGATTCTTTTAAATTGATTTCACACTTGTCTCCCCTCTATTGTCTCTGATAACCAAAGCATGCTCATAAACAACCAGATTATTTTAGAAAATGATATTATGGACAACGAAACCATTCATTCCATGAAAACCCATACTACTAAAAAAGGGGAACCATGTCCTGAAAATTAGAAATGATAAAATGATTCTATAGATTAGAGTGCCCATTCCTATGGTTCCTACTGAGTAAGATGGGATCCTATTATAGATGGGTTGACATGGTTATGAAATGTGTCCTTTAATTATCCTTCAAAATACACATTAATTTAAGACTCATGCAGATATTCTCTCCCTCCATGGGAATTCTCTAGGTAGGTCCCCTTTCAACTTCCCTCTTCATTTTAATAGCCGATATGTTTTCTAATATCATTTCAACATTGGTGAAATATAATATAATTCAAGGTTATAAGGACTCCCATCAGAGGGCCTCCCATCTCTAACCTATTCTTTACTGATGATTGAATCCACTTCTCTAGATACATTATGTATTAATTCAAGCATAACAGTCTTATTAATTTTCTCTATGACAATGCTTCAGTGAAATCAGTAAATCTCTCTAAATAAAAAAAAATCATTCATCCCTAACATTCCCTATTTCATGTAGAACATCCTTCAATATGCGTATGACATTCAGGTGGATGAAGAAAACATCAATACCTTGGACGTCCAATGATCTTTGGGTGGTAAAAAAAGAGGTATTATCTAGAATCCAAGAAAGAGTGGACAAAAATATATAAGGGTGGAATTTTAAAAGGGTGTCCTAAGCATGTAAATAAATCCTCACTAAGGCTATCACACAATACTTACCTTCTTTTTTTATGTCACTCTTAAAAATCCATAGCTTTATCATCAAGGAGATACCTTCTTATATCACCATCATCTAGTTTTTACTCAACAAAAATAAAAACATAATTCACTATATTTCTTTGGGAAAAGCACTACAAACCCAAAAATTATGGAGGTATTGAGTTTATGGATTTTCATCTCGTTAAAAAATCTCTTCTTTCCAAACTAGGATGGTGTTTTATCCAAAAATATATTGTCCCTTTATGCAAAGGTTATCCATGATAAGTACTTCCCCTTGATGATATCTACAACACTTCCTTTTTCCTCATCACTATAATCTTTTAGTGTAGCCTCTAGGGATCAAATGAACTCATTATGTGGGAAATTTACTGGATTATTTGAAATAGCTCATCTATTATGGTCCAGACAGACCTGTGCCTTGTTGTTGTAATGTGTCACAAAGAAACTTCTTACACACCCAAAGGTATTAAAGACACAACTATCATTTCATTACTCAATTATTCTTGAAATAGTTGATGTACTGAGGAAATATTCTCATAGTTTAATGAGAGAGAATAGAATATTATCTTAAGCATGTTGATTTTTTTCATATGGGTCTAGACCACCTCTATTAGAGAAAATAAAACATAGGTACCTATTTAGTGATTTTTTTTTATTCTTTATCACATAAAATTTCAGTTTAAGAGGTTAATTCTCTTAGGAAAACCATATGGCACCTCCCAATTCCAACCAAAGCAGGGTACTTATGAAGGAAATCCTACTCTGAAGTACTTCCTCTAATGGAGTTCCTTACTATTTTCCATGATATGGATGACCCAACATGATAAATATGCATGGACATGTGTCAATACTCCATGCATTCAATATTATACTATCAAGAAGATAGGGAAATTTGGTGTTCCTTCAAATACAACACTAACCACCTCATAGATATGGTCTCCAGCTTCGGTTATCTTCTCAATAAATGGTCATCACTTCTCGGTATAGAGGACCTTAGTTCCCTTTTCATTGTATTATGGATTATCTAGGCTAGGAGAAATGAAATTCTCTTTAACCAGGTGTTCAAACCATGATCCTCATAGATTGATCATAAAACCTTTTGGATTTATGTGTGAAACCATGGAAATCATTAGCTTGATAGCCCTAAAACCATGCTTAATCCAAGAACCTAGAGACCTCCCATCACATGCACCATAAAAATTAACATGAGTGTATCTACCCTAGACAAATGCATCACATGTTTTAGAATGGTTGTTCTTAACTCTTCTAGGTTAACCATTTTACAATCCAGCATTCTATCTGGGAATAATTTTCACCTATTGTTGTGGAAGTGAAAGCAATCATCTATGGAATATGGTTCTCTATTGAGTGTGGATGGGATTATATCACCCTAGAGTTAGACTACCTCAAAATTATTGATGTGTTTTTTCATGGGGTTATGACCTATTTAGTCGATTATTCTCAATGATCCATTCCCCACAGTTATGATTCAAAGTTTAATCATTCTATTTTACAAAAATAGAGAGTAATTGAGAGGCTCAACATTAACTACTAGGAGTCTTTCAAACGACACTAGTGTCTAGTTATATTTTCCTCTAGTTGGATGAATTCCCATGGTTAAACTAATCTTAAATATCTTAATATATGAGTCTATTTTCCCCTAAAAAATCATTATTATGTCATATAATAAAGTTACATTTTCCATTTTTTATATAATAATTTCTTCAACATTTTTTATATTTTAAAATAAAACAAATTTTAATGAATATATTTAATTTTTCATTTATAATGCATTTTTGTTGGAACTGCTTGATGATAGTGGTTTTTTCATGAATCACTATTCAATTAATTTATTATCTACCTGGGAATTCACCGTAGTGGAAAAAACTATGGTAGATCTCTAGGAGGCCACTCACACACAATGAATTTCTATTGTCACTATATTGAACTAACTAATATAAAACAATAATACTAATATAAATTGAGGGAATTGAAATTAATGAAATATAAATAATATATATATATATTTGGAATGAAATATATAATTATGATAGAAAAAATAAATAAGAAAAATGTTCTTATGAGGTTACGGTGGTTAATATCATTGTTTAAAAATAATCTCAACATTCAATTCAATGTAGTGATAAAAACCTATCACACTACACCATCTTGTTTGAATTATCATCACCCCATACCATGACCTCTTCATATAGAGTAATTATTTAGCGAAATTCATCCATGTGACCTATTCAGTGACCATTATAATCCATGTCATTCTCCACCGTATGCATGACACAAATAGTGAAGGGGAGGAAAATGATAAGCGAGAAGAAGAATTTGGATGATAGATAAAATGGAGAGAATAATTTACATAATCATTTTGACCATCTCCAAAAATCCAAGAATTGAATAAATAGTTGAAAAATAAAGAATAATAAATCTAAATCAAAGCACCGTTCTGTCCGTCAAGCAAGCGCTGAGGTTAGTTCTCCATTTTTATTGGAGTTGAGAAGGGAAAACAATGGGAGAACACATAAAATAAAAGAAATAGAAGAAGAATAGAAATTAACAGAAGAGGAATAGATAAAATAATATATATTATAAATAAAGAGAACTATTAAAACAATAATACTACACCTTTCCCCCTAAAAATGGTTATCCTTTGTTATGGGATGTGAGAAACATATTTACAGGGGAAAAAGTGATAAATTTTGTCTCCAAAATATTTACTCTGAAATTATCCAAATGTTATCCAAAATAAATAGAAGTGTCATAAAATTTGTTCTAATTGAATGTTGATCCATTACACCTCCCACATGCACCCTAAAAAAAATCACCTTTATTTATCTCTTAACAAAAGAGTTATAGTAGGTTTACTCCAAATGTTTAATTTTATCTAGGTGACTATTCATATTCATCTTTTCCATATTACCATTCCATAATGAACATGTAAATGGCATATAAACATGTTAAATCATAAATAAATGATGTTATATAATTATATATCTAGTTCCATGTCATTTTCAGATTCATTAATCCAAACCACTACGATATATACGATCATCTTTTAAACATTCCATATTTGTGCATAGTTTTTGAGGCCTGGGCCATGAGCTCATTCTGGGAATCCAAATGGTAGATTGAGATTTGGATCCAGAATTATAAATTGTATCCCATTTTTTTATGAATCTAAAAAAATGAATTTCATAATTTTATTTAGTGTAGAAAATTTTATGTCTGAAATACGGAATAAAAATAAAATAGTTAAATACCAAAATTATGACATTTTTTCATTTATGCTCAAAATTCCACTAAAACATAAAAATGTGAAATTGGAACATAATAAAAATATGATTATGGGTTTATAAAAATTCAATTACAGTATTAAATATTGGAAAATTTCAGATTCATCAATCCCTAAACTGAAACATTGCACTCCTAGGCAATCCTCACATATTCAAATCAAAAGACACATTATAAAAAAAAGTGATAAAAATCCATGATCATTTCAAAAATATAATTCCTTAATATATAATATTTAAAAAATTCTCTATCATTTTAGTTCCTCACATTTAAATGTTTTCAATCTCTTAAATGCATCTATGGACCAATGACAACCTACCTCACATTGAATTTTATGTCACTCTTCACTCAAGAGAGATTAAATATAGAGTTATGATCATACATGTAAATTTAATGTACCACCATAGGCTTGTGAAAATTATCATTTCTAAAAAGTGTGAAGCATGAAAATATTTTAAATCATGAGTTCTTTTTTCAGGTGATTTCAATGTCTTAGGGTTGGTGGGAAAATGATTGAACTATTTAATGCCTGAAAGAGGAGTCTTGAATCTTAAGTACAATGCATAGATAATAAAGTGAAAACACATGATGATCCTCACTCAAATTCCCTTACCAATGTAAAACACAACACCAAATTCTTTTTTATGACATGATACACGATCCAATAAATGATTAAAAGGAATTATATCATCTAAATTATCCCCCTTTTTGATTTTTTAATGCTCTAGAAAGGCACAAATTTATTTTCTTTTTTTATTTCTTTTCTTAGAGGATGAGATGAAAATTTATTACAATAAATTAATGAAAATTAATGCCCTTTATTTTAGAGATATACACATGTTATAAAAGGAAGTATAATGAAATATTCAACACATCTCCATTTTTTTTCAATTTCTTTTTCCGTTTATTTTGAAGGATAACTGGATGGAACAAATAAAGGATAATTAAATGAAGAATCATTCCCAATTAACTCATTATCTAATTCAAAAAAGGAATACTCACACAACACACCTCCAAAAAATGAAATAAATACTAAATAATCGTCACGAAAGGCCCTCCCCCACCCTCGAATTCGAAATATCCATGTAAAAATACCAAGAGTGTGGGTAGGTTAGAAAAAATTTTCTTGTAATGTTGTTTAAAAATACAAGTCCAGTCATGGAATTTAAGGGATAAATAATGTTATATTTATGGGTAGGTCTCAGGTAAATTTTTGGCTAGCCAAATTAGTTTCTTAATCATGTTAAAAACAATTCTTGAATTACAAATATATGAAAGGGAAAAGTCACAAATTATGTTTCTTACACAAAATCCATGTTTCTATCAAAAAAGTGTTTGTATTAGGGAGAATATATATCAATGTGATTTAGAATACCTCATAGTATAACAAAAATATATTTATTTAGTGTTTCAAAGGCATGAATTTTAAAAGAAAATTCAAACTCATAAAAATGTTTGAAAATCCAAACCAAGAAAATTTTTTCTCACATCTAGAATCATTTAAAATCCATTTATTCAAAAATAATTTCAATTTTTTTAAAATAAATTAATGTGTGAAAAATGATAAGAATATTCATTTAAGATCAATATTCCTAAAAAAGAAAAAAATGAAAAAATAACACACAAAAACAACTAATCGGGTTGAAAATCTCCCGCACATAAATTTGACTACCATTCCTTTCAACTCAACAAAATAAAAATAAGGGAAAAGATAAAGGAAAGGAAAGATACATCTTGGATTTTTATTGGAATTTTTGAGTTAAGAATCTATTTACTGACATCAATCCTAGAAATCATTAAATAAAGGAAATCATAAGAAAAAATAAACTAAAAGAAAGATAAATGGAAAAGAGTATAGAACGTGGTTTAGACCCCCATGTGGGTGCTAGATTTTTACTACCCCTAGTCATGAAATTGTAGTGGTTTAACCCCAATCTGAAAGTGGATGAGGTTTCTTGATTATAAATAACCACATTTTTATTACACCAATATCCATTAGTATATTTCCTAAGTGATAATCCCCAAATAAAATGAAAATATTCCCAACCCTCATAAAAGGTGAAATAAATATTTTTATGTGTAGAGGGGGAGAGAAACTAATATAGGGGGCTCCAGGTTTAGCTCCTATAAATGAGTGGAATCCTTTAGTGGTGATGGTGGTAGAATCGGTAGTGGTTTATCTTCTATTTTGGGTTTATAAAATTATTCCTTAATGATCTCATCTTTTGTTCCATCATCCTCATTTTCACCGGTGTATTGCTCAAATGGCTCCTCCATTCAATCCTTAATGAAAATAACTTATTCATCTTATTTATTCCTAACCTTATGATATAGTTTTGAGTTTAAAAATTCAGAATAAGAGATATTAGTTATCAGTTTAGAATGAATGAATTTTTTTTTAAAATAATGCTACGAAATTTTATCTCCCTCAAAATTTTATCTTCAAACTCATTTTCTTCAAGAAGGGTAGCTAGAAACTCATTTTTTGGAGAAGTAGTTGGATCTTCAAGTGTGGATTCAACCTCACCAATTTATTCTTAAAATGTAGTTGGAATAAGAAATTAATTATTCTCAAATTTTATTTTTTCCCATTCCATCCATGTAACTTTGACATCTTCAACTTTGTTCACTAGTGATTCTACAATCTTTCATGATTGTTTAAGAATTTTGAAATTATCTTGGAGAGTTAAGATATTTTTCTCAATTTGGTGAAAATTTTATCAAATTTTTTGTGAATTTTATAACATTTCAATATTCAATTATTCCTCCATGCTAGACATGTTAGTACTAGGCCATGCATATGAAAAATCACTGAAATAATCCATTATCTATAGAAAGAAAGATATACAATGAAACCTTTTTTTTTATTTTTATTTTTTTTGATTTTTTTTGAAAAAAATGTATTAAAGCTCTTAAAATCATTAGCAATGATTCTGAATTGATTATAGTGGTTTTTCAATGAGCCAATATTCCATTAATTTTCTACTTATATAAGAATTCACCATGGTGGCACAACCTAGGGTCGTTCTCATGGAGGCCACTCACATGCACTAAATTTATATTGTCACTATTTTAAACAAACTAATATAAGACAATAATAATAATATAAATAAGGGAATTGAAATGAATAAAATATAAATAATTTATGTATATATATGAAATTAAATAAATAACGATGTTATAAGAAATAAATATGGAAAATGTTTTCAGGAAGTTATGATGGTTGATATAATTATCTTCAAATAATCTCAATATTCAATTCAATTTAGTGAACAATGCCTTCCACACTACACCCTGTCATTAAAATTATCATCACCCAATATTATGACCTTTTTATATGGGGTAATATATTTCTAATGTTACCTAGGTGACCACTTTTCTTACCATCAATATCTATTCCATGTTCCATGATTTTCATGACATAAAAATTATAGGGAAGGAAAATGATAAACAAGAAGAAGAATTTAAATGATAGAGAAAATGGGGTGACCAGTCACCATAATAATTTTAACCATCAAAAAAACTCCTAGAATTGAATTAATATATTGAAATTGAAGCACAATGAAACTCAATTAAAGAACCATTCCCTATCTCGAACAAGAAGTAAGGTTAGTTATCCATTTTTTTGGAGTTTAGATGGGAAAAACAGTGGGAGAACACATAGAATAACATAAATGGATGAATAAGGGAAATGAAAAGAATAATAATAATATATAAACTAATATATATTAAAAATAAAAATAACTATTAAAATAATAAAACTCTATATCCCCCCTGAAAATAGATATCCTTTGGTATGGTAGGTGAGACACATATTTATGGGGAAAAGTGAGAAATTTTGGCTCTAATATATTTCCTCTGAAGGTATCCACATGTTAGGCCAAATAAATGGAAGAATCTTCTAATGTTTTCTGAATAAAGTTTTTCCACCCCCCGTGAGAACCCTCAAAATTTCAACTTCATTGATCAATGAGTGAATGATTTATAGTATATTTACTCTAAAAAATTAATTCTTTCTAGGTGACACCTAATATTCCACTTTTCCATCTTTTTATTCCATAATGACTATGAAACAGGATGACTCACATGTGGAATCCTTAACTAAGAATGTTTAATATTTTGTTATCCATCTCCATGTCAATTTTCAGCCTCATTAGGTAGGACCACTAAAAAACATAAGCTCCTCTTTAAAACATTCCATATTTGTGAAAAGTTTTCGAGGCCTGGGTTGTGAGCTCATTTTGGGACTCTAAATAGAGGATTGAGCTTTGGATACAGTAGGGAAAACTTATCCCATGATGTTAGGAATCCAATAAATAATTAATTTCACAATTTGATTTCGTGTAGAAAATATTATGGCCGAAATATAGAATAAAAATAAAATAGTTAAATACAAAAATTAGGCCTTTTGCATTTAAGCTCAAAATTACACTAAAACCTAAAAATGTGACAAATTCTCATTAAATAATAATATTATGGGTTTATAAAAATTGAATTATTGTGTGAAATAAGTTAAAATTTTAGCATCAACACCCTTGTTTTAGTGATCAAAAAATCATGATAATTATGTCTCTAATGGGTTTTATGTTTTATGATAGAATATTATAATATATGGAAATCTAGTGAAAATATTTGACAAATGTTGAAAAGACCTATTTCTAATAATGAGTCACTTCTAGGAATGAATATTCACTAAAAATAACTCACTATAGAAGTTGATTCACCACCAAGAATGTCTCACCACCATGATGACCTACAATTTGACTTTACCTACCACTGGAATTTATCTACCATCAGATGAGTCACCATTAAGATGAGTCACCATTGAGATTAGTCACTTTTGAGATGATTCACTATTGAGATGAGTCCCCATTGAGAGATCTCACCATTAAGATGAGTCACCTTTGAGATGAGTCACCGTTGAGGTGAGTCACCATTGAGACGTGTCACTATTGAGATGAGTTGCCATTGAGAGAAGTCACCAATGAACAAGATTCACCACCAAACCCAACCTATAGTCAGATGATCTATCGCCAGGTTGACCCACCATTGTCCTTAATCACATCCAGACATCAGTCGCCACTAATCATGACCCATCATAGTTATTCTAGGACATTTAAATTAAATTCTTATATTCACTATATTATTTAATTTAATTATCTGGATTATTTTAATGATTTTTCATAACAATTGTAGGGAAAACATTAACATTTATGACAAAATTCAGTTTAAGGAAGTAGAATATCATGATGATTATTATTTAAATGGAATAAACTTCCAACTATGCTTTATATTCAGATAAGTATCCCTCAGGAATTATGTGCAAGTGGGGTGGTCTACAAAAACCATATTCTTGCTAAATAAAAATGACTCGAGCACCTTGCTAAGCTACATCTAAGGATTCTCAAGATTCTAGAGAACATCAGACCAAGAAACACAATCTTTTCTCAATATTCATACTTTATATTTTTGTTTGTTGTATTTTTATTTTTAAAACAGTGTTGTTTTTTATTTTAATCACCATAAACTATTTGTTGTGTTATAACTGGAAGATACATGATATCTTCTTCTATATCTTTTCACCTATATACGAATAATTATTATGTAAGAGGACCTTGTGTGTACTATGTTTTTTTTCTTCCCATAGTTATTATGGAAGAGGTCCCTTCATAGCTTAGTCAGATGGTAAGATTTTATCTATTTTCCTGATCCAGGATTTGGATCAAGAATATATTTATATAATATTTTTGTAATTTGGGTGATTTCCAAGTGGATGGGAATAGGTCTCAATATTATACTGAACCCATTGTTTTTATTCCACTGTGTATTTTTTTTTCAAAGAGATAAACTGAATTTATTTTAAACTATAAAAAAAACATATACTTTGATAGTTAATCATAAACAGTGTCTAGGTAAGTATTTGTTTGATAAAATTTATTTTCAAATTTAAATTAATATCCATATTTTTTTAACTAATCAGTAATCAAGATTTGAGTAATCTTTTAAAAGATCAATACTATACTCAACTTCACTTTTGATTAACTGGGTGATATTATTTTAAAATGGGGATTTTATTTATACATGTTTTTATATAATTTTTTTGGAAACTCAATTCAACACCCCTCTTGAGTTACTCACTTTAAACAACATTTGGTATCAATGGTTCTTTTCAAAATATTCTCAACAATGATTTTAGTTTTGTTTTAAAGATCTTAAATTTTTGTTAGTTCCAAATTTAGTTCATTAACTGGATAATATACAAAAAGTTTCTACTAAAAATAGAACAACTTTATTTATTGGGAATGTCTATGATAAATGAAAAGTAAAGATGAAAATGAACATTAAAATGATGGGATTAGAAATATGGGCATATATTGAAGGTAAATATAAAATACCTACCATTGCTAGAGTTACATGAGTTAATGGTACTAAAACTACCTATATTAATAATTGTAAAGCCATGAATTCTATTTATTTTTTATTTAAGAGATGAAGAGTTTAATAAAAAACCCTATTGAAAAACTACATATGAAATTTGGGATACATTATCTATTTATCAAGAAGAAACAAATAATGTGTAAAAAATGTGACTAAATACTTATACAATTAAATATAATACATTCAAGATGAAAATGGATGAGATTATTTTAGATATTTATCTCATGTTCAATGATATAGTGAATTCAATGGGTTTCTTATGAAATCCAATGTCGAAAAAAATATCCAATCATGCGACTGATGAGGTGTATTCTAAAAATATGGAGGAGAATATCTATTTAAGTAAGAGAAACGTGTGACATCAGTAAACTACCTATCAAGGAATTTATTTGAAAGGGAATGATGCATGAGGAAGATCTTAAATTTAAACATGAAGAATAATATGATCTTAAGAGGAAATATATAGTCTTCGAGAAAAACAGAAGGAAAAATTTCAAGCTGAAAGCTCTTGTGATGATGAATTAGTAGCCGAAAGTGATGAGAATATGACCCATTTGGATAAAAGTGTTGGAACCAAGGATGTTCTTTCCAGGAAATGGAGTTTTGTTTTTGATTTTTATCAATACTCAATATAGAGGGACATGGATTACATGTAAGATCATGGATTTTGGAAGAAATAGACTCTTCCAGTGCATGCTAAAAATTGTATTAAAGGGGCCATCATTTCCTAGTGTTGGACAAATTTTTGGAGTCCAAAATTTAGAAGATGGATAGAATTGTGAAAATTAGTTATTCATGAATATCTTATGAAAATATAGAAAAGGCATGAGTTTTGCAAAGATATTATTTGTGAATTGTGTTTTATGAACGACGATGAATTGGAGAATTGCAAATGGTGACAGTGATCTCTGCAATTATGTAAATTAGAGCTTTCCGGAGGCATGAAGGTTTTGACGGAGATCTATGTTGTTATGAAGAGAATCACAAACAGACAATTTCCATGGGGATTTGAGACATTAGGATCACCATAGAGATATTATGTAAATATCCAGAATAACCACTATAAGGTGGTGTATCATCGCCAACACTGAGCCTATAAATTTAAGGCTACCCCTATTCACTTTATAAGAAATTTTAAAAGAAAAATCTGGAATCGCTCTGATTTCATGAACCCAGGGGAGATTCATGAAACTGACATTCCATGCAACCTTGAGTATCATGAAAATATTACTTTAGTCTTTAATGATGACAATTCTTTTGATTAATGAGCGCTTTTCAATAATGGGGTATTCTGCGTTGACTCAGTGAGCTTCGCAAAGATAGTTTTTTTCCGTGAAGGAAGTGAGCTTTGAGAAAACAATTAGTTCTATGAAGGTAGAGAGATTGGTGAAGGTAATGATATTTGAGAAAGGAAGTATTGAATATCGGGCTTAAGAGTACATAACTTTTAGAGTGCATCAAATCACGTATATGGTTCAAGAAGTGTCTCGTGATAAGTCAGAGACAAATACTTTAATGCCAAACCATTAAAGTGACATTAAAGTCGATAAACCAAGTTAGACTTCACTCAAATAATTGAGCTAGGGGGTGTTGAAAGAAGTGTTATAAGGTAATTAGTTTTCTATCTCTAAAACCTTATAAAGGTAGTGCACTTGGCATAGAGTGACTGTGACCAAACATTAGTATTCCACAACTAGTGATGATTATTGGATTTAGGTATGACCAACACATTATCGGTGTATTCTACTTGAAATAACCCTTAATGGTGAACCATTTACAATTGATGTGTTGTATCTATACATGTGAATGTTTGATTTATGATCCAATACATTGTATAGGTTTAACAAGTTCTTACTAACATGGTAAAAATATCTGTCATATTAAAATAAAGAAGTTGACAGCCTGATTCACCCCTCCCCTCTCAGGGTGTTCTGGGGTCCTAAAAGTTGTATCAGAGTGAAGGTTCAGGTATATTTGATACTATATAGAAAATATTTTATATTTTCCAGATTTTATTTTCTTTCCTCAGTCAACAATGAAGTTCAGTTTTGATAAATATCTAATTATTTCTAAGAAGAAGTTTATATCCACCAAGACAATGATGAATAGGAAAAATAAAGATAAGATACAATTGATGAAGTCCATCTTATCTAAATATGAGTTAGTATAGATTTATCCATGCCTTTCTGACAATAAATATATATCAGACTTAGAAGGGTAGGAACGGGTGGATTGGGTTTCCACCAAAAAAAGGAAAACACTTCTACTTCATGTGAGATGAAATTATCAATTGATTCGGAGGTAGGTTTTAGAACATTTGAAAGTCTTCCTCAAAATGAATATCCTATAACAGGTGGTGATTTTGATCAATATAAAACCTCAAATGAATTTTTAATTGAGATAATAAGAAAATATCTGCATGATATTCTTGAAGAAAGAGTCAAATTTGATTGTAGAATATTTCAATGTATGCAGGAAGAGATCACCCAGCTGGAAGAAGCTGATTTGATGGAAATGGGATTGAAAAAAAATATTCAATGTTTAAATCTCTCCAAATAGGTTAGAAATTTTAATAAATAAAATAAAAAACATGAAAAAAGTTCCTCAAAATACATCAAAGAAGTTGAAGCGAAGGAGGGAGTCAAAAAAATTCTTGATGAAAAGATCAATATGCTTGAAGATAAATTGAAAAGTAGTAATAATGTCAAGGGTATTAAATTGAAAGAAATATCCAAGATTATCAAGGAACATAACACTTTGATTTTGAATAAATTGAATCTTCATGAAGAATAAGTTGATATGATAAAGAAGGATTGTAAAGAAAAGATGATTGTGATTGAAGATCTGGAAATCATCTTTAATATGAAATGTAAAGATTTGGAATCCTAGTTTGTCAAACATGAGAAGACTAATACTGATACTTCAAAAAACAAGGAAAAAGTTATGACAACTACCCAATGTTCACTAGAGGATTCAAAAGCTAAAAGATTACCAATATGTGATATGAAGATCATGACCTCATTGGATGACCTATCTCATGATGTTGAGAAGAAACATGTATCATCCATACCAACTTGTGTTAATGTCTCTAAACCTATTATCATGAAGAGTGAAGTGTTGAGTCAATAAGGTTTTCCTTATGACTTTTTCATTCCTTCTTGTTTTGAAAATCACAAACACCTTTCTTAAGCAAAAATGCTTTCTTAAGGAAAAATGCTTTCTTAAAGAAAAATGCTTTCTTAAGGAAAATTGCTTTTATAAGGAAAATTGCTTTTATAAGGAAATTTATCTTTATCATATTTTTATCCATATTTTTTCCTAAGTATAAAATTCGGATTCATTTCTATTTTCTCGGATTTATTTAAAACTTTGATATAAAGTATTCTGTTTGAGGATCTGAATTCTGGATAAGAACTGTAAGGAAGTTTCACTCCGGATTCCAGATGAGAACTGTAATAAAGTATCATTCCGAATTCCGGATATGAACTCTGACTAAGTTCTATTCCAAATTTAGGATACGAATTCTTATGAAGTTCAACATTGAATTCTCATTACGAATTCTAATGACGAATTATCATTACGAATTCTGATAATGAATTTTCATTATGAACTATGATGATGAAATCTAATTACGAATTCTGATGACGAATTATCATTCTGAATTCACCTATTAAATAGAATCTGATCATCTTTGTTTTATACACTCTGAATTAATTCAGACTCTGAAAAATATTTTGGTTAGACTCCGAACTTTTATTCTGCTTACATTTCTATAATCTGTCTACTCTTTATTATTTCCATTACACTCCGAATCTTCACTCCGAAGCATTCATTCCGAACATTTGAGTTAGAATTAAAACGATGGCATACATTCTGTTTCACTTGTTTTGTTATAAAACGATGTCGTCTATTTTGTTATAAACTAACCATTGTCTAAGTGACACGTGTACAGGTCCCTCCGATCTTTAAGGAAAATATGACCATTGGAGAAGGAGCCAACCTTACCTATAAATAAGAGCTCATTTGAAAGAGCTCATAACACACAACAACGATTTTTGACATTGAGCATTCATGCTGTTGAAGTGATTTCTAGAGAGAGAGGCTCTTATCAACTCTCAAAGCTTCGTGCGACTTCGAATGTTGGTGATTACATTCGAGGACTTCCGGGGATAGGAAGACAGAGGTGCCGACTACCTTGAAGTTCAAGGGATTCCTTGTTGAGGAAGACAGAGGTTGCCAACTACCTTGAAGTTGAGGGCTTGCAGGGATAGCAAGATAGAGACTCCGATCTTTGTATTGAGGGCTTACCTTGGTGTGGGTAAGACAGACTTGCTTGAAAGTATAAATCAAGGGACCTTTATCCAAGGTTGTTGGATACCATTCTCTTTGGGTTAAAAGACTATTATCTTGTTACTTGTAGTTTAACTACTTGTTTAATTTCCGCTGCATTCTGTATTATAAGGAAAGTATAACTTTCTTATACTTCCTTACTTGTACTCTGTTTCATTTAGATTCTATACGCTTTAAGGTAGAATCTCATATTGTAACTTTTGTTAAGGTTCAATATTCGGAACCATATTTTCGGAACCTACTTTCGGAATCTCTTTCCAAGTTTGCATTTGGTGTTAGAGGTGTTGTGAATTTGCTTAGTTTAACTTTGTTAAACTTAGCCCTTTCCTTTGCTTAAGGAAAACATAGTTATTTGTAACTAACTTTAAAGGTTCCAAAGGAATTTTTAAAGTATACAATTCACCCCCCCTCTTGTATATTGAGCATCTAAATCACAGTTTCGATCCTACAATTGGTATCAGAGGAGGTCTCTGAAATACTTATACTTACGAATAAGTTTTTCTTGCTCACTTTTTCATTCCTAACTTTTCCATTCCGAACTTTACCATTCCGAACTTTCTCATTCCGAACTTTGTTATTATGAATCTTTTGCTACTAACAAGTTTGTGTGCCAAAGGTTATTTTATGTATGGCAGGAATTAATGTTGGTTCTATCGATAATCTAAATCCTACAAGACCACCAATATTTTATGGTAATGATTATGAGTACTGGAGAGATCGAATGAAGACTTTTGTTATCAACACTGGAGTAGATAATTTTGTTATGCTTACTGGTGATTATAAAATTCCTGACAAGGAAGTTAGAACTTTCACTAACCAGGAAAAGCAAGAATATCAACTCAACTATAAGGTACGCAATACTCTACTATGTTCAATGACTAGAAATATATATAGCCAAATTTCTTCTTGTGAAGCAGCTAACTGTATCTGGAAGAAGTTAGAAGTTACACACTTTGGGACTTCTAAAGTGATTGAGACTAAAAGAGCTATGCTTAGAGCTGAATATCATGGTTTCAAATTTCCTTATAGAGAACCAATCTGTAAAGTTCAACAGAGATTCATGACTATAGTCAACAGTCTACAATCTATGGGAGAGAAAGGTTTAGATGATGAAGCTCTTGTGGATAAAATAATTGATATTATGTCCAATGAGTGGGAATCCAAAAGAACAGCTATAGATGAGAACATGAAGGTCACTCAGATCTCTCTTGATGAACTTTTTGGAACTCTTCTACAACATGAAACCAGAATGAAGAGAGATGCAGATAACATCAAGAAGAAGAATGGAAATGGTACTGTTGCTTTTACTACACCTTCAAATCAGATGAAAGCTAAGACTCCTGAGAGAGTAACCAGATCCAAGTCTAAGAAAGTTATTTTCCAGTCCGAATCTAGTGAGAGTGAAGTCTCAGAAAATGAACTAGCAAATCTTGCTCGAAGGATGAACAAGATAGCTGGCCAGAGAAATTTCCAATCCAAGTATAAGAAAAAGGACAGGAAAGATAAGAAAGATGGAGAAGTTACTTGTTATGAATGCAAAAGAGCTGGACATATTAGACCAGATTTCCCTATGCTCAAAAAGAAAGAAAGGAAAGAAAGGCATTCATACAGGAACAGAAAGAAATATTATAAAGCTAAAGCTAAGAAAGTTTTGAAAGCTAATGACACCTGGAGTGCCAGTGGTGGTGACTCTTCAGATGAATCTTCTGATTATGAATCTTCAGGACAGAAGAATCTTGGTCTTATAGCCAGATTACCTTTTGATAATCATTGTTTTATGGCTAAGGTACGAAATGCTGAATCATTGACCAATGTTTCTTTAAATTCTAATGATAGTAAGTATTATAACTCTTCTGATGAAGAAAATACTTTACCTACTTATGAAGAAGTCTCTAGGTTTGCTGAACTTCTTGAGATTGAGAATTCCAAACTCAATAAGAAACTTGATTAGGCAAACTCTAGGAATTATATTCTTACAAAAGACATATCAGATCTTTCTAAAGATCTTAATAAGAAAAATGCTGATTTTGAAAGTATTTCAAAAAATCTTGAGGAAGTAAGTTCTGAGAAGAAAAAACTTTCTAAAGAATTAGAAAAAGTAATTTCTAATAAAAATGTTTTCGAGACTAACTCTAGTTAAAAAACTAATGATTTTGAGGATAAAAACTTGGTTGTAAAACTCAAGTCCGAAATTTTTTCCTTAAAGAAGTGTTTATCAAACTTTACCCATGGTAAAGAAAATTTTGATAAAATGTATTCTCAAATACAACCTTTAAGAAATAAATCTGAATTTGGTTATACCCATGCAAAACCAATTTTCAGTAACAATTAGTTTGTTCCTCAAAGTCCCCCATTTTGTACCAAGTTTCAATGTGGTGGTCACTGGGCAAAGAATTGTTCCTTAAACAAAACCCAATCTTTAGGATTTCACAAAGCTTACTTCTCTAAGAAGATGTGGGTTCCTAAAATTTTATTATCTGGAAATCTCGGATCCAAACAAATTTGGATTCTGAAAGTCTAATTTTCTTCTTGATTTCAGGAATATAAAGAGAGTACCAGCAATAATACATGGTACATGGATAGTGGATGTTCCCGGCACATGACTGGTAACAAAAGCTATTTTGAAAATATTATCAAAATGAAAGGAGGAAATGTAACTTTCGGAGATAATACTAAGGGAGAGATTGTTGGTATTGGTAATATTGTTATTCTTGGTAAAACCTTGATTTCAAATGTTCTTTTTGTTAAAGGTCTTAAGCACAACCTCATTAGCATAAGTCAGTTATGTGATGAAGGTTACCTTGTGAATTTTAGGAATGATAAGTGCTTAGTTCACAATTCCAAGGAAGAGTTTATTCTCTCAGCCAATAGGCAAGAGAATGTCTACACTTTGAACATAGAAGACATCAGAAGCCAAGATTTACCTTGCCTAAGTGCAATGGAAGATCACTCCAGGTTATGGCATAGAAGACTAGGTCACTGTAACCTTAGGAACCTATGTAAACTCTCTAAGAAGAAATTAGTTAAGGATCTACCGGAGCCTAGATTTGATTCTTCTAAAGTTTGTGATCCTTGTCAATATGGAGAGCAACATAAATCTAGTTTTAAATCAATCGGTGAAGTATCAACAACCAATGCATTACAGTTAGTGCACATGGATCTTTTTGGTCCAACACAAACTGGAAGTATTGGAGGCAAATACTATGTGTTTGTTCTAGTTGATGATTACACTAGATTTACTTGGGTTTATTTTCTAGCAAATAAATCTGAAGCTTTTTCTTATTTCAAAAGTTTTAGAGCTCAAGTTAAAAATGAGAAAAACCTTCCATTGAAAACTATTCATAGTGATCATGGAGGAGAATTTCAAAATTCTGATTTTGAAACTTTTTGTAGTAAGAAAGGTATTACTCACAATTTTTCAGCACCTAGAACTCCTCAACAGAATGGTGTAGTTGAAAGAAGAAATAGAATTCTTCAAGAGATAACTAGAACCATGTTGATTGAATATTCTATAGCTAGACATTTCTGGGCTGAAGCTGTAAGTACTGCTTGTTATACTATAAATCGAGTTTTGATTAGACCTTTTCTTAATAAAACTCTTTATGAGTTATGGAATGGTAGAAAACCAAGATTATCCTACTTCAAGGTTTTTGGTTGCAAAGTATTCATTTTGAATACTAAAGATAACTTACATAAATTTGCACCAAAATCTGATGAAGGAATTTTCTTAGGTTATTCCACAACATCTAAGGCTTATAGAGTTTTTAATAAAAACACTTGTACTGTTGAAGAAACAGTACATGTAAAATTTGATGAGTCAGATCCTTTTGTTTTTAAACCATCCCTACCTACATCCGTGGATGTGTTTTCAAAAACTGATTGTCAACCTTTGATAGAAAAACCTTCTGATAAGGATAATGTTCTAGAAGATATTCTTGAAACATTTACCCCAGAAGACTTTCTACCCTATGTTGATGAACAGGTTTTACAAAACCCAAACCAGGTGTTTCTTAAGAATCATCCCAGTGATAGTATCATTGGTGATGTAAATCAACCTGTAAGGACCAGAATTTCCTTAAGAAGTGAAGTAGAACATCTATCATTTCTTTCTCAATTAGAACCTAAAAGCACTGATGAAGCTTTAGGTGATGATGATTGGATTAAATCCATGCAAGATGAACTAAATGAATTCGAAAGGAATAAAGTCTGGAACTTGGTTGAAAGACCTAAGGAAACTTCTGTTATTGGAGTAAAATGGGTTTTCAGAAATAAATGTGATGAAAATTGGGTCATAGTAAGAAATAAAGCTAGACTTGTTGCTAAAGGCTATAATCAGCAAGAAGGAATAGACTATGAAGAAACCTATGCTCCAGTAGCTAGACTTGAATCTATCCGTATTCTACTTTCCTTTGCAGCATTCTTTAATTTCAAACTTTTCCAAATGGATGTGAAATGTGCTTTTATTAATGGTTATGTTCAAGAGGAAGTCTTTGTTGAACAACCTCTTGGCTTTGAAGATACAAAACATCCTGATCATGTTTTTAGACATACCAAAGCATTGTATGGTCTTAAACAAGCCCCACGAGCATGGTATGATAGACTTACTGGATTTTTGCTTCAAAATAACTATGTTAAGGGAAATGCAGATCCAAACCTTTTTATAAAGAAAGATAAGAGAAATGTTTTGATTGTTCAAATTTATGTTGATGACATCATATTTGGTTCAACTCAGCAATCTTTGACCGACTCTTTAGCAAGTCTAATGAAATCTGGGTTTGAAATGAGTATGATGGGTGAGTTAACTTTTTCCCTTGGTTTTCAAATTTCTCAAAAACCAGAAGGAACCTACATATCTCAACATAAGTATATTAAATATCTTCTTAAAAAGTATGGTTATGACAATACTAAGAGTATAAGTACTCCTATTGGTACCTCAAACTCTTTAGATCTTGATGAAGCTGGGAAACCAGTATATCAAACAGCTTTTAGAGGTATGATATGAAGTTTACTTTACTTAACAGCTAGTCGAACAGACTTAATGTTTTCAGTATGCTTATGTGCAAGATATCAATCCAATCCTAAGGAATCTCACCTAAAGGTAGTAAAAAGAATTTTTCGCTACCTTAAGGGAACCATGGATCTAGGATTATTTTATACCTCTGGAAATGATTTTGTTCTTAAAAGCTTTTCTGATGCTGACTTTGGTGGATGTAGAATGGATAGAAAATTCTTATAGAATGGACTTTTTGGTTTACAGACTCTTTTTTGTGGGCCTATATTCTGGACTAATTTACTTTACATTCCTATCATACTCTGGTTAGGATATAGCGGTATGCATGAATTTGGTTCTTATTGGTTTTTACATTTCAGCCTATTTTGGGCATAGAGATGTGTGTGTGTGTACCGGTATGTAGGAAATTCTTCCCATGTTAGTAATATACCTATTCAGTTCTAGTCACTAGACCCTACCCTATTTGAGGTGGGCATGGAGAGTCGTGGCACAGGGCCCACTAGGATTGGTCATGACTGATGGGTATCAAGGTTGGTCAGTTGTACTATAGGACTAGGAGTTTATGAGATTGGTTTGGGGAAAAAATATTAAGTGTTTCGAGATTGGATTTTATTCTAGGGACTCTAGAGTTGGTGCGGGCAGCCAATATATCCATACATCAGGACATTGATAACATGCTTTTCAACTCAGTACATGAGAACACTGTTTATTGGGGAAATAATGGTACATGAATCATAGAGGAATGGGTTGTGGTTACCATGTCATTCTTGAGTCATCTGTCTAAATATACTCATTGACAGTGGTACAACATTTCTTTCTTACTAGATGCCCTTGAGAAGCCTACCAGTTACTATTTAGTATCTCAATCACGAGGATGACCACCTCAATGATGAGGCTTCGATATAGGGACCAGTTCTCCAGATGTCACTTCCACATGGTACACCCGTTATACCGCCACCTATGGAGCAGTGTGTGGTACCCATAGTACTAGAAAATGAGGAGCGTAGGCTGAGCATGCTTCATGAGTTTTAGAGAAAGTGACACCCAAGGATTTGAGGTGAGGCTAACCCTCAGGTGGCTAAGGACAAGCTTGAGGTAGTGACCTGAGTTTTCTAACTAGCCAGGACATTAGCGTATCTGATAGTTGTCTTGGAGGTGAGAATTCTATATGGATCGCCAAGATAATGGTAGAGTTTGGATATCCAGACTCATGATTAGGTGAATCATACATGGATTGAGTTTGAGAACCTCTTTAGAGAGGAGTTCTCACTAGTTATGCTGAGATATGTACATATACAAGAGCTTCTTCAACTCTAGAAAGGTAGAATGATAGTGGATGATTATTTATCATGGTTCACCAATATTTCATGGTACATGATGGATATGGTTAGAGATAAGTACTTTAGGGACCATACCTTCAAGTGAGGTATTCATAATGACATTCGAGCCATTGTTATCGCTATATGCATTCTGATACATGCTAGGGTTATTGAGCGAGCTTTGGCAGTTGAATGATTTTTTCCTAAGTAGATAAAACCAGTCTTAGTTAGCAGTGGATGATTAGGTGTAGAGACCTCAGCACTAGGGAGCCGATGTCAGTCTCAGGGATCCAGCCACGAGAGATGTTTTAATAGGAGGTCCTAGTATTGAAGATCTACAGTTCAGGGTTCACATGTTGGGTCTAGTTAGTATAGGGAGAGGTGACGATATTCATGTGATGGTAGGGGACATCTTAGTCAAGATTGTCTAACCCATCATGTTACTGATATGGATAATGTGGATAGAAAACCGTGGTAGAGATAGTGACAGTATGAGGTAGATCTATAGGATAGTGAATTTGGTAGAGGATATTGGAGTGTAGTTGGAGGTGGTCAATGTTTCGACATGTTACTGCCACCACCAATAAGAGTTCCACACTATCCTCAGGGAGCTGGAGGATAGGGTGGGGATATATTCATGAAATCAAGGCGTATGACCCTGGGGGCCTAGGAATGATTCTAGGTATGCTCTATGTATTTTATAATTTATCTTCAGTACTGATAGACACAAGTTCTATTCATTACTTTCGTGTCACGTATCTTGTTTGAGGTCTAGAGATTCCAATTGAATCATTGAATCAAACTTTATGCTTGGAGAAGCCTACTGGAGAAGACTCAATGATCACACATTTTTCCAGACAGTGTGGCATGACCCGTGGAAGTGAGAGTTTTAATTGGAACCTCTAGGTGGAAGTGCTGAGGCCTTAATATTTCATTTTTGTATGGATTGGTTATCCACTATCCATACCCAAATTGACAGTTTTTGGAAGAAGGTGTGGTGTGTACTCATATATGGAATGAGTTTTTCATTTATTGGTGAAAAGGAATCCTAGGAAGAACAGGATGGACTCATGCATAGGAGGGTGTAGAAGGTTACCAATTAGTTGGCTAGCCTAAACCTTGATGCAAAAAATGTTTTGAGATTGTTGTTTCCAGTCGTGGTGGTGGTGGTGGAGTACGAGGATGTCCTTGATAAATATTTTCTAGGATTACCTCACTACAGAGAGATAGACTTCTGTATTGATTTACTCCCCCTGATGACATTGATATCTACACCAGCATATCATATGGCCCCCATAGTGCTTTGTGAGATGAGGGTACATTTGGAGGACTTTCATAATAAGGGATTTTTAATACCTAGTGTTTCACCTAGGGAGGCCCCAATCTTGTTTTCCAAAAATGAATTTGGGGGATTGAGGTTGGGTATAAACTAACGTTTCTTGAACCAGATGACCATGAGGAAAATGTATCCCCTACCAAGAATTGATGACCTATTTGATCAGTTGAGAGTGTAACAATGGTTCTCAAAGGTTGAACTTTGATCATACTATCAACAACTATGAGTACAAGATGAGGATATACCAAATATGGATTTTAGATATCATTATTGTTATTATGATTACTTGGTGATGCCATTTAGTATGATGAATTCTCAAGTAGTGTTCATGGGACTCATGAACCGGATCTTCTAGCCTTATTTTGATTGGATCTTGTTTTTCTTCATAAATGATATCCTTGTGTGCTTGGTGTATGAGAAGGAGCACTTGAGACACTTAAGGATGGTTTTGGACATACACAAAGAGAACTAGATTTATGGGAAAATATCGATGTTTTATTTATTTATTTATATGATCCACTTTCTAAGACATGTTATTTTAGAAGATGGTGTGGTTGTGGACTCGTCCGATGTTGAGGTAGTTTTATCATGAGAGACACCAATGAATGTGACAGAGGTACATTGCTTCCTTAGGCTAGCAGGCTATTATCCAAAATTCATACCCGATTTCTCAAGGATATCAACATCAATGACATCTTTGACCCAAAAAGGGATACCATTAAAGTGGATAGACAAGTACCAGTAGTATTTTTAGCAGTTGCGGCAGAGTTTTATTATGCTCCAATCATGAGATTACTGGAAGAGGGTATCAAGTATGTAGTGTTATAAGATTCATTAGGGACAGGGCTTGATTGTGTTTGGATGGAGAAGAAAGCAGTGATTGGATATGGTTCTCATTTGTTGAGACCACATGATTAGAACCACGTGACCCATGATATAGAGTTAGTAGTTGTAGACTTCGCATTGAATATGCGGAGACACTGCCTGATGGGTGAGATATTTATCATCTACTATGTTAAAAAGAGTAAAAATTATATATTCTCTCCGAAGGATATGATCTTGAGACATAAGCGATGGAAATAGTTCTTCCAGGACTATGAATTTGAGATTGACAAAACTCTTGGGAAGGGGAACATGGTGGGAGATTCTCTCAGCTAGGGTTTTAGTTCGCATTTACTAAACTATTCATAAAATAATTTGGTCTCATTATAGTTATCCATTATGGATGGAGATAGAGAATCTTACCTCCAGTCTATGGTTTTCACCCTTCAACTCTTATAGTGAGTAAGGGAGGCATAACATTAGGATACCTATTATGAGACTCTATGTGCTCCGATATCCACAGGGCATGCTCCCAATGGATATTAAAAAGGTGGGGAGAATTCCGTCGTTTTCATAGTATGTAAATTAGTGCCAGTGGAATTGTGGGAGGAGGTTATGAGGTAGTTTCACACACCCCCTTTGGTGGTACATCCAGGTTTGGAGGAAATATACAAGGACCTCTGACTTCAGTTTTGGTGTCCAAGAATGAAGAAAGTTATGGGAATGGTCATTTATCAATTCCTTACTTGTCATCAAGTCAATGATGAGAACCATGTTACAACAGCTTTAGCTCCACCCCTTGAGATGCCAAAATGGATGTGGTATGGGATTTTGATGAAATTCATGATAAGTTTTCCACATAAATCTAGGGGACATGATGCCATCTGGGTAATCATTGACTAACTCACCATGTCAGACCACTTCCTATCTATCTGAGAGTGGATTTCAGTAGAGAACTTGGGATGCCTCTACATTTAAGAGATAGTTCGACTCCATGCAATTCCATTGATTATTGTTTCATATTATGATGAAAATTTTACATCCTAGTTCTGGAAGTTATTCAAGGAGGTGTTTGGGACCCAGTTAGGCTTAAGCACAACGTTTCAACCATAGATAGATGACCAAACTGGGAGGACCATTCAGGTTCTAGAGGAAATCCTATGAGCTTGCATGTTGGAATTCATCTGTAGTTGGGAGGATCAACTACCACTAGAGGAGTTCACGTAAAAAAACATATACCATTCTATAATTAGTATGACACTATTTAAGGCTCTGTACAAGTGACCCTACTAGTCACCACTGTGCTGGACTAACCCATGAGAGTCACAACTCATGGGCCTGCAGTTGGTCTAATCTACTACAGAGAAGGTGTAGATCTCCCAGGAGCAGATGAAGACTGCACAGATCTGTTTGAAGTCTTATGTTGACAGAAAGCGGAGGCCTTAATATTTTTAAAAAGGAGACAATGTTTTCCTATGGGTTTCACCTAGAGGTGGATTACAGAGGTTTGGATATGGTGAAAAGTTAACTTTAATGTTTACCAGCCCTTTCCAGATACATCATAGAGCTAGTGAGGTGTCATATATCTTAGCTCTACCCCACCAATTAGAATGGGTACACAATGTCTTCCACGTGTCAAAAATGAAGTGTTAAGTGCTTGACCCATCACACATCATCCATTGGGGTGAGATGAAATCAATAATGGAGTGATCATTGATGAGTATGTAGTGGAGATCAAGGATCGGGAGGAGAGGATCCTTTATGGGCAACTAATTCCTTTAGTACATGTTTGGTGGCATCATGAGAATATCTAGGAGAGAACATGTGAGAGGGCGGTTCATATGTAGTCTCAGTACCCTCATCTATTTGAGATGCCTTTGTTTTGGATTTTTGGGGATGTAAAGTCCCAAGATGGGGAGAATTTAATATCCCAGATTTTCCATGTATATTTTACAAATATTATATGGAATTAATTTGAGACTAGGTGCTGAGATGGCATTCGGTTCCAAGACCCGGTGTGCCCAAAATACATGTTTGAATCATATTAAAAAATTAATTAGCATTCACATACAATTTTACAAAAAAAATGGAATAACATATAAATGGGTGTATGAATCAGAAATCTGGGGGAACCGTTGCGTTAATAGTAGCAAAATTACTTTAGAAGAGGCCTAACATTGGCCAGTGTAGGTCGGTTGTGAAAAGTAGTTTTCAAACCTTTTTATGAATAAAATAAATTAAGTATTTATTTTATTTTAACGTTACATTGACACAACGATGCTTTTTATTTTAAGTAAATTATGAAGGTATGGACCCAACATTAGAATCATGAAGCTAAAAGTTCCCTGGAGGATCTGGAGAGAATCCCAAGAGAATTATTTCAGTGGACGATGATGTGACTGGGATCAGAGATCTTTCTTCATGGATAACCAATGGAAATCATTCTACAATAAAGAATGATCCTATTCCAAGGTAGGTTTCATTGTTTAGATTTATCTTTCCCCATAATTTCATTCAACGATAAACACAGACTGACCAAAAAACAAGTTGATCTGTGGTTCAATCATTCTTGTAGGATGGGTTTAATTGTGGGATTAATGGGGTTGATTTTTGATTTGATTTTTTAATCATTTATACTGGAATATATTGGGGTCAGAATGAAGAATGAATGAAGTTTGTTCCTCAGTTTTTTCCTTTGTGCATATTCTTCTGCCCCGTTTTCTATGAATTCTTCATTCTTTGATGGGTAATGAATGATTGATTTTTACACCTTCATTTCTTGGAACATAGATCTAATATTAAAGATCCAAAATAGGGGTAATGTGACAGAGGTGTGACAGTGATGGGAGCTGATGAATCGAATCAATTCAGAAATACCTATTCTTCAAGAGATTTAGGTTCAAACGAATTGAATTGGATTTCTGAGCCAATTGAATTCCCAAAACATATGGATTTAGTGTTAAGTTGACGATACAACTCTCAATCTAGAGTTCCATGGTCAACTGATCATCAAAAAAGGATCAAGGAGATCAACTGAGGTGTGTGGAGGAAGAATGGTAGATTGTAGAAAATTTGGATGAACATAGTCTATAACCAATGGTTACATAGCATGTGGCCCCCATTGAGTGATGACTATGGTTTTGGGAGATAGTTAAATGCTACATAGCATGTGACTCTATCACACAGCGTGTAGGCCATTCTTAGAGACTCAGTGTGTATCTCTGGATATACACAAACATGAGGTGGAGTCCGCAGGTTTCCTATAAGGCATGTACCCGACCACACAACTTGGCTTGGATGATGTACATGTACTACTCCATGTAATGCCACACAAGTAGATAAACATGGGTTAAAACCATGTACTAGACCATGACCAATGTACATGGGTGTACCTAGAATGGATGGAAATGAATTGTGACTTCTTTTACACACTATGTACCCACCTTTTACACGACACAGTTGGAATGACATGAGATATTGTAAACGTGCAACACCCAAGGTCAAGGAACACAATGTGTAACCTTACTACATGCCATGAATACCTTTCTACATGGCTTTAATCTCTTTTACATCATACCTTGGAAAGGTTTAGTTATGTTTTCTTAACATTATTGCTTCTCTGAAGGTGGGTGGGTATCGTTTCTTGCTCATTGGAGTATTATCCATTCAGATGGACTTCTTAGATAGTTTCGTTGTAATCCCCTGATAGTTCCAGTGAAAGATCCTATAGTCATTCTTCATGCCCTAGGTAGAGTCCTTATTATTGATGTGACCAACATTAGTGAGCATCGATCCTCTGCTTAGTGGGTTAATCCAGATGGAGTTTTTGGTATCACCCCATGTTCTTGGTTGTGATCCTCATCTATTATATAGTGTCTATATATTTAGATCTATCAGAGTATCTATCTCATTACAGTTACTGGTGAATATTACTTCTCAAATAAATTTCAGCAGTGCTATTATACACAAGAGTGTGTT
Organism: Viscum album; assembly: GCA_963277665.1. Lineage (NCBI taxonomy): Eukaryota > Viridiplantae > Streptophyta > Magnoliopsida > Santalales > Viscaceae > Viscum > Viscum album. Next base: position 452,290,156 of record OY728141.1, on the reverse strand, counting down.
CCCCCAAGACAACGCTTTATGGAATTGTTGAGCCGAATCCCTAGTGTTGGTATGAAGTAGTTGTGACTTACATCTTGATTGTGTGTCTTGGTTGGTGTACATATGGATATTATTATATGTGATATAGACATATACTTGTGTAAACATGACTCTATCTTTATTTTCTATATTTCTTTGTAGTTTTGAGGAGTCCTACTGGGTATTTTTGTACTCACCCATTCATGGGATTTACGTGTATGTGTCGTGTCTTGTGCAGATGAGCGACCTTTTGACGGTGTCCTAGGAAGACCAGGAGATGATGGTGCTTTGTATGACAAATAAACTAAGGTGCTTCTATAAATATAGATAGGAGTACCAGTACCTTTTACCAATAGGTTGGACTTTGTGGTTTACAGACTCTTTTTGGTGGGCTTGTATTTTGGCCTGGTTTACTTTACTCGACTTTAATTTCCTATTGTACTCTAGTTGGGATATAGTGGTATGCATGCATTTGGTTCTTGGAGGTTTTTACATTTTAGAATTTTCTGGGTTTAGAGATGTCTGTGTGAATACATTTAAATTGGAAATTAATCACATGTTAGTGATATGCCAACTCAGTGCTAGTCACCAGCCCCTAGCTTATTAGTGGAGGGTTTGGGGAGTCGTGGAACAGGACCCACAAGGACGGGTTGGGACACTATAGATTTGACACAATAAAGGATCTCAAAAGGTCTAATGTACCTAGGACTTAGCTTCCATTTATTCTCAAATCTCAAGATCCTCGTCCATAGAGATATGTGGAGGAATACCATGTCTCCGACCTTAATATTGAGGTCTCGTCAACGATTGTCTTCATAACACATCGGTCGACTTTGGGATGCCTTAATGTGTTGCTGAATGGTTTTGACCTTCTCCCCCATTTTTTTGACCATTGTAGGTCCTAGAAGATTATTCTCACTAAACTCATCCCTACAAGTTGGTGTTCTACATCTTTTCCCATATAAGAATTTATATGGAGCCATTTGGATACTTGAGTGGAAACTATTATTGTAGGAGAATTCGACCAGTAGAAGATGTTGGTACCATCCTCCTTTGAAGTCCATAGAACACTCCCTCAACATTTATTTTAGTGAATGAATAGTCCACTCAGATTGGCCATCACATTAAGGATGATATCCCATATTGAGGTTCAACTCTATGATTAGAGCATGTTAGATACTTTTCCATGACATGGAGGTGAAACTCATATCTCTATCAAATACAATAGATAGTTGTAATCCATGCATCCTATCAAATTATTTGATATATATATATATATATATCTATGCTATTTAATCAATTGAGAAGTCCTCTCTAATTGGGAATGAGTGAGATGTCTTTGTAAGATGATTCATAATAACCCATATGTCCTTATTTATTCTAGTTTTCTTCAGATGTTCCGTGAGAAAGTACATGGTAATGTTTTCCCATTTCCTTGTTAGTATATGTAATGGTTGCATCATTCCTTTATACTTTGTCCTTTAATGCATCCCATATAGACATACCAGACACTTTGATATATATTCAACGATATGCTATTTCATATTATCCCACCAAAATTTCTCTTAGAGATCTCGATACATCTTTTTTCTCCCTCTGTGAATAGAGAAGGTTGAGACATGTGTGTCATTAAAAATCACTTTCTTTATCTCTTGATTATATGGTATACATATCTGTGACCCAAATATTAAAAATCCATCCTCATCAATGTTGAACATGGAGGATTTACCATTTTGGATAGCTTCCACCCTTTTAAAAATTTCCATATTAGTTCTTTGAGTATCCTTTATTTTCCATATATGGTACGGTTGAGAAATAATTTGAGAAAGGATTGATGATGTTACTCCATTAAATATTCCCATGTACATCCTTTGTAAGTATATGAATATTGAATCCTCTTCAATTCTCATCATTCATAAAGATGCAGAATTATTTATACTTGGAGAATATGCCACATTATTTTCCTTACCAGGATGGTAGTGGATTGGGAAGTCATAATCCTTAATGATCTCTGACCATCGTTGCTGGTGCATATTAATCTTATCATGTGTGAATATATATTTGAGACTATTTTGATCATTATATATCTCACACCTCTCCTTATAGAGATAATGCCTCTATATTTTCAACATGAAGATCACAACTGCCAACTCCAGATCATGTGTAGGATAGTTCATCTCATGAATTTTCAACCACCTTGAGGTGTACTATATCACTTTATCAGTTTTCATCTATACAAAACTAATCCATTTTTTGAATCTTCCTTGTACACCATAAAGCGTTCTACACTTTTTAATAGTGTGATTACTGGCATAGTGATAATACTTTTTTGAGCTTTATAAATATTTCCTCACATTCTTGAGTCCAGACAAACATTCATCCCTTCCATATTCTCTTGGTTATTGGGTTTTAAAACTGTAATATATTCTTAAACAATAAATGATAATACCCATATAGACCAAGGAAACTATGGATAAATGTTACATAAGTTGGCATGGGCCACTCTTAGATAGTGGTTATCTGGGAAGGGTCCTCAGATATTTATTTGTTGGTGATATCATGCCCCAAGAATGATACTTCCACCATCCAGAACACAAATTTACAATAGCTTTCATATAGTTTCTCCCTTTTCAAAGTCTAAAGCATAGTATTAAAATTATCCTTGTGTTCCCCCTTGAACTTGGATTATATTGGAATATCATTAATAAACACTACCACAAATATTTTAAGGTAATCTATAAAGACTCTTTCATTAAATTCATGAAAATTGTTAGAGCATTTGGGAGCCCAAAGGGAATCACTATGAAATCATAGTGTTTATACCTCATTCGAATGTGATTCTTGGAAATATCTTCCTTCCTCAACTTTAATTGGTAATATCATGAACAAAGAACAACCATAGGGAAATAACTGGCCCCACATAGCTGATTGAACAAGTTGTCTATCCTTGGTAGGGGATACTTATACTTTATCACAATTTTATTGAGATCATGTTAATTTATGCAGAGGTGAAATGTTCCATCCGTATTCATGATAAAGAGGACTAGTGTACCCCATGGTGAAACTCTCAGGCATACAAAAACCATTTCTAGATTCTCATGTAATAGTTTCTTCAGTTATTCTAGATCAACAGTGGCAATTCTACAAGGTGTCTCTAATATAGATAGAGATGTAGGAAAATGTTCATCTGAGAACTCAACTTCTCAATTAGGGTGAAGACTAGGAAATTATTTAGGGAATACATCAGTGTATTCCTTCATGATACGAATGTATTTGAGCATGATCATCTCCTTGGTCACAATCATGTGCACAAGATATGTTTTCTCAAAAGGCATTATAATCCACACTTGAGATAATGAATCTAAAATAAATTCATCTTAATCCTTACACTTGAAAATAATTGGAGGATTATTTATTATGTGAAGATTGATATCCCTTTCCTAATAGTGGATGTTGTATTTTTATAATTATTTCCAATCCATACCCAAAATATCATCAAACTCTACCCAAGGGAGTTTTACAATATTTTCTGGGAGGTTCAGTCCACAAACATTAACTAGGATGGTGTTATGTACTTTGGATACAGTAAATTTCTCAATTAACTATTCTCAACGATAACTCAAACTCTAATTTTTAATGTGGTGTTTGAATAGTTCTACTAAACTTGAAAGATATGAACGAATTTTTAGAAATAGAATCAAATATTATGTTAAATATTATCGAATAAATATCCAGCACAACTGTCCCCACATCATTTTCTAGGTCCATATCGGTAGTAGTGATAGGATAATCCCTTACTTTTTTCCTTGGAGGTAGTTGTTGATTGTATGCAGCAACCCTCAGCTTGAGGAATTGGTTCACAAAATGATCATGTTTTTAAAGTTCGAAAACTTCACTACTGGCTGAGTATTGATATGATCCATCCTTTCTTATTTCATATTAGTTGGATTATTCATATAATTTAGTAGTACTTATCCAAAATCCCTATTCTTTCACATTTGAATTTTTCCTAGTTCCCTTTATACAGCTAGAAGGACACTTCTTCCCACCATTTTGACACGTGGGATATTCGGTCTTTTATCCATCATGGGATTTATTTCCTAATCCACACATTTTAGAATCCATTTTACTTTTTTTCTAAATAGGCCCATGAGACCATTGAGAGTATCGAATATCCATTTCAATCTTGAGGGCAATATAGAAAAACTCCTCATAACCATTGAAGTATCAAATTTTGAATGCTTTTCATAGACCCGACTTTAGTCCACTAAAGAAGTGATCTAGCATTCTTTCGGTGTTCATGACAAAGCCGGAGGTGTATCTTGCAGTCCTAGAAAATTTTCATTTATATGCCCTAATAGGCTTATCTTCCTTACACTTAATTCAAAGGAACTCTCTTTCCATCTAGTGAGGGAGGGTTTGAATAAAATATTTATAAAAAAAATTATTGAATCCCTCCGAACGATGGAATAAATTTCCTCCTTGGAAATCATTTTATGGATTAGTGTCCACCACTGATAGGCTTCCCCATAAAAACGATATACTAACATAACATCTTTATCTTTTTCTAAGCACTAGAGGACAATTCATATCTTTTTAGTGGTGTTAATCCATTATTCAGAGAAGAAGGGATCAGAAGATCCACAAAATATGGGAGTAATTTTTCGTATAGAGGATTCGATGGAAGAAATCTATTTTCTTAGAGGATTTAGTTCCACATGATTTTAGTTATTATTCATAACGTGGTCCAACAGAGAATGTTCTATCATAAATTTTTGATCACCCATTCCCAGCATATTTGGAATTTCATTAGGTCAATCAATGCATTACCTATCACGTTTTTTGTTGGAATGTTTTTGTATATTTCCAACCATTAGTTAAGAAAAATAATGTGGAATTAGGAGGCTTTAATACTTATCTAATAAGAATAATAATTAAACATTAATCATAAAAAGAATAATCTCTTAAAGGAAAATTATATAATAACTGGTGATTAACTATGTTTCAATCTAGGTTATCTATGATTTGTTTCATAACATATATTCATAACAGATTTTTTTATTCCCTTAATAATTATTCATAATGAGATTATAAATTTACTAAATCCTATCCCCCGATAGTGTCAAACCCGGTGCACATCAATGCATATTGTCATGTATGAGGTTACCCCGAGTCAGGCCCAGAACACCTTGTCAGAGTTTTCACACCTATGTAAATATATTCCAGAACTACACCCACTTGTTGTATCTATACATGGATTTATTTTCTTGATAAACCACTTACTCTATACTTACCAAAATTTAGGGATGTTTTCTCATACTTAATCTTATCATTATGGTTCTTACAAAATTCCTCTATTTCTAGTCTCAAAAAGTAACTAAAATTTTCCTATTATAACAAATATTATATTGAACCTATCATTTTAAACATATAATTACATGATTTTAATCATAATTAAATGTCAAATTATGAGACAATGATCATATAGTCTAGTGTCTTGGAAGAATAATTACACAAAACTATAAACATGGGACTTAAAAAAATATTTCTTTATTTATCATCTATTATAAGCTCATAAATTTCTTTCATCCCTCATATATGAATATGATAAATTGGGGATAAAATAAATAGAAGTATGAGATAAGATTCATAGTAATGGAATAAACATAAGAATAAAGCATTTAACATTGGTTATAAGGCATAACATAATGACATAACAAGGCATGGAATAAGATTAAACATATGGAATCATAATCTATAGAACATGGGATCATATAATAATGGAATCATAGTAATGTTAAAGAAACATAAATCATTAATTTAGTATTATTAAATTCTCATTTCACATAGAGGAGAATTATTGAAGGCTAGTTTCCCCAAAAGGATTGTGAGTCAAGGCTCATTGCATATAGAGGGCCACGAGTCCAAGCTAACCACCATGATTGTTGCACATAAAATCTAATGAGAATAAAAATTACCCATGAATTTGAGTTCCATCATGGAAAACCCATCATAAAATTTTCATTAATATGATTTACACTTAAATAATCACACATAAGTAATCAAACATAAGAATAAGGTTACCCTTGGAAATAATTGGGTGTCATAATCATGTCAAAAGCCTAATAAATGGGAGTATAAAAAAATTATCCATGAAATAAATTAATTAAATCATAAATAGAAATTAATTAAGGAATATAAGAATATATCATGATATGTGATGTCACACTGAGGTGAAAAGAGTGTTTAATAAACATTAAAAATAAAACATTTTATTACGGTTTAAGGGAAAATTTTCCAGATTCCTTAAAATGGAAATGGCATAATTTTTTGTATAAAAAAAGAATTGAACATGGGTATTTTTTTCATGATAAAATGAGTTATTTAAAAAAAATAATGGATTATTAAAAAATATTATGGTGCACACTTGAAAATGGGTAAGAATTTGGGATGTTCTCTTAAATTCGGCTATCTTATCAAGAAGAATTGAGTGAGAAACCTTTTTAAGACATGCATATCCCAGAAAAAGAAAGATGAATGTATCTTGATAAATTAGTTTGTAACAGATAATTATAATTTATAATATGTAAATAATAATAAAATATAATTTCATTTGGGTAAAAATAAAGGAGGAGTAACCTAAAGGAATAATGGATGTTCGGGTAGAATCCCTTACCTTAAGTCCAAAGGAATTCTTAACCTAATCTCAATGTCATGGATAATAAAATTAGATTCATTAATTAATAATTAATGAACCATTTAAACATGAATTTTATTTATTATAACTTTATTAAGATTATTTATGTCCTTTTTTATGGGTTAATAGGTTTAATTTCATCGTTATGGAGCCTTAATTTGTTTGGTTTTCATGATCAGTTTGCTTGTATATGTGTATGGAAAATCATGTAGAATGAGGTTGGTTATCGAGAACTAAACTTATTTGTTATTAATGAACTTATAGAATATTTAAATATTTTTTATATAATTTCAGATTCTTAATTGGATAAATCATTAATGATAATCATTTAGATGAATTATTAGTTTTTTGATCACAATGAACTCATATTGTTTATAAATTATGATCATTTGTCAAAAATGATTCCATAAAATTAGATAAGATATAATAAAAATATTATAATCTGGTCCAACCATAATTTTTTTTCATGAACATCCTTGATGATGGAATTGAATGATGAAAGCACATCGTCCAAAAAGGTGGTAAATCGGCACCTCCCGGACAAAACTTCATTCTAAAAAATAGTGGTGAAGAGATTTGATGAAGAATTATTCCATAAATATTATAACATTATAGAACATATTAGATAATGTATTTTTCTTTCCATATGGATGAGGGTAGGTGAGGATAGAATAATAAAAGAAAGTAAATTGAAAATAATTTTAAAGAAAACAGAAGAGAGTTTTACCTCTTGATTTCTTCTTCTTGAAAATATCCAAAGGAGATTGGTTTTGGTATTTTGTTAAGACCAAAATATCATGGTCATGGGGAATGTATATGGGAGGATATTTTATCATAATTTGTAAAAGGCTAAAGGCTTTAGAGGTGTGAGGAGAAGAGGTGGTGAGAGGTGGTATTTATAGTGGGGGAGGGTGTTTTTTTGAATATTTTAATCATTATTTTATGATTTTCCTCAAAAAGGAATAGTGTTTATTAATGAGTCTAAATATTGAAATTAGATCATGTGAGTTCGAACCAATTATTCTTACATCATCTACCACTCATTGAATAGTGTATTTAACTTATGATGTATATATATTGCAAATTATTGTATTTTACTATTAAAAAAAATCATGTATTACAGAAAAAATCCAGAAAAATAACCTGTACCGTTTTTAAAATTTTTAAATTTAGAAATGAAGTCCATTTTATGTTTTTTTTCTAAATATGAGAAATTTAATTATTAATTAAAAATATAATTTACTTGAAAAATACAGTTTTCAAAATTTAACTAATTTTATATCAGTTTGAAAATTTAATTTAGGTCTCATAAAATTATCATATAATCCTAAGACATCAAAATAATAAATTATGAATATATATTATGATAATACATTTTCTATTAAATTATTAAATTAGTCATAAAATTGTAATTAAAAATTTATGACTTGAAAAACACAAACACTTAATAATTTTTAAAATATTTATTTACTTAAAAAATGATATAATGATATCATATTGTCACTTATAAGATGAATAAATTTTATTTATACTTTAATTCATGATGTTACTCTTCAATTTTCTAGTTTACTATTCATAAGGGCCATATTACTATTCCAATGGAAAAGTTACTATTTCATCGGTAAAGGTTCCTTAACATCAAGAAATTCTTCTTGTTTCATTCATTCATCATTTATAAAATTTATATTGTTTTATTTATGTGATTTATACTATATGACACAATTATTAGATGGGAATTTCTTTAGATAAAACATTAGGTTGTTACATCTCAAATATTGGTACACCTTTTTCACACTAAGATATATTACTAATAGTGAGGTGTGGAACATAGAGGACTACCTCACACATCACTAAATGAATGAAACCCCCTAGAACAATACCCAATGATATTTATCCTCATAAAAACCATTAGGGTCCCCATAAAAAAACACAATCTCTCCAAACCACCACCTTAGTATCCTCCAATAATGTTACTTTAAATATGAAAATATTGTCATCCGAAAAAGGATACCTTTAAAACTAACCTATCCCATTTAAAAATGAATCATTGATATCTCTTATATCAATCCCTAGGTTTCTCTAGATTCATACATAGAATCACTGTGTGACTTCATATTCAGCACATATGCTAAAACATTACACTTTCTTAGTGTACATGCCATCTCAAAGTCATAATATTTCAATAATTCCACCCTCTATCATAGTCACTAGATTAGATCACCCATGGGGAAGACATAACTATGGATATTATGATTAGTAAAAACCTCAAAACACTCATTGATGAGGTAATTTATTCACAACAAAAAATAAAACATGAATGATTCCAAATCGAGATCAGTCATAATATAGTCACACAAATAGGGACATAACATCTTAGACACATAAAAAATAATAGGTCTATACTGAATTAGATCATATCTCAAATGAATGCGTTCATCATCATAGAAAACATCAAACCGAACTCCCACTTTTGGAAAATGTGGAACTAGAGTGCTGACCAAATTCTCCTTCAGGAACATGAAATTTTCCTAACATTGATTATTCCAAAAGAATTATTGATACTTTTTGGTCAATCTTGTCAGATTAGTAACAAATAGAGAGGTGCTAGATAGAAGCCTCATGTAATAGTCTACAATACCTTGGAAACCTCACACCTCTACAACTATGTTAGGGGATTCCCAGAAAATGTATGACATGATATTTAATGGATCCAAAACTACACCACACCGAGAAATGAAATGTCTCATAAAACAAATTTCATGATCCTAGAACTCACATTTCAATAAATTTATGATTAAATGGTCTATTAATATCTACTAAAATGAGACACAAATACTCTCGATGTTCCTCCTCAAAAAAAGGTTACACAAGGATTTTTTCAATAAAAAGAACCAAGAACCGATCCATGAACTCTATAAAAGAAACATTCAAAAAAACCATGAATACTTCTATAATTTTCATCCAATCGAACAACATCACAATGAAATAATATTTCCCTTAGAAACATCATGAAGAAAATTTTGGTATATCTTAATCCTTCACCTGCATTTGATGATATCCTGACCATAGAGTGGACTTTGAGAACCAACTATCCCCTTTAATCAGATAAAATTAATCATAAATCTGTATAAAAGGATAGTGGTTCTTCACTGTCACCGAGTTCATACATACATAATCGATACATATACCAAAAAATTCATTATACTTCATTATAAATAGAACTGGAGCTCCCTATGTTGATATGATCGGATGAGAAGAACCTCACTACAAAAGATCATTAATCTATACTTGCAGCTAGTATAACTTAGAATGAACCACCCTATATGGATACACTGAGAATATAGAAGCATTTAATAGTATTTCTATTGAAAAATGAATCTCACATTGAAGGGGTAATGGAAAAAACTCTTACAGAAAGAAAATAGGGTAATGTTATATAACCCAAGGAAATATCATTAGCTAAAAATATGATGATCTAATTAGTTTCTCCATGTAGAAAGTAAGTATGAGACACAACTTTGACCCATCTAAGGGTCACTATCTCTAACAAACACTATATGATATCTATCAATATAATTGAAAAAAATCTGTCTCCTGAATAAATCCACAATATCTTTCCCCAGGAAAAACCATCCATGTTATATAACATTTTATATAACTTCATTATTAAACATATTAATTCTTCCCAAGAAGAGTGATTCCCTATTACTGGCTTATAGACTCTAAAAAATTAAAACAAACAATATCAACCTCTAACTGATGTAGTCAACACTAAGAGAAATAGAAGCCTCCCCACCTTAAAACCGAATGAACAAACTATGGTAAGTGATATGAAGGGGTGAGTTGGTCCTGAATCAAACCAATCATTCACTCAAGTAGAAAACAAGAAAAGGGTGCCTCAAATGATGTCTATATCATGTAACATTAGAAACTCTATGGAATAAAACTAGAAAAATACGATCAATTTAATCTATAACCCCAATGGATACCACCTCCATGTATCTTCTATGATATCTATGGATGAGGATCTAATAAGGTAAATCCTATAACTTCCTTATATCCCTATTTCTAGTCCAATTTTAGAGCTCCCCACTACATCAAACTCTGTTGAAATTTTCTCAATGGAGAAACCTATAGTGGAAAAATCTCAACATGCCTCCTTCTTAGAAAGTTCATGTACTCTCACTGATTTTGACCTCATACTATACATTAAAAAATTTATAAGATCCATTGGGTGGGGATTTAGGATTTCATCTCTAGGAGAAATGAGATAATGATGGGTGGGACCAACCCTTGAATGTTTAAAAGCTCTCATATCTAGGAAAACGGGATCCCCAAACAACAACTATACCATGTTAGGGATCTTTATGACTCCCATATCATGAAAATACAGTCATTCCTACTGTCCAATCAACCTCTTATCAAGCAAGAACCTCAGGATATGTCGAATGTATTATCTGGTTGACCTGGAACATGATATCTTGATGAAAATACTCCCTTAAATTCCTCACCCTAGCCTCCTTGTCTTACAATAGGTCCAAACCACTATGTATATGTGTTCTAAAATTGTTTATGAACTCTAATATTATGGAACTCCTCCTTCAAAGGGTATGAATATCCATGAAACTATAATCGATATTGATTAAATAAAGAAACTCAGATTAAAATTGGTCTCAAAACTTCTAACATGAGACATATGTCCACCTATGATCCCTAAGAAATAAGAATAACTACTACCTCAATGGTCCACCCAATATCATGTCTTCTAATGTAACCCATTTCTCTATCTAAGAACAAATCCAACTGAAATCTATCTCCACCACCTCTAACAAGTCCTATATCACAGAGCTAAAAATAGATCGCTTTTACTTTTGATGTATCTGGTGTTGAAACTCTTAGAATTTACACTATGTGTGGTCATCATTAGTCTCGAAACTATGATGATCTACTAGAACATTCTACTAAGAATCTTCTACAAATCCTAATTTGTATGTCGACCTAGATCCATATATTAAAAATCAGTAACTATTAGGGGAACCTAACCATGGAATATGACATATTTAATTACTTATTTTTTATTTAAGGTATAATCTAATCATAAGTTTCTCCTATTTCAAACACATGAACAATGGAGAATTATGAATGATCATTTCATAGGCCTATACTCTAAACCGTGTTTAACATCACTTAGTGGGATCATTAAACATATAGATCTATGAAATAGATCACAGGGGGCCGTAAATACCTATTTCAAAGATGGTATCCCTTTTTTACATTTATCATTATGTTGATATGAGACTATCGATCTACCGACCTATACAATCCTGACTTATTCATACCTATATACTCTATCATATCCCTCAACATAAAAATTTGACACCACTCTATCAGAAACCCCTCCCCAACAAGGTACCCTTATAGGGAAATATATTAGATATGGGATTAAATGATTCAAAATCCTGCCTCTAATAGGAAATGGGATGGAGACCAGCACCAAGTGTATATTATACACCCAAATGGGAGTCATTACCCTCTTCAATAATAAAAAGGTGATATAAGATCGAAACATCCAAAAATTGCTTCTTATAATATAATAAAATAAATATCCCAAATACATGCATGGAATTTCATGTAACTGAATAATTGAAAATAAAACTACAAGTAACGAAAAACAAACTCAAAAACTAACACAAAATCCCAATCAACTCATAAATTAACTATAACTATGTAATTCCAAACCCAATCCCCAGTATGATCATGATGATCAGAAAAATAGTTTTTATATTCATAGGGTGGTCATAATAGTGTAGTCGGTAGGATCCTTTCTAGATCCTCTCATTAAAAATATAAATATGTCATACTAAAGCACAATGAACAATAATTGGAGCTAACTCATCAACAAAATAGGAATGATAATTTTCTATCCTCACCATGTCTATCTCTCAACAAGTATCACATAACATATGTCATATAATATAATATCAATATATGGTACCCTTTTAGAACTTCCCTACTAGTTTTCCACTTTTCCACAACATTTCACATCTTGATCCATTTATATAGAGACCCAAGCCATTTATATATAACATTAAAATATTTCAATAATAATTATACATCAGAGTACATTCCAAGGATCGTTAAGTCTAGTGTCTTGGATGACTAGGAACATAAAAAATAAAACACGGGGAAAAAAATTTCATTATTTAATCTCCATTAGGACCTCCTAACTTACTTTGTTCCCTTACATCTTCATAGGGTACCCTGGAGATCACATGAAAAAAGGGGTGAGCTGAAAATCCCAGTAAGGGAATGAACATAAGGATACATCTTAAGAACATAAGTTAGGAGGCATGACGTAATGAAAACAAAACATGGAACATATGAAATCCTATCATATAAGAATGAGATCATATAAACATGGAATCATATGAATTATGAAGAATCATAAAAAATTTCTTTTTTACAGTCAATTCCAACCACATATCCCATTTCCCATTTTAGTACGGGTCAAGGCAAACCGCCAATCCCCTTTCACATCACATCTCATGAGACTTAAATTTACCCAAAGCATTGGAGCGCTATCTGGGCACACCCATCTAAACATTTTCATGAATATTAATTCCACATACATTTTCTTTCCACATAAATATTCTTTCCACATAAATTATTATACATAATCAATTGTTCATAAAGATAAGGATACTAAAGGAGAGAATTGGGTACCACAATCATGACATAAAGCATAACCAATGAGTGTATGATGAAAGTGTCCATGAAAAAAGGGATTAGAAAATACATGGACGTTCATGATGTAATATAGTCATATAACATGGTAGGTGGAAACAAATATAAGTTATAACATATAATAAATGTATTTGATAAAAAATAGCATTAAAACATTTTTGTGCTGTTTTAAGGAAACTACTATAGTGATTTTAAAATAGTAATGAGGAAATTAATTAATATAAAACCAGAATTAAAACAAAAAGGTTTTTATAATAAAAATAATTATTTTATAAATACAATGGTTTCTTATAATATAGGATATATTTCACTTGAAACTGGGTAAAAGTTCGGGAAGTTTTTTTTAAAATGAGTGTTCTTATTTGGAAGTATCGAGGAGGGATTCACAGAAAAGCATGTATATTCTTGAAAGAGAATGAGATATGGATCTTGGAACATGATTTTAAAGCATATAAAAATAATTTAGCAGTTTTACATAAAAATACAAGACAACTGAATTTTGGTAAAAATAATGATAGAGCAACCTAAAGGAATAAAGGACATTTAGGTAGAATCCATTACGGTTTATCGACATGGTATCATGTGTAACTAAGAGGGATTTATTATAGAGATAATGGGTTTAACATCACTTATACAACATTAGGGAAGTATGGTGGAGGTGAAAAAATATACCCCATCACTTGGTATTACAAAAAAAAGTCATATCAAAGAGAACAATCTTGATTAATAGTGAAAAGAAGAGGATCCCTTACCTTAAATCTGTTGGTGTTCTTGACTTGTTATTAAAGACCTGAATAAACAAATTAGGATTATTAATTAATAATTCCAGAACCTATTCCATATGTAATTTATTTATTTAATCCCTTTTTATATTATTAAAGTCGTTCTTGATTAGTTATAAGGATCCATTTCTTTGTTCAGGCTCATTTGTTTACTTGGTTTTAAAAGACCAGTTCACTTATATTCATGTTCAGATAAACATGAAAGATGGAAGTGGATGTCCAGAAACGAAGTTATATGATATTACTTAACATCATGATAATTAAATGGTTTTATATTTAATTTGGGTACTTAGAGTGTGGTTAAATTATTATATAAAACTAAAGTGAAAACTGTTTTTGTTAATTGGGTTGTTTGATTACAAAGAACATATTTTTCTTTATAACTTAATACCATTTGTACAAAAATATTATAGAATAAAAATATAATATATTACATACATATATTCTTGTTCAACCTTATGAAAAATGGTTTTCCAAACATATTTGATGATGATAATAGAAATTGATAAACTGTTGCCCTTGAATGTGCTAAATTAGCACATCTCAAACAGTGCATTCATTTCTTTCAAACAAAAGGTGAGGAAAGGAGAGAAGGTAATGAAGTATCCCATTAGAATAATATCATTCTAGAAAATTTATTCTACTAGAGTTATCACACAATTTTGGTGAACAGAGGTGAGGAAAGAAACAAAAATAAAATAACATAAAAGAGAAAAAGGAATTGGGAAGATGAATTTACCTCTTGAGACTTCCTCCTTTGAGAACCTCTTAAGGGGAGAGGTTTTGGTATTTTGAAGTGTCTAAGAGGTTTTCAACATGGGGTAGGATCTTGGGGAGAGATTTGGGCAGAATATTGGAAAGGCACAAGGCTTGAGAGGAGTAAAGAGAAGAGGGAGTTAGGGGGGGTTATAGTGGAGGAGATTAGGGTTTTCATAATTTTTTAATCACTAGTTAATTATTTCTCCACTAGACAAGTAATAGTAAGTATTACATGACCAATAATAGTAATAAATGCATGTGACTTAGAACCTAATGCGCTTAAATCAGTATATCATCATCAATGACTCAATTAATCCATTATTTATCATTTATTGTGAATTATCAGATTCTACTGTTCATAAAAAATTCAAGTATTTCAGAAAAATCCCAAAAATTCACCCTTACTATTTTTCGACATGTAGAATCCACAAATGAAGTCCATTTTCCAAAAATAATTTTCTATATATGATTAATTTAATATTTAATTAAAATCATAATTTATTATTGAAAACTAGTTTTAAAACATTCATTTACTTATTCTAAAATATTGGTACCTCATAATTTCACTTGAATATTATTTTATAACTATCGTAGGTAAAGTTACTATTCATTAGGCTATTTCACTATTCATAAGGGTATGTTACAATTCATACAGGTAGGTTACTATTTACCAAAAATTATGCTTTTCTTATCAGACTCCAAATAACATACTGATTGAAACCATGTATATCATATTTTCAAAATTCCAAACACAGAAGTGAAAAACTTATGTTTAAAGGACACCTATCACTTATTAGTTCATTATGTTGTGTTTTAATGTTATTTTAGGATATATTTATAAGAAGGCAAATCACCATTGAAAAATTTATGTCGTTACATTCTTCCCCCCTATGAAATTTCGCCCTCGAAATTTAGTTTTACATTCTAGGATGTAAACAGGTGAGGGTGCTTCTCTTTCATCGCCTCCTCTGGTTCCCAAGTAGCTTCTTCAAACTTTTTAATCCTCCACAACACTTTGACAAGGTGGTTTTTCTTGTTGAGTAGAACCTTATCTCTTCGGTCCAGAATCTTCATTGGATGTACCTCCTAAGAGAGAACATCTTCTAGTTGCACCACCTCTGAGTTTAGTACATGTGAGGGATCAGATATGTACTTCCTCAGGAGTGATACGTGAAACAGATCATGAACTCGAGTCATATTTGAAGGAAGTGAAAGCCGATAGGCCATGAATCCTATGCGGTCAAGGATCTTAAAGTGTCCAATGTACCTTGGGCTTAACTTCCGTTTTTTTCCAAACCACATGACCCTATTACATGGTGATATTCTAATGAAGACTTTATCCCCAAAGTCAAACTCAAAGTTCCTTCAATGGATTTCAGTGTAGATATTTTTCCGACTTTGAGAAGCTTTGATGTTTTTCTCAGTGACTTGAACCTTCTCTATAATCTCCTTCACAAGATCAGGTCCATGTAGCTTTCATTATCCTTCATCATACCAACAGGTTGGAGTTCTAAATCACTTTCCATATAGAACTTCATAAGGATCCATCTGAATACTCGAGTGCAAGCTATTGTTGAATGATAACTCAACCAACAGAAGATTATGATCCCATCCACTATTTAATTTTAGAGACCAGGATCTTAGCATATCTTCAAGTGTATGAATAGTACTTTCTTATTGGAAATCAGTCTGGGGGTGATAGGTCGTGTTGAAATTTAATTCAATACTCAAAGCGCATTGAAGACTCCTCCAGAATTTAGATGTGAACCTTGGATCACAATCAGAGACAATTGAGACTGGAACACCATGTAGTCTCACCACATCCTTCACATATATTTTTTCATGTTTTTCAAGCGAGTGGTCTTCCCGAATAGAGATAAAATGAGCAGTATTGGTGAGTTGATCAACCACAACCCATGTCACATTATTTCCCTTTGACGTTTTTGGGAGACATGTGACAAAGTCTATTGTGACATTCTCACATTTCCACATGGTTATTAGAAATTGTTGCATCATCCCTTTGAACTTTTGTTGCTCTAATTTAACTTTCTGACATAACAAGAATCTTGATATATATTCTGCAATCTCCTTCTTCATTTTATCCCAACAGAAGTGTTCTCGGAGATCAAGATACATCCTAGTACACCCATGATGGATAGAGAATGTTGAGCTATGTGCATTGTCCAATAGCTATTTCTTTATCCAAGGTGATGAAGGCACACAAATCCACGTTCCAAACAAAGTCACACCATCATCGTTGATACAGAACTTGTGTATCTTCCCATCCTTTACTACATTGACCCTCTTTTTTAACTCCAAATCATCCCTTTGTTCTTCCATAATCTTCTCTTGAATAGATAGTTGCACAATCATTTGGGTACCATAATCATGACATAAAGCATAACCAATTAGTGTATCATGAAAGTGTCCATGAAATAAAGGGATTAGAACATACATGGACATTCATAAGGTAATATAGGCATATAACATGGTAGGTGGTAACAAATAGTAGTGGCAATATATAAGAAATGTATTTGAGAAACATTAGCATTAAAACATTTTTGTGCGAATTTAAATAAAATACTATAGAGCTTTTAAAATAGTAAGAAGATCATTCTTTTATATAAAAACATAATTGAACCAATAAGGTTTTTATAATAAAAATAATGATTTTATAAAGACAATGGTGTCTTAAAACAGAGGATAGAGAGGACATGAAATTGGTTATAATTTTGTTAAGTTTTTTTAAAACAAGTGTGCCTGTTGGGAAGTATTGAGGAGGGATTCACTTAAAAGCATGTATGACCCCAAAAGATATTGAGAGATGGATCTTGGAAAATGATTTTGGAGCATACAAAAAGAATGTAGAAGTTTTAAATAAAAAGTAAATACAACTACATTCTGGTAAAAAGAAAGATAGAGCAACCCGAAGGAATATAAGGAAATTCGGGTAGAATCCATTACGATTTATCGGCATGGTATCAAGTGTAACTATGAGGGATTGATGAGAGAGATAAGGGGTTTATTATCACCGATAAAACCTTATTTCAGTATGGGGGAGGTGAGAAAACATTCCCCATCACTTGGTATTACACAAAAAAGTCATATCGTAGAGAAGAATCTTGATTAAGAGTGAAAAAGCGAGGATCCCTTACCCTAAATCTGTTGGTGTTCTCCACTAGTTATTAAATACCTGAATAAAAAAATTAGAATTATTAATTAATAATTAAAGAAAATAGTATATATGTAATTGATTTATTATAACCCTTTTTAGTTAATTAAATGCCTTCTTTATTAGTTATAAGGAAAAATTTCTTTGTTCGATCTCGTTTGCTTACTTGGTTTTAAAAGATCGGTTCACTTATATTAAAGTTTCGTTAAACATGAAAGATTTAAGTGGTTGTACAGAAATGGAGTTATATGATATTAGTGAAAATCCATTAGATTACATGGTTATATATTTAATTTGTTTACTTAGAGTGAAGTCGAATTATTATATAAAACCAAAGCGACAACTGTTTTTGTTAATTGGTTTGTTTGATTACAAAGAACATATTTTTATTTATAACTTTATACCATTTGTACAAAAAGATTAAAGAATAAAAATAGGATATATTACATATATATATTTTGGTTAAACCATAACGAAAATGGTTTCATGGCCAGATTTGATGATGATAAAAGAAATTGATAAACTGTTGTCCTTGAATGTGCTAAATTAGCATATCTCAAATGGTGATTTCATTTCTTTCAAAAAAAGGTGAGGAAAGGAGAGAAGATAATAAAGTATCCCATTAGAATAATATCATTCCAGTACATGTATTCTACTAGAGTTATCACACAATTTGGGTGAATGGAGTTGAGGAAAGAAACAAAAAGAAAAGAACTTAAAAGAAAAGAATGAATTGGAAAGAGAAATTAACCTCTTGAGACTTCCTCCTCTGAGAACCTATTAAGGGGAGAGGTTTTGGTATTTTTAAGATTCTAGGAGATTTTGTACGTGGGGGAGGATCTTGGGGAGAGATTTGGGCAGATTATTGGAAAGGCACAAGGATTGAGGGGAGTGAGGGGGGTTCTATAGTAGAGAAGAGGAGGGTTTTCATTATTTTTTAATCATTAGTTTATTATTTCCTCACAAGACAAGGAATAGTAAGTATTACATGCCCAAGAATAGTAATAAATGAATGTGACTTTGAACCAAATGGTCTTACATCAGCAGATCATCATCAATTACTCAATTAATCCATTATTTTGGATTTATTGTTAATTATCGGATTCCACTATTCATAAAAAATTCTTGTATTTCAGAAAAATCCCCCAACATCACCCTAACTATTTTTCAACATGTATAATCCCAAAATGATGTCAATTTTTCAAACATAATTTTCTAAATATGATTAACTCAATATTTAATTAAAATCATAATTTATTATTAAAAACTAGTTTTAAAACATTCATTTACTTATTCTAAAATATAGGTACATCATAATTTCACTTGAATATTATTTTATGAATATCATAGGGGAAGTTACTATTCATTAGGGTATTTCACTATTCATAAGGGTTTGTTACTATTCATTATGGTAGGTTACTATTAACAAATTTTTTTTTTCTTATCAAACTTCAAATAACTTACTAATTGCAACCATGTATATTAAATTTCTGAAATTCCCAACACAGAAGTGACAAAATTATGTTTAAAGGTTACTCAGAACATAGTAGTTCATTATGTTGTGTTTTCATGTTATTTTATGAAATATTTATAAGAAGGGATATCTCTATTGAAAACATTGGGTCGTTACAATTTTTCTCCAAAAGAAGCTAACCCAAAGACACCTGGGCTATAGTATCAATCCATATACCCCATGCATCACATCATCTAATCACATATGATTCACTCCATGCATCACATAATCTCATAATACCATGATAAATCTCTAGATATTATGTTATTTTATAACATAATACTACTAGGAGAAGAGAGCGTGGTTATATGGGGTGGTAATTCATCCATTCCTCACCTACATATATATTATGGAAAAACTCCCAGAGTCCACTGGTTTCCTGTAGCCCTACCAACATGGGTGGGGTAACACAATAAATTATAAAACATATAGATATAATATAGATTACATCCACAATATGGGAATTAACCTAGTCTAAGGATCAACTGTAACTATCATCTCTCATACACCTGGCTACCACCACTAAGATCAGCACATCCTATACACACACAAGCATTCAAGATCTTCATTAAATTAATTTTTTTCCTTTTGAAATTTTGATTTATATTAATTAATTTAGTATTCTTTAATTAACATAATTACATTAAAATTTCATTAATCAATATGTGACGTTCATACCATGTAGGAATAATCCAATAGTTTCCATATTTCTAGAAGATCGCAAATTTTTTCATCCAATAATCACCAACCCCATGGGTTAAAAAAATTATTAATCATTGTCAATCCCTAATTATAAGTACTATAGGAAAATTCCAATGATAAAATAAAATATATACCAAACCAAGAAACACTATCTACCTTAAGGAGAGGGGAAAAGAAAGTCAAAAGGGAAGCCTAGCTATCTAGCCTTTAAATTAGAATATAAACTAGTATGAGCCAACATTGAACTCAATAATGGGAAATCCTAGCTT
This sequence comes from Viscum album, assembly GCA_963277665.1. Taxonomy (NCBI): domain Eukaryota; kingdom Viridiplantae; phylum Streptophyta; class Magnoliopsida; order Santalales; family Viscaceae; genus Viscum; species Viscum album. The sequence continues at coordinate 452,269,500 of OY728141.1, read as the reverse complement.
CATCCAATTCTATAAAACCTCATTTCATCCTCAATACTACAATGTATATCACCTTATATATCACCATGAATATCACCATGAATATCACCATGAATATCACAGTGCGTCCCATTTTAATGGGAATTAACCAATGCCACAAACATTACACCCCAACTATATCTCATCAACTATCACCCGTCTCATGCCCACATCCTGTTATATATAGAGGATCACATCTAGATCAAACAACAATGAAAACAAACAAAAAAAGATCCCATAGGGAATCTAGGGACTAACACACAACAAGAATTTATCTAACATAATAATTTATCACTATCAATGAATCAATTTAATTACTATATTGGATTAAATTATTTAGTAATCATAGATTAAAAAAGTGGGTAACCTAAGGAATCAACTATCACAACTTATTATTTTAACTACCTAAAACCTGAAATCCCATATTTGGCACTCAAAACATAATTTTTACATTTCTTTCTTCAATACCAATAAAATAACTCAATTTGAACAATTAAAAACATAAAACATCAAAAGAAAATAACTTATCTTTTTCGTACACAATAAAATTGTAGGTTTAGTGTTTTAGATAACTGGTTCAATATATTTCATAGTTGACAATACCAAAATTTACCCATTTTCCCAAAAATTAAATTATTTATAAAGAACTGTTTGTTTCAATTATGGTAACTTCCATATCTAGAACTGAAAATTTACTAACATTTCTTATCATCCCTATGCACCATGATTTTTTTTTAAAAAATTGGATATGCATAAAAGGATCAAAAAGGGCTATAAAAGAAAAAATATTCTATTCAAGTGAAAAACAAAAAACCCCATAATTTTCACGCCTTTATCATATTATTCTTTTAGAATATGAAATAAATAATTTCCATATGAAAAACATTGACTTTGTTCATAATGAAAACTTAAAAAATAAAAACAAAAATATATATTTCCCTTTAAAAGACTTAGAGAATTATATTCATAACCCATTCCAAAAATAACAACAGCCCAGTTAAATATATAAGAGAAAACTTATTGGTTAACTCCCTCTATCACAACCACGCCCCAAGAAGTACCCCTAATAATATCAAAATGAGAGAAGGAGGATAGAGACCACTATAATCCCACCTCTTATGGGACATATGTTGGTGAAAAGTATCAAGGGATTATCCTAGACGCAAATGAGAGGAATTTTCCTATAAGAAAACATATAAAAGTTAGAGATGCTAATAACAATACGATCAACTATTTATTATATAGGTAAACGAAATACCAAGTAAATACATGAGAAATCAGAAAAACTAAAACAACTAAGAAAAATTCATTTACCAAATGGAAAACTCGACAATGGAAATGAATCCCAAATATCTCCTAAAAAACCATGAACTACTAAAATCTAGATCAATATCCAACATACACCTACTAAAATGGAAAATAGTTTTTATATATGTATGGTTTGAATGACTTCTATACTTAGTAGGATCCTCCTTTGGTCCTCTCCAAAAAATGATAAAAAATGTTAAATCCCATTGAATAATAAGTGAAACTAACTCATCACTTAAAAAAGTAAACTAGTTTCCCAACCTCACAACTGAATAATATCACCATGTATCAAATAAAAGGGATAATATATTATAGTAATAAAATAGGGTTACCCCAGTACCACTTCCCCACTAATTTCTACTCTACCCAAATGTAGTACGTTTAGATCCATCTCTCTCCAAAAGAAGCCAACACAATTACACTTAACCTATGTATTACTATATGAACCTCAGGAAAAACATTAACTCATCATCATATCCAAATATAAATATAGAAACTAAGTAGTTTTAGGGAGCTATCACAACCCATATGCCATGTATCATATATCAGGTATTATACCTCATTCCATAACAACCCATACACATCATACCATTTATAGTCTGGTGGATACGATATCTAGAGATACATGTGTGTGAAATAACTACAAGGAATTACAATCTTCTACACACATTAATGGTTAAAGATAACCATAGTGATTAATGATACATAATACTACCATGACAAGAGAGTAGGGATCGAGTGGGTTGTCAGCTATCTATCCCTCTCTAACTGAGATATTGGGGAAAACATCCTTGAAGATTCCAATAGATTTTAGTCACCCTAAAAACATGGTTAGGGTAGCCTAAGAAATAATAAAACATAGAAGATATAATATATCTCACAACCAAACTAAGGGATTAACCTAGTCCTGGTATCAATTGTAGTTATAATCACATGGACATCCAAAAACCACTACTAGGGACTAGATACCATATAATTATAGGAGAATTAAAGAAGATTTATTTTAATTTTATTCCTTTATTTTAACATAGACCTTAATGTTGAATAATTCATTAACCATAAAAGAAAACTCAATTCCATCCAAACATAATCCAACTAATTCCACAATTATCAAGAGTATCAAAATTTCATTCTATCAACCACCAACCTCATGAGTTGGAACATTTATTATTGTTTTACCATTCCATAATTCCATGAAATTTAGGAAACATACAAAAATACCATTAAATATATTCAAAAAAAAGAAAATCTAGATACCTCATGAAGTTGGGAATATAATATAGATAAACAAGAAACTCGACCATTTAGACCTTTTTCCTAACATTAATAAAGAATCATCACATCATTGGGCATAACAATGGGTAATCATGGCATCAACCTATTCTATAAAATTTAGTCCCATCCCTGAAACCATCATGAATATTACCATGTATCTCACCATCACATGAGTCAACTGTAGAAATAGTTTGTCTAAAATGATACTATTCATTGTTGAATTTTTGGTTTTCTTTTCACGTGATTATAGGTAATTCATAGTTTTTTTAACTGGGTATCCTAATGTGAAACCCATATGACTTTATAAAAAGTGGAATTTTCCTTATCACCATTTCTTATTTTTACCAAAATCTCACAAAAAATATCTCATTAACTCAAAATTTCATTTCCTTAACACTTTATTAGGTTATTCCTTCTGTTATTTATGGATTATATTTCGGTCATAGTGGATCTTATTGTGGTATATCCTGATTTCCACCAGTTTCTCATTTTTTCAAGATCTATCCACAATCAGTATTCTCACTAGCTAATTTTTCCATACACTTAATGGCCTTAATGCATAAATATAGAGGTTTTGATGTGAAATTAATTATGTTTCCTTGGATCTATGAAATATAGGACCTAGATTATTCATTTCCATTCATAGTTTATTAAGGAGTCTATATTTCCTCCATTGGTGATGTATGTGTCAATATACAATGGTTTTTGTTCTTGAAATATGTTATATTTCTCGTTCATCCATTTTTTCCTAAAAAAATTGTTTATTTGGTATATATGAGGTATTATTTTTGTATTAACATCTTTTTTGTAAAGGAAAATGGACTTAAAGGGGTTATTATTTAAAAATAGATTTAATAATTTCATGTGTTTGGTAAAATTCCTCAAATATGGTTTTGAATTTAAACATATTTTTCAAGCATGAGGGTAGTAATTCATTACTTTCATAAAATTTGTATTAAATCGTGATCACGATTTACTTATGTATTGTTCAAGAAAACATTATACATTAGGAACCATATGTTCATTATGTTATGGAAATATGAAAAACATAGTGAGTGTGGATCCACTAGGGGTTATGGTTGTCATACCGATAAAAGGTTTTAGGACTCATATCATTATGAATCAAATTATAAAAGATAGTGTTCATTATGTGTTCTAGTTACATATTCTCATAGGATAGTTCCATTCTATGATTAGTTTTATTCATTATACTGATGTTTAATGAATTTATTTCATAGAAGTTTATCTTTTGTGATACAAATACTTAATAAATACCAACCTCTATGTTATCATTCATGTTAATTTCTATATTCCAATGACATTGAATGTTTTTTAAAAAGGATAACCAATGGATATTTCATGTAAAATATTTCAAATTAATTTTATTTATGAAACCTGCTTCATTTTAAAGAAAAAACTAATAGTTTCATGGGAATTTTCTTTATAGATTCATGGTGGTATCCTAAACATAATTTTCCTCACACCCAACATATGTCATTGGGTACATGAAGACATGGTTTTATATTATAAAAATTAAGAAAATAATTTCATGTATGTTGAAGAATTATCATGGGTGGTGTCACTTTGTAGTTGTTTGGGATGGTGCTGATGGATGTTCACCTGAAAACATGGTTTTGTTTATAGATTTTGTTTTCATTCTGGATTAGATTTCAAGATTTTTTTGTTACATTAAATGTTTTGGTACCGCTTATTCTGTGATTTAATCTGATTGTCAAGTTTTATATTGTTATACAAGTGACCTGTTGTTTTTGTTTTTAGGATGAAATTGATTTTATTTTTTTAGATCTTGACTCACATGTTCTTATTGCTAGGGTAGGGTGATCAAGAACATCCTTCAGGACTTGTGGATTTCCGACATAGGTGATGTGTCAGGTAAATATGGGTTGGTTTGTTAAATGCTCAAAAAATATATTTTTCTAATGATTTAGATAAATCCAGATATATAATGAAATAATATTAAAGGGAATTTGGAGTAAACCAATTCTAATATGGGGCTATGTCCAGCAGGAATTAAAAGTGAATGGGATGTGAACCCAATCGAATATGGGACTCTATCAAGTATGATATGATTGCCTTGGTAGTGATCCTTGACTAATGAAATGGTTTTAAATTATTTTGATTGTTCCACACACTCAAATGACATGCTATTATGATTATGATATAATATCATAGATCATGATTGGTTATTTATGATTCTACGCTCTTTTGACACACAACTTTTACTATGTAAAATTTAGATTCCTTGAAAAATGATTTATAACCTATGAATAGTTGTGTATGAATTTATGATATTATGATCATTATATCATACCCCATTTATTATCTAATGAAATTTTATAATATTAAATTTATATCACCCATGTTTAACCTTACCGATCATATGATATCACCCTTTCTCATGTTTCCATTTTCATCAAGTACTGAAGAATGATGTTAAGTAGTATTTTTATAATTAGGGTACTATATAAGAAAAGCCTTTTGGGATATGTTGAAAATCCATAGTAAAATATGTTGATTGTATATCTAGTCTCTAAATACACTAATCCCTTAGAATTACAGGGTGTGAATTATTGAGTAATATATTAGAATTTTATCTAACATGATGATATATATAAATATACGTCATGCTTGGTTCACCTTAATCATTAGTATAAATAATGAAAATAGACCTATTTGGGTAAATATTTCAACCACTCACATTCCATCCAAACTTAAAATTTTTACCTCTAATTTTCTTCATATTATATGTTTATAACATTTTGGTGTGAAAATACTCTTACTCTTTTCAACCTAATTGATTTTCTCTATATCACATCTTTATACTATTTATCACCTTTATTATATTTCTCACCATCATACTCTTTCTTACCATTAAAGTATAAATCATATCCATACAATTTCTCATAATTAAGATCAATTTTATTTTTCACATGATATGGGTAATATATGTAGGTGTAACTTCCATTATTTTCACATATAGTTTGAAAAATAAGATAAAATATATGAATATTTTATAAAAAAAATAATATATAGAAAAAAAGTTAACATAAAAATACAAGGAGTTAACGAAAATATTTATTATATACTTGTTCCCTTTCATATATGTTAAAGATATTTTACCCCTCAGTAGTAATACAAATTCCCTCTTCAAACCCCCCTATGACAAAAATGACACAATATACATTGTGTAAAATATAGATAGATTGTGATGTCCCAATTAAAGTTTTATCCTCAAAGGAATTTTCATTAAATATTTCAATTATTCTTATCTATAATAGAATAAAATAATAATTTTATTTTTCAAGAGTTGATGCATATAATAACTATATTTATTATGATACAATATGAAGGTATATTCCTTGATAAATTATTTAATAAAATTCTTTATTTGAAATCTAAATTCATCAATGTTTACTACATGCCCACAATCAGCCCATTTTTATCAAAATATTTTCACTTTGGAGTCTATTTAATCCAAATATAATATTTTTTTTATTATAACAATTTATTATATATTGACATAAATTGGATTTATATCCCTAGTACATGATACATGTGTCACTTCTTCTATATGATTAAATACATTATTTTTATCTTACTATGTTTTTCATATTCATTTATATACAATATATAACTATTAATATCATAATTATTATATGATAATATTTTTACTATTATTACCCAAGGATACCGCTATGATGATATTTTGGGAGTCTAATTATATTCACATAATTATTACATGATATAAGATTTAGTGTAATCTTTAACAATACACTGTTTTACAATAAAAAACTCTAGGTGACTTTAATTTTTGATATAACCTTTCAAAATATTCATATACTAATTAATTTTTTAGAATAACATATTCATACCTCTCTTACAATTTGATCCATCAATTAAACCATTATATTCAGAAATTCTAATGGGATGAAAATATCTAATTCACATAAAATGAAAAAAAATTCATTTTCCAGTGATTGTAAGACAATCATATATATATATTTTATAGATATAGTATTGAAAAACTCTCAAAGAATTTTTATTGTGTGTAAGATCATTTTTTGGTAAAATAAAACATATTTTTCTAGTCAATAAATCTTATACCCAGACATCAAAGTCATATAACATTAATCAATTCAACTTCAATTCATACAATGACATAATAGTCTATACTTGTTAAATTACCTTTATGAGATGTTAAAATATTCAGGATGTTTCAACACTAAAATTTCACTTTATTGGTAAGAGTGTGAGATTATGGAAGATGAAAAATACATATTCCCTCATTCACTAGCACTAACACTTCCATTATCCATATATTAATAATTTATTACCAGTACTTGATATTCTATATTACATCTTCTATGGTGTGTTTAGTAATGTATCAAAGACAGAATCACAATCATTTTTTCCTATATGAATGAGATCAATAAAATGTTAGACTTATAAAATAATTCATAATGATAATTAAATGAAAACTAATATATTTTTCTAACACATATTATTAATGTTTTCCAAAATCAATTATAATTTATTTTAATTTTATAAACTATTAAACAATTAGTAATAAATAAGGTGTCATTAATCTATCCAAAATCAAATAATTTTTTTCCATGATTGATATTTATGTTGTAAGGCTAAAAATTTAAAATGATCAAGAAATAATTCCCTTGTATATTGTTTTAATCTAACAGAGTGTGTAACTTCTTAACATATCAAACACCCTAACATTAATTTAATGACATTCCATAAAAATTTATCATAAGTAATAAATTTATTTATCATCCCAAATAATAAGGATCATAATATTGACTCATTATTTATTTGAGAGGCATAAATTATAACACATTTATTCCCCAATAACTTGAATTCGTTAATTAATAGAGTAAAAAACATCAAAATCTTTATGATGTTATTTCATTCCATAAATGAGTAAAGAAAATATAATGTACTTTAACATTATAAATAACCTTGATGGAAAGTTATAGTTAACCAACATAACATTAAATGTACTATGAGTGATTATTTTTAAACCAGAAGGTTTCATGTTTTATTTAGATAATCCACAATGGTGGTTTCTTAGAAAATTTCCAAATTTAGGATCTAATAATCAATTTGATTGTGTTGAATTTAATTTTCTTGATTTTTTATTAGGGTTGAAAATTAATTGACATACAGTCTCCTCACATACAAATTTTCATCTAAACAATGTAATGATTGAAATGTACCTTATGAATCTCAAAAGGCTATATTCATTTTTCTTGTATCGAGATGCATCACAGTGATGCCAATTTTTAAGTGATTCATCATTTTTTTTGAATATTATCAAATATTTTTCACATGAATGCATTATTTCATAGGTTATACCCATTAAATATAATATTCATTTAGAATATTATATTCAACAATGAAGGTCATTCCAAGGAGAAATTAGTTTGGTAAAGCTAGTTTTACTCTATCCATTGGTTACTTTCTAATTATAATATTTTTATATGACTTATAATGCCGAATACCTTGTAAAACCTATATAAAATGAAGTATTTTCACAATTATCTAAATTCTAAATCATATGTAGGCAACCAAGATATCCATTGAAAATCAGTATCTTTATTTCATTAATATGATCTATGTCGTGGTATAAAATTGAACTAATATAAGATGATTCATAAAACAAACTATTATTTCATCCACTATCTACATTCAGTTCTTCATGTTTTTTTCCAACATTAATAAAATTTACCTTTTTCATAAGAAATCATGTATTCTTTCAACATATCAGGATAAATTCATATTGAATTATAATAACATACATATAGAAAAATAATTCTAGAATGATAATTTTCTTACTCTATTACAAACATGATGATCTCTTTAACCCCATCCTCAAACTATTTTATCATATAATTGGATTCTATCCTTTTTTTATTCATATTCACCCTATCTAGTTCAAAAATATTAACATTTCCTAGAATTAATAGATTCATACACAAAATGTACATACATAATGTATGATTTTTTACATTTTTAAATTAAATAAAGTATAAATTTATATAATATACTTCTAAAATATAATATATTCAAATATAAAGTATTCAAAAAAAATATAAGGATTATATTATATATATATAAAGTATAAATATAATTTTTAAACAAATATTAACTTAAAATAAATAATGCATGTAATATATACGTTTAGAATGTATACTGGGTATAATGTACACAATGCGTAAACTACATAGATAATGTATATTAAATCATATTTTATTATATATCTTAAATTTTTTTGTAATTATGTATATATATTCATAATATAAATACATATTTTGATAAAATATGTACAGATATGCATTTATGTATATATAAGTATATATATATATATATATATATAAATTCATAGTTTTAAATATATATTTGGGTGTATGCATGTGTGTATATATATAAATATCTGTGTGTGTGTATATATTAGAACATACATGAATGCATGCATGCCTTCATGCATACATAAATACTTATATACATATGTACATAAATATATACATGCATACATACATCCATCCATACATACATATTAATAACTATATATTTTGACTATATATATGATTAATTTTGAGTATGTGTGTACATATTTATTTAAACGGCGATGAAAATAAATCAATCACACATAATCATATATTAATCTATTAAAAATAAATTAATTGATTTTTCATGTAAAAATTGTAGACTTAGAACTCAATTTTTACAAAGGATCAAGAGAAATTTTGGTGGGGAGTTTCCTTGGCATAAGGCATGGTGAAGAAGACAGAATGATGTGAGTTATAGAGTTTCCCTGATCATAACACATATCCATTGGGAATTAAAAGAAAAAATATACCAATCCAAGAAACATTGTTTGTATCATCAAGAACCTAGGGGAATACTCTTTCTACCATCGAAATATATATCATTTCAACAAGAAACTCAGGATATTACCCAATTCCATCTTGGAAATAATTTTACAATTATATAGAAACTTATGGGGACACCTATTCACCATTGATAAAAAAAATCTTTTTGCCTTGAAACGCATTAGAATATCCACTTCCTAATGATCAACATATATCAGATCATCCGAAAAACATGAGGGACTTCACCTTATAACCAATAAAATATCACATCATTCTGACACATGGGTGAATACTTGCTCCCCACTCAGAAAAACATAGCATATCATCAAAAACCAGACTGAAAAAAATTCACCCCCTAGGAATCATGTCATATTTTATCAAGTATCTTAGTGGAATACTCAATCTCTCTATAGAAATATATCTCAACTTATCATTAAACTCAAGGGAATACCCACTCCATTCAATAAAACCTATATCACATCATCCAGAAACACAAGGATATACCCACTCCCCCTAGGAATCACATATCATATAATTTAAAAACATTGGGTGTGAATCCTAAACCTTAATAAAAATATATACCATTTGAATAAATTAATTCCCACACTTGATTCTTTATACCGACATTTTCCTCACATATATTTATCACTCACCCAAACCCATTGCATATCTCCTCAGATGGCCTATCAGGAACAAAAACTAGAATCATTAGTCTTAGCCTTTCAAAAGAACTAAAGAACATTTCATCATCTAAGCAGCCTCATAGGATGATCCCCTCTAGTGTATTATGATGTAACAAGATTATCACATCAAACCTATCTATATTCCCATCTCACTAGCATGGGCATCCATTAGGGTCCTTTAGATGCAACCAAGTTTCTACTCCCTGTCACTAAGCTATATCAAACAACTAATGTGTTATCTTATCCTTCTATGACATTATTGACTTTAGACATAATAGGATAAACTAAACTCATATCCATTATTGGAAATAATCATATATGTTCCCCTTCACTAACTATCTCTATGATCAATATGAAATTGGAGAACCCTCTGTGGCCTCTTAGGTCCCATAATGTCTGGACACCCTACATGAGATACTCTATCAAATATCCAAATCAAGTGATTAATTTCATCACTTAGAGGAAATAATGTTCCTCAACATGACAATAGTCATATCATGTCGTACTTAGCCTCATAGGCAATTCCACACCAACATAACACTAAAGAGATGCCATAATTTTGATCTCATTTTCCAATTCCTCCTAGGTCAGTCCTCTCACACCTAAACTATTAAAACTTACCTAAGGAATACCAATCCTTGTACTAATATTTTAGTGGGGGAGGAATAGTATCTCCACTCTCTAATCAATAATTATGATGTCTATATTCACCTCAATGTTCCATCATTGCCTAATCACAATGAAAACGTTAGAGAGATTTTAGAGACAACCAGCCCCATACTGATTTATTTTATTTTGACCAAAACTCATCCACATACATCCAAAATTAATAAAATAACAATAAATATTAATTATAATATTAATAACATCCTAAAAATTCACTACGCTAACTCACCATGCAAAAACCCTGAATAACCGAACCCAAATGGTCCATTAAAAACCCTAGACAAATTCTTGATAAATAACCAAATCAATAAACATAAAACCTATCTTAAATTTCATTACTTTTATTAAAAACCATATTAAAATTCACTAGGGGACATACCTCAAACTATATATTGATCAATGACGTGACATAATTTTCATGAGTTACCCAATAGTAAAACCATGAAAAATCCCCATCATACATGCCCAATTCGAACATGATTTGGTTGAATCAACACCAAACCTAATGAAAAATCACATTTAAATAAGAGGTGATGAAAGTGAACTATAATAAAGGAAAATATAGGGGAAATCATGAATATAATTTCCTCAAAATATACACTATGAATGCAATATTAAAAGAGGATGGAGAGAGGAGAAGGAAAGGGGGAGGAAAGGCCAAAATAGACCCTCTACGTGCATAACTTTTCAAATAACTAATGTGATCCAAAATTGAATTTATGAGTATAAAACTATTTAAAAAATAGGTCTGCATCATGTCCATTATGTGTCCATGAGTGTCATGTTGTGATGATCCTTCTCTCGGCCAATTTGAGGCATGGTCTCTATGTGTTATGGTGCGACTGCCCATATAAAAAGGGGATATCCCTTGTAAGAAAAACCAACACTGCATGAAACCTTTGGATTCTGGCATGGAAAAACTAGGAAGAGAGGGTATATTCTACCTACCGCCATTATATAACATCCTTTTTGAGTAATAGTGTACTGAGTCTCACTAAGGAGAGATCCCTACCTCAAAGGAACGACAACCCTTTTTTCATGGAGTGACACCTTGTGTCAACCCTTCATGGTTCCTCTTATTGAAGACCATCATGGAACAAACCACCACCTAAAAAAATAGATAATGGGGATGGTTTACCTAAAAACCCCTAAAATTATCACATGATCACTTGATACACCTTCTAGGCCATGATCCATGTCCTAAAACATCTCATAGAGATGTTGTAATCCTTAAAATTCTGATTTGTGTCCAAATTCTCAAAACATCCCCAGCTTTAGGGATGAAGTTCAAATTAACTATAAATTTCACAAACCATAACAAAATTGGTTTTTATATACTACCAATTATAATAATTATCATTCTTAATAAGTCCCAATGATATTCGATCCTTCAATATTAACCTACATTGGCTATTAATTCACCATTAACTCACCACATTCTATCATCAAACATTGAAGGATCTTCGGGTGTAAAAATATAAACACCATAGTATAGTATTAATCAAAATCATTACTAATAACTCATCAACAAAAACAATATAGATATGGTTCCCAGATGCACACATCTATCTAAAGACACCCATGTTTCATTTACTGATTCATTGAATTCCCTTGGTTCTCCCTACCAAAAATATATAATCTTAAGGGATGATGATAAACCAAAGTGCTCCCCACCATAGGAATTTATATATGGAAACAAAATACCATTATTTCATCAACATTATCAATGAAGTTTTTAACTTAGAACATCTAATTTAATCCATTATCAACAATAGATCCTCCTCTAGCTAACTAGGCATAACCATTCTCAGCCACACTCATCCTTGTGCTACCTCATCTCCGAATTATAATTCTTAAATTATTAAGGGAACATAAAGGTCATTAAAAGTCTCATTTAATTCCAAAATTAATAGTTGTTTTAATTAAATGTTTGGATAACAAACTACCCATACCGTCCATCATGCTCACACCCTGAGCACTAGAATACCTATAATCCATCTTCCACTCAGACTATTACAAAATCCTTTTTGATCCTAATAGTAATGAAGAATCTCTATCTAACCCTACATCAAAATAAAAAATATTATATTATATATGTATATATATAAATCAAATACATCTTTAGGATGATATCCTAGTTTTATCTAGGTTTTATACAAACTTTTCTCATTGTATATATGGCTCAACCAATGGTATTTATGCCTCCACAACCGATCCGATGCACTGTACTATAACAGTATCTCCATCATCACCCCAGGGAACCAAAATGATGATCTATGTTTAATAATCTCTATCCAATACAAAATGTATGGAATTGATTTTACCCTCCCATTCCATTTCTCAGATCTATCACAAAACACTAATCACTACTTATTCCCAGATCACCAGGAACATCATCCCTGACATGCACCAAAATTCAATCCATAATTGTGGTCGTATCCTCTAGTATCCAATGGCGTTCCCTAAAGAAAATTTATCTCATTACATTTATCCATGATCACATGGTTTTATTGATTTTAATATATCACATGTGTTTTTCCACTTGATCCACACTCACCCATAATGTTGACCGCTATGATTGAATAATCTAAAGAAATTATTCCATGAAACTACGATCCATCAACACTTTCACTATCATTATAGAGGAAACATATCCAATTATCACAAGATATTTAGGCCTCTATTCTCATATGTGTCTCATTAAATCCATTTTCCATGGCCTGCACATGACCAATGACCAATCCAAAATCGAATGATCATTACACATACTTGGAGTGAACTTTCCGTCACACATCAAGGATTTCCCCTTAAATCTAGGTCAACCCACACTCTAATATCTTAAGTTAGATTGATCCTTTATATAAAAATCTAATAGGTTATTTAATTCCATCTTTCTAGTCCTCATCTATACCCAATAAGGGTATTCTCCCACACAGACTGAATGTACAACCCAGATGATGACTCACTAAGTCACACTTCAGTAAATAGAGGTTCATGAACCTAAAAGGAAAACTTTATATTCATATTAGGATTGTAATACCTATTATAGTAAAATAAGAACTCACAAATCAATATCATTTATAGGTATATACCAGTGATTTCCATTTTATAAGGCACTCACAACACTAGTATAAACCCACCCCCAAGTCACCCTCACTTATTTTAACTCATATTAACATTAGAAGGAAAACATCCTGCTACTAAAGAACAACACTCAACTCACCAATATCCTATATCGCATCTCAACACCACTAGGACCCCACATAATAGATTATAAACATGTCTCACATAAGCCACAACTCATGGGAAAATATTTGTTCTCCCATATGAAATATCACAATGTGAATCAGGAACCATAAAATCCACTCTATAGTTCTTATAGATTCATATCTATCATCATATACCGATTAAACCACCCAATCTTGGGAAACCATCCTCAACAACCATCCACATGCCAAACTACTCCTCATAGTCTGGGTCATATCTATATTCATTTATTTTCATCATCTTATGATGACTCAATATGAGTAAAACCATGAACACATTGTTCAGTTAAGTAGAATTCCACTAACAATCTATTTAGGAAAACATATACATTATTTTTGACATGTTATGTAACTGAACCAACATCCCAATCACTTATAAGGGGTCTATTACTGAGGAATACAATACCTATATTTTCCTACTAAGGGTCACTTTAAATCCCATGAATATATGGACTGTATGATCATTTTTAGTGAAAATCTAAATATATGATCAATAAATTGTCATTGGAAGAAATCTAGCGGTTCAACTAAGTAGAATTCCCCCAAAAATTATTTAATAGAAAAAAATATAATCAATTCATGATATTTAAAATAGTTAACCATCTATCTTCAGTTATACCATTCATAGGTAAATAAAAAATTTAATGTGAATCTCTCATGATGAAAATGATTCAAGTATACATGAATCATACCAATGGGAAAAAAATCCCAAATAGTAATAAAATATCAAATACATACATAATAATTCAATTAGTCTCTTAACTGTAACTTTTAAAAATAATAACATAAATCCCATATTCGTATTAACCTAGACTTCCCAGGGGAAAAGGTGGAAATGCACTAGTCCAAGGTCCATTAAAATTTCTGACATGTCCCTATTAACAATATAATATATCTCAAATTTTATCAAAAGGGATAGAAATAATTTGATACAACCTTTTAACATCCCAAAAACTAATGATCACTCATTAGTGGTTAGTATTTAATGTTTGGTCATCCCTATATATCAACCACACCTCCCGGTAAGTCAGAGGTTTCCAACCACTAGAAGATATCTAAGGTGTTACCATGGGGAGACTATATCATTATAGTGAAGAAACTAGTGAAAATAAAAAACAAATCATCATTAAAAATAATAAGGGTATACAAAAATAGTAAATAATAATAATGTTTTATCAAATTCACACTCATACATCCAAAATGATCACCCACTCGACTGATCAAATATACAAATGAACTAATGAATAAATAGTACAAGAATAATTTACAAATCTTCAAAAGCCTCATAAAATTAATATTCTCTATTTTCAAAGACACCATGATGAAGGATCCGACCATGGGCTACCATACAGTTTTAATGTCATGTGGTTAAGACTTATTTATTCATATAGTTTAATTTCATGCTGTTAGTACGTGAGTGAAACAACATGAAAAGGTTGAGGTGACTGATGTTTCGGTCTTGAACCTCATAGAGGTTTCCTACGTATCCAAGTTAGTTGGGAATAAAAGTACAAGTATTTCTAAGGATTCCTTGTGCCGGTCTGATCTGTGAACAGAGGGGGGGGGGGCATGATTTATACCATTCTTTTAGGATGATGGTATTATTATACTTCTTAATGATTTTTCCATGCGTGGGAAGTCTTTAACATCATTCCTAATCTCACATGAGTCACACTCTATGTGAGAAACAAGGAGTTATGAGGAGTTACCTTGTATTATAGGGGAAAAGAGGATATAACAAAGGCATTCCATGTCATGTGATGGCTAAACCAAGACATAGGCACAAGGTGTCTCTACTTATCCCGTTGATGAATAGGAATCAGGTTGTGCGTAGTTCTATAAAATACCCCCTACATTGGTTCTGGCCATACACAAGGAGATGGATAATTTGTTTTTTGTTTTTTTTGTCTGATGTTTGTGGTTGGACTGGGATGTATGATCTGGGCATCACTACGTATCCTATGAGGGTAAGAATCAGGCCAATTTGTATTTATTTGAGGTGTCATGAACCAGCCCGAGTCGACCCTGAACCGGTCACCCAGGCCAACCCGCGACAAGTCCCGAGAGGCGTTCCCGATCCTCCCGGGATGGCCACAAGCACCAAGGGAATCAATAGAGTACAGAAGGGAACTATTTCTCCCATACATAAACAATCAAACAAACAGAAGTAATAAACATACATCCCAAAATGAATTTATATAAAAATTGAAGTAAACATTATTTTTACAATAAACTAAAATTATAACAAAACCAAAAACTAAACTGAACAATCTCGATGAACAAATAACTCCATGTGACACTTCTTGTCACTCTCCAACACAATGATCAAATGTCGCCCAAGGTGATCGAACTCAAGCTGAAACCTGCAAAAGGGATAAAATAAGAAAAATACTATAGGCATGAGTATTAAAACTCAGTAGGTTAGCCCGATATTCTATTCCCAATTCAATTCCTTTAAAATAAAAGAAACATCAATTTCATGTTTTAAATACAAGATATAAAAGTATATTTTTCGAATGATGTTCCATGCTATAATATATCTCAAAAAAAAAACATTCATGTTTTATAAATCAAAACTGTGAGTAACAATTTTTCAAAGAGGTGCAACATCAAAATGAAAATTGTTTTAATGGGGGATGCTTTAAAGAATTTTACCTTTTAAATAAATCACACACACAACTGAAATTAGCAACCAAACACACCATATGTCAATGGTGACTACAAAATATCCAATAAGCACGAGTCATGGGAACACCCCTAGGTACTAGTCAGTTGTGAGCCCCAAGTACCTCGTATCTCGGTGAAAGTAACCATGATAAATATCCATTATCATGCACGATCCGCTAGTAGGTAACATACCCATAACCTAGTGGTCCCCAATCAACATCATCATCATAGTTTAGTTAGCGTTTTCATCGTCAAACTTGCTACGTGAAATAGGGGCCAAACCCCACAGAATCACTAGCATACTAGTACAGGTCCCCCCACCTAGATACTCGGGATTCCATTTAGGGCTCAATCAAGTTGAACATATTATCAAATACACATTTCACATCAAAATTGCATTCCCACACCATAAAAACACAAAAATCCCATAAAATTTCTTCAAATTGCATACAAGAATCAACAAACCGCTAAATATTTTTGTAAAACAATTTCATGAAGTGTATTGAGGCTTTACACATAAAACTCATTCAAAAACACTCTTTAAATTATAAAAAAACATTAAAACCATACCAAATCATATTTGAAAGCCCTAAAAACATTTAATAAATCATTTCATGGATAATAAAATCAACCCCAATTGCACAACTTGGTATATACAAGTAATACACTCCTTCATTTTTAGGAAATGCCAAACTGGCCTTTATTTTTTTTTTCAAAACAAACGTTTGACGAATTTATGTATTTCAATATTATTATGGAGGTTTTTAAGCACCATTTACAGAATAAAACCACATTCATATATCCATAAAAACACTAAGGTGACTTATTCAAAACACAAACATTTTTATATGAATGTGAAACGGGCCATTTTTCAGCAACACGGGCCAAAACATGTTGTAAACAAAAAAAACCAATTGTTTATAAAACAAAATCCAAATTTTAAAGCGATAAAAGGATCCCAAAATATTTTTCTTACATGCTGAAAATATATTTAAAAATCCAAACAAATTATTTTAAATTGCACTAGACACATAATATCCAACCAGACAATTTATCGAACACATGGCATGCAGTCTTTAACAAAACAACTTATGTTAAGCACTTAAAAAAGGGATAAAAAACCATTTTCATGCCATAATTTTAATAAAGCTACTGAGACATATTCAATATACCATAAACCTAGGGCGAAAGCACCTGGAATAATTTATCAAACAAGAAGAGTGCACATTTATACCAAAATAACTATATTTTTTAACAAAATAAGTCATAAAACATAATTTGAAAAAAAAACATTAGAACCAAAGTTTATAAGAAGAAAATATCATATAAATAATGATATAATATAATTAAAATGATGAAACATAAATGATAAAGGTTTTTTCAAGGGGTATCATACCTCAAATCCTTGGCGTAATGGAAACGCACACCTGAAATCACCCGTCGCGGGCTTATAAACCCTAAAACTATGAATACACGACATAAATGAATATAAAATAAATAAAAAACTATGGTATAATAGGACCCTAGGTCGATCATGACTAGATAAAATTATAAAACCAATAAAAATTGAAAGGAGGAAGAAGAGGGATGATAAAGGAAATCAAATCTCACCTTTTCCATAAGAAAACTTTTCGTATTACATTAGATATGCACCCCTAGAGAAACGGGAATGGGATGAATCTTCATGGAGAGTCTATTAAGGTCTGGACTAACTAGTTAAAGAAGATTT
Organism: Viscum album; assembly: GCA_963277665.1. NCBI lineage: Eukaryota > Viridiplantae > Streptophyta > Magnoliopsida > Santalales > Viscaceae > Viscum > Viscum album. Next base: position 452,250,983 of record OY728141.1, on the reverse strand, counting down.
TTATGAAAAATAGCACTAATTGAATGAGTTATGTATAAAACTATTTACCTTATCAATTCTGGGCGATTTGAGGTATCCTAAGAACTTTCTCCCTAATACAAGAACCATATGAGCTCCAAAGAGGGTAAATTGATTATGAGGGTGAGGATAGGGTTATCCCCGTCGAGTAGGAGGTCGAATCACCTAAAAATATTAAAAATTGAATATGATATAAAATCAAAAATAAAAAATTTAAAACAGGAAATGGGCCCCTGGGCTGGCCTAATACCTAAATAAGTAACCCCAATTTACCATTCTTATGAATTTATATGGGGTCCAAAAGGATAATGATGTTTCAATATATCATTATAGGAAAAGTGGGAAGTTTAATGGGTGAAAAAGGATAAAAAAAGAGTTATAAAAGAAAAAAATTCGTTTATTAAAACTAGAAATGGGCTCACGGTTGGCCCAAATCCTGAAGTAACCACCATTTCTTCAAAAACTACTAAACAATCAATGAGGAATGAAAATTAGGGTGATTATAAATATATGAAAACTAAAATCTCAAGATTGATATCACCAAATACCCATGAAAAGGATCGGGATTTCCAATGGACCAGATCAATATAAAGACAAGAAAAAAACCGGTTGTGACAATTCTCCCCACCATTAAAGCTTTCCGCCCCAAGAAAGCCATAACACTTTCCGGCTGAAAAAATAAACACCTAAGAATTCCTTAACAACATAATCCAGCCTCTAAATATAAGGAAATATAAATAAACCACAATTAAACTTAATACTCTTGCCCAAAAAAAACATAACTCACAACCATGTCTGGAGAATCAATGGAAAGATGAAGCCACCACCTCCACAACCAAACTAGGAACCCGATTATTGGGCCTTCTCCCAATGAACCCAACTATCACCCAAACCAAAGAGAACTCACAAAATCCAAATATTATAGGGGATTTCATAATGGAATCCCCACCATTAAGAAACAACTATCACTAGAGAAGTTCATAGGATGAAAATCCAGGAGACCCATGCTGGGTCTCCCCACCATTAGAAACCAACTAGCAACGAAGAGGCAAGAATTCAACATGAGATAGAATTGGGCCTCACTCACACAAGCCCAAAAAACACTCTTAAAAAACCTACTATACCAATTTATAGGGTTAAAACATGAACATATAATCCACCCACTCTCGAACAGAGGGGACAAGAACTTGGCGAACACATTCCGCACAGATCTGGACCCCCACCACTTGGGGATGGGAGGGAATGAGACCCAATAATTTGGCCACTGAAACCACAAAAGAAAAAAATAAACCACCAAAACTCTCCACCTATGAATAGGTAACACCAATATTGCACCTGATTTTTACAGGCGGTCTACATAGGGACATTGATTGAAAACCCACACCCATGAAGGCATGACCATAGACACTGTGTGTGGGGTAAGTCCACCCCACCTGTTGCGACAAAGGGAAATTAAAATAAATGAGGAAACAAAACATTGAAATAGAAACTAACTTACCAAAAAAGAGTAGGAATTATCCTAATCGAGCATTCCACACCTCTGGTGATTTCCTGACTGCGTGAAAAGCATCACTCCAAGGCCTATGGCTGGAGCCCTGATTCTTGAAGCATCTACTACACCGCAGTCAGGTGATAAGGATCACACAACTCAAAAAAAAACTCACTTTCTCACAAATAAAACATTTATCTAAATAGGAACTCATAGATATATATCAACATTTTGTCTCACTCCGAACGAGGGGCAGAATGGACAAGGAAATCGACGAAACACATCAACATCATCGAACAAAACTGCTCTGTCCAAAAGAATTATCATGACCTAGAAGCACTTTTAATAGATCCCAAACAGCTCTCTATTCCAACAAACAGGTTGAGGCATCATCAAAAGAGGTGGATTTAACATTTTAAATGAATCCTTAGGTTGATCAGTAGGAAATATTTCCAACGGAGAACTATCCATGGCCACATCACAACATCAAACACATCTTTAGCAACCCATTGAAAATTACTCCACAACCGAGACAACAATAAGATCTCATCTCAAGATACAACAAGAGTATGAATTATAGATCCCAAGTAATCTTACTGAATAAACAAATCTTTTAAGACATAGAAAAAAACGATCCACATAACCATTGGTTTATAAAAAAAGGCTAAAATTTTTCAACTCAAAACACCTTTGAAAAACAAACTAAATTAGTGGGATTCCACATTCACAAATGGTGTTCCATCATGTCTCAGCCACATGCACATTTCCATGCCACCCCAAACACCCAACGACCATGCCATATAGTCCATCCTTCCAGATATCAATAAAACCATGCATATGAGCACCCATGAAAGCACCAAAGGCTAAAAAAAACTGCATCATTCAAAAAATCATTTACCTTCAAAAGGAACACCTACCACCAATTCAAAAACACTTTTCATATTAAAAAAACACATTTCATTAAGAACCATTTGCTTAAAAACCTACCCCTTTTCGTTTTTAAAAACATTTAAAATAACCATACCACTCCAAACAACCCCTTCCCATTTTTTTAAAATTCAGAAAGGTATATTTTCATAATCTAAGTTCCATTGAGACCAATACCCTTTCTATGAAAACACCAACTGATCAAATTCAGTTTCCAAAAATAATTTATCTGAATCAAAAAAATTTTAACATCTGAAAATACCCCATTTAAAACAACGATCCAGAATCGCAATAAAATTATTCACAATTTAAAAACATTTTATTTCAACAAACCACTGGTTTAGATTATGGATAATCCAATCCCTTTAAATCATTTCCATTTCCCTCTATTTTTTTCACAAAAACACAACCTTCCGAAACCATTCTTATATTTAATTTTTTGAAAACCCCCGTTTTCACTTTTCAAAATCTAATCCTTCTTTTAAAACCCATTTCCACAATTCTCACAAAATGATTTTAAAAACAAAAATTCAGAATTCAAGAAAGGTTCAAGAGACCCAAAAAAAGGGAAGTAGTGTCAGTGGGTGACTTGACCATATGGTTGGCGGCCATAGGTCAAACACAACACCAACACATAGAGAGTTATTAGGTCCATTACCAAGCTCCACATGGCTTGCCAGGACTTGAGAGCTCAGGGAGGCCATAAGCCAGACTCCCCTTGTCATATCCCTACACCAAACAATCCACCAGAACAAAGGACACTAATAAAACCGGACATCCCATGGAAACCTGAGGATTATAATGACAAAGAGTTCACAATGCTCTTCTTACAATTACCCATAAAGTCCCACAATAATACTATATATACCATGAAAACCCCAAAATAACAAGGGCACTCTAAAAAGAATGGTTTGCTAAGAGCCGACTTCCTCTGATACCATTTTGTCACGAACCAGCCCGAGTCGACCCTGAACCGGTCACCCAGGCCAGCTCGCGACAAGTCCCGAGAGGCATTCACGATCTTCTCGGGATGGTGAGAAGCACCAAGGGCATCAATAGAGTACACAAGGGAATGATTTCTCCCATTAATAAACAATCAAACAAATAGCAGAAATAAACAGACTTCCCAAAAGGAATTTATATAAAAATTGAGGTAATCATTATTTGTACAAGAAACTAAAAGTATAACAAAACCAACAAATCAATTGAACAATCCCGATGACCAAATAACTCCATTTGACACTTTTGGTCACTCTCCAACATAATGATCAAATGTCTCCCAAGGCGATCGAACTCAAGATGAAACCTGTACAAGGGCTGAAACAAGAAGAAGACTATAGGCGTGAGTATTAAAACTCAGTAGGTTAGCCCGATATTCTATTCCCAATGAACTTCCTTTAAAATAAGAGAAAAATAAATTTCATGTTTTAAATACAAGATATATAAGTATTTTTTTCAAATGATGTTCCATGCTATAATAGTTATCAGAAAAAAAATTTATGTTTTATAAACCAAAAATGCAAGTAACAATTTTTCAAAGAGGTGAAACTTCAAAATGAAAATAGTTTTAATGAGGGCGTCTTTAAAGAATTTTAACTTTTAAATAAATCACATAAACTACTGAAATTACCAACCAAACACACCGTATTCCAAAGGTGACTACAAAAGATCCAATGAGCACGAGTCATGGGAACACCACTAGGTACTAGTCAGTTGTGAGCCCCAAGTACCTCTTATCTCGGTGAAAGTAACCATAATAAATATCCGTTCTCATGCATGAGACACTAGTAGGGAACATACCCATAACCTAGTGGTCCCAAATAATAATCATCATCTTAGTTTAGTTAGGGTTTTCATCGTCAAACTTTCTACGTGAAACAGGGGCCAAACCCCACAGAATCACTAGCATACTAGTACATGTCCGCCCACCTAGATACCTGGGATTCCATTTAGTGCTCAATCAAGTTACACATATTATCAAATACACATTTCACATCCAAATTCCATTCCCAAACCATAAAAACACAAACATACGATAATCATTGTTCACATTTCTTACATGAATCAACACATCGCTAAATATTTTCGTAAAACAATTTCAGGAAGTGTATAGAGGCTTTTCACATAAAACTCATTCAAAAACACTCTTTAAATTATAAACAAACATCAAAACCATACCAAATCATATTTTTCATCCCTAAAAACATTTAATAAAATCATTTCATGGGTCATAAAACAATCCCAATTTCACAACTTGGTATATACAAGTAATACACTCCTTCATTTTTAGGAAATGCCAAACGAGCCTTTAAACATTTTCTCAAAGCTAACATTTGACGAAGTTATACATTTCAATTTTATTAAGGAAGTGTTTAAACACCATTTAAAGAATAAAACCACATTTATGAATCCCTTAAAACATTTAGGTGACATATTCAAAAAACAAACATTTTTATATGAATGTGAAATGGGCCATTTTTCGGCAACTCGGGCCAAAACATGTTGTAAACAAAACAAACCTATTGTTTGTATAAAAAAATCCAAATTTTAAAGCCGTAAAAGGATCCCAAAATAATTTTATTACATGTTGAAAATATATTTAAAAATCCAAAAAAATTATTTTAAATTTCACTAGACACATAAAATCCAACCGTTCAATTTATCGAACACATGGCATGCACTCTTTAACAAAAAAACTTATGTTAAGCACTTAAAAATGGATAAAACACCACTTTAATTACATAATGTTTATCAAGCTACTGAGACATATTCAAAATACCATAAAACTACTGTGAAGGCTCATGGAATAATTTATCAAACAAGAGGAGTGCACATTTATACCAAAATAACTATATTTTTTAACAAAATAAGTCATAAAACATAATTGGGATACAAAACCTTTAGAACCAAAGTTTATCAGTAGAAAATATCATATAAATAATGATATAATAGAATTAAAATGATGAAACTTAAATTATAAAGGTTTGTTCAAGGGGTATCCTACCTCAAATCCTTGGCGTAACGGAAATGCACACCTGAAATCACCCGTCGTGGGTTTATAAACCCTAAAACAATGAAGAACAGACCTAAATGAATATAAAATAAATCAAAAACCATGGTATAACAGGACCCTATGTCTATCACGACTAGGGGAGATTATATAACCAAGAAAAATTTAAAGGAGGAAGAAGAGGGATGATAAAGGAGATGGAATCTCACCTTTTCCACAAGAAAACTTTTCATATTCCATTAGATTTGAACCCCTAAAGAAAAGGTAATGGGATGAAACTTCATGGGGAGTCTCTTATGGTCTTGGAGAACCAGTTAAAGACGATGTTTTTTAAATATAGCACAAATTGAATGAGTTATATAGAAAACGATTTACCTTATAAATTCTGGGTGATTTTGAGGTATCCTGTGAACTTTCTCCCTAATCGGAGAACCATATGAGCTCTAAAGAGGGTAAATAGATTGTGAGGGCGAATATAGGGTTATTGGATTCTAGGAGGAGGTCGAATCACCAGAAAATATTAAAAATTGAACTAGTTATAAAAGAAACAAATATATTCTTTTAAAATAGGAAATGGGCCCATGGGCTGGCCCAATACCTAAATAAGTAACCCCAATTCACCATTCTTACGAATTTTTATGGGGTCCAAAAGGATAATCATGATTTAATATATCAGTATAGGACATGTGGGAAGTTGAATGGGTAAAAAAGGATGAAAAAAAAGAATTATAAAAGAGAAAATTTCGGTTTTTAAAACTAGAAATGGGCTCACGGTTGGCCCAAGTCTTGAAGTAACCACCTTTTCTTCAAAAACTCCTAAACAAACAACGGGGAATGAAAATTAGGGTGATTAGAAATATACGAATCATAAAAAATCAAGATTTATCTCACCAAATACCCAATAAAAGGATCGGTATTTCCAATGGATCGGATCAATATAAAGACAAAAAAACAGGGTGTGACATGAGGGAAATTTCTTGCATATATATGATCCATACGTATGGAAGAGGGATTTTTTTTGTTTTCTTGGTGGCAGTTAGACTAAGATGAAGAATCCTGGTGTAACTATGTATCCTACAAGAGTAGTAATGAAGCCACACATAGTTATTGGTGTACCTTGTAGTTTTACATCTTGTGGTAAATCATTTTTCCAGTAGTGAGTTTGTATGTCTGTGAGGAATCCTCTTCAGATACTCCTAAGCACAAGTGAGTAGTACTCTGTGTGAGAAACAAGGGACGGAAAGGGATTACTCTGCAACATAGGGGGATTATAAAGAAGGGTGGTGGAATTTTCCTTTAATACATTACTACATCCAGGCATAATTTTTATGATCCTAGTGCCACTCACGTATCCTCCAGGGGTAGGAATGAACCCATATGTGGCTCTTACAAATAAACTTCATGCATAGGTATTAAATTTTCACAGGGAAAGGAGGCATTTTTTGTGTGACGACTAGACCGGGATGAAATAATCTGGGCATCACTATGTATCTCATGAGGGAAGTAATCAAGCCACACATATTTCTAGAGCTACCTACCTATATAGTTTTGGCTCGTACATAGGTAGGTGGAAATTTTAACCATTTTTAAATGGTACAACAACATGCATGTATACTTTGTTCATCTAGGGGAAAGCTTTACGACCATTCCAAAGCTCATGTGACCTATGCTCTGTGTGAAACAAGAAATAGCCATGATCTCCTATCATAATGCAGAGTTAGTTGAGAGTACAATAAATGAATTTCTTTACCTGGTAGTGGATGAAAAAATATCTAGTACAGATGAATATATATGTATCCTATCAACATATGCGAATTGAGACATACATTGTAATAAGAAAATATGTTCTTAGTACTATTCTAAACTACTCATCAGAAAGAGGGGGTAATTTTTTTATAGAGGTTGGATGAGGATGAAAGTTCATGGTGTCACTACATATTCTATGAGGGAGGAAATCAATCCAAATTTAGTATTGTAGCGCGGAATTGTATATGACTTATACTAGAGGCAATATCCCCTCGGGTGAGAAAATTATTGGGGCCACACAGTTTATCATCATGTGGTAAGGACAAATATTCAGAGTAGTTTAATGTCATGTATCATGGACAAATTCATCTTGTAATTTATTATCATGTGATCAGGACATCTTCCATAAAATTTAACTTCATTTGGAAAGGAAATCTTCCATAGAGTTTAATGTTGCGGGGAAAATATTTCTTTCGTAAAGTATAACATCGCATGGAAAGGAAGTCTACGGTACATTTTAACATTATGTGGAAATGAAATAATTATTACATTTTAACATCATGTGGAAAGGCAAAAATTCTGTATAGTTTAACATCATGTTAAAAGGATGTCTTTTGTATTGAATGTCATGTGGAAATGATGTATTAATTTTAGTTTAACGTCCTATGGATATGACATCTTTCATATAGTCTAACATCATGTAGAAAGGGTATCTATCATACAGTTTAATGTGGTATGGAAAGTATGTCTTCAATATATGTTAATGTCATGTGGAAAAGATTCATTTCATATAGTTTAACTTCACATGTAAAGGAAGTATTTCATATAGTTTAATGTCATGTGTAAAGGATGTATTCTGTATAGTTTAACATCGTGTGGAAATGACGTCTTTAATATATTTTAATATAATGTGGAAATTAAATCTTCTGTATAGCCTAAAGTCATATGGAAATGACTTCTTCTATATAGTTTTACATTGTATAGAACGTAAATCTTCCATATAGTCTAACATCATGTGTAAAGGACTTCTTTTGTATAGTTTAATGTCATTTGTAAAGGATGTATTATGTACTCTTTAACTTCATGTGGAAATTATTTCTTTCATATAGTTTAACATCATGTGGGAAGGATTTCTTCTGTAAAATTTAACATAGTGTGGAAAATATGTCTTTTGTATAGATTATCATCATATGGAAAGGACATCGTTCATACAATTTAACGTCATGTGGAAAGGATTACTTCCATGTAGTTTAACATCATGTGAAAATGATGTCTTTCATATAGTTTAACTTCATGTGGAAAGGAAATATTTCTTATAGTTTAATTTCTTGTAGAAAATAAGTCTTTGTATGCTTTTGGCTACATGAAAAATTTATTTAGGAACCTTGAATTTGTGGGAGCTATGATGATATTTGCATCTATTGAAATCAGGGAATATTCATCATTGTAGTAAAATTTATTTATAACATATGTTCCTTCCCATTTTGGATCCAACTATGGAGGCTTCTTCCCACGTATCACTAGGGTTCTACTTTGAGGAAATGTTGGAGGTGAAACATATTATCAAAGGCTCGTGGAATAAATTTTGGTAGACTTACAAATGGTGAAAAGTTTGAAATATTTTCTCATCCAACTATTCCAACTAATTAAATCATTTTTATAATTTCTCATATTGAGACAGTTGACCACAAAAAGCAAAGACGAGCAATGGTAATTGAACTTCAATGGGAAGAAAAACCTTTGTACCATATACTAACAAGTATGGGGTCAGTTGAGTAGTGACATGGGTTGTGGTTTGGTAAGACCAAAGGGCATGGAGGAGCTTTTCCACACATGTTTTATTATCCATGTCCACCATCATTGGGAGTATGTTGGATACGGTCCAGTTGAGAGCCTCTATATATCCATTGGTCACTGCATGGTAGTTGGATTAATGTCTGGTTTTGATACCATACTCGTGGTAGAGTTTGTCCAATTCAATATATATTATAAATTAGTGCCATTTTCTATCTGTATGTTATGAGGTACACCAATCCTGGTGATGATATTGGCTTTCACAAAGTTGTAATTTTTTTCTGAATACTTTAAGAGGTACAACTTTTGCATAATTAGCAAAGAAGTTAGTTGTTGTGAGAAGAAAAAATAATTTTGTTTTCATGGAGGGAGGATATTGTCCCATGAAGTCCATTCCCTATATGGTTAATGTCCATAAGTGCTTATCTATGTGGTGAATCTCTGGGGTTATATGGATGAAATTGGAAGGTACATGGAAGGAATGTCACTTTTTGGTGAAATCAACACAATCCGGCATCATGGTGGGCCAATAGTACACAAGCCTTCAAATTTAATGAGAGATTTTGGATGCCTAGTGGTGTTCCCAAAAGGTTTTCGACATGCACTTATTTCATGAAAACAAAGGTCTCTTGTCCAACAAAGAACCTGAGAAAGACTCCATTAATTCCTCGCTTATAAAGAACCTTTTACTAATTTTTTCATCCTAAAACAAGGAATTGACTTATCTTCTTTTTATTTGTTCCCTTCTAGCCCTATATGGTGGGAGTTATCCCTTCTGAAGATAGCCCACAATGGGAATCATCCAGCTGGTGGTAGGCCCATATGTCTCAGATATGGGGTCCGGTCTTATTATTTCTTTCATGATGGTATGAATTAATGGTAAGACCATTCGTAGGTGGGAAATACTGATAACATTTTCATTCTGATCTAGTTCGGCCAAATCCATTTCTGTATTTTTCAATGCATCATCTTGCATATTTTTTTGAATGAAGTACATAATAAAATTTCGATTCTGATGGTAATTATACCATAAATTATCAAATGGGGTCCATCAAAAGGATCATGTCCTCTATCTTAATAGTATAGTCACAATTGATTTACTTGATGACTAGTTTAGAATCACAATTAATCTTCAATTGTTTGGCTTGTACTTGGAGTGCATGTTCCAGGATTATGATAAGGGAATGGTACTCTGCATCATTGTTCATGAATCCATTTGAAAGTGGGAAGGAATATGGTAGAACATCTTTCTCTAGGGATATGAGTATGACTCCCAGACCCACTTTTTTAACTTGGGGTCTTCCATCCTTTTTTTTGGGCTGCTAGATGCACTGTCAAAGTGAATTTACCATATTTGGGATTTCTATTGAATAGAGAACACTTCCTTATTAGGTATCTCATAATCTAATGGAGTTAATTATTTTGAGGGATTATCTTCTAAGAAATCTACTAATACCTAGACTTTGATAGATTTATGCGGTATGAATGGTATATCGAACTACTACAAGATAACTTCCTATCATGAAAGGCATCCAGTCAACATTGGACTATCGAGAATATATTTGATTAGGTTTCTATGTGAGATAAAATAGAATTTGTAGTGCATCAAGTAATGTCTCAGCTTATTGACTAGAAATATTAATGCATGGAAACTCTTGTCTATATTGGAATAACGAGTCTTAGTATCAATCATGGTTCAGATGAGGTAATATAGGATATTCTCGCGGTCGACATCATTCTTTTGTGTGAGGAAGACCGCTAGGAATCTCTAAAAGGTAGTTACATTTAGAACAAGTGGTATTCCTTTGACATGGGAAAATAGAACTGGTGGACCTAAGATGTATTTATTTATATTATTGAACGCTTCCTGACAGTCTTCAGCCCCTAATATTATACCCCTTTCTTCATTAACTAGGTGAAGGGAATGCAATTGCCTGTGAGGTTAGCTATGAAGTGCCGAGTGTAATCCATGTGTCCTTGGAGTCCTCTCAACTCTGTGAGGTTTTGAGGGGGTGACATGAAAAGGATGTACCATTTCTTCTCAGGGTCGAATTCGATGCCTTGATGGATCATGAGAAAGCCCAGGAATTTACCTAAGGTAATACTAAAATCACATATTAGAGGGTTAATTTTCAGAAAATGATGTCGTAATTTACTGAATACTAATTAAAGATATTCCATATGGTCCAAGAGTTGTCAGGATTTAACCACCAAATCATCCATATAGAAATCAATGAACATTCCCTAGAAGGTTTTAAAGATGCAGATCATGACGTGCTGATATGTGGTGCTGGCATTTTTCAAATTTAAAGGCATCACCTTATATGAAAAACTAACTAAGGAGCCCTGAAGGAAGTGTATTATTCATATTTTTCATCCATTCAGATCTTTTTATATCCCAAATAGCTTTCCATGAAATATAGAGCCTCATATCTATTAGTCTCATCAATTAGATATTCTGTGATCAGTACTGGGAAATAATCTTTCAGGTAGTACCAGTTGAGGTTCCTAAAATCAATGCAGACCATGATCTTCCCATTATTCTTCTTGATGAGGACAATTTTTTTTCTAGCCAAATGAGATATTGGACAACCTAAATAAAGTTATCTCTAATTATCTTGTCATCTATAGCCTCTATTTTGGCAGTGTGTGTCCGATGTGTCCTTCTGGTAGCTTGCTGGTAGCCATTGCGGTCCTCTAGCAGGACCAGGTGGTGAGTGGACACCTTGGGATCAACACTTGGAATTTTTGTATAATTCCTACAAAAAAACTCCATTTTCCATAGTAAAGAGGCATATACCTCTTAATCTTCGGAAGTAATGGTTGCACTAACCAAAGTGGGTCATGGGTATTTTTCAGTACCAAAGTTGATTTACTTGAGTTCATCAATAGGGGTGGAGACAACTTCCTTAAATACTGGAGGGGCATCCCTCTAATCCTCTTCTTATTCATTTGAATACTCATCATTTTCTTATTCATATTCTGATGGAGAAACAATAAATGAAATGATTTCTCCATAGTTGAGTGAGGGCTTTCAATTTTGGTGTCTGGGAGGTGAAGCAGTTTCTTTTACCTTAGCCATTGGTTGGGTCTTTTCTGATGAATATAGCATGTGGGAAAAAGAGTTTCCTCATCTTCTTTGAGTGATGAGAAACATCCTCCCACCTTAGTGGGTGAGGTGTGAATTTTCTACTGTTTGATTATAGTTTGGGGGATTTTATTCCAAATAACCACTATTATCTTGTGAGTTAGTTAGTTTTTCAACATCATTAGGCTCAACAGTTATAGATAAAATCATGAGGACTGCTGAGTACGCATCCAAATTTGGACTTGTGCTTTTAATAAGATTGATGTGTAGTACGTATTCTTCCCCATGATACTTGAGGGGATCAGTGGGAAACATTTACAAACCCTTTGGGGTGGTGACACAATAAATTTCATGAGTTGATATTTGTTTCCCCTTTAGTTCATAGAAACCTGCATCAATATCATGTGAATCACAAGACTCGAACTGTAGGATCAAATATGTGAAAATGACATGATCAAATACATGAGGGGGTGAATTTTATACATTAAAAATTCCTTTGGAACCTTTAAAGTTATGTTTAACAAGGTTAAACAAACATTCACAAGAAATCTTAAAGAAACCTTTTCTATTTTCTTAAAAGAAATATTCTACCCTAAAGCGTATAGAATCTGTAATATAATCAGAGTAACAGAATTAAAAAGTATAAGAAGGTTATACTTTCTAACTTTTACAAAGTTAACATACTGCATTGTAATGAAAACAACTTGCAACAGTAAACAAGTAACCATAATATTATTCTAACCAAAATAGAAGGGTATCCAACAACCTTGGATAAAGGTTACTTGATTTATACTTTCAAGAAAGTCTGTCTTACCCAAACCCAGGTTAGTCCTCAATCCAAAGACCAGTATCTATCCTGCTATCCCTGTAAGCCCTTGATTTAGAAGGAAATAATAACCTCTATCTTCTAATCACGGAAGCCCATGATCAGCGTGATCAGAATCTGCACAATGAAAGTCTGAACAAGTTGTCCATGCCTGAAAAAGTTCTTCACAACATCCGCATGAAGCATTGAGAGTTGTAAGAGCCTCTCTCTCTTGAAATCACTTCACAAATTTTTTCCATCAAAGTGAGTTTTTGAAGTTGAAGTACATTTCTCATTAAAATGCGATTGTATTTATAGGAAAAATTTACCAACAGTCGGCTCAACCTCAACAGTAATATTTTCCTTAAATATTGAAGGGACTTGGACACATGTCAAACATAAAATGGTTAGTTTATAACAGATTGAAAGACATCGTTTCAAGTAACAGAAATGATGTTATGTTAAAGATAAATGTTAAGTATAGGAAAACTTAGAATATGATATCATTGGAATGATACATTTAAACAACTATAACATTATCAAGAAAACATAATCTTAAGAAACCAAGAAAACAGATTCTTAAGAATAACATTATCAAGAAAACAGAATCATAAGTAAAAGTAAATCAGATTGTGAAACTGGTTTCTCACTTGTTCCAGAATCAGAATCATAAAATCGGAATCACTTATACATTGGAATCAGAGTCATAAAATTGAATCACATATACACCAGAATCAGAATCATAAAACTGAATCACATATACACCGGATGCAGAATCATAAGACGGAATCACATATACACCAGAATCAGAATCATAAAATTGAATCACATATACACCAGATTCAGAATATTAAAACGGAATCACATATAAACCAGATTCAGAATCATAAAACGAAATCACATATACACCAGATTCGGAATGATCAAAACCAAATCACATATCAATCAGTTTCGGAATCATAAAACGGAATGATATATACACCGGATTCAGAATCATAAAAACTAAATCACATATACACCGAATTCGGAACCATAAACGTAATCTCATATACACCAGATTAGGAATCATAAAACGGAATGAATGTCTTGAAAGTATAACGAATTATAATTCTGTAAGAATAAAAAAATGAAAATTCTGGATCTTAAGAAAAATGCAGAAGTTAAAAAAATCAGAACATAAGAAAAAGTGTTTGTGATTTTCAGAACATAAAACTATAAGAAATGGAGAAGTCATAAGATATCCTTATTGAGCCAATGATCTCCCCCTTTTTGTAAAGCACAAACAATATTTTCTAAGGAAGAATATATTGACTTAGATAAAAAGGTATAAAAACATATCTCCCCTTTTGAATAAGATTTTGGATGAATATGAATAACTCCCCCTTAGGTTATGTTTCCCAAGGATCATATTCTTGATCTTTGAAGTCTGGTTTTCTTAAGGGAATATCTCCCCCTTATATAAACATTTATTCTTAAAATAAAAACCCCCTTATGTGGACATTATCCTTTCTTAACATACTCTCCCTTACTAGATCCTATTTCTTAGATATCCTCATTAAATTCTTCCTTTAAATAAATACTCCCCCTTTGTGATTTTCAAAAAGTGGGAAATGGTATGGAGAAGAATAAGATGAATCTGTAAGGTAAAACAAGAATACATTTAAAAATAAAATAATGAAATTCAAGAAACATCATAAGAAAATTTTAGAAATAAGGTTTACATTACAACAAAACATCAGAATGTAAAGAAAAGTCATCCATTATTCTTTTTCTCAAACAACATCTTCTTTATCAAGGCTTTGAGTTTCTACACTTCCCTATGATCTTAAAAAAACTTTTTGAACTGGATATCCTGATCCTGATTCTTCTTCTCTAAAGACAAAATCCTCTCTTCTTGAGCAGAAACCTTTCTCTCTAATTTGGATTTTACTTCTTTCTCACTACTAATAGATCGAGCAACAGAATTGAGTTGACTTTATTTCTCAGAGATTGATGACTTGACCTTGTTGAACTCAGTTTCACAAGTATTAGAAGCTTCATTTATTGAATCCACAAAGTCACCGAACTATCTTAGCTCTTCATTGATAGTTTTGGTATGATTTAGGACTTTCTTACAAGACACCTGCTGGGATTTGTAATCAATCAGAAGATTACTGAAGTATGCTTCTTGCATGACAACCATGTCCATAAGAATATTGGTTGATTTTGTCTTTTGATTTAGGGTCTCTTGCATTATTTATCTCTGGGCATCTATGTCTGCAAGAACCAGAATGGTTCTGACCAACTTTCTTAAAGATATCTTAACAAAATCATTTTTGATAGATGAAGAGGACTTGGATCCAAAAAAAACTTTTCCTTTTATAAATCATCTTCGAGTTAAGGAAGTTGGTCTCTCTATTCTATTAGAGGAATTATAAGGAATTTCCTTATCAGATTTTCAACCAAAACATTATTGCCTTTAACAGGGTCTCAAACTTGAGATTTTTCATCTGAAACATGAATAATATTTAGATCTCCCCCTTCCTCTTCTTCTTTTTCAAACACATGATGTTGAGATCCTCCTTGTCCCTCTTATCCTTGAAATTATTCCTCTTATTCACCTTGTTGTTCAACTTGTTCTTTCTCAACATCTTATTCTAGTAAAAATTCTTCTTCATCTTCATCTTCAACCTTCAGCTCAACATCTATTTCTTCCTCAAGTTCTTCTCCAACTTGTTCTTCGACTTGTTCTTCTGAAACAGATTTAGAAACTGAACTCGAAGGGGTTGCAACATAATCTTCCACTTCCCTTAAAACATCATCTTCATCATCTTGGATTACCTGATCTTCCATTTCCTGAACTGGTTTTAATAAATCGAGGACTTTCTCATATTTTTGGATTTTCGGAATGGTGACCGGTTTATTATGAAAAAATTGAGATTTGGGTACTTCCTAATATTTCTTTTCTACAGCTTGTAGAAGAGACTGAAAAACTTTCTCTTTTAAATATTTCTTCTTTAACTTCTTCTCCTTCTTTTCTTTCTCAAGATTTTTAGCTTGATGGATTTTTAGAGCATTATCCAATATAGGATTTAGACTAAAAGAAGGATCTACTTCCATTCTAGTACCTTCCATTTCTCTCCACTTTTCTACTATTGCATCTGAATAATCTTTCGGTTTATTTATTGGTGGAGGTGCTGAAACTAGGACAACATGAACTAGTACTAGCAAGCTCAGTTCATCAAGTTTCCATATCTTAGGAACTAGCATTGAAGATTCTGGAACATCACCCTTATTATGGACAACCATTTATTCAATGCTTTTCGATTCTAGAAGAAACTCTACTTTCATCCTATTTAGAGTGTCGTCACTAAGAAAAAAAATGTTGAAAGTCTTTGAGACTGATTGGCATAGAACATTCAGCTCTTGAAGACACATAACAATTATACTAGAAATAGTTTATGGATACATAAGGATATGAGATCTGATGGTTCCACTTTTTATTGCTTGGATGGTGAGAGAGATGTACTTCACCAAGTTGATCTTCCTTAGGTTGACAAGAAAGTATAACAGAATGATATCGCATATCTTTAGAGAATACATATCTACCATTCTTGGAATAAGAAATCCTTGCATCCAGAGAGAAAACATCTTGTGGTTTGTTGTAAGATTTGTAATCATTGGATTCTTAACATACATAGGACTGAGAATATTCAAAGCCTTGACTTTTTCAAAAGAGCCTTCCTTATCAAGAAGTTTTTGAGAACAAAGAATAACCTCCCTTTCATACGGTATGTTAAGAACATTTACTGCCTTCTTGTAGGGTACTTTATATGATTTATCCTAGAATTTGAACTTAAAAATATCCTTACCGTCTTTTTGAAAGAAAGTAACATATTCATAGAATTGAATAAGGAGGTCAGGATAAACCGGATCTGTAGATTTCATCATATCCACACAGTCAACTTCCCATCGATTAGATCTTATCACCTTAGAAATAAGGAAGTAATATTTTTCAAAGAACTTTGGGCACACTAACCTTTCCCTGAATATTGACCAGTCCTTTATTTATTTGGAAACTGGCATGTGATCTGCTGAGGATTCAGGAGACATTCGGGGTGGAAGAGACCATGAAATCGGAATGAGGACTTGGGTAGCAATAGAACTTCAGCATAGAGATCAGTAAGAGTGCTGCGACACTTAAACAAGGCACCCCATTATATAGAATTATCTATGACCTTTTAACATCCATAAGAAAATCAAATGGTTAAAAAAACGGATCTGATCTAATGGTTGAGGATGGATGTAGAAAAATTTGAATACCGATCTTTTGTAGTAAGTTAAACCAATAATATTAAAAAAAGAAATACCAACATTTAAAACATAAGATAAAAAAATAAAGGGTAAGACATTATAGCTTTTGAAATACTTTGAGGATTTTTTTTGGTATTATAAGGATTCTCTTGGAAGTTTTAGAATCTGAAATTCTCAAATCTGAAATTTTTCAAATCCAAAATTTTCAAATCCAAAATTTTCTAATCCGAAATTTTCTTAGAGAAAACAAATCTAAGGAAAGACAAGGATTTTAAGAAACATAAAAATTTATTGAAGATATAATTTTATTTTTAAGAAGGAATAATAAGTAAAATCAAACAAGTATATGTACTCCCACTGAAATAATGAGTAGTTTAATTTTAGGAGATGACTTAAACAAGAAGTAGATATGAATGATTAACTTGCAAAAATCATTCCTACCTTCTGTTTAATGTATTCAAATCTCTCAAAAGGAAGAGGTTTTGTAAAAATATCAGCAATTTTCTCTTTCATTCTGATGAATTGAAGAATAATATCTCGTTTAAGTGTGTGATCCCTAAGAAAGTTATGTCTAATATCTATGTGCTTTGCAAGAGAGTGATGTGAAGGGTTTTTACTTAGGGAAATGGAACTTGTGTTATCACACATAATTTGAGTCTTAGTAAAACTCATACCATAGTCTGTGATGTGAAGTGTTTGTGTCTAAGGCCTTTTACAAAAAGGACATTTTAAATAATAGTTTTTTGATGAAGAATAATGTTACCTATACCAGAAATTTCTCCTTGAGAGTTATCTCCAAAAGTTAATTTTCTACCTTTAGTCTTCAAAATCATTTTTAAATAGTCTTTTTTACCAGTCATGTGCCGGGAACATCCACTATCCATGTACCATTTTTTTCTATACTTCCTTGATTATCCTAAAAAAAAGTTAGATCATCAGAATCCAAACTTTCATGGATCCAGAATTATTTGATAAAAAAGACTTGGGTAATCAAATTTGTTTGAAAAAATAAGGTTTATGAAACCCAAGGGATTAGACTCTATTTAAAGAATAGTTTCTCTTCCAATTCCAACCACTTTGGAATTTAGTACAAAAAGGGGCTATAGAAGGAATAAAATAAATATTTTTAAAAATAGGGTTTTCCTTAGAATAATTGAATCTCTGATTATTACCATGAGTTTGTATCTGAGAACACATCTTATTAAAATTTTATTTACCAGAAGTAAAATTTGAAAGAAGTTTCTTCAAAGAAAATATTTCAGATTTAAGTCTGAGGAATAAATTCTTATCCTCAAGAATAATAGATTTGGAGTTATGCTTATCCTCTAAAACATCTTTTTCTGAAAACATATTTTTAAGATCTTTTGAAATTTTATCCTTCTCAGAATTAACATCCTCAATTTTCATAGAATGATTTTATAAAACATCATTTTTTTTATTAAGATCTTTGTTAAGATCCCAATTTTTTTTGTTAAAATAGATTCTCTAGATTTTTCTTTTTTAAGTTTCTTTCAAACATTGAAATTTATGTTTTAAAAAAACTTATCAAATATTGAAACTTCTTCATAGGAAGGTAAATCGTTATCATTATCTAATTAAGAAGATTCTTCATCTGAAGAAAAACCTCTATCTGGAGAATTTTCACTTAAAGACATAACGGTTAAGGATTCTGTAGTTCGTACCTTAGCCATAAGATAATGATCTTGAAATGGAAATCGGGATATTAGACCAATATTCTTTTTCCTAGAAGATTCATATTCTAAGTAATTTTCAAAAGAATCTCCACCACGGGAACTCCATGTTTCATTGGCTTTCAAGACTTTCTTATGATTTGATCTGTAGAAATTCTTCATGTTTCTTTTAGAATTACTCTCTTTCTTGTCCCTCTTCTTAAGAAACGGACAATTAGGTCTAATATGACCGGTTCTTCTACATTCATAGCATGTCACTTCTCCACCTTTATTATCTTTTCAATCTTTCTTCTTGTATTTGTATTGAAAGTTCTTCTGTCTAACAATATTGTTCATCCTCAGAGAAAGATTTTCTAATTCATTTTCTGAAGCTTCACTTTCACTAGATTCAGATAGAATACTAATGTTCTTGGATTTTTATCTTGAAGTTATCTTAGGAGTATTGGATCACATATGACTTGAAGTAGTTGTAAAATCAACACCTTAATTTCCATTCTTCTTCTTAATATTATCAACATCTCTCTTCATTATGGTTTCATGTTGAAGAAGAGTTCCAAATAGTTCATCAAGAGAAATTTGAGTAACTTTCCTATTCTCTTATATAGGAGTCCTATGGGATTTCCATCTGTTAGGCATGGTGTCAATAATCTTGTCTACAAAAGCTTCAACATCTAAAACTTTCTCACCCATGGATTGTAAGCTGTTTATGGTAATCATAAATTTATGTTGTACCTTACATATGGGTTCTTCATAAGTGAAGTAGAAACCCTGATACTCAGCTCTGAGCATACCTCTTCTAGTTTCAATGAATTTAGATGTTCCAAAGTGAGTTACATGAAGCTTCTTCCAAATACTATTTGCAACTTCACAATATAAAATCTAGATATAAATATTTTGAGTCATGGAACAAATAAAAGTATTGCATACCTTAATGTTCAGCTGATATTCCACCTTATCTGAATTAGTAAAAGTTATTTTTTCCTTATCAAGAATCTTATAATCTCCAGTTAACATAATGTAGTTTTCTACACTTGTGTTTATCGCAAATGTCTTCATTCTATATCTCCAGTATTCATAGTCATTTCAATCAAAGATTGGTGGTCTAGTAGGATTGAGATTATCTAAAGATCCAACATGAATTCCTGCCATACTAAAAAGATATTTCGTTCCATAAAACTTATTAGTAGTAAAATTTTAAGAAAAAATATGATAAACATAAGAAAATGAAAACATGAGCAAGAAAACTTATATGTGGATATAAGTATTTCAGAGACCTGCTATGATACCAATTGTAGGATTGAATATGTAAAAATGAGATGCTCAAATACAAGAGGGGGGGGGTGAATTTTATACTTTAAAAATTCCTTTGGAACCTTTAATGTTATTTTTAACAAGGTTAAACAAACAGTAAAAAGACCTATTAAAGAAAAATTTTATATTTTCATAAAAGAAACATTCTACCTTAGAGCATATAGAATCTATAATATAATCAGAGTAATAGAATTACAATGTATAAAAAGGTTATTCTTTTTAACTTTAACAAAGATAACATAAAAAAGAGGAATTAAAAAAACTTGTAACAGTAAAAAAGTAACAATAAGATTCTTTTAACTCAAAGAGAAGGGTATTCAACAACCTTGGATAAAAGTTCCTTGATTTATACTTTGAATAAATTCAGTCTTACCCAAACCCAGGTAATACCTCAATCTAAAGATCAGTATCTATTTTGATATCCCTGCAAGCCCTCAATTTAGAATGAAATCGGAACCTCTATCATCCAATCCTAGAGGCCCATGATCAGCATGATCAAAGTACACACAATGAAAGTCTGAAAAAGTTATTCACATCTGAACAAGTTGTTCATGACATCCACATGAAGCACTGAGAGTTGTAAGAGCCTCTCTCTCTAGAAATCACTTCACAACTTTTTTCCATCAAAGTCACTTTTCGAAGTTGAAGTACTTTGATCATTCGAATGAGCATGTACTTATAGGAAAAATTTCCTAACATTCGGATCCACTCGAATGATCATATTTTCCTTAAATTTCAGAGGGATGTAGAAACATGTAAAACATAAAATGGGTAGTTTATAACAGATTGTATAACATCATTTCAAGTAACATACAGTATGTTAATTCAAAGATAAATGTAAATATAAGAAAAATTAGAATATGATATTATTGGAATGATACATTTAAAAAAATCTAACATTATCAAGAAAATTTAATCTTAAGAAATCAAGAAAACCGATTCTTAAGAATAAAATTATCAAGAAAACAGAATCATAAGGAAAAGTAAATCAGATTGTGAAACTGGTATCTCATTTGTTCCAGAATCGGAATCATAAAATCAGAATCACCTATACTTCAGAATCGGAGTCATAAAATTGAATCACATATACACCGGAATCAGAATCATAAAACTGAATCACATATACACCAGATTCGGAATCATAAAATGGAATCACATATACACCGAAATTGGAATCATAAAACTGAATCACATATACACCAGATTCAGAATCATCAAATGGAATCACATATACACCGGATTCGGAATGATAAAACGAAATCACATACACACCAAATTTAGAATCATAAAAACTGAATCACATGTCCAATGGATTTGGAATCATAAAACATAATCACATATACACCAGATTCATAATCATAATACTAAATCACATATACACCAGATTTGGAATCATAAAATGGAATAACATATACACAGGATTTTGAATCATAAAACGAAATGAAAATTCGGTAAGTATAACGGAATGATAATTATGCAAGTATAACGGAATGAAAATTTCGGATCTTAAGAAAAATACAGAACTTAAAAAAAATCAGAACTTAAGAAAAAGATATTCTGATTTTCAAAACATAAAACCATAAGGAATGGAGAATTCATAAGCTATACTTATTGAATCAACACGAACATGGCCTTATCGGCATGATGTGTCTCACTCTATCCATTAATGCTATATTTGAGGCACTGATGGTTTTAGAATGGAATAGTTTCATGTTTATGCAGCTAGGTCCTCCCTAGTAGGGCATTAGAGACCGTAATATTTTGGACCACTAGAAATTCTAGGTGACCTATGAGTTCACCAAACTGAGTTTTGAGCTTGATTTGGCATAGTTAATTTTTCTCACTTTTGTCACAACCCAACTGGGTTGTGGTGTAAGGCGTTAGATCATCCTCATTGTAGACTAGCCGACAAAGTGTCCGTAGTGGGAGGTGATTAACCACAGAGCCATTAGTGATGCCTAATTTTCCGATATTGACACCATTTATTGTTCTAGACAATTATATGGGTATGATTTGTCCTTGTATGTTGGAATATTCATATTAATCTATGAAAGAGATAACTGTGTGTAATTTTGTTGGATAGATCTACATTTAGTAGACTTCAGCAGCAGCAAATTCAGCTTCAAACTTCTAGGAACTCATTAATAATTCTATGAGAGCATCACTGAGATCTTCTGATAGATTAATACATCCATGATTGAGGAATTAGCTGAAACTAAATAAAACTATTTCAAAATTTCATATTTCTAATCAAAAGGCCTGATCTTCCGTGTTTTGAGATGCACTTCCTCAAGTTCTTTAGGGGATTGAGCATTTGATGAAGATGGTTCGGCCCTTAGAGGCAGAGCAGGAGAAGCTTTCATACTTTGCGGATTGGGATGGGCAGATCTGCTCACATGCTAAGGAAAATTTTTCATTTTTGTTCCCTTGATGGATATTTTTTATGTATTAGACTGGGTTGGATTTTTGTGTGGGTATGAGGAGTTTCATTTCCTTATCATATTCATTGGAGGGTCCTTCTATGGGTTTCATCAATACTGATGGTTTGAAAGAAGGTGTGGACATAATGTTGATTTTTACCATACCTAGGTCACCCTTGGTTTCTCGGGATTCTATGTCTTCTCCCTATATCTCATTGGTAGGGTGTGATGAATTCTAGTTGATAACTGTACTCATTGTCTGAGAATAGATCCATCAAATGGATGAAATTGGTAGAGCCAAAAATCAGATCCTATTTTAATGATGTCTTTGCCACATCATCTACCTCTAGTTGTAATTTTTTTGGGGCAGTGGCCATATCTTCAAATTTGATAGCATGAAATATAATATTTTCAAATCCAAGTTTGGTCTCAGTGCAAGTTTATCTTCATTCACTTTCTTTACACCATTCTGATTGGACTATTTTTTGTATGGTTTTCCCCTGTAGGATTGTGGAGATGAGGATGACAACTGTGTTTCACCGAGAGCCATTGGAGGCACATTTGTTTGCTTCAAATATTCATAGATTATACCCTGATCTTAGTTGACTATTTTCTGAGTCATCCAACTATCAAACATTATCTCATTTTTAACAACTTTTTTCCACCCACCCCTCTTCGCCCGGGTTAGTGGTGGAGACATACTCCACTTGCACTGGAGGTGGCCCCATATTGACTTTTCTAGAATATATCAACTTTTTAGAAGGTATTTGGAGAAAAAACACTCTAGGATACTATGTTCCAATATCTCATGGAGGGGAGAATAATCTGGATGGTCATCAAGACCTACTTCATCATCCCTCTTTGTCTCTGGTAGCCAAAGAAAGTTTCAATTCATGGTCCCTATGAAGAAACTCTGTACTTGATCACCTCTAAATGAGTATACTTTATTTATTCATTCCTTGAATTGATTCCTTTTGGCCCCTATACTTGTATTGACAGAGTAGGGGGAGATGCTAACATCCAGAGGTCCCTACATGGTTTGGTGGGGACCTTGGAGATGGAGCTAGTGCAAGGGGTGGCTTAAGAGTGATTGAAGCCACTTCAACCCCTCACGCTCTTTTTATTAAGGCTGATGGGGCTGCTCAGGAATTGAGATTAGTCCGTTTCAAGGAATATTCTATCCTTTGAGTGATGGTAGAGAAGTCCGGAAACCCACTTGTATATTTCAACATAATAAGTCGTGTTTATAGCTCATCTCAAATATTAATAATGCACATGGAAAGCATCTCATCTTGAGAGAGTGGCCTGTTCAAGGAGTAATCTAGAACCTTCCATATTGCAATGAATTGTGAAACAATATCGTTCTCTTACTATTTACAGTTCATGAGATCACTGAATATTGTTTTGGGAATCATTGAGATAAACTGGAACATGACCTAGCATCATAGATCCTCCGATTCTATTACTGAGTTGTCTTGCAAACTATAGTACCACAAAAAGGCTGAACATTGTGGGCTTCATACAAAGAATGTGTTCTTCATAGACTCTTTTTGATCTGGGGTTCCCATAATGAGATCACAGTATGAAGAGTAGTTCATTAGATGCTACTCTGGGTCCGCTAATCCATTAAACTGTAGGAATACGGGGTTCATGAAATTTGGCGGTGGAGGGATGTTGCTTACCCAATTGGGGTAGGTCTTCCGTTTTGGTTGTATTGAAGAATTTTGTCCTTAAATTTAGTCCATTATATATTTCAATTACATGATGGCATTCAGTATCCCTTCATGCAAGTCCCGTTGGTCCTCAGAATGATCAGGTGTAGCAAGGGGAAATATTGGATGTACTGGTAGTGCAGGAACTTGAGGCAGATACCTAGCTAGTGGAATATTTTTTTGGATTCACATGAATTTGTTGTAGTTTCTTCCCACATGGAGTGAAATATTAATATCCTCATGGGATTGGGTTTAGGTAGACTGATGGTCCTGACACTTCCTTGAATTATCTTTCCAGCCTTACTTCATCTGTCGGGATGAGCATGTATGGTAGAGGTACATCTAATGGATGTGTGGGTGGATGCTCCACTTGGGGGACATACATAGTAGGATGGATTTATCTTATCAGCTCAAAATTGTGTCACCTCATCTCTGATATTTATTCCTCTTGTGGATCTAATAAGTCATCAAGCATAGGGGAATCATCATCACGGGGAAGAGGAGGTGGGTCGTAGAACTTACTCTTATTTTTCTCCTTGCTAGGGATTCACGTGGGAGGTCATGGAAGATTTACTGATGGGGAACCCATGTTTAATAAACCTATTTTTTAGGGTGTTCACACCTCCAGGATCGGCATGGACCATCTCGTAGAGGGAACCCTCTTCTCCAATTTCCATGTTTTTTGTTATTTTTTGCAAGGTTTGTGCGGATGATGTCCACAAAATTCACCGATGCGTACCGCATCAGGGGTGGCTTAGCAAGTGATGAATGGTAGGAGAGATCCTTGCATAATTTATTGGATCTTCTCCAGCCGTTCTGTGATTCTATTTGGGTTTCGTTGGTGAATATTTACTTGAAGAGATCCCTTGTATGACCTTTTAGTACACCACCATTCTAGGGGATGTGAGTCACAAGATGGGGTGGAATGGGTGAACTATTTATCCATTGTTCTCCCTAGACGAGAGAATATACGAATCCATTGGGTGGGATAATTTTTCTCCCATTATTTTATTGATAGGCCTTGTCCCAAATTTACTGGTCTTACAAGAGAATTTTGTGTTAAAAATTCCACCATCCCTACAGGGTAGGGTTGATCTCGTGTTGCGGCTTCTACTGCTGCTATTTTTATTTTCATTATCTTATCTTTTCCCATGTAGGTGTGAGTGTTGATGCTCCTTTCCATCACAGAGTCCTGATGAATGGAAAAGAGGAATACTTTAAGCATAAAGAGGTCACCCTTTGAAGAACATCAAAAATTGACAAAGGCATGGACAAGGAAACCACTTGGAGGAAGCCACACAAGTTTCCTACTCGCAGCGCAAGTCACTTGCACGCCACATATGGTTCGTGAATGTCACTTGTGCACCCTATCATTTTTTTTCTCTCAAGGTGCTCGGTGGCCTATAAATATCCCATATGGGCCCTCCATTTTAGGGACAAATTTTCCAATACTCAGATTCAAGCTCAGGTCACCCATGTCTTCAAATCAAATCTTCTGAAAGCTTCTAAGGAAACTTTTTACCTAGAATGGAAGACTTGAAGGAGTAGGATAAGACCTAAGTGTTTAGAATTCATCAACACATTCACGCCTAAGTGTCCATACCTCTTTAAAGGTGGAAACACTTGCGCGCCACCCTATCATTTCAATGAAACTTGCACACCTCCCTTTTGGAAACATCATAGGATAATATAAAAGGCTTGAGTTGAGTCTCGCCCAAGTATTAACCTATAGATTCTTCATCTCCCATGTGAAACCTTTCCATGCATGTACACTGGCATGGCCAAGGCTTGCACGCCAAATTATTTGTGTGGCTATACTTGCATGCCAACTTTGTTTGGGTGCCCCTCTCCGGTTTTCCACTCCTCTTCAAGATATTATCCCTCAAACACCTTTTCAAATCCATTTATGGCATGGTTCTTTTATTTGCTTCATTATCTGAAAGCAATTATGTGATAAAATCTCCCAAAAACCTCATGAATTACCATCTTTATGTCACCACAGTTAGAGGTTTCCTATATCCACATCCTTTAAAGATGAGAAGTTCTGTTGGTTGGGGCTTCCTTCTCAGGAGTAAGCCCTAGTCTCATGTTCCCTTAACCTGGGATTCCTTCTAAGGAGTAAGACCCAGTCTCAAGTTCCCTTATCCTGGGCCTCCTTCTTTGGAGTAAGCCTTAGTCTCAAGTTCCCTTAACCTAGGCCTCTTTCTTAAGAGTAATCCCCAATCATAATTTCCTTTAACCTTGGGTATCCTCCTCAGGAATAAAACCCAAATCTTATTTCTTTTGATTTTGGAATCCTTCTCAAGAATAAACCCCAATCATAAGTCCCTTATAATTTGGGTCTCCTCCTCAGGATTAAGCCTCACGTTAAAACTCCAAATCTCCATAATGTTCAAATACCTTTATGGACCCGGCTCTTGGGATTCTTTCTTGAAGTAAGTCCTCGTCTTAGTCTACATGGGCAGTCATACATACGTAAGCCCAACATCATTTCTCATGACTGCATCTTTTCATGGCACCATTTTAAAGTTTACTAATAACTCTTATTTCTCACACCGAGCATGACTCACATGATCTTAGTGTGTAAAAGTAATCACGAAATCACTTTTTGGGCCATTTACAATGCATAAACACCATATTTCTTTACCCGAACTACGTGGACTTTGATCTCTTCTTTAAAAGTAGAGTACGTAGGAAGCCTTTATAAGGTTCAATCTCATATTTCCTTAATTTATTTCCATACCATAGGATGTTAAACTATATCCTTCTTATCGAACTGTGTGGGTTTTGACTCCTTTTTAACAAGGATACATAGGTATCCCATCTGCAGGTACGATCCCAACTATAAAATAATCCCCGTCTTTCTGAATGAAAATAAACTTCAAGCCCATCTTTCATTAATTACTTTCCATCCTATAGGATGTTAAAATATATCCTTCTTATTGAACTAAGTGGGTTCTGATTCATTTTTAATAAGGATATGTAGGTAGCCCATCTGCGGGTATGATCCCAACTCTGAAATAATCCCAGTCTTTATGAATGACAATAAACATCAAGTACCACACTGAGTGGATTTAAAACCAGTATGGTTATCATAATGACCAATATATTTCTATATAATTTATTGAAGGATACCATTGACTAAGAATTTGTAATACATATGGATGATTCTCCATCGATGAAGAACCTCAAATACATATGAAAGATTCTCTAAATCCCATACATATCAATCATTGACTTCTAAATCTAAAGGAAAACTCATTTTCATACTTGGTGAATTAAGAAGGATTTGTGATCATTACTTAAATCTATGAGAGAGTCCCAGAGTAGGAAATAATTTTCCCCAAAAGGTGTGATGAGCCTGACCTCCCATCCTCGTGACCAATGCAAATTATTAAGCCTCATCGATCCAAAACTAATGAGAACCTACCTTTGGAAAGTAGGTCTAATTGGATATTGAATAATTGGATGTTTTTTGTTCTAAAAATAAACCCGTTAGAAACCAATTGGAATGTTTGAACCTTAAACAAAAATGGTCATCCCGACTTCCAGAAGAAACAAAATATGGTGAACCTGACGAGAGTCATTAACCAAGTTAAATGATGTTTTACTTATTTGTTAGGCCCCTATTTAAATAAATATGAGGGCCATCAAAGTAATAAAATATATCCTTATCCAAAAGATGTAGTCTGGGTATATTTATCATGTTTATGTATTCTATATAAAACATGAACTCTTTCTCAAGATCTCTCTAAACAAAAAATGGATTCTTTAAAAATCACACCTGTGAATGCCTCAGTCGCTACTCCAGATGGATCCTCGTTTGCTCTTAGGACGAAATCACCTACTCAGCTTCATCAATGCTGGGTCTCAAATGAATTGGTGAGGTAATACCATCAAAATGGTACCGTCCTGACTCTGGAGGCTGCTTGACAAGCCCTCCAAGTTAACAAATCAACTTGGTTGTCCAGACAGCGACGACCAGTGGTCAAGAAGCAGGTGGTGCCAACCACCATCACCAACTGTTTCTGGTCGTTATCCCCGAAACACAACAACCAGTCTCTCCCATATTATAGGGAGGTGAATGAAGAGGTCATTCAAGGCCTCAATTCAAGAAGACATGAGTCCATACTGGTGAATCCCACCAACAATAGCCACCAGAATCGTGCGGTAGTGCACCCTCAACATGATGAGGGAATCAACTTAGGTGTTCGGCTCAGGTTCCTCAGACCCGAGCATGCAAGACGAACCATCATAGGAGAAATTCGGTCAATAGGGAGCAGGTTATTACCTCTTCCCCTTCCGGAGAAGACCATCAATCAAACATGATGGAAAACAATGAGTGGGAATATACACACTTCTGTCCTGATTTCATTTCCCAGTAGACTCGTTTGGAAGTAACACACCAATCCCGCCAGGAAATTATGATGGAGTACTATAGGTAGGAACATACAACTTTCTATAATTCATCAACCAGTTAGAAGGCTCATCTGACTACATCCAATGAAGCTCAGTAATAAAATGTGGTGACCACCAGTAAATAGTCACATACACCTCCTTACACTCATCAATTATGCCAGCAGTCTTGTCTGCCAGTATTGAAGGAAGTTCGTCAATAATATTTGGTGGAGAACAATCAGTAGGAACATACACCTGTGATTAATCAAGCTAACCAATAGTCTCATTTGGTAGCACATGAAGATGTCAATTGGAAATCTCCAATGACAGAAATGAGGAAAACACAACCTTCTTCCCTCACACATGAGTACTATTAGAATTCACTGACAGGAAAAGGAGGATAGCAGCAGGAACACACACCTACTCCAAACACGGAATGAATGTATATTTCTGTTCTGGCAGATGAAGTCACCAAGAACATTCTGACAATGGTGAAAGTGAAGAAGCAAATCCCTGCCCATAATCTAGATACCTGTCAAAATATTATAACAACTGCCACAACATCACAGGGAAAGAATCATAAATCTATCCCTATCAGTTGAGTGACTCATCAACATGTCACCCAGACTAGATATACACCTATGTTCCAGTCCAAGAGGGTCATGGGGCATACTCCCCCATGTCATACGGATAATCAGGTTAGGCACATACACCCCATTTGAATGAAGATAATTAGGGTAACCTTACCATTTCTCTCGAGAAGGCACATACACCTGCCCATAATAACCACTTTTGTCAAAATGTGCTTTAAAAATGAGTAAGAAGGCATCCAAGAAAAATAACCATCCAGTACAATAGAAAAATCAAGATCCAATCTGCAATAAGGCCTTTCTCATTGTTGCAGTTCTTGAAGACCTTAGACAATTGTCTGTTGCAACACAAGATTCTACTCTCCCATTTCAAGATTCTTGAATTAACAAAAATAAATCTGAAGCTCTTCATCAGACACTTTCTCATGAAGGCTTGCTTCATTAAAATTCAGTCAATCTCGAAGTATTATCTTCATATGAAAGCCATGATAACCCTCTGCGTGGCCAGAAGACCAAGGAGCAAGAGGTTTCATATTTTTCTATAACCCACCAAGGTGGTCCTCCCCATGATGATGAATTTAGCTTCGAAATTCCTCTACACAGTAGTAATTTGCATTGCCTAGAAAATTTTTCGATGGAAAATGCAGTAACGAGAAAGACCTCTTATCTTGGGGCACTTGAAAATGTGAAGCTAGTCATGTATGATGCCTTACCGCTAGCAGGTGAAATACATTCTCAATCAGAAAATAGCTCGGGGTGTATGTCATTCACTGAACCACCCCTGGGTCATTCATCTTTTAATTTGACAAATGAATTCTTTCCCAGTCTCGTTGAATTTGATGAAGCAACAAAGAAGCACCGTCTTTGGTCCAATCTTGTAGAATAATCTTCATAAAATGACAAATAGGAATTTCTGAATATGTGAAAACAACTGGTGAAAGGTGAAATACCAGTCATGTCTTGGCCATTGGCTGACTCTCAGTATGATATTCCAAAAATGTTGACAGAAGATTGTATTCATGATGTTTGTCTCAACATGTGTAAAAATCATTGTCACTTAAAAAATAAAATATTATCTTATGATGAATATCAAAATCATGTCAAGATAATAGAAGGGTTGAAATTCCAAATTTACCTGGAATCTATCTTAGTTTCCCGACATACAAAGGTTGAAAAGAAGAAGAGTTACCTTTAGCGTTCATTCCTTGGCACGTTGAAAAGGTTGGACCAGTTAATTACCAATGCCCATCCGGTATTCATATTAGGGGATGAGTTGTTCATGGAGAATTTCATTTCACTAGGCTCTCCTGTCAACAAAGCCCGCCAAAAGTAGTCTCATGAAATGTTATTGCGCATGGCTAGACACATCTAACTGATTTTGCGCATAATCAAAGGATTTACCAAGAACATGCCTCAACTTGTTCTTCCCAAAGTCAGGCATATAAAGAAAAATTTGTCGAATTACTCTTGCATCTAGAAAATGAGAATATTGAAAAAGCTTCTCGTTTAGAGCATGCACATAATCAGGTGATAGAAGTGTCATAAATAATCCAACATTCATCTGAGCCAAGTGATTTGAGTGGATGTCGGATGATGCATCTGGCTAATTTCCGGACTAAAGTTCGCAAAATCAGGAGAGATTTTAAGAAGGTTTCAGAAGTAGCAGCTCAAGAGCCACCACATATTTCTAGACTGGGGACTCTTTTAATCTAACCCTTGGAATAAACATACATGATTCGAGGAGTTGAGCAGAAAAAATAGAAAGAGCCCCAGTCCACCGGACTGGGGACCTTTTCAAATTCGAAATGTCTTCCTCAGCGATAGTCTGTCTTCTCTTGATTAGGGAAGAAGCCACAAGAGGAATGCAGAGCCAAATTATTTGGAGATTCCCTCTGAATTATAGTTCATCAAGAAGTTTTTAAGGGATCAACCAAACAAAAGGCAATGTCTCATAAAGGACATGGAAGAAGACAGTATCGTAGAAGCGCTGTCAGAAGGGCTGCAATGTGTTATGCATAAATAAATGTCATCAATGTCATTGTCACTAATCCCCCAAAACATGAGGCTCACTCAGAGGGATAATATGAATAATTTCTTGTTCAATATGCTGTACATAGAGAAATAAATGAAGGAGGTGTGCATACCAGAAGACATATGTTTTTCCACAGGCAAGACATTCCTTTGGGTAATGCCCTTCCATACTCCAGAAAGGCACATGCCAATGAAAATTGTAAAACTTAGGTTACATTCCAACCTAACTCTGGAGAAGGACAATCACTCTAATTGGTGGAAAGGTTCAAACAGCAAGAAGATGAAATGTAGGAATTAAGGAGGTTAAATGCAGAACTAATTCAAGGCAGTCTTCTTCCTAAGCATGATGGAGTTAATCAATCAAGGGAATTTTTTGCAACAACTAGGATGGATCAAGAATATCCCCCTTTGAAATTACACCCTCACAGGTCCAATCCTATGATTAATACAAGATAGAAACCGAAAATACTACCATCAGTGGCAGTACCGATCGCCACGGCCGTCCAAACTCCAGTTATCGCACCTGATCAGGCCCAAGATCAACCAAATGTTTCTCAAAAATTAATGACTACCATTGAATCATTAACAGCTCGGATGAAAGCTAATGAAGGAAGTCATGCACAATTTTAACCAAAAAAGAGAGTTTACCCTGAATTGGTTGATGTAATTCCTCCCCCATCAAATTTTGTGAATTCTACATTCCCAATTTTTAATGGTCCGTGAGATCCAGAACAACACTTAACACATTTTGTTTCTCGTTGTGATCCTATGATGGGAACTCCTCAACAAGAAGAAGTGGTTAAGATCATGTGTTTTGTTCATTCATTACAAGGACCTGCTTTTGTCTGGTATAAAATTTTTCAATCATGGTCAATTACAAGATGGGAAGATCTCCATCAACTATTTATTCTTCAATTTAGATCAACATTTCCAAAGAAGATAGTTTTTGATCTTACCAATTGTATGGAAAGGGAAAATGAAAGAGTTTCAGATTTCATTTCTCATTGGAAGGGATTGACATATTCCTTACGTTTAGCACTCCCTTAAGAAG
Organism: Viscum album; assembly: GCA_963277665.1. Classification (NCBI taxonomy): domain Eukaryota; kingdom Viridiplantae; phylum Streptophyta; class Magnoliopsida; order Santalales; family Viscaceae; genus Viscum; species Viscum album. The sequence goes on along the minus strand of OY728141.1, from coordinate 452,218,609 downwards.
AATTGTTGCCAATATGTGTGGAAAATTTGCCTGATGAATTACACACACCGTTGATCCCTGTGAAATACGCAGGAGGGTTTCGAGACCTTACTTAAATCGCTCTGCCGAAATAAGACTCTCTTATAAAGACTAAGGCTAAAAATAATGTAATTCCATCAGTTCTAGGAAGGAGAATAGGGAAAGTAGAGACCACTACAGTTACACTAAAACAAGCACATGTACCTGCTTCCACATCAAAAACGTCATCATATCGAAGGGCTCCACCTCCTGAGAATCAACAACAATGGATGTCTGATCAATATTATCAAAGAGATCAAAGGTGGAAATTTTTTGAGAATTTAAAGAACAAAGTTTATTCTTTCCGAAATGAAAATGTTCCTAGTTACTTTGTCTCAGTTATGGAAAACAACCTGGTTCAGTTTCCAAGTCCCAAAATGTCGAAAAAGGAAGGAGATGAAGACTTCCCAACTATCTCCCATTTTATCAGATGTTGGGGCATCCCATTCAAGAGTTTTTTTTCATCAAAGACCTCCTTCAAAATATGGTGGACTCTGGACAAGTAAAACTGAATGGTCCTTCAGCCCAGGTAGCATGTGTTACTGCTACTGATCCAGAGGAAGAAGGTGAGTGGAACAAAGTCAAAAGTAAAAATGCACAGAAATATAATGATTGGATGGTTAGGAAAACGATCAACCGAACTCATGCCATTTTACGAACAAAATTGAATCAACCAATTGTGTCTTCTGCTATGAATGCCACAGAAAAACCCCCTTCATCAGAAGGAAAATCGTCAAAGAAGAAGTGTAATTTGAAGAAAGAAGAGCAGTCAGAAAGAATACAAGCTCATGTCAAAGCCTAAGTTGTCTTTGACTCTGGCAGATTTTATGCCATCTGCTTCAAAAGCACGGGCACCGCCCCACCAAACGGCACAACATGAACTGGTTCATCAGTTATAATCTTTATCAAATGAAGAATTGATCTTTGGTTCTGTTAATATGATTCATTTAATGGATCCTAATACCAATGATAGTTTCGATTATGATGAGCCTAAGTTCCCTATATCTAACAGAGTAATTAGAGGAAGAGACATAGGTCTAGGATATAGGGGAAGGTATGGATATTCCAGGAGCCACTATTTTAACCCTACCCCTGTTAGAATTGTATATGCGGTAGAAACTCATGTCATGGCCCTTCAGTGGGCTCAAAAGGAAAAAGAAAGTTCCTCCACACATGGTTGATTCAGTATTCACACAGTTATTTTGGAAGAATGGTTTGAGGTCTCACCTTCTTCCTCTCAGAAAATAGATTGACCTAGTCTGTCTAATCTACCGAATCCAGGAGTATTTCCAACTCCTACCCTGATACGAGATGCATCTACATCCAAAGCATTAACTTCCAAGGCACTTGAAGAACCACATTTTCTTGATGGGAGACACAGAACTTTGGACAAAAAATATGATGTCCTAAAACATTTGGAACAAGTACAAGACAAGTTATCAATTCTGGATTCATTGAATATATCAAAAGATTTTTAGGAGGCGCTTATTTAGGCTTTGTCAAGTCCTTAATAATTCAAAACTAAAATTGATGCAGCTGGAGTCTACCATATAGAGAATGATCCTGCAAAATTATATCCAGTGAGATCTTTTATAGATGAAGATGAAGATGATGTTGTACACATACATATCATAAATTTTTATCTATCTAGAAAAGTCAATGATATAGACATCCGATGAGCTTTCATTGATAATGCCTGAGGAGTCAATCTTATTCCTATTTGTACACTTCATCGATTGGGCTTCCCCGAATATGATTTATCTCCTTCAACTTTGATGTTGCAAGGATATGATAAGAATGAAGAAGAACCTTTGGGAAAGATTACACTCAGAATCCAGTTTGGAGACCTTGTATCTAATTCAGATCTTATGGTTGTTTGTCATGACACAACCTTCAACATTTTTCTTGGAAGACCTTGGCTACATCAACATGCGACCGTACCTTCGTCGTACCATCAATGTCCCAAATATTGTTTCAATGGTCAAATTGAGACATTGTATGGTGATAATGCCCCATTCAAAACATGTGAATCTCAATACATTGAGTTATAATTTTATCACATGAAGGGAAAGAAAAAATCCATGACAAAAAAGGTCAAAAAAATTACTGCACCAAATGGTTTGGAAAAGATTGCAGTAAACCCATTCATACATGTGAGTACATATTATGTGTTTCCTATCAATAAAATTGATAGGATAGACCTAAATCCAAACACAATTATGGAAACTTTCAAAATATTAGTTATGGAAATCGAGCCAGACATCATGAGAGAAATTGTTTATTCCCTAAGTAATGATGAAATATTAGATGTAGATGAATTAATTTCATCTGCTGAAATCCAGCAATTATATTATTCATCAACCAGATCAGAAGAAGTTATAGATATACCAGAGGAAAATAATGATGTCGATTCTCAATCCATCATCTCCTCTCTATCACCCCAGAATGACCCTCGATCATCAATAGGGTCAGAAATGGCCGCCTCATCCCCAAGATGTTCAATTTTTAACTTCTCCCCTAACCGTAGAAGTTCTTCTTTGTTATCTACTATGCAAGTAAAAATAGAGGAAGTAACACCTATTGAAGAAGTAGAGGAAGATCTCAGGGATTCTCCTGCATCATTTGAAGAGGGTATCTCTACCACTGTGGACGAACACAGAGAAATAAATTTGGGTACACAAGAAGATCCACACCCCACATTAATTAGTGCAGCCATGACTCTTGAAGAGAAAGAAATGTATACTTCATTTTTATAGAAAAATAGATATGTATTTTTTTTGAATTATACAGAAATTACAGGTCTTGATCCCGATGTTTCCACTCATCATTTGGGTTTTCCAGAAGAACATCGAGGATTCAAGTAAGCAGCATGAAGAAAACACCCAACTTATGACTCCAAAATTGAAGCTGATGTTGATAAGAATATCAAGGATAAATTCGTCAGCGATGTTCAATATCCCAAATGGATGGCTAAAATTGCCCCTGTGAAAAATAATAACGAACAAATTAGTGTTTTCATTGACTTTAGAGATCGTAATCGGCATTTTCCCAAGGATGATTTTCCAGTTCCTATCATAGAACTCTTCATTGATGCAATGGCTGGATACGAAGATCCTTCCTTCATGGATGGTTACTCTGCGTACAATCAAATATGAATGGCCCCAGAAGATGAAGTGTCTATAGCCTTCAGAGCTCCTCAAGTTTGGTTTTTCTATGGGGTAATTCCCTTTGGCCTGAAGAATGCACCTGCAACATATCAATGTGCCATGCACCATATATTCAAACCATTTTTAGGGAAATTTGTTGAATTTTATTTGGATGATTTTTTGGGTAAATATAGACAACGTTCGGATCATTTGGCCAATCTTGAAATCATATTCAACAATCTTCGACAACATAATTTGATGATGAACCATTTGAAATGTGCTTTTGGGTTAACCTGAGGAAAATTTCTGGGCTTTGTTGTATGCCATCGTGGTATTGAAGTTGATCCTGAGAAGAAAAAATCAGTCCTTGACATGTCACCTCCTAGAAATCTGAAAGAATTAAGAGGACTTCATGGACAGTTGGCCTATATTCGGCATTTCATTTCCAATTTGGTAGGAAAGTGTTTACCTATCACGAAATTAATGAAGATGGGAGTCAAATACCAGTGGAATGAATAATTTCAAGAAACATTCAATATCCTCAAGAAATATCTCTTGAGTCCACCGTTATTAATGCCACATTTTGAAGGAAGACCACTTAGTCTCTATGTGACAGCTTTAGAGTGATCATTTGGTGCCTTCCTTTCCCAATTGAATGATGTTGGGAATGAAAACATCCTTTAAAATCTCAGTCAGACTATGCTTGAGGCAGAAACCCGATATTAATGTGTTGAAAAGTGCTTCCTAGAATAATCTTTGCTGTTCTGAAATTGAGACACTACCTACAACATCATGAGGTCCAATTGGTATCTCGCAATAACCCGCTCAAATTTATTCTTAGTCGTACAATTATTACAGGACATTTGGAAAGGTGGGTAGTTATTTTGCAGTAGTTTGATATCCAGTACGTATCTCAAAAGGCAATAAAGGTCCAATCTCTGGTCGATTTCCGTGTTGAACAACCATTTGTGGAAGATACATCGTTAAATACTGAACTTCCTAATGAGGAAGTCTTCTATATTTCAAATAATCCTCAAATATGGGAAATGTACTTCGATGGTGCCTCTAGAAGTCCAATAGGGAAGAAAATGGAAGATCCTAAATTCAATAATGTTGGGTTAGGAATCGTTCTTATTTCCCCAGAAATGGAAGTTCTACCCTATTACTTCTTATTTTGGGAAGGAGACACAAACAATGAAGCAGAATATCGATCTCTCATCACAAGCTTGGAATTGGCGCTTCAGGGACAGGTGAACCACTTAAAGGTAAAAGGTGATTCAGATTTGGTAATCAAACAAATCAATGGGGATTATTCCATCAGAAAGGAAGAGTTTATCCATTTTTGTGATTACGTTAGAGAGTTAATGGCAGAATATCCTTCGGAATCGGCATTTTCTTATGTCCCGCAATCAAAAAATGCCCAAGCTTATGCACTAGCTAAAGTATCCACAACCCTGCCAGATCAAAACAGAGACACAACAATCATTAGTATTTCCCACTGTCATCTAGTTTCACCATTTTTTCAAATCAGAACAGAGGAAATAAATAAAATCATCCCCATTTCTAAACCTTATGGTCATACTATAGGATGGATGACACCTATCAGGGAATACCTTCAGAATGGAACACTCCCACCTGATAGAGCCGGTAAAGAACAAGTCCGGAGGCATGTGGTCAATTTTACTATTTATGATAGCCCATATCACCAAAAACATCTCTACAAGTGAGGTTTTTATGGAATTATCTTCAGATGTATTGATGGTGAAGAGAGAATGGATGTCATGAATGATGTACAAGAAAGAGTTTGTGGTTCCCACCAATCTCGACATAGACTTTCTGGTCAAATTCAAAGGCTTGGATACTTTTGAACTTCAATGGTGCAAGATTGTTTTGATTTCACTAAATAGTGTCATTCCTGCCAAATATATGCCAACATCATTCATCAAACCCCAGAGTTTCTTCATTCAACTAAATACTTTTGTCATTTTCTATATGGGGAATGGATGTAGTAGGACCTTATCCTCCAGCTATAGATAAGCAGTTTAAGTATATTCTTACTACAACTGACTTATTTTACAAATAAGAAGAGGCAATACCTCTCAAAGAAGTCGATGCCAAAATCATTGTTAACTTTGTCAAGTCTAACATCATTACCAGATTTGGTGTCACTCATACCATATTTACGGATAATGGCACCAACTTTTGTTCATTCGAGGTAAGAAAATTGTATCAGGAATACAATATTAGGTCCACCCATTCATATTGGTATTATGCAGTGGCCAATGGTCAAGTAGAGGCTTTCAATATGACACTATGAAACATACTTCAAAAGATGGTGGATAAAGATAATAAGTCATTGCCTGATAAACTTTTTCATGCTCTATGGGCTTATCAGACTACCACCCGCAATGCTACAGTATCAACTCCATATTCATTGGTATATGGAATGGAAGAAGTCTTGCCTATTAGAGTCCAATTACACTTGCTTAGAGTCTCAATTTGTGATCAGTTATATATAAATGAAAAATCTCAAAAGTGATTGGATGAATTGGAATTACTAGATGAAAAAAGATTGTGCAAACTACACCATCTATAAGTCTATCAGAATCGAATAACATGAGATTTCAATAAAAAATTTCATCTTCATTTATTCATTCAAGTAAAATTGGTATTGGTCCTCAGAACCCCAATGATACTGGGAATGAAGCCTCCAAAGATTGAGCGAAAGTGGGAAGGACCTTACTCAATACATAGGGTCTACTCCAATGGAGCTAATTCTTTAATCTCAACGGATGGAGAACTCATTAAAAATCCAACTAATGCAAGATTCTAGAGGAAGTATTTTTTGTAACACAAATATAGTTCCCTATAATCCTCACTGCAATACTTTAAACTACATGATCCCTTCTTTTCTTTGCTGCAGGACATTAAATTTCATAGCCCCTCTATTGTCCAACATGATGTTACACTGTGTCCCCTTTTTCATCCACCGTGACGTTAAATTGTGCACCATCCAAGCTGCAAGGCATTAAACTGCCAAGCACCCCATGTCTGTGATACATGACATTAAACAGTGATCACCACATGCACAATTTTTTTAAAACTCTATTTCCATGCATGCCCCGGGTAGCTAACCATGCATAAGCCCCATACCATCCTTCGTGGTTGCATCTTTTGTGACACACTCTTCAGGTTCTTTGCTGCTTCTTGTTTCTCACACCGAGCATGACTCATGTGATATTCGAGTAATCTTCGACCATGAAATCTTATTTGGGCTACTAATCATGATTAAGTCCCAAAATCACCTTCAGGTCGCTGTCCTCAAGTATAACCCGATCTCCAAATACCTCTCAATTGAACTACGCAGACTTTGATCCTTGCCTCCTAGGCTGGGTACGTAGGCAACCTCCTGAGGTTCAACCGCAAAACCACTTTCTTCACATTGATTCACCTTTATACCATATAATTTTGATCCGTGAAGCCCCTGTCAACTGGATTATTAATATAAGATAACTTTTTTCCTACATGACATTAAATAATGTATGTCCCATCGTCCTAGCTATATGACATTAAACTATACAGTCCCCCATTGTCCTTGATGTAGGACATTAAAATGCATAGCACTGGTCCATGCATATGACCTTAAACTATTTTTTGCACCTTTTGTCCTATATGATAGCAAACTAAAAAAATCCTTGATACACTCACTTGAGAGGAATTATCATTGACATTGTCTCCAACCATGTCATGTTTTATGAACTACGTGTGGCTTGATTCTCATCCTTACGAGATACATAGTGACACCCAAGTCTTTAATATTCGGTCTAGCCATAATTGCAATTAAATCTTCTTTACCCATCATATATATGAACCAAATATGTACAAAGAGTATTTCAATATCTACATGTAGCTTGATCCCCATCCTCATGGGATATGTAGGAACGCTCGAGCATTCCTCGAGTCTAGCCCCAAGCCTTTGGGACTAACCCCAAACTCCACTTTTGGTCACTTGATTGAAAAGTCCCCTTGGGAGCACATGGTGTGATATGGAACACCTAGTCTTTATTCACAGTAGGTTTATAACAAATGCATGATGTGTCTCCCTCACTATGGTATGAGCTCTATGACCCTAAACTAAGATCTTATATGATCTCATCCTACATGATGTTAAACTGTATTTCAAGAACTATGTGTCGATTGATTCTCATCATAATGAGATATGTAGTGACATACAGAATCTCAATTCAGGACCCATCTGCAACATTATACAAATAATATTCATTCTCTCCATAACCCTTTACTGTACTTCTTGTTGCAAAATGTCTGATACCTGAGAGTTCTTTGGCCGGACTATGCAGCACATACCCTTAGGTGGCCTTGAATTAGTTGTCTACATAACAGAACTGTCAGCCAAAAGATACTGCTATTTGACTATGTACCTCATTCCCTAGTTAGACCTGCATAATTCAACATCCATAATAGGGTTTTCAAATAATTGTAACTCCATTATTAAGAGAAGCTTCTTTTGTCCCTATTAGTATTAATGACTATATGTAGGGATCTGCAAAAAACTGCCATCTATAACATATTTTTTCCATAATATTTTCCATGATCTAAAAGTACTATGTCATATAATTTTCTCTCTCTGGTTTTAGTCATATGATTTAAAACTATAGATACATTTTTATACATTTGGGATAGACCTTCGTAGATGTCACATTCCTCCAATTCTTTTACAATTCTGATTGGAAATATCATCTCCATATTCAAGTACCTTTCTCCATAAAACAGTATCTATGCTTCAGAATTTTTGGATCCCCATAAAACATTCTTCGGCTTTTAGCAATAGAAAGTCAAATTTATGAGAGTTCTTTTTCCCGACTATGTAGCACGTCCCTTATGTGGCCTTGAATAAGTTGTCTACATAATGGACCTGTCAGGTAAAAGATACTACAATTTGACTATGCAACTTATGCCCCAGTTGACCCTGCATAAATCAGCCCCCATAATGGGTTTTTAAGGTAGTGGTAACTACATTTTTATAAAAGACTTCCTCTAATTCCTTTTACCTCTTTTCCTATTTCACTCCTCATATTCAAAATTTCTCAAGTCACAGTTTACAACATTCCCCTCCATACTCGAACATAGTAATATGTTTCCATACAAATTATCAAGAATTGAGTCAATATCATCCATTTGGTCAAAGCTATTCAACCTCAAATATTAGCCTTTTCATAGTCTTACATGCATGACTTTAAACTGCCAATAACAAAAGACATGGTACTTAATAAATTAGGGAACCTATACAGGGTAATCTGAACAAAAGTCGATTCTTAGCTCGCTAAACGTACATTTTGAATGATTTATGGAATATTGAGCAATCAAAGGGTGCAAAGTTTGTGGGGTTGTTTATAAAACCCTAGTAAAAATAAAACTATGAAGGTACAAATGATTGAAGATGAATTGTTTTTAATTTGATGAACAAGATTAGAAGAAAATCCACAGAATGGAGTCTCCTCTCTTATTTTCAAAAATTATAGAATACTTTCAACATGATTTCGCATCTATTTCACAGCATCCCAAGCTTCATCAAAAGCCACATTAAGTTCATTTACTCGACCAGATTCACTCTCTTCATCTTGACAAAGTGCTTCTTTGGGATCTTTGATGGCTTTCATACCATCTTCTTGGACTTCTTCCAACGAATTATGAAGCTGGTCAAGCACCCTAGAAACAACATCTAGCTCTTCTTAAAGATGCATGAGATGGGAAATCTTCTCCATTTTCTTTTGATTTAGCTCTTTCAGCTTTTCATCATGATCAGCCTCATATCGGGACACTACAACCTGAAATTCACTGGTATTGATCAACAATTTAGCTCTGATCATGCATTGACGATACCTTTCCTCTTGCTCCCACCTTCAAATGACTTGTTTCACTGCAGCATGAATTTCTAGATATCCATAACCTCCATATCCCAGCATTATGAACATGGATTAAAGTCTTTGAATTTTTGAAGGTAGCTCTTTAAAAGGAACCTCAGATATTTTCTTCCATATATTTCTCCTCTCCTTGCGACATGAGAATTGGAGCGCCTTTTTCACCTATGTGTCTAATTCAGCATCGCTATCACAGGGAGGAACATAGTCTGGGATTACTGCACTTAAAGAAGTGCCTTGTTCTACTCCTTCCCTGACCCTGGTTTCTCCACCTTCTGCTACTGCTTGAGCTGAGGATGAGGCTTCACCTCCAGATCTAGCCACTGAAGTTAACAGCCTTGTTTGGTCAATTGAAAGTATCGTTAGTTTCAAAGGATATTAAAATTTGATTGATTACCTTTCAGATTATGTAAGCCGCAAATATCATCATCTTTTACATAACAGTAGATCAATAACTTGTAACGACTCCTCCCCATCTTTCCTAGCTTCAATAGGATTTTCAGGATGGGTTTCAGGAGGTTCTTCCATATTAAGTTCCACCTAAGCTAGTGTTTCTACAATAACAGGGATGACATCAATGTCTACACCACTTTCATGCTTTTTTGGCTTAGTATTATCTGTAGATGGAACTGTACATTTTTAACCAAACATGGTTAGAAGTGTAATCATGAGAATATTAAAAGGAAAAATGATGAAACTAACGTCCTGTTGATTCTATAACTAGATCTCCAAAATCTTCCAAATCACATGGTAATTTAACATGGTCTAAAATTTATTCAAAGGACATGCTAAGAGTCATCATTTTATCCAATGATATCCCATATCCCATGTTATTCTCACTAGTGGGGTCACTCGACTTGTTTTCTTCATGACTTTCATCTGGAAATCTCTGACCCTCGAGAGCTTCTTCAAAGACAATTATGGGGTCTACTACGTTGGTTTCCAAATGTTCTGGTGCATGTGTTGAACCTAGAACATCATTTAATGGAAGATAGTTGTTGTTTTATTTGAGGTCCTATGAAGTATTTTTAAATTACCAGAAGTCTTTTCTCTCCTGGCATGAGCAATAGGGGCAGTGTTGGAAACAGACGCGGGATCATCTGCTCTCAGTATTTCTTCAGGAACGGTCATTTGTGAAAGAACATGTGACTATTCTCCAACACCCTTTATTTTACTCTAAGGATGGTCAGTCCTTTACCTTAAAGAAGAAACCGAATAAGCCCCCACAATCCCAAGAATTTTGATCACTTTTTCATAAGTTAAGATTCATGACAACCAGAAAGACTTACCACTACTAATACAGTGTTTGACTGTGGTCTTATTTCATTGATGATTTTTCTTCTTGGACTTTTTGGTTGGACTGAATTCATCATCTCCGAAAAAAGGTATCAGAGACAATAACTCCCTTTACAACTCTTCATCCATGTCTTTCTGGACTGGAGATACTTTTCCCAACTCACGAGGAGATTCAGTGGCTCCAAGAGCGGTGCCACAAGGGCTATACCGCAGTGAAAGAATTTCAGTGTTTATTTCCTTTACAAGCTGCAGGATGAAGAAGATTATTTCCATGAATATCAAAGCATTGACTAAATTCAAATTGAAAAGAAAATATAAATATGAAAAAAGGAAAACTTACATCTTCATGAGCCACGTAATCACGCCACTCTTCGTCGAATGAAGGACCAATCTAAATGGTACCACGGTCCATCATTTCCTTCACCTTCATGGTGATAGGAATAAACTTATCAGTGGAATATATGATAGTTTCTTTCTATTTTATGTAATCCCCCACTTCATTGGGATTGTCCTCAAAATGGATGTCAGTGGAAGCCTGAATATTTCCCACTCCAGGGATATGCAACCCTTCGCATAAGTCCATCTGGGCGGTTTCAGAATCACAATATAAAATCCTCCATGTCCGGACACCCTCTGGTCATAAATATTCAGAATATGAACTAGAAGGCCATGAAGAGGGTCCTAAAATCCGGGACATCAAACTCTTCCCAACTTCTGCAATCACAGATAAAGGATAAAAAAATTAAGCTTGTACCTATTTAAAATAATGTCGACTAAATTTCTTTAATGATGTAACTCACCATGAGTCGATAGAGTATTTATTTTGACTCTAGAGGGTAGATTATATCTAGCATGAGGACACTTTGATGCATTTCGTGCATCATCATCCCCATCCTTGGAATCCAGTGAATCAGCCCTAGGTGAGGAACCCGGTGAATCAGCTCCGGGTGAGGAAGAGTCCCCTTCCAAATGAAAAGTTTCTTTCCTAACAGTTCTCTTCTTTTCCCCACTCGAGGGACCAAATGATTTATTACCCCTCTGGGGTATGATGCTACCCAGCTCTTGGAATACCATATAGTCAATCAAATTGCTGCTCCAATAGCTGTAGATCAAATACAACCCCATTCTTCTCCATAGACATCAACAACCATAGTTGATGAGAAACCATTAGATGCTACTCTAACCTAAAATGCACCGGAGGTGATATGATAATTTGCTGCAGGCATTTGAATTGATGTACGAATCTATATGGAGCATAGGCCTCACATATAATTTCTCCGTCAATCCTCGTGGCCAGTGTACCATCTCTACATGTCAGCATGTATGCCATTAACTCCTGGATGGCTGTTCCTTCATCAAAAAATTTCCCTGTTGGCAGGTTTCCATAAGGAAAAAATTGAAACTCTGTGAACATGCTCAGCCTTATCTTGGTACCATAATCATTGAGGGATAAGGGAGAAATTACAGAAAAGGCCTAAAAAGATGTTCAGAAATAACTTCCAAGAACCTATACCCCACTTTGTACAGAATATGTCCTGAAGTGAGTGGCGATCCATCCCCATAAAACATGGAATGGTCCCAATATTCTTAAGGGACACTTACCCATAAAAAATGAAGTAAGATCCTATGAATCATTGCTAAAAATGGGGTGGCCAACCCAATCGTCTTCCTTTCAGCCATCTTGGATGCAATGAAAAAGGTCCCCAGCCTCATGCCTCCTTTCAAATCCTGAATTGGTAAAAGGTAAACACTATGCCACAAGGCCAACAGCCTTCCAGATAGGTCGTCACTGGAATTTTCTGGTTCACTTCATACCCCCACCTATCAAACTCTTTTGCTTCCAGAATTAGCCAAAATGTGCCCGAATCACCCCTCTTTGCTCCTCTAAGACAACTAGTAACATGAGTGCAAGAAGGTCCCTCCTCTTTCTTCTTAATAAGAAACATGTCCATCCACTCATCTGGATGGATATCTTTTCTAGAGTGGAATTTTGTGGTTTTGGTATTCTTAAGCCCGTGGAAAATTTTCAATAACTCTCGAGCCAAAGCCATAGTCTTTTCCAAATCATTCCATGTCATCTTGGGGGGATGAATTCATCACACATATCTCCCAAAATTGGAGCCACTGAAATCTTATAGACATCCCAGAAACTAATGCCTACTTCTCCATGATTCAGATGAAAATAATTCGTTTCCAGGATACAATGACTAATTAACTCCGGAACGAAATTTTCATTCCTATAGACATGTGTCTGCCCAGACCAGACAACTTCATATATTGCATCGCCCTTCAAATCATCGACTAACTCTACACAGGTTTGTCGCACCCAGTATACCCACATCCAAGTTGTCTTCACACCTCCTCCAGGATAGAAATACCAACTCTTTTTCCATCCCATAGATTGGTCCATCTGAGAATTTAGGAAGATAGAGGGATAGAAATAAGGCTATAGCTCAGGCTTGTGAGGATTCAGATCTATAGAACATGGGCTATGATGCATTATGAATGCCTTCACCACTGTTCTAGTATGGGAAAATGATCCTACTACTAAAAAATTTGATGAAGAGAAATTGGTGTAAGTATGAAACCATGAATGAGGAATATAATTCTTTGCATCTGGAACGTTGACTCCGTAAAGACGACCATGGCCATATAAAGTCAAGTAGATGCTCTGTGGGAAATTGGCATGATATTTCATCAAGTACATAGCCAAATCCTTGAGAGTTAGGTTATAGATATCATAATAATCATGGCTGATGACGTTTATCATGTCATATATTCTCTTGCTGGCCAAATCATCAGCTGATCCAATTCTTTTGGGAGCCAATGAATTTACACAAAGAACAAACAGATGATCCTTAACTATATTTGTTTTGTGAAATCATAATGAAGGAAATAAAAAAATGGAAAAGGAATTAAGGAGTGCAAGTCCAAACTTAGTGTGAAAGTAAAAAGTGTCATGCAAGTATTACCTCCCTAGTTATGGCGCACAAGTCAGATACCTTTTGTAGAAGCACAAAAAAATAAAAGAAGGGCGATTCACCGAAGAACAGAAGAACCTGCGCGATGAGAGCTCAAGTGATGGAAGCTGAGTGAGCTTACGTGGGAGTGAGCCTGTATATAAAGGAAATCCATGCCACCTACGCGCCATTCCTGCATTTCCTAGCAGCTTCATTCCATACTTGCATGACCCATCATTTGGGCGCCGAACATGCACGCCACATACCATTGTTTCTCCGGATTTACCTTAGAGCCTGATCCTATTTTTTTTTTTTTTGGATCCAACTATAAGGGGGGAATTTTGTTGACACTCCTTTCCATCAGAGACTCCAAATGAATAGAAAAGGGTAATACCTTAAGCACAAAGAGGGTCACATTTTGATGAATATAAAAAATTGACAAAGGCATGGACAAGGAAACCATTTGGATGAATCCACACAAGTTTCCTGCTCGCCGTGCAAGTCACTTGCATGCCAACTATGGGTCATGCAAGTCACTTATGTGCCATATCGTTTTTTTCACCCAAGGTTCCCGGTGGCCTATAAATATCCCCTGTGGGCCCCCCATTTTAGGGATGAATTTTCCAAAACTCAGATTCATGCTCTGGTCGCCCAAGTCTTCAAATCAACTCCTCCAAAATCTTCTATGATTACTTTTTACCTAGAATGGAAGAATTGAAGGATTATGATAAGGCCTAAGTGTTTAGAAATCATCAACACTTGCATGCCTATGTGTCCAAACCTCGTGAAAGTGGAAAAACTTGTGCACTGCCCTATCCATTAAATGAAACTTGTGCACCTCCCTTTTGGAAACATCTTGGGATAATAATAAAGGCTTGAGTTGAGTCTCACCCAAGTATTACCCTATAGATTCTTCGTTTCCCAGGTAAACCCTTGCTGCAGAAGTACACTTGTGCAGCCAATACATGAGCGCCACACTATTTGCGCACCTATACTTGCACGCCAGCATTGTTTTTGTTCCTCTCTCTAATTTACCTCTCCTCTTCAAGATATTATCCCTCGAACACCTTTTCAAATCCATTTATGGTATGGTTCCTTTGTTGGATTCCTTATCTAAAAGTAATTATATGAGAAACTCTCCAAAAAACCTCATGACTTACCAGCTTTATGTCACCATGGTTAGAGATTTCCTATAACCTCATCCTTTAAAGATGAGAAGTTCCCTTGGTTTGGGATTCCTTCTCAAGAGTAAGCCCCAGTCTCAAGTTCCCTTAACCTGGGATTCCTTCTCAGGAGTAAGCCTTAGTCTCAAGTTCCCTTAACCTGGGTCTCCTTCTTAGGAGCAAGCCTCAGTCTCAAGTTCCCATAATCTAGGCCTCCTTCTTAGGAGTAAGCCCCCGTCATAATTCTATTTAACATTGGGTATCCTCCTAAGGAGTAAAACCCCAATATTATTTCTTTTTATTGGGCCTCCTTCTCAGGAATAAACCCCAATCATAATTCCATTTTAATTTGGGTCTCCTCCTTAGGAGTAAGCCTCAAGCTAAAACTCCAAATCTCCATTTTTACAAATAACTCTATGGACCCTGCTCCTGGGATTCATTCTTGAAGTAAGTCCTGGTCTTTATCAACTAGGGCGGTCATACATACATAAGCCCCACATCATTTCTCATGACTTAATCATTTCATGGCACCATCGTGAAGTTTAATGATACCTCTTGTTTCTCACATCGAGCATGACTCACATGATCTTAGAGTGTAAAAGTAATCACAACATCTCTTTTTGGGACATTTACCATGCATAAACCCCATATTTCATTACCCGAACTACATGGACTTTGATCCCTTCCTTAAAAGTAGAGTACATTGGAATCCTTTATAAGTTTCAAGACCATATTTCATTAATTCCTTTCCATCCGATAGGATATTAAAATATATCCTTCTAATCGATCTACATGGGTTCTAATTTATTTTTAACAAGGACACGTAGGTAGCCCATCTACAGGTAGGATCCCAACTCTAAAATAATCCCTATCTTTCTAAATGGAAATAAACTTCAAGAATATCTTTCATTAATTATTTTCTATCCCATACAATGTTAAACTATATCCTTCTTATCGAACTACTTGGGTTCTGATTCCTTTTTATCAAGGATACGTAGGTATCCCATCTGCATGTACGATCCCAACTCTGAAATAATCTTTGTCTTTCTGAATGAAAATAAACTTTAAGTGTCCCACTATGTGTCTTTAAACTAGTTTGGTTATCATAATGACCAAGATATTTCTTTATAATGTGTTGAATGATACCATTGACTAAGAATCTCTAATACATACAGATTATTCTACATCGATGAAGAACCTCAAATACATATAAAAGATTCTCTAAATCCCATACATATCAATCATTGATTGGTAAATCTAACGGAAAACTCATTTTCATACTTGGGGAATTAAACATGATTTTTGAACATAACGTAAATATATGAGAGAGTCCTGGAGTAAGAAATAATTCCCCTTAAAAAGGTTTGATGATCCTGACCTCCCATCCTCTCGACCAATGCAAATTCTTAAGCCTCGTCGGTCCACAACTAATGAGCACCTACCTTTGTAAAGTAGGTCCAAAATGATGTAGAATCGTTGGATGTTTCCGATTCTATGAATAAACCCCTTAGAAACCAATTTGAATGTTTGAACCTTAAATAAACAAGTTCATCCCCATTTCCAGAAGAAATAGTGTGCCGTATATGGTTTCAGTTGTTCATATTAATTATTTTCTCACGAGGACATGAGATGTGTTAATTGATTTGATTCCCTTATACGAATGGCCTACCGGATGCTCTCATTGGCCTAATTCATGATCTTCTTGATGGATTTCTCTCATTGGGCCTGATGATTGGAGACTTACTGAAGTCCAGTTCTTATTCAGTGTTCCACCTTTCTAGAGTAGGGACATCATTTGAAAACTTTCATGGGATGAGGACATTACAAGATGTTAGTAATAGTGTGTTCTATTCAATGGGACGTGGGGTGAATTATAGAGGTCTATGTTCTCCAAATCCCAAGATATGAACACTAGACGAGATGTTTCCAAAAAAGTGGCACAACTTGTGTAGCGCTCAGAGGTAGTCCAACTTAATATCTTTCCTTTACATTTTTGATTGTGGCCTTTATGCATATAGAAGGTATTCTTGGTTGATTTTACATTGAATCTCTCCCAAGATATTAACATGATTTTCATACCCACAGTACAAGAAAAATTTCTTTTAACTGGTAGAGAGTTTTCCAGATGTAAAGGAGAATGTTATGTATAAATACTTATGGAAACTCTCTTGGTATGTCAGACGAAGAAGTGAACGTGGGAAAATATATCACTGGTATGTCATCCCTAGCTAGTTGTTTTCTCACATGAAATATATCTAATTATTTTTCCTACAGGGACTCTTATTCTTCATTCACCAGATTTGACTGCTCCTTAAAGATTTTGTTCCAAGCAGTCTGGATAACAGGAGTCTTGTTGATATGTTAATGGTACGAGGGAGGCTCATAAGATGAGCATGGACATATGCATTCCTCTGGTTGAGAATGGATATCGCTTGTCATGGAGAGATTATCCAACAAGTCATACTCCATTTTCCATGTGCCTTAGAATATGAGGGGTTTCTCACATTTGACCTGGTGAGGGGAGGACCTTCTAACTATAGAAAATTTAGACTATGGGGAGGACCTTCATAGTTCATCCATGATGGTGAGGACTACCATCATAGATTAGTGTAAATTTATAGAGAGGAATTCTATGGTGTGTACCTTGGGGAAGACAATCAAGGTGGAAAACAATAAGGGGAGGACATTCTTACTGCATAAAGTCATTTACATGAGGGACATCATAATAAATAATTTCAAGGTGAGTACTACCATCATATCTCAAGCTGTAGGGTGAGTTTCTGCAGTGTAATCAATGGGGAGGGCCTTCAGGATGTACTGTAATGAGGATATGGACTTCAAATTTCTTGATGTCCTTGTAATGAGGGCCTTCATAGAGAATGCCGTCATGGAGAGGACAACCATCATGACTTGAATTCCAACTATAGGGAGAAACAAATCTAAAACACATAACCTAGAGGAGACTATCAGGGTGGATAAAAAAAGGGGAGGCATTATTTATGTTCAATATTTTTTCCAAGGGGAGGGCTACCATGACACACATTGGGAGATAGACTCTCGTGATCGATTGTTTCTGTCCCATGATATAAGGCTCTGTGGGTACTCTGGGGAGGGCCTTCAGAGCTGCTGGAAGCGACATTATGGGCAGGACCTTAATAACTACTACTTACACTTCTATAATTTGGTAATGTACTGACTGGATCAAGAGCCTCTATTGATAATTGTTTAATGGCATCAAGAACGTCAACTTCTACTAGAACAGAATCATGAGTATGATCTTCATTATTTGGTTGAATTTGGCATGTTTCATTTTTGGGTGCTCTCTTATGGGAAACTGAGGCTGCCTAATGTTGGTAACTACCTTTATATATGAGACCCTATTTGATTGGTTCCTGTGAAGTAGCTGGGATAAGCTGATGATTATCTTGTGTTCTGGTAGAGATATATTCCTACCATAGAGCGGAAACAACTTTGGACAAGTGCCTCATAGTTGGAATGAGTATTTGTTCATGATCTGGTTGTCTTTGAATCATGGAATTTATATTTTGACCCTCCTAGACTAGAGAAGGGATACATGTCTGCTCCGAAGTGATTATATGATTTGCTGGATAAATAACCCCACCTGGGGAGATCAGGTCAGGGGCCCGACTCTTCAATTTTTCCGTCGAATCAAAGACTTCATGACACATCTGGTGGAAAAATTGTGGGATCAACATTTGATACTCCATAACCACCAAGATGTGTTGAGAAACATCGTTTGATTGAATGGGTATGAATGCCTATTGTCATGTCGAAGTAGGAGTCTGTGCCTGATCAAGTCCTCTATGAGTTTCCAGTGGGTATTAATAGTTATCCTATGATGGGACAGTGGAATGAGTTTTCTGCATGCTATCTTCTTCGATTGCCACAATATTTGGTTGGTGGGATTTGTATTTTCATGTAGGAATTTGCATCTACTGATTTCCCACTATATTTTTCTCCTAAACTTGATTTGCATACGCATGAATTTGACTCTACTTATATTTTCTTGCCATTGTATTTGACTAGTGGTATTTCTTTGGAAGTTATGAATTTAAATATTACTATAAATTACCACCATATTTTATTGATGGTATTCATATGTGTTGGCAGTGTTATATGACTACCCATTGTTTTCCATGCTATTTGGATGGTGGATATCTTGTGCATTAGAAGAGATTTGCATCTGCCTATGGTTTTTTATTCTGTCTTTGTGGCGGGATTAGAGAGCACTGGAGGGAATGTAAATTTTCTCATATTGTCCCACCCTATTTCCATGGTTTTCATCATAAGAGTGAGAGGGGAAATGCATCTGCCCATAGATTTCCACCATATTTCCATGGATATCTTTGGAAGGAGAGGCGGAATTGTATGCTTTCCACTTATATTCTATCGTGTTTGTGTGGAAGAAATACTACTTAGGAACCAATGTGATAACCTACTCTTGATCATGAGTTTTCATAACTTTATGAGCAGCCTAAGAGACTCATATCTATTGGACTTTTTTAGGTTACCTTGGCCTCGGATCCTCTTCCGAGCGAGGATATCTGGTTGTACACCACTAGTGGAGGCGTTCTCTAGCAAGACCCTTGAGCGGGGTTCTTGTATTACTAGGATGAAGTCATTAGTGTCGACTTCATCTTCCTACCTAAGATAATGGAGGTATTCATTTTCAAACATTGAGGATAGGCTCCCAAATTGGTTGGAGACAGGCAAGAGGGTCAACCTATGCTAGGGCACTGACTACGGTTGAAGAGGCGGCTGGTGAGAATTCACCAATTGGAGGGTTTGCCTTACATCCTTCACCATGGGTAGAGTACCATTTTGGTGGTACTCTTTTATTAGAATGTTTGAAACCCAACGTTAAAGATGTTGGGTAGGTGACAATTTCCTATTCATCAGGAATCTAGTAACCTGCTCAGACACTAACATGTGTGTCTTAGAAATATATTGAGATTCCATTAGGATCAAAGTTTGCTCTGTAATATTCCCACTATATATATATGAAATATAAAGGAAAAAGAACTGTCAAAGTAGAATCTCATGATCACATGCATAATTAATGATCTTCAATGTCTCTCTTACTTTTTGGATGAAAGTGGCTTGTGGTGGGATAATACTACCACCTAGGTTAATGATTCACGCTGGGTTCACCATTTTTGTTTCAAATCGATTCACATCACATCACATTTTGTTTGGAAAATATGGCACCTCTGGGATTGGTAAGTATATATATTTTATGTTATTAATGAGGTGCCACATTTTCAGGATCCTAGTGGGCAATTTCGAGGGGGTATGTGTTTGAAAAAATGGCCTATATCAGGTACTATGTCCTCATATTGTCTCTAGTGGGCTTATTTGTGGAGCCAGAAACCCATAATGACCCTGATATCCTTGATTCATGGACCTAATTTCCAAAGGCAAGCGCTCATTTGATGTTGATTTGTAATATGACACTTAAGACCCCATTGGTCGAGAGGATGGTAGGTTGGGCCCATCAGACCCTTATGGGGGGGAATTATTACCTACTCTGGGGCTGTATTATAGATTTAAGATATGATTATAAGTTCATGATTGATTGGTTCTTTCCCTAAGTGTGTGTCCATGGATTATCCCTGACATGAAAAATCAATCATGAATATACATGGGTTGAGAATTACTGAGATAATTCCAGTTTAATCCATGTGATGAGGTGATCTGGATTTTATTGTCATTAAGGGAGGATGAATGTTGATTTGATATCAGGATCAAACACATGATATGGGCTTCCTACATATCCTTGTAAGTGGAATGATAACCCACATAGTTCAGTGCCAGATAACTAGACACACCACATTTTAAGGTCATGCGTGAGGACCCATCCATGATGTATAGTGTCACATGGTAAGGACATCTAGGTTGAGGATTCCTACATAAGATATAATATGTGACATACATCGAAGCAGCCTAGGATGCTCAAGAGAGGCATGGTCTCCTGAGTGGATACAGATCTTTTGGGGATGTGTCCCAGTGAACACTAGGGTGATTTGAGTGCTGGTTTTGGAACTCAAGGAGGCTTCATATATATCCTAGTCAGTTTGGAATCAAAGACCTTGTAGATAGGTTAGATTTGGGGCTTATATCATAGAGGATTCTTTTATTGAAAGAGTTACTTTGGGGCTTATTATTAAAGATGACTCCCTAGTGTGTCGGGGAAAATTCATATTGATACTAAATTTTAAAAGGAATGTCCCTTGAGCTTGGGCCTTCATATAGACATCCTACATATCCTAGTTGGAGTAGGAATCAAAGTTCTCATAGTTCAATCCAAGGTTGTGACTTGATTGTGTCGCACATATGGGAGGACCCCATTTAAAGGGGGTATGGTATCTCATTTCATGGATGAGATGATACATAGTTCGGTCATAGATAAGGGCTTCTTACATATCCCCATTATGTTGGGAATTAGAGTTCTCTTAGTTCATGATTGGGTTTTTCAAATGTCGTATGATCACAGAACTCTAAGCCCACATGGTTAATGATCGGTGTGGGAAGAAAGAGGTTGTTAAATATTCAAAAAATGAATACTTTCTATTCTATAATGAAGGAAAATGAGGAGTTAGAAGGTGGATGAGGGCATGTATATGAGACCAAAAATAGAGGTAAAGGGGATTTGAATGTGTCATCCCCTCATAAATATTAATATCCAGGATAAAAACATTAGGAAATTTATTTGGACATGTCCCGGGCCGATCATGAGAGGAGTAAGAGTTCCACCTTCTGTGGAATGGTTAGAGACTTACCTCAAGAGGAGTTACCTATTGAGAATCCTATGGGGTATACTATAGTTTAATTTCATATAGACTGGAAAATGATTAATATGAGGATAGTCATTTTGGGATGATTAGACATGCCTCAAACTTGAGAGGGAACGAACATATAAACCATGATTTTGGAGGATATCAGATATGGAGAAATGATATGAGACATGGAATCCATTATGGCGTATGGAGGTAGGAAAATCCTCTCCTAAGGACGAATTTGTCTCTGGTTGATAGGAATTTTTTGGGAAATGTATACAGAGCCATTGGGTCATTGTGTTCATAGTCAAACAGAGGTGTTCTCAAAACATAACCCTTCTTTTTCTAATGGATAGTGATGTTTATGAAGATTATAAATCACCCAGTATACTATATTTTAATGTAATATAGATTTTATGATGACATTACAATTTAATGTCATGTTGTAGGGACTAATACCATAAAGTTTAATGCCATGTGGTCAGGAGAAGAACTCATTGTTTAAGGTCATAGTGTTTTGATCCATTTTTTAAAGAAACCATGATTAATTGGAGGATAATCCTATCAGGATGTTCTGACATGCATCAAATATGATAGGGAAGAAATGTGTAAACCATGATTTTGGGGGTTCTCAGATAAGGATAAAGGATACGGGGCATGAAAGCCATTGGGTGTATGTAAGTAGAAAAATCCCCTCATGAGGAAGAATATGTCTATGGTTTATAAGACATTTTTTGTGGGAAGCATATGAGGATCCACTCGGGCATTGTGAGCATAGCCAAGAAGAGGTTTCCTCAGGAAATTGACCATCAATTTCCAATGGCCGTGGAAGTTTATGATGATCCAAAATCGATTGGTACACAATGTTGGATGGATGGAGAATGGTGTGTCCAAGCATGTAAGAAACATCATAACCACAATTGTCCATAGAGATCTGGATCAACCTGGAATAGGGGGTAGGTGATTGGGTTTTAGGAGTCTCATGAGATGTATGTCAACTCTTGGTATTTAAGTGATAGATTTTGGGGTGAGATAAGGGAGCAACAAAAAATGTCGATGACCTGACTTGAACATGTCGTAGTGTAACTCTCCATTTTTTATGATGGTCAGTGATGGTAGAGAAGGGACGAGCCTAGAGGATTGGAACTGAGGCCTGGTACTGATCGCAAATGGGGTGTGAGGGAACAGAACCCGCAGTACGTACTGGCAGGTATGAATAGTTTTTTATGCATAGAATATGGTTCACATAAGACATTAAATGTGGGAGCTTTCCTCATAGGTCTAGCCGTATAGGAGCTAGCCGCATAGGGCTTTCCGCATAAGAGCTGGTCACATAGTAGAATCCGAAAAGGGAAGTAAATAAACCATTTTTTTCATAGGTTCATCTAGGTACTATGCTATCTATATATTATTGTTTGTTAACTACTTTCTATATAGGAGATTCCGCGTAATATTTTACACATAGGTTCATCCACATACAATACTGTCTGCATATGATCATCTGCAAAGCACTATCCGCATAAGAGCTTCTATATACTATTTTCCACAAAGGGTGATTCAAAAACAACTTTCCACATAGGAAAATCCATTTACAATTTTATTATTTGTTCTTAGGGTTCATCAACTACTCCTCATTTCCAAGAATGACACTGCCTCTGCATGTTATCTTCCATAGAGGGTCTTTAATGTACTATTCACGGGATGGAGTCCATAGAGGGCCACCCACATATGGTTCACAAGATGGAGTCCCGGGAGGTCCACCAACATATGGTTTGCAGGATGGCTTCGACTATCTTTTTTGAGTGAGAGAGAGATCTCTCCAACACCCTATATATTTTTCTCCATGCTTCATCCATTTTTCGCCAGCCCAGGGAGCAATTTTCTCTCTCAGGAGAGTTATTTTTCGATCCCCTCATGGTTTATTTATAGAAGAGTTGAGTACTATATCGATGGGCTATGTAGTGCCATTTGCAAATGCCCGTGGAGAACTCCTTGACCCGCAAATGACTCTGTCAGTGGGAGGCATCATTTTCAGGCACTGGGATACAACCTCATCCAGCAAACTACTTAGTTCATGAGGTATCCCATATGTTGGGGACATCAAATTAGGGGGTGGAATTCTCTACCTCCTATTCTTCATTGATGTGGTTTGTGGGATATTATTCTTTCATCTTTATTACACAAACCATTTAGTTCATGGATGGCTTTGCATAGTCGTAGACCTCCTTGTATAGCGGTTCTCCACGAACTACTTTTACAATTCGTAATGCCTCTCTTTCCATTTTCCAAATTTGGTTTTTTTGAACTTTTTCTTTCAATCTTCATTAGCATTTAATTTCTATCATTTTACAAGTTTGATAGAATTTTCATCATCTTGAATACAGAATTTTAGGGACCCTATAAGCATCCCAGAATGAATAGAATTGGTACTAAGTAATTTGTTGTAGTAATGGTTTATGTTGACTCCTCTAATGAAGTGGTGTCATATATGTTACTTCTTTTTTCAACTTATGACGTTGACTTGTAAGACAATGGATATTTATATTTCCTAATTGTTTAAAAACTTTCATGTAAAATCGGAATATCATCCCATGAAAAGAGGATAAATATTTTGGTGAAAAATATATGTGAGAGTAATGGAAAACCTGTATTTATAGGAATTTTCTTATTTTTATTTGTGGAAGGGTCTTTCTTATAAATCTAGTCGAACAAACCACAATGGAGTTTGATGTTATTATTGGTATGGATTGAATTTATTTTATCATTATATGATATATTTAAGAGATAATGATGTTTTTTTAATGATTTTATAACTTTTATAACCTAAAAATATTGTGATAAATTGATTAGTGATGGTAGTGAAAATTACAAAGATTATGTTTAAAAAAATAAATAACCTATTCAAATTGTTGATGTTCTAGTAGTTGAGGAATATATATAAGTTTTAATGCTGAATTTTCTAGTGTTATTCATGATTGGTAGGTTGATTTTACTATAGAATTTGTTTCTGATTCTACTTCTATTTTAAAAATCCCATTATTGAGAGACTTGAGTATAAATTTTTTAATTCAAAAATCATTTTGATGATTTTCTTAATAAAGGATTTATAAAACCTTGAATTTCACTATGGGGTGATCCTATATTATTTGTTAAAAATTAATATTGTTCCATGATACTTTTCATTGATTATAGAGACTTGATTAACATCACTATTAATAAAAAATTCCCTTCACCTCATAACAATGATTTTTTATCTATTCAAAGGATTGCATTACTTTTCAGAGATTGATATTTGGTTGGGTATCATCAGTTAAATATAAAAGAGGGAAATACTTTTATATGAAATTTAGACTCAATATGGGAAATATGAGTTTGTAGTTATTCCATATGGGGTTTCTTATGAATAAAATATATTAATGGATCTTAATATTAGAGTTTCTATGACTATTTAGATAATTTTTTGGTTGTGTTTATTAATGATATATTGGTATATTATGTAATTCACAAGGATCATGAAACAAACCTAAAAATGTTTTAAAAACCTTTAATGAAAGAAATAAATATAAAAAACTTAGTAAGTGTGAATTTTGGATGCAATAGATTTATTTACATGGTCATATTTTTTCTAAATATGAAATTTTTTTAACCCTGATAAAACTGAAGCTATTAAATATTTTCCATAACATAAAAATTTAATTAAGATTCATAGTTTTCTTGGATTAATGGATTACTATCAGCAGATTTTTGGAAAACTTTTTCCGGTATTCTATCCCACTAAATAAGTTAACACTTAAGGATTTAAATTCATCTAGATGAATGAGTGCAATGATTGTTTTCAGGAACTAAAAATAAGAATGGTTAATTATCATGTTTAGGAACCTCCTTATAGAAATAATGAAATTTGCATCAATAGTAAAGCATCATTGAAGGGACTTGGTTGTTTTCTGAAACACAATGATTGGGAAATTTATTATGCTTTATGTCATCTAAAACCAAATGATTCAAATCTCCCACAGATGATATAGAATTAGCTGATGTGGGGTTTTCTTTAAAAATATAGAAGAATCATTTTTATGGAGTAAAGTATAAAGTAAATATCAATAATTTTTTTAGAGAATATATTTAGTCACAAAGATTTGAGCATGAGGTAGAGAAGATGGATGAAACAAATTGAGGATTACAATTTCATGATTCATTATTATTTTGGAAAATAAAACAAAGTAGTGGTTTATTTGAGTCAAAAAAATAATTATAAATTATCTGTGTTACATTTATTACATGAAACCTTGATTTATTATTTAATAAATTTTGTCCTAGAAATTATGGATGCTAGAATTTCCTCTGTTTTATTTTAGTTATCACTATAGTCACCTCTATTAGAATAAATTTCACAAGCTCAGAAAGAGGATAATGTTTTATAAAAAATGTAAAAATTTTATGAAGGGAATGTTTCCATTGTTTAATGTTGATGAAGAAGGTTTTTTCAAATTTATAATGATATTATGTCTTGGACCAAGCTGGGTATCCATCCATATAAGTGCCTGAACCGGTCCATGCTGAGGCCAGAAGGGTGTTCCCAATCCCCACGGGCTGGCGCAAGTGCACGAGTATCAAATTAAACAAGAGGAAACAATTTTACAAAATTAACCACATTAAAATGACTAAAAAACTAATAATTCAAATATGAAAAATTCAACCAAACACGCCACTAAAAATTACATGATATTGTGTTTACAACCAAAACAAACTAGAAAATGAAAAACACATAAAGGAAAATCTATAACATCACCCCAACCCTCTATGAAATAATAGTATTAACATCCTCATGCTTACACCACCATGATCTACATCAAGGATGAATAAACTACAATCTTCCAACACTACATTCCTAGCCATAACCTGAAAAACCTAGACAATAGGGTATTCATACACTCAAAGGTATATACAGGGTGTGGGCTAAATCCTAGTAGGATTCCACCCAAAGAGATTAAATGCGCAAAACATTACTAAGATAATATAACATGCTCCTTTAAATAAATTCTTTTAAAACATTTCTAGGAAATAATTTGTGAGAAATTTTTTTAATGAAAAGATACCACTTATAATGAAAACCAATATAACCAGATTATAAAAATGGAAATGGATTTATAAAAGTTAAAGAACACACACACACCCACACATAACAGGTCCACCATATGCCAATGGTTGGAACCCCATCATACAAGGTAGATCATCATGGGTAAATCCCTAGGTTCATACTAGCTCAAGTGGGATTATAAGAACCTCACGTCTCGGTAAAACTGTGGTATAGAAACCATGACCATCATCGTTATCATGAATGAGCCACTAGGGGGAATCAAATTTCAAGGCCTAGTGTTATCCAATCATAACACATTCTTAGTTAGCATTGTAGCATTATTCCTACTAGATGAAACTAGGATGAACCACTTCTGAATCACCTAGCCTGTTAGTCCTAATCAATTAACATAGTTACCCAATATTCTTTTTTATGATCAATCAAGTTTTCCACTCACATAATACGTCAATTTCACATTTCACAAAAAAAGGAATTACATACACTAAATACCCGACTTGCATACACAAATATCATTTTAAAATAAAATGATCACTAAAACACCTTTCAAAATAAATTTTCAATTACTTAAACATTTCATATTTCCACCTTTAGAAACAATCATAGAAGAACATAATAAATATCAACCAAAAAATTGGTCCAAGCTCCTTTTGAATTCACGTGTAAACCAAATCCATTTTCTAAAGAATGTCTTTAATTATTTAAACAATTTAAAACTCATTTTAAAAAAATGCACAAAAATCCCAACATGACCAAGATTTACATTTCCTTTTGGAAAACAACCCACACAAAATTTCACCCCATGTACCTTAGAAAAAAAGTTCTGTTATATCCAAGAATCTAATAAAACCCTTATATAGAACACCACACTAAAACACACACACAAAACATAGACATTTTTCATTACAAAATCCAAAATCAACAAATTAGTCTGAAAAACCCTTAAAAAATCATTTTGAGTCACTCACACAATTTAATACACAATTTACACAACCAAGTTTCATTTCTAAAACCTGTTCTGCAATATTTCAAGAAACTCACAATTCTTACTCAAAGGTGAAAAACAGGGTTATAATGCCCAAAATGGTCCATTTACCATCCAAAATAAATTTTTCAAAACACACGGATATCAAGTACCCATAAAAACACACTTCACACAACTCACATGATTGATTGAAAACTTACAATAATTTTCACAACAAGGCACATATAGAAACATGAAAATTTCTTTTGGAAAATATATTTTTAACAAATAAGTATAGAAAAGAATTTTGAAATCATATTTTCACCACCCAAATAAGTTATAAAACATAAAAAAATTAATTAAACAAAATAATAAAATTGTATAAAATATTTAGGTTATAGAAGCACCTACCACTTGTGGAGAAACATCCAGAGAATTGGTGTGGAATAGTAACTGCTCCTCAGACAAACACTAAAAGGTAAGATTTATCCAAGAAGGACAAGATGAAACCCTAAATAATGAGATTCATCCATGAGATGTAACCCTAGCCATTGGAAAATAAAACTCCAACCAAGAGGAGGAAGAAAATACCAGAGGGAGAGGGTGTAAAGGCGCTATAGGGGCACAAATAGGGGGTTTAGTCACCAGAGGAGGATCGTCTAGTAGGGGGAAATGTGCATGCTGAGAGGCAGGGCACTGGAAAATGTGGTGACATGAGGTGTCTACTGAAGAGGAGCTGCGACTAGCAGGGGGGTCACACTAGAGGGCCGCTTCACTAGAGAGAGGCCGACCAGGAGGGTGGCTAATGAAACAAGGATGAAGATAGGGGTAGGGAACGATTCACACATCAAAAGGGAAGGATTAGGTAGTGCGATGGGAGAGGAATGAGGGGGAGAGGAAAACAAGAAAAGAAAAAATGTGGGAAAAGGAAATGAAACCATAACCAATCCTATCCAAATTCATTATTAATAATTTAATGACATTAATAATATTTTTTTTAATAATAATAATAATATGAATAATGATATTTTTTAACAATATTAATAATAATAATAATATTAATAGCAATAATGCTAATAATAATATCTAAAATAATAATAATATTGTTGTTATTATTATTCTCTAAAAATAATTTTATTGTTTTAATTAAAATAAATCTTTAAAATTTTAATCTACCTTCTTCCATAAATTTTTTTACTCTAATTTTAAGGAATTATTATTTTTTTAAGTTGTGATACATTGTGGTTACCCTACACAGCTCAAACGCTCATGCATGGACTGTGCGGTGGCTTCTACCCATTGTAGAAGTGACTACACAGACACTCAGGCCTACCACACAACCTCGTCTAACCTTGTGGTGTCTGTGCACCGGGAAAAAACCCACAAGGTTTCCAATCATCAAAAACAAAACCAAGTCCCAAAAATAAACTTTGAAAAAGTCTTCCCGAAACGTCAAATTCTTCTGACCAGTTCCTGATCAAAACAACTTAGATTTGACTCGGGCTAGGACCAAGTCAAAATTAAAAACCCAGGTGTGACATATTATGGGTACCATGTGACGCCCTATTAAAGGATTAATTATTGAGTGATTTTCAATGTTACATATTTTCCATTCATCATGTAAGAACTCTAATGTATATATAACATCATGAGTATTACTGGTTGGATGTAATGAAAAGGTATATTGTTGAATTTACTATGAAATGGTTAAATTGTCAATAGTTTAAAGTATAATTATAATTAATAATTGGGTTTATTCAGCCTTATCCAATTCTGGAGTGGAAATGGGAAAATTCATATATGGATTTAATGCGAAAATTACCAAAGAAATATCATTGTAATAATGATATTTGAGTTATTTTTGAAAAATTAACTAAATATATAAATATAATTCCCATTTGTGATATTTTGTATTTATATAAACATTAAAGACTATACCATAATGAGAAAGTTAGGTTTTATGGAATTTAAATCATTATTATATTTTATCATGATCCAAGGTTAATTTAAAATATTTATAAAATAATTCCAATGTCATTGGGTACTGAATTAAATTTCAATAATACTTTTCATCCTCAACCCGATAGATAGTCCGATTAAATGTTTCAAACCTTGTAATTCAAACTTTATGATTTTTTAATTTATTACCAAGGATTTTGGGATTAATATATTTCACTATTTGATTTTTCTTATAATAAAATGTTCTAGTACAATACACAAATGTGAAATTTTGAGGAATTATATGGAAAGTAGTGTTGGACTCTAGAAATTTGGGATAAAGTTGGAGAAATGAGGTTGATGGGACTAGAGTTGGTAGAGAAAATGGTTGATAAGGTAAATATGATTCAATGTTACATGATTATGTCTGAGAGAAATAAGAAATGTTATGTAGATAACTATAGGTACAATCTTTCATTCCAGGTAGGTGATCATGTTTTTCTTAATGCATCTCTATGAAAAAGGGATATTCCTTTTCATAAAAAGGGGAATATAAGAACATATTTTATTAGATAATATGAAATGAATTAGAAATTTGGATATTTTTTCAACACAATTTCCTTTTCTTTTAGTTTATCCTCGGTATATATCATATTTCATGTTTTTATGTTAAGAAATTTTTTTCCAAATTCATCGCATGTTTTGAGCTCTGAAGGTATTTAATTGGAAGAGAATATTTCTTATGAGGAATAACCTATTCATATTTTCAAATGTAGAGATATAATATTTAATAATACTGTAGTTAATCCTGGAAATGTTTTTTTGGAAAAACCATATGGTTTAAGAAGAAACACGAGATTCTGAAAACACTATGAGGGGAAAATATACCATGTAGTTTAAATGATGAATAAAATTTCAAGGACGAAATTTCAAAAGAATGAATATAGTAGAATATGGAATGTGAAGATAAATCATTTTTATATATTAATTAATTATATTTTATTGACTTATATAAATTATTAGTATATAAGGTTATTTTTAGTATAAAAGAAAAGTGATTTAATTCTAAAAAAACTTGTTATCAAGCATTACATGGTTTCATTTAAAATAATTATTTCCAAAATATAGAATTTTAATTTTAAAAAATTAATTTCATTATCTTAATCATAATTTAAAAATTATCTTAGGATAAATTTTTTAGAATTTTCAAAAAAATGCTTTTTTCAATGATTAGTGAAAAATTAATTTTTTATCGAAAACTATTATTTATCTTAAAATATTTATAAATGGAACTTCTATATTTTTTTATTTTTAAAATTTTAGTAGTCCCTTTTTGAAACCATTTATCCAAATATGTTCAATTAAATAAATTTTGTACATGAATTTTAGTATAAATACATTTTGTAGAAAAAATTTATTTTTACGGAAAATTCCATTTCATCGTGTTTTCTGGGTTAATTTTAAAAATAATTCTTCCAATTTTATGTTTTCAATCAAGGTAAATGGACTCCATATTTGGAATTAGAGGATTTTTTTGAAAATATTTCCCTTTTATTTTATGTCAATTTGATAGTATTTATAAAAATTTTGTTACCACAATAAAGGAATACTGGTTTAATTAAGGGTAAAAATAATGTGATAAAGAATAAAAAATATTCGTAAAAATTTAAATATTTGTTTAAAATGAGTATATTTCAACCATAATCATCAAAAATATGAATATTTGACCCTTTTTTATAATTAAGACATGATTTTTAACTTTATAATATTTTATATGGAGAAAATTTAAAAATGCAACTCTCTTGGTTTTATTATCATTAAATTTTTGAAATAAGTATAAATGGAATATTTTTTCATTAATAAATATTAAATTGAAATATATGTGTTTTTTATTTATTATATTAATTGGTTTATATTTTTTAGTGATGAAATAATTATCTTAAATGGCTATGAAACACTAACAGAATATTTATTCAATTTATATAAATGTAAAATAAATGATATTAAAAGTTTTAAAAGTAATATAAATTTAATTAAGTACTATATTCCATGATTTATGTAGATAAACATTAAATATTAGATAATTTTTAATTCTTTATATTCTAAATCCATTGTTTTCCAGTAGTTTTAAATGTCAAATTAAATGAATTGTTCAAAAATAGACATTAATATTATTTAATAATAAATAATATTTCTTTAAATTATTATTTATAAAGAGAAATTTATGGAAACTTATTTGAGATATGGTGGAATATATCAATCATTTTCAATTTTTTGTCTAATTTTCATTTTATAATATCTATCCTGACCCCTAAGGAGTAATATATTTAATAGCTTGATAATGGTTAACAATGAAAAAAACCAGGTAAAACAAAATGGTAAGTGTTAAAAATCACCTAAAATGTACAATTTTAATTTTATGATAGATTTTGAACTCATACTCAACATATATTCAAATATTATATTTTTAAACCATTTTAATTGAAAATTAATTCATATCAATTTAATAATTTAAGAAATCCCAAGAGTGCCCATCCCCTATATTATATAAGAAAAAATCCTATTATCTTTTACGCACTATAGAAAATCCATTTATATCATCAAAAAACTCAAATCCATTAGTTACATCCCTAACAATGTCCCTCAAGACATTGTTTTATAAGAAAACCATCCTATGAATTATCTTAGGGTACATATTAAGAGGTTGTGCAAAGAAGTGGTGTTTTTCGTAATAATGTATTCTGGATTGGTTTCTTTTTCTAACATCCTAAAATATTCTTCAACCATGTTAAATTAATAAAAATATTATCTCCCATATAATTATATTTCATTATTTTATGTAGTAACCTATATGAATTTACTCTTCCACCAAATGGATAACAAAACCATCGTTTAAGTGTATAGAAGACTACCGCCTCGAGAAGCGATGTAATTCATTTTCCATCACCACATATTATGGATGGGTTCAATGGTATATTTAATATATATATATATATATGATATTTTGAAAATAATTATAATTATGGAATGATAATATATCATTTAATTTCTTACCATTCCATTCACTGAAAAATGATAATCTGTTCGTGTGTATATGTGGACTACCACCTCCATAAAGCGATGTATTTTTTTCTATATAGCTAACATAGATGATATATATATATATATGTTTATTTAGATAAATAATATGTTGTTTATTATATTATTATCATTTTATAATGATAAAATAATACATACAGTATTTTTATAATGATCATTGAAAAAATGGGAATGTTACTCTTGCGTATGTACAACCTAAAATCTCTATGACTGAAACATAGATCATTTTTTAATAATCCTATTTCATATTTGGTTTTAAAAGTATAATTGATTTATAAAAATAATAATTAATCCATTATTACTATTCTATATATGTTGGAATAATGACCACATAGTCAATAGTCAATGTACCAAATCTATTGTAGAAATATGAGCCGAATATCACAAAAAAATCCGATATAATTATAAATGATTAAGTAATTTAATTTGACGTGGTAATTAATAAAGTAAAAAATGAATAAAATACATCAAAATACTTATTTAAAAAGTTCATAATTAATATAATTTTTTTTATTTGGGATGATAAATAACGTAGCTGATGAGTTGGACTCAATGTAAGGGTATTTATTTTAAAAATAACCTGTTAAAGATTCCATAACAACTCTGTTTCTTTCAAGTACATATTTTAAAAATATGAAATTAATGAATTTATTTGGAAATGTAAAAAATATAATGGAAATTTTATATCTATTTTTATTTTATTTCAAATTTTTTCAAAATTGTTATTTTTATAGAATGACTATACTTTCTCAATAAAAAGACAAGTTGGATGTTTAATTCTGATACATATGATGACAATTAATTATCCCACCACCATAAACATTACATGGTTTTTGGATTTATTAAAAAGTGTCCCTATTTTTTTAAAATAAAAACAATCATTCCATACCTTTTTATTTTTTTTAGTTTTGAAAATTGGGTTTTTGGAAGGAGATGGTATTTCAATATCCAATATTGTTTTTCAAATGTGTTAAAAATATATTTTAACCAATTTTATGATAAATTATCCAAGATAAAAACTTTTTATTCATGATACTCTTCATTATTAAAATTTAAATTGAAGAGTTATTTTAATAAAATTCATATGATAAGTGATTCTGGTGTGTCTTATATGATGGGTGCACCCAAATAGTAGAATATTACTTTGAGTAATGTTCTTTTTA
This sequence comes from Viscum album, assembly GCA_963277665.1. Taxonomy (NCBI): domain Eukaryota; kingdom Viridiplantae; phylum Streptophyta; class Magnoliopsida; order Santalales; family Viscaceae; genus Viscum; species Viscum album. Next base: position 452,184,992 of record OY728141.1, on the reverse strand, counting down.
TTTATAGGCAAGAATAAGGGAGTTAATTTGTGTGGCTTATCCTATGAATTTAAATATGATTTAGTTATTTTTAAATGGATTATAATTTTTTTCAATGTTTCCAATTGGGGTTTTTTATTTTCTTTACTTGGGTTTTAATGGTTTTATTTGAGAAAAATGTTAACATTTTTCATATGGAAATGATTTATTTTATATTATCAATGAATTTTGTGATAAAGGTAAAAATTTTATAGATTTTCTTATTTTTCAGTAGAATAAAAAATTTATTCTTTTTATAATCTTTACAGAGATTTTTTTCTCCTCCCAAATTTATTTTCTTTTTCATAGGGTTCAATGTTGGTCTAGAATATAAAAGAAGAAAACTTGATATTCTAGAAGAATTTTCTAGAAAAAAAATGTTTTTCATCTTATGAAAAAATGGATAATGATATAATATGACCACTTTGTATGATATGGTTTTTATGTACGGTTATGAAAAAATTCCCTAAAACACTAAATTGTTATAATCCTTGGTTATGTAAGAAAGAATGTTCTAGTATAAAAACACTTGTATATGTAATGTTTAATGTCGGGTCCTTATAAATATGTTCATGGAAAAAAATACATCAGATACATTTATTTTCTTTGACCAAATCATGACCTCCATCTAAGATCATCCCAGATTTATATCATCCTCCATATCTTAAATCAATCCCAAATAGTAATATAATTATTTATTTTCATTTTATAATTATTTATTCATCTTAATTAAAATAGGTGTAATCCACTAAAAATCCTTATGTAAACTGTAATTGTTGATTTCAGGACTGAGCACACCCGAAAGGTCTAGGGAATACCCTATACATTATCCTAAGAAAAATCCAAATCAATTAGAACCCGATCAATACTTGATTTCATATAATTTAATAAAAATCATTGAAAATTTCATAGAGGACATAATTACTATGATATTTAGATAAATGATTCAATTTCATCATCACAAAACATCATATATCTCTTATTTGTAAAATCCACAATCATCTTGGCCTAGTTCCACCATGATATAATCAAATAAATTCCAAAACCTAAGATAAATCACCTCAAAATAAGCGGTGATGAATGTAATCCATAATAAAGGCTGCAAATAGGGGAAAAATAACTGTAATTAAAAAAAATAAAAACCATGAACACCCACATCAAAGGGGGATTGATAATTAAGTAGGAGAGGTGGATGGTCGGTTGAGATTTCCCATCATTGTGCAATATTAAAAAACCAAAATTGGATAAATCATTAAATTATATGTCAATACCTTTTAAACAAATTGGTTTTTAGCTCAATCATGAAAGGGATAATATTTTCACATCATTAAAATCATTTTACCAACTAGGTCATCACAAGACCACCACTTGGAAGCAGGTATTTCCATTATCAAAACACAATCATGATCTAACCAATATGAGTCATGGTGTGACCACCCTAGGAAGAGGGGAAAATCCACCAAATATCGCTACCATGACGTTCACCCTATGGGTAATGACACAACATATCTCACCTAGGAAAAGCTTATATCCTCCAAGGAATTATTTCCCTCTTTTATATTGTGATACCTCACACTCACCCACCATGATGAACTCACATAAGACAGTCACGATATGACCAAATGGGACATCGTGAGACTAGACACCAGTAGAAACAATACAATAGAGAGGCGGTTCAACTTGATTCCACTCCAAAACTCATCCAAGAACCCAATACCCCTCTTATACATTGATCAATATCCAATAAATAACTCTTAGATATGTTCCAGTACACCAAATATTTATTCGAGTCCTGATTCTCAAAAAAATCAAATGCCTAGTGCGGAAGATCTAAATTAGTCTAAGATTAATAATCCAAAACGACATTGGTTATTACTTTATATATGAAATATTAATAATTATATTTAAATTATATAAAAAATTAATAACATTTATGAATATTTTTTTAATTATTTATACACTCAACTTTTCTTATTTTATGATAATCCCACTTTTTAACTAGGTTGAGGGGTAACCATCAAATAAAATGGAGGCCCATGGGAACAAAGACTAAATTACCTGGCCTAGAATCCATGGGAAATAATCCCTTAAATTTTTAATGACCAAACAATAATAGAGAATCTCCTCCCCAACACCTCTTCAGGTATTAATCATTATCATCACCTGAATTTTCTAATGGCTAGCAGTTCCCTTTGTCTAGTGTTTTATATGTTTATGTCTAATTTGATATTAGTTCTTATATCTTAGTAATTGTTTGTTCTTCCTGGTGACCTGTTTTGCTATAATCCATTAGCCCTGAATCCTAGAGGCAAAAAGTCTAAATTACATGATCTTGATGTCTAGGGGTAATCCCCTAAAAATATTATAAATAAGGTTATAAAAAATATCATCATATACATAAATATTATACATATATATATCAGTATATTTTAAAATTTATTAAATATATCAATATATATGTTTGTTTTCATACAGAAAAATTATTATTTATTATATTAATTATATGTCGGTAAATATATATTCACTATTCAATTTAAAATATTTCATTTTAAAGTTAGGGTTTTATTTTCTAAAGGTATTTATAAATCCTCACACACATGAACACACTTATACATAGAAATTTAAAAATATATATAAATTTATATAATACTTATTTAAATAATTTTTAATTGAATGGTCAATTTAATATAATTTCATATGTTAATTTAGGATATATAATAATACTATAAATATATTAATTAATATATATATATATACTTACTATGTACTATTAAAATATATGAAAGATTATTATACACAATGATATATATATATATATATCATCTTAAGTGTTTATTTTTTATGAACTCTTTATTAACAATAAAAGTATCATGGTTAAAGACCATGCTTTTCTAGAACTAATTTTTTGTTCTAAAAATGACATCTTTTTTCTATTATCATTAAATGAAATTATAAATTCCACTAATTTTTGTAGATAATTATTTTTATTTATGTGGTTTTCGATTTAAAAACACCACAAAAATATATAATTATAGATGACGAGGGGTTGGGAACATTCCTTTTAATGTAAATCTCCCCATTCATCTATCATAAAAACATCCCTCATTTTCAAATTTAACCCTAGTGTGTGTATTTATAATTTTTTTTTTCTACACCTATTCAAGAAAGATATTTTTATGTATTTTTCCATGAAATAATATGTTCACATACACACATTTTATAATTGTGGTATCATTTTACATTTAGTGAGGTTTTTTATGGAATAGTTTTTATGGAGTGCTCAGGTAACTATTTTGGATCTAATCAACTGAGACCCACATAGAAAGCAATATAGTAATGTATTCAATTTATAGATTTGACCATGTTTTAGATGTTTAGAGGATAAAAAATGTCAATAAATATTTTTTTAAAATATAATTTTCTTCAAGAATTAATGAACTTAGAGAAAAGTTCAATTTTTAAATGATCTATGTAATTTTATAACATTAAATTTATAAGGAGATGAACTTCATATCTATATGATGTGATTTTTGATGTGTTTTTGTTTATTATGTTGTAATATTTGATATCACTTCCTTTTTAATTTTATATTTAATTGTGATTCTATTTTTATTAAAAATATTATTATTAAAATCCCTCTCATTATATTGGATTCCTTTCACTGAATTCTTTTATTTTAATGGGCCATTTTTTAGGTTAGGTATCATGGTTCTTATATCAAATTTTTTAAATTTTTTAAATTTTTTAAATTTCTCCTTCATGGTTTATTTTCAATGAAAATTGATCGTAGTTTTTTAACACATTTTATTTATATTGAGGGTCGCTAAAGGAAGAAATAATTTTATTTCACCGTGTTCATAAAAATATTTTTTCACCATTATTTTCCAAAAATCTGACATCAAAACATTGATATATTATGAGAGAATAATTTCATGATGTAATTATAAAATGAAACAAATTATCACATGTTTAGATTATACATGGAAACCATATTATTTATAATGCAGATGAATCTACAGGTGTTTGAAAATCAAAATTTAGAAGGATAAATTGATGACTATTGAGGGTTTAATCATGAAATAGTATTTAGTTTTATTCACTAATTAGTTTATAATACTTTGATGAATTTTATTTTTAATATTTTTCATTGAATAACATCAGGAGATAATATTAAAACTATATATTACTATAAAATAAAAAGTAAAAAAATTATTTCTTCTCAATGAAACTTTGAATTGAGGGAAAAAGAATATTTTTATTTATTAGAATATTTGAGTTAGTTTTAGTGATATTTTTATATATTTTCTACCATGGGTGTTAATTATGAGAATTCTGTTTTTTTTGGAATCATAATGATTTTTCTAAATAATGTTAATTTTTTTGTGTAATATTGGCTTGTTTTACTCCAAAAATTTCTATGACTATGATTTTATAACTCATTTATTGGGAAAAAAATTAAAAAATACAAGATTATGATATATCTACTTTAAAAATTTTTAATGAAATAATTGGATAGGGAGATAAGTGACGAATTATGAATAAATTATCCAATGTTAATACATGGAAAGAAGGAAATAAAGTAGAAAACCAGAATTTTGAGAGTGAAAACAATAAAAAAAATAAAATGAATTTTTTTATAAGAAATAAATATTAAATATAATAATTGTGAACCAATATAATATGAATAATGATGGTGATAATCATGTACCACTATTACACAAGTGGCCTAAATACTATTCTAAGATAATTATTTTATTATTCATCCCTCTAATGAATATATCTTGTTTATTAATATTTTTTAATGTTTATTGTAACCAAGTTGACTGGAAGATGTTTTTGAAGCTAAAATAACTTTTTATTTAAAGCTTTGTATTTTGTTTTTAATGAAATAAAGAAATCAATTTAGTTTGTTAAATATAGAAATTGAACAGACCGTCATATTTAGACAATCAAATTCAAAATTCATAAAATATTCTACCATATTGAGAAGATAGTTTCAAGAAGAAAAGGATTATTTCACTCACCCTGAGTCTGGAATGGATGGTATATTGGAATGGGATGTTGAATCAGAGTCTATATGGCTTCAATTAAAAAAATGATGATGCTTTTATAATTTGTATTTAAAAAATTTCCTATGTCGTCTGGGATGCTTGTGATGCAAGATGTATGAAATAAAGGGGGGTGATCTAGCAATCATAATGAGGATTGGATTCAAAAAAATATGTCGGTGGAAAGGATAATAATTTATAATAATTCCCAATGTAATTTATACGATGGTATACCAATATTCAATGTATTCAAAGTCGCGTGGATGTCCTAAAACAGGCAAATGGTTGTGGAAGAAAGATGTTGGTGAAGCCTAAGAATTATTGTCTAAAGTAAATTAGTATGGGAATATCAAACATAATTTTTTAAGGTTGAGAAGGTTGAATTTAATGTGAGAAACCAAAGGTGTATGTTTTTAGTTAGATGAATAATCCCTAGAAAAGAAATCTTTCAAACAAATTAGTTGAGTGCAGGAAGTTCATTGGTATCATAATCAAAACAGGAAAGAAGTTTTCAAAGTTGATGCTGTAGAAACTAGTCCATCAGATGCTCTAAGCCACTGATAATCATAGTTATACTAAAACTAATCATTATACTAAATAATGTTTACAAATTATAAATAGAGGTTGTATTTTTCATATCGGGAATTATTGGGACCAATTCTCTTGATAAAGTCAAAGACATATTGATAATCTAGTCAACCATTTTTATCAAGATAGATCATTGGTTTTTTTTCAAGATGGTCAAGAGAAAATTTAGTTTCATTTTCCTTATCAAGTGGGTTAAGAGGAAATGACTTATTTTATTTTTTATAGTGGTCAATATAATGAAGAACTATTATATGTTTTTAATATTTGGATCGATATCCATTAAAATGGACCTAAGACCACTTATTTGTGTGAAGTAGATAATAATTCATCATACAAAATCTAACACTTATAACATCATCAGGACCTGTAACATCATTCTAAGACAAGTAAGAAAATAATAATTGTTTTCAAACAACATAAAAATTATTTTCAAGGGGAAACATGAAAGGGTCTTTAATGAAAATTTTAAATAATTTTCAAGGGTAGCATGAAATCTAAAGATGTTTTAAAGATAATGATATAGGGTTTCCATCATAATGAGAGGATATTTTCTTCCAAATTTTTTCATTTAGTATAGAGAAACTTAATGATATGTATTAAATTTGGATTGATTTTCAAGTGGGTTGAGATAATCAGAGTGACCAAATGATTCTATAGTGAAGGAAAATTGGAATGATAAATTTAAATTAAAATATCTATTGTTAAGTAAGTATAATGAAATATGATGTTTTTAATATTCAAGAAGGATCAAGAAGAGTTGAGATGAATTTAAGGTGCCAAAGAATCATCCAAAATTCAAGGAGAATTTATGATTCAGGAAAATTTGTTGAGTGAGAATCATTTTATGAATCCTACCTAAACCAAATTTGGAATACCTATAAATAGAATGAGTGAATTTTAATTTTATGACACACATAATTTTCACAAGGAGTAGAGTGAATGATGAGTTTTGAATAATTATAAAGAGAATATGCATCTCGATTGATAATTCCTGATGATTTTTTCTTTACATGAGAAGAAAAAAGAATATACAAAATCAAAATCATGGTTTCTAAAATCAGACTAAGTAGTCAAATAAGTATTTTTGGACACATATAATAGTGGTTATGAATTTTTTCATCCATATTAAGACATGATTATTTTATCAGACTGAGAAATCAAACTGAGGAATCAGACTGGGAAATTTTAAAGAGTATCATTATGAAGTCTAGGATGATTTTTCCTACTGTTTGGTAAGAATATGAATAATTATTTTTTAAGATAATAATTTTCAAAGTTAATCAATAAGGATAGTAACATGTTTATTATAAAAAATATGATACATATTTTGTGCAACATGAATAACAAACACTACTTTATTGAACATAATGCTACATGAGTGTAAGGGAATAAAAAAATCTTTGTATTCCACACAGAAGGATTTTTTTATAGTGGATTATGTGGTATAATATTGATTCCATACCATACTATGGAATTCTTTAATCTTGTCAAGTAGTGATCCTTATTAATTATTGTGTTCCTATGGATGTGTGATTTTTTTTTTGTTTTCAGTGAAATTGAGAGGTCTTTAATAGGTGGAAAATGTTGTTTAAAAAAATACAGACACATAAAATAAAAATATATCCTCAATTCTCCCCTCCCCTTTTAGTGATACTTGTACTTGATTAGGTACTTAAAAGTGATAACAGTGCTGAAGGTTCCTTTCGTATACTCTTTTCCAATGTTTTGGAAGAGAAACAGGGATGGAAAATCACAATTATGTTAATATTAAGGGGATTAAGGTCTTTGAAGGTAAGAACTATCATATCTAGAATTATAGAATGTTTTATTATCTTATATCTATTGGGGTATGATGTACATAAATATGAAACATATGTATTTCCTCAAATTGATGATAAAGTTACTCTAAAATTTTATGATATGTAGAATCTTGATAATTATGGAAGGGACAAGAATTATTTACTCTCATAACAGTCTTTAAGTTATTTTTAAGAGTCCAAGTTGTTTACACAACCAAATGTCTCTATTATATGCTGAAAAAAATTTATGAAGGCACTACAAAAGTAAATATGGAAATGTTAGAAATTTGGAGGCTTATATATGAATATATAAATATGGGTGAATGAAAATTTCAACACTATTAGATATCTTGGTGAAAATTGATAGGATTCTACAGATGTTGAAAATATCATGACAATTATTCCAAATATGATTGATGTTATTGTTTTTAAATGGATGATTGAGATCCTAAAACATAATCCCTGGATTATTTCTATAACACCCTCATCACTTTTAAAATGATAAGTGAGAGATCTATAAAAATAAAAAAAATATAATAGAGAAAATTCTTTTAAGGATTCTAAGAAGGAAAAATTAAATATTATTTGTATTATACAAGATGTTGGTGATTCAGACAATGAAAATGATGTATGTAAAAATATTTTCGAATTTTAGTATTTTTTTCTAAAAATGAGAGAATAGGTAGAGGTTAATAAAAAGGGAAACATCCATTGAAATATTTTGAATATGGATCCACTGTGAACTTTGTGGCTTATTATATATGAAGAAATAAAAGAAGAGGATTGTGACAGAGAAGATAAAAGGTATAAAATATCATTGAAGAGATATGGTGATAAAGATAAATATTATTCCAATGGTATAGATAAAAAATAATTCAAATACAAAAGAAAACGTTTATTATCTATAGATGAAGAAAATGCAGATAGTGAGGCTGAATCCAAAAAGTCATCTACGAAATATTGAGAAAATAATTTATTAAAAAAGTGAAAGTAAAGAGTTTGTAATCAGTAGTTATGAAGAAGAAGAAACTGAATTGTAATTTAATATAAAAGAAGAATTGAATGCATGTTTGAGAATGATTGGGAGGCTTGAGAAAGAAATCAGGAAGTTGAAATGTGAAGACTCCTTAACAAACTATCAAGAATTTTTTCATGATGAAATGTTTAAGAAGCTGGATAAGATTAATGATTTGAAGAAATATATTTAAAAACAAAAGAATCATAATCAAAATTTTGATATAAGGTTGAAGGAAAAAATAAAAAGCATTGTAATTTTTAAAAAAAAAATTCTAAATATGAACAGAGGGTTACATGTTTCAATAATTAAATAACCAATAATAGTGAAAGCTCTAGAAATGATAAAACTTACTGAATAGCCCGGAGGGATTATTTTTTATTGATTTTCTGATAACCCCCATTTAAAGGGATGAGGGGGAACCCTTTAATGGACCATAGGCTTAGGTATTACATTGCATGTAGGTTGGAGACATTACAGGACCCATATGTCTTAAGGAAATCATACAGACTATGACTATTGGAAACTGCCCCTCCCTAGAATCTACATCGTGATAAGATCTCCAACTTTTCATTACTGTTCAGATAGCATGTCCATATGCAGAGGTTCACAAGAGTGGTGTCGATGGAAAATTCCATACCATCTCATTCTTCCAAGTCTGTTTGCCTGGATCTGGTGAATTCTCCCTACTCTTTCCTCCTCTGGAGCAGTTCCTTGTAGAATCTATCTGTGAAACTCCAAATATGGTTACCCTGATGGCCTTGAGGTGGGAATAAGGCCATGGAAAGTAGGTGTTATTCTCACATGATAGGATAATTAAATTTTTTTATGAATATTGAATACTTCAAATAAGGAACTGTAACATTTGGTACTGATGAATCTCTTTGAATATAAGGGGTTTGATCAATAATCAATGGAGAAGAAAAGATTAAATCTGAGATATAATTTTTTGTTGATGGGATGAAACACAATATTCTAATTATTTCACAACTATGTTATGAATGCAATATAGTAATTTTCAGAAAATATGGGTTTTTTTATAAAGAGAGATGAATATGAAAAGATAGTTACATGAGGAAATCATACAAAAGGTAACATATTTTATATTGGTAAAATAATTTTTTTTATACTTAGTCATAGTGAAAGAAAATATATTTGGAATAAAAGTATGGGTCACATGTGTATATGAAACATGAGAAAGTGGTCAATGTGAGATAGTGTCTAAGGTATGTCCGATATTTCATGAAGAAGAGATTGATGTTGTACAATTTTTTAGAAAGGAATGATTACTAATTCTATGTATAAAAAGTTCATATTTGTTAAAAATAACCCCTTAACATATTCATTCTGATACCAATAGTCTAATGTGAAAAAATAATCTCATGGAGATAAGTGCATCATGAATTTCATTGATGTCTTTACTTGCATTACACGTGTTATGTATATGAAATATATGTCAGATTATCTAAAAATATTTAAAATTTATCGAAATAAAGCAGAGAAGTAATGTGAGTTTTTAGTGAAGAAGTTGAGAATTGAAAATAGTGGTGAATAAAAAAATGAAGAATTTAAAACTTTTATCAAGATTCATGAAATTCCACAGGAGTATAGAACACCTTACAATACTTAACAAAATAGTATTTTTGAATGGAATAATATAATCTTGGTTGAAGTGGGGCGAACTAAGTTACTTGAACATGGTCTCTGTCATTAATTTTTGAGAAATCCATGAACAATTCTATATATATTAAAAACAGATATTTTTGCAAACCAAGTTCAAATATGAATTCATATGAAATGTTTTATAGAAAAAAAGTGTTTGAAAAAATTAATAATTTTTGGGACTCCGTGAATCATAATGAAGAATGGAAGAAATTTTAGAATTTTTGAGAAGATAGGTGAAGATGAAATTTTTCTTAGCTATTCTATGGATGGAAGAGGGTAAAATTGTTTAAAATAAGAGATTAAAAGATTAGTTGATTCTACTGATATGGATGTTTTTGAAATTCATGAGGTTGATAAAAGACAAAAGCAAATAAGGATGATGAATAAGAAGAAAGAACATCTAATAAGGATATTAATAAGGATGAAAACAATTTTAATCCTCCTCATGAATAAGAACTAGACCCATGCATTTCATGTAATGAGGAATAATCTCAAAAAATAATCCTAGGCCGAGGAAGCAAGTGGAACGTCAAATAATTATTGGTGATCAACATCAATGGCTTCATATAGAAGGAATAACTAAACATACTTATTTAAATTCAAATGTCAAACCAAAAGATTTGAATGAAAATTTTTATCATCCGAAATGGGTTCAGGATATGAATGAAGAGCAGAATTAAATATAAAACTACTATACATGGTAATTCATATGTAAAACAAACTAAAAAACGTTACTAATAGAATTTTGGTTTTTTGGGACATGATAAATGAAGACGGTTAAGTGATAAGAAAAAAAGGAATAATAGTATTCAAAGGATACTAAAAAATTAATGACATTTATTTTTACGAGACATTTACTCTTATACCGAGAATAAAAAAAATCAGAAAATTTATTTCTATTACTGTATAATGAAGTAATAATTTTTTTCAAATGGATGTGAAATCCATATTTTTAATGGTGATATTGATTCGGAATTTTAAATTGAACAACCATATGGATTTTTTTCGGATAGATTAATTTAATGTGTACAAGTTGAAGAAATAATTGTATGGGATAAAGAAATCTCTGAGTTAATGGTATTATAAATTTGGTAATTTATTAAGGATATAGATATTTAAGAAAAGTAGAGTTGATAATAATCTATATATCCAAGAATTTATAGATATTTCCCTTTTCATAATTTTTTATGTTGATTACATAATATTTTCTGGGAATGATGAATTTAATTATGAAGGATTTTCTGAAGAAATGAAAAAGTTGTTTGATAAGTACATTCTAGGAGAAATGAAATACAACTAGGGGTTATAAATCATACAAAAAAAGAAAAAAAATTTCTTTCTCAAGAATATTATATAATAAAATTTCTTAATAAGTTCGGCATAGAAAATTTGAATCCAATTGGAACCCCAATTTCAATGGGAACCATGTTTTCTAAAGATGTTTAATACAATGATATAGATCAAAACTAATTTTTAAAATTGATTAATTTTTTTGGTATTTGAATTCCTCAACAACTGATGTTATTTTTTTTGTTACCTTATGTGAATTATTTCTATGTGATCCAAAATAATCACATCTCTTAGATGGAAATATAATTCATAGATATATGAAAGGGACAAAAAAATAGAAAATCAAATGAAATATCAGAAATTGTTGATTATTTTTGGTATTCAGATACTGATTGGGAATGAAATGTTGGTAATAGAAGAACAACATATGGTAGAGTTTTCTTTCCAGGAAAATGTTGTGGTAGTTGGCATAAAAATAAACCAAATTTAGTAACAATTAGCATGAATGAAGATGATTATATTACTTCCACTCAAGTTCCTACCCAATATATGTGGATTAAGACACAATTGGAAGAATTACTTATTTAAGTAATGTTACCATTTCTCTTAGGTTATGATAATAAAAGTTCAATAAACCTTACTCTAAAAATCATACAAAAATATCATTCAAAACATATTAGTATAAAATAATATTTCACAAAGAGGATGTGGAGAAAAATTAATTGAAGCTGGAGTATATTCTTACATTGTAACAATTTGTTAACATTTTCAAAAAAATCTTTACCGAATGAACTAATTCACAAACCAGGTTTGAACATGGGAATCCAATATCCTTCTCATGATGATTGGGGTATGTGTTTTTGTCCCCTATCTGATATAGTTTTGGATATTATTTTCAATGGGGATAATTGTTTTATAAATCTGTGCAGTCATATATTCTAATTCTTTTATGGAATCATATAACCAGAAGGGGATTTACTGGTAAACTATGATTTTATCATGTAAAGTGTGAAATATTCTCTATTTTTGTTGGAGTGGTTTTAGGAATATTTTTTTAACCATAAATTTGATGAAATGAAGAAAAACGTGAGGAAAATCTGAAGAGGTTTCACGAGTCACTAGTTTCGGAAAAAATTGTTTCGATGTCAATAATTATTATTTTCGACAATGAGTTTTCTCAAATAGTCTTTTAATTTTTGATAAGTAATCCATATCTTGTGGATACAAGGTTTACTAATTTATGAATATCGGTTGAAAATAAAATATGAAGGGGGTATTGTTGGGACTATTTTGGAAGGAATATGTTTTTGAAGGTGTAATTTGTTTTTATTTCAAGTGTTTTCTTCTTGTTGTAAAATAACAAATAAATAAATTCACTTAAAAAATGATAGAAATTAGATTTACCATTGTATTTAGATAATAAAAATCAAAATTTTAAAGAAATTACAATATTTTTAGAAGAAGGTTTCTAGAAGAAATAGTTAATAAGAGTCACCCTATGCCCGAAATGGAAGAGATATTGTATTTAGAAGTTGAATCAGTGTATTAATAGATCTGATAATAAACATGATGATTATTTTATGATATGTGATTCCAAAACATCTGAAGTCATCTAGGAAACTTGTGATGAATGACTTATGAATGAAATGAAGAGTGCTATAAATAGAATTGAGTATTGGTTTGAAGGAAAGATGTTGCAAGATTGGATGGGAAGCTTCTATACTTCCTGTCATATTTCAGATGATTCTATGATGATCTTCAATGTATTGAAAGTCATGATTACATAATGATAAAAGAGAATATTTTTTGAATAAGAAAGTTGTTGAAGAAGCTGATTTCCCATATTATGTACATTTGTGTGGGAAAACCTAAAATATATTTGTATGAAGGTAGATAAGGTTGATCATAATGTTATAAATTGAAGATGTTGTTTTCAGTCAGAAAAATAATAAAAAAGAAATAAATCATTGAATAAATAAGTTGTGTTTTGTAATTTCATTGGTATCATAATCAGAAAATGAAAGAAGTCACTAAATTTAAATTTGATGGAACTAGTCCATCAGACCTGGTGTACCAACAATAATAAGAGTTATACTGAAAACAACCATCATACTCAGTGGTGGTTGGAAAAGATAATCAGAGTTATGATATTTTTATATTATAAATTTTTGTGACTGATGATTATGATAAAGTTATATATTAATTAACAATTTAGTCAACCATTTTCATCAAGATATATTGGTTGTTGTATTTCAAGGTGATCAATAGAAAAGAAAGTTTTGTTCTCCTAATTGAGTGGGTAAAGATAAATAAAACAATATGATTTATTATTTCTTATGGATGAAGATAAATAAGATCTGTGATATGTTTATATAATTTGGGTCAAGATCTATCAGACTGGATCTGACTTTGCTAATCAGAGTGAGGTAAGGACTAATTCATCAGACACAGGTTGAAACCATTAACATTATTAGACACAGGATCATCGATCTAAGAATTGTAAGAAGATAAGAATTGTTTTTAACCACCATAATATTATTGTCAAGGGGAAACTTTAAAGTGTGTTTAAAATAATTTTGAAAGATTTTCCTAGGTGAGATCAAAGTGAAAATAACTTTTAATGCTTATACTAAAGTGTTTCCGTCTAATGAGAAGAAATTATCTTCTCATTTGTTTTCTTTTGGTATAGATCAATTTAATGAGATGTCACAGTTTCTGATTTATTTTCATGTGGTCCAAGAAACTAAGTGACAACATGATTCCATCATAATGGGAATATCATAATGAAAATCTGAAATCAGACTAACCGTTTTTAATAAAATATGAAGCGAGATGAAGTCGCGATGATTCGAAAAGGGTCAAGAAGAGTTGAGAAGCATTGAATGAGTCAAAGATTCATACTAAATTAAAGGGTAATTTAAGATTTTGGAAATTTTGTTGAGCGGGAAGAATTTTTAGAATCCCACGGAAACCACTTTTGGAAAACCTGTAAATAGAGGAAGTAATTTTACATTCCAAGCTCACGTATTCTTCACAATGTTTCGAGATAAGGTAGAATTTTGAATAATTATAGAGAGAAGAACTTTCCAGATTGTGTATACATGAGGATGTTTACTGGGTAGAAGAAGAATGAAGTAGAGATAAGATCATAATCTTGGATTCCAGAATTAGAATGAGAAAACAGATTGGGATCTACAGACTCAGATAGAAGTGGTTCAGAATTGTTTTAACCATATCCAGATAGTTATTTTATTGTATTGGGAAATTAAAATGGGTAATGGTACTAGGAAATCAGAATGATTACCATTACGATTTCTAGGAAGTTCATTCTTAATATTGGGTAATAATGTGAATATTTTTTTTGAAGATCATATTTGTGAAAGTTGATCAAGAAGAACCGTAGCATTTTTTTACACATAATTCATGTACATATTTTTTTCTTCTGGAACCACAGACACTATTGTATTAAAATAATTGTAAGTGTGTTTTAGGTCATACATAAATCATTTTATTCCACAAAAAAGGGATTGTAGGTCAGTGGATTGTGTGGTATCAAATTTTTTATATACTATTCCAAGGATATAGTTACTCATGTTGAGTAGTGAACCTTGTAAATTCTTGGGTTCTTGTTGATGTGTGAATATTTTGTTTTTTGTGAAAGTGATTAATCATTGATAGTAGGTGGATGTTGTTTTAGAAAGTAGGAAACATAGAATAATAATATATCTCTAATCACCACCACACCTCCATGTGATACATGATCTTGACCGGGCACTTATAATATTTTCATATGATTTCATGGAATTACTTTTTTTTATAATTTGAAATCAATGTATTTTTGGTATTGTTATGATGGGTATTGGTTGTTATTCTAATATTGTTGGTATGAGGACAATATTATTAGAGAGTAGAATGATCATAAAGAATTACTGTTTTATTTAGTTTCATTTCAATTAGTTTTCATGATGAAGATGTATTTTTGGTACATTTTGTCTAGGAAATCGGAATATTGGAAAAGGGTTCCTTTTTCCTATCTCATGTAAAGTTGTATCCATGTTTATACTAGTCTATAAATTTATATCCATGTTTCTTATATTTTTAAATGGAGTGTTTCTTATAAATTATGGACTAAGATACCAAATCAAATCAATGATAAGGGGAACATATATTCAATAGAATTGGATTTTGTTCAAGGATGTACAAAATTGGAAAGGTGTTGTTACACCAATGATGTTAAATTTTATACTAATTTCCTTATATATTTGTTTAATATATTACTTTGGAATTTTTTAAATATAATTTTATAATATTGAATAATTTTCTAAATATCATGGTTTTGGTGCAAGGTCCCTATACCACAAAATTCAAATGTACAAGTCAGGTTTGGAGGTAGTATGTTTGTTACAGTTGATGTATGGTCTAGGATAACAATGTAGTTGGAATATGTAGAGAGAGGAAATCAGAGGGAGTAGCCTCCACAAGGTTGATTCATGCTCTATCCAATACTGTCCTAATTTTATAAATATAATTAAGAAATAAAAATTTAAAATTTATATATTTCAAACTTTTATGGAGAGATCCCTCATTTCTGACATGCACATTTATAAAAGACTTTATGGGATCTTCCCACATCATCCCCTTGGTTATCCCTCTCATTTTGGCATCATTCTTGAGATTTTTTCATCAACATAGGATGAATAAATCAAGTATGTTATTATTATATCCTCTCTTTAGCTTCTTCTTACATCATTCTTCCTTTCTTTCTCCCATATGATAATACGTACCTAGGTTTCTTATTTTCATTTTATTTATCTAGGATTACTATTGTTAGGCCTCCTATTAGACACTATGATATTTTATCACTTCCTTTGTTATAGAAAAATTCATATTGGTTTGATTAAATGATTTTTAGTTGGTTTCCCTTTGTTAATTATTTTACCTTATTGATGTTTATTTGAATAATTTATTCTAATGGTGTTTTATGTTATATGAAATCTATAAGATTATTTTTATTTATCTAACTACCAAAATTCATTTTATTGTTTTTAAAATGATATGGGATGGAATGTAATTAAATGTTTAATAATGGATTTAGTTAATACGATGTTCACTAGGTGTCTCTAAATAATCCTAGTTTAGTTTTAATTAAATCAAATGGAATCATTTTTGACAGATGTTTATGTATGTATTATATGGATTTAGAAGAGTCATTATTATTATGGATACTCATGTATTAATTGATTTATTATATAATTAATTTTTTTTTATTGATTCCTTTTTCTCTAAATTATCTCATTTAATTATAAAATTTAGTTCATAGAATTCATTTGTTGAGAAATTTGGAAGCTATTGGAATAGAAAAATTCATGAACTACATTTAGATTATATAGATAATTGAATCAATGAAAACATCATGTGAAAATAACTTTGGTACTTGGATGGTTCATAGGACATGTTCTAAGACATATTATAAGGAATTTATCACTATCCAACACCATCCAAGTCATGATATGTTTTTAACTGAATTGGATAGTCCAGATGTAACTCTGAATACTACATTTGGGAATTTCTAAAAAATTAGAATGATACTCTATATAGTATCTTACATGTAGTTGAATATAGATTATTTTTTTAATGTTTTATGGAATTATTTTATACATGGATATTTGGTTTCCATACCTTATTCCTTTTGAAGCTACACATAGAGACTCATATTATGTAAATTATTTGTTATTAATGATATGTTACGTAATCCTTATCACATTAAACCAATATATTATCAAATTAATAACCTTTTATATATAAACTAATGTTATTTTTCCTAATAAATACTAATTTTGTTTTCTTCATATATATAGTTTGGACTATCAGGATTTATTTTATCTTTGAATTTAATTATATAGGCAATGGGGTGAAATCCTACATAGATCGCCTCTATGAGACCACATATATAAAATTAATGTGTTTATAGATTTTAAATTATCTAACGAAGTTTAATTCAAATTACCGCTATAAAAAATAGTCTAATGGTTTCTTTTTTACTATAACTTTGAGGAGGCGGCTAGAAGGGAGATTCCATAAAATGATACATAGATTGTTAATTGGAGTTCATATTTCTGATTAAATTTTTATCGTGTAATTTGGAACCATATATATATTTATATATATATCCATATCCATATTATATTCCCATAATATTATCACCCTTATTTTAGTCACAATAATTTCTAGGATATGGATGTAAGATTTTTTTTATTTATGTTGGGTATGTCTTGTGTTTATTTTTGAATTATTATATATTATTGATTTTGTTTTTTTTTCATTTTTGGTTGTTCTATATTTAAAAACATACTTATATTACATGTGATACACAATCTTATGGGAATATAATTATGGGTTTTGAGATTGAATTATCTTTCGCTATATTATTATTTTTTATGAGAAATTATTACAAATAAATAAATTTAATTCCCAGATACTAGATATCTTCCTGTGGTTATTAGAAATTCCCATCATGACCCATGGAAAACTGAAAATGGTAACATGATGGGATATCCTAGTATCATTAATTATAAAATAGTGTAATAGTATAATTTGAATTATATTTATAAGTAGAGTTTGTGTAGAAATAATTTAGTACTTTCAGAACTCTAGTGGTATGTTATCGGTAAGTATACATCCTAAGGATTATGTAGTGAACCTTGAGATACCATGGGATATTGGTAATATATTATTTTATTTTAAATTAATCTAAATGATTTTTTTTTGAAATTTATTACTTGATATATTTGAATTTAGAGAGCATTACCTGAATGCATGTTCTGGATTCACAGGATGAAGATCACATAAAGAGACTGTAGAAAATATTTTGGAAATTCTAATAGGTTCTTCATGGTTACTACCCAGTATAGGGGACTGTAACGCATGGGAAAATATCCTTTTTATTGTGATAATTTTTAACATGTTTAAATGATATGCTTTATTTTTATTTCAATATTATTGAATTAAATTTATTTTTTGTTACATTATATCCATAGAATTTAAATATATTGGGGATATTAAATTAATTATTAGATTTTATATATTACCATGAAAAAAAGAAGAGTTCCTATTAATCCTATAGATTGAGTGTAGGGTAATTTTCCATTGGATAATTCTATTACAATTTAGGTTTTAATTGATATTGTGGTGCATAATATTCATTCTAGTGACTGAGAAGTTGAACCCAGTCCACCCTAGTCTAGGAAAGATAATTTTGGTCCATAATATTTAAAATATTGACCTCAAGAGTTCATATTTCATAATTCTAATAAATTTTATGGATGTAATATACAATAGTAATATAATTACTAGTCAGATAAAATAGAAATATCTTTATATTCCTTGAGAATCCTAAATAAAAAAGTGAAATGTTTGTCACTTTTATAAAGGGGGGTGCTATTTGATAGTAGTAGGAGTCAATAGTTTTGGAAAAAGTTCATGAGAACAAGGGGTGGAATGAATAATAGGTAATTTTCAACATGAGGTTCTACCCTAGATATATTATATTTTTAGAAATTGAGGTAATTTTTCTTTTTTTCATCACAAAAATTAAATTGAGATTGAATATTATAATCAATTCATCATGATCATTCAGTTTTCAATGAAGAAGAATATAAATGATTGGATAAAGGCTTGATTGTTTGAAATATTCCTCTATTCCTGAATATAATATAGATACATCCTGTTAAAAAACATCATTAATTGTTGTGTCTTATATGTAACTAATTATAAATAAAAGTGAAGTAGGATTACTAAGAATGGGTGGAGCTTTTACTTATAATCCAATTGCATGTGAATGAGGAATGTTTAACAAAAGATGGAATGAGATGATTTTAAAAGGGGACTTGGATGTAACTTGAGATGAATAACTCAGTAATACCTATTAACACTATTATGTAATTGAAACCTTGTATATAATTTGTGTAGAAATTCATCACATGCTAAGCCCACATGTCAATAGAATTTAATGAACATAATTTATGAGTAAAAATAGGTATTAATAATGATTTTTAGAATAAATCATATTTTCAGAATTGTTGTGGGTTACATAACTCTTATGGGATATTAAATATAGTTTGATGCTTTAAAATATGTGGGATATCGACCACAAAATATTAGTTTTCGAGGTAGATTTTCAAACAGAAAATTATAACTAATAATAGATTCTCAGTTTTTCTGAATTCCTCAAACATTGCGTAAAATATTGTAATTATATTCCCTAAGGATAGATTATATTGAATTATAAGTTATTCATATAATAGTATGAGTTACTATACTTATTAAATTAGTTGTATATATTTCTATAATTGAGACAGTTCAACCACACTCACTTATATCAGCTTTCTTTATGGCACAATTAAATATCATATCTAAACTGATTATATATTTTATGGAGATATTAAATCCTCACAAAAATTAAAAATTGTATTAATTTTTCTAGAATTCATTCTATATCTCTATATCCAAGATGGGGTGGGAATGAAACTTTATATCTTTGTAAATTGTTCTTTCTGACCTCATTCATAGGATGGATGGGATATTTTTTTTGATGATATCTAATTTTAGAAATTATTTTACTATTTTCCCATGTAATTTAACCAACTAATTCATATAAAACTGGGGTAGATTTTTTCATTTAGAAATATGTAAATAAGTAGTTTAATGTCTAAAATATTGGTTTTTAATGATTTATTCAGTTTTAGAAATTAATTGTTAAACCATACAAAAATATATCAACTATGGAATTAACTGTTTAATGAATTTTAATATCTAATTTCATCATTTAAAAAATCTATAGATTAAAAATCCTATAGTATGTTAGATTTTAATGGTTTTTGTGTTATAATATGGAAAATTTATGGTCCTAAGATATTTCAAATCTAATCAAATTAATTTTTCTAGGTCATATAATTGGACTTCCCAATTCTATGACATTCATATGATATTAATTTTATTGAATGAGAAAAGGACTTGATATCCTGACTTAAGAGGACTTGAACCATAAGACATTAGTAACCCAGAAAATAATGAACTTTATCAAAGTCCTCATTTAAATAGTTTAAATGAATATGCTATAGTTTTAGAAAGGTAACCCATTTTTTAAACTACTATTTCAAGGTAAATCCGCCCCATTTAGACCAGTGTAAAGATACCTTCACCTCAAAGGGTTCTGCATTATGGTTATATGCATGACGTAAAGGTGTTATGATTTTTCATTTCATAGGATACATAATGATAAACAACTCACATAATGTTATAAGTTAGATCTCAGAAATGTAATCACCCAAAAAATATGTGTTAGTTTAAAGTGTAGCTACGTAATGGTAATAAAATAAAGACTTTCACTAGCATTCTAGTATAGATTCCAAATAGAAAACTCTATAAATATATATGTACAGATATGAAATTCACTTATCATTGTTTCTATCTACCAAAATTATGATGTACACATCAAATAACTCAACATGGGTCCCATATAGTTAATAATTAAGGTGAAGTTCATGGGAATAATTTTATAGAATGAGACAATTTGGGACCCTATCCTCCAGCCTTTACTTGGTATTTCATATGAGCTTTGTAATTTTTTCATCATTTTAATGTAAATTTATATCATATTTATAATTTATCTATGATATTTTTCCATCATCTATTTCATTGTTTTATCTAAACCCATGTGATGAAATATATCACCTATACTCTATGTTTTTGTGGAGATAACCTATTATGGGATGTCCAAATGGAATTATAGTCGGAGTTCTTGAATTAATGTATTTAATTCTCATCCCATTTTTTAATTGATTATAGTTTGACAGTAAAGGTAGAGTGTAGATTACACATTATAACCATGTATTCCATTAACACTACCACATTATTCCATATTTGAACATAAATTTATCAAGTTGATGATCATTTTGAAGGCCATTAAGAATATTATCATCGTCACACATTAGGATTCCATAGAGGATAAATATATTAATGGTAATAAATATAACCATTAAAAGAGATTTATAGAATAACCCATTGTAATTAACCATTGATCATATATATTTCCTGATTGAACTTTCATTGTGTTTTATAGTCTTCTTTTATTTTAATTTTAAAAACAAATTAAACCAATCATCAGATACCAATAATCATTCTTATATATAATTTATGAAAATAATATACGTGTTATTAGTGAAACTCTAGGAGAATAGCCTTTATTTATTACCATGGTCATCTATTAAGATATATTTAGTGGTTCCAATTTTCTTTCCGATGTCCCTTGATAGAAATGTGAATCATCATGGTGACATTATTAGGAAATTTAGGTTTTTTATATCATGCATAGTTTTAATTAATATCATAATTTCATTATTTTTTCTTATTTGTTTCATTTATTTTCAATTTAAATTTTTTTATTTAAATAAATTTATATTTAGTAGTTTTAGAAAACTTTTTAATCCAATAATTCATAATGCATCACCTTTATTACTCCCAGATAAAAATATATAGTGAGATTATTTCCATGATAAAAAATAACAAAATAATAATGCTGAAAAAATGTTACACACAAGTGCTCCAATAAGAAGAGTAACAAACAATCAATATGGGTGAATTGAAGGACCTACTTAATAAATTAAAATATAGATTTCAACCAATGATGGAATTAGAGGAATAAAAAGAGAATGAAATTTAATTCAATCACTATTATGTAGAAGATCAAATATAATTGGAACCAATGATGTACTAAATAATGAAGGAGGAATCATTTTATGAAGATAACCCAACTTTTATTACTCTTTTAAATGTTTTCCCAATGACCATTCACATTTAATAAGAATTAAATATTGATATCATTGATGGGACTCATTTAATTTGAATTTTTAATTATTTAGTTTTTATAAAACTCAATACTCTACTATCCCCCATATGTTAAAAATAAATAATTATAAAGTTTTTTTAAAGCCCTATATTTTGAATATAGAGGTATAATGGATAACAAGTGTCTTGAAGAGAATCTAGAATGCCCATTTTTGTCCATTTTACTTATATATGACTGACAAGATGTAGTCTAATTAGAAAACGAACTACATGAAGAGACCATATAGGTGGATACCAGTAAATAAGAACCATTTTATCTTAATATTGTATAAAGTTATGTGTTCATTAATATCCCTATATATAATTTTATAGATTATTATACCTTGATGTTAGTATTAGATAATGAAGAATACAAGAAGGACATATTTTCATTAGAGGACATACATGGAGAACATCATTCTATAATCATTACAAATGAATTTTAAAGAGTGTTCATTGAGAAACATGAGATTAAAAATAGAGTATATGGGGGAGTTTTTCAAACCTTTTCTAATTTCTATTATAATTTTACAAAATCCATTTTACAACTCAATTCCCTTTACTTTAAAATTATAGATCAAATTCCATTAATGGGTTCCCTTAAAAAATAAGTGGTTATGGAAATGAATAAGGAATGAACACCATGGATACTAAAACATATTGATTAGGGAGATGTAATAGATATGTAATAAAACACTGAATAGTCCTTCCATGATAAACCAGATGAATATCCACTCATAAGATCTATTTTCCTAAAGATTTATTGCAGTCCATGTGTGTTAGAAAATGAGGAAATATAAATGAATATTAGTTTAATAATATGTAGAATAATTTTCTAAAATAGTTGGAAGATGATGTATCAAGAAATGTAGAGGAAGTGATAGAAGGATACCAAAAAATCCTATCCCAATAAGTATAATAAGAAGACACTGATTTTGAAATGATAGATCTTTAACCACTTGTGGATATATCAATTAATGAAGCACCCCTATTGGAATTAAAGAATAATAAATGGATGGAAGGAAACAAGGGAATGATATATTAATGGTCTCACATGAAGAAGTAGAAGTTCAAGATCATACATTCAAGGGGGAGGAACTTAACATAAACCTAAGTTGTTTTAATTTTTTTAATTTTGAATTATTCAATAAATCTCCCTTAGTTTAACATGAAATGAAAAATCATTGGATCACACACATGGAAGAGGAATTAATAATGTATATCAATATGGAGAGACCATAAATCATCCTTCCATGAGCACTCTTTAAGATACACTACACTGATTACTAAGTGAAATTGAATGATTCTGAGAAAGTGGTCCTCCAAATAATTTGAAATAATATGTACAATGTAATAAAGGGGATTTTGTGACTTAGACCACACAAACCACATCCTTAAATATATTATGGATAGTGAAAGGACTATATATCTATGAATAATGTATGCATATCCCCTCATTAGAGTTAATAAACTAAGATTCCTTCCCCTCTCTGTTTATTTTTGGATTTGTTTTTTCCATCAATAAAATTTTATTTTTTTAATTATATTATTATATATTTTTTCTAGAGTGTAAAATACTTATAAGGTTAGAACAATGATTTCTTAAAAGGGTATATGGGGCAGCTTTACTCAATCACGTAGGAATAACAAAAAACAGATTGTTCATATCCTTTAAAAATTTTATCACTACAATTTTTTCATTATACTACATTTTCATAAGGTAGTGTTGAAAAAGTATGGGGGAGTTTTAAAACCAATATGATAAGAGTATATAATATTTTAAGGATCTAATTTTATAAATCTGTAAAAAACTTTATCTATATTTTTATTTTCTATTTTATATTTTTGATGTTTTTTTGGTTAGGAAAATTGAACATTAACTGATTTATTACCTGTTTAATAATCGCATGCTAGTTTTATGGTTTTATAAATTATGAAATTGAAATAATCACATGATTTTATTGTGAATTGGATAGAAAAAATTCACAAAAATTCTATTTTTTACCTAGGAATTGAAGTTTGATTGAAATGAATGATATTGAATTTAATTTAATCAAGAAGAAATTATATTTTTGTTATTTTACCTATAAAAATTTGACTTTAAAAAAAATCACCTCAAAGAACCCACTAAAAAAGATAGTTTTATAAGTCCTTTGATACTGGAGTGAAATAGTTGATTAGTATCCCATATTGAATTTCTGAGTTGATGAGGCATTAGGCATGTGAGTAATAAATTCCATTTTACATCCCACAAGTGGGTTTCACAAATCATAACTTAAGAAAATTTACATAAGTGACCAATTTTAAACAATGAATGAAATTAGTTAAGTGAAATATTGAACCCAAATGAAGAAGAGAAAATTTAATCAAAATAATATACTTTGAGTTGTATTAAGGATGTGGAAAATGAATGTTTATTATAAAATTCATAAGGGGAGAGTCAAAATTGAATGTGTTTCTTATCAAATATTAAATTAAACTAAATTATATGATATTTCACTCTAAGATTTAGAAATTTGAATTAAAATTACATAAGGAATGATGAATAATTCACATAAGAGACATATCATTTTCAATAATTTATGATTCCTTTTAATCATTATTCTATGGTTTGTGTTTTTAAAACTGGATAAGGAAAATATATTTAACATGTTGAATACATTGTATATATTATGTGTGAAATAGTGAAAGTTCCAGAGAGTTATGGGAGAAAATATTTCCCAAATTATTTACTTTTTTCATTTTAATATAACCCCTTAAATTATATAAAACCTCATTAATTTATTTTATTAAATTTTTAAATCTAGAACTAATTTTTTATGGATTAAATCATGGTTTATAATAATTAATTAAATTTTTGGAATAATTATGATATAATAAATTGATGTGTGAATCATGGAATTAACTACTAAAAGGATGAAAAATTATGATTTTCATGGTATATGACAATTATGGATTAGTATAGAGAAAGCCTACACTATGTGGGATTTTCATGGTTTTATAAGTTGTAATATGGAAAATGTAGGCTCATTAGACTTATCACTAATTATATGTAACCTTTTTCTTGGAAAAATCAAATGAGCCCTCAATCTTATGACTTTATAATCATATGAAATTTCATGTATGAGGTTGAAAATTGAACATTTAACTTTTTTGGACCTATTTCGTAAGACATCATTGATTCCATGTGTTTATATGAGTTCAATTAAGGTCCTCACTTCCATAAAATATAGGTCTTAAATGGAACTAGAGAAATATAACCCATAGTTTAAACTACTACTTCAATTAAAATTCTTCACATCCAAACCTATATAAATGTACCTTATCTTATCATCAATCCACTTGAAGGTAATATCCATAGAATAAAGGTATTTTTTAGGTCATTCCATTATCAAAATCAATATAAACATCCCTTGTACTGTTAAAATCCCACTTATAAAATGGGAATCCTCACAGAAACAAATATATATATGTGTAAAGTGTATTTTCATAAATTTACTTTAATGTCAACTCATATAAGGGTACCCTCATGGGTTTCAAACTGAAAAATCCTAAAATAAGTAGAGATATACTTTGACTTCACATTTTAATCTTTTTATACGCCTAAATCACGATGTGATACTCCATTGAATTCACATGGTTCCCATTCATCGATTGATCAAGTTGAATATTGTGTGAAGAATTCTAGATCAGGAGAAGATTGTAGGACTTGGAATTTGACCTAATCTTGATATAGTATATAACATCTAAAATGTTTCCAATATTTTAATGTTAATTTCTTTTCTAGTTATTTATTAATATATGATATTTATATCTCATCTAGTTCTCCATGATACTATGACCCCTGTGATGTACCCACTGACCTCAAACATTATGGTTATTAGGAGATAACCCATTTTGGGTGGTCTAAGGGGTATTATATTGGGTGTTATTAAATTCATGAACGTAATTATCAACTTAAATTATCTAGGATTCTAGTTTGAATGTGAAGATTTAGTATATAGTGGTTAGTTTTAACTCTGCATTTCCTAAAAAATATAGCCTCCTTTAGTTACTGAACTTAAAATTAGTGAGTCCATGATCTGATTGAAGGTCATTAAATAGTTTTCACACTCATACATCTGGATGTTGGGGTGGATGAGTAGAAGAATGAAACTAAATCAAATATTGATATAAGAGATTTATAAATTAACCAAATTGAATTAAATTAGAACCATATGTATATCATTACTCACTTTTTTCTATTCGCTACTTTCATTTTTTTACTTTTATAAAATTAGAGAACATTATTAGCCCGTTTTTCTCTTACTTTATAACCAATAATAAAATAATAAAAAGTTAATGAGTTGTAAATATATTTGATAAAAGAATAGATATAAAACCCTATTTATACAGAAAAATAAATTCATTATATCATAATTATGGTTTTACTGTAGCTTGTGATATCTGTGAACCTCAATTACAATTAAATACAAATATTTTTCTATTATGAGGGTAGAGTTTTCATCTTCCGATGGGGATTTATATTTATTTCAATGTTAATTGGACTTGATAATAATCTACGTTAATGAATCTATCTATATAATAATATAATTTTCTTGTTATATTTAATATATTTTGATGGAAACTAATAGAGATGATGAAAAGAGTGAGCATCCTCATGTTGTTAGAGACTACAATGAGGTGCATGTTGTTGATTTTTTTGATGTTTATCCCAAGAATTAGAAAACAAATTATCTATTAATATAATCCTTGTGAAATAACTAATATCTTTTCTATGAAATGAAATGGATCTATCTTAGTTAAAAGATCTAATGTCCTAGATATATAATATTGAATAAAATGATTTATTATTTCTAGTGTATTTTTTTGGGATTATTCTATACTATTCACAACGGAATCTTATGGATATTTATGTATGTGAATAATTTAAATGAATTAATGCCAAATGGACATAATGAAAGGGTACCCTTTGATTCATATTGATGACATTTTCATCAACTCGAAGGGGGAAAGAGGTTTTCCATGAATGATCTCCAATCAGTTGATGAATCTAAAAACCCAAAGTCCACCATACAAAGTATATTTTTTCACAATACATATCATATAATTAAATTTATCTTAAATAATGATCCTATAATAATTAAATAACTTATAAATTGAATATTACCCAAATACCTCAAATCTGTTATAGAAGTGTCATTTTTTTCATCCTAGAGAAGTATATGTAGTTTAGCATGATTCATTAGAAATATGGTAGGGTCATGTGCTTATACAAGGTGATCATAGAGTGTTATATGGTTCATGAAAATGATAACCACATGAAAAGAACTATCTAACCCACTATCTATATCTAGAAGAAATTATGAATGGTTTTAATTAATGGAGACAGTGTCTCCTTACTTAAATATTGATGGTAAAAACTGTCTATATATGCATGAGAAATATTTTTTATTAGAAATAATGGAATTATAGAAAATAAAACAGATGGGTTATCTTGAAATTATGGATTTTAATCATAAATATACACTTGGAAAAGGAAATGTAGTCATTTATCGTTTATGTAAAAAAATTCAATCAAAGATATGAAATAGTTCACTTATGATAAGAATCTGATGAGGTTGTTTATAAAAATGAAACTCAAAGTTATGGTGGAGATAAATGTGATGTTTCTTGAAAATTTTGAAATCATAAATTCTTTTTTTGAGATAATTTTTCAATAATAACATATTGATGTGATATTTTATCATATCAGGGTATTTTCAAATTGTGAGGAGAACACAAATGAGTGGTCTTAGTTTTTTAATTTTATTATATTCATTAAGAATAATTATGTGTTTCATTTTTTTCCAATAGGTAGGGACAGAGAAAATATTATCATCACTCCTAATTTGTAGTTATCCAGACCCTACCATAATAGATTATTTTAAGAAACATCAATATTTTTGGCATTCACTGAGAAGGGATATTGTAGGGTTTGTGTAAAAATGCAGAAATTTTCTATATGTCAAGGAAAATCACAAAAATACATCTATTAGTCATTAGACTTTATATATTCATATTTAGAAATGGGTTTAGAAATTATTATATTTTATATTCCGAATAAACCATACCCCTCATGTTAGGTATTCAATATAGATAATCATTGATTTACTAAACTAAAAATCTTGGTTAAATTTGATCAAGGGTAACATGATGGTGGATGACCGTGGTAGAGTATTCATCCAAGAGATAGTAAAATTACACAAGTTTACCCAATGAATTATTTCTAATAAATTACCATAATTCACCTCATGGTATTAGAAAGGAAATGAAGTGGCTATGGAAATCTAAGTAAAACAAATAATATTAAATAATCCTAAAATGTGTAGTAAAATGGAGAGGTCTATATAGATTTAAGAATACTTTTGAAGTGCTAGTGTTTTTTGTTTTAAGGGATATTGTGGTACTCACCTATTTTTGGATGAATTTTTATATAGAAATCACTATACACGATCCATGTTTTTTTATTTTATTGAAAAGACACTTTCAGGGTAAGTGATAACCTACAAAACAATACATGTACATCAAGTTACACCCTCACAATTTCAAAATTACATAATTAAAATATCAAAATGAAAAAAGAAAAGCAAATCATCAAGCCAAGACCATCATCACACACCTGTTTCGAAATTCAAAAAATCATCCCCACAAATCTTGTGAGTTGACTGAGGAAACTACATCGACTGCATCTGTGTAAACTTAATCTCTATCATCCTATCCACAATAAGCTGCAATAAACACCAAAAAATTCTGATAAAGACATCGCATCATCCAGGACTACATCCTATATTCCTTGAAACCACCTGAATTTTCTCTGATGACCACACGCAATGTGTATGTGGAGATTCAAATTTCAACCTTACCATCATCATATCCCAAAATCACCATCGAATCAGACTGAAATCCAGAAACTAAATCCTCCTCCAGATTCAGGCCATAAAAATGAACAACAAGCATAGAAAAGATACAAAACATATCTTTAAATATAACCCTAGAATTCCATGACCAGTGAGACCTAGTCTCCTTAATAAAATCGACCATCAAGTATACCATTGAAGAAAAAACCAAATCTATCGATACGAACTACAACAAATGTATAACTACAAAAATATCATGGATGATGAAGGTCACGCCTCTTATAAAGCCACATACCATATTATAAAAACATCCTAAATCCTCTTGAATCCATCACTAAAGAATGATATGGAGGGCGACAAGGGAGAATGAATCCATTGTAGAGCTTGTAGTAGAAGAGTGTCCACAAACAAGCTCGTCCTCGCCTGGAACCACCAACCCTAACTATCGAATCTACCATGAACACAGTCAAGCTCCTAGGAAGCCAGCATGATTCAACCTACACATCCTGATCCTCCTCAAGAAAACCAGCGCAACAGACCAATGTGGGGTCCGAAATGCGGTAACCGGAAGGGAATAGCCTATGAAAAACCAATGGGGATTCAACAGGGGGTCAGGAATGCATACCAATGAGAGAGATATCAGTGGAATAAAGGAACAAAAGAAGAGAAATGATGATGGAAAAATGAAACCTGAGAAATAGGGTACAGAGACCCAGATCCAAAAGGGACTTTCAGGGAGAGGATGAAACCTAGTGAGAGGTTTGAGACTATATGCAAAATCTCTTCCTACTATATCTCATCCTGAGGCCACTGCACGAATTAGTGAAGCACACACGCTCTGAAGAGGGAACAATGAGAGAGAAGAGATCTAAATAGAGGCCGTAACTTTGAGACATGCAAGGAACAAGTGGGAGAATAGGAATGAACAGTAAGATGAGGAAGACAACGAGGAGGAAAAAGTGATAAGGATCTAGCTACATCACTGGGGAAGAAAACCCTAGGAGAGGAACTACACTCGGGAGAGCGAACCAAGAGAGAAATGATCCATCCTTCCCTATTGAAATCACATCCAATAACTAATAAGTAGGGATCCATTTGAATCATTATGTTTTCATAATTTTCGATCCCCACTCTATTGGGACATGGTTGGAGAGACATCTTTAGTGGGGCCTATTATAGTACAACTAGATAAATAGGGTTCACAGTTTCTAAAGATGATTGGTGACATACCAAATTTCATATAAATCCTATAGTGATTTTCAATTAAGGTTGTTTTAATTTTCAATAGGAGTTATATTATTTTTTATAGTATATTCTAATTTTATTCAATAATTACATAGAAGAAAAAATAATTGGACACTATCAAATTTATTGCCTTTTAAAATCAATTAATGGATTGGGAATGTCACATATTTGTTTTCATTGAATCATTAAATGTCTTTAATCCACTATATACTACATTTCTCCTAGTTAAAGTATAATTATTTGGAACAATATCATATGTTAAATTGGGAAGAGTTATAAATTGATCCTGATGTATCAATAGTAGCATATCTAGTTTCAAATTTTTATTCAAAAAATAAAGTAATATAGGTAATGTTAATTTCATCAGTTTGGTAGCTATAAAAGCATATAAGTGAGTTTTATGAGACATGGGATAATGTATTATAACTGGGGGGATATCCTCTCCTTTTAATAAAAATCATAGAAGTGGTTTTATTGGGGGTAAAAAGTAAAATTTTTGGGAGAGTTTTGAAACCATAAATGTCAAATTTTGGAATATAATTCATAATTTATTTATTATTATATTTAAAATTGAATTTATAAAATTTTTATATTTTTGGAATTATCAAGATAGAATAGTCATGGTGCATGATAAGTTGATCATACAATCGAACCATGTATGTCATGTTTATAGGCAGTAACTATCACATAGTTGAAAGAGAGTCATGGGGGACAATGATGTAGGACCAATGAGATTA
Source organism: Viscum album (assembly GCA_963277665.1). NCBI lineage: Eukaryota > Viridiplantae > Streptophyta > Magnoliopsida > Santalales > Viscaceae > Viscum > Viscum album. The sequence continues at coordinate 452,153,804 of OY728141.1, read as the reverse complement.
AACAATCAGACATAATAAACATTTCACATTACTAAATTATAGCCTAAACTATTTAGGAATTCAATGTTTATTATTTAAAATTTAAAATTTAAAATTAAATTATTTTAAAATTTCAATGTTAAGAGTTTATCCCAAATTCCTCCATTACATTTCATTAAAATTATCCATGTTCACTCTCCATATTGCATCATTTTATCCCCCTCTTATTGTGTTAAAACATGATACGTCTATATCAAAACTCAAGTAATCCTTTATGAATGTTATCCCCATATCTCTTCATTACATTTATCTTCCCAATTTCTTCATTATCTCTTTCCTCAATAACCATAGGTTTTTAGGGTCTCCATTTTACAAGGAATTTATGTGGGTATTTTTTATTATATGAATTAAGCTTGGACAAGAATATTTTCAGCACTGTTATTTGTGTAGAAAAATTGTCCTATCAACTAGATTCAATGATTATTGATAGATGGGTATATTTCAATCACATTACAGTATCTTCCATGACTGATTGATTTATTATAAAGGAGTTTTAAGTGAAATGAATTATATAGTAATAATTTTTGGTGTTTCATCCATGTACTAGCTTCCCACATAATGTTTCTACAATGATTTGTGATGGTATGTGTTTAAATTTATAGGAATGGTTTGATTCAGCATAATTCGAAATAGGTGTTTATAAAAACACCTAGTCCAATTTTCATTGAGATAAATTGTTATTTTTTCAAGACTATTTTGATTTGAGTTATAATTATTTTATAATGTATTTTTTATTAAGTATGTTCATGTCTTAAGTGATTTTTTATATCATTAATGTTGTAGTTTTTATCAAATCCATATTTATTAAATTTTATAATTACTAAATTTACAAGATGACATCATTTCATTGATAAGTACAAATGTTAATAGAAGGGGGTATGTTTTTAAATTATATTTAGCCTATTTGGATATTTGAATCGACGATAACATTATAGGGAAGTACCTTTGGTATTAGGATGGTTTATAGGGAAAACTCCAAACTAGGATATGAGGAAATCTCCCTAGATTGTACCCAGAAAGTCTTTATAGGACCCATATTAAGGTAAATATTTCTCATGAAACTCTGAATATTTGATTTAGGGTATAATTTTGGTTTACGATGATACTCAAGGAAGTGGCCTATAAAAAATTGGATATATATTAGGATTTCATTTCTAATATTGGTATTGTATTATTTTCTACAACGAACATAGGTTTCCTTTTCTTTTCTATTTAGAAGCAACCCATAATGCTTCATCTTACAAAACCAATTTCAAATTAATGAATTATTAGTGAAACTAATCTCATTAAAATAACATATTTACTTATTTTAATTATTTTATTATTAATACTTTTTTATTTGTTTTCATCCATGAAATATGGTGGTAATTTTATATATGGATATAAAATTACTAAGAATTGGTAAATCATGTAATTGAATTACATAGACAATATGGGGAAATCTCACTATAAATGACTTTCTTACACCATACATATACCCCTTGTGTGTATAAAGAACTTATGATTTGTAAAATTGGTAATATAAAAGTGTAAATATTGTATATGGGATTCTGGATACATTTTTATGGGACTTGGAGGGGGAGGGATTATGTGAGCATTCCTTATATCAATTGGATATGTGTAATGATAGATGATTTTTTTATTAATTATGCGTTGTATGTTTTAGTATCTGTTATATAAATATACATATCAAACTACTATAAAACGTTCCCCTATATTATAGTAATTATACAGTCTTATATATGATATGCTTTATAGATATTATATATACTGGTTATGTATTTGTTTTATTTTTTCATTATTATGTATTATTGATTTTGTATTATTTTTTATAATTTGTTTATGATATATTTGAAAAACTAGTTAGATTTCATTTTACCCACTATCTTAAGGTATGTTCATGTTGGTTTTTTGGTTATAACCCACTTTTTTGGATTATTATTTTTCAAGAAAAATAATTCCAAATGGATTAAATTGATTCCCAACACTTGAATTTAACCCCTGGTGATAAGAAATGAAACATAAAAATTGTTATAGATAGAATAAACTAATAGGACGAGGTATATAAATTTTGTTCAAAACATGTGTGATTATTTCAGGGATATAAAATAGTGAAAATTTTGTTTTAAGAGTCATCCACTACATGGAAGTCCGAATTTATAAGAAATAGTGCATTCTTATGTTTATGGTTCTATTAAAGCTACAACTTTTTTAGAAAAATTTATTTTAAGACCTTTATTTATTATTAATCACATAGTATTTATATTTATGTTTTGAAATAATATAGTTATACACTTAGTATTTTTAATTAATTGCAATTTTTAATGAGAAATAGGTAAGAGGTGTAAATGTATTCCCACTTATAATGAGTCTGTGTATTGTTATCCCTTCAATGACTATATACAATAAAGGAATAAAAAATCAAAATATACCATCCGGGAGACTTCAAAAATAACGTTTTATTAATGTTTATGAATAAGTCATTGATAGAAAACGTTTTTTTAGAATTTTATGAAGTAATGATTCCGTAATAGTTTTAAGGTGATGTTTTATTTACAACTACTGATATTATTAATTTATAACATGATGATATTTGATATATCAACAATATTATTAGTTTTTGGTATGATTAGTTGAAAAATATTTTTTACTTGTTTTTTTTAAATTTTTTTTATTCATGTGTCAAAATATCAAATATAAATATTTAATAGAAATACTGAAAAGTGTGTTTTTATTTTCAATAAATTTGATGAGTTTTGGAAAATGTTTTATTATCAAAATTTTAATGAAATTATCTAAATTTAGGATTTATTATATTTAACATATCTTAAAGGTACATAATTTGATAAGATATAATAACTATTATATTAAAATATTTATGGTTTTATTTATATAGAAATATTTTTTTCTTCTCTTTGACCTCATGTTGTTGATTTTGAAGATAATATTGATGTGAAAAATTATTTTCAAGGTGTAGAAAATATATAATACATTTAAAATCATCTTGATGAATCTAAAATTATTCTTCTAATGTTTATTGATGGATTCAATATTCTAATTAGAGGATATATATTGAATATTTGGTTTTCCCAATGATATTTATCTAATGATAATATAATCCTCACTCAAGTGGGAGAACTATAATATTTTAATGAGGAGAAAAAAAGGAATAAAAGGATAAAGGATTGGAAATAATTATTATGAGAAGAAATTGCTATATGGAAACCATAATTTTATTATAATAATGTAACCTAAATTTTAAAAGGTTTTACAAAATAATTTTATTTATCACTTTTAAAAATACAGAATTTGATTTGTTTCCTTAATAAAAAAGCAAGGTTCACTATTAAAGGTTTAATTCAAAAAGAATTTAATGAATTTGATGTTTTTTTTCAAAACATTTATAGATTAATATGTATATAGAAAGAGAAGATGTTATTTTTTGAAATATCTAAAGATGATTATGATTTAATATTTAATATGTGATTTTATTATTTTTCAAAAGCTCCGAGACAATAGTAAAATAAGATTAAATATATCAAATTGGACCAGGGATTTAGGAAATCCAGTGCTGATCACTCCGTATTTATTTAGATATTTTCTATTTATTGTTTTATTAGATTACATCTTTATGTTTATTAAAAACATACTATTCATCCTGATACTTCTTGAATTGATAGATTATAGAAGTATCTTTATCTATATTTTATAATTAGCGATATGTGATTAGTAATATATAATATTGGAATGATAGACTATTATAATATAAATTTTAATAATTTTTTGAAATATCTGGATATATGTATTCAAAATTTTATTTAAATATTTTATATTTATAAATCTAATGTGGTTAGTAAACCACTAGATTTACAAATTATTTTTAGTTATAGTCCATCACCTTCCAGTTATGAGGAAACAAGAGAGACGAAATGAATATCTTATTCATATTTAGTTGTCTAATAGATGTATGATTTTGTTTTTATGAATATATACATATGACATTCAATTAGGGTGGTTAGTTATTTTCTATCCAATATTGGTTGATAGAATTGGAGCGGAGGAATGTATATTTCGCAATGTGACCATGGTAATATTGATCTAAAATTGTGTTTTTGGAAATCAAAACACCATGATTTATAACTTTTTATATTTATATATCGAAGGAGATATTTATTCAAGGATATATACTTTAGGTTATTTGATCACATTAGTAGGGGGAGTTGTGTCAGGGATGAAATCCCCCCAGTCCCACACATTTGGATTTGGTACAACAAATATATAATTTTCTCAAATAATATGATTTACAATCAACGACAACAAATTAATTTATTTGGTATTTGGGAAGTATTTTCATCATAGATCATCATGATATACATATTATGTATAAATCAATCAAATAATTTATCAATGAGAAAACAAAAACTGATCAAAATCTGTTTAACACCTATGACCACATGGGGATATGAGGAAACCTTTGAAAAGGGAGAGCCCAAATTCTTAATAGGGGGTAAATATCATGAACCGAATCCTGTCGCCGCCAAAACTGGCACAAAACCCATCCCGCGACATGAACCATAGGGCGTTCCCAATACCCACTGGCTGGAACAAGTGCTTGAGTATCATAAACTGAATATTGGGACTGATTTTCCCGAGTTTATACACTTAAAACAAAAAATGATCCCAATAAAACGAATCTGGATTTTTCAAACCCAACAATAATTTACCAAAATTCATAACTGAATTACATAGTTTAAAACAACTCAAAAGGATAATAAAAGAGATAAAAACCCAAAAATAAATAGCCCAAAAACCATTTCAAGGAAAGGGGCACTGCCCTCAAGCCATCTCCACAGGACATCACTGCCAAGGACTTACTAGAAACCCGAACCACTAGAACTAAAAATTATACCCAACCTGCGACAAAAAATATCCATGTCAACTTAAACCCATTAGTGTATGTAGTGTGTGAGCCAATTACCAGCAGGATACCACCACTAAGATATTCCATGTGAAAAGCATTCAAATATGAAAATCTTGTATGTTTTCATAAACAGGAAATGCTAGTTACAATTTCTAAAAGGTGAAACTTAAAAATTAAAACAGTTTTTATATTGTATAATTTAAAGAATAATCACTTTTAAAATAAATTTCAAAACTAATAAAATTTACAGCCAACAATACCAAATGCTGATGGTAACCACAAATAATTCAACGAGCACAAGCAATAGGAAATAAACCCTAGGAACTAGCTCATTGTGGGTCCTAGGTACCTTATATCTCAGTGAGAGTAACCATCACAATATCAATTATCATGCACACAAGCCATTGTTAGGGAGCATACCCATAAAATATTGGTCCCCAACAACCATAATCATAGTTTAGTAAGTCTTGTAAGAATCAATCTTGCTACGTGAAACTAAGGCCAAACCCCACAAATTCACTAGCATACTAGTACACGTCCACAAACCTAGATACTCGGGTTTCACTCTAATTCTCAAAAAAGTTCCACAAGCCAATAAATATAGTTTTCACATGAAAATATCACTTAAATATCACAAATTAACCAAACATACCCATGTACATCACACAAGTCAGAAAATTCCACTTTTTGTTCAAATGCATTTTGAAATCAAACTCACACCAAAATAGCCCACAACACTTTTTGAATAACTTTCACAATTCAACAAATCATTTAACAATTTTATAAAATCTTTCAAAACATGCTAAACATCATATAACATCCCACTCACATGTTTCATAAAACCATTTTTATAAATAAAATCCATTTTCACATCACACTCGCAGAAACGTCTGACATCACGTTCAAACCTCTTTCAAATTTTAGTAAATCCATTAAACAAGTTTATAAAACATTTACAGAAGAATACACAACACATAACAACCCCATTCACATTTAAAATGGACCATTTGAAAATATAAACAATCCAAAATATTTTCCAATATGGTTTCACCTCTTACATAACTTATTAAACCATTCAAAACTTTCATAAAATAATTCCAAGGATTATACCCAAGATTTTCACATAAAACCCATTTCAAAACCATATTTCAATGAAAAAATCACCACAATAACAATTCAAAAATAGAATTTTAAGCCCCAAAAAAATTTATTAAACTACCCCAAAGTGTTATACTAATACCTCAAATAATACCACAAATGATCTATAAGAAGAGAACACATTTTCAAAATCACATTCAAGAAGTACAAAAGGTTTTACACCTTAAACCCATTAAAAAAGCATCTTTAAAACCAAATGGCACACCAAGACCCTACCAAAGCATAATTGGTAGCCCAAAAAATATTTATTAATTCAATTTCATATGTTATAAAACATACCCAAACAATACCCCAAGGGTTACACATGAAAAACACCGAATTTCAAGCTAAAATGAAACTATAAAATTAAATGCTTAACCAAATCTAACATAAAAAGTTTTTAATCCATAAAAAATAAGTAATTCAAGCAAACTAACTCATCTAGAAATTATTACACATGGAATCACCTACCGAAAGTGTCGAAATCCTCAAATATTGGGGTGAAACATCAACAACACCACCGCCACACCTCAAGGAAGTGAAAAGAAACAAAAAAACACACGATTTCACCCAAAATACAGTAATTTAGAACCTAGTCCCTAACACTATCTTCTGGTCATTTTATAAATCAATAACGGGTGAACGAAACCATAAGGAAAGTGAAGAAATCAAAGAGAGAATGACTTACATGCAGAAATATTTGAAACAACTCCCTAAATCCAAAAACATCTGAAACTCCAAGTAACTAAATCTGCTATGGAGGCTCTATGGAGTCATATTAGGTCATTTGCGGATTTAAATGAGGGGAAAAGAGTGAAAATTGAGGTATTTGTGAAAGAATCAATTTACCTCTTCAAATATGGTTGATTTGAGAACGATTTCGGAAGATTGCCCTAATACGCGGAGGAGATGAGTTTCAAAGAGGTACAATAGCTATTTGGGGTGAGCCTTAGGTGTTTGGATTCGATTTGGAGGTTTAATCACCGAAAAAAGTTAAAACTGAAGAAGTTATTAAATAAAAAAAATTCATTTTTAAAATAGGAAATGGGATTATGGGAAGGCCCAATACCTTACATAAAAACCCAAATCCACCATTATTATGGATTCCTAGAGGTTCCAAATTTCAATTTTGGTGTTACTAGGTCAGGGGAGGCCATTTAGGAATTGGAATGGGTGAAAAACAGTAAACAATGAAAAGGTTATAAAAGCAACAAAATTGGTTTTTAAATCTGGAAATGAGCTCACGGTTAGGCCCAAATCATGAAAACTCACTTATTCCTCAAAAACAGTTTGGGAAACCCCAATAAAAAAGAAAGAATGGAAATTAAAAGAAAAATAAATTTAAAATAAGTCATTTATGTGACAATTATCCCCACCATGAAAACTTTCCGTCCCCGAAATGCCACATTAATGACAAATACAAACAACCAAAACCAACCGATAAACCAAGATGTACTTCTTTGCCAAGCCTCAACCCCAAATGACAAAACACCTCCAGTGATCAATCAAGAAGGGATTACTCTAAAAAAAAATACATAAAACAATTTCCTAAATTATCAGTCACATTCATAATTTATCCCAAAAGGAAACTCCTCAAACACTATCCGAACAAGACTCAATTAGTTAACAAAAACAAACAACAACATCGAACAAGGTTACACTTACCTTACATTAACTAAACCATTGGGCGCTCTCTGATACCAAATTTTACTCATGGATGATGTTGGTAGCTATATATATCCGAAAGTGACTACCTACCTCCAAGCCAAGACCATGGATAAATCTGAGTTATTTGTACCGGGGGACACAAATAGGCTCCCCACCATAATAGACTACCTATATTTTTCTTCAAAGACAGAATCGAGACACATAGAAGGGGAGTCCTAAATGGAATCCTCAGTACAAAGGGTATAATTCCATTAAAAATTTATCTAGGAACACACATTAGAATCAAATTGGGTCTCCCCACTATAAGAACCAACCATCGTAACTGACCAGCATAGGCCGGCACAGAAAGACCCAAAAATTTAATGATTTGAGAAGGCTGTGCAGTTAGTCTGCATGGATTCCTGGAACACGGTCACTACTAATCATGCACAAACCTTGTGCTTAGCCTATCTAGCCAAATTTTCAACAATTCTACAAAGACTCAACGGAAATCAAAGGTGGAGGAAATAACATTTGGCGATGACATGGGTACAAGGCCCTCCACCTATTTCCACCGAATGTGAACAACAAAAGAAAGATTATGACACTAGAGGTTTAAACCCTTCCTATATTAATTAATTGGACATTGTACAAGGGTTAAAATGAGCATAGGATTTTCCCTAAATATGAGACATCTTATATCTGATACATGTGGCTGGAGATCAAAGGATCGAAGCATCTTCTGCCTCACAGTTATGCTTTGGAAACCCCCTTAATGAAAATTCTTCCTTCGGTGCCATCAAAAACTACACCGTAATCCCTGATAAGTTTTCCAAGACATAAAACATTCCAAAATCACTTTACCCTATCCCAATATTTCATTAAACAAGGTCTTAGAATATGCACACACATCAGACCATGTTTATTTGGGTGAGAAACAATAGAATAAAAGAACACATATACCCACATTCCTCTAAAATTGATGTTTTTGATGTTTTTTCGAAGGGAGAATTTATCACAACATAATAGAAACTCTCATATGATTTCAAGAATTTCATATTTACGGTCAATCGAGCACATGACATCACAGGGAATCACCGAACATAGCCATTGTGATTGATATAAACAATGCATGGAGAAGGACCTTATACAATATCCCCCAAAAATACACAATTCTATAAAGTGGCCACAATATCCTCTCATGTCCAGATTTACCATGATAGTACTGTGAAATACTATTTCAAATAGACTATGAAGGACCCAGAGGCCCTCTTGGACACCTTCCCAACACTCATCCACAATAATAACCCCAGACCACTTCCACCTTTGACGAATCAGGCGACATGAGAAACTAAGGTCTCTTTCAACCTCCCAAGATAACTCTCCCGCTATAAGAGGATACAAAAAACAAAGAAAATAAAGGGTGTAGACTCCATATAGAAATATTGAGAAAAAGATTATTTATATTGATCAACTAGAGGGTGTTCAAAAGGAAAAACAATCTGTGTTGCACTTCAGTTGTACACTAACACTTAATGGGGGCATACCTTATCCAATGATTGAACCCAAGGACCCAACCAATATGATCCATTGGTCAAGATATACCAAAAACCAGATCTAAACACTTGAAGTGGACCACCGTAAAGACTTCCCAAAACATTTCTCAGAAGATACCACTAACCGGCCAATCAACATAGCTTACCGACCAAAATCAAACCCAAAACATAGTCAGACAGGAGGGGTTCTTGGACTCAAAATATCCCACGACATCAAAATTTTTAGAAAAACATAATACAAAGCATCCCAAACTAGTAATCAAGACATCAAGTTATTTAAAATCATCTTTTTGAAAATAAATGGTCTTGCGGTTAGCGTATCCATCAATGGTACACCATATGCCGCACATATGCATGTTTCTGTGCCACACCGGGCACCCTCCTCATATCCATATCGGATCTCATCCTACCATGCCATCAACCATCCATCATCCCATATATCCCCATTCATGTATTCACTGACAGAAATACCACAGGTAAAAAAAAATATTCTTCCCACTTTTCAAAACGAAAACATTTAAATAACACCTATATTTTCTCAAAACCGCTAACCACGAAATCAAACCCAAATCACAGCTTACCAAAATTTTTACAATGGAACAATCATTTAAATGAAAAATCGCATGAAATTCATAAAAATAAATTTTAAAACATCTCATCCCATTAAAACACCATTAAACAATTTATAAAACTCTATTGGGAACATTTTTTCAAAACCAACTTTAACACAATTTTCTACTTTCAGAGGAGGTGTAAACACACCATTTTCCATTTCAAAATGATTCTAAAAACTCAGTTCCACGAATTCACAATTCAATCCCTTCAATATTTATTATAAAATCATTTCAAAAAAAACATACACTTCTTAAAACCATTTCATTTTTTTTAAACCTAACTTCTAAGATTTCAAAACTAAAGGACACAATACAATGCAAGGGGAAACTAGCTTCGTGAGTGACATGGAAATATTGTTGGCATCCATACATCAATCAAATCACCATAATAGAGAGTTTTATAGGAAAATATCTTGGGCTCCACATGGCTTTCCAGACCCTGCGAGCTCACTGAGACCATTAAACCAACTCTCTTTTTCATTTCCCATAATCATCATGAAACCAAGAAAACCAAAAGACTCATAAAAGTTCCGACTTCCCCTGGCGACTTGAATCCCATCATGAGGTGTGGTGATCAGCCACACTACTCATAACTTGAATTCCATGTTCCGACAATCCAAACTCTATACTATCCCAACTGTTTCCCAAATTACATGACCCAAATAGAGTGAACCTCCTCTGATACAATTTTGTCACGAACCGAATCTGGTCTCCGCCAAAAAAACGACAATAAACCCCACCCACGACATGACCCAAAGGGAATTTCTGATCCCAATGGGATGGAACAAGTGTCAGGCTATCATAAACGGAAAATTGGGAACGATTTTCCAGAGTTTATACACTTAAAACAACAAATGAATCCAACAAAATGAATCTGGATTTTTCAAACCAATCAATTTTTTACAAAAATTCAAAAAGGAATTACATAGTTTAAAACAACTAACAAGGACTATAAAAAAGATAAAAAACAAAAATTAAGAAGCCCATAAACCATTTCAAGGCAAGGGGCACTGCCCTCAAGCCATCTCCCCAAGACAACACTGCCAAGGACCTTCTAGAAACCCGGACCACTAGAAATAAAAATTATATCCAACATGTGACAAAAAAACCAAGTCTACCTACACCCATTGGGGTAAGTAGGGTGTGATACAATTCCGAGTAGTATACCACCACTAAGAGATTCCATGTGATAAACTTTCAAATATGAAAATCTTGCATGTTTTCATAAACATGAAATTCTAGTTACAATTTCTAAAAGATGCAACTTAAAAATTAAAACATTTTTCAAGTTGGATAATTTAAGGAATCATCAATTTTAAAATAAATGTCAAAACTACTGAAATTTACAGCCAAAAATACCATATTACTATGGTAAGCACACAATAATTCAATGAACACAAGAAATAGGAAATAACCCCTAGGCACTAGAGCGTTGTGGGTCCCAGGGACCTCGTATCTCAGTGAGAGTAACCATCAGAATATCAGTTCTCGTGCACATGAGCAACTAGTAGAGATCATACCCATAACCTAGTGGTCCCAAACCAACATCATCATAGTTTAGTTATATTTTTAAGCGTCAATATTTCTATGTGAGACTAATTCCAAACCCCATGAATTCACTAGCATACCGGTACATTCCCACCCACCTAGATACTCGGGTTTTCCTCTTGTGCTCAAACAAGTTCAACAAGCCAATAAATATATTTTACACAAGAAAATATCACTTACACATCACAAATTAACTAAACATCCCCTTGTACATCACACAAGTAATAAAATTTCACTTTTTGTTCAAATGAATTTTTAAATCAAACTCAGACCAAAATAGCCCACAACACTTTTTGCATAACATTCAAAATCCAACACATCCATTAACAATTTTATAAAATCATTAAAAATATTCTAAACATCACATAATATCCAACTCACATGTTTCATAAGACCCTTTTTATAAATAAAATCAATTTTTCACATCACACTCACACAAACAGCCCACATCCCATTCACACCTCTTCCACATTTTAGTAAATCCATGAAACAATTTTATAAACAATTTCCAAAAAAATACACAAAACATGAGAGCCCCATTCATGGACCATTTGAAAATATACACAAACCAATAATTTTTTCCAATATTTTTTCACCTCTTACATAAATCATTAAACCATTCAAAACATTCATAAAACAATTCCAAGGAGTATACCCAAGATTTTCTCATAAAACCCATTTGAAAACAATATTTCATTGAAAAAATCACACAAATACCAATTAAGAAAACATAATTGGCATCCCCAACATAAATTATTAAACTACCTCAAAGTGTTATGCAAATACCTTAAACAATACCACAAAAGATCAACAAGAAAATCACACTATTTTAAAATCACATTCAAGATGTACAATAAGGTTTTACACATTGAACCCATTAAAAACCCTCATTAAAACATAATGTATCACCAATACCCTACCAAAGAATAATTGGAAGCCCAAAAAAGATTTATTAATCCAATTTCATATGTTATAAAACACACCCAAAAAATAACCCAAGGGTTACACATGAAAAACACGCAATTTCAAGCTAAAATGATACTCTAAAATTAAATGCTTAAACAAATCCAACATAAAAAGTTTTCACTCCATACAAAACATATTCAAAAAATGAAAAATAAGCAATTCAAGCTATCTAACTCATCTACAAATGATTACACATGGAACCACCTACCGAATGTGTCGAATCCCTCAAATATTTTTGCGAAACATCAACCGCACCACCGCCACACCTAAAATAATTGAAAAGAAACCAAAAACCTCAATATTTCACCCAAACGATAGTAATTTTGAACCTAGGCATGAACACTAACTTTTTTTCATTTTATAAATCAGGAAAGGGTGAAAGAAACCCTAAGGAAAGAGAAGAAATCAATGAGAGAATGACTTACTTACAGAAATCATGGGAAAACTCCCTAAATCCACAAACATATGGATTTCAAAGTGACCATAAATGGTCTGGAGGCTAGAAGGAGTAATATTAGGTCATTTGGGGATTGAAATGGGAGAAATGGAGAGAAAACTTAGTGAGTTTTGAAAGAATCATTTTACCTCTTCAAATCTGGTCGATTTGAGAATGATTTTGGAAGATCACCCTAATCTGCATTGGAGATGTGATCTGAAGAGGGAAAATAGCTAATGGGGGTGAGCCACAGGTGATTTTCTTCGACTGGGAGGTGGAATCACTGGCAAATAGTAAAAATTAATAAGTTATTAAATAAAAAAAATTCATTTTTAAAACAGGAAATGTGCTTCCAGGGAGGCCCAATCTCTTAAATAAAAACCCAAATACACCGTTATTATGGATTTCTAAAGGATCAAAATTTCTATGGTGGTGTTACTAGGTCAGGGGAGGAAATTTTGGAATTATAATGGGTGAAAAATATTAAAAAATGAAAAATTTATAAAAGAAACAAAATTGGTTTTTAAATATGAAAATAAGCTCACGGTTTGGCCCAAATCATGAAAACGCACCATTCCCTCAAAACAAAAAAGCATGGGAAACCCCCAAAACAAAGGAAGAATGCAAATTAATTGAAAAATAAATTAAAAATAAGTCATGTATGTGATAGTAAACCATTATCAATATTTCCCAAATATGAAATTAATAGGTTTTAAATAAGTAAAACACATGATCATGTGAAATATTAAATAATTAATATTATTAGTTAATGAAAGAATTAGAGATGATAATGTTCCATGATAACTTAATAATTTTTCATGAAATAAAATTTATATAATGATGATTCTGAATGTATTATATTTATCATGACATAATGATGTAAAATTATAAGTCAATAATCATGAACCCTAATGACATAAAACATGGATACGACACATTAAAAATAAAACAAAATAATGAAATATGTAAATGATCTCCACTATGAACTTCAAAGCATAGAGGAAAAAGACTACTACCTTATGTTCATGTATAAAATAGTCCACAAAAATAACTATAAAATTTCTATAAAAACATTATGAATAAATTTAACAACATAATTTATACATATAAATTAATGTTTTCATATGATTTAAATATTTTTCCAATATATTAGAGTACCGAAGAATTTTGGGTCCACCCATCATTTAACAATATATCCATATATGTCATCCACAAGAATGTGAGAAAATCAAATAAAAAAATTATATGATGATTAGTTCATAAAAATAAAAAAATTATAAAAAAAATAAACTTTCCATCCAAGTATATACTATAATTAAGATAATTATGTTTTGGGTATTTGAAACATATAAAATATATGTGTACATGATAAAGTTAATGGGTTTCCCTAGATAATCGAATAATAGGTTCTCTTGATAAACACCATTCAATTTGATGAAGGAATTGAAGGATATTGATGATTAATGATTATGTTTATAAAGGTTATATTATTTCATAGGTAATGATAAGGTAACTAAAATGATGTGAGGAATTAATAAAAAATTATCGAATTTATTTCCACGACACCTTAGATACATTAAAACTTATAAAATGAATAATGTAATTATTTTAGGATAATAAAACCCTATAAAAATTTACAATAAAATTAAATATAATATAAGGAACATTATAAATAGTAGAGTTTAAATGGTTATTAGTATAGATAATAAATAATTTAGTAGAATATAAGATATTATATAATATTAAATAATAAAATTCTTTTATTTTCACAAAATATTCAAATAATAATATATAAAGAAAACATATTTTTCAAGAAAATAAATAAAATATATTATTTTTGGGTGGAAAATAGTATATAATTATGGCTAATGACAGAAAAATATAATATAAATTATTCTATGGAAAAATAATTTAAATGTGGATGATAAAAAAAGTCACAATGTTTAGATGAAATCCCTATAACATGTTAATAATAATAATTCAAATATCTTTGAAAAAAATTCTCAACAAAATATAATAATGAATTTAATGAAATAAAAAAAAAGTTATATAAAAATGTTCTAATTTATTTCATAAATATGTGAGAAATAACTTTGGTATGGAAGGGAAAGATAATTTTATGATATTATAAAAAGAACCTCTTTACTATCATCAAAATGTGTTACGTAAGAATAAATTAATGAAACATTTCTGAATACTTTCTAAATTTCTACCTGAATAGAAGAGAAAGTATATGTATATTAAAATGGAAACTAAATACCTTTTTTAGAAAGGAATATTGGAATGATATAATCTCAATGAATAAGTGAGATTAAGAAGGAACACATAGTGTACATCAAAATGTTTTTGATATTAAGGATTATGTGAAGAATGAATACGAGGGGTTGATGTTAATTACATTAATAGAAGTTAAAAATTTATACATAAAGAAAAAAATGGTTTAATAGTTGATATAAATGTTGGTAGTAAGAATGAATTCAAACATAAAATTGTGAAAATACAAAACTAGAAGAGAGATTATTGGAGAAAAACTTACGGAAAATGTATTACATGAATTATAAATCAATAATATAGGTAAAGAGATAATTAATACAAATTAAATATAAGGAAAATTAAAAATCAATCATTTACTACATTAGACAAGTGACATAATAGAGATGATATAATCTTATTAAATAATACATAAAAAATGGATATTTGGAATGAACCACATACCATGATTCCCAAATCACTTTGTATACACCAATAACCACTTGATTAATGAAATTATATTTATTAATTAATTTATAAATTACCATATTAATGTTTATTTAATTATTATTATTCATTATAAATAATTTACTAAAGTCTTATTAAATTTATGTTGTTTATATTGATCATTTTGAGGTGTTCAACCCCTAGTTACAAGACAAATTTGGTATAATGATAAAATAAATTTTCATTATACAATGGATACATAAGAAATAGAAGAATACAATTATAGTGTATATTTTTTACTCTAATTAAATGAATATAATGTTTCATTATACATTGAAATGTATTATAATGTCTCACGTTATGTTAGTTTTTAGGAAATTAAAACCACTACTACAATATATATTTAATATCAATAATATCAAACATATTTTATTAGTATATAGTCATAATTATTTTAATTGAAAATTAATAATATATAATTAATTTAAAAACAAGTTTTTATAAAATCCATAAGTGGTTAATGTGAGATTATAAAATAAATGTTCACTGGGGTTCAATAAACTAACATTATTAACCATGTTTTTAAGGGAGAAAACATGGAATGAAAAAAATATAATTTTCATATGAAAAAAAGTATAAAATTATACTAATATTTTAATATTACAATATGGATGGATTATTATATATAAGGTTTATGAGTAGAATAGTAAAAAAAATACACAGGATTTAAAACCCTTATGTTTTTATTTGAGACTCCATCTTTGGAATAAGTCCTAAGCCTTTGAAGGAGTGTATTTTAATTAGACTAGGGCCTCATGAATGTATCTAGGAGGTTTTGAAGATTTATTTTGATATATATTGTTATAATGATTAAATGGTTATTAATTAATGGAGTTTTTATAAGTGTCTGACATATTTTTAGATCATAATGATGTCATAATACTTTCAATGTACATAAAATCTTTATTTTTTAATATTCACTAGAATTTCAAAATTTTCAAAAACTGAAAAGAAAATAAAAATAAAATAATTGATACATGATTATACAAAACTTGTAACCCATAATATCAAATTAAAATTCTAAAAATGGGAGACTTAACATTATATATATATATATATAATATAAAACAATTTATTTAGAATAAAAACTATTTATTTCTCTTTGAGTGACTATATTTATTTATTTTTTTATTAATTAATTATTATATGTGAGATAATTAAGTAATTATACATAAAAAATATTTTTTATTACGTAGTTTATATGTTTATTTATACATATTTATATAAGTAATAAAAATGCTTAATGTTGAATATTATTAAAATTACAATTAATTAATTTATTGTATTTATTTATAGTTGAATTAATATTTTATATTTTTTAAATAAATGAAATGAATTATATAATGAGTATGTATATGAAGTAGAGGTTCATATAATAAAAAAAGAAAAAGAATTAATTTAATATATATATATATAATTCAATGATGAAATGTTTTATAAATATTCATTGAAATTATGGAATGTGATATTTTTAGTTATATTACAATGTGTTGTGAATTTTTCTACCACTCAACATGTTATTTTTAATTATTTATTTGATTTTAAGTGGTTTATTTAGATAAATTACATTATTCATAATGTAAATTTTAATTTTTACATGTCTTTTATATTTTTTGATAGTGATAGTATTAATTTTTGGTAAAATAATCCAATTTCTTTATAGTAGACCAAAATTCATTAATGTATTATATCACTAGATATGTGATGTTAATTATTCACAAAATATTAAAATTATAAATATTCATATAGATGATAATATGTGTGATAAGTTGATAAAGAATTTTAATAAAGGTAAATGAATAAATTATTCATTCATTGTAGGGTTTTTGTGATTCCCCACTTATATTGAAGGAAGAGATTATTTTGGGATTATTAAATTTGGATCCAAATCAAAATTGTTAGTATTTTATATTTTTATGTGTTGGAAATATATATTTTATAATATAGAAATTAAAATATAATGTTATTTACTTTTTTTAAGAAAATAAAAAATAAAATGATGCCTTTTTTATAATGGTCACCTAGCTAATCATATTTTCTAATGTTTCTATAACATTCATGCATAAAATGTTCCCTAAAAAAATAGTTTCTTCAAAATTTTAACTACATTGATTAAGGATTAGTATATATTTTATATTTGTGTTTTTTATAGTAAACTATTATTCATAAGGGGATATTTGGATATATTAATACAGATTTATTATTTTAACTACTTTCATGGAATTCTTTATTTTAAAATGATAACTATCATATCTAATTTTAGTGGTAAATTCTATATTAAATGTATTGTTTTTAGGGATCCATTTCATTATAAGCTAATCCCTACTATGAAATCAAAAATTTTAGTTTTCTATTTTTTAGGATAGGTTTTTTAGTTTGTACTTTTCGTTTTAAGGTGTTTGAATGTTAAAAAAATCTTGTCCCTTTAGTTCAACTTTTATCCATATAAATTATATTAACATGCACTTTTAATTTGTTTTTATACTCACTGAAGAGATAATATTTTATTTTTTATGGTCCTTCATGTATTAATTCACTATAATTTTTCCCAATAATTATATCCTAGAGTTATTTTATTTCATTATATTTCACCTTATTTTAATATCTTTTTCATGAAATGTCTGTACATAAACCTCATAGTAAGTAGCTATGTTGATTTTGACCACTGAAAATTGAATTTAATAGGATATGTTTTAAAGACATGTACAAAGAGTATAATCACAAAACACAAGAAGCATCACCCTTAAAAATTCTTAGAAAATATGATAAAGAAATAATAAACTATATATAACAAATTAGAACCCCATTAATAGTTATAATAAGATCATGTAATGTTATAAAAATATAATTAAATCATTTAAAAATAGAATAATACCAAAAGGAACATCTCATATGGAAGAAAATTTAGATCAAAAAAATCACAACACTATGAATATGTATGACCCATCCTATTATCCAAATTAACCAAAAAAATTCTGTAAAAATAGTATATGGATAATTATAGTGCACATATATTTGAATACCATAGGTTCTTTTATATATTTTCTCTTGAAAATGTGATGTAAATATTATGATATTTTACTAAATAAATATTAGAACCAACTCATTACCTCACACATTTCAAATACAAACCAAAGTCAAAAAGTATTAGTTACCCAACCCATATACAAGTATTTAAAAATAATTTTCATGAAAAAAAATCCAAAAGTTACCTCCTACTCACAAACTCACTAATCTAGTCACCCTCACACATCAACAATGTTTATCTTGGAACTCTCATCCATTCCATTTACACATATCCAGAAAATCATTCTATATCATAACTATAAATACTTATCAGCAATCAAATGCCACATGCTCTACCTTGATAATGCGTACATTAACTATATACTACATTCCACAACCAGATTCCATATACTGCATCACTATTATATAACTTCATCATATCCACATGACTATAACTCTACAGCCTGATAAAAAACAGTACTATATTTAGAAAATAGAATAGGATAGGGGGAGTAGTTAGTAATTTATATCCCACACATCATTGAAGTGGGGGGACAGTTAGAACTGAAGATATAATATGGGAGTTATTCATGGTGGGGTTGGTGTTTTTCTTTGTCTTGGATATCTCAACATTCATGCACCATTAATTACCTTTTTTCAGTTACTTCCCTCTTTACTGGATAGGGCACCCTCAGAGGCATGGTGACGGTTTACAACCAGGTTCCAGCTTCCGCAACCATCGGGACACCACGTTGACTCTGATGGTTTTATAGGGCTGTTCATCATGGTCTTTGTGAGCGTCCCGATGGGAAGCAACAAGTCATAGTTGCATCGGGACTTCTTTTCGGCATGTTGGAGGATGATTGCGGCATGATTTTTCAGTTGAGGTCAGTGGTTCCAACCATGGTCATGCTTCTTCGTGAGACTATTCCGCTTCAAAATTTAACTCTGGTGTATTTCTCCTTCGCCGCTCTCCGAGTCGGTATGCGATGGTGGTTTCAAGAGGCTTCAAGAGGTGCTGTTTTTCATTTTTCAGTGATCCTAGAGGGATGTTTGGTCTGCGATGGGAATGGTTCTCTCATGGAGGCGGTTTGGTTCAGCCTTGATGAAGTCGATGTTGTTGGAAGATGTTATGTGGTTTTTATTTTGATTGGAAGGTGAAATGATGTTCTTTATTGGCAATGGTTTGATGCCTTGATGATATGTTTTCCTATTTCTTTTTGACAATGGAAACAAGTCCTTTATAAGGTCTTCTAATTTCTAGTGATCTGATGATGATGAGGGGTGGATTGCGAATCTAGAAGCATGCCTCGAGGAGGATCATAGACCGAGCCGATGCCATGGGTGGTTCTTGAAGGTTGTATCCTGTTTTTTGAATTTGAAATTTGAATTTGTGTTTTGATGTTTTGGGGTGTATTTTGGATCCTATTTGTGATTTTTGAAATGTGGTATCTTGGTTTTTGAAATTTGGCATATTGTATTGTGAGGTTCCCACTCACCCTTAATGTGGTTAATTCGGAAAATGAAAAAAGGATTTGAGGTTGATGAGTTATTCAAATTAACATGCTTGGGTTGGAGTATGCATGAAAAATAAATAAAGACACTAAATATAATATATAATTAAATTACTAACATAGTTTCCATTTCTCTATCATAACACCTTGAAAATATCACACCGTATCATTATTGTCACCACAAATCAATAATCACTGCCAATTTTTAGCACCATGACAGTCTAAATATAAATAAACAACCTATTTTTTTTAATATTTCACTACCAATTGTACATCATTTATTTAATAGTCAGATGATATTCAAAAAAAAAACTCTTTAAATAAATAAAAACAATTTTACCGTTTAAAATTTATTTACAACATTAATTTATATATTCCTCAGGTCACAATATATTAACAACCCATACCTATTCCATATTTCTAATATTATTTATTTATTTTATCATGATACCATATACCAAGTCCACAACCAAGAATACCAGATAAACCACACATCACCATATAAATAATAATCCACTTCAATATTGATATATCTTATAGTAATAAAAAAGCAGAAAAAATACCTCAATACTACTAGTATATTTACACACTACAACATAATCATAAAAAAAACAACCAAAATAAAACAAAAATATTATTTATTCAATTCATAATTCATAGGTTACTAATTCATGTTTAAGATAATAAAAATTAAAATAATTAAAAATGAATTCTAGATTTCTATTTTCCATTACAATATAATATTTCAATTAATCATCCTGTAACAAAATCATAATAGCTTTATACCATGCTAAAAAATATAATAATATAAAATAAAAAAGAAACCATATAAAACATAATCAATATGCTTCCCTTAATTTATTTGGTATTAATAATTGTGATCAATTAGGCTAATTTTAACTCTTCAAATATGGAAAAATAAACCACTATAAACCCACATAAACATATTAATTTAATAAATATAATTTTTATAACTTATTAAAACCAATTTTGAATATATACTATAGTGAGAAAAAATTGAAGTTGATGATATAATGCTAATAATTTTTTAGAGATCCACCAACTAAAAAGATATTTATAACCCAAAATCAACTCTTCAGCATTTCATAACATTAAGAAGATCCAAAAAACCAAAATAAAGAAATGACTGATATAAAATATGATGATAAAACATGGAGGAGATACCTTGTTTAATGTGAATTTATCCATAAAAAAATGATGAAATCATATTATTACAATAAGTTTATTTAAATGTGTGAAAAAACAACTAGGTTGACCAATAGTCAATATAATGAAAATGAAACTGGATAATATTAAAAAATAAATAAATTTTATAATAAATAGAAGATATTAAAAATCTTGTTGTAATGTGTTGCATTACACTATAATTATTGTAAGGTCACAAATATTAAGAAGTACCTTTTGATTAAATTTTAATAAATCTCCCTTAAATCGGTTAATGAAATGGTTCCCATGAGTATATAAGGTCTCAATTTTTTTACAAGGGTTTGGAGTATTAAAAGGAGAAAAAGAGGTCATTCAGTGTATGGCCCATAGGTGGGGCATGGTTAGAGATAACCATGAATCGGAACCATTCACCCTAGAGAGCGGGTGAATGGTTTTCAAACCATGTGTGGGGAGCCTAAAAAATTTTAGGCCTTGGAAATATCCAACCACATTTCCACTACACAGTTTGGATAATTTTGTGTCTCCCATGTAATACATCTAACCTATCCATCTCTTAGATAGAGGAGGCCACATTTCTGGTTCATAGTTTGGGAAGAAGTGCATCCAAACTATGCACTTCATTAAAACATGTAAAATGACAGTTTTTTGTTCTCGATATTTATACGAATTCCACCTAATTTCCTCACTTAGTATGCTAGCATGTAAACTATGATCTATCCTATCTTACAAGGATCAATGTATTTTAATTATTATGCATTAGGAGTTTCGGTTTGGGGAAATTGATGCTACAAGAAAGTCGACGAGTCCTCTTCACTCTATATTATTGAATATAATATTTATGGATGTTCTTATTCTTCTGAATCTCATGAACCCTATTTTCTAGGGAGTTATTCACATTGTAATTTTCATCAATTCAGTTCAAATCAAGGGATGTTGTTCTATGAGTGGGTGTCATAGAGAATAAGGTATGTGGTCTCTAATATTTCTCCGAAAATCTTAATGATTTCCTTATGTATTCTGTTTTTTCATAGAACTACCTTCTATATATTTTTACATTTGAATAATAAAAGTAAATTGAATATTTTAATTATGTACTAGACATATCCTGGACCCCGCTAGGTCTGTTGATGACTACAAAACCATGTTTATGGACACCCATTGGGTGTACCAACTCCTTGAAAATGGTAAATGGGTTGTAAATGATGAGATATAGGGGATTTACGATTAAACTAGGGTTCACTTGTCATTTGAACATGTGACTATGGCACAAGGGTTTTTTTGGATTAAATTAGAAATTATGATTTTAATTAACATAAATGGAAAATAATGGGGTAAATTCTTAAACAGGATTGAATATGTTTATTAAATGGATTTGATGAACTATAGTTGTTTTTTTAAATGGATAAATGAACTATGTGTGGATTTGGGGTTAGAGATATTGAATGAGATAAACTATGTGAATAATTGAAAATTAGAGAGGTGAACTCTTGATATTGTGTTATATTGAAAAGGAATGGTCGTTTGGATGATGGAAATTGTGAAATAATGAAATGGTTAGGAATGATGAAAATGAGGATACACATTTTCTAGATGTGTAAAGTGGACTAGACCCTCTACACCCATGAGTTTGAATTATTGGATACAACATTCCTTATCCTTAATGTAAGACAAAAATACATGGTATCTAACATCATTGACCTGATATGATAGATATAGAATTCCCCAATTTTTGGACAAGGTAATGACATGATGATACATTAAATAATGTGTTTGATATAGTATTGGAAATATGAATTATTCAAATTCGTATTTATAATAAAAATGGTCTATTAATTTTCCCTCATTTTTTAATTTGTTTAACAATTCTCTATTGATGCATCAAAATTCAAGCATTATCAGAATATGTTTGCTGGGTTGGGGTCATGGTATAACCAAAGGACCCATGATGATAATTTATAAAACATTAAATTGAGATAAAATGTTTTTATACAATCATATTTACTATTTAATTTATCTTCTTCATACACAGTTATTCTTACAGACCATGTATTTATTTAGACACTATTGGTGGTGGGATACTGAGATTTACTCACTCTAAGATCGATCCTCTATTGGAATCCATGTATATTCCACTGTTTCATGTCAATATATCGAAAATTATTTATGTTAGATAAATGATTTGGGATATGGAATAGAGAATGGATGTGGGGACCAGATTGATAATTAGACATGTTTTGGGGATTTTCATTGCATATTTTATTTTTTGTATACTTTGACACATGACACAATATGACATGAGATAGTTAAAATATTGGTTTTGGTTATTTCCCCAGGTTCCAGAAATTATTACATGATTCGTGTTCATAGATTATTACAACATTGGTTATTATTAATTTCGATATCTTCTATTGTGTTAATATGGTAATGATGGTATAGTCTCCCCATATTCCTTTTTATACCATCACTACTAGTCGACATCCATTAGCATATTGGAAGGTGTTCCCCAGGACATGTGGTGCATCCGCATGGGGCACCAATGTATTCAAACCCAGGACGATATGTTACAATTTTTTATCAGATAATTTTAATTTATATTGTATTTTCTATTTTTGAAGGTTACATGGGGGTCTAGGACATATCAATACTTATAAATGATATCGTTCATTAGAGTAGAAAACCCATGTGCAGGGGAAAACCCATGTTCTTAAGTTGGGATTGTTATTCTTGATGTTCCCTAATTACAGTTTGGATATTTTTTCACCTTTGGTGATGCCCTTTTTATGTGAGGTTTTTAATTTATGATATTTTACTAATGGGATGGTATGGAATGAGTTTTTTTTATATATGAATCATTTTAACTACTCAAGTTTCAATGTGACCTAACCAATGTAAGGTACATATATAAGAAAATGTATGATTTGGTTTTGGGAAATAAAATTATTTCCTATTAATTTATTTGTTTAGAAAGATAGATCCTAATAATAAAGATGAAATTTTGTAAATAGAAATATATAAATTAAAATAGTTAAAAAGGGTATCAAACAAAATGATTATAAATAAGGATATTTGGTTTACCTAGAGTCAACCATGGGCCATGATACTAATAGTTGTGAGTAGTGATTGTGTTGAGATTGTATCCATTGGGGTAGTGTATGCATTGTGACATTTTTTATAGATAGTTCTGAAACCACTCACTTTTTTTTGTAAATGTAAAAGTGATATTTTATGTGTTCAAATATGTTTGTTTGAAATTGTATATAAATTCCTACATGAAAGTTATTTTCAGTAAGAATATAATTGGATATTTCTTAGAGTTTACCTTTAGTGGATGGAAAAGAGCACCCATTGGTTCCATGTGATAGGGTATAATATGAGTTCTATGATAATTTTTACAATTTTATCACATTTATAGAAAGGTTCCTAGGGCGGGCCACACTAATTAGGTTTGATCTAAATAATGGTTTCAAAAGAAACCTCCTTCTAAGTTTATTGGAGTGGGTAGAATAGAGGAAGATGAGATCTGGATTGTGTCTATCAAGAAGATTATATATTAATTGGAGGATTCTCTTTAAAATAGAGTAATGTCAGTGTATTACTTGTTTCATTGACTAGAAAAGCACTGGTGAGATAGTTAGGTTCAGGTTAATTAGTTATAAAATATGGCTTAGAAATAATTCCATTAATGATTCATGGAGAATTTATACCTAGAGACCCTAAGTAGGGTTAGAGATGAAGAGTTTATGTGGATAACTTAGGGAAATATGTCATTGATTGATTATTATACCCACTTTACTGACTTGTAGCACTTTTCTCAACTTTGTTGGAAGATGTTGTAATTGTGGTTATATTTGTTCAATATGGGATTATATATGATATCTTGTCTCGAATGAATATATTTCGTTTGATAATGTTTGATTAGGAGGTGAATCAAGATCTTATTTTTTAGGGTAACCTAAATAAGGCTTCTAGTTGTGAATATATATGATCATTTTGGTGATATGGTGATATTTACTCCAATAGTAAAAAAGTAGCATTTTGTGAGATTTAACCAAGACGATAGTGGTAGAGTACCTAGGGAAGAGGGAAAACCTATTAAGGGGGTAGTCAGGTGATTTTTGATTAGTGTAGAAAGATTGGAATCTAGAATTATCAATTAATTTTACCACCATTAGATTAATGATCTTATAGGGGAATATAGAACTTATAGAGATCCTATGGGATCCCTCACCAAGTGGTTGGAGATGGAGGATCTTGTTTATTTCATACCACATGCAGGGGATGAGGTACCCCATATCGGCTTGGAAGTTGGAAATATATAAACCACAATAGATGGGGCAGAGGATAGGTTACTCAAGGATAGAATTGACCATATCTGAAGATTAGGGCAATGTATGAGACCAGACTGAAGAACAGGGTAATGGAACAAGTCATATACATGTAGACAACATGTACTTGGTGGTGGTGAGGCTAGACCATTGACCATCCAAGGTATGATTCTTATATATTCCACATATTCTAGTGATTTTATTATATAGTATCCTATGAATATTTTATACCTAATTAAAATTTGAATTATTTGGATCTGATGTAGTATTTAATGGGTGGGGTTATTTCAGTCAACATGTCATTGGTAATGTGAATAGAGTTCATATGTATTTATAAATGGGGTTCCCCTGAGGTTGGTGACTACCATTTTCCATGTGATATTTTCTTGAATGAGATGTCATGTTTGACCTCATAATGGGAATGAAATTGTAGATATCATAATGTTATTGCAATTATTTTTACCATCTGAGAGTGAAATTTTTTTCCCTTGAGGGTAACAAATATATATTTCACGGGGAATGATATATTTAGGTATGTTGTATAGGGCTGATTCATCCCAATATAAGTGATATCACTACAAAGGTTATGGGAGTTTTTCATTATGTCAAGGGAGTGTATCCTGATATATTATCTCCAGTATGGAATCCATTTCAGAACATGTATCCTGAAGAGTTATAGGGATTCCACCTATGAGAGATGTTGAGTTCATGATTGATACAATATTAAATGTCAATCTAGTTTCTATTCCACCATATAATATAGAACTAGTAGAGATTCAAGATTTCAAGTCTCAACAAGAGGATTTATAACATAAATGTATTATCCATTTGAGTGTGTCACCTTGGGGACCATAGTTCTTATTTTCCAAGAAGACTATCATAACATTACATGTGTGTGTCAATTATTAGATGTTCAAACACATCATTATTCTGAAATGGTATCCACTCCCATGTATCAATGATATTTTTGAAAATATAATGGGTATAATGTTTTATCAGATATTGATTTGAGATCATGGTATAATTATTTGAGAGGAAGGCCTTCAAATATACTACATATTTCCATTAGAAGAATATATAGATTTTATGAGTTTTCTGTCATTCTATTTAAGATGATTAACACTATTTCTATGTTTATGGATCTAACAAATTTGATGTTTCACAATTAATTGGATGAATTTGTGGAAATATTTTCTAATGGAATCTTATTTTACTCACAAACCCTTTAAGATCATGCCAGACATCATTATATCATCCTGAGTATACTCAGAGAGAATATTAAATACACTAAGATATATACGTGTCATTTCTATATCTAAAAGGAACCTTTATTGGTTCAAATAATATATGCATAAGGTGTGTTAGTGGATCCCATGGATTTTAAAGTAGACATATCTTGGGAGTATCCTAAGAATGTTTTTTATAGTTGATTATTTTTTTGGGTTTGGATATTTATTATCAAAGGTTCATCCATGAATTTTCTCACATGGTGGTGCTACTATTAGGCCTGACCAAGATGGGTATAAATTTTGATTTGTTTGAGGCCTATTATATTTCCATTCCAAAGCTAATGAGTCATTTAACCACTAAACAGATTATAAACATACCCAAACTAGGTGAGAAGTATACCTTGTATTGTGTTAGGATTGGGATTGTAATTTAGGTTGTGTTGATACAGGGAGATATAATCATGGATTATGTCTCACAGAAGTTGATGACACATGAATGGAAAATCATACACATGATTTATAACTAGTTGTTATGGTTTATTCTTTGAAATTTGGGTTATATTTTCTTATGGGAGATATGTTTATCATTTATACTAATCCAAAGATCCGAAATATTTATTTTACCTAGGGGTTTTAAATATCTAGAAGTGAATATGGGTTGAGTATTTGAAATCACATTACTTTTTTATATCCAATATATTGGGAAAATGAAACAATATTGCAGATGATCTATGTTAAAATACACCGAATCCAGTGGTTCGAGAGTCTATTTTGGAGAGGAAGATGATGGTAGTGTTTATTTTGATGGAAAATTTTGTTCATTAGGAGTAATAATAAATGAAATTCATGTCTTTATTTTTTGTTCACACTCCTCTGAATATGGTTAAGAGTAGTATATATAAAGACATAGAGATACGGGAGTTACGGGAAATCCTTAATGGGGGGGGGGGGAGTTACCACCAGATTAGACCATTGATAACAAAGAGATTATTATTGTTTATGGATGAATTCTAGTGAGAACTTGTATGTGGGAGGATTTTATGCATAGATTTCATGATTTGATGTTGGTGGTGCACCATGGTTTGAACCAAATGTACTGTGATATTCATATATAGTATTGGATGGTAGGAATGAAAATGGAAGTTATAGATTTTGTGGTGTGATTCTACACATATTAGCAGGTGAAGTGAAAGCAGTAGTGACCTATAAGTTTGTTAGATATATTTACCATTTCATAATTGAAGTGTGAGGATGCTTTAATGTATTTTTTGGTAGGTCTTCTGATGACTCCATCAAATAATCGTTTGATATGGGAGACTATGGAATAGTTGACTAAGGTATCCCATTTATTACAGATTTGGGAAAATTTCAGTACCGATTAGTTTTGTGACTTATATGATTGAGAGATAGTTCATTTTAATGGGTTTCCCCCAACAATAATTTTTGATAGATATTCTCATCCTAATTTGTGATTATAGAAAATCAAGTAGAAGAAAATAGGTAATCAGGTGATTTTGAGTATTTATTTTCACTTATTGATGGATGAGAAATGAAAATGTACTATCTTGGTGTTAGAGAATATTTTGAGAGCATAAATCGAAAAATTTGGTGGATCATAATGGAAACAATTAGTTATTCTTGAGTTATCCTATAAAAATTTTTATAAGGAAAAAATCCAGATGGAACCATATGAGGCACTAAATGGTAGGACATGTTGGTCACCATTGTGTTTGATAAAAGAGGGAGAGTCAGAGTTTATGGGATATAGTATTGTGAATATAACATCTTAGAATATCTGTGAAAACTTTTACATAGAAATTCCGAGGCATTACATTTTGAAAGAGATATCAAAGCATGTGTAGTTGATCGGGATGTGTATGTATGTGACATTGAGTAGGTAGAATTAATATACAAATCAATATCATAAAACACTTTTTTTATAGTGAGTGAACATGTGTTAATTTAGGTTTTATCAAGATTTGTTCACCTTAGGATTCAAATGAAAGAAAATTTAGAACCCACGTATTTTGATCTGTTTGAGATTGTGGAAAAGATAGAACCAGTGGTGTATCTATTCGATCATTCACAGTGGTATGGTTTTCAGAATGAAATGTTTCGTGTATCAGATAATTATAAGTATCAACAAAACTATTATCATGTTAATTACTTTGATGATGTTGGGTTTGAGGTTGATGGATCATTCGAGGACAATTTTGTTCATATTGTAGATTGTAGTGATAATACCCTTTAGGGTAATACCATGTTGTCGGTATAAGTGTTGTTTAAGTATGTACGTGTTCAATAGAAGAGAAAGATATACATTCCCAGTGGACCAAACTTTTACCTTGGTATCTGAGTGTAACCTATGAATTAGATATGTTGGTGTTTTAACAAGTGAGTATGACATAAGGGGTTGTTTGGATTTAATTCGAAATTAATAGTTTAATGAAATGAAAAGGGAAATAAAGGGTACATTTCTAAAGGGGAATGGATATGTATATAAATGGATTTATTGAACTGTAATGGTTTTGTTAAATAAATAAAGGGAAAAATTATCTAAGTGTGTATTTAGGGATAAAAATATTTAATTAGATAAACCAAGAAAATAATGGTAAATAAGGGATATTAACTCTTGATATTATGATATTATAGAGGAGACACATAGGTTGGTATATGAAAATTTTGAAATAATGAAATGGTTTAGAATGATGGACATGATATTCCCCATCACCCAGATGTGTAAGGTGGACTAGATGCCCCACAGCCATGGGTAATAATTTTTTTACATTGTGATCATTGTCCTTCATGTAGGATGGATAAACATGATGTTAGATATCCATGAAATGATATGATTGGAATGAAATACCTTATTATTGGATGGGGTACTAACATGAGGATCCAGGTACTAATGCTTTTGATATGGTATGTGAAATTTTATTTTTCCCGAATGGCCCGAAGGCCTTCTTTTTTTATTTTATCATAGACAATCCCCCTTTTAAGGTTTGAAGGGGAACCCGTACTTTACCCGTAGGCCCAAGGCATAAGGCCCGACATCACCCGCAATACATGACCTGAAGGCCCAGATGCATACCATGCCCATTACATGACCCGTAGGCCCAGACCACTAGAACATTACCTCTGCAATATCTTGAATCATTGATATCTTTAGCTCCCCACCTTGCATTGCTGATCGGCTAGCATTGCCCCGTACAAAGCTGCACGGTGCCTGGTCCCGATGGCGGCTACCATACCCTCTCATTCTTCCAATCCGGTTAGCTCTACATCTGGTGGCTGCTACTCATGTTGCTCTGATCCTTTACTGGGGCATGTTCTGTGTGAACTGGGCTACTCCATTGTCTACCTGACCCGAAGGCCCTATTGCCCGAAGGCATTTGATGACCCGAAGGCCCTGGAGACCCGTTGGCGCAAACCGGTGGCCCGAAGGCCCAAATCAGGTGAATAGTTCCGGCTGCTACAGTACCGGATATTAACTATTACAACCCTACTACAATGACTGCTACAATACTACTACAGTACTACTACAGCACTTGGAAATTCGCCTCCACCCGGTTTTGAACCCGGGTCTCTTGGATGCCAAGCAGGAGCCCTTACCACTCGGGTACGGGCTCGTTGGCTGAAATTTTATTTGCATCCCTTAGTAATTATAATAAAAAGAGTTAATGAATTTATTTATAATGTTTAATTTTTTTAAAACCTAGATAGTTATGGATTAGAATTCATTCATGAAAATACATGGTTTGGTTGGTAGCTGTCATGGTACAATTGAAGGCACATGTTTGGAAATTTATAGAAATTTTATTTGTGAAACATGTTTCGTTATTTCCCTATTTACTATTTAATTTACCTTTTACATAGACTATTATTACTATAGAATGAAAATTTATGTAGAATCCATTGGTGTTGGGATATTGAATTTTAATCACACCCTACTTGAGTATCCATTGGAACCAGAGAATATTTTTTAGTTATAGGCCAAGATAAGAGAAAAATAACTATATTAGATGACTCATTTGGGATATGGGATGGATCATAGACAAGGGGACCAAACTAATATGGGGACCCATTTTTTGGATTTTTATGTTGTATTTTTTTAGGGATTACATTGACTTAAAAATAAAGATTGAAATGACATGTTTACTATATTGGGTCTAGGTATTTACCCAGTTTTGAGAATTAATTACACAATGTATGGTTATTTACTATTACTACAATGG
Source organism: Viscum album (assembly GCA_963277665.1). NCBI lineage: Eukaryota > Viridiplantae > Streptophyta > Magnoliopsida > Santalales > Viscaceae > Viscum > Viscum album. The sequence continues at coordinate 452,122,686 of OY728141.1, read as the reverse complement.
TAATTGGTAATTTTTATTTATACTATTGTGATACTCTGGTAAAGAGGGTATATTTTACCAAAATTTATTATTATAATATCTTTTCTAGTTATAAGACTTTGTAATATGAGGATGTGTGACTATGATCATGTGGGGCACCTTCTCAGGGAACTAGTTGAGTGGAACCCAGGCCAGGATATAAAAATAATGATCCGTCAAAGTTCCCTCCTAATGCTATGGAATAACATCCACAATCTCTCCCTATGAAATCACATTAAATGAATACTAAAAATCAATAATTCAAAATCACATTATAGAATAATTAAATTCATTATGTTATAATAACTTCACCTTTAAACATTACAATGTAGTCATTTCCTCCGTTAAAATCAACAATCGAATAACCTATTAATTTTTAAAACCACTCATTAACATCAGGGGGTAACAATATGAACTATATTACAACAATAAAAACTATATTTTAGAGTAATAGGTAATGTTTTAATATTCACGGTGTAATGAAAATCCTTATACAAAAATCATATAACCCATAATACATTTATGGGGATATAGAAGCTTGGGGTAATTATAATTTTCTAGTATATTTGGACAACAAACCATTCCATAATGGGACAAGGTTTTGACTTTTTTTATTACATATTAATTTTCATCTAAAACAATAATTCTCTTCCAAATTCGTCCACTTAACTCATTATGAACACTTTTAAAACCTTGAAAACACAATATATGGGACACATAAAAAACAGGTATTCACCTTAGTTAACAATCAAATGATTCCCATTATAGAGAATCAAACAAAAACCCCATAGAATAATATTATAATGAAACTAAATATGACATGATATAAATTAAAAACATGGATATCACCATTAAAATGGTTCAAACACTACATAAGGGAAAACAAAAAAATATTATTTTCAAATTATATTCCAATATCACTATAAAAACAATAGAAAATGTACCCATAATTTTTAACATGAAACTACTATTCATGCTTCCAAGTGTATTACTCTATGAAACTATGTCTTTATATTAAATATAAAAATGGAATGACATTCCACAACAAAAACTTTTTCTTAAAAGCGTATATATCAATAGGAAAATCCACAAATATTTCATCCGCCTAAAAATTCAATGCATCCAAATCATTTACATGATAATTTTTGTGAAGATATATTCTGATATACGAAACATGGATAAAATCATAAATAATATTCATATGATGAGGAAGATATAATTGACCTGAAAAGTCACTAACTCTTCCCAAAACCTAGAAGGATTTTATAAATCAAATAGAAAACTAGCACGTTCTTAAAAATATTATTAACCAATGCTGAGAATAAACCACAAACAATCACGACCAAAAACTTAAAAATCTAGTGGAGACCTCCATTGTTATCCATATGATTTAAAATATTCATGAATATTTTTCATCCCCCGATAGATTACTTACACATTCTCATTCGTAATACTCATTAAATCAGATCTAATAATCCTTAACACCTTATATTTGATATTTCATAATATAGATGTATTATTGCTCCTTAAATAAACCCATGAAATTGAAATTTAGATAATAATTATATTTAGAAAACTCAACCAGAGGGAAATGAATCACCAAAAAAAATTAAATTCTAGAACAGATGCACAAAACAAGTCCTATAGAATTTAAATCACCCTCTCTATATAAACTTCCATCTTAGTGATTAGGTATAACTAAGAGAAAAAAGGATAATTTTCAATATTCTACACCCATAAATTAAAATAGGGATCTTGATAAGAGATCATAATACTAAACACTCCATTAATCCTTATATTTTCCTCTATATAAATCCTCATTATGTTATCCACTATAATTAATCACTAAATCACTAAGAAATAAGGAAACATCATCTATTGATCCTTAAATACCTATAATCAATAAAATCCACCTTATTCTCATGGGTAATTGATAATGGAATATGTTAATCTATCAACCTATATCTATTGAGAAACATTAAATTGTTGTAATAGACCTACAAGAACATTAAGATGTGATTTCACCAAGTGATAGACCAAAAATCAAGATACATAATTATCTATTTACCTATTGATACATATCGAATAGAATTTATTTTTCGATGTATGATATATCTTGTATGAACACAAATTAGATTCTAGATATTACCTATGAATCTCCCATAGAACTAACTCTCTAATTTTCAATGGAATAAAAAAGTTCTCTTAAACAACCCTTGATGAATACCATCTTCTGACTATCCATACAAATAATATCTATATATTAAATGATCTTTCCATTCATGTACCTCATGATCTCATATCCGAGAATCCTAAACCAGTTGGATGAAGAATTAATCACTATTACTAGATATAGTAATACTGAAAAATTAACTTCCTTCATATTCAAATAAACACATTCAATTCCATCCATCATCATTCATAAATCTCTTGAATTTTGACCTACATCACTATGTGGCTTCATACTCATCATATAAATTAAAGCATTTCCATTCAACATATTATTAAATATTTGGAAGTCATAATTATATAAGAACTCCACAAATAATCACTAAAAAAAATTCAAACCTCACATAGATAAGATATATTTTATTATATATTGATTTGTGAAGAACACAAAGAAATACCTAATAAGATAATTTTCCATAAGGTAAGTGAGTAATCCCATGAATAAATCTCAATATAAATGGTGTAATAATTATGTTTGTGAGGATGTAACTACTAAGATCCATAATATATCCTTACACTTTTATATATCTATATATAACCAAGAAAAATATGATAACAATAAAAAAATTCGTCATAATATAACTCAATATTATGTCAACCAAAGAACATGAACATTTATTATCTTATTTATTTGGTACATAAAAATCAAATAACATATTAATCTGAATAAAATAATTGGTACTACCTTTTTAAAGCTATAATAGCTGATCATATCTGATATAAATTAAGAAATTATAATATATTAATTGAATGAATCCATTCTACCCTTGTATGCCCTCTAAATTTCTCTATTCTAGGTGTTATGGATTCTCTTAGTCTCCATTAGGTTATTGATATACCTCAAGATATTCCTCCTTAATCATCTTCTACAATTTATTCATATATTCTTAGATAAATATGGACTCATTAATGGGGATTTTCTTTCTTCTGTTTTTGGGGTTTCTTATTCTTCTTATGGTTGTTTTTATGTTTTCTCACATAGTTATTCCATGGTTTAAGGGAGTCATTTATAATATTATACTAATATATAAAACCCAACCATTTCACAAGATAACATATTTGGTCTGATGTGATAGATATTTTTGTGTAATCTATTTTTAATGATGGCTAGGATAATAGTTGTTTTCTTCCAAGGTATTATGTTATTAATTTATTTTTAATAATTTTTTATAATTATGGCTTATTTTTGTTACTCACATTGAGTGATATAAGTTTTTCCTACCCTACCCTTATTTATTGATCCATAATTCCAATCACTATTTTTGTTTGATATTATGGGGTTCATGATATTTTTGGATTCTGTTAGTTGAAAGCCCGATTGTAAATTCCATATAGTGATGGTGAATTGAGTCAAGGGTTTTATTTTGGTTCTTTGTTTACTCTGTGGTTTTCTTATAATCAGTGACTCTTAGTGTCCTATGGTCATACCCCTAGTGTTATAATGGAATATTAAAGGAATGTTCTATTTTTATCATATTCATGTAGTTCCTAAATTCTTCCATCCCGATCAAATTTTGGGTAGCTATTAGGATGTGTTATCTGATGTGGTCATCACTAGTGTTTTTAGAACTTACTCTCCCGATTTTAGAATTATATGGAATAATATGTTGTGTGGTATATGTTTACTATTGTGGTTATAGATTGGAATTTATCATTGTGTTTTGAGTGGTTAGGTTCTTATCTAGGCAGAAGAAAGATTGTATAGTGTCTTTCATCCATTAGTGTTGTTTCCTACCAGTGATTTTTACTAGGTTTTAGTTTTTATTTTATGTCATGTTCATAATTGTTTTTGGTGGATTTTAATGGTTATCCTTATATGTTTTAATAGTTATTGATTTTATTGTATTATAATTATTTCGGTTTCATCATGGTGATGTTTGAGGCATTTTAGTTTCATTGTTAGTGTATAGGTGAGAGGTGATGACTAAAATGGTGCATGAACTAGGGTTCCTGATACATATTGAACCTGAGGAATTGGAATATACTAGATTAGGGACCATTGATACATATACATTGGGATTCTATTATATTATGCTACCCTAAACCACATTGTAGAGTTTCTTCAATGTTGAGTTTTTTCAATGTTGAGTTTGTTTTAAGGGTTATAATGTTATTATATGTGGTTTTTTTAATGTTTCGATCTATACGAAGTTACCACATAACTTCAAAGTGGTTATTTAACAAATTAAAAATAGATCCAAGAGAGTGATAGATTAATTATACATAAACATCTTATTATAGCCTAGAATACTAAAGATACTATAAACCTTTGTAATATTCTTAAGTGATACCTATAGAGACCCCAACCTATTACACATATTATTAAAATATTTAAGAATAATTAACCATAAAAATACAAAACCAAGGATCATAGATTCTAGTTTATTTGGAAAAATAGGTACATATAATTAAAACATGGAAATAGAATAAAAAAATTTTATATTAATATTCATAATGAGATCCTAGCTTCCTATGATCTCCTATACTTGTATTAGATAACTTGGGGAATTCAAAGATAAAATTTATGAGATAAAACCCAATAAGGGAATAAGTATGGAAACGAAGCATAGAACATGGGTCAAGGGAATAATATGATAACATAATAGGCATTAAACATTAACAGACGTCAATAGTAATATAATAGGGAACATGGAATCATATGATGTTGAAAATATAGGAATGCGGTAGTTATATAAAACATGACATAAAAATGATTCAAGGATAACTTCCAATACTATATCACGAGGTGGAAAATTACCACAATGAATTAGGTTTACTCTTGAATCCCATACATGAAGTCTCATGATACTAAAAAATAACCTAAATACATGGAGAATTACCTGGTAGAACCCATAATAACATGTTTAGGCATATGTATACGACATAAATAATCAAACATAATGAATACAAATAAGGGTTACCCATGGAAAATAACATGTTTCATAATGAATTCATAAGGCATAACCAAAGGGAATATATCAAGGGTATACATGAAAGAATAAATGTAAATAATTGTTGGTAATTCATAAATGAAACATAATAATAGACTAGGGATAATGGTGTACAACTTAATTTAAGAAATGAAAAAGAGTGGTTAGGTAACATCAGAATTTTTCCACTTAATTACAGTTTTGTGGGAAAGAATACAGGGTGTTTAAAGAGGATAAATGAATGATTGTTTGTATAAAAACATAACTAAAATAATTTATTTTAGTATAAAATATTATATTTTAGATGAATATTTTTAGATTAAAATATTTTATGGAGTGTACTTGAAAATGGGTAATATATTTTAAAGTTCCCTTTAAGTGGGCTTGCTTATCGGGAAGAATTGTGATGGGAAACTTTTAAAACATATATTTTATAATTAAAATAATTATAAATTTAAATATATGCTAATTTTTGGAACCTATAGAAATAATTTAGAAATATTATATAGGAATAAAAAATAATTACCTTGGGTCAAATAAAGAGAATGTGTATCCTAAAAGAAAAAATGGAGGTTCGAAGATATCCTATAGATTATGTTTGATTGTGTTATGTACTTGCACTTAATGTAATGGATAATAAAATTAGATCTAATAATCGACTAATTAATATCTTATTATATATTTATCTTAATTATTATAAATTTATTTTGTTTATTTATCTTCATTTAGATGAGTTGTAATGTTGAATTTTATTGTTTCGGGAGAATTCATTTTCATTGCTTTTTGGTTGGTTATCTTTTGTAGATTTATGGATGTTCATGTAAAGGGGAAGATAAACACTATATTTATAATGATATGAAATAATTATACTTCCATATTTTTTAATTTTCCCATATATCATTTTTTTGATATTAAGATTCTTTATTTTCTAAAATGTTAATCATAAACATTGAGTTTAATTTGAATGTTTTTAGATCACAAAAACTAGTTACGTATTATTAGTTAATACGATTCATATATATAAGTTCCATAAAAAGAAAAAATATATAATATAAATTTTAAATTTTTTTCTACCATTATAATGTTTTATGACTATCCTTGAATGTAGTAATGGAAAATGAAAAATCTTCATCCATGAAGGCGGTGAATTGACATATCATGGATGATGGTTTGATTTTTGAGTTAAATAATGTAAATAATATATTTTATGATAGATAATACTTTAATAAAATAAAATTATAGTATTTATATTATATTATAGTTATCATGAATCTTTTTATAATGGAGATGATGAGAGGATAAGAAAATAAAGGGAATTAAAAGTGAAGGATTGATGATTTTACCTCTTGAATGTTGTCTGCTTCAGAACCTCCTTAAGGAACTTGAGTTTGGTATTGTTTTAAAACAAGTATCCCTTGGACATGGGTATGAGGCGTGTAATGGTAATTTTATAGAATTATGACATGCTACATGGCTTATAAATTGTGAGAAGAGGGTGTGGTGATGATTGGTATTTATAGGGTAAGGAGAGGGTTTTTTATTATTATTATGTACATTAGTTTATTGTTTTTCCTCATGAAATTTAATAGTGTTTATTCCTATATGTAAATAATGTAAAATGGGTTATTATAGTTAAAACCAATGTGTTTTACATCATCCATGACTCAAAAATTCATGTATTTGTTTAATACCATAAATTACCATATTTTACTATTTATAAAAATTCAACTATTTTAGAAAAGTACAAAAAAATCACCAAAACAAATTTTGAGCTGTAGATTTAAAAAATGATCTCCATTTTATGAAAATAACTTCTCTAAATATGAGAAATTGAATTTATTATTATAATCATCATTTATTCAAAAAAATATATATTTTAATATTATAATTGATTTTATTAAACTTAGATAAATTATTTATGAGCTCATAAATTTATATTGTAGTTATAATAAAACCAAATATTAATTTACGAATATATTTTATGAAAATAAATTTTCTTTTAAATCATAATATTAATTATAAAATTATAAATTAAAATTTACATTTCCCAAAAAATACCCCCATTTAATTTATCATTTCTAAAACATTTATTTATTTATTTCCACGATATAAATATATAATTTTTTCATTTATATGATACCTATATTTTATTTATACTTTCATAGTTGAGGTTACTATTCTATAAACTAGATTTCTATTCCAACTAGTCATATTACTATTTCAATGGTATATGTTCCATAATTTATGTAAATACAACTTATTTTATTAATTCTTAATGAAATTTTATTTCCACTCAAGGTTATATATATATAAATATAATTTTATCATCTAAATGAAAATTAAATTTTATTTCTATAAATTCTTATATGTGTGAAGTCATTCTAGTGGATCAAGATGATCTAATTTTTTCCATTATTATTATTTTATTTTCTATTTATTGTCCGACTGCAATATTTGGAATTATTATTAGTTTATTTTATAAATAATGTATCATTATTAATTTATTATATTAATTTTTAGGGGTTTATAAATGTGATATATTTGTTATATAACATAAGAGGGGAAATTTCATTGATACAATTATCACTTATTACATTCTATCCCATTATGAAATTTATCCCTTGAATGTTTTTTCATAATATATGTTGAAAATATATGAGGGTACTTCTCCTTCATCTCTTTCTACGGTTCCCATGTCTCCTCCTTATTTTTATGGTTTCTATAAATTACTTTGGCTAGGTGAGTATTTTGACTGTGGGGAACATTATCTTTACAATCTATAACCTTCACTGGCTACTCATCATATGAGTGATACTATTCCAGTTGTACAGCCTCTGAATTCATAAAATGGGAGGGATCTTATATGTACTTCCTCAAGAGTTATCGTTGAATGCATCTTATATTTGAGACATTGTAGGTAGAAGTCATAGTTGAAAGGGCACAACTAAGACATGATCAACAATCTCGAAGGGGATGATGTATGAGGGACTTAAATTTACTTTCTTTCCCAATCATAGGTCTCTAATCCATAAAGATATGCATATTAATAATAGGTCTCCAACCTCAAAATCTATCTCTTATAGAAAATTAATTTCAGAACTCTTTTATCGATGGTGGGAAGCCCGTATATACTATCAGACGGTTTTCACCATTTTTTGCATACAAATATTCTATATCATTTTTTATAAAGGGATTCATATGGGGCTATTTAGATTCTAGGGTTGAAATTTTTTTTAAGAGAACACAACTAGTGGAAGACGTTGATCCCATCCTCCTTTAAATCCCACTGAGAATTCTCTCAACATGCCTTCCAGTGTCGGAATAGTCTTCTTAGATTGAACATCAGTTTGGGGGTAGATAGGTCGTAATGAAGTTTAACATAGAGAATGTTCAATACTTTTATAGAACATGGAGTTAAATATTGGATCATGATTAGATATAACTGACAACAGTTCTCCGTTGAGCCTCACCCATTATATAATGTATATCAATTTAATATGATCAAGTGATAAGTCCTCTCGAATCACAATAAAGTGATCAGTCCATGTAAGATGATCTAGAATGACGGATATAGAATTACTTCCTCTATAAGTATTCAAATGTCCAATAATAAAATCTTGGGTGATATTTTCCCATTTCAATGTAGGTATGTGTAATGGGTTCTTCATCAGCCTAGAACTTATCCTCTAAGACATCACTTGTTGACATACCACACACTTTGATGCGTATTTATTTATCTCTTTCTTCATATTGTCCCACCAATAAAACTATAAGAGATCATCATTCATCTTGGTGCTCCCTAGGTAAATATATAAGGTTGATCTATATGTTTCATTCATAAGATATTTATTTATCTCTTGATAAGATGGTACACATTATCATGACCTAATAATTAGTAATCATTACTAATCAATTTTGAACAATAAGGATTAACTATTTCTTATATCTTACACCTTTTTATGAATTTCCACACCATTTTATTGAGATTAATTTATTTTATACATAATTTATGGTTAATCATTCATTTGTTAATGGAATGATTATATACATCCCTTTATGTCCACCATTTCCATCCCTTAAAACACTATAAATATTATTTACCTATCAATTATCATCATTGATAAAGTTGTAGGATCCTTTCCTCCAATAGAACATACCACTTTATTTTCTTTACCAGGGTGGTAGTGGATTAGGAAGGCATAATCCTTAATGAACTCTTACCATATTCTCTAGAACATATTAATCTCATTTTATGTGAATGTATGTTTGTGTTTCCTATGATTAGTACATCTATCACACTTCTCCCCACAGAGACAATTCTACCATATATTCAATGAAAAGACAACAACTGCCAACTCCAGATCTTGAATGGGATAGTTTTTCTCATAAACATTCAACTGTCTTGAGGAATAGGCTATCAATTTATTATTTTATATTAGAAAACATCCAAATACCTTCTTTGGTGTATCAATGTATAATAATAAATGTCCCCCACTTGTTAACAGTGTAATTACTGGTGTAGTGATATTCCTTTTTTCAACTCTTAAGAGTAGTTTTCACATTCACTAGTCCAAAAAAACTATACACCGTTCCAAGTCAATTTAGTTAATGGATTTTGAAATCATGATAATCTCCTCCCAAATCATTGGTAATAACCACCTAGTCCAAGGAAACTATAGATATATATTATATATTGTAATGCCCCAAACCTAGATTCCATGATTTGTTGCATTATTTTAATACATTGGCTTGATTACAAGGAATCATGTCCCTAAATACCGATCAGTTTAGCATTCTTGGAAAATAGATTGCATTCATGAACATTACATTACACTTTCTAACAAAAAACAAAAAAAAATCATTTGATAATTCCAATATTCCCTTATCTTCACCCTGCATCTCAAACATAAAACACTTCTTGGGATCCAGGGAAAATAGAACATAATAAAGGGGTGAGCTCAGATGCTCAGTACGGGTAAAAAGTTTAGCAGAAGCTATAAACTTTTATCGAAAGATGTGTAATAAAAACAATAGAATTTTAAACATAAACTTGAACATAATATAGAAAAAATAAATCATACATTACCATATAAACATGAACAATGATATTCTATAAGTAGAATAATCTCATGTAATAACTAATTTCATAATGAGGGAATGTATAGTACCAGACTTTAATTTTCGTGTCAAGGCCTCGTGCCAGGACCTATGGGCTAACTATAACTGGACCGAAACCTGGAAAGCCTATATAACTAGACTCTATCCCAGAGATCCTTGGTAACCGAACTCCAACCTGGAGAGCCTCTGTAACCTGAATCCATCTAGAAGAGACTCTGTAACCGGACTCTAACCCGGAGAGCCTCTGTAACAGGAATCCTACCTGGAGAGCCTCTGTAACCGGACTCTAACCTGGAGGGTCTTCTGTAACCGAACCCCAACCTGAAGGGATTACATTTACCGGTCCCCAAACCGGAACAGACTAGTCCAACACATTCATCATAAGAAAAGTTTTAAATATAATATAAACATTCTTATTAAAACTAGCATACGAAATTTCAATACTTTATACATAAACCCTGAATGGTATTAAAAATAACACAATCATAGTAAAAAATATCACAAAAAATTCAATACAATATGGAATATTTTTATCATAATAAATCAACTTAAAAAAAGTTTAAAATCCATTAAAGGATTTTTACATAGATGAAAATGATCAATAAAATGATTTGAAAGAAATACCCCATTTCATGAAATTGTTTAAAAATATCACAATTTATAAAGGTAGTCATTAAAAAGGGATTTTTGAATCAAAGTGTCCCATTAATCTTTAATTTATTTTAATGAATTATAATTTCAAAACATTCATGTCCATATAAATAAATCCTTAAAATCATTTTGAAAACATGGAAATTAATTAAAATTGCTTAGAAAGATAAATCTTTAAAATATTTAAAATGACAATCTTGTTAAATAGACCCTCCCATAAAACCTTATAAGATTCATTTTGAAATTATTTCCATAAAATATGGGTATATATGATAAGTATATACTAGAAAATACATATAAATGAAAAATCTTGAATAATAATGAGATTGAGGAAATAACCCTTACCAATTTGGTAACTTATGAAACATACACCCCATGAAATAAGTACCATACAATGAAGATGTATATATACATAAATTAAATTTTAGTACATAAAGAATACAATTATGAGGATTACATACACCACACATAAGGAAATACTATAAATATAGCATGAATCTCATATGAATAAGGAGTGAGATGAAAACCCCTTACCTTGCACTTTCCTTTGGCTGAGGGTACGTTTAACCTCCTCTTATTCGGGGTCTTCCTTTTTATTTGATCAAAAGGACTCATTAGGTTGTATTTCTGACCAAATTAAGACCTCTAGGATGAAGGTAGGATAGTTGAGAGGATATTTGGGCAGGGGTTGGCCGAGCCAAATGGATTTGGAGGTGTGAATTTAATATAAGGGGAAGTGCCCTTTTATAAGAGGGGTGAGGGGCACCATTTAAAAAACATAAAATATTATTTTATAATAAATTTATTTTCGGTTTATAATGTATCAAAAATGAATTATTTAAAGGATATGGTGTGTATGTGTCAAAAACCTCTCAAAGAATAGGTTTTAGACAGGTTTGGGTCACTATATTTGCCTTATCATTTAGATTTAACTCTTAGTTAAATCGTTTGACATTTACCATGTCTCTTTGTATTTTTATATTATATGGTTAATAAACAAACTATAAACTTCCAATAGAACCCCAAGTGGTTCATTAATGACATATATAATAGTATTTAATCCCTTTGGATGAACCTTAAATTTTTAGGAATATAATACCAATTAATAATAAATTATTTGTTTTAAAAAGTCTATTTTGTCAATTTTGACACTATTTGGTATTTTGTTTTTTCTAAATTCATAAAAACATTATTACCTCAAAAAAAATCATTTAATATACTTTAATATATCATATTAACCAATAAAATTATTTTAATTCATAAAAAGTCTTAAATTATATTTATTTGGGTATTTATAATATCAATTATTTTAATATTTAATTAATAAGGTAATTACTACATCATCATTGTGTCATAAATAAATTAAATTTTTTAATGTCCAAAAATTATAAATAAAATAACATTATGTAGGAAATATTTTTATATTTCTAATGAATATTTATAGTCAAATTTATCTTATGTGTAACCCTATATTAAAAATGGTTGAGTTATTAAACTTTGAATTTAACACTTTTAACTCTTCTTTGAATTAAATAATAATAAATTTTCTAATCTAATCCAAGTGGAAATAAAGGATATTATTTTATTCCTAAGATTTTTTTGGTCTAATTACACTTATCCAATAGAATTAGCACATGTGTGAGGGTAATAATAATGTCATTTTTATCTTTAATTACCGTATTTACTTTTAACCGTGGAAAATATAAGTCAAAATTTACTATTCAAGAAAAATTATTTTTATCTTATTGAACCACATTTTACTTAATGATATCAACCATGTCTCTCAGATTTTTTAAATTCAATTCATAGAAGCGGTAAAATTATTTTTTATGCAAATTTCCAAATGCTACAAGGAGGTGGGTAAAAGATGGTAAAATTTCAATATTATATATATATATACTTATTATTAAATGACTACTATGAATTAAATTTCACTTATATAGGTATTATGTTTCTATTTTTTCCTAAAATAAATTTATGTGAAATAAATAATTCTTTAAATGAAAAATCGGTTTTAATCAATAACATAGTGTTTTCACTATTCATCAAAAAATGAAAGTTTTCATAAATATACCAAAAATTCACCCAAAACTAATTTTTATATTCTGAATTCAAAAATGAATTATATTTTCCCAAATTCAAAACATCTAATTTTAATTTATTAATTTAAAATTAATTTCCGTTGTCAAAACAAAAAAGCATATTTTTAGGAAATAATAACTATTAAAGGATTGACACTTGTTTATGTCTATTTTCAAAGTGAAATTACATACAATGACCAGAATTAGATTAAATGGAAAAAATATAATCTATTTATACTTCCAAACCATTAAAATTTATAATTTAACACTATAAATTATTTTTATTAGAAAATTTGTTTTCAGTTAAAATATAGTATTTTTCACTATTCACCTCATATAAAAGTTATCAAAAAAACATAAAAAATTTATTGAAACTAAATTATTATATTCTGATTATAAATAAGAAGTTTATTTTGTCAAATTGAATATATTAAAGTTTCAAATATTGGATTTAAAAAAGGATCACCATTAAAAGGCTGTAAAATTGAATTTTTTGAAAAATACATCTTTTATATGAAAAAAATGAATTTGTTCTTACATTTTGTCTAATAAAATCATAATATAGATTCTAAAATTATAAGAATTATATAAAGTTCAAAATTCTGTTAATACTATTCATAACTGCTTTTGAACGGCTAGTTTGGTAAGTAATGGTGCGCTAGAAATTGGTGTTGCGTGTATTGAATGTTATTTGAATTACTTTGAAGAAATAGCGTACTACAAAATCTTGTGGTGTTACATTAATCAATTCTTCAATAAATTGCGTCCTCACAATTTGAAATTATTTTTTGAAAATAAAAGGTTGAAAAAAGAAAATACCATTGTGGGAAAACCCACATCAAAAATTGGGTTAATAAAATTTAGTCATAACAAGATTAAAAAGGAAATGAAAGGGTCACCACCAAATTGTGATCTCTATTGGGGGAACATTGGTGGAAATTAATGACACATAATTAGAGGAAAATGTAAATATTTATAGGGAGTTATTGAGGTCATCAATCACAAACAAGTGTAAAATTGAGGGCCTCAAATCCATTAATCTATGATGATTTAAAATACCATCGGTTCAAAAAACATAAGGTATTAGTATAACATGTTTTTTGGTTTTAAGATCCATTCCCTAACGTTTAAGGATTAATTTACACATATAATAAGAGGTAAAATATTATATATATATATATACTTGACATGTAGAGTTTCATTCTTCAAATAATTCCTACCTAAAACTCATCTTTTTCTACAAAATATTTCAAAACCGAAATTCTATTTTTCTTAGTCGTATAGGGTTCCAAAAAAATGAATTTATAATTCACCTATCAGACCCTTAAAAAAACTAGATTATATAATCCAGGGAATTCATGTAGTTCAGTGGTAGGTGATAAATGCCAATCACACTATCGATTCCCGCAACTTTGTCTGATGCGACAGATTGTCACACGGTCTGCATGTTGTCATTTTTATAACAATCCAAAAATAACCTTAACAATAATATCCAATTTCAATATTAATCCATTATAACCTTTGGATAATATCCAATTTCAAACTTAATCCATTATATCCTTTAGACTTATCCAAAATACTTCTATCCAAACTCATAGTCCATAATTTATAAGGAAGTTAAACACAATGAAGATCCTTTTTCCATGTAATAACATGTGAAAACCTTCATCATGTATTATTTTAAAACATGTTAACACCTTGAATTTCCATAAAACCTTATTTATTACATTCATACTCCCTTATCATTTATATAATACTAGATATATTCCTTATATCCAAAAATTATGAATATTCCAACAATTAGGAAATAAACAAACCATTAATCAGTTTGAAAATAGTCAAGAATAATTAATTTAATTTATCCAAATCAACCATCTCTTATTACAAAATTTCTACCTCATTATTAGGACATTATTAAGGTTTATCTTTCCTCCAACAATGTATTATCCAAATAGTTTAACTTTTTGTTGAGTCACTCTTCATAAAACCATATAATCTCAAATCCTCAATGGAATAGTACAATAGTAAAATCCTTTTTTATTTCTATAATTCATATAACTGGTATATCATCGATACAACACTGAAATGACACAATCTTTTAACAACAACATAAGAACACTAGTCATTACTATTTATATGTGGTAGTATCATAACTTGATTATTATCAAATAAAACCATTTGGGGTATACTCAGATTATTTGGACATTGATTCGCATAGTGACCCAACTCCTTGCAGATGAATCATTGTACACATGAAACCTTTTTCTTATCCTCGCAATCAGGTACCAGTTGTCTTTTTTCTCCCCACTCATAACAAACTCCAATTGCCTTCAATAATGTACCAAGGTGATTCTTTCAACAATTATCACATATGGGATAATCCTTCTTTCCCTTCTTCCCTTTATCCATCTTTCTCTTTACCATCATTTTCTTCTATGGCTTCTCTTCAATGCCATAAGACTCAAAAAATTATTTACTTATATTATTAACACATCATACTAATTCTTCATATGTTGAGAATATATGGGATACTATTTCCTTTTTAAATGTTGGATTAATACTATGAATGATATGATCCTTCTTACTCTTTGTATCATACGTATTGTTGGAGTTCTCATACCTTCTACTGGGTGCCATTTCTAAACAATATCATACACTAGGCCAGTTTATGAATCGAAATTCAAAATTCCAAACTTGAAAACAATTAACATAAATTGAATAATTTATGGATATAACCTATAATAATAAAAATGTTTTCCAAGAGGATGTATACACTCATAAAACCATTATAATGGTTTGTAAAAAAAATTATAATTTTCCCAAGCATATCCCACAGGTGTGTCTTAACCAAGAGTGCAACAAGGCCCGTTGTTGTGCATCGGTTCCCGTTCCAGTCGAGCACAAAGTGGTGTTTTTGGGTTTTACGCCTAGGTACATCTGTGCCAGAGCGGCCTATACCTGTTTGTATCCAGATAGGGATGTATTGCTCAGAAAATACACAAAATCTCTTCATTACCAAAATTCTAGGAAGTTCTTCTATACTAATCCTCAAAGTCTATCATATGGTAATACGCTCTAATCAGAGTTTATCTAAATCTAGATTCCAAGGTTTGTACTAAACTTCCTCTGATACCAAATGTAATGCCCCAACCCTAGATTCCCATAGTTGGTGCATATTTTAATACATTGGCATGATTAAAAGGAATCAAGTCCCAAAACACCTATTAGTTTAGAAGTCATGGAAAATAGATTGCATACATGAACATTACATTAAACTTTATAACATAAAATACAAAAAAATCCTTTGATAAATCCATCATTACCTTTATCCTAAACCTGCATCTCATACATAAAACACTTCTTGGGATCCTGGGAAAATAAAACATAAGAAATGGGGAGCTCAGATTCCCAATAAGGGTAAATAATTTCGAGGTAGCTATAAACTTTTAAGGCAAGATGTGTAATAAAAACAATATCCTTTTAAAAAAATGATCATAATATGGAAAAAATAAATCAAAAATTACACTATAAACATGCACATGGATATTATACTAGTTGAATAATCATATGTAATAACTAATTTCATAATGAGGGAATGTATAGTACAAGACTTTAATTTTTGTGTCAAGGCCTCATGCTAGGACTTATGGGCTAACTGTAACTTCACCTTAAACCAGAGAGCCTCTATAACCGGACTCCATCCTAGAGAGCCTCGGTATTTAGACTCCTACCGAGAGAGCCTCTATAATAGTACTCCAACCAGGAGAGCCTATGTAACCGGAATCCAACCCGAAGAGCCTCTGTAACCGGACTCCAACCCGAAGAGCCTCTGTAACCAGACTCTATCCTAGAGGGTCTGCTGTAACTGGACCCCAACCCGGGGGGATTAATTTTCCCAGTCCCCTACCCGGAACATACTAGTGCAACACATTAATCATAAGAAATGGTTGAAATATAACATAAAGATTTGTATTAAAACTAGTATACGAAAAGTCAATACTTTATCCATAAACCATGAATGTTATTAAAAATAATACATCCACGGTAAAACATATAAAAAAACATTCAATACAATATGGAAGATTTGTATCACAATAAATCAACTTCAGACATGATTAAAATCAATTAAAGTATCTTTACTTAGATGAAAATGATTAGTAAAAATCATTGAGATAAACGCCCCCTTTTCATGAAATCGTTTAACATTCTCACAATTTATAATGTTAGTCATTTAAAAGGGATTTTTGAATCATAGTGTCCCATAAGACTTTGAACATTTTTTAAAGAATTATAATTTCAAAAAATTCATTTCCATATAAATAAATCCTTAAAATCATTTTAAAAACAAAGACATTAATTAAAAGGATTTATAAAGATAAATCTTTAAAACATTTAAAATGATGATCTTGTTAAATAGACCCTCCCATAAAACCATAAAAAATTCCTTTTGAAATAATTTTTATAAAATATGGGTATCTATGATAATTATTTCCAAGAAAATACTTACACATGAAAAATCTCTAATAATAATGAGATTAAGGAAATAACCTTTACCAATTTGGTAACTTATGAAACATACACCCCATGAAAGAAGTACCATACAATGAAGATGTAAATACATAGAAAGTAATGTTTAGTACACAAAGAATACAATTATGGGCAGTAAATACCCCACACAAAAGGAAATAGTGGCAATATAGCATGAATCTCACGGGAATAAGGAGTGAGATGAAAACCCCTTACCTTGAACTTTCCGTTGGTCGAGGGTACGTTTAACCTCCTCTTTTTCAGGTTCTTCCTTTTGATTTGATCAAAAGAGCTCCTTAGGGTTGATTTATGACCAAAGGAAGGCCTCTACGATGATGGTAGGATAGTTGGAAGGATATTTGGCTAGGGTTTGACCGGGAAAAATGGATTTGGATGTGTGAAATTAAGATAAGGGGAAGTGCCCCTTTATAAGAGGTCTGAGGGGCACCTTAGAAAAAACATAAAATATTATTTTTTAATAAAATAATTTTCTATTTATAATGGCTAAAAAATGAATTATTTAAGGTATATGGTGGGTATGGGTCTAAAACCTCTCAACCAATAGGTTTTAGATAGGTTTGGGTCACTATATTAACCTTATATTTTAGATTTAACTCATAGTTAAATAGTATGACATTTACCATGTCTCTTTTTATTTTTTATATTATATGGTTAATAAACATACTATAAAATTCCACGATAACCCAAATTGGTTCATTAATGACATATATATAGTATTTAATCCCTTTGACCGAACCTTAGATTTTTAGGAATAGAATACCAATTAAGAATATAATATTTTTCTTAAAACTCTTTTATGTCAATTTTAACACTATTTGGTATTTTGTTTTTTCTAAATTCATAACAGAATTATTAATTCGAATAAAATTCATTTAATAAACCCTAATATTTTATATTAACCTATAAAATTAGTGTAATTCATTAAAAGTCTTAAATTACATTTATTTGAGTGTTTATAATATCAATTATTTTAATATTTCATTGATAAAGTAAATACTGCATCATCAATGGGTCATAAATAAATTAAATTATTTAATGTATAAAAAATAAAAATAAAACAAAATTATGTAGGAAATATTTTTATCTTTCCAATGAATATTTATAGTCGAATTTATCTTATGTGTAACCCTATATTAAAGATGGTTTAGTTATTGAACATTGAATTTAACAATTTTAACTCTTCTTTGAATTAAATAATAATAAATGTCCTAATATAATCCAAGTGGACCTAAAGGATCATATTTTATTCCTCAGTTTTGTTTGGTCAAATTAAAATTATCAAATATAATTAGAACATGTGTGCGAGTAATAATAATATCATTTTACCTTTAGTTTCCCTATTTACTTTTAACCGTGGTAAATAAAAGTCAAAAGTTACTAATCAAAAATTATTTTTATCTTATTGAACCACATTTTACTTACTGATATCAACCATATCTATTGGATTTTTGAAATTAAATTCCCAAAAGTGTTAAAATCAAGTTTTATGCAAACTTGCAAATTCTCCTAGGAGGTGGGTAAAAGACGGTAAAATTTAAATAAAATTTTTATATATCTAAACATATTATTAAATGATTCCAAATAATTACATTGAACTTATATAGGTATTATGTATCTATTTTTACCTACAATAATTTTCAATTAAATAAATAATTATTTAAATGAAAATTCGGTTTTAACCAATAAGACAGTATTTTTCACTATTCATCAAAAATTGAAAGATTTCAGAAACATACCAAAAATTCACCCAAAGATAATTTTGATATTCCGAATTCAAAAATGAGGTCTATTTAACAAAATTTAAAACATAGAAATTACATTTATTAATTTAAAATTCATTTCCATTTTCAAAACCAAAAAGCGTATTTTTAGGAAATAATAACTATCAAAAGAATGACACTTGTTTATGTACATGTTCAAAGTGAAATTACATACAATGACCAGAATTGGATAAAATGGAAAAATTAAAATCTATTTATACTTAAAAACCATTAAAATGTATAATTTAACATTATAAATTATTTTGATTAAAAAAGTTGTTTTTAGTTAAAATGTAGTATTTTTTATTATTCACCAAAATAGAAATGTTATCAGAAATACACCAAAAATTTATTGAAACTAAATTATTATGTCCCGATTAAAAATATGATGTTTATTTTTTCAAATTGAATATATAAAATTTTCAAATATTGGATTTAAAAAATCTTCTTCATAAAAAGGTGGTAAAATTGCATTTTTTGAAAAATACTTCTTTTATCTGAAAAAATGAATTTGTTCTTACAGTATGTCTATGAAACTCATAATATGGATTCAAAAATTATAAGGATTATATAAAGATCATAATCTAGTTAATTCAATTCATAATGGCTTTTGAACGGCTATTTTGGTAAGTTATGGTGTGTTAGAACTCAGTGTTGTGTGTAGTGTAAGTTATTTGAATTAGTTTTAAAAAATAACGTACTAGGAAATCATGGGGTGTTACATATATTCTAGTCTAGGGAAACCATTAATTACCATTTTTTTAGATGGGTCCATTGATATTCATTTTTTGGAGATAAAATATCCTAATAATGAGATTTTCTCCAAACATAATTTCACATTTACCGTATATTTCATATTGTTACTCCTTCCACAATACCTTTAGTACAATGTTCAAATTATCTTCATGTTACTTCGACCTCTTAGATTATATAAAAATAACTTCTATAAATACTAAAATAAATCTTAAGGTATTTTATAACGACACTATTAATTAAGTAAAATGAAATTAATGAAGTATTAATGAGCCTGAAGGTATTCATTCCGAACTCATAGTGTCCATACCCCATTCAAAAGTATGTCTTGGGAATATATTCATTCCTCACCATTACATGGTGATATCCTAACTGAATTTCCACCAGAGTGAAATACATGGCCCCGTGTATTTGATCAAAAAATTCATCTATCCATAACAAGGATACTTCTTCTTTATTATGATTTTGTTTACCACATGATAATTAATGCAGAGGTGCATTGATCCATACTTCTTCATGAAAAATAGGACTATTTCACCCCCCGTTGAAGAACCCAAGCACATATAACCCTTGTTCAGATTTTCTTATAATCACTTATTCATTTATTTTATCTCAAAATTTTTCATACAGTGATGATTAATTTATATGTGTTTTTTATATAAGTATAATTTCAATTTATAACTCAACCACTCGGTGAGGAGGATGATTAAAAATTTATTCGGGGAACACAACAGTGTATTCGATCACAATGGGAATTTATTATAGTATGATAATCTCAATTGTCACAATTATTTTAGATATTCATACTTGGTCAACATGAAATAATATCAAAAGTTGAGAGATTTATTATGAATAATATTCAACCTCATCCTTATACTTGTATAGAATTGGAGGATGCATCAGGATATGAATATTTATCTCCCTTTCTTGATAATTGATGTTGTAATTATATAAATATAACCAACCCATGCCCAATATATAATCAAATTACACAAAAAAAGTAATAAAATATTTTATTGGAGGTTAAATCCACAAAACCTAACCTGGGAAGTGTTACATATATTAGATACAACAATTTTCCCATTCACATTTCTCATAGATTATATAACTTAGATATTTCGAGGTCGTGTTTTAATATCTATACTAAACAAGTAAGATATTAAGGAATGTGTAAAACTAGATTGATATATCCAATTTTATATTATTGAATGAATAAATTTCATACCTATCCCCAAACAATTATTAGGATCCACCTCATTAGTAGTGATAAAATATTCTATTCCTTTCTTCCTTGGAGTTTGTTGATGATGATTGCATCCTCAAACCCTTGTCTTAGGTTATTTCCTCTCATTGTTTCCACGTTTGTTGATGTTAATGTACTAAAAAACATGCATTGTTTTTATATAATCCTTATTTTCAACATACTCATTAGTGGGTTTCTTCATTTCAATTCTACATTGATTTTTTTGGTTCCCCTCTTTGCCACACTTTAATCACCTTCTAGTTCCCTTTAAGTTGTTTCTAGAATGATTTTCCCACAATTTTTATTGGTGTGATGTTGGGTTTTATTTTGACTATAATATTTTTCTACTAGACCTCCTGAGGATAATTATATTTTACATTTATTTTCTCTTTTCCTAAGATACCACTAAGAATCATTGATCACCTTCTCAACATTATGTAAAAAACAAACAATCCATTCAGAACTATCAAAGCATCAAAATTCAAAGGCTTTTGTAGACTTGGTTTTAACCCACTAAAGATTTGGTGCACCTTACTTATAGTGCAGATCACATGGTCAGATTTATACCATTAATTCCTTGTGATGTTTTCCTCTTATACTTCAATAAAATCATCTTCCTTTTTATTCAAACTAAGGAACTCTCTATTTCAATGAATCGATTTCCTCCTTATAAATATATTTTCTGAACATTTTCCTCTACTAATATTCTTACCCCAATAAATGATTCACCACTAGTACAACTTTCTCTTCATTATTATAATTAATTGATAAATAATATCTTATCAGTGGGGTAAATCCATTGTTCTTTGATGAGGGATTAGAAGATACAAAAAAATAGGAGGTCATTTTTACGTAAACCATTTTGACAAAAACATGATCTCTCTTAAGAGGAGGGAGTTACACCATATTAAAGTTATTATTTATATCTTGAAAATGTTGAGGCTCTACTGTCATGATGATTTAGGCTCCTGTTACAATCCTATTTGGAATATCATTAGAGAAGTTTTCACATTTCTTATCACATTGATTATTGGAACTAGTCATCTTATTTACCTCAATATAAGAAAAATAAAAGAAAATAAAAAAGAGGGGGGTTTCTTAAATACATAGCTAATAATAATATAAAAAGTATAATTTGAACATAAAAGGATAAACTTTTAAATGAAATGTATATCCTAACATGTGATTCCATAAGTTTCAATATAAGTTATCCATGGGCATAGAAATATACATATGGTTGTTAATTTTTTTTATAGTCATGATATCAATACATAACTATATTGATCTGAGATATCACCTATAGATAACCTAGCCTTTTACACATATTATTACATGATTTTAATCATAAATAACCATCAAACACAATCCATGAATTATAAAGGCTAGTGTCTTTGAAAAAATGGGTACATAAAATTTAAAACATGGTATTAGGAAAAAAATATTTATATTAATATTACATAATGATATCCAAACATTATTTGAGCTAATACATATTCATATGATCACCTATGTAATACATAGACAAAATGTATGAGCCAAAAACATATTTAGAGAATAATCATGGAATAGAAGCATATCACAATGTTCAGGGGAATAACATGATAACATAATAGGCATGGAAGATGAATAAAAATGTGTAGGAATATCATAAAAAACATGGAATCATATGATTATTAAAACATAGAAATGTTTCAGCAATATACAACATGACATAAACACGAGTCAGGGCTGACTTCAAAGACTATATCACATGGTGGAAAAATTCCCATAAAGTTAAGGTTTACTCCCTAATAACATAGAAAAAATATCACAAGACTAAAAATTTGTCCAATGAATTGGAGAACTATTTGGGTGAACCCATTATAACATGTTCATGTATATGTGTTCCATATAATGAATCAAACATAAAAAATACACATAAGGGTAACACATGGAAAGAAAAGGGTTTTGTAATCAGGTCATAAGGCATAACCCAAGGGTATATGAAAAATATAGACATGAAAGAAGATATTTAAACAATTCTTGTACATTAATTACAAAATAATTATAAAATAAAATGGATAATTTTTTCCATGTATGTTGGAAACATAAAAACGAGTATTTAGTTATCATTAGGAATGTCCGACATAAGTTTAGTTTTAGGGGAAAAATAAAGTTTCTTTAAAGAGGATAAAGGAATAATTATTTGTATAAAACCATAATTTTTTTAAGATATTTTGTAGTGATAAAATGAAATATTTTAGTGGAATATTAGTGGCATAAAACAGTTTATGGATTGAAAATGAAAATGGGTAAGAAACATAGAAATTTTCTATAATCAGACATATTTATTAGGAAGAGTTGAGAAGAGAACCTTTTAAAACATGAATTTTCCTCATAAAAGAAATACTAATTGATATTTACACATTTTTGGTATATATAAATTTATTTTAGTAAATTTATATAAAGATAATGATGAATTTCATTGGGGTAAATATATAGGGAGAGTTACTCGAATGAAGAAATAGAGGTTTCATGAGATCCCTTAACTTATGTATGAATTTGTTCGGCACTTGAACATCATGTACTAGATAATAAACTTATATCCATTACAGAATTAACTATTTAAAACTTATTTATGTATTTTATTTGTTATAGATTTATTATTTTTATTTATGTCCACTTTGATTAGTCATAAGGTTCAATTTTGTTTTTCAAGGAGAGTACCTTTTCATGGTTTCATAGTCGGTTAACTTATGTATATTTGTATATGTTCAAATAAAATTGATAAGAAACTCCAGAAGTTGAATGAGGTAGTTTTAATATAATTGAATAATTTTAAATGGTTCTATATATAATTTTTTCTAACAATTGGATGATTCATTTGACAATATGTTAATGATAAATATTATTTTTATTATGGCATTTTTCAATATTAATTGACTAATTATTTTTTATTTTATGTTTATATATTAGTAATGGATCATGAAAAGAAATATAATATAAATTTGAAAATCTAGTTTAACTATTGTAAGTGATACCACCGTTGAATGTATCAATGGACAAAAATTATCATCCACGTAGGTGGTGAATCGACATATCACATATGATGTTTTCATTTTTAATGTAAATAGAGAAGGGAAGAGATTTGTTGATGAATATTCTTTTATAAAAATAAAATTACAATATATATATGATTATATAGTTATAATTATACCTTTTAATGGTGATGTGAGGATAGTATAAGAAGAGAAAAAATTTTTAAAGAGAATGATTGGGGACTTTACGTCTTGAATGTTTTTTCTTTGAGAACATAATTAAGGAATTTGGTTTTCGAGTTTTGTTGACACTATAAGATATTAGATGTGTATAAGAGGATTGGGAATGTAATTTGGTATAATTTATAAAATATACATGGATTAGTAAGTGTGAGGAGAATGGGTGGTGTGGGGTGGTACTTATAGGGGAACAAGAGGGGTGTTTTATTATTATTATTTTACTTAGTTTATTTTTTTAATAAAGACCATCAATATAGTTGATTCTTATGAAAAAAATATAGTAAATGGTACATGATACTACAAACAAATTAGATATTTCATCATCTATACATCATCCATTACTATATAAGTCTTTTATTTTTTAAATACCGTAAATTACCATATATAAATATTCATAAATAATTAAACTATATTAGAAAAATCTCAAAAATACACCCTAAAAATTTATAAATTATTATATTTCAATAATGAAATTAAATTTATTAGAATAACTTTCCAAATATGGGAAAAATAATTTTTAATTAAAATGATCATTTATTTAAAACATACTAATTTTAATATTATAACTGATTTTATGAAACATAAAAAATTTAATTAAGTTCTTATAAAATTAATTTATAATTGTAATAAAAACATATTAATTTATAAATATATTTTATGAAAATATATTTTCTTTCAGATTATTATAGTAATTATAAAATTGTAAATAAACTTTTACTTTTATTAAAAATACCAATACTAAATTTTTTATTTGAAAAAAATTTATTTGCTTATTCCATGGTATTAATATACCATATTTTAATTTATAAGATACATAAAATTAATTTATACATTCATAGGTGATGTTACTATTTTAGTGGTCGGATTTCTTTTCTAACAGTTTAGGTTCCTTAATTTCTATAATGAACACAAATTTCATTAATTCATATTCACTATTATTTTCTATCAATGCTATATATTCACATTAATCTTCAAAACAACCACCATGATTTATTTCTCTAGATTTTTCCATGATTGCATTCATTATAGTGAATCAAGAAGATCCATATTTTTCTATTCTTATTATCTTATTTTCTATTTGTTGTTTCAATGTAATATTTTGAATTTTTATTGGGTTATTTTATAACTAATGTATTAATATTAAATTATAAGAACATTTTTGTAACTTGGTTCTCTATTTATTATATTCATTTTAAGACATAATAAGGTAAATTACATTGATAAAATTCAAGATTGTTGTAATACTCAATAAAAAATAGCTTCAATCTACCAAGAATAAATATCCACACCTAGTTGAGACATGACATGGAAAAAGAAATAAAAAACACATGTCTAAAAGTTGTACATGAATATTATACAATACATCAGATGTTTTTAGAGAAATTTCACGAAAAATCACAAATGATCAACCAGAACCACATCAAATTTTGAATATACTTGTATATTTTCAATGAACACCCACAAAAAATGATCTAGGAACACAAGAAACAATATATTCATTAATCAGACTAATATTTATTTTGAATTCATTACTCTGAAGTGGAGTAACTAAAACTCTATGTCTAGTGACTGTTTTTTCATTGTAATATATTAAAATATAATAAGGAATATTTTTGAGACCCAAGCATTGAGTTGGTGTGAGATTCCAATAATTGATGATCTGGGTATTGATATTAAAAAAATAGTAAATATATTAATATCTTGTATACGATTTTTCTAAAATAGTTGAATAAATCCATAATAGACTCTTAGGTGGGAAAACAGAGACCACAATTGATTTTGAAATGTGGGGTTTACCATATGTGTGACATAGTGTTTGTTAGGACCCGACACCCGGTGGAGGAAGTCATTTGAATGTGTTTTTAGTTAAATAAATATTTATATTTATATTTTTTTATTAAATTAACTAACCAATAAAATCATCTATATGTACACACTTATAAAAAAACTCATGGGTAATCCACATAACCATAGGAGTATTTAAGAGAAGATTCGATTATTCTTCTTTTGGGAAATCACATCGGAGGATGACATGTGATCAGATTGAGGTGGATAAACAGGATGTAAATGAATTAGAATTATCATTCCCTATATAATTAATTTTTCCGCAATGTTCAATTAAAATAATTGTAGTAATCACCAATTATTGTTTCATCCTTTTTTTTAAATTGTTATATAATTGATTTAATCTCCTACATGTTATCTATGTTTTTTCCCCATTCATATGAGTATATTATAATATTGAATATTTGATTTTAAATTATTTATCTTTCCATGACATAACCATATAAATCCAATTTATAAGATTATTGGATGATATATCTTGGACAACAATTTTTACAACCCTGTTCTTATTATTATCCCCTACCCTTTCTATGCATCCTTTGTCATTGGACCACGTGGTCATGATTTGACCATTATGGGGTGGTATTGATCTTGATAAATCCCCTAAATTTAATATGGATGTGTGAAAGACAAATGAGTCATTGATTTTAAGATGTATTATGATGTATTTTGGGTGTTACATTGTGGATCCAGGATACACGAGTGGTGACAGGCGACGTGAGGTGCACGAGATGCACAACAACTTTGAGCAGATGATTGTATTCTATTTTTCAACTACCAGAGGAGAGAAACCAATGCTCTAGGATGTTTTACTTTGATAATGAGAGTTTAAAGGGAAATAATAATTGTGACAATCATAGATTTATGAACCTCTTGTATTTTCTATAGTTTCTATGAAAAACAATAGTACATGTCCAGTAGTTTGGAAGAACACATTCCATATAATTCCATTTTCCAACGACAATGGATTCAATCCATGTTAAGGATAAAAGAACCATGTGGTTGGTCCCACACACCATGTTATCTTCTTTTTTTGTCCAAGAAATGATCTACTAGTAGATGCCTAAGACCTCATATGGCATGACACATCTTGAACTCTGAGAGTACATGATCAATGGATGGTACATAGGCATGGCCAGGTATATGAATGGTTACACCATCATGACCCAAAGAACACATGCATGATGTGAAGCATATAATAAAGACTATAAGCATATGGGTTAGCCCTGAGTGGCCATGAAACCCTGTGTACCACCTGTACAAGCTGTGTATTATGACATGGACACCAAGCCATGTATTGTGGAGAACACAAACAGGAGACGAGGTGTGGTCACATGCCATGTGGACCGCCATAGATGTCAATTACATCCCCTATAAACTTCTATCAATCATATATTCTTCTATTGGAATCATATATTGTCCCATGAGTTCCTTAATATGAGTGTTTGGTTTCCACAAAAAACATGATGGCGGCCCCCATTGTGGAATGAAAGATATGATGTGATATAGTCCTCAACATGATGATTATTTTGGTGATTATTGATGATGGAAGTGATTAGTGTAGGATCATTGGAGAGTATTTAGTGTTGGAACTCACTTATATCACCTAGATGTGGTTCCCCATACTCGTTATAAACATTGAGTAAGTACTCCCCAATACTGGTCAAAAGTCCTCAATCTATGGAGATGTATTCCCCCGTCTTCATAATTTGGTTGAACGTGATTTCTCCATGGGTATTGTGGAACCCTCGGATATGGAGCATAGTTGTAAGAAGCAATCCTCTCACCATGGGTTCTACTGAGATTGTGTTTGATTCATGGAATTGTAGATTGAATTTTAGAGCTGTAAGTAGCCTCATGAACTTTAGGTGGGTTGTGATATAGCGATACAAATTATCTCTCATCTGAGTTTCTTTATGAGAATATATATATATATATTGGGTATTATTTTAATATTGAATTGGGTCAATCTAACATTATATTGTAACTTTCTATTTATCCCTCCTCACTTTTCATGGTTTCATTATAGGTATGTATATACTCACCGTACATGGTATTTTTCTACACATGTCATGTCATATAAATAAGAATGAAAGATCACTTGTGAATTTGGTAGAGCATAGTGTTACTTGTGTTCATGGACCATATATGGTGGTCAAGACATAGAGATTGGGGGATGTGATCTCTTAGTTTTAATTTATTCCATTTTTTTCATGTATGGAATTTATTTTTTATAAAGTGTGTTTGTTACCCTTTCGTTTTGTTTTATGATATTGAAATCTATTGTATTTACCTATAAGTTAATCTATTCAGATTTATACTCATGATTTTATTTCTATTAATTTTTATTTTCACTTTTTCATGGAAATGGTTGGGTTCTTGTGTGAATGTAAATTAAGAAAATTCCCCCATTTCATTTATTAATTCTTATTTATTTTCTCTAGCCCCAAGGCAATTGAAGGTAGGCTTGGGGTTGTAGCTTCCAGAACATCCACTAGTCAAGAGGCCCCCATTGAGTCAGGTCATTACAGAGTGGTATGAAAGGATTCAATTCCTTAGGAAGTTGTTTCATGTTTTCCCATTACGCAGTAACCGAATATTAGGTTAATAGTGTCAATGTTTCTCAATTATGGATTTTAGGTTGGGGAACCTGGTATTAGTGAAACAACTAACATATAAATTCACCCAGACTCTATATAATTTCCTTTATAATTGATATACTAAGAAATTAGTAGTATGAAACAATGGTACATGAATCCTATTAGATATATTCCTTTAGATATCAAAATTGAGTAATATTAGCATATAAATTTTCTCATATAATTGTGGTATGTCTTTACTATATTCAAGATTCCTAAAAAAGACAACCATCCATGTTACTGATTCAGGAATGTGATTATTATCTAATGAGTGATGTGGCCTCATTTTAGGGGCAATACCATTAGATTTTTCTTTTAGGTGGAGATGGATCAACATCCCAACCTATCGATAAGTAGATAGTGTCAGTTGTATAGGCTGGTGATGCATGCATGCTTATCACACTGAACTAATTCCATCATTAGAGAATATTGAGGTTCCATGATGAGGAAAATTATTAGGTAGTGAAATATTGGATATATTTAGGGATCTAAGTCTTTAGGCTCATGAAAACCCGGACGAATTAAATGTTTACACTATAACTTTTCATTTCCATATAAGAACATGTCAACGATGGTGGTTGTTGACACATACTCTTGATGAGATGATTATATCATGTATTGAATTCTAGTAGTAGTTTCATATGGATTATTACAATTAATTATTTTGATTAGTTTGGATCTAGGATCTTCTTGAGCTAAAATAGTGTAGTATGATGGTTACTTATCATTACATGATGTTCACTGACATCACGTGATGCTCCCTTGATGTGGTGTGATATGAATTCTTCTAGTTAGTTCTAGAGTGAGATCTGTTGAATACGAGCTTCATAGAAAAGGGATTAAAGGAATTTGGAGTTGACAGTGGGAATCATGTATTCAAGTCATCTATAATAGGTTGAAGAGAAAAGGAATTGATGTCTCAGAAGAGGATACATTCTCTTTGTCAAACTCATACTTAAGGATTTGCAGTATACGGATTGTGTATATGATCAATTCATCATAGAAAAGGGATTTTTTTATTCTTGTGATAGATGGATTAACATGGGACAAGATTTTTCAACCAACCATGCTCACCAGGATAGGAATAAAATAGATAGACCACCCAAGTAGAGGTAGCGCTATTATCTAGGATCCCCCAAATGTGGCTTGGGTGTCCCTTAGTGAGGTAGTGTTCGAAGAGGTGAAAGAACCTATATAGAGGGAGGAGAAGTTTGTAGAGTGTGAATCTACAAGTGGCCACTGCCCCACCCCCACCGCCACAAGGTGGACCATTTTAGGCTCATTGTGCTAGAGATATGGGTTGTGGGTACTTGCAATCCATGGACATCTTAAACATCACTTCATATGAGATTACTTGAGGTATGATATGTTTTTTTTCTACTCTTCCATCAATACTACTGGGAAAAAGTTCAATTCATTCCTTCATCTACTTATTCTTAGTTCATGTGGTATATATTTTAGATGACTCTTCATCCAAGAAAACTATATCTACATGTTCCTACAAGGATCAATTCTATGATAACACAAATATATTCTGACAGTGAGAGATATCACTTTTAGGAGAGAGTTTTTCATGGGACATTATGGTTGTCATGAAAAAATATGAACTAATTGGGGGCATGGATTAGTTGTCTATGTTCTATGCTCAAATTGACATTCATCATAGACAATTAAAATGCCTTCAGACAAATTTGATAATATTTTCATTCATGGGTTAAATATATCTCAGGGAAGATCAATTGGGTTTTATGTGTAGAAATTTGAAACCCACCACTCATCATTTGATGATTTTATCCCTTTGAATGGTGGTCTCTTCTGGAATATAGATTTTCTCATTAGTTGAGGAATTTATCGATTTCATCCCTAAGGATTTTTTGAGATGACCTCTATAGTGGGATATGTAGTTATGAATTGACTTTAACCCTGGTACCATGATAATATCATTTTAAGCACATCAGACGGCCCTTACTGAGCTCATTAAGATAAGGGTACAGTTGGAGAACCATAATGAGAAGGTTTTTATCAGAGTTAGTGTATTGGACTGGGTAGTTATAGTATTGTTCATGAAAAATTTGAATGTAATTTTGACGATTTGTGTTGAGTATCAGTGTTTGATCTGCGTGATGAAAAAATATACCACCTTTCGAGGATTGATAACCTCTTTGACCAATTGTGATTTGCAAGATGGTTCTTGAATATTGATCTCAGGTTCAACTACCACCATTTGAGGTTTCACAATGATGATAATTGGAAAATGACATTGTGATGTCTCTACATACATAATGAGTTCCTGGGGATGCTTCTTGGTGTGACAAGTTCCTCCACTTTTTTTACGGATTTGTTGAAAAAGATATTCCAGCCATAATTGGACCGACATGTGGTTGTATTTATAGATGGAATATGCATTTACTATGTATTAGAGGATGTGAATTCAAATAATATGAGTATGGTCATATACATACTATTGGAGAACCTTTTTGGGGTAATATATCAAAGTGAAAGTTTTGGATTCACAAGGACGACTTTCCGAGGAATGATATTTTGTTTCATGGTTTAATAGTGGAGCTACCAAATATTTATGAATCGATTTCATGGGAGACACCAAAGAGTATTTCATATGTAAAATTTTTTATGTCTTTTTGGGGTAATACTATAAGTTCATGGAAGGATTCTCTCGGATTTCATCCCATTTGATCACCATGATGTAGAAAAAGAATTAAATTACTTGGACCAAGCAGTTTCTGTTATCCTTTAAGGATTTAAGGATATGGATGACATTTGCTACTATGATGAGACAAATGGTGGAGGGAAAGGAGTACATAGTGTTTTTTAATTCATCTGGAGAGTGATATTATATGTATTGATGAAGAGGCAGTAAATGATTACATATGGGTCGAGGTAGTTAAGAGACCAAGAGAAGAAATACGCGACTCATGATTTAGTTATGTCATCAATAGTTCATGATATGATGATGTGGAGGCACACTAATATGGGAGATCACTATATTGTATACTCATAACACTATATTCATAGATATATCATCACTCAGAGATATTTTAATGTAAGGTAGAGGTGATGGTTAGATTTTATTTAGGACAATGACTTCAAGATACATTATATTATTGAGAAAGGAATTTTGGATAAAGATTCCCTTAGTTTTATGTCATGTTCTAATTTGGTGAAAGAGATATATAAGAAATTAGTTTCTTTACAGCTAACATGGTGGAGGAGACGGGTAAAAATTCTCTTTATTAAATGGTGCAGACTCCTCAACATATTCGGTGTGTGAGGGAGGATCTGTTGGGAGAAATTGACTTTGAGGTTCCACATGACCTTATAAGGTAAGGAGATGCATGAGATGGATATTCTAAAGGTGGAGATAACATCATCCTTTTCCTGGTACAAATGGTTCTCTAGTCATTATTTGAGAGTAGCTGATGAGGGAGGTTCAAACATACCCTTTTGATGTACATCCCATATTATTGAATATGTACAAGGACCATCAGTGGATTTTTTGAAGGTCTATCATGAGGCTGAGTATTTCTATGTTTATCTTAAGTGTCTCACATGTCAGTAGGTGAAGGATTACCACCATGTAGTAGAATGATTGCAGTTTCCTCTTGAAATATCTATGTGGAAATGGAAAATAATATCCATGGACTTGGTTCTAAGGATTCCATGGATAGTGAAAGTCCATTATGCCATCTTGGTGATAGCTGAATGACTAAAAAATCCAGTACAACTATTTTCTATTTGGGAGAATATTTCAATGGATAATTTGGGATAGTTGTTTTTTGATAGATCATGTGTCACTATGAGTACCATCATTGATTTTATCAAACCATGATGTAAAATTTATGACATGGTTGTGGAGAGGCCTAATAGAGGACTTCTAGACCATGTTGAGGATGAGTACAACATTCCAATCCCAAACAGATGGGAAGACCAATCACACTATCAAGGTATTATAAGACATGTTTAGAACTTATTTGTTAAAAATAAATTGAAATTTGTAGGTTCAATTTATGCTGATAGTGTTTTCTTATAATGAAAGATATCACTCTATGATCGACACAGAATCTTTGGAGGCCTTGTACAGGAGACCATGCACATCACCACTATTTCGGAATAAGATTGTAAAAAATTCACTTGTTTGGATAAAAATGGTGTAAAAACGACATAGCAGGTTTAGTTCATCTTCACGAATATGAGTATAGCCTAGATCTGACATAATTTTCGCACAGATTGATAATGTAGGCCATTAGAGTTTGAGCGGGGAGACTATGTTTTTCTGAGAGTCTCCCCATGATGAGGATTTTAAATATTTTTATAGGGAGGAAAGCGATCCCTAAAGATTTTATAGTTGTTTGAGATTCTATGGAGAGATATCTATAGTTCATACCTCCACGCACTACAACCACAGTAGGGTAGAGTGCATGATTTCCTCAATTTGTCACACTTGATGAGATATGTGAAGGATCCTACACATGTTTTTTACTAGAGTGGGCTAGTCATCAAGGATGGGTCCACCTTCATGGACTACCCAATGGTGATCAAGTATCATAAGGAGAGGATCCTTTGAGGATAGAACATTCAATTGGTTCATGTTCTATGGATGCACATGAGCATGAATGAGAGCCCCTAAGAGTGAGAGAGCCCTATGTAGACTATTTATCCCCACCATTTTATTGATCTGGTTATTTTTTGGGAGAAAATCCACTATGGTGTGGATATTATTGTGTCCATATTTTTTAATGTAATAATTTAAAATTTTATAAGAATATTTTCAAATCTATGTGTTATTTCCTTTTGAGATTCTGAGGCCTAGTGGGCCTAGTAATGATATTATAAAAATATTAAATATATTAATATAAAATGCATGTAGTTTTCCCTAAATAGTTTTATAAAACCCAAATGGAATTTTAGATTGGAAGTATGAGACCCTAGTTGATTCCTGAAGATGAGGTTTATCCAATGTGTGACCTTAGGTTGGTTAGCGCTAGGAGTTCCATTGAGGCAGCCATTGGTGGCTGTGATCAATAATGTAAAAAATTAAATTAATTAATTATTTTAGCAAATGAACTAACCTCGAAAATCCTCAATAATTACCGACTTATAACAAATTAATAGGGTTATCCACAAAACCAAGGGAGGATTTTATAGGAACTTTGAGCATTCCTCATTTGCAGATCACATCATAGAATGATATTTGGTTAAATTTATGTGGATCGAGAGGTAATGAACATAGTGAGACTTATCCTTAATTTGATAATGAATTAATCACAAATGATATATACAAGTGATGTTAGGACTCATGAATATTTGTTTCCCCCTTTTTACTAAATTGAAAAGTTATTGATTTAGTATGGTATATTTAATATATGATTATTCTCGATTTTGTACAATCACATTTGAATAAACTGAATTGTTAATTTCAACATATTTATCCTTCTATTATCTTAACCAAGAAATAAAATTTATATTATCATTGGATGAGATGGATTAAAAAATGATGGTTAAAACATTGTTCATTTTCTTTCCCACACCCATTCTTTTCATTATTTATCATTGGACCATGGGCTTATTATTAGACATTGTTGGGCAAGTTCGAGTGCTATCGATCACCCAGATTCAGAGTAGATGTGAGAATGATGAAAAATTAGTGTTTTAAAGATATATAATGATGTATTTTAGGTGATACTTCATAGATCATAGATTCACATGTGGGGATGGGTGATAGGAGGCGTACGATCCACACGACAGCTTCGAGTAGATGATCGGGTTCCATTATACAACGACTAGAGGTTGGGAAATAATTACAAGTGATGTTTTCATTCACTTAATAGTGACCATAATTTGAGATTCATAGCTATGAGAATGGATATGGGAACCACATGAAGGTTATGGAATTAATGAAGAAAACCATAGTAGATTCCCTGTTGTTCAGATAACGACATGCTATGTACCTCCTTTCCGTGGTGGATATGGTTTCTAGCTAAGATAAGGATTACCCACTATTTGGTTTGGCTCACATTCTAGGTGACCCTTCCAAGGGTTTCATGCCATTTGATCAGTAGAAAATTCCTAGCACCTTTTGCGATATGAGACACCATGTACTCTAGGAGCACACGAGAATTGGCCAATAACTAGGTATACCAAGGAACATAACCAAGTACATGAACATGTCCTGAAGTACACGATAATTTCTAGGAAAGCATGGGCATGTCCCAATAGGAAAAGGAACACCCCATACCACTGATACATGCCTTTTAATATGAAATGGAATCCATAACAAGTTTAGATGAGAACATTTCTAGGAATCATGGTGGGGTCACACACCATATATACCCCATACACACTATGTACTTCTACCAAAAAATTATTCCTCTCGCATGTCCACCTCATGGGAACTAATTTAGGCATGGAAGTATCTTGTAGTGGGTATTTTTCTACATATAATGCGATGAAGGACTTTGTTTTGGGAGAGGATATACAATGTGATATTTTATAAGAATTAAAATACTTTATGTAATGCTTTGAAATGGCAGTGTTTGGGGTAGGATCATCATAGAAATGTTGGGGTTGAAGCTCTGCTATTACACTAGAGAACCTATCCCCAGTAGTTTTTATATCAGTAGAGTCTTCACACCCCTACATTGGGCACATGTCCTCAAACTATTGAGTGGTACTCTCATGGATTTGAACTTCGGTGGTGTGTGAGTCCTCGATGTGAGTTTTGAAACCCTCATATGTTGAGCACTTTAGTGAGGAGCGTGCAGTACAACAAGATTATGGGGAGGGTGCATTTGATTCTAGGTGTTTGAGATGGACCACTGAAGGTGCATTAAGACACATCATCTTTGGATACACTGTGTGATTGGGATCCCCATTATCACTCATCTGGGTTTAATTATGAGAATATATATATATATATATTTATTGGTTTCTTTTCACATACTCTGTGTTGAGCTAAATTTCATTTGTTTATTTCTATTTCTCCCTCTTCAAATTTTGTGGTGTCTTTCTAGGTATGTATATACGAAACCCTGTATGGTATTTTCTTGCAAGTTTCATGTCATATTTAATTTAAAATAGATAAATTGTGACTTTATTGTAGCATATTTATATCTAGGTGTATTTACTACACATATTTGGAAGAACTTGGAGATCACAAGTTAGGAACTCTTATTTTTCATTTATTACTATTTTTTAGGATGGGACGTCATTTCTAGTTGGGTATGTGTTTTTACTCTTTTGTTTTGGGTTTTTCTTTGTACACTATTGTATTTTCCTAGAGGATATTGAATGCATGTTTACTCTCTAGATGATATTATCTTTTATATTCATATATTAAGCTTTTCATGGATATATTTGGGTGCATGTCCATAAGTACCATAGGAAAAGACATCTCATTTATTTTACTCCTTCTTTGTGCTTACCTCTATACCCGATCCAATTAGACGTGAGATTTGGGTTGTGGATGCCTGAACTTACGCCATCCAGGAAGGATCTGGTGGGCCATGTCTTTATAAATAGTTACTATAGAATTACTAGAAATAATTTTAAAGGGTATCATTCTCCCATACCACCATTTAATAAAACCTTGTCAATAAATAAAACATTATGAACATACTATGTACCATTTAATTATCAATGTCTTCATAAATCCATAGTTGGTGAAAAAGGTTTTTTAATGTCACTTGGT
Source organism: Viscum album (assembly GCA_963277665.1). Classification (NCBI taxonomy): domain Eukaryota; kingdom Viridiplantae; phylum Streptophyta; class Magnoliopsida; order Santalales; family Viscaceae; genus Viscum; species Viscum album. The sequence continues at coordinate 452,085,909 of OY728141.1, read as the reverse complement.
TATACTATTGATAATGTTTGAACAACTAAAAAATACTATCTACCTTCTTAAGTAGATCATTTGAGCACCTAAAGGTGACATATTGGTTTAAATAAATCCCTTATATAATAAATCATCAATCAGAATCGAAATATATTATTAATATTAAGGAACTATTATATATTAAGACATAAAAATTGGTGAGGTTCTAAACAATGAATCTATCCAAATATCACTACCATATCAAGGGGGCATAATGATAATCACTTCTATGAAAAAATTATGAAACCCATCAATAAAAATATGGATATAATTAACTATAAAATATATAGACCAAAACATAAACATAAATTATTGAGATAAAAATATATTCCAGACATCTATGATCCTCCTGATAATCCCAATTTCCATTGAATTTATCCTGTTTTCATTCAAATCCTTGGAAAAAACTCTCATATGATAACAATCTATGGAGAATTAAAAATAACCCAACCAGTACATTCTAAGGATGGAATCATATGGTTGTATGTATAATTGGAATAAATCTCCCATGGAATGATTCTACCACATAATATGTCACTCTTCTTAGACTGAGTATTTTCTTTTACGACTAATGGATAATTATTCAAGAGTAAGTGTGTGGGGGGGGGGGTGACTTGTGTCCTTTAAAAAATTTGACCAATTTAAAGATTCCCATATTTATGTTGTTAAAATAAATATTTCTCTTTTAATTGACTATTTGTTGGAAATAAAAGATTGTAAAGAATAGGAAAAATAGTATTACCATTGTCATTCAGGTTTAAAAAACTCCATAGTACTAACAAAACCCAGTGCCCGGTTGATGCTTTTGTTATGAATTATTTCTTAGGTATTTCATAGCTGAGTCAAAGTAGATAGAAAATTAAACATGTTTTTACTAGACTTTCAAATCCTTTTATCAGGGACCTCACTAATATCTAATAGTATTTGGAAATTTTCTCCACAGTTGATTACAATCAACCAATACATACAAAATAAAAAAATATATAAAAAATAATGATATATTTAGTGTATATTTTCAACTCCATGAATTAATATTTGTCAAGAATTATTCATCATAATAGACAAATAAGTAGTTTTAAGTCAAAAAATGGCTTTCAAATTATCATTAATGATGAAAAACTATAATCTTCTTATTATAATCATTATTTTCATACATTATTATTCTATTTATTTCTATCACAAAATATAATATATATTGTAATATGATAATATGGGGAATAAAAATTTTATATCTTTTAATGTGTTTATTATCCTAAAATTCTTAATGTTGTCCATTATGCTTGATAACATATACAACATGCAACATCGATCTATAATCAACAGTTGAATATTATTTTTTTACATGACCACTATAACATTGTTGTTAAATTGGATGGTATTAATGGGTCTGAATAATTTTGGAAAAATATAAAAAGTTTCTAATCAATTCAAATTTATTGAATACTTATTATTAAATAAGCACTCAAACATTATTAATTCTATTTTATTTTTCAAAGATATGTTTCCTACCAATTTTTATTTTACTTTTTGTGAGAAAATAATATAAATAATATTTTTAACATATAGAAATATTATTTTTTTTAAAATAAATATAATTGTTTAAATCATCATATCATAATTATTCTTTAATGAAATTTTGTGAATTTTTTTAAGAGATTTATTTTTAAATGAATGTTGAAAATATTGATTTTATTAAATAACAATAATTTATTGGATATTTTAGAAAGTAAAATTTTATTGTGGGTTATTTTTAGAAAATAATAATTCATCTTATTTTTAAATACTCAAATTATTGTTTTATAAATTAATTTATTATGAAAACATTTTACACCTAAAATGGTATTTTTAGGAAAAATATTTTCCATCCCCCTTTATAAGTTTAATTTTAAATTCCTTTATACCACTTATGTGATTTAAATATTCAAAAAATTTATTCCATATTTGGAATTAGGAGGTCTATTTTTTTAAATAGGCCCCTTTTATATTTGGTTAATATGAATAGTAACCATAGTAATTTTATTTACTATGGTAAAGGGAAAATCAGATAATTAATGTAAAAAATAAATTGACAAGGACTGGAAAATGACATGAACAATTTCAATAATTTTATTGGATGAATATATTTATTTTTTAATCACCCAATATTCAATTATATTTACTTTTATTTACATTTGGATGATTTTAATTACTTTATATTATTTTTTTTGTAATGAAATGCAAAAAATGTCACATTATTATTTTTATTATCTATATTAATTTAAAATGAAGATAAATATAGGATATATTTGAATATAAATAATAATTTTAAATATCAAGGATTTTTAATCATAAGGTTAATTTAATTATACTTTTTATCTAAGAAATAATTACCTTAAATTCTTACAGAATGTTGATGCAAATATTATTCAGTTAATGGAAAAAATAAATGATATTAAAGAAATTAAAAGAAAAATAAGTTGAAAAAAGTAATGTGATAAAAAAATTAATTGATAAATATGTCATCATAGGGATATACAAAATGTTTTTTAATCAAATTTCGTTTATTTTTTATATGTTCTTAATCTCAATGTAAATGAATATTTTTAAAATTTACATTACAGACATTTTATAAAAATACTTCCCTATTAAATAATATAAAATTTCAAAAAAAAACACTCTATTAATAAAAGTGGTTATCATATTTCTTAATATATCATTCATGGTCTATTTATATATTTTTATCCATTTATTGTAACAATCATGAGCCTCAAAGTGTAAAAACATTGTTGTTGAGGAGATTTTGAAAAGAATTACCAGTGGGTTAAAATTAAAAATAAGGGTAAAAACAATTTTAAAACATTTCAATTTTTAATTTTATAAGAGGATTTTAACTCATTATAATCATATATTCTAATATTATTAGTTATTAACCATTTATAATTGAATGTTAATTTATATCAATATTATACAGTATTATATTCTAAGATTTACCCTCCCCTCAATTATAAAAATGTATCACTTCTTCTCAAATATTCTAAATAAAAAATCCATTTATCGGACAATAATGATAATAATAAATTTATAATGTTCCTAACAATGTTATTGCATCACTATATTGTGCATAATAAAAATATTATTGGCTTTAATTTGTAAAAAAGGAGATTGTCTAAGTAAGAGGTATTGTGTTTAACTGAATGTTTTTATTTTATTTCCTCATCCACCACAATAAAAAATTCTTTAACAATAATTATATAATATCCGAATATGAAATATAATAATTTGTTTTTATGTTAATGGAATAATCTATATCCATCTTCAACCTACATCAAATGGGAATGGAATCCATTATTCGTGTGTACAGTGGACTACTGATTCGCAATGTGATTTAATTAGTTTTAAATCACTATAACACCTACAGTTTCAAAAAAGTAACCATTTATTTATGATTTTTATGTATGTAAACTATTTGGGTGATGTTTAGGAGTGTTTTGAATAATTATGGAATGTTTTTTCAACACTCATAAGTGTTCCCAGGTTGGGAAAACTTAGGGGAAACCGTGAAACTTTTACAAGAAACTCAAAATTGTAAGAAAATGGATAATCATAAGGAAAATTGTTAGGTACATAGTTTTTCAAAACCATCTAGGCACCCTGGAGAAATTGTGAAAAGTAATACAATGATATTTTTCTTGGTTGTTGCATGATTGTTCTGACTCTGCAAGCCAAATGTGAAAGGTTCTCTTTAAGGTAGATGATTGTGCAAGGTTAGAACTCATTTTTCCAAACAGTGTGACTAACCTTGCATGATTTAAATATTAAATCATAAAATAGTTTATCTAGGTTGGGATTAGATTAAAACCACTAATTTTTTATAAATTTAGGCCCTAACTCAATATTTCTTCTTATAAATGGCTATAAAACCTTTCTCTGTCAATTTGGAAGCTATCTAGAGGCGATTCATGGTGTGTTGAATCCCAATTCCCCTGTGAAGTCATCGTTTCGGTTAGTTTTCATGGATTTTCTTAGATCCAATTTATTTCCATTGTCATGTTCAAAGAACTGGTCCGTTGTAGATATATCTAAGGATTTTTATACCAATAATCGATATATTTTTCCTTGTTGAAGTTAAGGGGGGAGATTTAAGGGGGTTTTAGAGAATCAACCATGTTTTTTGGGAATCTTCTTGTTGTTCTTCATTTATTCCATAATTCTCAATGTAGGTGGCTTTAATCTAGACTTCACCTCTTTGAACATGAAGTTCTAATTTCAAATTTCATATATTTATTCAAATTAATTTTGAAATTTGTGTGAAAATAATACTAGGATTCTTATGTAGTGTTGGTTTGTGGATTTGTGTAAATTGTGATTTTTTTGAAAAGTTATCTGTTGTTTTATTTTAAAATGTTGAGTTATAAAATTGTTGTTTGGTTTTATTTATGGAAGAATGTTTTCTGAAAAGGTTTTCTATAATTTTTTTTTATTGAAGTGGATTTGACTTGATGGATTTTGAAATGTTGGGGATAATGGGTTTTCATGTGTTAATATTGCATTTTATAAGGCCTGGTTGAAAAATGACTTGGTGATCAGTTCCAATGGTGCATTGGAATTAGGTTACCTTATGAAAACTTGGATGATTAATGGTAAATCACCCATGAGTGTTGAACTATCATATGGTCATGCATTTCTGGATGTGTAGGTTTTTGGATTGGAATGGGATTGGCAAAAAGAGAATATGAAATTGTTTTGAAGAACTTGCTTGGATACCTCCATGAAAAACAATTTTTGTTTGGAAAAATATTTTCCACTAAAATACTTCTAGTTTTGAGATAAAATATTAGAAATTATTTTATATAATTATTTTATATAAATTATTTTACGTAAATGTGACAAGATGTTCTATTAGTATATATGTAAATGTAATGTATTACACTTATTTAGAGGTGATTCATATACTTTGTAATTGAGTTAGGGTAGGAGCATAGAGTTATGTTTTGCATTCTTTGAGTTTTTTTGGGTTTACTTGTGTTGTGTACTTTGATGTTGGTTGAATTTTGTCGCAGTACATTATTGTAGTTTTATTTTGATATCAATTATATTAATTTTTATTTTTTCATAATTTTATCATGAATTACATAATTTTTATGGAATTTTTTGTTATATATGTATTACTTTCAAAGGTAAAATAATCCCCCATTTTTATCTATGTCCTTGGCATTTATGACAAGCCTTTGGCGCCTTAGGGATATCTCTTTTTTCCAAGTAGCAATTCCACCTCGACTCAAGCCAAAGAGGTGAGGAAGGATATTATAGTCACCATCTCCCATGTCTAGTTGTGATAAAATATTTAATATTTATATATTATATTCCAAACATATTTAATATTTTTAAATGATAAAATATCTTTTATTTTCTAGACCTACAATTCACTAAAAAATGATAACTTCATTCGTGCATACATGTGGACTTCCACCTCCATAAATAAATGAAATAATCATTTTTCACCACAACATGACATGGATGATATATAAGAGTTTATTTAATGAAATAATATAATATTTTTTATATTAATAATGTGACCCCATATTACCATTCAATAAATTATATTTTTACCTTTTTTTGTTTTCCTTTTATTTATTTTTTTATGACGAAATGGAAATTAGGGGGACACCTATAATGATGAAGCCATGGATTTATTGAAATTTTTAGCAAAAAACTTGTAGTTTCGGTTTCTCTCTAGGAACTTATATTACATCTAGGCGATGTACACGCAGTGTAATGGTTTCTAGGTAGAATCCATGAACTGGATACATGGAATGAATGCTTTAAATACCTTGTAATACGTAAATTTACTGTAAAGGTAAAATCATGTTTTTAATTAAAACGTGATTTTGTTTTCAACATATCTGAGCCTCGGAGATTAAATGTCGGGTAAATACCTTACACACCATACAACTGTTAGGATTTGGGGGTTTAAGGTGCCTCTAGGATGAATTTTTAATTTATCCTTAGCCATCTCTTATACCACATTAACTAGAAGCTCTTAGAGATTCTTTTAGTGGCCTCCTACCCTTATGTATCATTTTATTCAGTGATATATCATTGATATGGTTGGGTTTAATTTCCCTGAGAATGTGTTCATTCTAGTTTTTTATTGGTTTTGGTTACAACTATGGATTGGCTGTGGATTTGTGATCAGATGGTGTTTTCTATAATTATTTTTATCTTCTTTGTGTTCCATTTTCCCTAGTGTCCTTTATCTGTGTTTCCTATTAGCATTGTCAAAAAAATATTGTATTTATACATTGCTGAGTTAGGTTTTTCTATACAATGGGTTATGTTTGTTGAATTTCATGTTTTTCTTGATAATTATCTTGGGTTGTTAATTTATATTAAGGGATAAATGGTTTGAACTTATTTCTTTTAAAAGAAAATGATATTAAAAGGGAGGTTTTTTTGTAAATGGATTTTATTTATTTTTCAATGTGTTTTAAAACACGTAAGTTGATTAGATTGTATTTAAAAATCATTTATGAAATTGTTTTTAGGGTTTTGAAATGTTATTTGATAATTAAACATTGGGAAGCTTGGGTGATTCACGATATAGACACATGTATCCTTATTTTTTTTACACCACTAGGATAATAATTTTGTGATATTAACTGAAAAAGATCAATATCTTTTGGATCCGACATATACCTTTTTAGGATTTAGAGTGTCTAGTTCAATGAATTCCATAGTATTGATCCCATTATGTGAGGTTATTTTTCCTTTTTCATTTATCTAAATTGTTCAAATGATTCTTTGTACATAATGTATATCTTATCATAAATTTTTATGTGAGGTTGTATGACATAGAATCACATGATAAGTTGTTTAGTATATATTTGTTCACCTATTTAACTCTTTATTCATGGTTATGATTTTCTATTTTAATCACTTTTGCTTATTATATATTTTTTTAATAATGTTAAAATATTTATGAAAACCAATGGAAGAAAATGGGAAGTGATATATAAATTATTCATATTCATAAGTATTCTTTGTAAAATTATTTTATTTTAAATTATTGAAATCTTGAATTCATTATATTAAAACTTATATAGAAACTTTGGTGGAATCCTAATGGGAATTTAGATCACACCGTAGTTGTACCTTTGGGAATTTGTAGATGTTTTATTATGAGATTTAGGTAAAGGGAAGAACATCTTGTAGTATGTTGTCTTCTATTATTAATATTTATTTTTGTTTAGTTTTTTATAGAGGAGACTACTAGCCATGTGGGGTTATGACTTACATTCTTGTTTAGCCTGTTCATCTTGGATAATATGTTTTTATGTAATTCTATATGTTTTCTTTTCCTACTATGGTTTTATGTATTATTTTTCGTATATTAAAGACCATTTTATAATATCCTATTTTATCAATATCATGTAATGGGCCAATTTAGGTTGCATTTCTAGTTGGATTAGGTCATTTCAGTATAATTTTCTATCAAATGTAAGCTTAGCCTGAAGTGTGTTTGCACTACCTAAGTTTGGTTTTTCGTCTTGTGAAAACTAGGGTTATAACCAAATGAATTTGGATATTAGGTGTAGAAAAGGGGTCTAGAAAGCTCAATTCCATGACTGAAATCAAGTTATCATGGGTGGTTAAGGATTTCTATTGGGTTTGTGACATGGATTTTAAGTTCATTTGAATGAATTGTATTGATGTTTATTTAAATGGAAATATTCATTTTTATATAATGTAATTTTCATGGATTCATTAGAATATAAATATTTTAAATCTTTATTATCGATATGTAAATTTGGTTATATGATTTTCAAATAGTCTTATGACTAATTGGGTTTTTTCTTTTTCAAGACAATGCCTCCGAGAAGTGCTCTTCCAAGAACGAGAGAGGAAGCTACAAGAGAGGTTCTTCCAGTGAGCCTTATATTATACCCTACATTTGTTGAAGTAGTTATCCAAACTATTTAGAGCTTTGGTCAAGTGGGTCTTAGGAAAGCCATATGCATAATGGATCTTGGACCAAAATTTAATATGAAGTATCCACCCATATTTCTTTAGGGAAAAGAACCCCTGAAATACCATGAGTGGTTTGGGAAGATATAAAGGATCTTAATCCTTTTGAAGAATCAGGAAGATTCTATGGTGGGTTTTCCAAATAAATTACTTAGGGAAAATGAAGAAGATATTGGGACTCTATTATGGATGTTATGTTACATGAGGATCTTACATGAGATTCCTTCAAGAAAAAATTTAACTAGTTGTTCTATCCTGAGACACTATTCTTAGAGAAGAGCTACGAAATTTTGACTTTAGAGTATGGGATCATACTATTCAAGAGTATGCTTCCCATTTTTAGGAGTTAGTGAGTTTGGAACCAAATATTATCACTAATGAATATCTGAAGGATCGAAGGATTGAGTTAGGACTAATGTCAGATATTCAACTGATGTTGATACTCTTGTTCCTTCTGGCCCTTATTGAGGTAGTTGACAAGGAATATTTAGATGATGAAAATATAAATGGGAATACATTTTTAGTGTATCTTTAATTGGTTCATTTATTAACCAAGGTATATCTTCTAGAAGTAAAATTAAGTGTAAGAGTTGTCAGTTTTCCACAAGACATATCTTAGGGGGGGAAACATTGCATTAGCAGGTGGTCTAATACTAGTGTTGTAGGTGAGTTTGTAACAAGTATAACTATGCATTGGCTCATAGGAAATTAGATATATTTGGATGATATATCTGTATCTAGTGATTTTGTGAAATGATATTTCATGGAAAAAGGGTAGGATACTCTCTCACTAATTATTTGAAGGTTCGTACAAATTCTTCAAGGGAGGTTTTCATGCAAATAAGATCAAACAACTTCATGTAGCAGAGTATTTTCTCGAGGAATATAAATTGGGGACATGGTTTATTTGAGGTATGGTGCTTAATTCACAACCTATGGTGATATATTTGTTTGATATATGTGATAAACTTTATTTTTTATCATCAATGTTAATTGAGGTGTTGATATTTCCTTTATTAATTAATATGTTACTATTTGATTTTTCTTCGCCTTTAGGAAAAAGTTCTAAAACAAGATTCATATGTCCCAAATGTTGAATGATGACAAAAAAAAATTGAGGAGGATTGGGAATTCATTGTCCTTGATCTTGATATCAAAAAAATTATTATCATCATGGATTAGATGATATGTATGGAAGCCCATAGAGAGTGTTATCACTGTCGGGTTTAGTTCCTATCTGCCAATGGATTCACTCCCATTTTCTAGGGTGAATTGGCCTCTAGATGGGGAATTGAAAGGCCTATTATTATTTAGAGTTGAGAAATCTCAATCTAGTTATCTGTGATGTTTCACAATGAAGTTCACCCTTTCTTGGGTGGTCAACTTACTGTTGTTTTATATGAGTACCTTGAGGTATTTCCAAATGATTTTTCTTATCTTACACCACTGAGGGAGACTGAGTTTACTATTGACCTAATCCCTAGTATGATTACCATTTATATTCTATCTTATCAAATAGAACCTGCTGAGTCAGTGAAACTTAAGGCCCACACTGATGACCTATAGGCTAAAGGACTTATTATTCTCAGTGTGTCCCAACGGTATTCACAAGTACTTATTTATAAAAAGGAATAAATGATCCTTAAACTATGTATTTATTATCTAATGATGAATTATGTGACCATTAATAAAATATATCCTTTTCCATGTATTGATTATATTTTTGATTATATTAGATGTTATCATTGGTTTTATACGATTTACCACTAGTTTGGGTATGACAATTTGAGATTCCTAGAAGGTGGTATACCTTAGAAAAAATTTAATAGTGAATATTAGAATTTTTATTTCATGATTATTCTATTTTTTATCACTAATACACATTCAATTTTTATGGATTCTATGAACCGAATATTTCATCAATTTGTAGAATCTTATATTATTGTGTTAATGGATGATATTATGGTGTACTTTATAACTTAGCAGGAGTATAGGGACCATTTGGATTTAATTAATTGAACCTTAAAATAATATAGTGTATAAGGTAAACTTTCCAAGTGTTAGTTTCTAATATAAGAGGTGATGTGGTTGGTGCATGTGATAACTGGCAGGGTAATCATATTAGAACATGAAATGGTATAACCAGTTATGTATTGGGAGTAGCCTATAGATGTGTTTGAGATTCATAAATTATTGGGTTTTGTTTGTTACTATAGAAGGTTTTTTAGGAATTGTATAAGCTCGCATATTCAATGATAGATTTAACCAGTAAGGGTGTAACGTTTTGATGGAATGAAATTTTTGAAATATATTTTTGGAATCATAAAATTAGGTTAAATTCAAACCAGTTTTGATTCTTTTGGAATTGGGTTTGGTCATTATGTTTTCTACGATGGTTCTAATATGGGATTGGGATGTTTCATGATGAATTTCAATAGGTTTTCACATAGGGATCTTTCTAGTTACTCCATCATGATAATAGATACCCTACCAATTATCTTGAGTTTAGAACTATTACACATTCACCCAAAAAATGGAATTTCTATCTCTTTGGGGAGTAGTTTTTGATATATTTTAAACATAAGAGACTGAAATATATTTTTACTCATAGGGATATGATTTTTTTATAGAGAAACAAGGATTAATATCTTCATAATTTTTCTTTTTATATTTTATATACTCATGGGAATGAAAATGCGGTTTCTGATGCATTTTGTAGAATATTACACACATAAGCTATGCAGTAATCATTTGAGCAATGACCTATGATGTGATTATTTGCTGAGATTATCTTTGGAGTGGAAGAGGTTGTTGACTGTTTTTATTAAATTTTATCAAATATGAATCATATTTTGATGAGAGAGTTAGTTTCAAGAAGGTGGAATAAAATGAGTTCCAATTCTTTAGTGAATGTCTTAATGGTGGGGAGACCATGGGTGAGTGGTCTCAGTCTATAATGAATCTTTATACTATTGTAGTTGGATTGTTGTTCCATCTTCATTGTGATTAGATTTTTTGTATAGTGGATATCGTTGTTGTTATTCCATCCAATTTGAGGATATTATGATGAATCAGAAAATGAGGCATCAGTATTGGTGTCATCATATGATATAGTCGATATAATTTTTTCTTTCATGGTGCCTAACATTTTAGAGTATTAAGGTCGTGCACCATAGACATACATGATTGTTTTTCAATTTACCCATTTAATTATGAAATTTGGATGAGATTTACATGGATTTTTTGTCAGTCTTCCATTGAATTATATTTATAAGGATCCTTTTGGGGGGATTATTGATAAACTCATGTATGAATTTCCTTTCTAACTTATCAAGGAGGCCTGTAAAGTGGAATAGCTTCGGGACTTGTATATACAAGATATTTTGAACATCCTGGGGTCCCTTATTCAGTTGTTTTTTATATAGATCTGAGGTTGACATCTTGGATTTGGAAATATTTGAATGATGTTATGGGTTCAAAGATTAAATTAAGAACATATTTTTTTCCTCATATGGATGTAAAAACAAAGAGGGATATCTATGTTCTTGAAGATGTCGTTTGGGATTGTGTACTTGATTTTGGAGAATCTTGGGATAATAATTTACCATTAGATGAGTCTTTCTAAAAAAATATTTACCAGGAATTGATAAATATAGTTCAATTTGGGTATTTGTATGGGAATCCTTGTTTCTCACCCATTTTCTGGGTAGTGTTGGGAGAGATATCCTTGGTCGGGCCATTTGTTATTCTTGAGACAACAAAGATAATGTAGTTCATCCAGATGCATTTGATTATGTAACACATTCTTCATAAATACAATACTGACCATATTTGTCAGCCACTATAGTTTGAGGTTGTAGATCGGGTATTTCTCATAGTTTCACCTCGCATGGCAATTCAACAGTTGGGTAAGAAGGGTATGTTGACATTGAGGTTCATGGGTCCCTTTGATATAATTAGATGATTAGGGCGGGTAGCCCATCATTTTATTTTAACATATAGATTGATTTATATACATGATTTTTTTCATGTTTCCCAGTTGAGGAGGTATATACCACAACCTTCCCGTTTGATTATATTGGAATATGTTTATCTTGACCTGAATAACACTTTGGTTTTGTAGCCACTTCAAAATATGGAACGCCAGGATAAGGTACGACATGGTAAAACAACCCACCTAGTCTTGATACTGTGATTGTGTTGACATGACAACCATGAAATGGGGGATCCAGAGTCACTGATGGTGTAAAGGTTGACTTCTCTTTTTCTAGATCAAGTATCCTGGTGGATTTTCTATGGAAGAAAGCATTTATGGTGGGGATATTGTAATAAAATGTAACCTTTTTGTTAGGAATGTTTTTACCTTTGATTTGGTTTCTTTTTTTCATTGGTTATAGAATACCAGAAATGAAAATTAGAAGATGCCTTTAATGGATAATGTCATTTATTTTTTTGAATTTTCTGTATAAAACTTGAATTTTCTACTGCATGTTGGGAACTTACGCACTATTTAAGTGAAGTATTTTCAGTTCAATCGTTCATGGAAATAATATGTTAATTGGATAATTAAAATGAATGGTTTATAAAACATGTAACTTATACACACCATGTATTTTAAAACATAGTATTTAATTTAAATGTGAATTGTTTTTTGTGTATGTGAGATTTGGGCATTACAAGCCATGAAAATCCATTATAATCTATGAAACTATTGGAAGATGTAATTTTAGGGTGAATCTCAGATGAATTTTCATTTCCACCTTTGAAAGATATCCACCTTGTCAAACTAGAAGCTCTCATGGATTATTATTGAGACCTCCAACCCTTCCAGATAATTTTTTAGCGATTGATCATTGATACAGTCATGGTGAGTTTTTACAGGTAAGAATTACTTCTAGTTATTATTTTGTTTTTGTTAAGGATGGGGTTTGGATTTAGATATGTGATCACAGAGTGGTTTTTATCAATCTTTCTTAAACTCTTGGAGTTCCTTATTCTCATAACAAGTTTTCAGGGTTTCCAATGACCATTGTCTAAAGCAGCATGATTTTCTTCCAAGATGAGGTATCTATTTCTATACTATGGGTTAATTTTATATATTTCATGTTGTTAATGAAAAATATCCTTAGGTTGTTCATTGATTTGAATTCATAAATTGTTTCACATGATTTCATGGAAATTCCAATGATTTAAAAAAATGTTTTTCATGGAAAATGGATTTTCTTGATTTGGAAATGGGATTACATATTCCAATGTCTATTGAAATGTCTTTGAATAATTTTTATGAATCATTGAACATGGTTTTTAAAATTTATTAGACAATTTCAAATTAGTAACCTTCGATATGTCATTATAGGGACACAATTATACATACTATGTGTTTCACCACTAGTAGGTATCTTTTTTGATATCGAATGAAACGACTCAAAATATTTTGGATCCAATGTATACCTGTTTAGGCTTATGTGTGTCTAATATGTAGTGTCACATAGTCTTGAGCCCAATATCTGAGGAGATTTTCTATTTTTTAATTTATAGTTGTTTATACCATGATTGTTTTTACATCATGGAATTCTAGTAACATATTTTTGTATGAGGTAGTATCACACAACATCACATTATAGTTTGTTACATGGATATGTGTTTACTCATTTACCTCTTGATTCATGTATGTAATCTCATTTTTTTATCACTACACTTGTCATTTTTTTGTTTAATAATATCAAAGGACTTATGAAAACTAAAGAAAGAAAAAGAAAAAATTATTTATAAATGGTTTGGATTTATAGAGGTTTCATGAAAAACCATTTTGATTTAAATGATTGAATTATTTCATTATTTATAATAGAAATTTTATAAAAATAGTAGTGGTATCCTGCTAGGATTTGGATCACACTACACCTGTTCCTTAGGGTGTTTGTAGATGTTGTATTGTAGGATTTACTATAATGGAAAAGTAACATATACATTATGGCTTATCTTGTTGCTATTTATTTTGGTTTGGGTTTTTCTGTAGGTGACTATTGGTCATATGTGGTAATGAATTACTTTTTAGTTTTGTCTATTTGTCTTGGATTGTATGTTTTTGAGGTATCTTGTGTGTTTTATCTTCATACTCTAGTTTTATATCTTGTATTTCTTATATTCAATATTGGTTTTGTCGTCCTGTTTTACCCATATCGTGTGACATGCCGATTTAGGTGGATTTTATGTTTTCATGTGTTGTTTTATTAACAATATCATTATGTAATGATATAATGATACTTAACTACATTTCATAATGATTGTTGGAATGTTGAAATGTTAACCATGCATACATTCAACCTACCATCTCCATGATTTTAACATAGTTTAATTTTTATCATTCTATTTAATTGTTGGATTTAAAAGTATTATTCATTTATAAAATATAATACTAGGTCGTGATTATTATTTTAATGGTGATTTATTAATGTCCCTTTTGACCATAGTCATTCTACTTAATTAATTTTGGACGTATAAAAGAAATATCATTAAAACATCTAATGTGAACTTAAATGATTAAATAAATGTTTATGACATGGTAATTATTGAGTCAATAAGGGTTCATTATGAATTTTCCAATCCTTCATGTTTGGGGAGATTGATGAGTCAATAAGGTTTCTTTAGGACTTTACCAATCTTTATGTTTTGTAAATCACAAACACCTGATCTGAAGGAAAATTTAATTTTACACTATGTTTTACATTCATAAGGAAAATTTTCCTTCCCTAAGGAAATTTATTCTTACCATGTTTTTCATTGTTAATTATGTTGTCTAAGTGTAAAATTTGGTTTTATATCTAAATCCTCAGAATCATATAATACTTAGATAAAGAGAATTATGTTTTAAGACTCCAAACTCTTTTATGTTCTGATGCGGAGTTCTCTGAATTCAGACTCCAAACTCTTATGAGTTCTGACTCTGAACTCTTCTATGTTCTGACTCCAAGTTCCCTGAATTCAGACTCCGAACTCTAATGAGTTATGACTTATAATTCTAATGAATTCAGACTCTGAACATTGTATGTTCAGACTCTAAACCCTAATGAATTCACACTCCGATCTTTGTAAGTTTATACTCTAAATTATCATGAATTATGACTCCAAACATTGTAAGTTATGACTCATAATTCTCACGAACTGTCACTCAGAACTTTGTAAGTTCAGGTTCCAAATTCGTGTGAATCTAGATTCCGAATTTCCTTGAAATTCAGACTCTAGAATTCTATAGAGTTCAGGCTCTGAATTCTTTAGAAAATAGAATCTGAATATCCTTATATTATAGACACTGAATGTATTTTTGGTTAGACTCCAATATTTTATTTTCTTACATTCCAAATATTCAATTTTGGTTATGTAACCATAGTTTTTCTTACACTTGTTTTTGTTATAAAACTATGTCGTGTATTTAGTTACTAACTAACCATTGTTTGAGTGACACGTGTACAAGTCCCAATGAAATTCAAGGGAAAATATAACCGTTGTAGGAGGGATCCAACCTTTGAGAATGTGCCTATAAATAGGAGCTCATTTGAAAGAGCATAATAATAACTATTGAATTGTTCTATGAATATAGAGATTACATACTCTTGAAGTTATTTCTAGAGAGATACTCCCATGCTTAGTGCGTACTGAACATCTTGTTAATATTTTCTTTGTGCGACTCCTAATGTTTCTTATTACATTCGAGGGCTTTCAGGGATAGGAAGACAGAGGTGATGACTACCTTGAAGTTGAGGGATTCCTTGCTGAGGAAGAAATAGGTGTTGACTGCCTTAATGTTGAGGGATTATGGGGATAGAAAGATAGACTCCGATCTTTGTATCGAGGGCTTACCCTAGTGTGGGTAAGACATAATTTCTTGAAAGTATAAATCCAAGGACCTTTATCCAAGGTTGTTGGATACCCTTCTCTTTGGGTTAAAATATTTATTACTTGTTACTTGTTTTGTTTCAAGTTTTCCACTGTAATTTTGATTATTGAGGAAAGAATAACTATCTTACACTTCCTTATACATGTACTCTGATTTGTAAGATTCTATACGCCTTAAGGTATAATCTTTGTCCTTATAAACATTTGTTATGTTTAATTTCTAGAATCAAGCATGTTTTTAGAATGTATAGGTCTTGTGAATGTACCTTGTTTAACTTTCTTAAACATTAACATCTTTAAAAGTTCCAAAGGAATCTCTAAAAGTGTACAATTCACCCCCTCTTGTATATTTTGCATCATACGATACTACAATTAGTATCTTCATTCATTATTTTGATCCAACAATTTGTATCATAGGAGGTCTTTGAAAAACTTATATTCACATATAAGTTTTCATTGATCAATTTTTCATTGTTCTACTTTGTTATTACTCAGGAATCTTTCCCTTGTTTACTTAACCTTAGTACTGACAATTTTTTGTGGAGATAGTTTTCTTTAAGATTGTAGGAATCAATGTTGGTTCTATTAACAACCTAAATCCAACAAGACCTCATATTTTTGATGGGAATGATTACGAATATTTGAGAGATTTCATGAATAAATTTATTATCAATACTGGAGTAGAAATGTTTTTTATGCTTACTGGAAGATATAAAATCCCTAACAATCAAGTTAGTACTTTCACAATTCAAGAAAATCATGAATATCAACTGAATTATATGGTATGCAATATGTTTCTCTCTTCCATGAATAGAAATTTATATATCCAAATACCATATTGTGAATCAGCAAACACTATTTCGAAGAAACTTGAAGTTAAACACTTTGGAACATCAAAAGTCATTGAAACTAGAAGAGCCATGCTCAGAGATGAATATAATGGTTTCTTCTTTCCTTATGGAGAACCCATATGTAAGGTCCAAAAAAGATTCAGGATTATTGTTAATAGTTTAAAATCTATGGGTGAGAAAGGACTAGATAATGAATCTCTTGTTGATAAGATCATAGAAATCATTCCCAATGAGTGGTAATCCAAGAGGAATGTTATTGATGAGAACAGAAAGGTTACTTAGATTACTCTTGATGAAATCTTGGGAACTCTTCTTTAACACGAGACTAGAATGAAGAGAGATGCTGATAATGTAAAGAAGAACAATGGGAATGGTAGCGTTTCTTTTACTACAACTTCAAATCATATGAAATCCATGACTCCAAAGAGAGTTACTAGATCCAAATATAAGAAGGTTTTTATACAATACAAATCTTTTGGAAGTGAATCTTCGGAAAATGAACTAGCCAATCTTTCTCGAAGGATGGACAAGATAGTTAGACAGAAGAACTTTCAATCCAAATATACGAAGAAATAATGGAAATATAAGAAAGATTCAGAAGATACGTGTTATGATGGAAAGAGATCTGGACAGATAAGACGTGATTGTCATATGCTTAAGAAAAAATAATGAAAGGAAAATCATTCTGAGATAAATATAAATATGTACTACAAAGATAAAGATAAGAATGTCTTGAAAACTAATGACACCTAGAGTGCCAGTGGTGGTGACTCTTCTGATGAATCATTAGATTACGAATCTTCTAGCCAGAAGAATATTGGTTTAATATCCAGACTACGTATTGAAAATCATTTCTTAGTGGCTATGGTACACAATACTGAATCAATGACCAATTTTTCTTTAAATGAAAATTATAGTAATGATAAATACTATGAATCTTCGGATAAAGAATCTTCTTCTGATGAAGATAATACTTTACCTTCCTATGATGAAGTTTCTATATTTTCTAAACATTTTGAGTATGAGAATTCAAAACTCAAGAAAAAGCTTGATAAGGAAAATTCTAGGAATACTATTCCTACTATGGAAATATCAGACCTTTTTAAAGATCTTGATAAGAAAATTTTTTATTTTGAAAGTATTTCAAAAAACCATGAGGAAGTAAATTCTGAGAATGATAAACTTTATAAGGATCTAGAAAATTTAATTTCTAAGAAAAATATTTTCGAGTCTAACTCTAGTTCTAGAGATAATGTTTTTGAAGACAAAATCTTTGTTATCAGACTCAAATCCAAACTTTTTTCCTTGAAGAAGTGTTTGTCAAAAATTAAATTTGTTAAAGAAAATTTTTATAAGATATATTCTCAAATCTGACCTATAATGAATAATTCTGGATTTGGTTATACTAATTCTAAACTGACTTTTAGTAACAGTTATTTTGTTCCTCAAAGTCCTCCTTTCTGCACTAAGTTTCACTGTGGTGGAAACTGGGAAAAAATTGTTCCTTAAAAAAACTCAGTCTTTTAGATTTCATAAATCCTATCTTTATAAGAAAATGTGGGTGCCTAAGATTTTTCATTCTAAAATTTCTGGATCCATGATTTTTTTGGTTCCGAAAGTCTAACTCTGTTGTTTTCATGAAAATTGAGAAAGTACCAACAACAACCCATGGTACATGGATAGTGGGGGTTCCAGACATATGATTGGTAACAAAAACTACTTTGAAAATATTATCAAGACAAACGGAGGAAATGTAACATTCATAGATAATGCTCAGGGAGAAATTATTGGTATTGGTGACAGATTTCTTCTTTGAAAAGCATTAATTTCAAATATTTTATTTGTTAAGGGTCTTAAACATAACCTCATTAGCATAAGTCAATTATGTGATGAAGGTTAACTTGTGAATTTTAGGAATGAAAAGTTCTTAGTACACAATTCCAAGGAAGTATTTATTCTTTCTACCCAAAGGCAAGAGAATGTATACACACTAAACAAAGAAGGCCTTAGGAGCCAAGACTTAACATGCCCAAGTGCATTGGATGATCATTCTTGGTTGTGGCATAGAAGGTGAGGACAATGTAACCTTATTAACCTATTCAAACTCTCAAAGAAAAGATTAGTTAAGGATCTACAAGAAATTGGATTTGATTCTTCAAAAGTTTTTGATCCTTGTCAATATGGAAAGAAACATAAATCAAGTTTTAAATTAGTTGGTGAAGTCTTAACTACTGATGCATTACAGTTATTACATATGGATCTTTTTGGACCAACAAAAACTGGAAGCATTGGAGGCAAGTATTATTTATTTTTTTAGTTGATGATTACACTAGATTTACGTGGGTCCCTTTTATAGAAAGTAAATCTGAATATTTTTCATATTTCAAAAGTTTTAGAGACCAAGTTAAAAATGAAAAAACCATCCATTTATAATTATTCACAGTGTTGATGGAAGAGAATTTCAAAATTCAGATTTTGAAACTTTTTTTAGTAGAAAATGAATTATTCATATCTTCTCAGCAGCCAAAACACCTCACCAAAATGGTGTTGTTAAAAGAAGAAATAGAATTATTAATGAGATAACTAGAACCATGTTGAGTGAGTATTCTGTAGCCAAATATTTTTGGGTTGAAGATGTAAGTACTTCTTGTTATACTATAAATCAAGTTATGCTTATAACTTTTCTTTATAAATCTACTTATGAGTTTTGTAATGGTAAAAAACCTAGACTTTCCTACTTAAAGGGTTTTCATTTCAAGTTATTCGTTTATAATACTAATGATAATTTACTCAAATTCACACCAAAATCTAATGAAGGAATTTTCTTAGGTTACTCCACAACTTCTAAGGCTTATAGACTTTTCAATAAAAACACTTGAACTATTGAAGAAACAATACATGTTAAATTTGAAGAAATAGATCCCTTGGTTTCTAAACAACTGGTTACACCCAAATTTATCCTACCAGTAAAAGCGGTCGTTGAAGTACAAGTAGGGATCAAATCCACATGGACCGAAGAAGAAGCCTTGAGACACTATGATTTGTTGATGGATTGGTTATGAAGTGGCCAACATTGATGTAGATTTTAATAGGGGAACTAAAGATATAATTTAAATAACATATAATAAAAAATGATGTGAACTAAAAAATTATTGATGGTGGGTTGATCTTAGGGTTTTTCTTGGGGTGGATTGGATGAATTTATTTTCTTAGAAAATTTCATGTCATTAATTCAAGACATATCCAAGAAAATGAGATAATTCTTCCAAATCATTCACCAATTTAATCCCTACACAATTACAAGGCCAATCACCAATTCACGTTGAGGATCACTTTAATGATCACTCAAAGGAAATAGATCGTAATAGCACTCAAAATGTGTCATCGTTAAAGTTGGAAAAGATGAGAAAAAATGTAACTCATCAAATGGAAATCCTAAAATAATGAATATATTTAAGTACATGAAATAACATTCCATCCCTGACCATGCTACTACCTTGGATCACACCTTAAGAGGTTAGCCCTCCATTGATGCTATTCTACCAATGGAAGAGGGATGTAGACTTATGGGGGTGGAATTGAAAAAAATAAAATTATTAAAAGAAGAAACACTCCACCGTTGTGTGATTGAAATCACAAGTGTTGGTGTGAATAATTTCACACCTTGATTCAACGGTATCAATGTGTGACGAAAAGGAAAATAAAAAATAAATAAGAATAAATTTTATTAAAATACTTAATGTGAATGAACAACTTTCAATAGAGAAATTGACGATGCCATTACAAAACGAAAGAGGGAAATTACAATTGAAAGAAAAAAACATCAATTCAAAGAAAAATGTTAGATGAAAATTTCCTTCACCACCATATCCTTATATAGGTATATTAGGAGCCTTATTTACACCCCACCACAATCAATACACCCCCTAACAATTAATAGAGTCAAAACAAGGGTGAATAATCAAAATGAAATTTAAGTTTCGAAGTTGACCCGGAAAACTGTCCAGATTCATCCACCATTTTGATGTTCGAATATTTAATTGATGGAGGCCAAATCTTGACGTTTCGTAGAAGACAAATATCTTCTTCCATGTGTCCTATATCATCTTTAAAAATTTCAAGACATTTGGCTCATCCTTTTGGATGTTATGGTCGAAATAGTGGGACGGATTTATGTGCATTAATGTCGGGACCACCATTTAAATATCAGCTTCAGATATCTTTATCACCATGAAAAAAATCAGAATTAGCTATGGGAAAAGTTGAATAAAATGATCCTCATATTTTTACATTTCTACAGTATAAATTTTAGCTTCATTGGGCTAGGTTTCTGGGCCCCACATTTGTTTGATGGGCCTTAGGCCCATTATGCATTTTCCAGCGTGTTTCTACCTTCAGGTGCAAAATTCTCCATCTTCCTTTGGGATTAATCCATCAGACCTAAAAGATAAAATGTTCCAAACAACATGATCAATAATATCCCAAAATTTCAAAATTCAGAAAATAAATATAATGTTTTCCACAAACAAATGAATGATTTGTCCCAAATTTTCATTTTAAACTTGAATTGCATTTAAGATGAGAAATGAAGTTCTATTTATGTAATGCACTAAAAATAATGTTTATGGACTTTGGAAAAATGAATATAAAGATATTAACAATTAATATTAGCCACTTTCAGTGACTAATCAACAACCCCAACCTACATCTTCAGATGTGTTTTCAAAAACATATTATCAACATTGTTAGAAGATCCTTCTGATAAAGAAGATACCTAAGAAAATGTTTCTGAGGCATTTTCCCCCGAAGATTTCCTACCTTATGTTGATGAATAAGTTTTAAAAAACCCAAATCAGTCATTTCTAAAGAATAATCCTAGTGATAGTATCATTGGTGATGTAAATCAACTAGTATGGACTAGAAGTTCCTTATGAAATGAAGTAGAAAATCTAGCATTTATTTCCCAATTAGAACCAAAAAGCACTGATGAAGCTTTGGGTGATGATGATTGGATAAAAGCTATTCAAGATGAGCTAAATGAATTTGAAAGGAATTAAGTCTGGACCATGGTTGAAATACCTAAGGAAACATCTGTTAAGAGTGTAAAATGGGTCTTCAGAAATAAGTGTGATGAAAATGGAATCATAGTAAGAAATATAGCTGGATTGGTTTCTAAAGGCTAAAATCAACAAGAAGGAATAGACTATGAAGAAACATTTGCTCCAATATCTATAATTTAATCTATTCGTATTCTACTTTCCTTTCCAACATTCTTTAATTTCAACCTTTTTCAACTGGATTTGAAATGTGTCTTCCTTAATGGTTATGTACAAGAGGATGTTTTTGTTGAACAACCTCCTAGTTTTGAAGATACTAAACATCATGAGCATTTTTTTTAAACTTACCAAATCTTTATATGGACTTAATCAAGCCCCTCGAGCTTGGTATGATAGACTTACATGATTTTTGCTTCAAAATAATTACGTTAATGGAAATGCAGATCCAACCATTTTTATAAATAATGATAAGGAAAATGTTTTGATTGTTAAAATATATGTTGATGACATTATATTTGGTTTAACTCATCAATATTTAACTAATTCCTTTGTAGATATAGTGAAATATGAGTTCAAAATGAGTATGATTGGTGAGTTAACATTTTTCCTTGGTTTTCAAATTTCTCAAAAACCCAAAGGAATTTATATATTCTTATATAAGTATATTAAATATCTTCTTAAAAAGTATGGATTTGACAACACTAAGTCTATATGTACTCCCATTGGTACTTCAAATACACTTGATCTTGATGAAGCATGGAAACCAGTAGATCAAACATCTTTTAGAGGTATGATAGGAAGTCTACATTACTTGAAATCTAGTCATCCAGAATTAATGTTTTCAGTATGCTTATGTGCAAGATATTAATCCAATCTTAAGGAATATCATTTAAAGGCAGTGAAAGAATTTTTTGCTAATCAAAGGGAAACATGGATTTAGGACTCTTTTATACTTCTGGAAATAATTTTGTTTTAAGTTTTTTTTCGGATGCTGACATTGGTGTATGTAGAATGGATAGAAAAAGAACATCTGGAACATGTCATTTCTTAAGAGATTCCACAATTTCTTTGTCATGTAAGAAACTACACTCAGTAGCACATTCCACTACTAAAGCTGAATATGTAGCAACTGAAAGTTGTTGTGCTCAAGTGTTGTGGATGCAACACACACTCACAGACTATGGTATGAGTTTTACCAAAACACAATTTTTTTGTGATAATACTAGTATCATTAATTTATGAAAAAACCATGTACATCACTCTAGTGAAAAAAACATAAATATTAAGCATCATTTTCTTAGGTATCACACACAAAAAAGAGATATCATTCTTCAATTTAGTAGAACACAATATCAACGTGCTGATATTTTCACAAAATCTTTACCCTCTCATAGATTTGAATACAATAAACAGAAGTTAGGAATGATAACCATAAGGTTGTATTTCTTGTTAGCTTTCTTTTGAAACCAATCTCATTATAGTAATAAAATCATTTTCATAGGGGGAGTACATTTTCTTGTTAGTTTTTCAAATCTTTCGTAATGAAAATTTGCGAAGTCATATTTTTCAAATCTTTTGTAATGAAAATTTCTGTAGTCAGATTTTTCAAATCTTTCGTAATGAAAATTTTTTTAGTCAGATTTTTCAAATCATTCGTAATGAAAATTTTTGCAGTCAGATTTTTCAAATTTTTCATAAGGAAAATTTTCAATGTCATATTTTCTAAATCTTTCGTAATGAAATTTTTCGTAGTGAGATCATTCGTAAAATTTTTCGTAATGAAGTTTTTTTCATAAAATTTTTTGTAATGATGATTTTCGTACTCATAATTTTTTTAATGATGATTTTTGTACTAATTTTTTTTGAAATGTTGAATTTTCTACTTAAAATTTTCTTAATGAAGATTTTCGTACTCAAAATTTTCGTAATTAATATTTTCATTTTCAAATATTTTTTCTCATAATGAAATTTTCGGAATCAAAAGTTCTTCAAGATGATTTTTCTTCAATACGAATAATATTCCTGGCAATCCGAAAGGTATGTTTCCTTTCTTATGTTTTTGTAATCATCATTTACTTGTTGATATTTTCATTTGTTATTTAAAATTTTTAGATTCTCTTTTTCCTAAATCTGAATTATTTCTTAAAAACCTCAAAATATCGGATTCTATCAAGTTTTCCTTGAAGCTGTCATATCAACCGTCAAATCTAATCAGAAGAATTTTTAGCCATTGAATTGAGTTTGGAAGATTAACTGTCACATGAAACACCAATATAAAGTACCCTCGAAGGGTTTTCCGACATCGATCTCAAGCTCACACATTCTGAAGCTCTACCTCCCTACTTAAGCCTGTTCCGAACTTCTTAGAGTTTTCTCAATTCCGAATGTCTATAGAAGAATCCTCTCAAAAAGATATGTCTACACTCAAGCCAATCCTAGAGTGACAGGTGTATAGAGAATGGTTGTGGAATCTGAACATCTTCACTAATTATGATTTTATAATTTTGAAGAACATCAAATTAAATGGATGAGAGAGTGTTTGTATATCGAAGCCATGGGCTCAAGATTTGGTATATCTAGATTTTCTTATTGAGTTTTATGAATCAGTTAGTTTCTTTAAGGAAGAAGTAATAGAGATGTTTTCCTTTAAAATATATGGAAATAACTATGATCTTTCATATACTATAGTAGCCAGCTTAGTTGGTATTTTATACAAAGGGGAAGCTGAATTCTGTTCCCACAAGATGCCGGATATCAAGGGAAGCTTTGTAAAGGTGAATGCTATAGAGTGCCTCGGTCTTACTAATGTCAATACTCCGAAGATTTCTCACCTCTCAAAAAATAATCAGATCCTTGAATTATGGGTTCATGGATTTATCATTCTGAGAAAATGTGATAAGGACACTTTGAAGAAGAGTGATATGTACATACTAGATTTTTGGGTGAGCCAGAGGAAGCTTAACTTGGTTAAGCATATTCTGATTATGATCGAGAATATCATGAATGGAAATCTGAATTCGCGGATTATCATTTACCCAACCATTCTTTATAATTTGATTGTTCGATGTCTATAATCATTCTAGATTCCTTGCAGTTCGAAGCCTAGAAATTAAAAAGTCCTGATAGTCAGTGATGATAATTTTAAGAGGATGAACATTGGTTTTTCTTAATACTCCATAGAATTTTATGACCTACCAGAGGTGGAAGAGAAGTTGTTCTGAAGAAACAAGAAGTTATTGAACCATCTATAAAGGTTGCAATGAAGAGGAAGTTGAAGGAATTAGAAGATGAAGAGAAAAACCCAAAAGTTGAGGAAGCTCAATCCGCACCTCCTAAACCGAAGAAGAAAAAATCATATCCAGATGAGGTTGTAGCAAAGTAGAGGGAAGATAAGAAAAACTGAAAGGAAGGAGAGCCAAAATTTGTCTTGGATCCTGTAGAAGAAAAGGAATTGAAAGAGAAGACATCAAATGAGCTTGATAGGAAAGCTAAAGAAAAGAATCAAAAGAAGAAGATGTCTGAGACTAAGATTATGAAATAACATCTAAGGGATAATGAGAAATCATCAGAGAATATCCCAGTACCAAAATATTTCTGGGTAGAATCTTAACCTGAAACATCGGGGAAGAAGTTTGTCACTCCAGAAAAAGTCAAATACGTAAAAGAATTAGAATGAGTTAAAGAACAAGATGAAAGCAGTGGTGATACAGAAGATTTGATTAAGAAAAATGGATGAATTTTTTGAGAAAGAAATTCCATCCGAGAAATTGTCAATCCAAACTTCATAAGCAGAATCTTCAAAACTTGCTACACCTGAGAAAGAACAGAAAGGAGAGGATTAGAAAGCTAAAGATGAAGTGAAAAACCTTTCTGAGGAAGAAAGTTTTAATCACCATTTCATTCATCCTGAAGATGGTGAGGCAGGAGCTGAGAAGGATATGATAGATAAAGATTGAATTGATTAGTTGTCTGATAGTGAACATGAATCTCCGGATGAGGAAGTCATTATGAGATCTGATAAGGGGAAACAGGTGGTTGTTGATACACCTACAAAAGCTATTATAAAGAAGAATGAAACTAATAGATATTTGAATAGTAATGTTTTTGAGCTAGAGAAAGAGCCCTCACCTAGGAAAGTCTCAGATTTTGAATAATTATCTCTAGGTAATGATTTTGTTGTACAGTTATTGAAGAAGCTTGGTGGCACCATTCCGATTTTTCCAAGCATAGACTCTTGATGCCTGATGCTTCAACACACACAAAATAAGAAATCAGATATAGTGTCCACGGTGATGGATAAGTATGTCAAGCTTGAGGTGGATGGAAATAATTTCTTCATGAACTACGATGACCATAAAAGGTCATGTAAGAAAATGGTTGGCTGGTCAAAGAAGATAGTAGAATATTTTAGAGAACTTGATGAGTTCCAAGATGGTGTCAATTAGGCTTTTGACAGTGAAGGTGGTAGGACCAAAGATCTTACAACCAGTTTTGTAGAAAAGTTATCATTGGAACAAAATTCTCGGATTCAAGAAGTGAAGGATCTGAATGGGAAACTATATTCTATTTCCCAAAGATGGAATTGAGAAAGAGATCTTTGTATTAATAAAGAAAAATGCTTGTCAAGCAGGAATAAGTTCTGAAGGCTCAGGAAGAGGCTCTTAAATCTCAGGAAGAAAGAATCCAGGCTTTAGTGAAGAAAAATGAGGATCGAGATCAACTTCTTAAGTGAGTAGAGGAAGATCATAAGGATCTCAAAAAGCTGAAGACTATAGTCAAGAAGTTTATTCCTAGGGAAAATGAAGGGTAAGTTTGTTGCAATACGATCTTTTGTTTTACTTTTATTCCTTATAAAAATTCATTATAATCATAATGAAATTTTTATGTTTGGTTGTCTTTTGGATGTGTTGTACTAATATTTAAAGTACTATAATTTCTTTTCCATTCTGTAAATTCTTTTTGAAAATAAAAAAAGGGGAGAAGGGAAAAAATAATACTAAGTAAAGAAGAAATATCCTTAAGTAAGGGGGAGTTTATCTAAAGGTGATTCGTCATTATATAGATTTCTATACTAAAGATAATGAAAAATCTCATTCCAAAAATCTAGAATATGATCCATTGTGTTTCAAAGCCTAATGGGGAGTTAGTAGTATTCATATTTTCCCATATGATAAGGGAGATAAGTTATATTTTCACAGTATAGAAAAATATTTTCTATGTCCTTATTTTCTTTTTCGTAAGGATGTTTGTGATTTCCAAAAAGGGGGAGATTGTTGAGTCAATAAGGCATACTTATTAATTTTTCATTACTTCATGTTGGGGGAGATAGTTGAGTCAATATGGTTTCCTTATGAATTTACCAATCTTTATGTTTTGAAAATCGCAAACACCTTATCTCAAGGAAAATTTCATTTTACCCTGTCTTTTACATTCATAAGAAAAACATTCCTTCCCCATGGAAAGTTATCCTTACCCTATTTTTCATTTATTATTATCTTTCCTAAGTGTAAAATTTGGTTTCATATCTAAAACCATGGAACCATATAATACTTAGTTAAAGAGAATTTAGTTTTCAGACTCAGATCTCTTCTGAGTTCTGACTCTGAGTTCTCTGAATTCAGTCTCTGAACTCTTCTGAGTTCTGACTCTGAGTTCTCTGAATTCAGACTCCAAACTCTTATGAGTTATGACTCTGAATTATAATGAATTCAGACTATGAAATTTTTAAGTTCAGACTCTGAATTCTAATGAATTCAAACTCCAAACTTTGAAAGTTTGGACTCCGAATTATCATGAATTCTGACTCCGAGAATTGTACGTTCTGACTCCGAATTCTCATGAACTCTGACTCTGAACATTGTATGTTCAGGTTCTGAATTCTTGTGAATCCAGATTCCAAATTTACTTGAAATTCAGATCCTGGAATTCGATAGAGTTCAGGCTCTGAATTCCTTAGAAAACAGAATCCGAATAACTTTGTATTATAGACACCAAATGTGTTTTTGGTTAGACACTGAACTTTTATTTTCTTACATTCTGAATATTTGATTTTGGTTATGTAACCATATTTTTTCTTACCCATGTTTTTATTATTAAATGATGTCGCGCATTCAATTACTAACTAACTAGTGTTTGAGTGACATATGTACAAGTCCCTCCTAAATTCAAGGAAAAATATGACCATCGGAGGAGGGAGATGACCATAGAGAATGTGGCTATAAATAGGAGCTCATTTGAAAGACATTAATAACAACTTTTGAACTATTCTATGAATCTAGGGATTACTTGCTATTGAAGTTATTTCTAGAAAGATACTCTCATGATTAGTGTGTACCGAACAACTTGTTCCTATTATCTTCGTGTGAATCTGAATGTTTCTGATTACATTTTGAGGGCTTCCAGGGATAAGAGGACAGAGGTGCCGACTACCTTGAAGTTGAGGGCTTACTTGATGAGGAAGACAGAGGTGCCGACTACCTTATAGTTTAGGGCTTGCTGGGATAGCTAGACCGACTCCGATCTTTGTATCTAGGTCTTACCAAAGTGTGGGTAACATAGACTTTCTTGAAAGTATAAATCAAGGGACCTTTATCCACATTTGTTGGATACCCTTCTCTTTATGTTAAAATATTTACTACATGTTACTTTTTTTGTTTCAAGTTTTACGCTGCAATTTTGATTATTGAGGAAAGTATAACTATCTTATACTTCTTCATACTTGTTCTCTGATTTTTAAGATTCTATACACTTTAACATAGAATCTTTGTCCTTGTAATCTTTTGTTATGTTTCATTTCTGGAATCACTTTTCTAGAATCATGCATGTTTTTAGAACATAGAGGTCTTGTGAATTTACCTTGATTAACTTTGTTAACAATTACCATCTTTGAATGTTCCCAAGTAATCTCTAAAAGTGTACAATTCTCCCCCCCTCTTGTATATTGGGAATCATACAAAACTACAATTAGCATATTCATTCACTA
Organism: Viscum album; assembly: GCA_963277665.1. Lineage (NCBI taxonomy): Eukaryota > Viridiplantae > Streptophyta > Magnoliopsida > Santalales > Viscaceae > Viscum > Viscum album. The sequence continues at coordinate 452,057,101 of OY728141.1, read as the reverse complement.
TTTCGATCCAACAGGTAAAAAGGGAAATAAAAAAAATAATAAACATTAAAATGGTTCTAAAAAAGATATTAATTATCATATATTAATTTTTTATAAATATATATAACATTCATGATAATTCAGACTCATGGTTTGGGACTTTCTTTTAAAAATTCATATTTTACATTTCCCTTACAACTCTTTTTCATCCTTGTTCATATTTTTAAATTTTATTATGGATTTATTTATATAGAGATAAATAATTTAGAATGGAAATTTTATATCTCACGTTAATTTCATTCAAACATTTTAAAAAAGAAACTTTTTCATATTTTATTTGGAATGTTTTCACATGTATTTCAATTGATAAAAAGAATAATATATTTTAACATATACAATGGAATAAATTTTTGGCCACTACAATAGTTATTTTATGTTTTTATACCTTTATAATATTTAATTTTTTTATTTAATTAAAAACCCTTCATCCCTTTGTTTGAGAAATTCTATATTTTGAAAATTGGATTATTTGAAATAGATAAATAAACAACCATTTTTTTTATTTTGAGTGATAAAAATGTTATTATGATACAAGTTTTTATGTTTTATTTTATAGATCTACGGATTTTTTATGATGATAGGTGTTTCCAATATATAAATTTTTCCTTAATCTTGTTATATCCCCCTATTCATTGGGTAAAGGGATTTATTTAACTGATTACATTTCTCCTATGAAATTATGTGAATATATTATGATGGTAATTCTAGTTTTAACCATGATGGTTATTTTATATGTTACAATAATGGTTATTTTATCTGTATAAAATGGTCATTATTTTTATTTTCTTCAGGATAGTTATTTTATGTGTAATTGTAATGGTTATTTTATGTCTAATAATAATCGTTATTTTATGTATAACCATAATGATTATTTTTTATAACCAATGGTTATGTTATGTGCAACCATAAAGGCCATTCTATTTGTAAGGGTGTTATAAATGTGAGGCCTAAATCTAATTATATTCATTATTTGAACTTTTTATGAGTTTTTCAGGAAATCATATTATTCAAATGAGCTTATTTCTAAAGGAAAGTATACGATACTTTTAAAGGGTGTAAAGTATGACTTTCTGAAAATGTTACCATGTGTTTTTTAGGATTTCATTTAAACCATTAGGTTTTTTATTTTTTCCATTAATATTTATTATAAATTATTTTATAATAATATTGGGGTATAGAAATTTATTTATAGTGTATGAAATTTTTCATTTTGTGCCTGAATATTGTTCAGAAAAAGGAACATTTTTATAACTATTGATGGGCTGACATGTTTAATTTATTCCATTTATGACTAACACTGATTTTTTTATGCTCACCAAACATTTTAGTTTTTTTTACATGGTTTATGTATGGGAAAGGGAAAGGAATAAGTAATGTTGAAATCCATAATTATTTTTCATAAAACGAAATAATTTTATATTTTGAAATTTTTATATGGTAAAAAACTGGGTATATATCAAAAGTGTCAACTTTGTAAAATATGGTTTGTTGTATAAGAGTTATTACCAAATTCCCTAAAAATATAAACATTAAAGACATTTTGGAATGAAATAAATCAAATTCTATACTATAGTCAGTAAAATATGTAATGTTTAATGCTAGGATATTACTATTGGTATCCAAGAAAAGCTGTGATTCTAATACATGGGAACTCTCATGTGTGAATATTGAGAAGATGATGGATCTCCACCAAAGGGATTAATTTTGAAAGTTATACCCCTAGGGATTTTTGTAATAGTATCTATAAGGTGGTGTACCCACCCATAACCTGCACTAATAGGTATCAATTATATCCCAATAGTAATAAGTATATACCTTTAAAGTTGGTATTTTACGAGGGGTTTGATAACATTGGATATTAGGATATTAGTTGATCATAATAATAACGTCCTCTATAACTAAAAGTATATTATAGTTATATTTATGATTATATGGTGTGAATATAAATAATTTAATAGAGTATTATATGATTATGGATATCATAGATTTTATCCTCTACATTAAAAGGTTTATTATGATTATATTTATATTCTCACACTGACACTTTTTGGATTTAGTAAATTGATCGATCTAGTAGGAAAAAAAGAAACAATGGATATAGAAGAAACTTTTATGGTTGTATGAATGAAAAATAAAACTAAATGGGATTTATAGTGAAATCTATTTTAATAATTTTTTACTATATATTAGTAGTTATGATTGAAAAATGGATCCTAGGTGAGTTTCCTAAAACATAAAATTAGATTGAAGTGATTCTATATAGGATTTCATTTGATAAATACGAATGAGTTACTAATCTTCAATGAGATGTGTCTTAAGAATGTCGTTATAAGAACATAGGAAAATTTATTAATTGAATGGGAAGATCTTTTTGTATATTGTAAAGGATGACACAAAGAAATAATTTTCTATGTAAAATCTATGAGTCCAGTTAACACTATGAAGTGGAATAAAGTTATCATCAAGGAATCCATTAAATGTTTTATATATGAGGAGTATGAGTATTATGAAAATCTATTTCCTATATGGAAATATGATGAATGAGATCATCAAGACCTTATATAATAATGGTTAATAATTCATCATGCCATTATTGTTGGAGATGTGGAAATTATAAATGAAATATGAAAGGTATGGATTATATCCTGGCCTATGTTTTGGTATTGTCAAATCATAGGACGTGATTAATATTTTTTCCTAAAAGAAGGTTCCTGGAAGGAATAAAATGGAATGTTATTGTTAATTAAGTGTTTATAATGAATAAGGTATCTACATATAGGGATTCAAAATTTATGATATAGTGGTAAATTTAGTGTTGATCATAAGTTCATAGGATTAGACAACCCTTTTAGAATTTTATGTGATGTTAATACCTAGGGATACATTTATTGAGATTATTTTGATGAATGAGGTATTTATTAAACTTATGGATAACATGTGAAAAGGATATTTAAGGTGGATTGGTAGTTTCATTTTTTTGACATAAGTTTAAAGTTATTAATGAAGATTATGGTTTATAGTACCTTTGATGATTATGGTTTTTTCGAAGAATTTAGTAATATTTTGTCTAATTTTATTGGAATTATATTTATAAAATATTTAGTTCAAGGAAAAACGACGAACCAGATAAAAACTCCTTCCATTCAAAATGGTTGTAGGGAATGAACACACAACTGAATGGTGATAAGGATTTAGAACACACTATTATACTATGTGATGTTTATTTTACTATGAAATCAATTTTTACCTAAATAGTTATATATACATGAATTATGTTGATTTTTTATAATTTAATATTAATATAACTTAGATTTGGAAAAGTTATTTTCTAATTAGTTGATTAATCTTATTTCACAAGTTCACTATTTTTGGAACCTTATTTAATTAAGGTATATAGAATCGTAAGGAATTTTATTTGAGGTATTAAAGATTAGCTATATTTTGAAATTATATATGACATTTATGTAGATTTATGGGGATTCTAGTCATTTAGGGTTTTTATAATCATTTATTTTTTATTACATTACTATGTCATATACATTTTTTGTATGAGTATTTAAGAGGGATTTAGGTGATTTAGAGGGAAATGATAAATTTATTATGGAATATATGTAATATATTTTTGGGTTTAAATATTAGTATGGAATATTTTGAGGAATTATATTTATAATTATTTATAAAATGATCTATGTTGAGATTTGGGTATTATAATTTAATTTTGTAGATTATAGTTGTTTTTTAATTGGTTGATGGTAGATTTATTTTGGGATTTATCTTACCTTATTATAACCACTTTTGTTTTCCATAATGTGTAATGATATTATGGATAAACTATAATCATTTTAGGGATTATGTGACTTGTTAGAATTATATGTTACGGCTTCAGGCCAAAACAATTCATCACTAATACTCATCATTTAGAGAAAAATTGATATTGTTGTGGAAATTGATTAATGGAAGAAATTATTCTTTTCATGTTAGTATATTTCATTAATTAATTAGTCTATATGGTATTTAATTTCTCAAATCATGGTAAAGGGATCTTAATTTTATTTATTTATATGACATTAATCTATGAATGGATTGATAGAATCTTCAACAATCACAAATTTGTGATTTTCTGGACATTAACTTCCATGACCAGTCACTTTATTATGATCCATGACCTCTATCACTCACCATCATTTGTATTGCATTATTTTTTTATATGTTCTTATTTTTATGTTCCATAAATTTTTTTCCTACATAGAAACAATGTTATGTGTTATTCTATATGACCTTCATACATCACTTTCTATTTTATCCAAAGGATTTTTTATTGAACCATTTCACAACATGGATTTACATTTTTAATATTTAAAATTCCCATCCATTGATTATTGAGAAAAATATTTATTGTGAGGATTCAATTTATTAAATATTGGGAGAATTTAATATCTCATTATTTTAAAAGAAAGAAATTATTTCTGACAACATGTAAGACACATAACACCGATCATAAAAAACCCACGAAATATTATTATTTAAATACGAAAATTATAAAATATCCCATATGTCTTCCTATATGAATATGTTTATATATTATTTGAAATATTTAAATATGTTAAAATAAATAAAAAATTATTGATTAATTTTTAAGAAATAAGAACTCAATTTTTTGTAATGCAATATTATTTTTCAAAGATATGTTTTCATCAAAAATGTTTTTTTGGATATTTTTGAAAGAATAATATAATTTATTTCTATAACTTTTATAAATTTTATTTGATAAAATAAATTTAATTATTGAAAATCATCATAAAAAAATAATCCAGTGAATAATTTTGGTAATTTTTTTAAAAAATATTGATTTTTAATGAATTGTTAGAATACTAATTTTTATTTAAAAATGTGTTTTATTATTTTTTATTTAAAATTTAAAAATATATTTTTCATTATTATTAAAATTTAATTAGTTATTTTTTATTTAATATAAAATGATTATATATTACAATGTTAATTTTATTCTTTAATTTTTTAGGAAATTTTTTTTTACTTAAAAATGGATTTTTTCTAAAAAACTTCTTTATGCCATCTTTTTTCAATTTCATTTTTTATTAATTTTTTATTTATGTAATTTGAATATCAAAATAATGGATTCAATATTTTTATTTATTTTTTGCAAATCTGGTAAATAGGACCCTTTTATTTTTTCCATTAGGAATAGTATTCTTGGAAATTTTTTGATACCATGTTAAAAGGTAAATTGGGTAATAAAATATTAAAATAAAATGAAAAGGAAGGTAAGATGAACCTAAAACATTCAATTTTTTTTCTTATTCTATTTTCTCTATACAAATCAATGACTCATTTATATGACCTTTTTATTTCATTTGGATGTGATTATTACCTTTTTAATATTTTCTCTAATAAAAATTAAAAAATATCACACTCTAGATTATAATATCTATAATATATATAAAATGCGGATAAACATAGAATATATTATATTATAAATATTAATTTTAAATATAAATTATTTATATTAATTATGATAATTAATTTTTATTTTTAGTTAAGAAATAATTACCTTCAATTCCTGTACGACACTAATGCAAAAATTATTCAATTAATGAAAAAAATGATATTAAAAATATTGGAAGTAATACAATCTAAAATAATTAATGTTATTTTTTAAAAAAATTCATAGAAAATTTTGGGATGTATTTTATTTTTTTTATTTTAAATTCATTTATGTTCTTGATGTCATTATGGTCATTTTAAATAAATAGTTCTAAAATTGACATTTTTGATATGTTATGAAAATAATATATTATTTAATGATATAAAATTAAAAGAACAAAAAAATTTAGACAATTTATTACGAAATGGTTGAAGATATCAATAATAGTACATTTATGATCTGTTTTTCCATTTATAGTAACTATCATGACCGTTAGAGAGTAAAAAATACTATTTTTAGGGTAAGTGTGAAAATGGTTAATGTGGGATTAAAACCAAAATATAAAGACAAAAACATAGTATAAACTTTTCAAAAAATAATTGGATGAGAGTATTTCGACTCATACATTTATTATCTCTAATATTATCTATTTGGAGCTATTTGAAATTGAATAAATATTTGTATTAATTTAATAATTTGAGGAACTCCAAGAGTGTCCCTCCCCACTTTTATAAAAAGGCACCACTTCATCTAATTATTTCACACATTGTAATTATATTATTTTACAAATATATATCAAAATTATTTCTGAAATTCCCACAAAAAGATTATTGTACAATCCCAACCTTGGTTATATACACTGTTTCACTGAATTGGTCAGTTAGATGACCTCAAGCGTGCCTCCCAAATTGCTAGAGGATTCCAAGAAGATGTGAGGGATAATATTGATATTGAGAAGACTGCACATTATTTATTAGAGAAACACAATATAAAATATAAAGAAAAAATTATGTAACCAATAACCGAACTAAACGAGTATCACATGATGACAAAAATAGGTAATACAATATCCAAAACCAAATTGTAGATATGTCATGAAAAATATGTGTTAAGTGTCCATATTCAAAATCCAAAACAAAAAAGAGACACTAACAACTCCTAAGAGGGCCCTAAATCATTTTTGGTTGTCCATTCTTGATCCATCCCAACCCAGCCATCTAACTTAGGTTTCTTTCCCATATCCTATAATGTAAACATAATGTCTATTCAGTTACCAATCATGCAACCTAAGTAGGGACTGAGTAAAACTCAGTAGGCCACCACCAAAGCCATCTAAAAAACATCCCATAAATAGAAATGTATGTAGCATTATAAAAGAAAAAATACAACCAATAATGTAAAATATTTACATATATTCAATTATTCATTATTTAACCACAAAAACACCCCGGGTTCCTGAGTATAGATACACCATAAACACCTACTTCGACCAATTCCAGAGTCAGAACTACCCCCAAGGGATATCTCATAAAAGAAACCAATGTTATCATTTATCAATAAAATTAAATTCATATTATGAACAATTAGAATCATGGTCCAATTCCGTCATTATTTTCATAAAATAATATGTCTAGTACCCAGTGGATATTTTATGCCTCATTCCCTTGGACACAACTCATTTATCACTATGGGATTTTGAAGCATCATTACATTTCCCAAAAATGTATACCTATCAATAAATTTAGTATTTTAAAGAATCAATCCATGTCACAGACATGTATATAACAAAATCCGATGTATTATAATATCACATATATCAAATGTATCATAATTCCATAAATAAAAATGTTTAGAAGCATTTAAATTCATTTAAAACATTCTAATTGATAGGGTTGTTGTCCTGAGAACCAACTATTTTTTACTTTGAGTACATGAATGTTCACTTATTATATGTTGTTCATTTTTCTTCATGACTATATAACAATAATGTCCAAGATTATTTGTAGGATTAATAAGGTCATTAAAGATCACCGCTATAATGATAACCTTGAAATTCTATAAAACATATTCTATAATAATGTTCTGCGGTTTGATGAAATACTATGATAGGACACATAGTATACAGACCATCATGTGCGAGTACTCATAAGAAGACGAGACTCTCTCTCAAGGAGTTCTCACATGGTAATCTCCAAGATGAGAGATTATAAGAACAGACCCGCCATTATTAATTCCGCATGTTTTGGTGTCATTGGACATTACAGTCTACGAGCGTGTGTAATGGTCCTTAGACTGGAATATTATCATTAACTCATGTCATGACTCACACACTTAGATTTGCTGACGAAAACCATCATGAAGACAGTTGGCAAGAAGTATGGTACATTGGGTGCATCACGAATGACATGTTATTAATGGATAAGTCGAGGGAGGATTTGTCCTTTCCATATTTATGGATGTAGATATCTCAAGCCCTTTGATTGAAATAGAACTGTCTAACAAATTCCATGGCCATGGTGACACGACGAGTTTATTTCTGGAAGTCAAAGAATGACAGATAATGCATATAGGTTTATGACACTTCCATGGAACCTGCTTGATGAGACATTGAGACAAAGGGATTAAATTAAATAGTAAGCGTTCGTATGAGGTGACACGTCAATGCAGTGTCAACTTCTTTATCTTGGGTTCCTTGACCCGTTGCTAGACAGTAATCTTGCACTTTAGGCCAGCCCACCCAATGCCAATGAGAAAGAGGCATAGTGGGTCACACACTATGTGTATCCAAGTATCTAAAGTAGAATAAATATTATTCCAGTACATGGTATAATAATTATTCAAGGAAGTATAAATCATTTTAATGATGGTGGAAGAAGTAAATGAAAAACAAGATATACACGCCGTGTATTAATTTTTACACACCGTGTAGTTTTTTATGGAAAACAAGTACACACAATGTATTAATGGTTACACACCGTGTAGTTTTCATTTTGGAAAGGAAATGAAAAACAAGTGCACATTTTGTATTAATGATTACACGTCGTGTATTTTTATGGAAAACAGTTACACATCGTGTATTAATGATTACACGCCGTGTAGTTTTCCATTTGGGGTTTTGAGGATATAATATTGTTTTATTAAATGATATTTATAATAATCAGTATGGGATATTGTCAATGAATTAATTATTCGACATGCGGGTTTTCAATAAAAGTCAATGAAATAAAAAAACGCGTAACATGTTTATTTATTTTCATAACTCTACAACCTCAAACCCGATTATAAATATCCTCACAACCCCAACTCCTTTCTGAACAAGAGAATCATTGTGCACAACAATTCTAGAGAATTCTTTCAAGGCCGAAAGAACCTCTTCCTCCAATAATTCTCTCAAGACTGAGAGAGATCCTCTTTCATCGAATCAAGATGATCTAAGGTGGTCAACACATGCAATGGTTTTTACACGCTCACACTCAAAGACTCCTTTGGTGACGTCCAGAGAGATGAGGTGCATGTGTGGGTCACTACTAGAGGAAGTCTACACTTGGCTTCTATGATGCAATGATGAGTAACATAGGAATGTGATCAATAATATCAATGAAGAAAGAACACCCAAAAGGTACATCTTATCACATAATTAAATTAATTATAATCAACCTGTGATGATCCACTTTTTTGGTTCCAGGACATTTCTTTTTCATCATCTATTTCTGTGAATCAATCCGTGGTGACTGGCATTTATCATCGTATTGATCCTGGATTGATCATTACTAATGACAAAATGCAAAGTCGGCACGTCAACCCACATACTTATGCTATGCCCGGAACCTTCAATTGATATCATAGTGAGGTTACAACATTGATTACAGTTATTTAATTTTCGTTTATAATTTACGCATTTAAATTCATTTCAATTCAAGATAAATCATTCTATTAAACTGAATGAACGAGATCTATTCTTCCTCCTTCATTTCTCAATTCACATCATAGATACAACCTTTTAAATTTAATTTTGATTAAAATAAAAAATGAGGAACTCATCCGGAGGAGCTTCTCTTTCTATCTGTACAATATGGTAATACATGACATGTAATTAAAACTACACACCGTGTACTTAGGTTCAACAAACTGGTACTGGTCTGCCAAACCATGACATGTGAATTTATTACACCTATGTATTTATTAAACCATATTTTCCCAGAAATGAACGACACATAGGAATTGGAATACACGCCGTGTAGTCCGATCCGATCAAGTTGAAACCGTGTAAAAGGAGAAGTCGTGTTCTACGTACACGAGATTGTCAGGCCAGTAACCACTTAACAAGTACACACCGTGTTAGATTAATCTACACACTTTGTACTCCAATATTTCCAAAGTAGAGAAAACATGCCAATTCCCCAGCGTGTACTTTGGATAAAGGGTGAAAAATAAATACACACCGTGTAAATATAAAGTACATGATGTGTACTTTCCAGAAATGGAATTTCACTAGGTTTCCTCTAAATGTACATAGACCTGTATAAGGAATATGGATGAGAAGAATCTCAAGGAAATTCAGAAAGTAATTTAAGATGAAAAATTGATTAATTATAAGATCAAAATTAATCGAATTCAAGCGCGACTTATCCTAAATAATAAAATGATTAAAAGAATTTGAATTCTAGATATACATAAATGTTTTTGCATGTTATGCATGATTATGAGCTAGACCAAATACCCTTTGTATGTGTGTTTGGCTTCATTTAAATGAATTTAATTTAAATTCATTGTCATGCGATCCTTATTCCAATAAAATGTATGGCATGCGTGCTCATGGTTTCTATAATGTAAACCCCATGAAATGGATGATCTCCCAAGCCGGAGGAGAGGGTTCGAAACCCGAAGCCAAGGTGAAACCAAACCAAGATGATACAATGGTGGACAGTTTAAGAACCCGATTCTTATTCTTTAGGCAAAAGTTTCTTCTTTTCCTTTTTCCATAAGTGTTTTTATGAAAATAAGGAAAATGGGGAATAATCCCAAATTTTTTGGGTACACGCCGTGTACTTTTCCACACACTATGTAATTTGGTCATGTGGGATGAGTACGCATGGCTTGTAGCCATGCTAGCAATGAAAGATATAAAAAAACAATAACACGCCATGTAGTAGGTATTTACAGTTCGTTTAGTCAGTCGGTAATTGAATAGTAAGGCGGTGGGAGTAGCCTCCAGGTGAGTGATAGTACACACCGTGTATTCAGAAACACATGTCGTGTACTCATGTCGACAGATGAACAGTTCGACAGTGGAAAAAGTAGTGGCCAAAGGAACAGTTAAATGAGAAAAGTACATGCTGTGTACTTGAGAGTACACACCATGTAGTTTGTTTTTTTGCTTAAAATGTGATGTATCCTCTTCTGTTCATAGAGGAAGCTTAAAACGTTGTTGGAGCTTGGGAGGATGGCCAGAACATCAGAGATCAGCAGACCGCGCACTGGGAATCTGTTTCCACTTTTGCCGATCACGTTGGAACCGCACTGGTGAGTTCTCCATTATCCTTGCGCTGTTTTTACCAATTCTTCCTCTAAGGGAAGTTATTATATTTTAAATGGGAATTATTTTATCCCATATCAACGTCATTCTGGGACGATTCAGGAGGTTTCATTCACATATACTGATCAGATATGATTGAGGTAGGTGGTCTAGGGATTAAATTCCAACTGTTGTGTGTTTTTGTGTACCATTGTGCTACAAACCCATGTTTGGGGTGTCGTATGGATGAGGCCTTTTCTGAACATATATCTATAATTGTATAGATTATCTAATTAGAAGTTTAAATTGCTATTTGGGATCAGTTCTTGGATCCAGGACCACCCCGGGGGTGCGTTCATCTGTTTAGCAGTTTGGCCAGGTTACCCAATGGTACACCATGAAATTTAGAATTCTTTAAATTGACTTGAGTGGAATATTGATTAATTTCTTGTTTATCTGTTGGGCTCAGCCCGGTTAATTGTACATGAGGGTAGTGTTCTATTTAGTTTGAGGGTAGTGTTCTGTTTTGCCTGAGGGAAACTCATTTCATGTTTGTGGGTCATAGATTCTGTTCCTAAGGGAATCACTTCGTACGCCTAAGGGAAATATCTGTTATGCCTGTGGGAAATTACCTGTGGGTTGTGACTCGGATTTCCGGAGGGTAAGGTTTGTATGTCTGAGGACAGTGTTATCATGAATGTTCACCATGGTGATTTTCATATGTTATACCTTCCAAGTTAATGCAAAAGATTGGCATTGATAAATGAATATTAAAATGGCAATATAACTGGTAGAGTTAGTTACTTTTAGTACTGCTTAGTTTATTGCAATTACTATTGCACACTATTGTTGCACATTTTCACTAACAGTTTGGCACGGGACTTTCGTGGTTTCCTACTGGGATTTATTTCTCACACCCTGTTGGGTCATCTCTTCAGGCCAAATAGACTATATTATTGCAGGTTTCGATAGGGGAAAGGGTCCCTGTACAAGTACATGACTGTTGTAGAGTAGTAGGAGAGCATGTGACCGAGCTTAGGCTTGCGATGCTGCTGAGCTCCTGTTGCACTATTTTGTTTTGTTTTCATTGCACCTTGTACTTGATCTATATTTTATTGTATTTCAGTGTATCCTGTTCTGGCTGATTTCATAGAATAGTGACATGCGACATCTTTATATATTTGACTGGTGATTATCTATTACTTAATTCTTACATTTTAGTTGTATACTGTATACTACTTCCGTTGTTTCGTGTTATTTATCTTTTCCGCAATGCTACACTTTGACAAATGAGGGAATAGTTTCCCCACTATCAGACCTAGGCCCTCGCTGCTAGTCGGCAGCCTCTGGCATTTGGGGAAATACACTTGAAGTCATGTGAGCAACTGGGTTTGGGGAACTCGTTGAGTGGAACCCAGATTCAGGATGTTACAAATTGGTATCAGAGGAGTTCTTTTATTTGACTTACTATTTGGAGACTTTGTGAGGGATAAGAAAGAATATTTATTTGGTAATAAGTTGTTCCCATGAGTAGCTAACCCGTGTACAAGGAAAATACAATTTACATCATATTGTAATTTTCAATGAATTTTCAATTTTACAGTTGATTTGATATTCACCATTGGGGGACGCACTTGTGGTGTGTTGTTTATATTTTTATAATGGGGTCTATTTAGTCACAACCCAATGAGATGAGGGTATTCCATCCCATGCATCATTTATGCACATTCTAGAAATCACATGTCATGCATTATTCCATGGCATGTAGGTGCATTGGAAATTGTATGTTGTTGTGATAGTTGTTGTGCTTGAAAATCATGATATTGTGATAGCTTCTTCGATATATACCTGCTATTGGATAGGGTATTTTTGTCCGAGTCCTTGATTAAATGAGCGCCAAACTTTGGTTCTTTAAGATTATGGGACCTCATTGAATGGAATTTGGTGGATCATTAACTGTTTATCTTGTTATAACAGGAATAATATTTTAAACATTGATTCGCAGGGATTATGGGACCTCGCGTATTGAAATTTGGAACTTAGGTGTAATTTTAGTGTTTTTCTAGGATCCAGAGTAGTTTCAGAGGCTTACTGTCTGGAAAACCTATGATACACGCTGTGTAGTTCTATGATTAAACACCATTTAAACATCTATTCGGGAAGAAAAATAAATGTTTTTAAGTACACACTGTGTACCCTATGTACAAGACGTGTAGTCTCTTCATGTGTCATAGGCCATGTGGACGGGGAAGCGGGGTAGGGAATGTCTTGGGGAAACACGCCTTGTACCGGCTTTACACACTGTGTTGTGGTGACCTGGTGACCGCCGTGTAACTAAAAACACGGACGAAGGAAACCTTAAGACATACACGTCGTGTCCACACTGAACACGCCGTGTAGTCTGACCCAGGTACCCAGCCGTGTCACGTACAACACGGGTCTGCGTTATCTTTCCTAGTACACGCCGTGTCCACCTATAACACACCTTGTACTATCTGCCTTGTAGCCGGCCGTGTAGTGAGAAACACAGGTCGGTCTAGGCTCCTTTAAACACGTCGTGTGTTTTTGGAACTTGCTGTGTAATGTGAGATGGGTACACAGGCCGTGTCACGAACAACATGAGCCGTGGAAAGATCTTAGAGTACACACCGTGTTTATGCGGGAGAAGCCATGTAGTCTAATTTTAAGAGAGCAGTGTGCCTTAACCGTGTAGAAGGACCCAGGCATGGAAGGAGGATTCAAGGACATGCCATGTAGTTCGAGGAAACGCCGTGTGTTTTGGGGTGTTACATGACCAGTTTTAGCTGGAGTACATGTCCATGTGAATGGATTGCGAGAACACACCATGTAGTATTTATAAATGACATGTAGTAAAGTTCTTTAAATCATGAATTCCTTCTTCCTCCTATTAACTTTTTGTTCCCCTAGTTTTCAGTCTTTGATAAACATAAATTTAAGGCATGTTTTTGACCGTGTAGTGTCATGCCACTGAGACGAACACTGGTTGTTTACCAAGAGAGCGGTGACGATTATACTCCAGAGATGGTAGGCCATGGGCTACAAGTTGATCCCCCAGCAGTGCTAGGTGCGGCGGCATCCGTTATACCGGAAGCATGCGCGGAGGCGGAGTTCTGTGAAGGATTCATGCAGTTCATCCAGACCTTCTAGGGAGCACCGAAGGCTGCCACATCTATGGTAGAGCTGACACATATATTACAGCAGTAGCATCTGTCAACGTTTTCATGGGATGGAGGACCACAGGTTGTGGATTCATGGCTGGATTCAAGGCAGACTATTTTCGAGCATCTGGAGATGCCTCCTGGGAGTAGGGTCCAGCTTGCGAATTATATGCTGCATGATTCTTTCAAGAGACGGTGGGATGTTACCACATAGTCTGAGCATCACCAAGACATATCGTGGGAAGATTTTTAGTTGGTCTTCTACGACTTCTTCTTCCCGGAGATGCTGAGGGTAGATAAAGACCAAGAGTTCATGAATCTTTAGCAGGGCACCATGTCAGTGATAGATTATTCTCCTCACTTCAACGAGCCTCAAGATTTTTCACCCGTTCTAGTGGGTGATGAGATTTTGAGGGCTAGATGCTTTGAGGATGGTCTTTGGTATGTCATCCAAGAACTGGTGAATGTTTTCATGTTTTCTACAATGCATGAAATTGTGAAACAGGCACTGATTACTGAGAGAAACCTGTGGAAAGCTAGTGGTGTGGACCAGGGAAATTCAACAACAGTTTCTGGTAGTATATCCACCAGTAAGAGGAAGAGGGAGATGGATTTATCTCATGACCGTAATACTAGTCAAAAGAATACTTCAGGTGGATAGGTTATTTGCATCCAGTGTGGTAGAGTGGGGCACAACAGACCTCAGTGTCCTTGAGACCCGGTGGAGTGCCGAGTTTGCGAAAAGATGGGTCATCTACAACACTTTTGTAGGGAGTTCCCACTAGTGGCTAGTGAGAGGGGTTCTGTGCAGACTCCACATGTGGGAGAAGGACCAACAACTTCTTACCAGTCGGGAAACTAGAATATGTTAGGGCATGCAGTCAGAGATGGTGGTCGAGGCCATGGTAGCCAAACACAAGGATCTCAGAGGCAGCAGGGTTGGACATCTCTGGGTAGCCAGGTCATGTCGTAGGGCCGTTGCACTAGGCAGGCATATGCAGTGCAATAGACCCAACATGAAGAGGATCCCTGACCTTCTACTATCCAAGGTACTATTTTAGTAGCTTCTATTACAACTCTACTTTTATTACAAACATAAACATGATTTATTACATAAAAATTCTCTTGATACAAAAAAGAAGCTCGAGAGGTTTAGTTTCCTTGGGGCTTAGGATCATTACATAAAAACCTGAAACATGAAATACAACATCTTTATTGAAAACATTCTTTACATGACCGCTACATTCCTTCGTACTTAGCATTGCATGGGATAACCTAAGGACATGCATAAGAAAGGGTTGAGCTATAAAGCCCAGTAAGGGAATACACATGGAATAACATGACGAGTACAATACATATTAGAAATTAGGCATATCAATAGAGAACAAGAGAAATATGAACATAAAGGCATGATAAATCATGATAATCAAAACATGGTAATGTGGCAACAACACTTAACATGGAATTACCATGAGCCAAAGCCCATTGCACATGGAGCATGAGTAAATCCTCATTTTCAATGAAGCATGAGTAAAACCTTGTTGCACTTGAATTAGAATGAGTCAACACTCATTGCACATGACGTATCATGATACTATATTTTACCCAATGCATTGGAGCGCTATAAGGGTGCACCCTTCTTAAACATTTCATTTCATGCATAAGTGTGCCAAATGGATCATAAAACATGGATTCATAAAACATAATAATTTATTCCACGATAAAAGAATGTGGAATTCATACATGAAACTTTATAATCAAAATTTAAATGTACATAATGGTGAATACCCTTGATGGAGAAATGGGCATGGTATTCACTACACAGTGCCATTGGATTAGAAAATCAGGGTGATTTCGGCAGCGTAAGGACGTGACATAAGAATTCAAAAAAATGGTTGATGAGAGAGAAAGAGGCTCCTAATAATATTTACATGTAATGGAAAGTATGTAGGTCATATAGATACATGTCCCAACAATTGTAATTGAATTTAGATTCATGATACAGAAGTATTTTTTGAATGTAAAAGAGTAGAGAGAAGTTCCTTTTGGAATTTCTGCATAGTAACGGGTGTACATGGGAGCCATTTAATGAGGGAGAAAGGGTATCCATTCATTCAAAAATAAAGAGTGCAGTATGAGGGAGGTTCGAAACCATACCCCAACATTCTTAATTGAAATTAAAATGGCAAAACAACTTAAATAAAATTGGACAAAAATGAGAAAGGAAGATAAAGCCCTTACATGGAAGTGTGCTTCCAAAGCCTAGAGAAGGGCTTGTGAGAGGCTTCTTAGGAGCTTGGGGAACCTTGGGAGGATTTTAGAGAGAGTAGGGTAGAGTTTGGACGAACTCTAAAGGCTTTGAGTGAGGAGGAAGTGTGAGAATGGGTGGGTTTATATAGAAAAGGTGAGGGAATTTGTCATTATTTAGGTTTGGGTCCCCTTACATTAAATTAATCCAAACCACAAACCATCACATAGTTTTTTCCCATGTTTTCTGGAAAAGGGAAGAGGAAAAAAATATTTTATAAGGCCAAAGTCCGAACTTCATAAAATAATAGGGTTGATTATGTGGAGGTGAGTCATACTCCCATGGAAATTAATTTAAAAAGACAAGGTGTTTAATAAGTCTTGAGGGGTTCATTAATGGTTTGAAAAGTAAGCCAAACAAACCCAAAATGACATTATTTTAATGGTAAAACATATATTGGATGAACATAAAGATTATAGTATTTTATTACATCACTATTGGGTAATTATGATGTCATAAAACACATTATATATTTAAACGGTATTTAAATTTTACTCAAAAATTCGACGCTCTCAGAAAATTCTGAAAAATTCACCGTTGGATAATTTCGATGTCCTCATTCAAAAAAAACATTTATTTTATCTAAATAATTTTCTAAATATTTTAATTTTAACTTTTAAAATAAAAACAGACATTTATCGAAAATTCATGGGGTTTGACTAAAAATGGCTTTCAAACCTTAATAAAAATTACAATTTCATTCATAAAATTATAAGATCATTTATATTTAATAATAATTAATTTAATAATAATATTTTATTAAAATATTATTTAATTCAAAAATCCCTTAATTTAATAAAATATAATTCTTAATTAAATAATAACTAAAAACATTATTTGTACTTTAAAATTATTTACAACGTATAAATAATGACAAGTATATTCATATGTATATATAAAACAAAATAATGTACATGAACATAGTACTATTTATTTGTTACATAACCCCTTAAAATAGCCGCATAAGACCTAAGGGTAAGGTGTGCGATGGTGACAGACTCTTGGGGCGGCTCGGATAACATTTCTTGTGTGGTAATCTCTATCAACTTCCACTTTTCCCGTAGACGGTCCGGTTAGAGCTTGACGTTTTGAAACTCAGCTTGGTCTTGGTCAAGAGCTAAGCCCAACGACGCCACCTCTTTTCCGATCTCCGAAAAATGGGCTTCGTATGGAGAAATTCTACTGGATGAGGCCATCGCTTCTTTTGTCTGAGTAAATTTGGATTTGTTAAAGTCCTATATTTATACTAATCATGTGATCACTGTTCAACGACTATATTAGCAACGGTCAAAATTCCTAACATAAAACCAATGATGTTGAAATTTCCTATAAACATAAAGAGATATTCAATTACATCAAGAGGGATTTCCATTAATGAAACTTTAGGTCGTTACAATATTCCCCACTTAAGAAAGTTTTCCCTCAAAATTTTCCTTTTCCCACACTAAAACAGATGTGGGTAACTCAACATCATTATTTCCTCCGATTCCCAAGTCGCTTCTTCAAACATGTGGTTTCTCCACAACACCTTGATGAGGGGCATTGTTTTATTTCGTAGAACTTTTTCTCTACGATCTAACATCTTCACTTATTGCTCCTCATAAGAAATATCATCTTCCAATTGTACCACCTAAGAAGAGAGTACATGTGAAGGGTCCGATATGTACTTCCTTATGAGGGATACATGAAGGACATCATGTACTTTGGACATGGTAGGTGGATGTGCTAGTCGATAGGCCACATCCCCAATACGATCAAGAATCTCGAAGGGGCCGATGTACCTTGGACTTAACTTCCCTTTCTTTCCAAACCTTATGACCTTCTTCTAAGGAGATATGCATAGAAAAACCATTTCTCCAACTTTAACTCTAGGTCTCATCGACGGTTATCTGCATAACTCTTTTGTCGACTCTGGGCTGCCTTGATATGCTGCTGAATGGTTTTCACCTTTCCACCATTTCTTCGACCATTTCCGGTCCAAGCAGCTTAAGTTCACCGACCTCATCCCAACACGCCAGTGTTCTGCACCTTTTCCCATAAAGGTCTTCATATGGTGCCATTTGGATGCTTGAGTGGAAACTATTATTATAAGAGAACTCAACCAGAGGAAGATGTTGATCCCATCCTCCTTTAAAGTCCATTGAGAATGCTCTCAGCATGTCCTCAAGTGTTTGGATAGTCCACTCAGATTGGCCATCGGTTTGAGGATGATAGGTCGTACTGAAGTTCAGTTCAGTATTCAGAGCATGTTGAAGACTATTTCAAAACTTATAGGTGAATCTTGGATCTTGGTCAGACACAATAGATAGTGGAACTCCATGCTGCCTTACCACTTCCCTGATATATATTCATGTCATTTTATTCAAGGATAAATCCTCCCGAATAGCAATGAAGTGTGCAGTCTTTGTAAGACGATCCACAACAACCCAGATTGCATTGTTGCCTTTGGATGTCCTTGGAAGTCCGGTGACAAAGTCCATGGTGATGTTCTCCCATTTCCATTCTGGTATGGGCAATGGTTGCATCATCCCATTAGACTTTTGCCTCTCGTCCTTCACTTGCTAACACACCAGGCACTTTGATGTATATTCAGTGATCTCCTTCTTCATATTATCCCACCAAAAGTTTTCTCGGATATCTTGATACATCTTTGTAGTCCCTGGGTGAATAGAGAAATTTGAACTATGTGAATCATCCAAAAGTTCCTTCTTCAGCTCCAGACTTGATGGAACACGTAGAATTTTCCAAAACCGCACAATTATTTCTTCATTAACATTAAACTCCGAGGATTTCCCTTTTTCTATAGCTTCCACTTTTTCATGAATTCCCACATTATCCTTTTGAGCATCCTTTAACGTTTCCAAAAGAGACGGTTGAGAAATAATTTGTGAAATGATTTATGATGTTCCCTTTTTTAGGATTCCCATGTCCATCTTCATCAAGTCTATGAAGATTGAATCCTTCTCAATTCTCATCATTGATAAAATCGTTGGGTCCTTTCTACATCGGGCATATGCCACCTTGTTTGATTTCCTAGGGTGGTAATGTATTGAACAGTCATAATCCTTGATGAGCACTATCCATCCTCTCTAGCGCATATTAATCTCTTTCTGCATGAATATATATTTAAGAATCTTGTGGTCAGTATATATCTCACATTTCTCCCCAAAGAGATAATTCCGCCAGATTTTCAAGGCAAAGATCACCGCCGCCAACTCCAGATCATGCATTGGATATTTTCGCTCATGGATTTTCAGCTGCCTTGAGGCATAGGATATCACTTTATCATTCTACATCAGCACACCACCTAATCCCTTCTTCGAAGCATCACTGAATACCACAAAAAATTATCCACTTGTGGGTAAAGTGAGCACATGAGCAGTGATAAGCCTCATTTTCAACTCCTTGGAGCTTTTTCGCATTCATCACTCCAGGAAAACTTTACTCCCTTTCGAGTTAGCTTCGTAAGAGGGTTGGAAAATCGTGATAAAGTCATCAGAAATCGTTGATAATATCCAGCAAACCCCAATAATCTACAAACATCTGTTACCAATGTTGGCCTCATCCATGCCTCAATTTCATCTGTTTTGGAGGGATCCACATACATTCCATTGCTTGTGATGATATAGCCCAAGAATGAGACCTCCTTCAACTAGAAATCACACTTGATGTACTTTTCATAGAGCTTCTCTTGGTGCAAAGTCTCTAGTACAATTCTTAAATGCTCCTCATGATCCTCCTTGGTTTTGGAGTATCTTAGAATATCATCTATAAAGACTACCAATAATTTTTCAATGTAATCTCCAAATACTATGTTCATTAGGTCAATGAAGATTGCTAGAGAATTAGTGAGTCCGAAAGGAATTACTATGAATTCATAGTGCCTGTATCTTGTGTGAAAATCAGTCTTTGGGATATCTTCCTTCTTCACCCTTACTTGATAATATCCCGACCGCAAGTCCACATTCGAGAAGTATTATGCTCCACGAAGTTGATCGAACAAGTCATCAATTCATGGGAGAGGATACTTGTTCTTTATCGTGGTTTTTTTAAGTTCACGATAATTGATGAAAAGTCTCATTGACCCATCCTTCCTCTTGACGAAGTGGACTGGTGCGCCCCATAGTGAAGCACTTGGGCATATAAACCCTTTATCCAGATTCTACTATAGTTGTTTCTTCAGATCTTCAAGTTCTACAATAGCCATTATATATGGAGTCTTGGATATTGGCAATGCCCTGGGTATAAGTTCAATTGAGAATTCAACATCTCTTCTAGGAGGTAGAAAAGATAGTTCCTCGGGAAACACTTCAGCGAATTCCCTCACAATAGGCATTTCATCATGGATGGTTTCTTCATTGGACTCAATCATCTTCGCCAGATATGCGTGATAATATGGTATTAATATCCATACTTGAGATGATGGAGCTAAAGGAAATTCATCTTCCTCCTTACAATTGTAATGAATCAGGGGTCGATTCTCTATATAGAGTGTGATTTCCCCCTCCTGACAATTTATGTTGGATCTATATAAGGAAAGACAATCCATGCCAAGAATTGCATCAAATTCCACTAGAGGGAGTATGAAGAGGTTCACCGGGAAATTCAATCCACAGATTAAAACAGGGGAGGACTTATATTCATGGGATGCAATGATTTCCCCATTTGTCGTACTCATCGACATCTTCACTTCCTTGATTTGTGGTGGTGCTGATATTGTTTTACTAAACATTCGAGATATAAAATAATTCGTAGAACCTAAATCAAAATGTACGTTCGCTATTCTTGAATGAATAACTAGCATACCTATCACCACTTCGTTATCAGGGTTCACTTCAATAGAAGTGATGGCACAAGCTCTTCCTAGCTACCATGGAGGTTGTTGGTTGCCTCCGAAAACCCTTGGATTAGGGCACTGATTTGCAAAATGACAGAGTTATTTTCATTTGTAGCATTGAACAACGTGTTGAGGTTCGAACGGAGCATTCCTCTCCTCTGTCGTAGCTGCAGGTCCTTCTTGCCGACAGTTAATAGATAGGTTCCCATCTCTTCCACACCCGAAGCATTTTATCGTCCCCTTAAGGTAATTTCCAGGGTGCTTCTTTCCGTACTTTTGGAAAGTGGGGTGCTGGATCTTCTTACCACCATAATATTTATCCATCGAACCACCAGCCTTGAAGTCCACCTTATGCTTCTTATCCCCATGATACCCCTATGATTCTCTGATCTCCATTTCGACCTTGAGGGAACATCGGACAATTTCCTCATAGCTGTCGAAGTCACAGATTGTTGATGCTTTCCATAGTCTAGGCTTCAACCCACCAAACAAGCGGTCGACTTTTCATTTCGGGGTAACGACAAAGACAGAAGCGTATCGTCCAAGCCTTGTGAAGTTTTCCTCGTAGGATCCAAAGATTCTTCGTCTTTTTTTCTTGATGTAAATATGTCCCTTTCCATATTAAGCCGGAGGGTGCACGGAAAATATTTATCGAAAAAAATCTTCTAGAAATCCTTCAATTCCAACACCTCTATCAACTCCTCAGGCTTTGTATTTTTTATCAACATCCACCATTGATCATCTTCACCCTCCATATGATAAGCCTCCAGGAGAACCTTCTCTTGTTCAGAACATTGAAGGATGGGGCAGATATTTTCATTGTATTTGAACCATTATTCACCTATCATGGGATCCGATTATCCACTAAAAGTAGGAGGAATTTGTCTCATGAAACTCTCAATAGCGACTTGTTATTTCTTAGGGGGGGGGGGGTTGAACATTCCTATTGACCTGTGTTTCTATTCAAAACTTGAGCTAGCTGAGAGAGAAGCATGACAAAGTTCTCTATTCCTGCTCCCATTGGATTGGGCATCTCATTAGTACAGTCATCATAATGATCTTCACCACAGTTGTTAGCCCGAGTCCTCCTATTACTGACCATTGTCTGGAATAAATGGAATGTTAGGGGTAAAACATAAACGGTAATCCAAAGAAATTTTTTTATGACTTATAGATAAACTTTTTTTCCCTTGACTCATGAGTCTATAGGCTTCAATCTTGGATTTTCATGATCTAATTTCTATCATATTTTGTTAGGGGAATTTTTTTAATTCCCTTTACAAGGGTTCATAATAAGATTTTGAATTTTTCAAATCTTATCCCCCGGGAGTGTCGTCACCATGAGTGTAGTAAGGACCATTTTCGTGCACCATTTCTCATTCGAGTCTTTCCCAAAGTGGTGTTTTTGGGTTTTACCCCAAGGATACATCTGTTCTAGAACCGCCTCTACCTGCTCGTATCCAGACAGGGATGTATTTGTTTGATAAACCACATACTCAGTAATTACCAAAACTTAGGGATGTTTTTATTATACTTAGTCTTGTCTCTAAGTCAATACTAAGGTTTTCTAATCCTAATCCCAAAAATAACTAAACCTATCCTCTGATACCAACTATGACAACCCTGCTTTTATTAAAAACTTAAACATGATTTATTACATAAAAATTCACGTGATTCAACAAAGAATATCGAGTGGTTTAGTGTATTTAGGGATTAGGATCATTACATAAAAACATGAAACCTGAAATACAACATCTTTATTTAAAACTTCCATTACATGAACACTACATTCCTTCGTACTTAGCATTGCATGGGATAACCTGAGGACATGCATAAGAATGGGGTGAGTTATAAAGCCCAATAAGGGAATACACATGGAATAACATGAAGTGTACAATACATGTTAGACATTAGACATATCAATAGAGCACAAGAGAAACATGATGATAAAGGCATGATAAATCATGATAATAATAACATGGAAATGTGTCAATGACACTTAACATGGAATTAGCATGAGCCAAATCCCATTGCGCATAGAGCATGAGTAAATCCTCATTGCACATGAAGCACGAGTAAACCCTCTTTGCACTTGAATTATCATGAGTCAACACTCATTGAACATGAGGTATCATGATACTATACTTTACCCAATGCATTGGAGCGCTATAAGGGTGCACCCTTCTTAAACATTTCATTTCATGCATAAGTGTGCCACATGGATCATAAAACATGGATTCATAAAACATAATAATTTATTTCATGATAAAGGAATGTGGAATTAAAACATGAAACTTAATAATCAATATGTAAATTTACATAATGGTGAATACCCTTGATGGAGACATGGGCATGGTATTCACTACACAATGACATTGGCCTAGAAAATCGGTTCGATTTCGGCAGCATAAGGGCGTGACATAAGAATTCATAAAAATGGTTGATGAGAGAGAAAGGGGTTCCTCATCATAGTTACATGTAATGTACAGCAAGGAGGTCATATATATACATGTCCCAACAATTGTAATGGAATTTATATTCATGATACAAAAGTATTTCTTGAATGTAAAAGAGGAGAGGGAAGTTCCTTTCAGAATTTCTGCATAATAACGGGTGTACATGGGAGGCATTTAAGGAGAGGGAGATGGTCTCCCATCATTAAAACATAAATAGGGCAGTATTAGGAAGGTGAAAAACCATACCCCAACATTCATAAATGAAATTAAAAGGGAAACAACTTGAAGAAAATTGGACAAAAATGAGAAAGGAAGAAAAACCCTTACTATGAAGTGTGCTTCCAAAGGCTAGGGAGATGCTTGTGAGAGGCTTCTTGGGAGCTTGGGGAACCTTGAGAGGATTCTAGAGAGAGTAGGGCAGAGGTTGGAAGAACTCAAAAGGCTTTTAGTGAGGATGAAGTGAGAGCATGGGTGGGTTTATATAGGAAAGGTGAGAGAATTCTTTATTATTTAGGTTTGGGTCCCCTTACATTAAATTAATCCAAACCACAAACCATCCCATGGTTTTTGCGCATGTTTTTTGGAAAAGGGAAGAGTAAAACAAAATTTTATAAGGCCAAAGTCCGAAATTCTTAAAATAATATGTTTTCTTATGTGGAGGTGAGTCATACTCCTATGGAAATTAATTTAAAAAGACAGGGTGTTTAATAAGTTTTCAGGGGTTCATTAATGCTTGGAAAAGCAAGGAAAACAAACCCAAAATCAAATTATTTTAATGGTAAAACATATATTGGCCGAACATAAAGATTATAGTATTTATTACATCACTATTTGGTCATTATGATATCATAAAACACATTATATATTTAAACGGAATTTAATTTTTACTCAAAAATTTGACTATCTCAGAAAATTATGAAAAATTCACTGTTGGATAATTTCGATGTCCTGATTCAAAAAAGAACATTTATTTTATATAAATAATTTTATAAATATGTTAAATATTCACTTTTAAAATAAAAACCGACATTTATCGAAAATTCACTGGTTTTGACAAAAATGGATTTCAAACCATAATAAAAATTACAATTGCATTCATAAAATTATAAGATAATTTATATTTAATAAAAAATAATTTAATAATAATATTTTATTAAAATATTATTTAATTCAAAAATCCCTTAATTTAACAAAATTTAATTCTTAATTAAATAATAACTAAAAAAATTATTTGTACATTAAAAACTATTTAAAATGTATCAATAATGACAAGAAAGTATATTCATTATTATATACAAAAAAATAATGTACATGAATATAGTACTATGTATTTGTTACAGAACCCCTTAAAACAGCCGCATAAGACCTAAGGGTAAGGTGTGCGATGGTGATAGACTCTTGGGGTGGCTCCGATAACATTGCTCAAGTGGTAGTCTCTATCAACTTCCACCTTTCCCATAGGCGGTCCCGTTCGATTTTGTCATGATGAAGCTCATCTTGGGATTGGTCAAGAGCGAAGCCCATGGATGCCACCTCTTTTCCGATCTCTGACAAATGGCCTTCATATGGATCAATTCTACTAGATGAGTCCATCACTTCTTTTGTCTGAGTAAATTTGGATTTGTTAAAGCCCTATATTTATACTAATCATGTGATCACTGTTCAATAGATATATTAGCGACGATCAAAATTCTTAACATAAAACCAATGACGTTGACATTTTATATAAACATAAATAGGCATTTAATTAGATAAAGAGGGATTTCTATTAATGAAACATTGGGTCGTTACAGCTTCTATTTTATTTTTAGTACTTTTTTATACGGGTGCTACACATAGCTTTATATCTGTTCCTATTGTGGAGAGCCTTGGGATCGGTGTTTCTTCATTCAATGTCATAGAGCTAGACACTCCGTTGGGAACTAGAACGGCCTGTGTGCGTCAGTGCAGGGAGTTCCCCCTAGAGGTTGCTTGGTGTCACTTTATATGGGACCTCTATGTCTTAGAGATGATGATCTAGGATTTCATTCTCTTGATGGACTAGTTTGTTCCATTTCAAGCCTTTATAGATTTCTATCATCGTAGGGAGAGTTTCACATCAGCAGAGGGTGGAGATTTTCTATAAAAAGGTGAATGGGATGTCCAGGTGAGTCGAGCTGGACCTAAGCATCGTGGGTGAGGTGGTGTGATAGCCCCGATTGCAAGTGTATATCTGGATGATCAGGGGACTTGTCAGAAGGATTTCCCTCCAATGGTTGATCATTTCAGGGATGTCTTCTCGGATGACATTTCATGTCTACCTCTATAGAGAGAGGTGTATTTCTCTATTGATCTTGTTCCAAGAGATGCACCAGTGTCCATTCCTCATTATAGGATAGCTAAACATGAGTTGAAGGAGCTCAAAAGACAGTTACAATAGTTACAGGAAAAGGGTTTCATCCAACCCAATACTTCTCCTTGGGGTTCTCATGTCCGTTTTTTGAAGAAGGCAGACAGTACCCTTAGACATTGTGTTATTATCAAAAGATGAACCATTTGATGGTTAAGAACTGACATCCCTTTCCATGCATTGATGATCTTTTTGATCAAATTCGAGGAGCATGAGTGTTCTCGAAGATTGACTTGAGATCCGGATATCATCAGTTACGCGTTAGACCATCGGATATATCGCTTACAGCTTTTTGAAGCCGATATGGTCTGTACGAGTACTTGGTTATTCCATTTGGACTCATGAATTCACCAACATTTTTCATGGCTCTGATGAATCGTGTGTTCCACCCTGATCTGGATTCCTTTGTGGTAGTCTTCGTGGACGACATATGGGTGTACTATCACACTCGACACGACCATTATACCCATCTTGAGATCATATTGAGTACACTGAGAGAGCATCATATCACTGATAAACACTCAAAGTGCCACTTTTGGATGGACCAGATACACATCCTGGGTCATATTATCTCAGAGGCTGGAGTTTCGGTAGACCCAGAGAAGGTGAGAGTAGTATTTTCTTGGAAGAAGCCTAAGAATGTGTTTGAGATATGGAGTTTCTTGGGGTTGTCTGGTTACTACAAGTGCATTATACTAAACTTCTCTCACTAAGAATAGCTGTTGACGGGTTTGACTAAGAAGGGTGTGAAGTTTGTTTGTTCAGAAGCTTACGAAACAGCCTTTCAGGAGCTGAAGGGAAGGTTGACATCGACACCAGTCCTGATACTTCCAGAGCAAGGGAAGGGCTATACAGTTTACTGTGATGCATCAGGTATTGGGCTGGTAGCAGTGTTGATGCAGGACAATCATGTGGTTGCGTACGGGTCTCAGCAGTTGAGGAAACATGAGGGGAATTACCCGACGCATGATCTCGAGTTGGCTGCAGTTCTTCATGCATTGCGTTGTTGGAGACATTATCTCATGGGAGAGAATTTTTTGGTTTTCACTAACAACAAAAGTCTCAAGTACATATTTACTCGGTGTTACTTGAACTTGAGACAACGAAGGTGGGTCAAATACCTTCAGTCCTTCGATTTTGAGCTTGCCTATACAATGGGTAAGGGTAATGCAGTTGCTGATGCACTGAGCAGGAAGACTCAGACAAAGGCAGTTCATGAGGCCACTTGTGAGTGGCTGCTTATGGCTTTGTTCTCTGAGATACATTTAGAGGTGCACGATATTCAGGGGCAGACCTATATTTATTCCATAGCTCTGACCTCTACCCTACTAGAGATAGTGAGGATGAGGCAACTATTTTATTCAGAAGGCCTAGTTCTATGGGAGTCATTGGCAAGTGAGGACCCTCCTCATGGATGGAATATAGGTGATGAGGAGGTATTGTGTTTCCATGGATTAGTATGGGTTCTAGGGGATATACTTGAAAAGCTAATGCGAGATTTTCATGATTTAGCTTGGGCAGTGCATCTTGGAGTTACCAAAATGTACCGTGACATGAGACGTCAGTATTGGAGGCCGAGTATGAAATGGGAAGTAGCTAGTTTTGATGAGATATGTTCCACCTGTCATCAGGTGAAGGTGGAGCATCAGAGGCCAGCTGGACCGTTGCCGAAGTTACCCATTTCGGAGTGTAAATGGGATGATGTCTTGATGTATTTCGTGAATAGGCTATTGAGGTCACCTTGAGGTAGTGATGTCATGTGGGTTTTTGTAGACAGACATACGAAGGTAGCTCTCTTTTTTCCGATCAAGGAGACCTTCAGTGTTGATGAGCTCGGTAAGTTGTATATCCAAGATATAGTGCCTCTTCATGGGGTTTCTCGTTCTATCGTTTCAGATAGGGATGCCTGCATTAAGTCTCATTTCTGGCAGAGTTTTCAGAGGGCATTGGGTACACAGGTGCTTCTGAGCACAACTTTCCACCCTCAGACCGATAGTCAATCAGAGCGTACGATACAGGTGCTTTAGGACATGTTGCGCACATGCGTCCTAGTCCTTAGGGGCTCTTGGGAGAATCATATACCCCTGGTAGAGTTTTCCTATAAGAATAGTTTTCAGGAAACTATTCAGATGGAACCTTACGAGGCTTTATATTGTTGGTCATGCCCATCACCCTTGTGCTGGATAGAGGTAGGTGAGGCAGTGTTTTTGGGACCATGCCTTGTGTAGGAGACATCAGAGCAGGTCCAGTTGATATAGAAGCGAATGGTAACCACACAGTCTAGTCAGAAATCTTATGATGATCACTGCAGATGACCCTTGGAGTTCGTGGTCAGGGATATGGTTTTCTTTCATGTTTCACTGAGGTTGGGACACATGCGAATCTAATGACAGGGTAAACATTCACCAAGGTATGTGGGGCCATTTTAGATTCTGGAGGGAGTTAGGCTAGTTGCCTATCAGTTGTAGTTACCACAAAGGTACCAGGCCATGCACGACGTCTTCCACATATCTCAGTTGCACTATTATCATTCAGACTCACATCACGTTTTTCAGCCTCAGGATGTTGAGATTCAGGTCGATGTGTCTTTTGAGGAGCATTTGATTCGTATTATTGATAGGAGCATGAAGGTTCTCTGAGGCCAGTCAGTTCCTCTCATAAAGGTGCTATGGTAGCATGGCTGAGTGCAGGACGAAACCTGGGAGCGGGAGACCAATGTACATGCTCAGTGGACAAAGTTGTTCTGAGTTTTATCTTCACCACCCTTAGAAGGGAAATTCGGGGACTAATTGCATTAATGGGGGATGTTTTTAAGAACCCGATTCTTATTCTTGAGGTACAAGTTTCTTCTTTTACTTTTTCCTTAATTATTTTTGAGAAAATAAGGAAAATTGGGAAAAATCCCAAATTTTGTGGCAACACGCCTGTACTTTTCCACATGTTGTGTACTTTGGTCATGTGGGATGATTACACAGGGCTTGTAGCCATGCTGGCAATGAAAGGTGTAGAAAACTGACTACATGCTATGAAGTGGGTATCTACACGCCGTGTAGTAAGTCGATATGTGAATAGTAAGGTAGTGGGAGTAGCCACCTGCTGTGTGACAGTACACGACGTGTATTCGGAAATACACGCCATGTACTCATGTTGACAAATGAACAGTTCGTAAGTGGGAAAAGTAGCCTCCATATGAACAATTAAATGAGAAAAGTACACGCCGTGTACTTGAGAGTACACGACGTGTAGTATTTTTTCACTTAAACTGGTATGTAGCCTCCTTTTTTCACAAAGGAAGCATAGAACATAATTGGAGCTTGGGAGGAAGACTGGAGCTTTGAAGATCAGCTGACTGCACACCAGGAATCTGTTTCTGCTTCTATCGATCATGTTGGAACCACACGAGTGAGTTCTCCCTTCTCCATGCACAGTTCTTACCAATTAATCCTATAAGGGATGTTTTTCTAAATTAAACGGGATTTATTTTATCCCAGATCTATGTAATTCTAGGACGATTCATGAGGAATCATTCATGTATACTGATCATAGACGATCGAGGTAGGAGGTCTGGTGTTTAAATTCCAACTGCTATGCATTTTTGTGTACCATTGTACTAAAAAACCATGCTTGGGGTGTCTTATGGATGAGGCCTTTGCTGAAAAGATATCTATAATTGTATAGATAATATAATGACAAGTTTAAACTGCTGTTTGGGATCACTACTTGGATCCAGGACCACCCTGGGGGTGAGTTACTCTGTTTAGCCATTTGGACAGGTTACCTGAGGGTATACCATAAAATTTATCATGCTTTAAATTTCCTTGAGAGTAATTTTAAATAATTTCTTGTTTAACTATTGGGCTCGGCCCGGTTACTTGCTCCTGAGGGCAGTGTTTTATTTAGCCTGAGGGCAGTGTTCTGTTTAGCCTGAGGGAAACTCCTTTCATGCTTGTGGGCAGTCAATTCTGTGCTTGAGGGTGAAACTTCGTACACCTAAGGGAAATATCTGTTATGCCTGTGGGAAATTACATGTGGGTTGTGACTCTAATTACTTGAGGGTATGGTTTGTAAGTCTGAGGATAGTGTTATCATGAATGTTCACAGTGGTGATTTTCATATGTTATTCCTTCCATGTTAAAGCACAGGATTGGAATTGTTAAATGAATAATAAAATGAAAATATAACTGATAGAGTTAGTTACTTTTGATTACTATTTAGTTTATTACATTTACTACTGCACACTGTTGTTGCACATTTTCATTGACAATTCGTCACGGGCCTTTGGTGGTTGCCTACAAGGATTTATTTCTCACACCCTGTTTGGGTCATGTCTTTGGGCCAAACAGACTATATTTCTATAGGTGTCGATAGGGGAAATTGTTCTTATAAAGGTACATTATTGTTGCGGAGGAGTAGGAGAGCATGGGACCGAGCTTAGGCTTGCAATGCTGCTGAGATCCTGTTGCACTATTTTTTCGTTTTCATTGTACCTTGGACTTGAGCTGTATTGCATTGTATTTCAGTGTATCCTATTCTGTATGTTTCTTTAGAATAGTGACATGCTGCATCTTTATATATATGACTAATGATTATCTTTTACTTCAGTTTTCCATTTCAGTTGTATACTGTATACTACTTATGATGTCTCATGTTATTTATCTATTTTGATGTGCTACACTTTGAAAAATGAGAGCATAGTTTCCCCACTATCTGACCTAGGACCTCACTGCTAGTCGGAATTCTATGGCATTTTGGGAAATGCGCATGAGGTCATGTGACCAACCGGGTTTGGGGAACCCGTTTAGTGGCACCCGGATCCGGGATGTTACAGATAGGTGGGAGCAGCAAAACACGAACCATCGGTTCAAGGTGTTTTTCCCTAGGTCATGGTTAGCTTATTAAACCGCTAGATAAGCTATACAATAAAATCTCATGATCATACCATCTTATTTTATTTCAATGTGATTATATGGTTTAGTTATTATGTATGTTTTGTTACGATCACATAGTTAATAAAATGGACAAGCATGCAATGATGGAATAAAATAAAAACCAGACTATGTGTAAACATTATCGAAACATGGTTAATATCTTAAGAAAGAATCGATTAATATTAAAAATCATGTGATAATTCGAAACAATGGATAAAGGTTTAAAATACCTCAATACCATATTAAGTCAGACCAAGCCTTCGGTTACCTGATTATGGGCAAGAATCAATAAAACTTTGTGTTTGACCAACCCTTTTTGGAAAACTTACTTTTATAAAGGAAGCCCTTATTAAAGGTTTGGGGTTGACATAACCATATTACATCAAGAGGAGTAGCCCTTGATAGACATGATGTAATATTGGAGGCAAAAAGTTGAGGAAATCCAAGTCAGGATTTTAGGATTGGGGAGTCCACTAAAGAGATCAAGGAACTGTAAGCTCACAGTTGGAAAAGACCTACAAACCTAAATACCTTCAAATAGCTTGACCACCACTCGTTGGGGTTATGTGAAGGGGAATATGGATCCATGACACTGGATTGTCAAAGAAACTATACATTCCAAGATTCAATGGTGAGGTCCATTGGGACTTGATAAAATAGTTGGAGACTTAATAAATTTTATTATTTATCATAAAATGTAATCGAGGAAGTACTGATAAATCTGCTCTTTTAATTTGTAGAATATGACAAACCCATCAACCACATTTTCTCTACGATCAATTCTGGATAAATACAACATCCTCATCGGCAATATCTTTCAGGAATGGTTCAGGCACCTTCAGGTTATCCTACACCATGAACGAAAGTTTTACATGCTGGAGTCCTCACATCCTGATTCTCCTGCCCCAGGGGCAAGTGATGAATATTTCCTAGTCTATGATCAACATTTGAGCAACACACTCGACATTCAATTTTTGAGGTTATCATCTATTTCTAGTGAGCTCATGAAGTCTCATGAAGACATCGATTCCTATAGCAAGCTTGATCACCTTCGGGGTATATACCCGGAGAGAGAAAGACATGAAAGGTTTGAGATCTCCAAGGCTCTATTTCAGAGCAAGCTTAGAGAGGGTTCCCCAGCCAGGCCTCATGTAGTCAAGATCATTGGCTACATTTAGAGCTTGGAGGTTCTAGGGTTTAATCTCCCTGACGAACTGGGTACCGATCTCATTCTTCCATCACTACCCCCCGAGATTCTCAAACGTTGTTGTGAACTTCAACATTAAAAACATTGAGAAGCTTTTGTCTGATCTTCTTATCCTCATTTTCCATGTGGAAAATGACATGAAGCATGAAAATCCTTCTGTACTCATGGTTAATTAAAGGAAAGGGAAGCCGAAGAGATTTAATCCAAAATCTTCTACAAGGCCTTCCATGTAAAGGAAGACCAAAGGGGATGGAAGATAACATGAGGCTTTTTGTTTTGCATGTGGTAAGAAGGGCCACTAGAAGAAAAACGGCACCTAGCCAAGGATGCAAGGGGAAGCTTTAGGTGTGTTTATTATCAAATTAAATCTATCAGTTTCTAATAATTGGGTATTACATACTGCTTGTGGGGCTCACATATGTATCCAAATACATGAACCAAGTAGATTCAGAAAGATTGACTGAGGTGAGGTGGATCTACGAGCAACCAACGGAGCCAGACTTTCTGATGTAGATATCAGAGACTACCACCTCACATTGCCTACTGGGATGGTCTTGGTTTTTAAGGATGTTATTATGTTCCCTCTGTAACCAAATACATTATTTTAGTATCCATATTAGATACTGATGGATTCATCTTCAAGTTTGGAAGTGGATGTTTCTACTTTTATAAAGATAGAATTTGTTTTGGTAGGGAACAATTATATAACGACCTTTATGTGTTAGAATACACAAACCAAGTAATGGAAATCGATGACAAAGTTAATTAACATGAATCATACCACACCCAACTTTGGCATCACCAGTTAGGTCATGTCAATGAGAACATTTTTACAAAATTACATCATGATGGGTATTTATATTCTTTCGAACTAAAACCGCATGGTGTTGGTCATGCGTGTCTACAAGGAAAAATGACCAAAGACCTATTTAGTGGGAAAGGTTAAAAGGGATAAAGATCTTATAGAATTAGTTCACAAAGATGTGTGTGTACCATTTATAGTTGAAGCAAGGGGTGGGTTCTCATACTTCATAACTTTTAATGATAATTTTATTAGATGTGGATATATTTACTAAATGAGGAATATGTCTGTTTATTTTTATCGGTTCAAGGAATACATGAATGAAGTTGAGAACCAGCTTGGTAAGAAGATTAAGAAACTCCGCTCAGATAGAGGATTAGAATATCTTAATCCGGACTTCATTGATTTCTTATAGGAGTTTGGGATTATATCTCAACTCACTCCTCCTTACACACCTCAGTGGAATGGTGTAAGTGAAAGGGGGAACCACACCCTGTTGGACATTGTGAGATCAATGATGAGTCATGCAAGTCTTCCATTATCCCTTTTAGGATGTGCATTAAAAACTACAACACACATACTAAACCAAGTACCAACTAAATCAATAAATGGTATTCCATATGAGTTATGGAGTGGACGAAAATCCATGTTATCAAATTTACATGTGTGGGGTAGAAAATTATTTTGTAAGGCCTCTTCAGGTAACAAACTTGCTCCCCGAGGCACAAAGTGTATCTTTATATGATATCCCGAGGAAACAAAGGGGTATTACCTATACAACCTCTTAGAAAAAAGGTTACAGTGGAAAGAAAAGACATATAACTTGAGAGGGAGCACATCTCTAAAAGAGATAGTGGGATCGAGATAGACATAGATGAATTCGAGGCTCAAGATACACTAGAGTTGGTACAAGATCAGATTCTACAAAGCCCCATGGAAGAACAATCTATTCCAGAGACACAAGAACTACGTAGGAGCACAAGAGTGGTGAGAAAACCCGAAGAATATGGTTTTCTTTTCATTGAGGATGGTGACTCATTATTGGTTGACAATTATGATCCTCTTACCTACAAGGGAGCAGTTGAAGGCACAGACATTTCCAAGTCGCAAGAATCCATGAATCCAGAAATGGATTCCATGTACCAAAACAATGTCTGAATTTTGGTAGATCCTATAGTTGATGTAAAACCTGTTGGAAATAATTGGGTATTCAATAATAATCTGGAAATGGAGGGGAAATTCAACACCAATAAGGCATGACTAGTTTCAAAAGGTTTTACACATTGTCAATGAATTGACTATGATGAAACCTTTTCTCCAGTTGCGATGCTGAAATCCATCAGAATCATAAGGGACATTACCGCTTACCATGACTATGAATTTTTTGAAATGGATGTCAACACAATATTCCTTAACTGGATCCTCTAAGAGGATGTCTACTTGAAACAACATGAAGGGTTTGTGACTCCAAAGGATGCCAACAAGGTATGAAAGTTGAAGAAATCCATTTAAGGATTAAAGCAAGCATCAAGGTCATGGAACATTCGTTTTGATGAATCCGTAAAAGAATTTGGCTTTGTTAAGAATGAATGTAAACCTTGTGTGTACAAAAGGTTTAGTGGAAGGGAAATAAATTTCCTAATAGTATATGTTGATGAAAAATTATTAATTTGAAACAATGTACCTGTCTTACAGTCAGTTAAGGAATGGTTAGTTAAATGATTCTCGATGAAAGACTTGGGCAAGGCAACATATATTCATGGGATCAAGATCCATCTTGATAGATCCAAGGGAATGTTGGGCCTAATTCAAAGTAAATACATTGACAAAATACTAAAGAAAGTCAGT
This sequence comes from Viscum album, assembly GCA_963277665.1. Lineage (NCBI taxonomy): Eukaryota > Viridiplantae > Streptophyta > Magnoliopsida > Santalales > Viscaceae > Viscum > Viscum album. The sequence continues at coordinate 452,022,150 of OY728141.1, read as the reverse complement.
ATGGAACAATCCAAGAGGGGATTGTTTCCAGTGACACATGGCATTCATATTTCCATGAAAATTTGTCCTTAGACACATGAGGAATGAAATAAAATGGCAAATATCCCTTACACATCTGCGATTGGGTGATTAATGTATGATATGCTATGTAAAAGGCTGGATGTTTCTTATGCATTATGTGTGGTAGGCAGATATCAAGATGATCCAGGAGAGCACCATTAGATGGCATTCAAGACTATCCTTAAGTATATGAGGAGTTCTAAGGATATGTTCCTGGTTTATTAAGGAGGTATGGAACTAGTCATCAGAGGACATGTAGATGGTAGTTTCTAGACTGATCAAGATTACACGAAGTCGTAGACTGGATAAATCTTCAGTTTGATTGGAGGTGCAGTGAGCTGGAAGAGTTCAAAGCAAAGTGTGGTGGCAGATTCTACAGCAGAGTCCAAGTATATCAAAGCTTCTAAGGAAACTAAAGAAGAAGTATGGATGCGAAGCATCGTCCAAGAGATGGATGTAGTACCTAGCAATAAAGATCTTATCACACTATATTGTGATAATTCTGCACTGGAGGCACTTGAAAAAGAGCCAAGGTCACATCAGCGGACAAATCACATAATTCAGAAGTATCATCTCTTGAGGGATTTTTCTCAGAGAGGTGACGTTGCAGTGATCAATATTTCCATGGAAGACAACATTGCAGACCCACTGACTAAAGCCTTGACTCTTCAGAAACATGATCATCATGTGAGGTCTAGCGAACTAAAAGTCATAGATAGTTGTCTCTAGTCTAAGTTGGAGTTTTTTAATGTTGGTATCCTGAGAACCAAATATTTTGTATTTTGATTACATGAATGTTCACTCATTATATATTGTTGATTGTTCTGCATGACTATAATATAATAATGTCATAGAATATTTTTTGCATTAATAAGGTCATGGAAGATCCCCGCTATGATGAGAACCTTGAAATTCTATAACAAATATTCTAAAATAATGTTCTGTGGTTGGATGACATACTACAATACGACACATAGTATACAGACCGTCATGTGCTAGTACTCATAAGAAGACGAGACTCTATCTCATGGAGTTCTCACTTTGTAATCTCCAAGATGGAATATTATGAGAATAGACCCGCTAGTATTAATTATGCATGTTTTGGTGTCATAAGACATTACTATCTATGAGCATGTGTAATGGTCCTTAGACTGGAAGATTATCATTCACTCATGTTATGACTCGCGCACTTTGATTTGCTGAATAAAACCATCACGAAGACAGTTTTTGGGAAGTACTGTAAGTTGGGTGCGTCATGAATGACATGTTGTTAATGGACAAGTCAAGGAAGTATTTGTCCCTTCCATATTTATGGAAGTATATATATCGGACCCTTTTATTTAAATAGAACTTTTGAGCAAATTCCATGGTCATGGTGACACGACGAGTTGATTTTTGGAAGTCAAAGAATGACAGATCAAGCATATAAGTCTATCACACTACCATGAAACCTTCTTGATGAGATATTGAGACAAATGGATTTAATTTCACAGTAAGCATTCGTATGAGGTGACACATCAATGTGGTGTCAACTTATTTCTCTTGGGTGCCTTGACCCATTTCTAGACAGTAATCTAGGACTTTAGGCAAGCTCACCTAATTCCAACGAGAACGTGGCCTTGAGGGTCACACACTAAGTGTATCCAAGTATCTCAAATAGAATAAAACTTATTCCCATAAGTGGTTAAATAATAATTCAAGGAAGCCTAAATCATTTTAATGATGGTGGAATAAGGAAATGAAAATAAGATATACACGCCGTGTATTAATGATTACATTCCATGTAGTTTTTTATGGAAAACAAGTACACGCCGTGTAATAATGATTACATGCCGTGTAGTTTTCATTTTTGAAAGCAAATGAAAAACAAGATCACGCCGTGTATTAATGATTACACATATTGTAGTTTTATGGAAAACAAGTACATGCCATGTATTAATGATTACACACCGTGTAGTTTTCCAGTAGGGATTTTGAAGATATAATATTGTTCTATTAAATGATATTTATTATAATCAGCGTGGGCGCATGTCAAGTAATTAATTATTGAACATGGTGGTTTTCAATAAGAGTCAATTAAATAAATAAGACGCGTAACACATATATTTATTATCATAACTCTACAACCTGAAACCCTATTATAAATATCCTCACAACCCCAACTCTTTTCCGAACAAGAGAATCGTTGTGTACAATAATTCTGGAGAACTATTTCAAGGATGAAAGAACCTCTTCCTCCAAGAATTCTCTCAAGGCTGAGAGAGATCCTCCTCCATCGGATCAAGATGATCTAAGGTGGACAACCCTAGCAAAGGTTTCTCCACTATATCACCCGAAGACTCCTTTAGCGACATCCAGAGATATGAGGTGCCTGTGTGGATCACTGGTAGAGGAAGTGTACCCTTGGATTCTGCGACACAAAGACGAATCACATCAGAATATGTTAAATAAAATCAACAAAGAATGAACACCCAAAATTTACTTCTTATCAATTAATTAAATTAATTATAATCAACCTGTGATGATCCACTTACTTGGTTCTAGGACCTTTCTTATTCTTTGTCTATTTCTGTGAATCGATCTATGGAGACTGGTGTTTATCATCGTATTGATCCCAAATTGATCATTTCTAATGACAAAAAGAAAAGTGGGCACATCCACCCATGTGCTTCCACTACGCCCGAAACCTTCACTAATCATGGTGACCCTATTCAATTATCAATTAAATATTGTCTGATAAAATTAATAATAAGGAATAATATAAACAATCCACCATTAAACCATTTATCAATATTTAATCATCAAAAACATTAACCCATTTTGGATATGTCAACCATCCCATAATACTCATTCTAAATTAATTCATGATAAAAATAATTAACCAATTACACAATCCTAATATACCATCAATTTCTCATTAAAAATTTCTCATTAATAATTTAACCAATTAATTAGTCCAATTACACCAATTTAAATATCCCCAATTTAACACAAATCATTTCTACATGGAATTTAAATTAAATAAATTCAATCATATATGAAATTTCCCAAATGTGAAAATTCAAAATTCCAAAATTACATACAAATAATTAAATAAATACTATGGGATTTTAAATTTATACTACATCCCTCAAAATTGATGATGAAAATTCTCTAATGGGAATCCCCAATTGAAGTAGAACAACCAATATCACAGTGAAGAATGAGATCTAGAATTAAAACGTAGATCCCATATTAGAAGAATAAAGATATATAAAACCTAGACCTAATTCCATTCCAATTTTTAAAAGATCCGCTTTTCATCCAAATACTGATATGGGAGAGAGTAAAGTAACCCTAATGCAGTATACTCTCTTATCAAGAGTGGTTGACCTCTTCAATCTGTCCTTTGATTTGTCAAGAATGATATTAATAAGGACTTGTAATCAATCTAAGAGCCTAAAAACATGAAACTTTTGGGGCCACATTGGATAAACATTGGGTTAATTAGGGGTGGTTAAAAAATTTAAAGTCTAATTTTCATCAGTTTAAAATCTAATTGACACTATTTCTTACTTGGGGTACATAGTTTTCCCTAACTGTGTCACGAACCTGCCCGAGTCGACCCTGAACCGGTCACAAGGGCGGACCCACGACAAGTCCTGATAGGCATTCCTGATCCTCTCGGGATGGCGAGAAGCACCAAGGAAATCATTATAGTACACAAGGGAATGATTTTTACCGTATATAAAAAGTCAAACAAATAGTGGAATGAAATGGAGATCCCAAAACACCTTTATATAAAAACTGAACTGAAAATTATTTGTACAAGAAACTAAAAGTACAAGTAAACCAAAAACTCATCTAACCAAACTAGATTACCAAATAACTCTGTGTGACCCTTATATTCACTCTCCAACATAATTATCACACATCTTCCAATGCGATTGAACTTGAGAGGAAAGCTACATAAGGGATAAAAATAGAAGAAGACTGTAGGCAAGAGTTTTAAAACTAAGTAGGTTAGCCCGATATTCTATAACCAATGCAAATCCTTTAATATAAAAGAAGCATCAATTTCAAATTTAAAATACAAGATATAAAGTTATGTTTTTCAAATGAGGTCCCATTCTATATAAAAAAATTATCAGACAAAAACTTGCATGTTTTATAAACAAGAATGCTAGTAACAATTTTCAATGAGGTGCAACATCAAAATGAAATTAGTTTTCAAGAGGGTTGCTTTAAAGAATTTACACTTTTCAATAAATCACATACACTACTGAAATTAAAAAACAAACACACAGTATTCCGATGGTGAGTAAAAAATATCCAATGAGAACAAGTCATAGGATCATCCCTAGGCACTAGTTAGTTGTGAGCCCCCGGTACCTCGTATCTTGGTGAAAGTAACCATAATAAATATCTGTTCTCGTGTACATGAGCCACTAGTAGGGAGCATACCCATAACCTAGTGGTCCACTATCAAATAATAATCATAGTTTATTTAGTGTTGTCATCATCAAACATGCTACGTGAAATAGGGGCCACACCCGCACAGAATCACTAGCAAACTAGTACACGTCCGCCCACCTTAATACCTAGGATTTCCTTTTGGGCTCAATAAAGTAACACATATTATCAAATACACTTTCCACATCCAAATTACATTAACAACCCATAAACACAAAAACATTCTTACCATTTCTTTAACAAATAAATAAACTTCAAAAAAGATTCGTAAAACGATTTCAAGGATTTTAACGAGGCCTTGCACATAAAATCCATTAAAATGAACTTTTAAGGACACAAAACTATCAATAACATAACAACACAGACTAGGAAGCCCCAAATCCAATTAATAAATCATTTTCATGGACTATAAAATTGTCCCAAAAGATAAAACATGAAATACACATGGGAACCATTTTTACAAAAAAAAAACAAATGTCAACCGGTAATTTAAGCCTTTCTCAAAACTATCAATTGGCCAAGGTATGAATATAAATTTTATTAAGGAGGTGTATAAAACCATTTAAAGCATAAAAACACATTCATTTATCCCCTAAACCATTAAGTTTACATATTCAAAACACAACCACATTCATAAGGATGTGAAACGAGCCATTTTCCGACAACTCTGGCCAAAACATGTTGTAAACCAAAACCCATTTGTTTGTAAAACCAAATCCAAATTGTAAATCCATATAAGGACGCAAAATAACATTTATCATTATTAATATTCATTTATAAAACCAAACAGATAATTTTTAAATAAAACATAACACATAAAATCCAACCGGAAAGTTTACCGAATACATGACTTGCCCTTTAAAACAAAACAATTTATTTTAAGAACATGAAAAGGAATAAAGAACCAATTGCAAGAAATATTCTATAAAAGATACTGTAAAATATTTAAAATACCATAAAATAGGTTCTAAACCTCAAAAAATAGTTTTGAAAGATAGTGGAACATTTAAACTAACACTTAGTGTGCACTTTAATGACAAAACAACATTACCATTAACAAAACAAGGATTGAACAACCATTTTTCACACCAATGAATTTATTAAAATGCTGAAAAATAAAAATAATAACATATATAATATTTAAAAAATATAAAAATTATGAATATTAGAAGCCAATGGCATGTGCAAGGGATATCCTACCTGAAATCCTTGGCGTAATGGAAACACACACCAAATATCACCATTTGAGGGTTTACAAATCGTAAACCAATGAAGAACAGACCTGAAAGAACAAAAAAACCCATAAAAATAATATTATATTAGATAACTAGGTCTATCATGACTATTGAAGAATAAAAAACCAAGAAATAATGAAATGAAGAAGAAGAGGGAGGAGAAAACAGAAGGAATCTCACCTTTTCAACTAGAAAACTCTTTGTCTTCCATTAGTTATTCACCCATATAGAAAAGTTAATGGATTAAAACAACGTTTTGAGTCTCCTATGGTCTAGGAGAACCATGGAAAAAGGATTTTTGGAAAAAATAGTTTGAATAGAATGATTTATGGATGAAAGAATTTACCTTTGCGATTTTGGATGATTTGAGAGACATTGAGAAATTTTCCCTAATTCGTGACTCATATGAGCTCCAAAGAGGTAAAATTGATAATGGGGGTAAGGATATGAGTATTGGATTCATGTGGGAAGTTTAATCTCCGAAACATATTAGGAAATGAATTAGATATAAAGGAAACAAATTATTTTAAAAAAAACTAGAAATGGGCCCATGTGTCGGCCCATTACCTAAATAAGTAACCCGAATTCACCATGATTATGAATTCTTAAGGGGTAAAAAAGAATATTGCGGATTGAATATGTCAGTGGAGGATTTAAATGAAGTTTAATTAGTGAAAAATGATGAAAATAAAGGAGTTATAAAAGAAACAAATTAGGTTTTTAAAACTGGAAATGGGCTCGCAGTTGGCCAAATCATGAAGTAACCACCATTTCTCCAAAAACTCCTAAAAAATAAATGGGGTACCCAAATTAGGGTGATTAGAAATATATGGAAGTTAAAAAATCAAAATTTAACACATGAAACACCCTATAAAAGGATATATATTTTTAACTAACCGGATCAAAACCATGACCTGAAAAGAAAAAAAACGGGTGTGACAATTCTCCCCACCATTAATGTTTTCCACCCCCGGAATGCCCCAACGCTTTTAAACTGATAGAAAAAGACCTAATGATTCCTTATATACATAATAGAGAATATAAATCTATGGTAAAATCATCCACCAAAATTTTATCTTAAAACTCTTGCCCAAACAAAACACCAACTCATAACCACTTCTCGAGAATCAATAGAAAGATCAAGCCACCACATCCCCAACAAAGCCTAGAACTAGATTGTTGGGCCTTATCCCAATGAACACAAAGATCAACCCAAACCATAGTTCAATCACAAAACCCAAATATTCTAGTGGAGTTTGGAAATAACTCCCCACCATTAAGAAACAACAAGCACTAGATATATTCATAGGTGGAAATAAATCAACAAGACCCGTGGTGGGTCTCCCCATCATTGGAAACCAACATGAAATGAACAAACAAGAATTAAACACTAAATAGTTTTCAAAATGACTTTTATAAGACCAAAAATACTCTCACAAAACATCCTAAGAACCCATGTTATTAGAGTTACAACATGAACATCTAAACCACCCACTCCCGAATGAAGGGGACAAGAACTGGACCAACATGTTTGGCACTAATCCGGACACCCATCACTAGAGGAGGAGAGGGAAGGGGACCCAATAAGTAGACCACTAAAACGACAAAAAAAAAACAATGGAACTACCCAGCACTCTGCACCTATGAATAGGTAACACAAAGACCCCACCCTATTTTCACTGGTGGTCCACACAGGGGCATTGATCGAAAACCCACATCCATGAAGGCATAACCATAGACAATGTGTGAGGGGTAAGTTCACCACGCTTGCATTAACAAAGGGAAATTAACATAAATGAGAAACCAAAATAGAGACATAGAAACTACCATACAACAATGGTGGAGGAAGTATCCTTGTCAAGCTCTCCACACGTCTAGAGATTTCCTGACTGCGTGAAAAGCTTCACTCTGAGGCCTATGGCTGGAGCGTTGATTCATGAAGCATCTGCAGCACCACAGACAAGGTACTAAGGACCAAGCCTCTAAAAACTCACATTCTCAAAAAAAACAACTACATATAAATAGGAACTCATAGATGCATATCAAAATTATGTCTCACTCTAAACTAGGGGAAGAATGGACAAAGAACATAACAAAACACATCAACATCACTAAACACAAATGCTATGCCCAAAAGAATTGTCACGACCTAGAATCACTTTAAATCGACCTCAAATAGCTCTCTTTTACAAAAGTCAGGCTGAGGCATCATCCAAATAGGTATATTTAACATTTTAAATGAATCCATAGGCTGATCAACTAGAATGATTTCCCACTGAGAACTATTCAAGGCCACATCAGAACATCGAACACATCTTTAGAATCCCAAAGAACATTGCTCCCACACCGAGCCACCAAAAAGATCTCATCTCAAGATAAAACAAGAGTATGAATTCTATATCACAATGAAGCTTACTGAATAAAAAATAGTTTTAAAAAATAGAAAAAACTAGCCACATAACCATTGGTTTATAAACAAAGGCCACAATTTTTTAGCTCAAAACACTCTTTAAAAACAAACTAACATGGTGGGTTTCCACATTCACCTTCGGTGTTTCATCAAGTCTCACACACATGCTGATTTTTATGACACCCAAGGCACCCAAACACTATGCTATATAGTCTATCCGTCCAGATATCAGTAAAACCATGCGTGTGAGTACCCATGAAAACACCAAAGGCTAAAACAAAACAACATCATTCCAAAAGTCATGTACCATCAAAAGGAACACCAACCACAATGTCAAAACCCCTTTTTCATATTTCTCAAAACTAACCACACTTCATCAAGAACCATTTTGTGAAAAACCTACCCCCTTTTCATTTTTATCAACTTATAAAACAACCAAGCTACCCCAAACAATCCCTTTCCATTTTCTAAAACTTAGCATGGTATCTTCTTATAATATGATGGTCATTGAGACCAATAACCTTTCTAGAAAAACACCAACCACTCAAAACAAATTTTCAAAACCAATTCATCAGATTCAATAACTTTTCAAAATCCCAAAACACCCCATTTAAAAAAAAGATTCAGAATCACCTTAAAATGATTCACACTTTCAAAACATTTTATTCCAACAAACAACAAGGTTATATTATGGATAATCCAATCCCGTTAAATCATTTCCACTTCCTCTTTTTTTTTTCAAAACACATCCTTCCAAAACCATTCTTATATTTAATTTTTGAAGACCAATTTGTCCACTTATGGAAACCCAATAATTCCTTCAAAACCCATTTTTACAATTCTAATACAAGTATTTTCGAAACAAATATTCAGAATTCAAGAAAGGTCCAAGAAACCCACAAAAGGGAACTAGTGTCGGTGGATGACATGACCATATGGTTGGAAACCATATGTCAAACACAACACAAACATGTAGAGACTTATTAAGACCATGTTCCCTCTCCACATGGCTTTCCAGGACCTACGAGCTCACAAAATCCATTATTTAGACTCCCCTTATCATATCCCAACACCAAACAATCAACAAGAACAAAAGACACTAATAAGACTAGAAATTCCATGGAAACCTGAGGATCAGAGCAAGAAAGTGTTTGTGACACTTTTCCCACACATACCCCTAAAGTACCAACAATCTTATTCCATCTACCTTTACATCACCGAAATAACAAGGGAATTGTAAAAAAAGGCCTACTAAGGGCCAACCTCCTCTAATACCAATTTTTCACTAACCAGCCCGAGTGGACCCTGAACCGGTCATAAGGGCCAGCACACGACATGTCATGAGGTGTGTTACCGATCCTCCTAGGATAGTGAAAAGCACCAAGGACATCATTAGAGAACACAAGGGAACATTTTCTCCCATATATGAACAATAAACCAAACAATGGAAATAAATGGACAACCCAAAATACATTTATATAAAAACTAAACTCAACAATGTTTTTACAAGAAAATGAAAGTATAACTAACCCAAAAACTAATCTGACCAAACTAGATAACCAACTAACTCAATGTGCCCCTTATGTTCACTATCTTACATAATGATCACATGTCTCCCAAGGTGATCCAACACAATCTGAAACCTGTACAAGGGCAAAAAATAGAAGATGAGTATAGGTGTAAGTATTAAAACTCAGTATGTTATACCAATATTTTATTCCCAATGATCATCCATTAAAATAAAAGAAACATCAATTTCAAGTTATAAATACAATATATAAAGGTATGTTCTCCAAATGAGTTCCCATGCTATTTAGAAAAATTACCTGAAAAAAACTTGTTTGTTTTATAAACAAGAATATTAGTAACAATTTTCAAAGAGGTAAAACATCAAAATGAAAATAGTTTTTCAAGAGGGATGCTTTAAAGAATTAACACTTTTAAATAAATAACACAAACTACAGAATTTACCAACCAAACACACTGTATGCCGACAGTGAGTACAAAATAGCCAATGAGCACATGTCACGGGAACACCCTTAGGAACTAGTTAGTTGTGAGCCCCAGGTACGTTGTATCTCTTGGAAAGTAACCATAATAAATATGAATTCTTGTGCAGACGAACCAATATTTGGGAGAATACCCATAACCTAGTATTCCCTCAAAAATATTATCATCAAGGTTTAGTTATTGTTGTCATCGTCAAACTTTCTACATGAAATAGGGGCCAAACCCCATGGAATCACTAGCATACTAATACACGTCCGCCAACCTAGATACACAAGATTTTGTTTTGTGATCAATCATGTTACACATATTATCTAATAATATTTCCACATCCAAATTCCATTACTAATCCATAAACAAAAAAAAAAACATATACATGCTTCACATTTCTTTCACGAATGAATAAACCACTAAAATGATTCGTAAAACAACTTCAAGGAGTATAACGAGGCCTCTCACATAAAATCCCTTAAGAATGATCTTCTGTGTTTACAAACCCATCAATAACATAACAACCTAGATATGGAATCCCCAAAACCAATTAATAAATCATTTTCACGGAAAATAAAATTTTCCCAAAGTTAGAACATGAAATACACAACGAAACCATTTAAAAACCCAAATGCCAAATGGGCCTCTATGCCTTTCTCAAAACTATCATTTTACCAAGGTATGGATTTCTATTTTATTAAGGATGTGTATAATCACCATTTACCATAGAAAAAAACATTCATAAATCCCTTAAAACATTCAGGTTACACATTCAAAACACAACCATTTTCATAAGGATGTCAAACGGGCCATTTTCCGGCAACTCGGGCCAAAACATGTTGTAAACCAAAAACCATTTATTTGTAAAACAAAATCCATATTTGAAAGCTATATAAGGACCCAAAATAACTGTTATAATTCTTCATATTCACTTATAAATAAAAAATAATAATTTTTAAATCATACATAACACATAAAATCCGACCGACAATTTACCGAATACATGACATGCCCTTTTAAAAAAACAATTTAGATTAAGAACATGACAAGGGATAAAGCTCCAATTGCATGAAATATTCTATAAAAGATACTGTAAGATATTTAAAATACCACAAACTAGGTTCTAAACCTCAAAAATAGTTTCTAAAGATAGTGAAAAAATGAAACAAACACTTGGTGTGCACTTTTATGACAAAAAAACATTACCTTTCACAAAACAAGGACTAAACAACAATTTTGGACTTGAGGAAAATTATTCAAATGATGAAAAATAATAATAAAAATATATGTCAGATTAAAAAAATATGAAAATTTTGAATCTTAAAAGATAATGGTATGTGCAAGGGATATCCTACCTCAAATCCTTCATGTAATGGAATCACACACCTAATATCACCATCCGAAGGTTTACAAACTCTAATCCTATGACGACCAAACCCAAAAAAAACCATAAAAAATAAAAGGATAGAATAACCCTAGGTTTATCATTATTATTGGAGATTATAAAACCATGAAATAATGAAAGGAAGAAGAAGAGGGGGAAAAGAGAAGGAATCTCACCTATTCAACTAGAAAACTCTTCGTCTTCCTTAGATCTGCACCCATAGAGAAAAGGGAATGTATTGAAAATTCATGGAGACTCTCCAAAGCTCTGGACAAACCGTGGAATGAAGATTTGTGGGTAAAAAAGTACGAATGGAAGGATTTATGGATGAATGAATTTACCTTTGCAATTCTGGACGATTTGAGTTACCTTGAGAGGTTTTCTCTAATTTGTGACTCATATGGGATCCAAATAGGTACAATAGAAAATGGGGGTGAGGATAGGGGTATTTAATTCAAGTGGGAGGTGGAATAAACGAAATTGTTTAATAATTTAATTAGATATTAAGGAAATAAATTATTTGCTTTTAAACCTGGAAATGGGCCCATGGGCTTGCCCATTACATAAATAAGTAACCTGAATTCACCAGGATTATGAATTATTAAGGGGTAAAAAAAGATATTTTGGTTTTAATATGTTAGTGGATGAAATTTATGAAGTTTAATGGGTGAAAAATGCTGAAAAAAGGAGTAATAAAAGAATCAATTTTAGTTATTAAAACCGGAAATGTGCTAACGGTTGGCCCAAATCATGAAATAACCACCCTTTCTCCAAATACTCCTAAACAAGAAATGGGGAACTAAAATAATGGTTATTAGACATATACAGAAGTTAAGAACTCAAAATTAATCTCTCCAAACACCAATTAAAAGGATCCGGATTTTCAATGAACTGGATCAAAACCATGGCATGAAAAGAAAAAAATGGGTGTGACAAACTGTGTGCCTACCCATGTAACTCCTCTTAAGGAGCAACATAGTTACTTATAAGAGGGATCATGAGTTGGAAAATCATGAAAAAAACCATAAAATAACCCTATATCATGGGTTATATGAATTTTTTGGTGTAGGGAACATGTTTTAGGAAAATCAAGCGCCAACATTTCACTCCCCCAAACCCCTCAAGAATATGGAAAATTTCACCCAAATGTACCAAAGATAAAATCCAACCAATATATAATTAAAAAAGGTAAAATAATACCAGAAAAAACTCCTTGTAAATGTCATTAAAACTTAGTGATTTTATATTTATATAATCCTTAGTTTGTTAAGAATACCAATCTTCTAGGTCTTAAGGTGTAATGAATAAAAGATTGACTGAAGAAGAGGTATAATGTTGAACTGAGCATTTTTATTTTATTTCATCCTCTAAATAATTAAAATAATATTTAATAATGATGAGATAATAAAAGTAGTATGTAAAAATATTTATATTTTATTGTATAAATTTCATAACCTATATCAATATTCAACATCCATTAAAGTGGAAGGGAATCCAATGTTCATGTGTTCGATAGACTACTGCTTCACAGAATGATGCGATTTTTTTTCCACCACCACCTCTAATAAATGGTTATAATGAAAGAATAAATAAATATATTTGATATTAATTTCATATTTATAATTACAAAATGATAATATATACAATATTTTCTTACCTTGATAATAACTAAAAAATGATAATTTTGTTCGTGCGTACATGTAGACTACTACCTCAGGGAAGCAATGTGATTCGTTTTTCATCACCACATTAAATTGATGTTATATGTTAGTGAATTTAAATAAATAATAATATATTAATTATATTATTATTATTAGTATACACTAATATAATTATATTTACCAACATTTCATAATGATCCTTGAACAGTGGAATCATTACTCATGTGTACATACGACCTACCGTCTCCACGGTTGTAGCATAGTTAATTTTTCATTACCATATTTAATATTTGGATTTAAATGAAAATTAATGTATTAATGTGATAATTATAATTGTATTATTATTCTAGAGTTGATATAATAATGACCACATTGACTATATTTAGCCTACCATAGTCATTTTGGAATTATGAGATTAATATCATCCAAACATCTGAATTGAAATTAAATTACTATGTAATTGATTATAACATGGTAATTAGGGAACTCAAAATTCTAAAAATCTAATTTTTTTCTTAAAAATTTATATAATTAAGTTAGTTTAAATGTTTTGTAAGATAGATAACATATGTGATGATTCAGACTCAATGTTATGGAATTTCATTTAAAAAACACCTATTAATATTTCCCTAAAAACACTTTTTCTTCCATGTACATATTTTTAAAATTGTTATACAGGTGCATTTATATAAAAATTAAATAATTATAAATGAAATTTTATATCTGTTTTTACCGTCGTTTGTTTCCTCTAAATAAATATGTTTTTAGAAAAGTTTGGAACATTTTCACTTTATTTGGAAAATATAAAAAGATTGTTATCTTTTAAAATGTATGAAGAAATTGAATTTTCCAACCACCATAAATATTACTATTTTTCATTACTTTATAAAATATCATGTTTTATTTCATGAAAAAACCCTCTTAATCATTTAATGGGAATTTTATATTTTAAACATGGGTTAAAAAGAAACAAGATATATCAATATCTAAAAATGTTTTCCTTTCGATTGAATGAATGTTTTTATGATGAAATATTTTATATTTTATGTTAATGTTCCCATGGATTATTTATGATTATGGGTGTTTCTATTATAAAACAAAGGCAGTCAGGCCTATAATAGCTATCCAAATCATTGGGTAAAGGGACAATGTTAACCGATTCAGTTTCACCTTAGAGATAATTGGAATATACTATGACAGTTATTCCAAGTGTAACAGTGAGGGTTATTTTAGGTGTAAAAAAATAATTTTTTATATATAACTATGTTGTTTATTTTAGGTGTACCAATGATGTTTATTTTATGTGTATCCTTGATGGATGTTTTATGTGTAACCATTTGGGATTTTTAGGACTAACTATGATGGTTATTTTATGTGTAACTATGAAGGTTATTCTATCTGTAAGGGTGATATGAAAGTGATAAATCATGATAAATATATATTTTAATTATTATTTTAATGTTATTTTAAAATAAATATTATCATTTAAGTGTACTTATTTTTAAAATAAATTATATACGACTTCTTAATGGTAAAAAATATGACATTATGAAAATGATTTCATGTGTATATTATGATTGAAAAGAAATCATTTTGATATTTATTTTTAATTTTTGATTTCATAAATAAATTATTATTAAATATTTTGAAAGATAATATAATTTATTTTGTATGAAAATGTTTATGTTGAGCTCAATTTTTATTTTGATAATGAAAAACCATCACAGGTTTTATGGACTAACAAGTTTCTTTGGTTCCATTTATGTGGCATACTGATGTTTTTTTGTCCTTACCCACATTTAAAAATGTTTTTTCATAGGAATTATGGATTTTTAAGGTAAAAAGTTTTTTTTGGATGAAATACATTAATATTTTTAAGGGAAATAAGTTAACATTTATTTAAAAAGTTTTATATTGTGGAAGAAATGGATAATGATACAAATTGACCACATGGTAAAATATGATTTTTTTATTAAAGATTAACGGTACAATTATATAAAAAGATACAACTATAATATATATTTTAAAAGAAGAAATTATTTATAGTTTATTTTCAATAGAATATGAAATGTCTAAGTTCAGGTCCCTATAATGTTGGTATCAGAGAAAATTAGTGATTCAGATCCATGGGGACTCTCACATGTGAACCTCTACTGAAGCATGGATAACCGTCCATGAGACTTATGTGGAAAGGTCATCCACTAGGGATGATGGTAAGAGTCTCACCTATGATGTGTGGACCCATGGACTGATATAAAAAGAATAAATTATAGTCAACAGGTGAAAATCCTAGATAATTACAATTTTTGGTTGACGTGTTTCTACCCTTCTCGATATTCTTAAACAATTATATATATTATAGAAATAATTATCAATATTTTAATATTACATCCTTACAATATTTTATAATGAATACTTTGAAATTAATACATAATAATTTATACTTTTTTATAGCCATTTCATTCTATCCTTGAAATAAAAAATTGAATAATAGTCATATAACATATAAATAAATTCAATCAATATATCCTTTCAATTATATTTTCATTAAAATTATTATTTAAACACATTTTTAGCTCTGGGATCATTATTTAAATCTAAAAGGATTATCTCATTTAGAAATTTAAAACATGAATTTTAATAATCTTCATATCTAGTAATATTTTATAAATTATGACCCATAGTCTATCCTTGTGTATGATAAATAATCAATAGTATGTAAAAAATGAAAATAATATTCATGGTATAGCTATTTATTTCATCTCAAAATAGTATATATTTTTGTGGAATGATAATGATAATAATAATATGAACTTGATTATTGATTCTCAATAACGTGAAATATAATTTTTATGGTATGAACATTATAGAAATGTTACCTAAAGAACTACATGACCATTCTTCCATGGAATGAGCATCTCTAAAAAAATAAACTCTGAAATAAATCATTCGTTCATAAAAATTGAACTTAATCATGATAGTAATGAGGGAATAATTATATAAAATCATAAAGTAACCATGCGTGAAATTAATGTCCACCTCATCACATATTCCAATAAACAGAATACATAAATGAAGTTTCATTTACTTCTGATCTATATTAAATATTAAATACTTTATGTCGTAATATTATTATCCTCTTCTGAAAATAAAGAGTAATCACAAACATCTATGTACATCTGAAATTCAAAATCCATAGTAATATATAAGAACCATTAATGTAAGGTTAATGTTATTTATATATAAAATTTATCACCTGTACTAAACTTCTAATTTTTTAATGTGTAATAGTAAGATATTTAATATTTAAACATAATATTTCAATGTATAAAGGTATTCTATTAGAAACTATAAATTGTGTAAGAGTATTTACTTATCCAAATATAAACTTATGAATCTCTATATTATTGAAATAAAAAATATTCAATCTTGAATATAATTTCATGCTTTCATATTATTATCTGTTTGAAATTACATAAACAGTGAAATATTTATCTAAAAATTTATATATGAGTAATATAAGAAAACTATAAAATTAATAATAAATAGATGAATAAAATTTATAATTAATTATAGATCATGCATAATAATTTGAACAACTAAAAATAGAGAACAACATATCAAAATATATCATAAAATTGAATAATATATAATAAAAGTTACTAGTTAAGAATTGATAATTGTTATCAACATATAAAATAATGTGACCAGGATAATGTAATGAATAAAATATAAATTAAGTGTAAATAATACACTAAATATTTCCCCATGTTCTATCATTAAAAAACAGAAAAATATAAAAAACACTCTACAATTTTTATCAAGGGTTAAACAAGATAATATAATGAATATAAGGCTGTGTTAAAAAATAATAGAATATAAAAACACATTCTCTCCTCATAGAATAAAAAAAATCATCCAATTTAATGTGAATAAGTTCACCCCATTAAAATGAAAAATAAATTACAACAAACCCATTTTTCAATATATAATAACCCATCATTCTTAAATAAATAACAATAAAAAACCCCGTATTACCCCCATTAAATACCAAGAGTGATGTAAAAAAAATAAACAAGTAAAAAAGAATATTTCTAATAAATAATAGTGAATAAAAATATATAGGATGATTGGTTATTGATGAATAAAAAATATATAAAATAATCATGATTTAAAAAATATTAAAAAACTAAAAACAGAATACCCAACATGGTCATGAATAATTAAAAAAATTAAAAGAAAAGAAAAATAATTTCTAGGATCCGTGAAACAAGTAAATAATATTTGAAGATACCATTATATTTTGGTTGTTTTTTTAAATGGAGTTATTAATTAAAATTTAGTTTGTGTTGATGAAGATTTATCAAATAAGTATCCAACAAAAGAAGTAAATTGTGATTTTATCATAATAAATAGAAAGAGCTTTGTACCTCTATTTATTGAATAACATGGATGTATGGATTCATGAAACAACATATAAATCTGAAATCTATAATGTGCATATATATTTCATATAATCACATGAGTTGATAGAATATATCTAGTGATGTCTAAAATACATTGAATTAGTTGGAATAGACATACTATTGAAAAACACCCTCAAGAGCTATAGTAATATGTTGTAATAATTGGAATAATGTTTTGGAGAAGACATATAGAGATGATTAGGATTTAATAATTCTATATTAAATGCTTAAAATATTTTAGATGATGTTTTAAAAAGGATAAAATGAATAAAATACAAATATAAATTTTTTCGTATATATATTAGGGTGTTAAGTATTTATTTGATGATAAATAACATAAAGAAGAAAAATATTGAAGCAATGTAAATGATACTCATAGAATCATTCAAAAAGTTAAACTATATCATCACTGAGTTGAAAAATAAGGATAAATATCATTAAATATGTAGAGTAATGTTATCCATATCTAAATATAATTTTATATACATCCTTTATGAGAAATTCAATATTGTCAATGTTATGAAAACAACCATGAATTAGAGGAATCAAAAAAAATTCTATATGAGTCAAGAATGTAAAAATGAAGAATTAATGTATAATAATGACTTATAAGAAATAATAAAGTTTACTGAATATTCTACCAACAATTTGATTAATTTTTTTGAGATAAAATGTGATATGATAAAATTGAGAATAATATGCTAACCATTAATGATCATGATCTTGAAATAAAATTTGGAAATATGGATGAATGGAAGTATGGATATCTTAATTTTTTTTAAATATTAGTGTTTTGAAAAAAAAATTAATTAAAGTATTTCTTATAATAAGAATAATCATTTTGGATATAATATTTTGGAATAATCACGTAATAGATCCACTACATGTTCACGGAAGAAGGTATCCCATTATCCTGCAAAATATACTATAACAAAATCTATTCTAATTTCATGTACATGATAAAATTATAATATGGGAAAATTTGAATGCGTAAAAATACATAATAATTGTATATGTTTTATGGGTAGGAAAAAGTATGACCATGATTTCAATCACTTCAAATAATTCCTAAAAAGAAAGGTTTTCCACTAGAAAAAATTATAACATAAATATGTATAGACTATAACTAAGATAAAAAAAGAGATTTATAATACATTAATCATGTTTATAACAATGTAAAAATTTATCCATATATATATATATATATTACATGACATGTCAGTATATGAAGGTAATATAATATTTTAAGTAAATTGGATAATTTTTAAATAATAGAAGAAAACTGCTATGGAAAATCAATTTTCATAGGAAAAATATTCCATCTATAAATAATATATTTGATTATTTTGATAATTTATAAGACTATTTCAATATAGGTGGTTACTATTGTGATTAATTATAGTATATACCAACATATAAAAACTCATATTACACTATGGAAATAAGACAATAATAGAAGAAGTAGGTTAAGAAAACCCAAATTTTATATTGATGAGTGAATTAAAAAATAATGTTAAACCGACCACTCTAAATATGTAATTGAACTAAGATGATATGGATAAAAAGATAATATATAAGAGATGATACTATTATGGTTAGATAGGGAATATAATTAATTAATGTAATATGGTTATGAATTTGAAAAAATAAGGGAGAATGATAGAACAAAAAATAGAATCAATCTAAGAAATGGATAACATGATGGGTCTAGTTTTTCATGCTCTAGATGAAGACTTATAATGTATTTTTCATAAGCATAACCTAAATTTTGTTCAAAATTTATATTAATGGTTTTGTAAAAAAAGAAACATTTCTAATATGTTTATTAAATGAATTCTATAACGAGATAATTCTTTCTAGAAAAAATATAGATAATCATGACATCAAACACGAATAATGTTGCTTCGAATGAGTCTTCACAAATAAAGAAGGATGATCTCGTATGAAATTTATTTTTAACAATATGGACATTACGATAATAAGAGGATAGGAAAATAGGTAAAGATGAAAAGGTAAATATTATTTCATTATTATGATAATGAATATCATTCTATCTAAGAAGAAATATGAATATCAAAGGAAAACCATGTTACATAAATAAGAACTAGTTTTGGAAATTAAGTGTGGGGGGAGAAAGCATGAAAAAATATTTAAAATTTATAACTTTCCTGAAATAATTTTATTGGTTTAGAAACATGTCTCATATATATTTCTAATATTATAGAGTAGATGGGAGATCCACCTTATTAACATATATTGATGTTTTTGAATCATGAAATATGGTATTTAAGGCGAATTATATAATACGATAACTAGTGAATGTGGTAATATAAAAAAATGAATAAATTTAATCCATCGTGGTAATTATAAAATTGTGTTATTCTTATTTTCGGTGGAATCCTTCCATGATGATTATTACTGTAGATAATCCCTTGAGGGTGATATTATAAGTGAAATATACATGAAAATATCTTTTTATAGTTTACTCTATAATTCAAATTTTTTTTATGAAATTGAATAACAAGGTAACATTTTCCATAACTAGTAGTATCACGATTTTTTAATTGTCTTATCAGGTGGTCATTACTATCTGACCAAACGAGATAGAAAAAAAAGCATTCAATAGAAATTTTTAAATGTTATTATTAAATTTGAGTATATGATAATAAAATATGCTAAAAAATTCTATACCGGACCCTAATAAATTAATTTCACAATTGGTGTCACATTATAAAATGTATATTGGAATTCATGTTGTTTTAATTAAACAAAATTTTTTCTATACTTGGTTATCTCATGTAGAAACAATGTTAGTATACAGAATAATGGAATGAAAAATTTTGTTCTACTATTATATGAAAAAGAAATTATTGAATCTATCAATAAATGGGGAGAATAGAAAAGGGGAGAAGATGGAATTTAAAATTATTAAGATAAGGGGAAGAATAATTTCCCCTTGGATCACCAACCCTTATATTCATATAATCTTATTAAGGATGATAATACCCTATAATTATATTTTCATTTATTTTCAATTAGTGGGAGAGGAAATATAATGAAGTTTGAAATGATGTTGGCATTAAAAAAATAGATCGATTGAACATACCCTTATACTATGGTTGTATTTATTGTAAATATATTTATTAGATGAAAGTAAAAATGTGATAGATAAGGGCGATGGAATATGTATCCCACCAGAGAAGATAAAGGTGATTCCATTATAATTATTTAAAAATGAGTGTCTGTTTCCACTAATAAAAGAACATGGAATGATATATTCTTGAAAAATCTTGGTAATTTGTCAATTGTTGTGTTGATAGTCAAGACAAACAATCATAAATTATGATGGGGTGGTTCCAATTATTTATAAAATATATTGGTGAAGTTATAGAATCGAAAATGATTAAATATAACCTTAAGAGACCTAGTAAGATGAGGTATTAACAGACATGGTGTTTTGGAGAAATCATTTATTGGATTATTTTTCTGAAGTATTCTATATTGTCTTATGAAAATAATTTGGAAGAATTATAATAAATTCCCAAATGAATTTAGGATTAATAAGGATATGGAGTTCTATAAATGCACTATCCTCTATATTAAATTTGATTCAATTCACTTTGGAATAAGATAAAATTTATTTATAATTAACTGTGACTATTCATAGAATAATTTTATGATGATCTAATGTGATTGATTTTTTTAGAATGCCCTTTGAGAATTTTGTGTTTCTCAAAATTTATCTGAATATAATATCTAATTCAGATTCATGGATAGCAATTAGAGATATCCTAAGTTTGGAAAGACTATTTATACATCATTATCCATAATAGAAGATTCATTTCAAAGGAAAAAATATTCAAGTATGTCATTTTTATACAAATTATGAGTCATTTTGAGAGGCACTCACAACTGTATATGAGGGAAGAGATGCATTAAAAAGATTTAGAGTTAATAAAAGAGTCATTAACCTCTATATATTTCATTAAAAATAATATGGATCTATGTGTAGACCTATGTATGATTCAT
The DNA here is from genome assembly GCA_963277665.1 of Viscum album. Lineage (NCBI taxonomy): Eukaryota > Viridiplantae > Streptophyta > Magnoliopsida > Santalales > Viscaceae > Viscum > Viscum album. The sequence continues at coordinate 452,000,455 of OY728141.1, read as the reverse complement.
CGAGGACCTAGGAAAGAGTCATTAGAAACACTAATTCATCTATATATAAGTTATTTAATGCTTCATATGATTCATCTGAAAGACTTATGGAGTTATCCTTTCATGAAAAATATAATTTTTAATTTTTGTATACATCATTTTGTTCTATGTAAATAAAATTTATCTATGTAATCATCATCTATGGTTTGTATAAAATTCATTCTAGGATGTGTGATGAATAATAGGAATAACCTTAAAACTGAAGGATGATTATTAATCACATACTAATAATGCCAACCGTGTAAGAATCAAATTCATATGGATGATACATGGAATATCATATAGATTGAAAAAATATTTTTTTATATGAAATTTCCTTAGACTGTAAGAATATATATTTATCTTAAAGTCTATAATGTATTTAAAATTTGTGTTTTTTTCAAACATATAATATTTTCCAAAATTTTTGTCTGAGGAAGACAAATATTTTATAATTCCTAATAATTTTTTCATTTTTTATAGCATTAAAATATGAATTTATATTCATAACAGTTTAATAATGAATTTAATCATTATTATCATTAAAATTTAGATAAAATTATATAATATTTTCTAATAAAATAACAAGTCTAAAAAGAACAAATTTTAGATATAATATGTTAGAAATAATAATTGAGAGAATTCATGGATTTAACTTAAAATGAATTAAATATCAACAAGTGATATGTGAATAGACCATGGACATAAAAGAATAATACACTTATTAGATGAAATGTGTGTTGTATATAAAATATAGAATCCGAAATTGATTTTATGTATTCATTAATGCCATGACATAACAGTCATGCCACAATTGCATATGCTATATATTTTTATATAGCTATAAAAGATATATTTTGAACACATTTGGTGAATGAATAGAATGAAATTAAGAATATGAAATTATTTTATGTAACATTATATATATATATATATATATTAATTAAATAGAAAAATGAGAAAAATAAAATAGAACTGTTCTACTAGGATTTTTTAAGAGACAACTATTGAAAAAAAGAAAATGAGACCATGGTACAAACCCATATATAAGAGTTTGGGAAAAAGTGAGAAGAAAATAAAAAGAGGTTCATGGTATTGAAATTCATCAGAGAATTTCCATATTAAATACATATAATACATATTTTTGGAAAAAATGTAAAAATGCTAAAAAACTAAGCCATGCCTTAGAGAGTATATATTATGAGAGAAATTGATGTGTTCTCAACGAAAATAAGAATTTGATAAAAAGTTGTAGATAATAACACATATATATATCATAGGTTGAGAATATGTTTTAGCTATAATTTCATTATATTGATTAGATACATTCAATTATGAATTATAATATTGAATAAGATGATCATCTGACCTCTATTGTTGTAGAAGTTTTAGAATTCGATATGAGAGAGAGACTAACATAGTTGTATTCCTTCTTATTATTTTCTTTCATAATTTCTATTTTTTAGAGATAGTGGGTTTATGGATCACATGGGATATTTTTATAAGGAAATATTGTTAGTAGTTTCTATATAATAACTAGGAGTTTGGAATATAACAAAGAATGAGTTTCATGTATTCTTAGGGAATATACAAAAGTGATCAATGAATCTACATTGAGGAGGATGAATGTATATATTTTCTGATGATGTGACATACGATGTAAAAATGATCTATATTAAGAATTCATTATTTTCATGAATTTATGGGAGGTTAAAGTTCAATGGGAATTAAAAGTATCATGGGATGGTGGACATGGAAATGGTTTTAGGATGATATATGGCCCCTCTGATGTGGAGGGGAAAAAATTTGGAAAAGTAAAATTCCTTCCCAACCCAAAAAACATTTATCACAATATTATTAGTGAAAAATATATGATATGGGATAAATACATATAGAACAAAATAAAGTGTAAGTTTCCAACATTGGGGCTGACCCTTATAAAAATACAACGTTCTGATATCTCTTTAAAATCTATATTTCATGTGGTTCTATGGGTTGTGGTTGAATATAAATAGATACATTCATATCCTAATAGTATAAAAGGGTTCCAAAAAAAGGAAATAAATCATAAAAGACAAAATATATATATTTTAATATAATTTAGCCGCACTGAATTCACACCCTCTTGAGTGATTTCACTAGTGCACTATAACTCAGAAAACATAAGTAAGACATTAACTTTGGACATGAAGGTGGTATTGAAAACAAAAAAAATGGGGAGATTCAAGTATCTTTTATATTTTTTTTATTTTAAATCAATATAATTATTAGAAGAATTAAATTTTTTATGGAATAATGATGGTGGAATATATATCCACCAACATATGGTTAAGGTGATTTCATATTTATAAATAAATAAAGGAGTATGTACTACCACTACAGAAATAAAATAGATGTATAGATTCATGTTTAAGTATAAAAATAAGTCTAATATTATTATTATAATCATTAAATATGTTTACAAGTGATTTTGTAATTATTTTAGTGTATCCAAAAACAATTTAGTGTTTTTAGAGAAGCTTATATTTTAATAAACGACATTACGAGTTATATTAAAATGATGCAAATGTCATCTTGGAGTTTTGAAAAATCCACACTAATATTATTATGATTGAAGTATGATATATTTTGTGACACAATATTTTGTATTATGTTTTACAAATTTTGAAATGATGTTGGAACTAACAAGGCCATGGAGTTATTGAAATAAATTATCTCGGGTATTTAATTTCTTTTAAAGTAATTTATAACAAAGTAAAATTTTTAATTATTTTAGTGATCCATGGAATTATTTTAAGACAAAATTTTGTTATTTGATTTTTTTTAGAAATCCCTAAAATAAATTTAGGTTAGTTTGTAATATTTTTTAGAATTCTATATTTTCAAAAATGCAACTGGTAAATTACCTAGATTTGGATTTCATTATATCAGTCGTTTCATAACAAATGGTTTCAATGTGAGTGAAATTTTTGAATAATAATGTTCAGATATTTATTATCCTTGAAACCATAGTAGGTTTATACTCCCACATATGAAATTTTTTTATGATACTATCTAATTAAATCTTAAAACCAAATGATTTTTATTCCATGGTATGATACAATATATTAAAATTCCTCTAGGATGGGAGGATTGATAAACCTAGTTATAAAGTGTTGTATATAAACATATAAATTTAATGAAATAATCCTGAATTTATTTCATTTAACACCCCAAATTTCTCACTAGAGGATGATTAATACGATGCAATAGACTAATTATGGAAAGCACCACACATGGCATAACAATACCCGCTCATCAGATGATCTAATTTATCCAAACATGTAACTAGATCTGATACAAGTTATATTAGTGGTGGTTAGTATAATGATTGAAACCATAATAGGTGTTTCCATCCACATATAATATATTTTCATAATACTAACTATTTTTTTGTTGTATGTTCACTTTCTAACTCATGTTATTATCATATAAAATAAATGGCCTTGTGACTAAAAGTAATGAGCACACTTATAAATAGTTGTTGCATTTCAACCATCATTACACATTTGGGGCTCGTAGATTGCATGTATAATACACCCCAATATGTTCAATAGAGTTCGGTTAAGGCCATGTCATAGTCATATTAGATAAAACACTATAAATGGAATTACAATATTTAAATAAAAACATATAAGCGCTTATTATACATTTCAAGTGATATGCCATTGGAATGGGTGTACTAATGAGTGGGGGGGGTGTTTATTTAGTTGTCTTTTTCTTACAAAATTTAATTGATTCAAAATAAAATTTCATGATATATATTAGGATCCAATCCATTTAAAAGTAATCTCAACCCTACCAGAATGAAAAATAAATGAATTAAAGGAAATGAACAAACCTTTTTATATGGTTTGTTCCCACTGTGGGTACACACTCCATACTATGATTAGGGAGTCTTAGTCTCATATTTTTCATTAATAATAAAAGAAAATTACAAGTGGTTATGTAGTTATCATTCGATACCTATAAGTGTTTCCCAAAACAACACAACATCACACTAGAATAACTACACCCCACTTAATAAAAATATGATCATAACAAGATGAGTAAGGTCCCTAGGAAAAAAATATTGTTTCCATAGAGAACTATGCCATTATTTATCTATAACCACTTAATATGACCAGATCAAAGTATGATTACATATTTATGAACATTAACATCATATATTAAGTTTTAACCCCAATCAATCCTCCATTATCACTTATTTTAGAATTAGTTTATGATATACTTCTCAATCTTGAATCACTGAATTCTCAAAAACTAATTTTTTTCCAATATAAATGTGGATAACTGGTTTCAATATCAATATTTTCTCATCTATTTAGTTCATTTAATATTATTAATCTTCTTAAATTATCTCTCCCTAATATAATCTATATGAAAATAATATTTATTAATATTATAGAATTTATTATATTCTTAAATTCTATTCAAAAAAATTGTATTTAATTCTCCAAACTGAATTTTATTAAAAGATCCTTCAAAAGTTTCAACAATCTAATTTCCTCAAGGTAATTATCCCTTGTTAACAAAATATTAAATTGTTATTTATTCCATAAATCTAGTGATATTTTAATAATTCTCTCCTCCTCATTTCTGTAGATAAAAAACAATTCTTGGTTATTTCTTTAACAATGGCCACCATTTAAAATAATTTAGAGATAAATAAATTTTTGAATATCAAAATTCCCTTATAGAAGTATTCTATATTTGTTTAATTAAACTAAATCTGGTTGTCATCATCATCCTACATACTTTTGGCATGATTCATCTTATCACATTGCAACAACATCATTTTACTTAGAACCAACATTGATAAAATTTTCTCATTATGCTTTTTCTTGGAATGATTTTCTACTCCACGAAATTCAGGTAATATTATTTAATCTATGATTAAATTATAATATCATTTCAATTATTTCAGGAAACGAGTATTAGTATGAGAGTACATATATTTATTTTCCTCAGAATACTTTTATAATAAAATTTTCCTAATAAAAATAATATAATATTTTATAAGTATAACCTTTTTTATATTTGTAGTGTGGGAACCAATAATAATAAATTATATGAAATATGGTTCCAATAGGAAAAAAAATTTCAAAATAATTTTCAATATCTATTGATTCATATATATTATGATTGAATTTTCCACATAATCAATTTTTATAGAAGAAGATATTTTATATGTTCTTCATTCATCTTATATTCCTTCTTAAATATCTTATAATCATATGAAGTATAATATACATAGACATATTTCTTCTTATTTAGTAAAACTTTTATGCATGTTATAATTATATTAAATATATTTCCCTATATTCTTACATATTGAAAAAAGTCATACACAATATTTTTATTTTTGAAATTATGAACACTTATCTATATAATATATAATTTACAAGACATTCGTAAAATGTATTCCATTAATAGTAAAATATTGAACCTAAACTCAATGAAATGTCATACATTATGACAAAACACCTTATATATGATCTTTCTTTATGATTTTTTCAGTTGATAGATAACCCTAACATATTACATATAAATCCAAAACTAGCTAAAATTTCACCTTCAAATAAAAAATATATAATTTTTTAAAATAAATGGGAATAACATAAACACATATTAAGGCCTGTAAAATCATCCCAAAAAACATAAATTCCATACTTAATAACATCCATAAGTTATAAAACATGGTTGAAAAAATAAAATCCTTTAATAATTACATAGGGTTATTTAATCTCTCAAAATGGATTCATTTTCAATTCTATTTATCTTTTTACTCCATAAATCATTCTGAAGATACATTTTCATCATTACTCAACACTATCCAATAACTCAATGTGTTTCTACAAAATCAAAACATCATAACCATTTCTCAGATAAGATGAGTACTGACACCACACTATTTTATTTTGTAATTTTTTTGGTATAATTCTATTTACTTAGGATATGTAACGTTTGGATAAGTGACTTAGATGTTCTCCCAAAAAGTATATAATTACATTTTTCCCTATTTAGGTAATAAAAACACTCTTGGTTAAAAAAGGATAATAAAACAATTGTACCCATACCCTTCTAACAATGAAGAGTATAATTTCTCTACCCCCTTAAAAAATAGTAAAAATAAAATGGGGTTAATTCTAACACATCATCAAGTAAGAGTGGAAGGATAGAAAAATAGTTTAATCAATAATCAATTAAATATATTTCAAGGAATTTATTTTGTATACACATCAAGAAATTTGATCCTTTGTGGGAATTTATTCCTTATATATATATATATTCAGTATTTAAATTGATAAAATGAAACCTCAAATATTTTTTTCATTAGTGAAGAGATGTGTTATTTGATATATAAATATTAGTTTTATTTTCATAATATATCCTTAGTGTATTCTAAAATTAAACATTCATATAACTTAACTTTACATTCATTAACAACAAATTTATACAAGACCAAGTTATTTTTAAATGAAAAACATTATAAATGATTTAAAACTATCTCTACTTATTTCTAAAAAATCTAACCCTAAATTCCTCTATAATGTCTGATACGCCTATTTTGGATTTTCTTTTAGTGAAATCACTTCCCTAGATTATATTAGTGAAACCCATCAGATTCGATTTTAGAATTTATTTATAAAAATATATGCCTTATAATTCCTTTGGTATATCTTATAATTGGATTAAATTACCTCATTTGTGACTATTTAGGAGCGCTCTAATATATTCTATATAGAGTTAACTATATTTACTATACCAATCCTTATTTATATAGATAATTTAGACTTATATTTATTATTAAATTTTAATATTTTTCAATTAAAATACATCCATATTCATTCATGAAAAATGTACGTCCATGAGTTATTTGTTTTTAAGCATATTAATATTCTTATATTAGAATATATTTAAAATTAATATATAATATTTTTATTATGAGAATAATGTTTTTATGTTTCTTTTCAGGACCCATTATCTAAGAAAAATAATTCATCTTACCAATTATTAATAGATCAAAGTGAATTCTCATCTTACTTATAAATTCCTCAAATATAGCCTCTTTGTCCTAAAAAAATATATATATCGTTAATATAAGCTATGATAATAGGAGTATCAATAGAAAAATGTTTTACATACAAGTTCCAATCAACATTTTCTTTATTAAAATTTATTTTTCCAATTAAACAATTCATTTTTGAATAAAATACATAAATTACTAGTTTTAAGCTTTATAAATTATTATTTAGTTTTTATATGATCATTCTATATCTACCTATTACGAATAAACTAGGGTTCACAATGAATACATGATAATATATATTACCATTTAGAATTTCATACATCACATCTGTAAGAAATACTTGGTAGATTCCATGGAGTACCCCTATATGGAACATCATAATAGTTTCATGTATTTAAAATCATGTAAGATTATATTAAAAATATATTCCATCCATCTATAAATAACCATATCATACAAATATATATATTTTTCTGATACATGATGAGGTGAACTAATTATACCATATATAAATGATGCATCATTTTAGATAAATGTTATATACCTTTACGAATACTACAATCCTGATTACTATAAATGTTTATTTTATTTGGAGAGTAAATAAATAACAAAAATATTGCATAAAACATTTTCAACAAAAACTATAATTTTCTTCTCCGATATTACCGTTATAAAAAAATTCTTATTTAAAACAATTCTTTAAAACATTGGAAAAATGAAAACATAAGAAATGGTTAAATAATATTGTAATTAAAGGATAACACGAGAGTTATTAATCAATGACCATTTTAATGAATAAGATACACATAACAGTATGATATCATTACTGCAACTTATAAATATCATACCTAATTATTCATATATTATAAATAATGAGTCATGAAATAATGTTTTATAATTTTAAAATACATGGGTCATAAAAAAGAGGAATCATTATTTATCAATAATGATCCTTCAGAACATATCATAACTATAAGAATATTTTATTGGAATCAGAAAACTATAATAAGTCTAGAAAATCATTTGAGTAGTCATGTCTAATTTAAAATACTATCATAGTGGATAAGGTACCATAGTATATTAGTTTCACACCCAAAAATACTTTCATTCTTAGAATCAGTTCAATCCACATACTATTTTATATTATCTCATAAAATATCTTTCATTACCAAATTCATTTAAGTGATTTAATGGACCTGACCATCGAATAATTTAAATTATACATTTTTTATTCATAATTTCATAAAATTATTTATCAATTTATAATAGCATAACATGTTGAAAAGAGATAAGTTTCTATAAAATTACATCAACATATAATCATTTTCAATCTATAGAAAGACATGTATTGTATCATTAGATCATATCTCCATTAATGTATAAGAATAATTAAAGGATTTTTACGTAGATGTGTAATAACATTAAAAGGGAATTTGATCATTTCATTGAATAAAATGGGAAAATAACCTTTTACTTTAGTGTATTCAAAACTAAAAAATTATAGAATATTGATAAAAATATTTTTATTTAAAATAAAAATGGTTTCTTTTAAAAGAATATTTAGAGAAACAATGTAGTCATTAAGATGAAGAAGAACATCATTTAGAAAATGTTAAAAAAATTCCTTTAACACTTTGGGTAAAATGTCCAAAATTACCTCTTTCATATAAAAGAAAAGAATATTCCTTATAAAAATTTGGAAATAACATGAAATATAGTTTAAAATTACATTAAATAATAATTTTATCATATAAATGAACATCCATGAAAACATTTTAAAGATACTGGGCATGAAAAAAGAGTTCATTAACCAAATAAAAAATAATATTGGCTTTTCTTAAAAACATTTATTAGTCATTTTATGTTCAAATCCCATGTAAATGGTACAAATTTAAGAGAATTATTGTAATAAACATAGAAGGAGAAAATAATATTTTTTTAGAGATTCAAAGTTTATAATTCTACCGAAGGAATATTCATACATAAACAATCAGGATTAAAAATGATATTACTACATAAACTCTCACCTCAAGTCTCATCATACTCTATACATGTTATTAAGATCTAGTTAAGTAAATTTATATTTATTAGATATATATTTTAGAACCGTTTTAGTAATTTTTATAAAATATAATATTCCCTTATATTTTCTAATTTCAACGTTAATAACTTTTTTTCGGTAAATTCAATATTCTGGGGAAAACATATCTATTTTCTTTGTATATTTGGGTTTGATGGATTCAAGAATTAAAAGATGGTAATGGTTTCTTCAGATAATTTTTATTTATCATGTTTTAAGTATCATATTCTTACACAAATACACATTTATAACCCGTCATATATGGTGGTGATTAAAAATAAATTAGATCACTTCATGGAGTTGGTAGTATGTACTCATGCATGAGTAATGTTTTCAATTTTCAATGAATAAAAATAATGAAAAAATATATATATTTTCAAAATCATAATAATAAAATAAATAATATATATATATATTCATTAAACTAGTCCATATGAACATCAATGTAATAAATTCATGAAAATAAAATCTGATCAATTCATAGAGGTGGTAGTCCACATGTTTGCACAAACAAAATTATCATTTCTCATAGGAAATAATGGAGGTATAAAATATTAATAATTAAGAAAAAATATTTTATTATAGTATTTATATTAATTTCATCATGTTAATATGGTTATATATGTTTTTGAGGAGTTTAAGGAAGAAAGAAACTCAAAATATACTTGAAAGGACAATCACATTTTCTTTAAGAAACCTCTTTTGGATTGCACCTTATTACTTAAATGGTTGGACTTTTGGAATGAGAGGAAGATCTAGGACATATATATATATTTTTTAGGAATGTTTTGAGGTATATAATTTATGAAATAAATGGATCAAATGGTTTGAAGGATTGAGTGGAAGAAGACAACCTTTAATAATTGAAGTGAGTAAAAAATTTTCATATGCATAAAACATTAAAATATAGTGCACTTATAATATAGTTAATGTGGATAAAAGGGGGAAATTATATAATTTAATATATTTAATTGTCTAAATCTCATTCACTGATCACTATATAAGATTAAATTATATTCTAATCCCTGCCTTTTAGTTTAACCCCCTCGTTAACCCTTTTGAACAATAAATGAGGTAATAACATTTTTGCCACAATTAATATATATCCACAAATAACAGTGGAATATTGAATAGATTTTGAAATTATTTTCTCAATTTTGGAAAATTAAATTCCTAATAGTAGTAGAAATTATTTTTATTATATGTACACACAATGAAACAGAGTACACATTCAGAAAAATGGATTACTAAGCATAAATCTGAATTTATTATCACATATTTCAAATTAATAACCATTAAATGAATTTTAAAAAAATTTATTTATTATATTATCTATGAATTTAATTAAAATACTTCATAAATAGTGATTAATTTATATAATTATGATATACAAAAATTGGATGATTAAAAACGGTCTTAAGAAAATGTCTCATTTGTATGTTCAAATTATTTTATTTTTGTTTATAACTAATTGATAATCAATGAATTAATTTTATTCATGTGTAAATATTAATTTTTATTTATTTAACTGGTATTATTATTACACTCCAATCAAATTTTAATGCAATAACAAACACATTTAACAATATTATTTCAGTTTTAAATGGCAGTTCATTTAATCTCAGTGTCGCATATAAAGCAAACTATCAAAGTCATCAAAATTATTTAAAGAGAAATATTTCAAAAAAAATATTGGGGTTTTACAATATAACCCATTTATAAGAGTTTATCCCTTGAAATTATATCAAACTTATACAAATGATAAAGGATAATTCTTCCATATCAAATCTTTGGCTTCCAGCATAACATTATCAAATTTTGGGTTTTCTGTATAGTTGATTAGTCTTGTTCCATAGTATGTTAGGTGATTGATACAAAACATACATAGGTTTTTCATAAGAAGATATATCATTATCTTGTGGAATTCCCACTATTTTAATTTCATGTGAAGTATTAGGTTTTTAATTCCTTTGGAGTGATACATTGACCACATTGTGTTTTTGAGAGGGATTCATTGGAAGTTCCATGTGATAATAAAAATTCCCGACATGATCAAATATTTTTAATAGACAATGATATTTAGGTATTTTAATTACTTTATTTAAAAAATATCATAATTCATTTCTATAGATATTTTACAAGAATAACTTTCCACCAACATAAAATTCTAGATCTCAATGTCTATTGTCGGAAAAAAATTTATGAACTCTAAGATTTATTTATTTGATTCTAAATGGATATATCCTTATTTTATATAGGCTTATAAGGATTTGTTACTAATAAATTATCTCTCCCGCATCATCATAAAAAATTATATATCTACAGTTCCTACAATATAGTGACTTATAATATCTATATGAATGATCAAGTGAAATATATTTTTTGCAAAAATAATCATCCAGAGAAAGGTGTTGGCCCCAACTACCTTTGAAATAACTAGATAAATCTCTCAAAAAATTCTTATAAGGTTTTAATGGACCTATTATACTCTCCAATGGTCTAAGGATGACATGTATTTCCAATGTTCAACTTTGTATTGAATTCATTTTAATGACTTCTCCAAAACATCGTGTTAATCCTCCAATTAAGATTAGATGAAATATAATGTTTTACTCCATGAACTTTTACCACTACATTAATTTATTTCCTATAAATATATTCTAGATATATATATTCTATTATTTTAATGAAAATTGTTGACTTCATAAAGTGATCGAACAGATTGCAAATAGAATTCTTAGCACTAAATATTTTGGAGAGTCTAAAGATGAAGAATATAGTGATATTTTCCCATTTCTATTATGTTATTGTCAAATGTTGTAAAATTCCAATGGAAATATATCTCTCTACCTTAACTTACTATTATACCATGTATCAAGATATATACTCTTTAATAACGAATTTCATGTTTTCCCACAATAAATACTCTTTTATGTCCTTACATATCTTCTCACATACAAAGTGAGTAGAGAATGATGTACAATGAGTTTTATCCAATATCTATATTTTATAAAATTTGGATGTTATGGAAAAAATACCAATTACATGAAAATTTTAATTCCATCACATTAATTTTTCAAATCTGGAATAATCTACAAGTTTCACTATTACTCCAAATCTTCCTTCTACACCTCATTAATTAAAACATGTAAATTTGGTTCAATATTCATTGGATTATGATAGGATATTTCTCATTTTTTTATTATTTTGTGGTCCATAATTTTTAGATCAGTAACTATTGTATCCATTAAAATCCTCATCCTGGAAAAACTAACATTTCCTTTTAGAATTAGGGAATCAACCAACTTTTTATCCATTAGAGGATGGTAATGTATTATGTAGTCATAATTTTTAATAAACTCAAACCATCTACATTGGAATATGTTTAAATCTTTATGTGTCAATATATACCTTTTGATTTATTCATCAGTATAAATATATAAATTTTCACCACAAATATAATTCCTCAATATTTATAATTTAAAATGTAACACTACCAACTCTAGATCATGATGTACATAATCTTTTACATGAATTTTCCATTGTCATGATACATAATAAATCACAATATCTTTCTTTATGATGATATATCCTTTTTTCTTTATCAAATCATCCAAATTAATAAAAACCCCTTCTTCACATTATGTTAGTGTAAGTATAGTTACACTATCCAACCATCAATTTAGTTCCATGAATTGTTTCTCACATTTTTATGTCTAGGTGAACTTGGATCCCTTCCCATTAAACCTGGTTATGGGATTAGATTTAAAAGATAAATCTCTAATAGAGGTAATAGTATTCAGCCAACATAAGATAACTATATATATTTTAGTAACTATGGTTGTTTTTCACAATTTATCAACAACTACCATATTTGAAGGATTCACCTATCTACCCTAACATGAGATTAAAAAAATAATCAATGAATCATACTATTGTTAGAATTGACACATAGTAAATTGGGAATAGATCTTATCCTTCCTCAGGTCCTTCATCATAATCCTCAAATTATATTCCTGTTATTACATTCTATTAGAATATATAAAAATATCATGTATAGATTCTACCAAAAACTGATAAAATTAATCTCTAAATAATATATTCATTAAATTCATGATGGTATAAGGGACATTGATATATTAAAATTGAATCACTAAATATTCATAATCACCATAGCTCATATGGATGGGTGTAAATGGTATATCCTCCATATTGACCCTCAATTGATGATTTCCATAATGAAGTTCAATATTGGAAAAACATCAATCCCAATAAGGTTGATCAATGAAGTAATCAATTCAAGGAAGATGATACATGTTCTTGATAATATTCTTTTTATGATCCTGGTAATCAATAAAACGATACTATTACACATATTAAAAATTATTAAAAAGTATATGTTAACATCATCGTGATGTGTTGGGGGTGATTGAATCCTTTATAAACATTCTACTCAAGTATCTACTTCAATTTTTAAAACTCAATTATGGAGATTCGATATGGATTCTATAAAATAGGTGTAGTGCTGGGTATGATGTCTATTGAAACAAAACAACACAATTCAAGGGAAGAAAATGAAATTCTATAGGAAATCCATTCAAATATTTATGAACAATCAGATTAAAATTATGGTTTAGTTTCTCCCTAGATATTTGAGATAAATATCACTCAGGAATAGGTAATATGACATATATAATGGATTTAATTTCCATGAGAATTTAAAATTCATCCTCACACTGAAATAAGATCTGATGTAGATTCATAATATCAAATGTAAATTACCATCACAATAAATTTAATTGGGTTATACATAATGAATGATAATACATGCCTACAATAACATCAAATTCAACTAGAGAGAGAATTACATGATTTTTAGGAAGAAAATTTGTAACATCCAACGCCCACCCATTGTCTTAAGAAGAGGTAGTGGGTGTTACTTGCCTTAGGTGACATTGACAAGATAACTATTTTTGTAATAAAATTCAATAGGAATTATGAAAATATGGGTAATGATTTTACAATTTAATGTTTATCACCCAAACCACAAAATAATAAAGAAAAAAACCAAAATATGATAAAACCTAAAAAAATTAAACCATTAACCAAATCAGAGTAAGAAGTAGACACAATGTGATATAAGAAAAGGATTCAAAAGGAAACAGACAATAGAGACAACATAGTCATCAAAATGGAAAATCTCAACCTACTCTATGATCCATATCGACAAACCATGACCACTATATCCTTAAGAATCACTAAATAACAAAGATTCCTTTTATTTACCTATATCTTGATAAATACCATTTGCAAACACATAATAGTTCCCAAGAAGGGGGTGAGTATAAACTCAGTCATATTTCTCTAATGACTTCCTAATACATGCCAGTAGAAAAAAACATGTTAGAATATATAAATGTATATATATATATAATGTTAAATGTTATTGAAATTTTTTTATATCATATCCAAAATAGTTTACATGGGTTGAAATCAAACAAGTCCTTAAAAACTTTTCTTAAATCCATTTTTCATACCCATTCAATGATTCCACACATCCACACATCCGCACATCCACTCATCCACAGATTCACACATATGTTATAATTCTATACTCATGATTATTCTCTCATCTATCCAAAAAGTCATCATAAAATGAAAAATCCCATGTTACATTACACATTTGGCACCAAGAACCCAATCTTATTTCCACAATCCCCCATAAAATGCAACATGAACACATGCCAACATGTAAGAAAAAAACACATTCCAAAAAAATTCACAAAAAACCTTTATATATTTAAAATACTTAAAGAAATATTTCCCATGTAACACATCAGAACCATAATTTTAAAATCACCATTCAATAATTATCATCAAATAGGTTTTTCCAAAAACAATTTAATTTTTAATTTTTTTTACATAACCATCATTAAAGAGGATACCAATGAGAATCAAACAATTATTTTACAATAATTTAATGAAAAATATTTATTTCATACTAAGCGTTCAATTTAAATCCATGTACAGTTGAGAGAAAATCTAACCACAACACAAAAATTGGAGAGACCGTAGAACAACGCTCAAAACCCTAGATTAGACTAAGATATTACTACCTTCAACATGTTCAACAAGATATCATCTTGAATTCCCTAAAAGAACATGAATATACATCCATTTTATTAGATATATGGTTTTAAGGGAGAAAGATAATAGATCTCTGTTTAATGACCATGAATGAGCATACCAAAAAATCCAGATCTCTAAGGGCATTGAAATGCCTAAAAAATTATCCCTGATAAAATAGAATCACATATCATGCCTACGGAGGGAAAATAATTTGGTATTATGAAGAAAATAGAAATTAAAAGTGGTTACATAAATTAAACTAAGTTAGGTCCACATTTTTCTAATCTAAAACTGCTCGGTGAATGGTTAGTCAAATCGTGCACTAACCATGCATGATACACTATCACAAAAACCACCTCACATAGTTGGATCACATAGAGAGAAAAACTGTATCATAATCACATGTTTTACAATGTAAAATATCAAACTAGGCTTATATATTTTCTCCTAAGAACCTATATAGTTTGACCATACCATGATCCAACTATGTGCCTTCAAATTGCCCATTATTTTTCCATGTACAGTTTCCTTGAGGTGTTGCATGGTTTCAACTAACAATGATCAAACCATGTTGTTAAAAAATATAACATATGTAAAAACCCCTAAAAACCCATGAAACCAGACCCAATAATTATATATCCTTAAAATAAATGAATAAATGGTAAAGTAATTGAAACATGGGTTGCCACATTCTCCTCACCATTAGCCTTTCAATCCCCAAAAATTTTGAAAGACAGATTTTTACTAAAATAGTTCAGGCCATTGTTCCATCATTTCCATTTCATTCCCTAGTGATTCTCTATAAATATGGACATGTCTTCAAAAAATATTCCTCAATATTTATTATTTTACCATGAAATACTTTCTCTTTAATATCTAAAATATGTATCAACATAGAAACCAACATAGTGTCCCACTCTAAGTAAATGTGACCCCTTAGAATAAAATGGTATGTAAAAAAGTTGATACTTCTTCAATTGAGATACAATAAACAAAATATGAACTAAACTAAACCTTGGTGGAAAATAGAATGGATATTCCACCTCACCAAATCATTCAATTGTCAAAAAGGTACAATATATTTTAGATAAAACGTTCCCTAAGTCCCAAACCAGAATTACCATTCCATGGAGAGATTTTAAAAGCCACATGATCACCCCCTAAAATAATAAAAATCATTGATAATGATTTTTATATGATTTATAATGAATATAAGATGTCTCTATTCTCTTTAGGATCAAATGAAACATCTCGTTTTTATCATTGTTGTGGCTTAGTTTAACTTGTGAAAGAACACCTCTTTGTATCTAACAATGAGGAAAAATAAAGAACCCCCATACAATTATTTAAAAGAGACATATGTATTAAGGGCATATAACAATTGTAGTATGAGAACACCACTAATGATATATACTCATACCAAGTTCCACCAAAATTGATTACCCACACTGTATGAATTCATTCTAATTATTAAACCATACATTCATATTTTCGATCACATTGAGGGTGATATGCAATTCTCAAAGTCATATGAGTCTTGTGGGAGTGATGTAAGGTTACTTAAAAGAGATATGTAAACCTAGACCCTCAGCTTCATACAATCTATACTATAATTCCAAGTCACGTTTGAATATTTTGGATATATATTTGAGAAAAGTCATCCACTATATGAGATTCATGAATATGGATAAAATGATATAAATTCATAATATAATATATAATTACCAATTTGGAATCATGTTTATGAACTTTTTTTAGTAATCTTGTTTCAAAATCCATGGATATCTGCTCCCATTTCACACAGTAATCGGTAAAGACTGGAAAACACCTCATAGTCATTGGTGTTCTTCCTTTAGCTAATGAAAAGTGATGAATCTCAATATATACTCCCCCATATACAATTTCAAACTAACACGAAAAAATATGTTTTATTTTCACTCTATGTTTTTTGAATTTCGAGATGAAAAATACATTTCAAATGGTGATAATCATTGAGAATTTGAACATGAAAACCTAAACGTACCATGATCCTTTCCTTAAAATGAAAAATAAAACTCTCACCCGGTCTCCGTTCCTCAATGGTCTCCACACCATTTAGTTTTAAACTCTGTGAAACCCATTCAGGATTACATAATTGAGACTGTTTCAAATGATGAACCAAATCAGAATCAAACAAAATTGGGACGAAAACAACAGCATCACCATAGTTGGTGAAATCCAGGTACATGTATTCTATAACTGACATTAACTTCTTCTAATCTAAAGCTTCATTATCCAATAGAGTATACTAATTCCTTCTTAATGCATCTTCCAAAATGATCCATTTACGCACTTCATTCATCATGACGAAGTTGAACATTTGAAGGTATTTGATACATCTCATTTTCCTAAGATTCAAATATATTATAATGATTCTATGTCTTCAAATCATGTGCTAAAATATGAAATTATAAGGCATGGGTTGGTTATTTCTTATCATGTAACCATAACTACTTTGAACCATAAGTAATAACATGTTCTCTTTCATGAGATAACCTTCCCACCCATATTATGATGCATCACAACAGACTAAATAACCCTTTACAAACTCTAGAAACATAAGGTTAGGTGTTGATGTAATTCTAACCTTAATAACTTGAAGGTATTTATATAATTCCATATTACATTATACAGGAGCACCTTTCCCCATTAAATCTCTCATTGATGATTTCAAACATGATAGGTCACATAAAAACATATGTATTATCCCACCAAGATGAGGAAACTATCTATCTGAAAGACATTCTTTGTTGTCTTCCAATAGATAACAAAATATATATTTTTAGTATCTATAGAAACTCCTTTTTCATAAATTACATTGCTAAGGTAATGTGACTATTTTATCCCAGGACAACAATTTTATAGCTTTTCATATAGATGATGCTCCCACGAGATATCCAATATTATAGACAAGTGTTTCTCATGATCCTACATTTTCATTAATTACACTAGTATATCATCCACAAACACAACAAAATATGAATAAAAAATCATTTTAAATTTAAAATTTATGAATTCCATAAACATGGATAGTTCTTTCATAAGATAAAGTGTAATAATAATGATGTCTTAATGGATGATTTTCTTCTAAAATATATCTTCATAACATCCTCCTTCCAAACCCTCAACTAGGGATATCCCAAACAAAATTAAATATTAGAGTACCTCTAGGCTCTTCTCAACTTATCAAACAAGTCATAAGTGAGTGGAAGAGGATTATAATTCTTTATCATAAAAATATTAAGATTATGAGAATCTATTAAAAGGCTAAGATTTCCATCCACCATCATAAAAAAATATCTGGTGACACCCAAAAATATTTGATTGGTTTGATTAACCTTTTATTTCCAACTCCACCAACTTATCCTTTAATTACCTCAATTATTTTGTTTTCATCCAAAAAGAAGGAAGTGAAATAAGATTTTACCTAGTAAAGGATAAATCATGATATCCAAATCAATTTATGGTGGAAACGCTGAGAAATTGTCTAAAAAAAATTTCAAGGAAACTATCTACTATTTTCATAAAATACCCATTATTGATATCTTCTACAGGTGACAATGAAATATATTTCAATTGGTAAGAAATATTTATCACGATTGGTACCAATGGTACTACTTTGATTGAATTCACTTTCCAATATCCTTTAAAGATATTCCTAACACCATCTGAAGATTTTAAACTCACCTGTCATGCATAATAGAAGATATGGGGATCAAATTTTCTTAGAAAATAAATTCCTAGAATCTAGATGATGAAATTAATTTCAATCATAGATAAATCCTAAACCAAATTAGTCACATAAATTATTATTGAAAACAATACACATTTCATGGATTAATACTAATTATTTCATAATGGTTTTTGTTTTTTCAAAACAGAAAGCATCATTACAACACGTAAACTGATCATATCATTGAGAAAATAATAAATATATTAATGGGATGTTCCAATATTAATCAAAAATTTATTATGTGTAGAGTTCAAAATAATATTAACTCTCACCATTTAGAGTCTTGATTGATATCCCATGATTACTTTCTCAGCTCCATACAATTTCTTACATTATAAGATTTTCCCTTTGTTTCCTTTTCGAGATTTCATAGGTTGAGGAATCATGGTATTCCTAGAATAACCATGGATTTCATGGTTCTACTAAAAAGAGTTGTTCTGCTTTCACCATCCTACCAAGAATACAATTCATATGAAACATGATATGTGTCCCAATATTATATCCTTAGATCAAAGAAATAATAGTTCTAAATATACCCCATCTTTTTGTGGTTGTGACATGTTGTCACGAATCATCCAAAAGGGTTCTGTTCTATTAATAAACCTATCCTGACTTCAATTTGGTAGGGAATGGTTACTATCACCAATTAGAAATATCCCACAATTGGGAGGCATTAGTACAAGTACATATACTTATGAACACATCTCCAATACAAAAAATTCTGAAATTTAAAACCATCTAAGTACATAATGCATGCATACAACTAAGAACCCACAATAGTGTACGATAGTGAAATAAGTGGAATATAATCCAGGATAAATACAATCCCACCACAAAGAGTCTGTAACCCAAGTCCAACATGGTAGTAGAGGAACTGATATAGTTGTATGAAGCCGTAGGAACAAAAATCAGACTATCATGTCTCAATATGCAACGTTTGGTCCTAGTCTACCAAGGAATCCTCCAAAACATCGATCATCTACACAAGAGATGACATATGCAGGAAAGTCCATTGTAGGGGTGATTATAATAATACCCAGTAAGAAACCCTAAAACCAAAAGGCAATATCAAAAATGAATACAGCTAAGTAATACCACAAATGAATACCAAAAAGTAACACCCCAAGGGAATACTAGAAAGGAATTCATGAAGTAAAGTGATGCCACCTCTACAAAGGTATATTTCTAGAACACATATTCCAAGAATATCCAGATATAATCAAGAGATAAACCACTCTATCAGGCAGTCATAACCAACTTCTATCCATAAGATTATGTTGGAAGCATGCTCATTTCAAGAGAACTCACTCCCCGATCCATGATATCATCTGATAAACTCACCAAGAGGTATAGCTCATTTGGTCCCTACCCAAATGAGAACATACTGGTCAAGGAAGACTATCATTCATTGAGAGGGGTTCGGGCCTAGAATATACAGGGGGACCCCACAGATCAAACCCATTCGTTCTAGGGGATACCACATACCTAATATGGATCATCCCTCTGTATAGGGGATAACTCCCAGACTCACTAGGTGATACTACAGAACCTACTGATGTGTACTTCTAGAGGGAGTACCATCACCAAGCTCAAGTATGTTACATGATTCCATAGACTCCACTAGGGTTTAAAGAGGATCACACTCTAGTCTCGGGGAGGGATATTATACTCTAACTGAGACTCAACCTCTAGAGGGGATTATAATCCAGTGATGTAGACGTAATGACATGTTGTACCCTTGAGGGGAAGGACCAAAAAAATTCTCCCAACATATACAAGTACAAAATTAAAAACACACCGCATATCCCAAAATGAACATATCAATATTAGGGTCTCAGCATCATGGACGACTCGTCGATAGGTCTCTCTATATAGAAGATACTTTCATTTGAGAGAAACCACCTGCATGCCTGCTCGAGCACACAGATCTACCTCTGTGGTTAGTTTACTAATCACACAGATCCAACAAAACCTCACAGTCAACCATCTTATTCGACCATCATGGTTGATAGTAATGGTTGAACATAACAATCCTCCCCCCCGGTTGATCCAAATCCAAGCCAGGTCTAAACCAGATCTGATTAGGGTCCAATTATCCCTTCCTGACCCACCTGCCAACCCTAGCTCATAGGTTTGACCTATCCCAACCCGTCTAGTTCTGTCACCACCTTATCACATGCAGCTCACCACTATTTCCACCTCTTCTATCCTTGTCGGTGACTTCGCATTCACTACAACTGACCCTACACCATCGCTGCATCACCTCCACTTCCACCTCCCCATCACTACTTCCGTATCATGTGGCCGCCACCACTACCACTATTGTCCTCCCCCACCACACGTGGATTTGCTGCCACATTCCACCACCACTGGTGCTGCACTAATGATCCATTCTATGAACCATTGTTCCTCCTCTAATGCCTAAAAAATTGAATGGTTGTATATATGAGTTCTCGGGGGATTGATCTATTTTGATCCATCATTATTTGTTGATTAACCTTGAATTTGGGGGTCCAATCATTTTGGGAACAACAAGGTAACATCGATACATGAACTATGGGGTTACAAAAGTTTAGAACATGAAGAAAAGAGGGATAAAATAACAATAATAGAGGTTTGAACCTCATTGGCCAAGCTTTCTTGTCCAACGATCATGATTGGAGATTTCGAGTAAGAAAACCAAAACAAATAATATCCAATAATCATGTATATAAATCCATCATGCAAGTACAATAGATCTATGGGATAATACACTTATGGATTTTTTTGTGTCTATTTTAGAAATATAGAATGTTGAATAAGACCAAAATAACACAACCTTCTTCAATTTGAATCAATCACTGATGAAGAGCGATCATAGTGTCGTTGTTGTAGGCAAGGTTCCTTGGAATCATTTGTTTGTTGATCATCGATCCATGATCTGTCATGATTTTTTCAAGAGAGTTCATCAGAATTTATCTCCAAAATACCTCCATGGAATCTATTGTTATTCATCTATCCCTAGAAATTCTAAAAAACAATCTTTTTATAGATTGTCTCTAGTGTTAATAAAATAATATTTATTAAATTATTTTATTCCCATTATATCACATAATAGGTTTTATACAAACAAACGTTGAAGAAAAACATTTTGTGTCACCTAGGGTAATGCCACTATTATGATATCTATGGTGCCCTCATATTTTTTATTCCATCAACCAATTATGTTTTATTAAACTTTTTCAAAAATACTGTGTGTCCATTATATTAAAATTTTAATAGTTTGTAATCACTTATTCTGAGGACACTGAATCTTAGAATCACATGCCATCAAAAAAACTAATATCAAAATAAAACCATTTTATATTTAAAAATAATATAACAAAAAATATGAGGCATTAAATTTTTGACATCCTTGGGGATTTACTCCCCCAAAATCAAAAACAAATTCTACTCAAATAGATTAGGGTATTGATCATGAATTTGAGCCTCTTGCTCCTATGTTCTCTTTGGGAGATTCGTGTTCTACCACTGAACACATTTCAAAGGAATCAATCACCCTATAAGGATACCCTCCGACCATTCCTCAATATCCCCCAAGTACTCAGCAAAATTCAATCCATCCTCAGTGTCAATCTCACCCCAGTTGATAACGTTTGATGGTTCATGCATGTATCACCTCAGCTGCATCATGTAGAAGATTTCAAGAACCTGATATTACTATGGTGGTAGAGAGAAGAGTTACACCACCATACAAACTAGATTTAGTAATAGGAATGGGATGCCGAACCTCAGAGATAGAGAGATACCCCAACCAAATCTTCATAAACCCCATCGAGGTGAAATGTGATTGAAAACATGGTCTCCTTCAAAAAACTCTAATGGGATCTACCGTATATCAACATAAGACTTTTGATGGCTCTGTAAAGTCTTTATTCACTCCTAGATGATCCAAACCTTCTATGATGTAGCTCACACCAACTCTGAACCTATGAGTGATGACTCTCCTAGGCCAGTATAACAATGTGGTGACCTTATGCGTTTCCCATATAAAGCCTCTAATGGTTCCATAAAAATTATGGAGAAGTTGATGTTATTTTATGAAAACATGGCAACTAGTTGTTTTCCTACAAACAATATCCAAAATCAAACATGCATTCCCACAACATGTCCTCTAGAAACTGAAAGGTCTTCTCAATCTAGAAATCCTAATGTCAGAGAAATGATATGCTCAAGGGAAAATAGGTCCTAAATGCCTCCTATAATCTCTTCTAAAATTGGGATGTAATGCGATAATCATGATCTGAAACTTTCATTGATTGAACTCTATGGATTTGAACAATCTATGGTACATAGTGGTATCCCAAACACTCTACTGTACTCTGCTCTTGGATAGCTAGGAAGTGGGATGACATGGTTTGTGGGTCAATTATCACCTATATTGAATTGTGTACTCGGGACATACGTGGTGAAACTATCAAAGAGTCCATTGATATCCCATCCCACTTCAGTTTTAGAACCTCAAGGGGTTAATCTAGACCCACTATAACTTGGTTCTCATCCTTTAACTATTTAAATGTAATCCATTGAGAGACAAAGTATCCAACTCCTTTCTTCATCCATGGACACCAAAACTGACATCATAGGTCATGGAACATCTTCTCCACACCTTAATATTCCTCCAAATTTCATGTTTGAAACTCTCTCAAAACCTCCTCCCACATCACCACTAATACTACTATTAATTATCTAAAAATAATTAAATTTTCCCCAAAAATCGAATATCCATCTAAATTATGCTATATAGACATCTGATCATGTACGGTCTTGCAGTCAGTATCACTAAGTTGTGCCTCCCTGACTCATTGTAAGATAAAAGGTGTGACATCCATCAACTGTATGTAAGATGCTCAATATCCATTCACAAAGGTTAAATGAAATGAGGCCAAATTCTATAAATCCTCGTTAAAAACTGAAAAATAGATCTCTTGCTAATAGCATATGCCACAATGTTCCTCTTCCCAAAGGTATAAAAAATATCAAATTCAATAGTCCTAAGGAACTTTGTCCATGTCCATCATCTCTATCTCACGTTCAAGTTATTCTGAGAGAATATACACCTGATATTGTTGTGATAAGAGTAGAAAATTAACCACTCGCCCATCAGACTAGTTCTCAACATCTTCAATGTAAATACTACAACTGCTAGCTAAAGATCTTGGATCACATAGTTCTGACCATGTAGTCTCAACTAGTGTGAACAATAAGAAATCACTGCATTCCCCTACATTAATGAAACAACCATGCCTGGTCCCTGATGCATCACATAGCACCACAAACATGACACCTTCCTTTGATAACTTTAGGATTAGAGTACTCATAAACCTCTGCCTTAGCTCCGAAAAGAATAGTTGGAACTTTTTTGTCCACATGAAAGGATACCAATTTCTTGTCAAAGCTATCAAGGGTGCTGCTACTTTGTAGAATTTGGGTTAAAACCTCCTATATAACCCAACTAATACAAGGAATATTCACACCTCAGTAACACTCATGGGTGGCCCCCAAGTAAGAACAAAATCAACTTTCACTGGATCCACATCAACCCTTCATAAAATAGGATGTGTCTTAGAAAATGGACCTCCCAAACCTAGAAATGACACTTTGAGAGATTATCGTAATGTTGGTGCTCTGAGAGTGTATCGGGCACCATCCTCATGTGTCTCGTGCGATGCTCCACAAACACTGAGTACACTAGAATGAAATCAATGAAAACCACAATGGACTAGACTATGTAAGGTATAATGATCATGTTCTTGAGTCAGATAAACATTTATGGCCTTTTTGTTATTCAAAATGGAATAAAAAGTAAAAATAGTGACCGTAACGATATTTGAAGGTCGTATTTAGTATATCCTCATCCCATACTCACAACTAGGGTTAGCCTGACCTGAGGTCTATCTTCAAGAACCATCACGGTCATGTCAACTGATCAAAGAGGCCATTGATCCCTGATAGATGATATTTTTTCTTTATTGTCACATAGTTTAAGCTTCGTTAATCTGAACATAACCTCAAGATCCCATATTCCTTCTAGGGAAACAAAACGGGCAGTTCCCAGGGTGAAGCACTAGGTCTCAAAAAGCCCTTCCTTTGGAACTCCTCCATATATATCCTCATCTCAGGAAGCTCTACATGAGACATCATATATACAAGAGTAAATATATGGGCCTTATAGGGGAGTAGATGAATCCATATTTCTATCTCCATATGGATAGGTAGACCATGAACATCTTCAAGAAAAAAGTCCCCATACTCTTCCCCTACTAAAGGAGAATGAGTACTCATGGAATCCACTACACCAAGGGTGAGGAAATCTTACTAGTGATTAATTGGCTACACCCTCCTATGTGTGAGTCTGTCCTACATCGCATGTGTTTCCTTTTCACAAAAAATGGAAAACATGGGTCCATTAATGTAGACACATTGCACACTATTCCAAAAAAAGTCAATCTGAGCATCAGCTTTGGATTACCATTGCTTAAAAATAATGACGTTGTAAGGCGTCAATGTCACTACCGAGGATACTAATCAAAACACTCTACTCCAAGAGTCAAATCACACTATTGGCACCAATATGGTATCACCTATCCTTCTATTGTAGGAGTCTCTAATAATAATGGATGAGTTAATAGTTCAACTAGAATCTCTATGTATCAAACAAGGTTCATGGAAAGAAAGGAATGACAAGAACCTATACCTTTAAAAATTATAGGTATAGTGGAAAATACATAGATCATACCTCTTATCATCCCTTAATCTAATGGTTCATAATCCTCCATCACCACTACTGGCCCGGTCTCTACCCACTAGCTCCCTATGCCTGGTATGGACCACCAGGGGGTGGGGGTGGTAATTGGTCGAACCTCAAACAACCTCTTTATAAAATTCCTTCACCCTACGATGTCTTCCGACCTTTTGAACACCCTTATCTTGTAATTGTATCTACCTTAGAGGTCCCTCAACCGTATCCTAATCAACTGTACGAGGGGTCGAGCAATGTCATTCTAGATGTCACTAACTATGAGATGAGTAACACTGTCTGTCCTTGTGCTGCTTCGAGCATCCCTGGGAGCCTTGCACTGCTGAATCTAAGTTTTGGGATTTCTCTATGAAGTACATGACCCTCTTGGACCCCTGTAACTGCCATCAACTAACTACTTCCAATGTCTCAACTACCCAGTACCCACTTCCTTCTCCCACTACCGATACCTTCTCTGCAAGAATACTCTCCACCAATAGGGATTGATCAAGTACCCCAACATAGGTAGAAATGAAAAGGGATATCATTGATGCCCTGATGCCTCGGTGTAAGCCCTACTCAATGGTATGTGAAATGAATAACTGGTCTCATACCATTTCTATATAGTATCCCAAAAGGTCTTTAAAAATTAATGAATACTCAACCATGGTAATACTACCCTACTGCAGATGCAGAAGATCCTATATGAGTATTGATCTCATTGTGGTCAGATAGATCTCATTGAATATATTGTCAAAATATGTATAGGAGAGTAATTTCTTATTGTGTGACTGAGTCACCATGCTCCACCATGTCCCTACAAACCTATAATTAGACTTGTGGAAAGGATCATCATCTGGTCGGAAAGCGTCCTCATAAAGCATAAAATACGGGTGACTGCCTCTAACCAATCCTTATCCAACTGGGGGTCTGCGTCACCCCAAAACTCGGGTTGTCACTACCTCTAAAAGTAAGATAATGTACTTATCCTGCACATATCCTTAGTTGGTGGTGTTGGAAGTATCTACTTCATGAATAATGGTGGTATAGTTGTTAAACCACCCAGAGGTGCTATCTTGGGTACATTCCCATGTACTGATCCCTCGTCACTAGGCGGATCATCCTTACGACAATGTTGGGGAATACCGGATGGATGTCTATGTGGGGGAATAATTAAATAAAGCATCATGTACCACTATCAATAGAGTATATATGAAGAGATTACTTAAGAAGGACATGGAAAACACAACCATTATTATATCATGAATGCACTATTGTTTTCTCGTCAGCAAGTATTTTAATGTACCGAGTTTAAAAGTAGGTAATTAGAGTCTTGGTGTATGGATACATTAGCCACCACACCAACATTGGAGTCCCTGTCTTGAAATCTAAACTCATGAAACTTACATCATTTCCCCCAACTAACCTCACCTACTCCCAGTCCAAAAGTGGAACCTTCTTTGATACAACTCTATCACAACCTGTTCTAGAGGTGCCCATTTCATGACCACCCCAATACCATGTTCTATAGGCCAGTGGATGGGGACTAGCACTGAGTACACATTTCCCACAAATGAGAGGCATTATCTTTTGTAATTTGAAACACACACACACATCTCCAAGCCATAAAATGCTGACATAAAAAAACCGCTAAGTAAAAAAATGCATGAATACCAATAAGATCCCACAATAGTGTACGCCAATGAATGTACTAGAATATAAATATGAAAAAATAGAATCCCACCATAATTATTTTGTAACACAAGTCTAACATGGATGTCAGTACACTGGGAAATCTGTCTGAAGCTGCAGGAACACACCTTAGTTTGCCTGATATCGCTTGAACTGTCTAGTCCTAGTCTACCTATGACTATTTTAAAAGGAAAATCTTTTACAGAAGCCACGTCATGTTCCTAAAAATCCCACGTAGGGGTGTGTATAACATACTCAGTAAAACACTATAAAACCACCAATCAATTCCATAATGGAATACCATAAAGGAATACCATAAAGAATACCACAATGGAATACCCGAAAGGAATACCACAAAGGAATACCACAATGGAAAGTATAATCAACTCTACACAAGTATATGTATGCAACACATATAACAAGAATATCCAGATATAGTCTAGAGATACACCACTCGATTAGAAGGTCATATCCAACTGGAATACATAGGATTCTGCTCGAAGCATGCTCATTCTAGGGGAACTCCCTCATTAAAACATGACATCATCAGAGACACTCAAAAAGAGGTCTATCTCATTTGGGACCTACCCAAATGAGAAAGTATTAGTCAAGGAAGACTACAATACCAAAAGAGGGGATCATGCACAAAACTACATAGGGGGAAGCACAGATCGTGCCCAGATATACTGGTGGATTATATGTAGCCAATTTGGATCAACTCGATAAGTAGGTGATCATGTCAAGACATACTGGGGGATACCACTGACCATCTTGATGAAGATCGCTAGATATAGGGCCATCATCATACTCTTGTAGGTTACACGATTCCACATACTCCACTAGGGGTGATAGATGATTAAACTTTATTCTTGGGGAGGGATACGATACACTATCTGATAATAGACCTCTAAAGGGGATTATAATCCAATGATGTGGATGTAATATCGTACTGAACTCTCAAGGGAATGGTCAAAGGGAATGCCCTGAACATTTTCTATCCCAAAATGAAAACTCACAACTTGTCCCAAAATGACCATTTCATTTTCAGTGTCTCAACACCAAGGATTTCTCATCGATTGGATGCCCCACTTAGGATATACTCTCATTTGAGCAAAATATCCTGCATGCCTCTGTGGCCCTGTGGACCTACCATCGAATTCAACCACCATGGTCGACTGACTCAGAACCGTTTCACCCATCCTGGCTCACTAGCCCGACCCGGTACTCTATTTTGAATCTGCAAGGCCCATTCCATCATTATCACATCTCACGCAGCATTACGATTTTTCCACCTCCTCTAGCATTGTCGGTTCCCCCATGTTCACTGCCCATGACTTGCCACCATCATTGTATTATCGCCACCTTTGTATCCCCATCACCGATGCCATCTAATGTGGAAACTGTTAGATGCTCCCTCCGTATGCGGCGCCGGTGCCATGCACCACCACTACTAGTCACAGTTTTCATGTGGGTGGTCCCTTAAACTGACCATCGGGCCTCCTCCATTGTCCAAAAAACCGAATGGTATCAATTATGGGTTCCTTGGGTCCCAATCTACACCAATCTTGCCTTGGTTGCCGATTCACCTGAAATATAGTGGTCTGATCTTGTTCGCAACCACCAGACAATTTTGATATATGAACAAAGAGGTTCTAGTGATGAATTAGAAGAATAATGGTGGGATAAATGAACAATAATGAAAGTTTTAATATATTTGGCCATGCATTGATGGAAAACTATCATGTTCAAGGAGTTTGGGTTAGAAAACCAAAACAAATAACTCCCTATAATCCTATATATAAATCCATCCTGCAAGTGAGATCAATCCACAATAAAATTTACTCACAGACTAGTCTATTTTCATTGAAAAAAATATATTAAAGTGAAGAAGATGAAAATAACACATGATACCTCAATTGGGATTAGTCACTAACAAAGAATGACCAATGCATCCTCATCATTGGAGAGGTTCCTTCAAATCGGCTACACATTGATCATCGTTCCACAATCCATTGGCATTTTTTTGAGAGAGTTATTCAAAGGTTCTCTATAGTGCCTCTCCATGATTTATAGGTTTATATAGATATCCCTTGAAATTATTGATAAAAATAAGTTTAATGATTGTCAGTCGCAACATCAATAAAATCTATTTTACTAAATTATTTTATTCCCATTGAATCCTGTGATAGATTCTTAACAAACAACCCACACCACATAAAGTTAAGTCATGTGTAGGGTAAAGGATCACTTATGAGATCAATGGTTCCCTCGTATTTTTGATCTGGGAAACCATATGAGAGTTATTCCATTTTTTAGAAAAACTGCATATGTGTGAAATTTAAAGTTTAATATTTTCAAACATTTATTCAGGGAACATCGAACCTCAAAATCGCATGACATGTCATCGCCTGGTCTCAAAATCAAAAGATATAATATTTAAAAATAGTACATGACAAAATATGTGATGTTAGAAATACTCTACTTGGTGACATACCATATATATCTCTCTACATGTTAAAAAAACCTCATTCAAAACATCAAGACTAATATTTTCGTTGAGGGGGATGATTTATTGACCCCATAGTCAGATTATAAGATGTAACACCCATTGATAATTAGTGTCCTCCGATTCTAGTTTCTAGCATTGGAATACCCACATTATCCCATAGGAATAAGAATGCTTCACCAAACCATTTTCAGTGAGATGTATCTTTATTCCTCCATCACTCTATTGACCATATCTGTATAATAAATTATGAAAAGAACAGATGTTTTTGAGAGAATTTTTACCCTTAATCCGACTATAAAATTCTCCCCTTTAAGGAAGTATATACAATAACTTCTAGTGAAATGAATATTAAATTCATAAATTTAGCTACATAATCTATTATAGATAGATTCAAATTTTTCCAACTAAATAGATAAATTTTTATTGGAATGTAGATTTTTTGTGGATAAAATTATTTATTGAAAATTTTTTCAAAATTATTAAGTCCCATTCCATAGAAAATTTTATCCAAAACTGCTAACTCCTACCATTGGAATGATAGATCCTCCAACATAGACTTATTCAACTTCAATTTCATCTCCCCAAGTGTTCCATGGAAATTGAATATTCAATTCATCCTATTTAGCCACAAGATTCATTTTTTTCTTCCCCAAATACCACAAAAATATGGGTGGATTATGATTTTGTAAATGATTCGAATTGTCCCATTTTATTGGTTCATCCTTAGTGTTTCCTCTATCCAAAACCTTAAAATACTATACATTACTATAGAGTAACATTTGATTTATTATTGGATTAGTTGTAGCCACATTATTAGCAGCCACTTCTGGTTGGTTCCTATAGTACCTTTATAGTTACATTTTCTATAACAAAGACAAAGTCCATTTAGTCCCACTCACTAAAAACTAATGTTTTAAATATTTTATTTTATCATTCTAAAATGATCCTCTATTTCTGTATTCATAATAAACATTTTTAACCAAATCAAACTGCAAGTATTAATCCTTTCCAAAATCTCACCATTTGAAAATACATTCAATACTTTTCAAAAATCATTACTTTTTACCATTTCCATAAATCATTAACTCGATAATGAAAAATATATTCTGAGTAGATAATCATACTATCAATGTGTGTCATGAAACACTAATCAAATAAACCCATGATGATGAGGTGACTACTCACTTCCAGGGGTCTAAAAACACCAATGTACCCAAAGTAACATGAACTTAAACATAAATAGGTAATGTACAATTTTTTGTTCTCTATATTTCTTCTTCTGGAAATACAAATATTTAATAACGTTAAAATAAATTGAAAAACATATAAAAAGTGATAAAATTTCCAAATATAGGACTAAAGTCAACTAATACCAAAGGATCAAAAAAATTATTACAATATTTAACATCCCACCCCTCACCCATTGGCTCGGGAATAGGTGGTGGGTGTTACTGGCCTTATGTGACATCCCCAAGACACCAAAGTCAAGAAATAAATTCCAAAGGCCTCAATAAAATTTGTGGGATGATATTAACTTTCAATGTTTGGTATAAAAACCGCCAAAAAAATAACAAAAACAACACTATATGATGTATGAGTAAAAAAATATAACTAAAAAAACCAAACTGTCAAAAAATTTAGGGAAGAATCTGAAAAAAGTGACATAAAAAAGGAGTCAAAAAATGAAAAAAAAAAACAATGACACCAAATCCTATAAACCAAGAACTCCTAATATACCTCATGATCCAAAATGACTATAAATGACAAACGTATCATGAAGAATCATCGAATAAATGAGAAACCATTCCATTACCAGTAGCTCGATAGATAACATATCCAAACCTACAATAGATCCCAAGAGGAGGGGGGTGAGTCTAAACTCTATAGGATTTCCGAAATGAATTCCCAACTCTTGAAACTATGAAAAAACATTTTATCACCTTAACATAAAATAATAGTATATTTTATAAAATTTCTCATAAAATCCAATTTTTTTCCCTAGAATGCTATCAAACTAGTTTTAAAAATATTTATCAAATCCATTTGGCATGTGCATTCCATGATTCTGCACATCCACATAATCACACATCAACACCTAAATTCCCAGTTGATAGTTCCATAGTTATGATCCATCTCTTTTATATCCACTATGTTATCACAATGAGATAAATACCATGTGTCATCAGACAATTGGAACTAATAACTGAGTCTTATTTCAACATGTCCCCATAAAGTGCAACATGAACACACACAAACATATATGAGAAAATCCAGGAAAAATTAATTCCACATAAAACCTTTATTTATTTAAAATATTGAAGAAACCATTTCCCATGTAACACATTAAAATCATAATTTTCAAATCACCATATTAAAATTATCATCATTTTGGATTTTTAATAAACCAAATAATTTCCAAAATTTATCAAAAAATATCACTGAAGAGGTTTCCAATGATAATGATACAATAATTTCACAATTATTCATAAAAACATTAATTTAAAACCAAGCCTTCATTTTCTAATAATGTAGGGTCGAGAGGGAATCCACATACCTCACAAACATTCGAGAAAGCGAATAATGGTGCTTAAAACTAGTATATTAGACTTATATCTTGTTTCTGTCAATTAATTGAAAATATAAAATCAATAATTACATCAAATAAAATGGATCTATCCCTAGTGGATTAGTTATATGTGGTTGGAAGACGGAAGGAGAAGAGATATAAGTAAAAAATATAAGAATGATTACATAACAATAAATATGGATCTCCAACCACTTTGAAAATCATATAACTAGCTCCTACATTAAATGGAATAAAATATCAATCCATTAGGGGGAAAAATTTATGAGTAATGAAATATTATTAAATTAAATGAGGTATTGGGAGTTAAACCGAGTTAGATTAAATTTTTTGTAATTTAAAATATTAAAGTCCATGGTTTGGGAACAAAGTTAGTCAAACAGTTTACTAACTATTCACGATATAAAATTTTACACAACCCCTCAAATGGTCGGCTCTCATGTTTATAAAAATCAAAAACTAACCATTGATTTTATTCTATCCCAAATGAAGGTTGTATCTCACAGTTTCTCAAAATAACCTTTACATTTTTTCAAACCGTTCACCTATATATTACCCACTATTTTCCCTTTCCTAGTTTCCTAAAGGTGTTTCATGGTTTTTATTATCATTCTCAAACAACTGACCTCTATAAAGTCCTCCAACATGTGTTAAAACCCCTCATAACATCAAAAAACTTAAAAAAATCATTACATATCCATAAAATAAATAAATAAACGGTCATATAATTGATACTAGGGGTTCAAATACATCCCCAAAAACTTCAATCAAAAATGGGATATAGAATTTAGATGTGATCATAATAACATTAAGTGCTTTCAATGATAATTGAACAGCTAATCATTGAGGTTCTGATATAATACGGTTATAAAATATTATTTTTATATAAAAATGTGGGAAGATATAGAATCAAATAATAAATTTTCACTTATTGATTGTATAATAATAGTAACTTTCACCACTTCATTCCCATATACCACATTAGAAATTTTAATCAAATAATATTACTATTTATCAATTCGATTTAGAATTTTTTGTATCTAATTATCATCATTGACCCATCGATTCCGGAATTTTTCGACATAATTACCATTTTCATTGAATTTTTAGTATTTTATTGAGTGTTATATATTAAAATGATATTTTTACCAATTTATTTAATTAACATTACACTTCACATATCCTGCTAAATTAGTTGCTTGATGGATATATTTTTAATATTTGAAATATTTACCAGTACATTGGTGGTGATTTTTCCCATGATTTTATGTAATCTAATCATAAATTAATATTCTTTCCCTTCATTCCATGGAATTTATTAGTTTATTTTTCGAGAAACCACATCATTCCATTCTTATTAAAACATTTAGAGTGATAAAAAACTCCAATTTCTATTTCAACCTTGTGATCACATCAAATGATTTCTACATGGGTACTAATGTACCTTATGGATTGTTTTATTCATTGACTTAGTTTTAGGCCACTGAATAATCAATAAATTTTTTTGGTCAATGATAAATCCAAAATATTAGCTACCAAATTTTATAAAATTTATCTCATAGGTACTAATAGATTCATCATACTTATGCTTTTTCTCAACGAATTCCATTTTAATTTTAATATGTGTATTTTAGGGAAAGTATATAGTAAAAAATACCCTCTTAACTCCATCAAATTCTATGGAATAAATTTCTTCCCCCTTTCATTTATTCTTTATAAGGTTCTACCATTGATCAACTTATCCTTCAAAATAATACATTTATTGGATGAATGTTTTACTATTTTAACAATTGAGAATGGAATATAACTTTTATGTTGTAGTTATCCATTACATAACCTCTAGTGTATGATATAAAGCGCCTAAATAAGGTTGAGTTTTTCTCATGAACGAATCAACAGATCGTTGGTCCCACATTTTCTAATTTTGATGATCAACATCAATAATTTATTAAGAGAGTTTCATGAAAATAATAATTTTAACATCTCAAGTAAGAAATTAATAATAGATATTATTATCTATGTATATTTATGAATTAGATAGTGTTTTAGAGGCTTAAAACGAGAATAAATCCAATCTTAAGCATGGAATACACTAATACTTTTAAAAGATTTTTTTATTGCCTTTTGATGGAAACCCATTTTTCAATAAAACATTTGACAATTTTATAAGATCTATTTTTCAAAATAAAATTATTCATTATTATTGGGACATTTAAATTTACAATGGATAATTTTTTGGTATTTTTCAGACAATGGTCATTTTTTATGAATAGTAAAAAATACTGCATTTTACATCAAAAATGCTTTTTCATATAATTTAATTATATGGTTTTATTATCTCTTTAATTGGTCTTAAATTTTAATTCGAATATATTTTTACCATCTAATCCAATGGTGGTCATTATAATTATTTTCACTTTGGAATTGGTCATAAACAAGTGCCAAACTTTTTGTTACAAAAAAACCCGCTATTTGTTTTGACAACGGGAATTATTTTTAAATTCTTTATTTCAATTTCTATGTTTTGAATTTTGTAAAATGGATTTCATATTTGGAATCAAAAGGTCAAATTATATAATTAATACTTTTTTGTTTTTGGACATTATGAATAGTTGCGATGGTAGTTATCTTTAATTATCTAGATTAATTCGTAATCGGGTAGTTAAGGATAATAAAATAATATCATAATAGTAAACAATTACCCAAACATGTTTCATAATGCTACTGGTTGTGTCTTGTATGGACATGAGATTCCTTGTTCCAAACTTAGGGACCCCATGGAATCACTTTTGGCTGAATGTGAGACTTTATCTATTTATTTTTAAAGAAAGGAGAATATCACTAAAGAATGTATCACCAGAGTAAAACATTTTTAATTTTGTCTATATAAATGATATAGTGTACTATAAATAGTAATTGGAAAGCTAAAGATATTTCCTACATCATAGTATTTTTTTATAATATTTATACATTAAATAAATTAAATTACTTATGACATCATGATGATACAGCGATTACCTCATTAATGAACGATTTAAATAATATGAAAAGATAATGTACAATATAAGACATAAACATGTCAAAGACCTATTGGATGAGTATATTTCGACCCCCTATCTCCTTATCCTATAAATACATCAATGTGGGTCCTTTTAAATCTGAAAAGCGTTTTAAAATAACGTAACATTTCTTAACTTTCCAAGAGTCCCCCTCCTCTCCTCTTATAAAAGACCCCCACCTCTACCTATTTACCCACACTTCTCAAGCCATTGACTCGGCCAAGACCTGCTCATTTTATCTCTCCAAATCCCTCTCTTCATCCTAGAATCCTTAAAATGGGAATAAATCTCTTCAAGAAACCAATTTGGTTCAACACAATAATAGTTACCCGATTTAAAGGTAAAGTCTTCTCTAATGTTATTTTGTTTTATTTTACTTCTCCATCCCCCTAAACTCTTTTCATTCATTTAATTTATAACAAAAATTGTATATTCAATATACTAGGATATTTTTATAATGAGGATTTGAGCTACACTTACACACACCTTCATCTAATGGTTAAAGAGCATACTGTTTCTGTGGATGGCGAATTTCTGGCTCACGAAACGTTGATTGTTCAATATTCTTCTAACACCTTCAAAGGTGTCCATTAAGATGACACTGTATGTATATATGATATATAATATGTTTGCGTTTTCCTTAAGCTTCTTTATTTTTCATTTTTTGAAAACCTTTATGGTTTCCATTATGGGTAAATGCGATATCTTCATTTTATGAAGTGCAGACCACCACCCCCTAAAAGTGATTTGATTCGTTAATGACATATCTGGGACGTATAAAGGATGGAGTTAATGATATTATATATGATATTACACTGTAAATATAATATACCTTTATATCATTATGATTCCATCCCATAAAATATGAAATAGAAATTAATGTAGCGTTCATGCGTACGTACGGCTTCCCGTCTCCATGAACGGTGCATTTCATTTCTTACCTCTAAATGTTATGTAATATTATAAATGATTGTATATACTGGATATATATGATATATATGATATCTACATCATGAATATAACTCTGGATATATTGGATACATGAACAACTTTTAATTATAAAGAGTTTATTTTTGACTCAAGTACCAATGATCGTTAAAATGACTGTTGTTAACTTAAATAATTACATAGTGTTAATGACATGGTAAAAAGTGATATAAAAGGAATAATGAACATGAAAAAGGTTCTTCAGCAAGGAGAAATTAACTGAAGTTTATTATTCAGTAGATTAAAGAACGATCGAGTCAAGTCAGATACAAGGTAAGGGACTTCGTATCAATCTCCTTTCATTGAGTCATATTTTATTTTATACAGAACTTTCTTTTATATGGTGTATAAACCCCTTTGACTTTTACATTAATTCAAAAAGAATATTCTTTTACGAAGCTTTTACTAAACGACCAAATGGAATGTTTTTTTGTCGTACGTATGTGGCGACAACGACTTCTCCGCCGTCGTGACCATTATTTGAGTTTCGGCTTCCTATACAAGCCATAAACTTTTTTTAATGGAAAATAAATACCATGTTTTACTTTTATTTTATTTTGGTATTGAAAATGGTTTTCATAATTTTTTTATTATACCAATTTTTTGTATTGATATATTGTGATTGAAATGTGGAAATGTTATGTTCCGTTTATGCATGTTTTATGTGATACGATTATGTTATGGTTCATGGGAATTGTTATAAAGATGGGTGGTTCCATGATAAACTAAAGGCAGGTGTGCCCGATATAGCTCTCCAATGCATTGGGTAACGCGAAGGAGTTAATCATTAAGGTTTCTCCAAAGAGATTTAGGTAATATACTGTGATGGGTATTCGAAACGTAACCATGAGGATTAGTCCCTACATAAGAATGTTATGAATGCCTCAAGTTACCTTTATGTCTTATGATTTATATGATTTATTCATTATTTGATGAGGTATATTAAAATGGTTATGTTTTATGAGTAAAGTATTATTTCATACGTGGACTAATGTTTTAATTTCGTACTTTTATATCCCTTACTGAGCTTTTTATGCTCATCCCAAGTTTTTGAAATGTTTTTCACAGGTCAGGGGAAAGGTACATGATGAGATGATAGGGTCAAGGAAGTGTCATGAAAGAATCCATGTTTTATTTTAAATATGTTTCCGTTGATGGGAAAGAAATTAATACTATTTTTTATGTAACCACTTTGTTTAAATGTGGAATGTAATGCATGATTTATGATCTAATTCTCTAAAACTCTAAACCTGAAAAGATCTTCAATGTGTAATCTTGTAATAACTCAAGATTAAGTAATGTTTAAGGATGGGGCATTATAGTTGGTATCAGAGGTCAGTTTAGATAACATTAGGAGTTAGAATTCTATTAAATGATTATCCAAAAATATATATTTTTATGGTCAAATTGAAATGATATAGCATTTGAAGATTACCATGTTGCTTCATCTAAGAAATTTTTGTTCAGAATGGTTTTTCGCAGAGGAAATAGGGAAGCAGTGCTAGGAAGGAATACCGAAGGAAATGACCTTCCGAATCAGCATCCTAAGATAGTCGGAATTGGAACTGAACAGTTTGTTGCAGTAATGGCGCAGTTGACTCGAGCGATAAATGGTGGTGGTATCCATGCACGAGATCAGCCAGATCCACTATAGAGGAACATGTCAGTGGTGGAAAATTTCCTGAGGAAACATCCCCCATCATTCAGAAGATCATATGTCCTTGTGCTAGCTGAAGGGTGGATTAAAGCACTGGAGAAGATTTTCGATGTCATGGGGTGTTCAGACAATAAAAAGGTCAGTCTTTCTATTTACCGTTTGGAGGGTGAAGAAGATCAGTGGTGGTCTATGGTTAAAAATATCAGGGACACTGATGAGATTGATGTGATCGACTGGGATGAATTCGAAGGTATGTATCTTGAGAAGTATTTTCCTAATGCTGTTTGACTTAGTATGGAAAAACAATTCTTGGAATTGAGGCAAGAGGATGACTCAGTGACTGCTTATGAAGAGAAGTTCACTCGATTGGCAAGGTATGCTCCAAATTTTATCTGAGACCTTGATAGTAAAATAAATCGCTTTTACTCATGATTAAAGCCCAAATATCGAAGGGCTTTAGCTTCTCGTGAGTTCAAGAGTTATGAAAATCTTGTTCGATGTGCTGAGAAGGTGGAAATGGAGTTTTCCGATGATCAAGTGTTCTATAACAACATACAGAAGAAGAGACCGAGGTGGCGGGAGAAAGGAAACAATTCTTCAAAAAGGTCTGATGGTAAGAAAACTATGTTTCCAATTTGTGATAAATGTGGTAAAAGGCATGCTGAGGAATGTCTTCTGAATTCTGGGAAGTGCTACTGATGTGGTAAGATGAGACATAAGGCTCGTGATTGCACTAAAAAAGATCAGTGTGATGGTAAGACCAAATTTGATTTACAGTTTGTGAAATGTTTTATGTTCAATGAGAAGGGTCACTATGCAAACGAGTGTCCGACAAAGAGCTCGAGTGATGGGAAGCAGTTAGAATACAAGCAGAATGGGGTGGTGAAATCCTTTGCAGCTACTTTAACAGATGTGAGTCCATCAAATGAAGTGGTATTAGGTACTTTGTTTGTTTTTTCAGATTATGCCAGTGTGTTGTTTGATTCTGGGTCTACACATTCTATCATCTCTAAAAACTTGTATAGTAAAATGGGAATACCATCTCAAGAAATGACTCTTGAACTTGTGGTAAAAAAAACCTGGGGGAAATGTTGAGGCAAAAAGAATTTATAAGAATCTTCCTATCCTTATCCGTGGAAAGAACCTACTTGAAACCATATTGTTTTACCTCTAGTAGAGTTTGATGTTATCCTGGGTATGGATTAGCTCTTAATTTACCATGCTATGATTGAATTTAGAGATAAGGAAGTTTCTTTTCAGAAAGAATTTCAGTTTGTGTACAAGAATGAACCCTTACTGTTGATAACATATCAAGAGGCCGAGAAAATTGTAAAAGATGGAAATGAATGTTACCTTGCACATATTGTTGAAAACAAGGGAACTGTTTAGATTAATGATATGCCAGTGGTAAATGAGTATCCTGATGTTTTTTTGTGATGAGTTTCCTAGAATAATACATGATCGGGAAGTTTAATTTACTTTTGACTTAGTTTCTAATGCTAAGAAAATTTCAAAACCCCCATATCAAATGGCTCAAATTGAACTTTTAGAGTTGAAGGAGCAATTGCAAGATTTAATAGAGAAAGGTTTCCTTCGACCTAGAACATCACCATGGGGTGCCCCTATTTTATTTGTTAAAAAGAAAGATGGTTCAATGAGACTTTACATTGATTATAGAGCCTTGAATAATATCACTGTTAAGAAAAAATATCCTTTGCCTCATATCACTGATTTGTTTGATCAGCTCTAGGGAGCTCAGTATTTTTCAAAGATTGACCTCAGATTAGGGTACCATAAATTGAAGGTAAAGGAAGCATATATTATGAAGATTGCGTTTCGTATAAGATATGGCCATTATGAATTTGTAGTTATGCATTTTGGGCTAACCAATGCACCTTCTGTATTCATGGACCTTATTAATAGAATTTTCCATGAGTTCTTGGATAAGTTTGTGGTTGTTTTCATTGATGATATTTTTGTGTTTTATAAAAGTAAAGAGGAGCATGAATGAAATTTTAGGTTTATTTTGAAAACCTTAAATGAAAAGAAATTGTTTGGTAAATTCAGCAAGTGTGAGTTTTGGTTGAAACACATTTCTTTCCTTGGTCACATTGTTTCTAAATACGGGATAATTGTTTATCCTGCAAAAACAAAGGTTGTTGATGAATGGACAAGACCCACAAATGTAACTAAGATTCATAGCTTCCTTGGATTGGCAGGCTATTACCGAATGTTTGGTAGAATTTTTTCACAGTTATCTAGTCTAATGACTAAGCTAACTTGGAAGGCTGTTAAGTTTATCTAGACAATAGAATGTGATGATTGTTTTCTGGAATTGAAAAGAAGATTGGTGAATGCTCCAGTTTTGGCACTACCTTCCAGGAATAGTGAGTTTGTTATCTACAGTGATGCTTCATTGAAATGAATTGGTTGTGTCCTAATGCAGAATGATCAGGTAATTGTTTATGCTTCACGATAGTTCAAAACACATGAGGTAAATTACCCTACACATGATTTGAAATTAGTTGCTGTTGTTTTTGCTTTAAAAATTTGGAGGCATCATTTGTATGGAGTAAAGTGTGAAATATATATCGATCAAAAAATTTTAAAGTATATATTCACTAAGAAAGAAATGAACATGAGACAGATGAGATGGCTAGAATTAATCAAGGATTATGATTGTACAATTCATTACCATCCAGGAAAATCATATAATGTGGCTAATGCTTTTAGTCAAAAAAGTAATGCTTCATTAACAATGTTGTGTTTGGACCGTGATCCTTTGGTTAAGGATTTGATGAAATATGTCATAGATGTTTTTGGTGAAGGATGTACTTCTGTTTTGTTTCAGGTATCAGTTAAATCTTCTATATCGGACAGAATTAAGAAAGCACAGAAGCAAGACATTGAGTTGCAGAAGAAGGTAGAGCTGGTTCAGAAGGGTAAGTTTCCTGAATTCAACATTGATAATGATTGTGTTCTAAGATTTGGGAAGAGGTTGTGTGTGGAGTGTGATTCACAATTGAATAGAGAGTTGTTATGTGAAGCTCATAGTTCTCCATTTTCAGTTCATCTAGGATGTACTAAGATGTATAGAGATCTCCGAGAGAGTTACTGGTGGGACGGAATGAAAAGAGATATTTCTGATTTTACTGTGAAGTGTTTGACTTGTCAATAGGTTAAAGCAGAGCAGTGATTACCGAAAGGGATACT
Source organism: Viscum album (assembly GCA_963277665.1). Classification (NCBI taxonomy): domain Eukaryota; kingdom Viridiplantae; phylum Streptophyta; class Magnoliopsida; order Santalales; family Viscaceae; genus Viscum; species Viscum album. Next base: position 451,958,905 of record OY728141.1, on the reverse strand, counting down.
CAGCCTTTACCGGTACTAGAGTGGAAATGGGAAAATATATATATGGACTTTGTTGTGGGATTGCCGAAGACACCTCGAGGTAATAATGCAATCTGGGTTATTGTTGATCTTTTGACTAAATCTGCTCATTTCCTTGTATATGAGTTACTTTTTTGCTAGATAAAATTTCCCGTTTGTATCTTAAAGAGATAGTCAGGTTGCATGGAGTCCCTCTCTCCATTTTATCTGACCATTATCCCAGGTTCACTTCTATCTTTCGGAAAGGCTTTCAAAAGTCGTTGGGAACTGAATTAAATTTTAGTACAGCTTTTCATCCTCAATAAGATGGGCAGTCAGAACGAACGATTAAGACTTTAGAGGATATGCTACATGATTTTTCGTTGGATTATTAGGGAAGTTGGGAAAACGTCTTTCTTTGGTTGAGTTTTCTTATAATAACAGTTTTCATTCAAGTATACAGATGGCACCATTTGAGGTGTTATATGGGAAGCGGTGTCGAATTACAGCTTTTTGGGATGAAGTAGGTGAAAGGAAGTTGATGGGACCAGAATTGGTAGATGATTTGGCAAAAAAAGTTCAGTTGGTACAGAATCACATGAGAACAGCTCAGAGTAGGCAGAAGAGTTATGTGGACAACAGGAGGGAGGATCTCTCTTTTGAGGTAGGTGATCATGTCTTCCTCAAAGTCTCGCCATGGAAAAGTGTGATGCGATTTGGTAAGAAAGGAAAGCTGGGTCCAAGGTTCATTGGACCATATGAAATTATGGAGAGATTTGGATCAGTTGCATAACGAGTGGATTTACCTCCGAGTTTATCTCAGGTACACACGGTTTTTCATGTTTCAATGTTAAGGAATTACATGCCAGATCTATCTCATGTTTTGAGTCCAGAGGAAGTTCAGATGGATGTGAATCTATCTTATGAGGAATAACCTATCCAGATTCTTGACCATAGGGAGCAAGTGTTGCATAATAAGGTGATTCATCAAGTAAAGGTTTTTTGGAAAAACCACATGAGTGAAGATGCAACATGGGAATCTGAAAATTCAATGAGGGCTAAATACCCCCACTTATTTGATAGGTAAATAAATTGAGGGGATGCAATTTTCTAAAGGGGGGAAGGATGTAACATTCCAAGTAAGTAATGAATAATAGATATTCTTATCTATGTTTATTTATTAATTAGATATTGATTTAGAGGCTTAAAACGAGAATAAATCCAATCTTAAGCATGGAAGACACTAATATTTTTAAAAGATTTTTTTACTCCCTTTTGATGGAAAAACATTTTCAAATAAAACTTTTGACAATTTTATAAGTTTTATTTGTAAAAATAAACTTATTCTTTATTATTGGGACATTGAAATTTACATTGGATAATTTTTTGGTATTTTTCAGACAATTTTCATTTTTTTATGAATAGTGAAAAATACTACATTTTACATCAAAACTGCTTTTTCATATAAATTAATTATATGGTTAGCTTATCTATTAAATTGGTCTTAAAGTGTAATTAGAATATATTTTTACTATCTAATCCAATGGTGGTCATTATAATTAATTTCACTTTGGAATTGGCCATAACCAAGTGCCAAACTTTTCAAAGATATTGTTTCAAAAAAACCCGCTATTTGTTTTGACAATGTGAATTATTTTTAAATTAATTATTGCAATTTATATGTTTGGAATTTGGTAAAATGGATTCCATATTTTGAATCATATGGTCCAAAATATCTAATTAAGAATTATTTGTTTTTGGACAATATGAATAGTAATGACGGTAATTATCTTTAATTATCTTGATTAATTAGCAATCAGGTAGTTATGGATAACAAAATAATATCATAATAATAATAAATGACCCCAAAATTTTGCCTAATGATACTAGTTGTGTCATGGCCGACCATGGGATTCCTTGTGCCAAACTTAGGGACCCCATGGAATCTCTTTTGGGTGAATGTGAAACTTTATCTTTTTATTTTTAAAGAAAGGAGAATATCACTAAGGACTGTATCACCTGAGTAAAACATTTTTACTTTTGTCTACATAAATGATCTCTTGAACTATAAATAGTCATTTTAAATATAAAAATATTTCCTACATCATAGTATTTTTTTATTATTTTTAGACATTAAATAAATTAAATTATTTATGACATCATGATGATGCAACGATTACATCATTAATGAACAATTTAAATAAAATGAAAAGATAATGTAAAATCTAAGACTTACACTTTTCAAAGACCTATTGGATGAGTATATTTTGACCCCTTATCACCTTATCCTAGAAATACATCAATGTGGGACCTTTTAAATCCAATACTCTATTTAAAATAAGGTAACATTTATTAACTTTCCAAGAGTGCCCCTCCTCTCCTCTTATTAAAGGCCCCCACCTCTACCTCTTTAGCCACAATTCTAAAGCCTTTGGCTCAGCCAATATCTGCTCATTTTATCACTCCACATCCCTCTCTTCATCCTATAAGCCTTACCTAAGGCATAAATCTCTTCATGAAACCATTTTTGTTCAAACCAAGAAGAGTTACCCGATTTAAAGGTAAAGTCTTCTCTAATGTTCTTTTGTTTTATTTTGCTTCTCCAACCCCCTAAAATCTATTTATTCATTTCATTTGTAACAAAACCAGTATCTTCAATATACTAGGATGTTTTTATAAGAATGATTCTAGATACAATTACACACACCTTTATCTAATGGTTAAAGAGCATACTGTTTCCGTGGATGATGAATTTCAGCCTCACAAAATGATGATTGTTCAATATTCTTCTAACACCTTCAAAGGTGGCCATTAAGAGGAAACTGTATTTATATATGATATATAATATGTTTATGTTTTCCTTATGCTTCTGTATTTTTCATTCTTTGCATACCTTTATGGTTTCCATTATGGGTAAACGTGATATCTTCATTTTAGGAAGTGCGTACTACCGCCCCTCAAAGTGATTTGATTCGTTAATTCCATATATGGGACATATAAAGGATGGAGTTAATGATATTATATATGATATTAAACTGGAATTATAATATACCTTTATATAATTATGATTACATTCCATAAAATATGAAATAGAAATGAAAGTAGTGTTCATGCATACGTATGGCTTACCGTCTCCATGAACGGCACATTTCATTTCTTACCTATAAATGGTATGTAATATTCTAAATGCATTTATATAATGGATATATATGATATATATGATATCTACACCATGAATATAAATCTGGATATAATGGATAAACGAACAACTTGTAATTATAAAGCGTTTATTTTTTACTCAAGTACCAATGATCGTTAAAATGACAGTTATTAACATAAATAATTACATAGTGCACATGACATGATAATAAGTGATATAAAAGGAATAATGAACTTGAAAAAGGTTCTTAAGAAAGTAGAAATTAACCCAAGTTTATTATTCAGGAGGTTAAATAATGATCGAGTCAAGTCGGATACAAGGTAACGGACTTCGTCTCAATCTCCTTTCATTGAGGCATATTTTGTTTTATACACAACTTTCATTTATACGGTGTATAAACCCCTTTTACATTTACATTTATTCAAAAGGAATCTTTTTTTACAAAGAATTTACTAAATGAAAAAATGTACTGTTTTATTTGTCGTACGTATGCAGCGACATCGACTTTTCCACGCCGTGACAATTATTTGAGTTTCGGCTTCCTCTAGAAGCCATAACCTTTTTAATGGAAAATAAATACCATGTTTTACTTTTATTTTATTTTGGTATTGAAAATGGTTTTCATAATGTTTTTATTATGTCAATGTGTTGTATTGATATCTTGTGATTGAAATGTGGAAACGTTATGTTTCCTTTATGCATGTTTTATGTGATACGATTATGTTATGGTTCTTGGGAATTGTTATGAAGACGGGTGATTCCATGATAAACTAAGGGCGGGTGAGCCTGATATATCTGTCCAATGAATTGGGTAACGCGAAGGAGTTAAATGTTAAGGTTTCTCTAAAGATATTTAGGGAATATACTGTGATGGGTATTCCAAACGTAACCATGAGGGTTACTCCCTACGTAAGAATGTTATGAATGCCTCAAGTTACCTTTATTTCTTATTATTTCTATGATTTATTCATGATTTGATGAGGTATGTTAAAATGATTATGTATTATGAGTATATTATGATTTCATACATGGACTAATGTTTTCATTTCATACTTTTATATCCCTTACTGGGATTTTTATGCTCATCCCATGTTTTTGAAATGTTTTTCACAGGTCAAGGGAAAGGTACATGATGTGATGATTGTGTCAAGGAAGTGTGATGAAAGAATCCATGTTTTGTTTTAAATATGTTTCCGTTGATGCGAAAAAAATGAATACTATATTTTATGTAACCAATTTTTTTAAATGTGGAACGTAAAGCATGATTTATGATCTAATTCTCTAAAACTCTAAACCTGAAAAGATCCTCAATGTGTAATCTTGTAATAACTCAAGATTAAGTAATGTTTGAGGCTGGGGCCTTATAATAATAATATTTTTTATTATATCTCCCATGATATTTTATTTATATAGAGTAAAATCAGTTCATTTTATACCACATGACTTTTTAATAAGATTACTCTTGGTTTCAGAAATTTATTGTAACCAACAATCATAGTTTAAGTATCAAAGTACAATAATCATAGTGAGAAATCATATGATCATGAAAATCATTCCTGAGATTTCATATATTATGAATTCTTCTCTATCATCATATTAATGATGTAGGTTCATTTTAAGTAACTTTAAATTCAACATATATAATCATATGTTCTGTCTTTATCTTATATATAGAATAATCTCCAAAAATAACTAAACCATCCATTGATACAAAATGAGGTGACCCGAGAATAACGTACATATATATTATATAATATTAGATTAATATTAAATACATTTTATATTAATAAAATCCCATGTTCTATAATGTTTTAGTTTATTTTGGTCCATGATATTTATCAAAACATTTCATAAAATATCATCGATATCCCCCATAATATTCTCCTCTCACAATACCTTTCTTATGAATTTATTACTTAAAAACTATTCATTAGCATTGGTAAATTGAAATATAAGAAAGGGTGAGCTCAAATACTTAGTATGGGATAACAAAGGAGATATCTATTGAGGATTAAATGAATTAATAGTATACAAATAAGGGTTATATATTATTATTATTACAAAAAAAGTTTATACTCAGGTATTCATAGTTCCTAAATCATGATTCATAACATAAAGATTTATGATTTTAAAATACATGACTCATAAGAGTGAGTAATTGTCATTAATCAATCCTAAGACATGTGACTATATCATACGTATAAGAACATGTCATAATAATAGCTTTAAATCATATAAATAGTAAATTATTTCTTTATTCAAGGTTCACTTCTAAGACTATCAAAGTGGAAGACATCCCATAGTAGATCTGGTTCAGTCCCTATCCTCATTTCTTTATGGGAATGTGCTCAATAAACATGATATTTCATATTATATCACAAGATATCAATAATTACCAAATTCATTGGTAGTATTTGATGGATCCTCCCTTCATATAATGAAAACTATACATATGTCGTCTAAAATTTCATAAAAACATTTATCCATTCATCATAACAGAAATCATGGAATAAAAACAGGTTTCATAATAATTTAGCAAAAAAATAATAAATTTTCATCCAAATAAATATCTTGGATGGTATCATTTTATAACATAACTGTTTAATCATATGTAACATTAATCAATATTAAAATTGATGAAAAAAACCTTTAAAAGATACTTTTAACATTTCATTGTATATAATGTAAAATAACAATTTGATTCATTATCTTTAACAAAATTAGAGAATAAATAGAAAAATGTTTTCTTTGAAATAAATATTGAATAATTTAAAGTATTATTTATAAATATAAATGTTCTGGATAGTTGGAAAATCCATTCATTTGGTAAATGTTAAAATAATGGTTCTTTTCATACATTGGATTAAATGTCCAAAAGTACCATGTTCGGAAAATTAAAAAAAGATTCATTTTTGAACATTGAAAATAAAATTAAATATGAATTAAATTACTTTCAATATTCTTTTTATAATTGAAATCATTGTGATTTAAGACAATTTAAATAACATCGAAAAGGATGAAAAAGTTATTCAAATAATGATGAAATAAAGAGGACTTTTCATAAAATCATTTTCTCAATAATTTTAAGTACCAAAGAGATTAATATGAAAATAATTCTAGAGAATTTTATAAATAAATAGTGTATAATAAAATATATTTGGTTTAATAGATAAATATGATATAATTTCCTACAAATGTGATTCAAGGATAAAAATATCGATTAAAAATGAGAGTACACTATAATGTTTTACCTCAAGTCATTTCTTTCATTGTATGAATTTTGAGTCTAATATATAAAAAATATATTAATTATATATCTATACCAAAATAGTATTCATAATTTTTACCAAATATTATATTATCTGATGATTTTAGGTCACCTATTTAGTAATAAATTTTAATGAAAATCAACATTCAGGTGAAAACTGGTTAGTTTTCCATTGATGTTTTTGTTCGACGGTGTTGATCATTGCACATTGGTTATCATTTCACTATATAAAGAATATTAATTATGTTATAAATATAATAATCAGTTATTATATAAAATTTTACATCCATGTATATAATTTTCAATTGAAAAATGATTTACATCACTTAATAGAGATGATAGTTTGTACGCACATATAATTAACATTTTTTAAATAATAGAATGAATGAAAGATAGATAATAATATATAATTATATAATAAGATTAATAACATAAATATAATATAGATTCATTAAACCCATCCTAATTAATATCTATATATGGAAAACCTAAAAAACAAATCACATCGATTTGGGTTGGTGGTAGTCCAAACTTACACACAAAGTCCGTTATCAATTCTCATAGAATATAAAAGTGGTAAAAAATAGATTTAACATTATCATAAAACAATTTATTTATATTTATGATACTAATTTAATCATGTTTCTATGGTTATAATATATTTTTAGTATTTTTTTGAAGATATAAAGTCAAAATAAATCAGTAATGACAATTACCTCCAATTTAGGAAACATTCATCAGTCTACATCTTATGTTTTAAAATTAATTTACTTTTTTGGGAAAATAAGCTCTAGAAAATGTATAGGGAAGTTAGTAAGGGTTTTTTTCTTAGATTAGTTGACTATATAAAAAATGTGTGAATGTATCTCGTGAAGAGGGAGTACTTTTATAAGTGTGGTCAGTGGAAATCTTGTAAAGATTTAAAACACTAAAATATAACATGATCATAAACATGTGAAATAATAACATAAGGGAAAAAATATTGAATATAATTTAATTAAATGTTAAAATAAATTCATTGAATAAAATGTAGATAAATTTATTTGATGTTTTAAACCTTATCATTTAGCTTAACCCCCTAATTAACTGTTTTTAACCATAACTAAGGCAACAAAATTTTACCATAGTTACTCTTAATTATGACTATAAATGAAATACGAATCACTAAATTTTATATATAGAATGGTTAATTATAAATAGTGAAATTTTTTTATAAAATTCAACTTAAAAAATGGGAATACATTATTTTAAAATAAGCACATATAACATAATGAAAAATATACTTAGATAATGCATTTTAATCATAAAATATAATTCATTCTCATTACATTACTAGTAATTACCATTAAAGGAATTTGGGACTATTTTATTGAATATATTATCTTAATTTTATTAAAATCATTTATCTATAGTGATAAATTTACTTTAATAACATAAAACACATTGCCCAAAAAAATTGTTTTTTCGAAAAAATATATCTTTTAATTTCAAATTATTTTATTTTAATTTTAACTAATTGATAAAAATGATTTATTGTTCTACAAGTGTAAATAAATATCATAATTTAATTGGATATCTTCACACCATTCAATCCAATGGTTAGTCAAGAAATGACACATTTAATAATATTATCTCAATTGTATATCATGTTTCATTTAAGTATGATGTTTTGTGATAAGCTTTCCATGGAATAAATAAAAATAAATTTTAGTGAAATATATCATAAAACACCAGTATATTACACCTAAACATTATCATTAATCTTTTTTCTAAATTTACACTTAGTTCCTGTATCATTTATTTAAATTTTTTTGAGGATCATATGTATATTTATTTTCAATTGTATCCTTTTTCTTCATTCATAGTAGTAATTCAATATATGTGAAAATATACCTATAAATATTATTTTAATTCCCCTAAATGATTATTTAAGAACATTGTATTCGATTTCATGTAATTCATGAAACACCCATCATTTAATGGAATATAATATCGTGAGAATTTAAAATATAATAAATATTTTTAATAAATTAAATATAGGATATAGGTTTAAATGAATGAGATACTGAATTATCATGTGTCACATGCCAATAATTATTTCATCAATACATTGTGTTACACACAATACTGAGTTTTACTGAAAAACAATATATTATTAAAAAATAATTATTTAATATAATGATATTTAAACTAGACACTAGATTAGTTGTTATTAATTTTATTAACTAACACATGAAACTATGTGGGTTAAAAAATACAAAATGAATACATTTTTGATAAATTATTTAGAATTGAAAATAATATCAAACAAAATATAATGGTATTGTTATTATAGAAAACTATTTTTATGCTCACAATGTTGTTTAATACGAATAAATTTAATTAATAAAAACTATTGATCTCTACTAGTGTAATATATATATATTAAAAATTAAATCAAATATTTTTGACATTAATCAAATATATTGGATATACATATGATAAGAACAAACCTAATTTGACACATAAAAAACTATATATTTATAAAGAGGGTCTTACCACTGTTTAATAGAGAGAATATATAGAATCTAATTTTTGGAAATTTTTTTTGATAATATATGTCAGAATAAACTTAATATTTTAAATAATAACCTAAAAATTATGTTAGGGGGATTTTTGGGAATTTTTTTGATGGTTCATTTTTTATGAAGAGTTAAAATACTGAATTTTAATAAAAAATTCTATTTAATATAATACGTTTATAAGGATAAATGATATATTGGATTTGTTTTAATGTTTTATTAGATCCATTTTTTATAAATTAATCCAATTTATGTCATTTGAAATAATTTTACATTGAAATTTGATATAAAAACATTGAAACTTTTGAACATTTTTTCATTAAAAGCACACATTTCTGTCCCTTCGGTTGGATTAATTCGAAATTAATTTCTTCCATTTATGTGGATGGAATATTGAAACATGAATTCCATATTTTCAATAATAATAATTTATAATTTATAATAAGTTAAAATTAGTTTTTAACATAAATATTAGAGAATGTGATTAAAATTAATTATACTAATTAAGAGAAAAGTTATCTTACGAGGGAGTAAATCATAAACTTAAGTGTTGAAATGAATTAGAAATATTTCCATAAGTCATTGGATGGAAATAGTTATACCATGTACTCCATTATATCTACATTTCAACATTATTTATACAATTTGGATAGAAAAAACGTGGGTGGAATTCCATTTTACAGAATTTACTAGTGTGTCACTCCACCTTCACTATAAAAAGGCACTCAAAACTATCGCTTCATCACATCTCTCATTCCACATTGGCTTGAACAATCCCTAAACGATAGATCCTAAACATCTACAAATACAACCTAGATTCCTTTATGTTTTCATATATTCATCTAAAGAGTTTCTTTTGTGGAAACAAAATAGAGTTACCCAAAAATGAGGTAACATCCTCCCCAAAGATATTTAGTTATATTTCATTATCTACTACTAAAATTCTCATTATTCCTTGCTTATATAAAAAAATATTATCCTAAATAATCTTATATTTTTATATGTTTAGGGTTCAACCTACACTTAAACACACATCCCTCTAATGGGTAAGGTATTCATCATTCTTGTGTACGACAAACTACCACCTCATGAAATGAGGTGGTTGGTATTTCCATTACCACATATCATGGTTGGGAACTGTGATTGAAACTCAATTTATATATGTTATATATGATAATTATATTTTATTTATAATTATGTAATTATTTTCAACACATAACTTTGTGCACTCTATTTTCTGGTAATGTGGTTACATCATTTGTGGATATTTTGACTGTCACCCCCTCAAAAAGATCTGATTCGTTCACACTATACATGGAATGTATAATGGATGGTTTCACCGTATCTATGAATGGTGCAATTCATTCCTTATATCCAAAAATTATAGATTATTATAAATTCCTATATACTTAATATCTACTATATCTATGTCATGGTTTAATTTATAGATATTATTAAACCATGATCTAATAATAATAATAATATATATCAAGATAAAACATACTAGACAAGATATGAAATTAACACCCAAAATAGAAAAAATAATGACAGATTATTAAAAAAGGAGTAAAAATACTTTAGATGAAAATCAACTATGTTATTATAAATATGAGTATGATTTTGGTATAATTTACTGATAGGTTTACCTTACGATATTTACTGTTCTCATTGATTCAATATTTCTTATGCGGTACTTTACCTTTACTGAGCATTTGAGCTCAGACTTATTAGGTGTCCTCTCCCCAAGATTCCTTGAAGTATGCTATGGAAGAGAAGAAAGGATACACTATATGGAATAATGTTTTTATTATCCCAAAAAATGATTTTGTAATTAGTGTATTCATTTTTCAAACAAGAATAATGTATGTATCTTGTTTACTAAGACTACTAAACCATTCAGTCCTTTGGGATTCAATTTACTTGTATCTTATTCCAACATAATGGTAGCATGACACATGCTCTAGTCTATCTAGAAACAGATTGATACAATATGTATCAGAGCGTGTTTATTATAATATATTGGAACTATATTTACGAAAACGTTGATTAGATAACATAACCCTGTGGTATAATTTAAGGATAAGTATATAAGAACAACCTAGAATTTTGTAAGGTAAATATTATGTGGGTATTTTTATAAATAAATCCATGGTTCGATCCTAAAAGTAGAGGTGGTTCCGGAATAGATGTACCTACGGGTAACAACCCCGACAAGGTGTGTTGGGCCTGACTCGACCTAACATGGTACATGAAATGGGGACTAATTTCACACATGTTTAACACTCCTAGGGGATTTATGTATTGATAATGTATCAAAAAACATAGCTAAAAATATATTTAGTGTTTAACCTTTTTTCAAGGATTTCCATCAAATTTTTTAGAAATTATATTAATTTGGTTTTAGAAAAGGAAAACATATATTCCATTTGACCACCCATTAAATATAGAAAGGCCAAGGGACATGAACCCATGTATAAAGGATTATAATGGTTTCATCCATACCACTATCCTTCACAATTCCCAAGTAAAGGTGTAATTGTTTTTATTTAAATAGTTTAAAATATAAGCATTAATGATAAACCTATAGTGTTACTATTTTTGGTCTATAGATTAATGTTTCAAAAATATTAGTTTTTGTAAATTGTTATAAAAAATGTAATGATTTTTATATTCCTTAAGTTCTATTAAAATCTTATTTTTGTGTGGTGGGTGTCAATGTTGATTTTTGGATATCAATTTTTTGGAGTAAGTGATGAATTAGAATTTTATCAATGTAAAACCAATATATGGAATCATTCATAAGAAATTGGAACATATCATGTATGTAGATTAACATATATTATTGGTCAATAAATCAATTTATTGACATTATGAAATGGATCTTAAAAAAATGTAGTCCAAACACCTTAATTTGTGCACACAAGATGGTTTTTTAAATCATCAAATATTTTTTCATTTGAGGCCCTAAACATTCCATTATTCATTCACTTTTTTGTGATTGATGAATTTAATCACTCGATAAAAATATTTATTATTTTCCTCCATGTATGTATCTACACTTTCTACTAATGTCCTCCTACATAAACGCCTAGTAATATGTTTGTATATGTGTCCTTTGTAATACACATTATCTTTTTCTAGAGGATGTTTGACTAACAATTCTGATGAAGTGTGGTTTAAACATTTGAAATATCAATCAATATATTAACAAGATCAAGTTTATATTGTGAAGATGAAATTTATTTATGGTGGGGTGATTGTAACCCCCCAAAATTAGAAAGTTGGAATTTTGTATTCGATTATATGTATGACATGAAAAACCAAGACCATGAGGGAACATAATATCTTGAGACTTTACAGTATAATTAAAATTTTAAATAAATTAAATCCATGATATATATTTTAATTTATGAAATAGTATGGTAATTTCTGTCACAAACAACAACGAGTTTCTCCAACAGCTTGTGTTAAATGCAAGACCGAGTTTTACCGAAATCCAAAATATTTTTAAAATATTATTATTTAATATAATAATATATAAAATAGTAGTTAAATTAAATTTTAGGAATATTATAAAATAACATTGGAAAATATTTATTTTAAAAAATATATAAAATGAATTAATTTTATACTAAGTAAATTGAAATGAATATAAGAACAAATTGAATATAAAGGGAATATTTTAATATATAACTATATCTATTCTTAGAAATTTTTTTTATCCTAATGAATTAAATTAATTAAAATATTTGAGTGATATTAATGATATATATATACATATCATATATTCATTCATATTTTTAATATTCATGAAATATAATTTTTATGGATAATATATGTACAAACTGAATTTTACACATAAAAAATTATATTTTTATAAAGGTAGTTTTACAAAAATTTATTGGAAAAAATATTTTAAATAAATATTTTGGATCATTTATTTATTTTATTTTTCAAAATAAAATGTATATTATAATTAGGAACATCAAAAAATATGGTTGGGGAATTTTTGGTTTTTTGTGAAGTTCCATTTTTTAATGAATAGTGACAAATAATGAATTTTTATTCAAAACTAATTTTCATCTTATTTATTTATAAGGATAAAATATATTTTTCATTGGTTCTAAAATTTAATTATATCCATTTTTTATTAATTAATCCAATTAATGAAAGCATAAAAAAATTCACATTGAACTAGTATATAAAAAAATCTCAAACTATTGAACATTTTTACTTTAAAGACACATGTTGTCATCCTATCTGTGAGATTAATTTTAAATTAAAATTTTCAACCTATGTTATTGATTTTGGAAAAATGGATTATATATTTATAATTCTAATAATTTATAATTTATAATAATGTAAAGTTAAATTTTTTAACAAAAACATTATTGAATGAATTAAAACTAATTAAAATGATTAAGAGAAAAATTAGATTAATAGGGGTGAAAAAGTAAATAGAAGGGATAAAATGACATATAAAATTTTCCAAAATCCATTATATATACATATTTTCACTCTATAATCAATTTTAATTATATTTTAACATTATTGGAGAAATATCTCATAGAGAAAACATGGGTGGAATCCCCTTTTCCAAAATTTACAAGAGTGACATTCCCCCTCCCCTATAAAAAGGAACTCTAACCTCCCACTTCATCAAAGTTATCAATCCTTTTCTTCAACCGGTATCTACCTAGAAAGATTATAAATATCCCTCCCCTAATCCCATAAGACCCACCTTGGTTATAAATTCATCCTATGGAGCGCTTTGGTTTAAATCAAGGGGAGTTACCCGAATTAGAGGTAACATCCTTCCTCAAGATCTTTTTTTTATTTCTTTATCTGCTCCTTCAATTATCCTTCTTACAGGATTATATAATATTAAATTATACTTAATATACTTATATGTTTTTAGGTTAGAGTTTATACCTAAAATTACACACAATTCCATCAAATGTGTAATGAACTTACTATTCTTCAAAACGGTGATAGTTCGTTAATGTGTGACTCCTCACACAATCTTGGAACACAGTTTGACTATACATGCATAGAACATGAAAACCCTCAATCTATTTTCTGAAATGAGTCACACGATGATATGGAATGAGTTACATAGTTAACCTTAACATTTTTTCAAACTATTTTCATCTAAGGAACCCAGAACTGGTTTAAAAAACCATGCACAGGGACTTTTACACAATAACTCAGAGCTTCAGGCATTGAATAAACCCCAAAACTCTGGATACCTTACATAAGAGATAATAGACATTTACTAGTATAAAACATGGAATTTAAACTTGAAAAAAATTATCCATACAATTTTTAAAATCCAGGTCAAAACAAATTCCCCTCTTTAAAACTACTCATCCCTGAGTTTCTCCTATACAGGAAATAGGAAATCATTAGAGAAAATAAATGTCCATTGAGAATGTAAATCATCCTCTAACTTTCGTGTATAGTCTTGTACTCATTCATACTTTAATATCTTCCACCCATGATAAACTGAACTACCTCAGGGTGCTTTCATGCTATGTTCCACGATACACACTAGCCACTCTTCAAAATAATCATGCTCAAGTAACACAACCACCTTGGGCTTTAAAATATTTTATAGGTCTAGGTAATACCAACAATGATGTGTCTCATAAAAAATGTCATAAAAAATAGTTATCTTTTAGGAAGTGCTATCTTGTAAATCATTGGTACCATTCTATCAAGGACCATAAAAGAGTCAAAAAAATTTACAGCTATCTTACCCAACCACCTGATCCATCGATAGCCCATGATAGATGATAAACATATGATAACATGTTTTCTGACCTCAGAATAAATATTAATTTTATTATGGTTGGAGTATGAATACTTCCTAAACTGATATTCCCTCAAGGAATTCAAGATTGGCCAACCTTATCTAAGGTATCAAGAATGAGAATTGGTCTAAGCAGTGATTCATCCCAATACATTAAGAACCATATAGGGGAAATCGGGGCCTACCATAAAAATCCCCCCAATGGATCCATATTTATGGTCACCTAAAAGACATTATTGTAGGAACACTCAACTATTGGACTGTGTTTCTCCCAAGAACCCCTAATATCGTGCACTCATGAACATATAATTTCTTCTAAAACATGAATCATGTTCTCCATCAATTAGTTGGTATGAGGGTTATATGTTGTTCTTAGAAGAATGTGTTTACCCAAGACCTTCAAAAACCCAAACTAGAATAGAAATGTTAAATGTGAATCCATGTTAGATAGTATACATTAGGGATCCTCATGACAATGTATGATCTCCCTAACTTATATCCTACCTAGCTCATCTACTTAGAAGGTATCCTAAGTAGGTAGTAACTAGAAAACCTTCTTCATCTATTTAATAATTAACCAAATTTTATTGTTTCCTAAATTATATCTAGGTAAAGAATTCAATAAATACATGGTAAAATCATCCCACTTCCACTTGGTAATGGATAATGAATGTAAAAGTCTCGTCGATCACTGATGTTCCACCTTCACATGTTTACACGTGGAACACTGAGTAAGAAATATATCTATCTCCAATTTTTTATGAATCTAGTACTACTCGTGAAATACATCTCGATATATATTTGTGACTCAAGAAATCACTACCCATACCAAGGAATGATATTATTGTATAAAATCAACTTAGATTTCTGGTGGAACCAAGAAAATCCCACATATGAGTAAGGTCTCTTTCTCATACATGGTCTATATTGGTGACAAATCCTCATCTATAACATAGTTACATAGTTATAGGCCCTCATGATCTGATAGTTGCATCATTTATAACTACTCCAGAATGGTAGAGGTCATTGATAAATCTTTTAGGACTCTCTACCCATGATTCTCAGTTTCCGCAACATGTTTCTTTAAAAAAGAAAAAAAGATTACCCTCACCACTGGCCTTCTGAACCGCCTATGTCTGAGCCTTTAATCTCTAATAATAGTATACAAAATGTGCTTTTCTAGTCATATAGGTATGATCAAAATTATAGGTTTGTAGGTATTCAAGCCATATGAAATATATATATTATTATCAAACTATCTAAACATATACATGTGGATATTGTGATCTTTATTGATACAAAAAAGGATCTCTAAAAAAGTAATTTTTCCAACAACACAAGGCATGAACTATAATTTCATTAGATCGGTCATATAGTAATTCCTCCCATGTGTTCTCAACTGAAAAGGTCTTTATCACATGAATCAGTCATCCCAGATAACATTTTATCCCAACTTCATGCCTGATGCATCATAATTAACATTATAGCTCTTTCCTAGATTTAGAAGAATCAAGATCAAAACTGAATTCAACCTTACATTCAATTCATGAAATGCTTTTTCACACTCTTCTGACAATACTAATGTCACAATTTTTTTAGTCAAGCCCATAATAGGTGCTGCTAGGTAGGAATAACCAGGGATGGAGATTCTATAAAACATAGCTATCCCTTAGAATCATCGTATATCAAGGATGTTTTTGATATTATCCTAGATAACTAAAAATCCCACAATATATATGTCAATTGATACTCCCAACTCAAAGATGAAATAACCCATGTATGGAATTTATAGATCCAAATATGTCCCTTAGTGCCATTACTGTAAAAATGGTTCTCTCCTTCCCTGTATTTATCACAATATAATGATTTTGGGCATGTTCATTTCAAGTGTGGAATTACACAAAGATATCATCCATAAAGACTACAATGAATGAATCTAAATATGGGTGAAAAAGTTGGTTCAATTTTACCAAGAAAAAAACTAGTGCATTCCTTAATCCTAACAAAATTACTAAGTATTCATTAATACTATTCCTACTTAAAGAATATATAGAAGGTATGTATGAAGTCTTAACATGCACCTGATGGTATCCCTAACTCAATAAAATATTTGAAAACAACCTTTCTCCTCATATATAATAAGATTGGTCATATGAATGAGGTTGTGGATACATATTCTTAACTCTGAGAATGTTCATCCTTCAGTAATCCACACAAATCCTAATAGAAATGTCTAACTTCTTAGAAAAAAGGATCAGTACACCACATGGTGAGGAACAAAGTAGAAAAAAACATCATTCCATATGTATTAAAACTCCTTATTGAGCTCTAGATTCTCTATATGGCCATCATACTAGGAGGAATGGAAACCAGAGTCACTCCAAGTACTAGATAATAGTTAATTCTACCACTTTTATAGGAGGTAGCCCAAAAAATCTTTCAGGGAAGACATCCTAGAAATGATCCACCAATGGAGGGAAAATCATAGGTTTCAGACCATGATCATATATGTATCCAATATAGATATAGGTTGTCACTCTACCGAGACCACGATGCTCAAGTCGATCTCAATTCTCATCAATATCCCATTCTACCATGTAAATATTTATACCACAATATTTTTATTTATAAATCACCTTCCAATGATAAAAATCAATATGGGATCAAAGAACTTTTGGATATCACTCCTGATCATATCCTAATTTTATTATTCATAAGTAATTAAATCCCACCATCTCATGGAAAAATGACAAAACATATAGGATGTGAGTTGACCCAACTCTCTAGAGGCATCACCGTATTCTTAAATATGGAAAGCATGGCTTCCATCCATGTTTCAGCAACCTGATCACCAAATCATCAGAAAACAAAGTTGGATGTTTCTTCTGTAATTCCTATATAAACACTTCTATAGTAATTGTATGTTGAGTGACCCCTACCATATAATTCATTATACAAAGGAAACCCTCTCAAAACTAGGTGTTGTTTCCCATGTATAGAAGATATATCATTTCCGTAGGTGGAACTGTGGGAGGTTACAATGGAGACCCAAGGCCCACAACCTCTAGATCATGGTCAACATCACCCTCCTAGGTATAAATCAAGGCCATTGATGAAAAATTATAATAAAATTCCAAATGCACACTACAAACGAGAATTCAAAAGATGAAAAGATCACATATAAATTATTATGACTGTTATAAGCCTTATTATTTATAGACTGACACCTCTCTTCCTTCTCCGAAATTAAAATCTGGGTGATAAAGTAAGAGGATAACATGACATAAAAATCATAATAGGCTCTCCATCCCATCCAATATAAAGGTTTTGTTTGGGACTAGGTAACATATCACATGGCTAATGTCCTGATATATGGATACCCATTTTTATTTTATTGAAGAAAACTCCCATTAATATGAATAAGGGAGACCCATTTAATGGAAACCTTTTAATTTAAAATTTTAGTTTCCTTTAATTTCATAATATTTTTAATACATACAACATGATATTGTTAGAATCATCCACATTACAAATTTATAATATCTATACACCATATAAATTGTGATTGGTACATCATGTAACAATGAACTTGCCAAAACTATAAGAACCCGGGTTTTGAGCCTATAAGACTTTGAAATTTTCTTGATGTTATTCCAGAGCAGGTCGTTCAGACGGCGTGTGATTACGAGCCCTGCTGTGGCCGAAATCAAATTTTAAGTGTGTTCACATTTGACACGCCAAATAAACTGAATATCTCCTAAACAGTTTCTCAGTTTGGAAACCTGAGGGCACCATTGAGTCCGAAGCATGCTTTTTACCCTAGGAGGGGTGTAACTTTCATGGGTTCAGACCTTCTATGGAAAATTCCACTAGGGGCATCTTGTAATTTAGTGGCCTTGGGCATGAACTTTACAACTTCGGAACGGAGGATCGGATTAAAATTCAAAGACCGTTGTTTTTCATAGAACATGGATTTTACCCTAGGGGAGACTTAACCCCGACCCCATCGAATGTTTGGGTACGGGACTACTAGTGGGAGTTTAAAACTAATGAAATTTTTAATTATTTTCTCTCCTACTTAAACTCCCAACCATACTACTTCTTCTCCCTTGCCTCTCCCTGACTGAATCCCTCTCAATAGAAATCAAGCCCCTCTCCCCACCTCTCCAAGGTGCGGCGGCTCGGACGGATCGTCGGCGAAGCGACAGGCTACGCCTTGTGAGGTAGGCTCAAGTATTTTCGTTTGTAATTTCCGAATCTTCATTGAATTAAAATCTTTACATAGAAATTTAGTTTTCTTGTTGAGCGAAGCCCATAGTTGTGTAGGATTAGATCCGAGCTTTCTAACACTCTTCTCGGATCAAAAATCCGAGTCCTGGGGCACCCGAGGTGGCCCCGAGAAAATCTCGAGCCAATTTCCTCTATTTTATGGTGGCTCTAGGGGTTTCTAGTGGGATTCAGGTTTTCCGGGATGGAGGCCTACACGGTGGGCTCCCAGGAGGTGGTGGACCGACGTGGTGGTTAGAGGTCGCTGGTGCGGGGTGTGACGGGGGTCGCGACACGCGACCCTGAGCAGGAGACCGAGACACCCCGAAGGAGGGTCTCCGCAAGGGACAGTGACCAGCCACAAGGGCCGGTCAGTGCGGGTGGACCACGGGTCAGCACTTGATCCACTCAGAAGGGTCGGGGGCCGGCCTAGTTCGGGTGGACCGGCTGGACCTGGCCGGTCCATCCCAAAGGTGTTATCCCCTTGTCTTCGGACACCCGTAACATTCACTAAGAGTGTCAGTTTTGCGTTCTATCTATGGCAGCATGATCCTCGGATCGAGGCGGAGTTTTTGAGATGGTTTTGGGGATTTTTAATTCCCGAGATATGGTCTCTATGGAGAGACACACTATTAAGTATTGTTTAGCACCTTGTTGGGATTTTTTATTCAGATGGAATGAACACATCCAGAGTCCGTTTAAGGCACCAACATTGGCTTTGTGACCCTGGAGTCAAGAAGAAGTTGTCCAGGGTGGTTTTAGGTATTGAAGTCGGAGTTGAGGCTTGGGACCCATGGGCCGTCTTTTATGTTGTGAGCGGCGTTTTGTGAATTATTCATCAGATGTCCGTTTTGGGTGAATGAGTAGTCATTTCGGCGTGTTTTTCTGAGAGCATTGCGATGGAAAAGTTCTCCCAACCACATTCAGAACTGAGCTGTGGGCCCCACGAGATGTCGTATGGGCATAAAGTGGTGTTGAATATCTTTTTCATCTGGAGATAATTTCCAGAGAGTTAATATTCTATCTCGTGTGTTTTTCCCCTAGGATTACAATGGTTCAATCTGTTTGGGTGTGCAGAGCCTCTTTCTAGATCTCATTAAATGTGGTAACATGAATGGGCATTGGTTGCAGTTTGCTTTGACTCACACCAAACCAATGTAAGGTAGTGGTGTTATTGACACCTAGTGATGGAATGAGTAGTGTGGCTTTATCAGACCTGTTCCGGGCTTACCCTCCAGTGGGGTTGGGGAGTTGGTTACCCGTTGACCTTAGGGTTTACCCTCCAGCGGGGCTAGGTAGTGGGTTAACCATTGACGTTAGGGTTTTCACTCTCGCGGGGCTGGGTAGTGGGTTAACCGTTAACCTTAGGGTTTACCCTCCAGCGGGGTTTGGCAGTTGGTTACCCATTGACTTTAGGGTTTACCCTCCAGCGAGGCTGGGTGGTGGGTCACCCAATGACCTCTTAGGGTTTACCCTCCAACTGGGCTGGGAAGTGGGTTACCTGATGAATAATTTCAGACTCATCCCTATATAGGAGTCTAGTTAGTGACTTTACTCCATGATTACTGGAGCGGGACCCTTTGTTGTATAATTTAGCGATGAGACAACTTTGACATGCAGGACTAATGGGCATTAATGATGGATATCTTTAGAACTGTTGGCATCTTTTCCTAGGATGAGTGTGGAGATATAGATACCCTTACACACTCGTCCGAGTTTCTTGTTGAGAATATATATATATATACACACTACTTTTGTTCCCACTCCTTGGGTTAAGTTACTCTTCTTCTAGGAGGAGTGACAAAAAATGGGATAAGCCACGTGATTTTTGTGACTGGCTCCTCTTGGTTGGACGAGTTTACTTCATTTCTTTTTTTTTGGTTGAGTTGCACTCTATTTACTGTACTCATTCACTGTTCCTTGTTTTGTCTACTGCTCACCGTTTTGGGACCTCCTTTGTTTCTCCCTCGATATTTCAAGGAATCTTTCTGAGGATCATCATACTCACAACTGCTTGGGCTTTTCAGGCACTTGGTGTTCCCTTGTAGACAACAGACAGGTCGGTCGGGTCTATGGAGGAGCGTAGAGGACACAAGAGCATGGGTTGCGTTCAGTGTTCATAGTAGGACTTTTAGGTGTGAGACACACCAGCTGTTTACTTTTGTTTACCATTTGTCGGGTTGTGGCACCTTTCGGGTTGGGCGTGTGTTTTCCCCTTTTTTGGCTCAGATATCTTGAAAGTACTTTTCAGCACTATATTTGTTCTATTAAGAAGTTGATGCATGATTGTGGATGGGTTATAGTTGTTGTGATTTGGTTTTATTTTTACTCTGCACTTCTGCATCGAGTGGGTTGTGTGTGTATACAGGTACTTAGGCGAAGGCCTCCCTGAGATTGTTATGACATCGACACTTGTCGCCGGCCCCTAGCCTATAGAGGCGGGCCTGGGGTAGTTGAGGCTTGAGACCGGAAGGGTCGGGTCGTGACGAAGTGGTACTAGAGGTGGTTCGTTACTTGGGGAATTTTCCAGACATCCCTAAAAAGTAATTGGTTGGGATTTAGGGAAATAGTGTCGATATGTCTTAAGAGCAGCTCTCAGGCCAGGGAGTCTAGTGATGGTACGGTCGGCCGATGAATCCATTCACCAGGACACTGATAACCAACATGTCGACTCGTCATGTTGAGACAATTGTTATTGGAAACTTTGGAAAATGCATCCAGTAAGATTGAGTCTTTGACTATCCTTTTTGAGTCAGCTTCCCTTTGTTATTACTGATATATAAATATATACATATATATATATATATATATATTCTCATCTGATCGCCGTAATCCTTGATAATTTTCAGGATGCACCCAAAATAGATGCTAGCAGGGTTACCGTCTCCAGTTCGTGAAAATGACATAGCGAGCGACGAGGCGTCAGTTCAGGGACCCTCATGTGATCCCCTTCCACCTAGTGCTTCCACAGTAGCCCCTCCACCTGGAGATCAGTAGTTAGTAATGGAAGTATTATCCAAGGTTAAGTGCAGGCTGAGTGTGCTCCAAGACTTTCAGCGTCAGCTACCGCAGAAGTTCCATGGAGACCTGGATCCCCAGGCAGCGGAAGGGTGGCTAGAGTCTATACACTGAATATTCAGACTAGTATGGACACCAGAAGACCATATGGGAGCCCTTTCTGCCAGCCTGTTCCTCAAGACGATCAGGTGTTGGTGGGGGTTGGTTACGCAGACCCACGACGAGTAATCTCTCGCGTGGGATAGCTTCCATAATCTCATTCGAAAGGAGTACTCCCCCTCTGTTTTACACTTTGTTCGGATTCAAGTGATTCTGGATCTGAAGATGGGGGAAGACCGTGGCACAGTTTTCAGCCTGGTTTACTGATCTGACATGCTACTGGCAGGATATTGTCCACGATAGTTACTTCCGAGCATAGAAGTTTGAGCAGGGTCTTCACAGGGAGATGCATGCTAGTGTAGTACCCCTATGCATCCTTACGTATCACAGGGTGCTAGAGAAGGTTCTCATGATAGAGGAATTCATGGATGAGGGACGCCAGCTGGCAGGGCCTAGAAGTGGCCGCTTCAGAGTAGAGTCTTCGGTAACATGAATATGGAAGAGATAAGAGCCTCAGTCGAGGAGACGCTTCCATGAGAAGACTTAGGGGCAGGGTCATACACTGCAGTGGTTCCATAGATCACTCGGGTAGTCAAGAGAGAGTTGGTGCTATGCCTGTGACAGATGGGGTCACCTGGCACGGGACTGGCCGACCAGGCATACCATGCAGCCGTGGTAGGCAGTGGGTGCACCGCAGCGGCAGAGGCAGCACCATGACCAGAGATCTCCAAGGCAGGGACTGGGTGGCCCTCAGGGTGGCGGCGCAGGCAGAGAAACAGGACCTAGAGGTGTGGAATGACCTTTTGAGGTCCTTCAACCGCCACCCCCGGGCGGCCCAAGCAATTCTGGGAGCTGGTTGTAGGGGTCGCGGGATGCTTTTGGCTATGGGTGTTTGTGACTCCCAGCACACGAGATGTGCCGAGGTACACATTGTGCTTACTCTATGCTTTCTTTGGAACTAGTAGAAACAGGTTCCAGCCAATATTTTATATCTCTACTTTTGGTATGGGAGTTGGAGCTTCCAGTAGAGGCATTGACACATGTGCTTAGCCTCGAGGTTCCAACATGAAGTGCCTCATTAGTGACCATTATCTACAGACAGTGTGAATTGTCGTTCAGATGAGAGAGTTTCACGTGGGACCTACTTGTCATCACGATGGAACAATATGATGTCATATTGTCCATGGATTGGCTTTCCAGGGTTCACACCCAGATTGAATGTCGGTGCTGACAAGTCAGATGCATCCATTCTGATGGGACGTGGTTCACCATCCTGGGTGAATGAGACCTTGTGGCAGAGAAGACGAGTACTCTGAGTAGGAGTCCATGACCTTTTTCTCACAAGTTGGAAAGCATGGATATCGGAGCAGTAGATGCTACAGTCACCTGGATCCCTACCCTTGATGAGGACTACAGGGACGTCTTTCCCGAGGATGTCATGGGACTACCTCCGAGGTGGGAGATAGAGTTGTGCATTGACTTGCAGCCAGGGACTGCCCCGATATCATGTGCATCATATTGGATTACAACCATAGAGCATTGTGAGCTAAAAAATCAGTTAGACGACCCTCATGAGAATGGATTCATCAGGCCCAGTGTGTCCCCCTGGGAAGCACCGGTTTTGTTTCTGAAAAAGGAAGATGGAAGTCTGTGGCTTTGTGTGGATTATCGTCACCTGAATCAGACTACGATAAAGAAAAAGTACCAATTATCGAGGATTGATGACCTCTTTGACTGGTTGAGAGGTTAGAAGTGGTTATACAAGATTGATCTTTGATCTGTCTACCACCAGTTTCAGGTTCATGATGTTTACATCCCAATGTTGGCTTTCCATTGTTGTTATGGGAATTATGAGTTCTTGGTGATTCCCTCTGGCGTGACGAATGCCCCCACTATTTTCATGGCTTTGATGAACCAGATATTCTAGCCGTACTTGGACTGGTTTTTGGTTTTCTTTATTGACGACATACACATCTACTCTATGATGGAAGAGGAGCACGCGGAGGATTTGAGGATAGTCCTAGACTTACTCCGAGAGCACCAGCTATATGGGAAGCTCTCGAAGTGTCAGTTCTGTATTCATGAAGTTCACTTTCTGGGGAATTTCATTATAAATTAAGGATTGGTAGAACGTCCCGCAAAGATAGAGGCATGGTTTTTTGGGAACCACCCAAGAACATGTTATAGGGGAAGAGCTTCCATGGTTTGGCAGGTTACTACAGGAGGTTTGTGGAAGATTTATCCACGATTTCTGCCCCTTTTACCACATTGATGTGGATGAAATGACCCTTCACCTGGACTGATCAGTGCCATGAGACCTTCAACGAGTTGAGACATAGGCTGACTAGTGCTCCAGTGTTGAGGCAGCCAGAGGAGGGCATTGAGTTCGTGATGTAATGTGATGCTTTAGGAGCTAGGCTCTGGTGCGTGCTGATGTAGCAGTGGATAGTGATTGCATATGGTTCATGGCAGTTAAGGCCCCATGAGTAGAATTATGCGACTCATGATTTGGATATAGAAGTGGTGGTATTCGCCTTGAGGATATGGTGACACTACCTTCTAGATGAGCATTTTGTGGTCTACTCAGACCACCAGATCCTCAAGTACATCTTCACTCCGAGGGATATAAATCTGAGGTAGAGACGCTAGCAAGAGGTTCTATAGGACTATGATTTTGAGATAGTCTACACTCCAGGGAAGGGAAACATAGTAGCAGATGCCCTCAGCAGGAAGTCCCAGGCTCGTTTAGTGTGGGAAGCTTCTGAGTAGTTGGCTTCCCTACGGCTTACCTTGGTGGAGCAGGAGGGTATGACTTTTCTACAGTTGATGGTGGTCACTCCTTCTCTCCTTGAGCCTGTGAGAGAGTCGCAGTTGGGGGATGTCGAAAGAGAGGTGTTGCGTGATCAGATATCCATGGGCGATGCACCCAATGTGTATTCTGAAGGAGGGAATCATGAGAGCCTATTCCAGGGGCAAGTTGTAGTACCAGTGGTGATGCGGGAGGAGTTGATGTGTGAATTATACACTTCTCCCTTAGCTGTACATCTCGGTGTAGGGAAAATGTACAGAGACCTATAGCGGTAACTTTGGTGGTATGGCATGAAGTGGAGTGTATCTGAGTTCGTTTCTCGGTGTCTTACCTATTAGTAGGTGAAGACAGAGCATCAGGTTTCAGAAGGGTTGCTGCATCCCCTTGATATCCCAGAGTGGAAGTGTGATGGAATATCTATGGACTTCGTCATAGGACCTCTGTGCGCAGCGAATGGCCACAATTCCATTTGGGTGATAGTAGACTGACTCATGATGTCGGTTCACTTTCTTTCCATTAGGGAGTAGAGTTATTTGGAGAGTCTAGGGCAGCTGTATGTTCGGGAGATCGTCAGCCTTCATAGAGTACCCTCGACGATCATCTCTGGCCGTGATGCACGGTTTATGTCGCATTTGTGGTGAGGCCTTCAGGAGTCATTCGAGACTCGGTTGCATATGAGTACATCTTTTCACCCCCAGATAGACCGGCAGACCGGGCGCACTATCCATGTGTTGAAGGATATGCTCCGAGCATGCGTGTTAGACTTTGGGCTAAGTTGAGAGGATCACCTGCCCTTCGTGGAGTTCGCATATAACAACATTTACCACCCTATAATAGGCATGACACCTTTTGAGGATCTTTATGAGAGACCCTACATGTCACTGTTGTGAAGGATGAAGGTTGTGGAGACCTCCCTCGTGGGCCTAGAGTTGGAGCGGGTGATGACGGAGAAAATGCATGTAATTCGAGAGAGGATGAGGACGGCTCAGAGAAGACAGAAATATTATGCAGATCGTTATCACAGGCATTTAGAGTTCAAGTAGGGGGACCATGTATTTCTGGGGGTCTCCCCACGGCATGGAACACGTAAGTTCGGCAAGGGAGGAAAGCTATCCCTATGGTTCATTGGGTCATTTGAGATCGTGCGCTGGGTTGGCGATGTTGCCTACCATCTTTCTCTACCCCCACAGCTGGATAGGGTGTATGACGTCTTCCATGTGTCGCAACTGAGGAAATACGTGCATGATCCCATGCTCATTATCGACTAGGGAGAGATGGACATTTAGGATGGAGCCACCTTTGCAAAGCACCCAGTTGCGATTGAGGACCGGTAGGAGCAGACACTACGTAGATAGGCCATTCCTTTGGTTCGTGTGCTATGGCAACACAGGAGGGTGTAGAAGAGCACCTGGGAATGGGAGAGCTGGATGTGGGCTCAGTATCCCGAGTTGTTTTTGTAGTTTTGTTTTTTGGGGTTGAAAAACATGAATGAGGGAATGATTTAAGATTTAGGGTTTTGAGCCTATAAGACTTTGAAATTTTCATGATGTTATTCTATAGCAGGGCGTCCAGATGGCATTTGATTTCGAGCCCCGGGGAGGCCGGAATTAAATATTAAGTGTCTTCAAACTGGATGCGCCAAATAAATAGAATAACTCCTAAACAGTTGCTGAGATGGGAAAAATGAGGGCACCGTTGAATCTGGAGCATGCCGTTTACCATAGGAGGGGTTTAACTTTCACGGGCACGACCCTTTCGTGGAAAACACCCTCAGGGGTGTTTCCGTAATTTAAAAGCCACATGGCATGAACTTTACAACATCCGAATGGAGTCTCAAATTAAAATTCCAAGACCTTCATTGTGCTCTGAACATGGATTTTACCCTAGGGGTCACTTAACCTCGACCCCATCGAAAGTTAAGGTATGAGCCTACTGGTGGGAGTTTAAAACTAATTAAATTGTTATTTAGTTTCTCTCATACATAAACACCCACTCCTCATCCTTCTTCCCCCTTGCCTCTCCCTAGTGTAATCCATCTAAAAAAGCATTAAGCCCCTCTCCCCGCCTCTCCAAGGTGCGGCAGCTCCGGTGGATCATCGGAAAAGATATGGAATATGCCCTGTGAGGTAGGCTCGAGTATTTTCGTTTTTAATTTCTTCATCATCCTTGAATTAAATTCATTATGTTGAAATTATATTTTCCTATTGAGAGATGTCCATATTTGAGTTATATTATATCCGAGCATTCTAATTATTTTATTGGATCGACAATTTGAGTCACAGGGCGCCCGGGGTTGCCCTGGGAAATTTACCGTCCAATTTTCCCTATTTTCCTGTGGTTCAAGGGGTTTCTGGCGGGCTTTAGGTGGTTGGAGTGGGCAGCCTGTGCGGCAGGGTCCAAGGTGGCGGCGGCGGGCTCGCAGGCGGTGGACCGGAGGGGCGGGAAGAGGTCGCTGGTGCGGGGCGTGATGGAGGTCACTAGTGCGGGGCGTGATGGGGGTCACCGCGCGCGACCCCGAGCGGGAGACTGAGACCTGCCGAGGGAGGGTCTTTGCGCGGGACAGCGACTGGCCACGAGGGCCGGTCGGTGTGAGTGGAACATGGGTAAGCGGCCGATAAGTGCGGAAGGGCCGTGGGATGGCTCTATGGGCTGATCCGACCGGCGTGGGCCGGCCCAGTGCGGGTGGACCGGCTGGACCGGGCCGGTCCAGCCCAAAGGGGTTAGCCCCTTGTCTTCGGACAGCTGTAACATTCACTACGGGTATCGGTTTTGTGTTCCATATATGGAAGCATGATCCTCGGATCGAGACAGATATTTTGAGATGGTCTTGGTGATTTTTAATTCCCAAGACGGGGGCTCAGTGGTGAGACAAACGGTTAAGTATTGTTTTGCGCCTCGCCAGGATTCTTCTTTTGCATGGCACGAACACATCCAGAGTCTGTTTAAGGAAAAATCAGCAGCGTTGTGACCCTAGAGTCTACACTAAGTTGTCTAGCGTGGTTTCAGGCATTGAAGACGTAGTTTAGGCATGGGCCCTACAAGCCTTCTTTTAAGCTATGAGTGGAATTTTGCGACTTTTTCATCAGACGTCTGTTCTTGGGGAATGAGTAGTCGTTTCAGCATGTTTTTCCAAGAGCATCGTGATGGAGCAGTTCACCCGACCACTTTCGGGATCGACGAGTGGGCCCAATGAGATGTCGTATGGGCATAAAGCGGTGTTTAATAGATTTTTTATCGGGAGAAAGTTTCCAACGAGTAAATAGTCAATCTCGTGTGTTTTTCCGTGAGGATTACAAAAGTTAATCTGTTTGATTGTGCAGAGCCTCTTTCGAGATCTAATTAAATGTGGAAACATGTAAGGGCATTTTTCAGAGGATCATTTTATGCACTCTGAACCTACGCACTAGAGCAGTGTTAGTGACACCTAGTGATGGCTGGGGTAATGTGGAGTTATCGGACTAGTTTCGGGATTACAATCTAGCGGGGATGGGTAGTGTGTTACCCGTTGACCTTAGGGTTTACCCTTCAGTAGGGCTTGGTAGTGGGTTACCTTTTGACTTTATGTTTTACCCACTAGTGGGGCTAGGTAGTGGGTCACTTGTTTACATTAGGGTTTACCCTCCACTGGGGCTGGGTAGTGGGATACCCGTTGACTTTATGGTTTACCCTCCAGCGAGGCTGGGAAGAGGGTTACCCGATGACCTCTTATGGTTTACCCTCCAGCTGGAATGGGAAGTGGTTTACTCGACGAATTCTTTTAGACTCAACCCATTCTAGGAGGCCATTAAGTGACTTTTATCCATGATTACTAGAGAGGGTCCCTTGGTCGTATGGTTTAGCGATGAGACTACTTTGACACGCAGGACTGATGGGCATCAGTGATGGATATCCTTAGAACTGTTGGCGACTATTCTTGGGCAGAGCTTGGAGATAGAGATCGCCTTACACACTCATTCGGGTTTTTTGTTGAGCATATATATATTTACACCCTACTTCTATTCCCACTCCTTGGGTTCAGTTACTCTTCTTTTAGGAAAAGTGAAGTCAAGTGGGGTATGCCACATGCTTTCCGTGTCAAGCTCATGTTGGTTGGATGATCCTACTTTCTTTTTTTGTTGGGTTGAGCTGCACTCTATTTACTATAATCTTTCAATATTCCTTGTTCTGTCTACTACTGACAATTTTTTTACCTCCATTGTTTGTCCCTCGAGATTTCGGGGCATCCTACTGAGTATCTTTATAATCACCCCTACTTGGGCTTTTCCCACACTTGGTGTGCCCTTGCAGACAATAGACAGGTCGATCGAGACTATGGAGGAGCATAGAGGACATATGATCTTGGGTTGCGTTCAGTGGTCATAGTATTATTTTCAGGTGTGAGGCTCACCAGCTGTTTACTTTTGTTTACCTGTTGCCGGGTTGTGGCACATTTCGGGTTGGGCATGTGTTTTCCCCTTTTTCTGATCAGATATCTTTCCAGTAATTTTCAACACATTACTTTTTCTATTTATATTTTGATGCATGACTGTGTTTGGCTTATAGTTGTGGTCCTTTCATTTTCTTTTTTACTCGAAAATTCTTCATCGAGTGGGATGTGTGTGTGTGTACATGTACTTAGGCGAAGGCCTCCTTGAGATCATTACACCTTTGACACTTTTCACCATCCCCTGGCCTAGGGAGGAAGGCCGGGGGAAGTTGTAAATCAAGAATGGTAGGGTCTTGTCATGACATAAACATTAGGTATCATGATATAATAGTTTATATAATTTTTTTTACTAAATGAAATACCAATCAAAATTTATAGAAGTTCTATTTTAAAAAATTACAACAGAAATTCATGAAATAAATAAACGAATGTTTCAGCCAATGGATCTCGGGGTTCACATCATAAACATGTTATATTGGTCAATTAACATTCCTACTTCAATATATTTAGGTAAAAACCATTTATATTAACACTAATTAATAAATAAATCCCAGTATTTTATCCCTATGAGAAGAGTTAGAACATTTTAATATATATAACAATTAACAAACCGAAAATGTATATATTAAGAAATAAATCCACAAGTAAATATGTAATGGAAAAATGAATGGTATATAGGTCATAAATTCTATATGCTGATGCATGAGAAACTACCTCCTTGACATAATTTTCCAAGGGTAAAATAAGACTATAATAAATAATAATATTTATAATGCCACAAAACCAGTGTGTCACCCAATGGTGATGTTAGTACAAATTTTACAAACCCAAATAAAAAGAGTAATATCGATCCTGGGTAAATATGGGTTTCCTATGTACATAAGTTAGCTACTCCTATGCTTATTAACATTACAAAATTACAATACAACCTATTCTTATGTCTAATACCCCAATAGTAAGTAAGGATGAAAATGAAACTACCACCGATTCTACTTTGTAACATCTTGACTCGAAAGACACTAAATTTTTCCTTGACCTGATGGGTCACATGCACTCAGACATTCTTCTCTATACCATAGAGGATACCAATGATTTGTGAGGGTCTAAAATGGTATTGTGGAGAGACTATAAAAATTATTACTTGAGTAGCATAATAGGAATTGTAAATAAACTGAATTAGTTGAAGCACAACATAACAGTAAGTATAACTGGTGATTAGAAAATAATAAACAAAGGTTGATGTACATCCAAGAAGCAATAATAATAATAATAAACCCATCGGATGATTCATATACTTAATGATTTAATGGAATGTTGTTGTATAAAATAGTATAAAAAAGGGAAAATATTACATTACTATATAACATTCTATACAGAAGTGAAAAAGACTAGAAGAAATATCTACTGATATTGTTAGAAAATTCTTAGTACACTTATCTAATGATACAATTCTATAAGAAAAATAAATCAGGTATCCATGAATAGGTGATTTCCCTTCACCTTGCCTACATCCATAAGGTCTATCTAAGTGCGAATTAGTAGCCCGAATCGGGTGTGAGATACACTCGGTAGGCCACTAGAAAAAGTGTCTAGAAAAATTCAATCAGGGGGTATTTTATAGTAGTGTTCAGGAGTAAAAAACAATGAGAAATGTTGAAACGTGTAAACTGGTTTTTCGTGGCTCTTAGAGGATTCCTGGAAAAGATTACATGCTCCAACATAGACCAAGATAATTCTTATATAATCTTACCTTATATATATATTGATATTTTATGATACATAATATGATTATATGTATAATATATTTTTATGGGGACATATATAGGTATATACGTAAATTCGAGGTTCTAGTAGGACCGATGATGTAACATAGTAACCCAATTATAGTTAAACATTCTATATGCTTCAACAAGGGTACTATCACTATATCTCATGGGAATGTGTGACATCATGTACATCACTTGAGATAATTGTTGAGTCTTTATTCCAAACACTGGATGCAAGGTATCATGGATTTCATGCCCATTATCCGAGTAAAGAGTGTGAGATGCCTTTCCCAAAAAACAACGTAAGTTAGTTTGAAACACCGTACTCAAAAATTCCCTGCAATATTTCCCACTGTCTAATATCCTTAGTCTAATTATAAAAATAACATGTCATCTCCCTATAAGAATTTATATTCATATACCCCAATCCAACTAGAGGTTCTACATGTTTTATAATTCATTTTCAATTGATAACAAATGATGTGGAATTTCCACTCAC
Organism: Viscum album; assembly: GCA_963277665.1. Taxonomy (NCBI): domain Eukaryota; kingdom Viridiplantae; phylum Streptophyta; class Magnoliopsida; order Santalales; family Viscaceae; genus Viscum; species Viscum album. The sequence goes on along the minus strand of OY728141.1, from coordinate 451,927,224 downwards.
ATCACTTTAATTTACATAAACCGTTTAATTTAGAAATTGAGGAATATCCAACTTCCTGTTAGTCCAAACAAATTAGGAGGTGGTTTGGTTAATTAAAAATGTATATCAATGAAGGAATTTCATTCAACACACCCAATAGTGTGGAAAATAACTAGGTAGTCATCATTTGATGGTTAATTAACCAAACTACCTCCTAATTTGTTAGTCAAAAAAATTTCTACTTAATCTATCTAAAAATATTCACATATTCTTATCTTTATATTTCAATTTATCTTCTTTGAATTCATCATTTCTATTATAAATAATTTCAATTTTGTTCTAAAGCTATTTACGTACTTTAAACAAAAAAGAAATGTGTAATATTTATCTAATATAGAAATTAGAATGGAATTTATTTCTTTTCTAATAATTTATATGTTTTAGTTATCATAAAATTAAATTAGATAATATTTATGAAATTATTGAAATATCTATTTTGTGGTATCAACATCCACAAGACCAAGTGATAGAAGGTAGGGTAAAATCCTATTCTTCAAGCCATAAAAATTCCTTCCAACAATGTTGGAGGTTCTTTAATATTCATATAATTAAAAATATCCATTAACACTATTTAAGGATCTAGAAAAGGGATCCCTATAATTCTATGAGACCAATTTATATACCCCATGAATGGGTGAAACAAAAGGTGATTAAATTATTAGTGATTTTATTTTATAATATCACTCACTTAAAATAAATATATGTGGTAAGTTTGGGTAGTATCCCCTCAATATTAAACATATAATTTCCTAAATGGAAATATATATTAAAAAAAGGAAAGGAAAAAAATGTTTTAAAAAGTATATTTCAAAATCTGAGAACCTAATCCATTAAATTATCAGGGTTACCATGTTATATTTTTTTCTATTAAAATTATATCCAAAAAATACAATTGAACTAGAAGGTATCAAATTTGAACATTGTTTTTTTCCAATAATATGAACTATCCCACTTGAATCACATTAAATTAGTCATAAAAATTTAGTCCTAATAAGATGATTAATATCACAACGAAAAAATTTAGTTTTCTATGAAATATATGTTGATCTTATTCTTTGAAAGGTCTAAATTATCTGACCATGTATTCATAATTATTCAAAAAAAAATCAAAATCAATATTTAGTATGGGAAATATATGAATTGGAAATGAAAAAAATATCAATAATATGTTGATAAGTTATATCTAAATCATAAATTAAAAATTTCTAATATACAGATAATGTTTTAATATTTTAGGTCACCTTATTTCCAATTAGTTTTATCTCTTATTTTTTGGTCACTTAATATTTTCTTGTTTTTGGTCGATATATAGTCTCAATATTATTATATATCTCAATAAAATTATAATTTATCAATATTTTGAAAGTAATTAAATTCTGAAATTAAATTTCATCCCATATTCTATATAATTCTCTCAAATGAATCATACAAGGTGATCTTCTATTTGTTTTCGAAATTGACTTTCCAAATGGGAATTTTTCCATGATATATGAATATATCTATAACCATTAAACATTTTATGAGGTTATTTTACAATAATAACATCATTTTCATTTAATTTGATAAATATCATTTTGATTTATTCCTTCAAGTGAGAACAATAATTAATAGAATTCAATACTAAATTCATTTCGGATCTCCATAATGTTCCATTAGTGATATCCTATATAAAATTAATTGAGCCAAAATTATCTAGTAGCTTTTACATATATATTTGGGGTGTGATACATCCTTTCACATCACATAAAAATTAGTTTACATAGAACTAAATTATATTGATTTTTCTCATTAAGTTGTTTTTATAGTGAAACCATATTCTCTATGATTTGAAAATATCTATATTTATAGTTATATTGAATGAAAAAAGAATTTTGGATATTTTAATCAATGAGGATTAGGTTTTTTATCAATATATATACTTACCTCAAAATATATTGTTCTATAAATTTTCATCTTTTAAATCATGTAATTTTTTCAAATTATAAGTTCTTATTTATTAGTTATGAAAACACCATACATTGTAAGTTTGGTGTAAGATGAATCCATTATAAATGTAATATTAGAAACACCCTATAAAAATAAATTACGTTTGATATTCCATAAGATAAAATTTTTTAAATATTAATTTTCTCTGGTAGTATATTGTAGAAATGAACATAAACCAATATATGAGTCTACAAAAATGTATATTACATTCATATATAAGAGGAATGAAAAAAATTAATTTATTCTTACTTAGGTTTTTATATTAAAAACATTCTCACAACATTATACATATTAAAAAATCTAATTATGAATTTCAAACACATTTTATATATCCTTTGGAATATAGAAATTCATAGCTCTTAACTAGAGTGGATATTATATATCATTTAAATTTCTTAGGTATTCTTGTACATTATGAATAATCATTATCAAAAAAACGAAACATATTATGTAGGAAACAAATATCATAAATGTTATATATGTTTGTGAAATTTATAGTTTTGAGAAAACCATAACATATTATGTATTAAATCCAAATAATTAAAAAGATTATCTTTAAATGAAAAATAATAAATTCCATTATATCAACTCAAAAAATATTCATATAATTAGACATCGTCCTTGGTAATTTTTTTTTATTCCAATACATGGTATAATAACAAAATATTTGAATTATGTTATTGGGAAATTTATAAAATATAACAAATATATTCAGTAACGCATAACAAATGACCAAAATAAAAATGAGGAATATAAATAATCATTCTAGAACCAGAAATATTTAAAATGTGGTATCAAATAGAAGTAAACCAATATATAATTCTGTAAATACATGCTTATTAAACATACAACATTCAAATAATCACATGTGAAGATTGCAAAAAATATACCTAAATAGTATATCCATGATGGATTAAGGTTAATAAAATAATTTCCATTAAAAAATAAGCATATGAAACAATATTGATTCTAGTGAAAGTAAAATAAAAAATTAAGAACAAATAATGGAAATATGAAAAAATTATTAAAAAAAGTTATCACATGATACCATCAGTTTTGAACTCATTATACAGATAGATACATCCACAAAACTCTTGATGTTATTCATAACAGAACCAACTATAATAAAGTTAAATAATGAACCCTTTAATAAAAATTTAATATTTAAAAAAATATGTAGTCACAAATACAGAAAAGTAATATATATTAATGAAAGGGGGATGAAAAAATTATTATCAAAGTGTCTCCCTGTTGTAAAACAATTATTGAAATCAATAAATTTATAAAAAAAACTACCAAAATGAATTAAATACTCAATATAATGATGTAAAATTCAAGTGAAATCCATCAAAAATACCCTATTGATTTTTTCATTAACATTATCTTGAAAATTTTCTTCAATTTAGTCTAGGAATATTATAATGGTTTCATACACCATATTAAGATTCTTGTATACATAATGAATTTAGCATTTTTAATTTTATGTGTTATTTAACAAAAAATATTAAACAATTATTCGACATGGTACCTATATGATTTTGGTAATAGTTTTTTGGAAGTAATATATTTTGAAAACCAAAATGATTTATTTCTAGTAGAAACATCAACCTTTAAAAAAGATAAACATTTTCAAATATATTCATGCTTAACACCAAATATTTGAGTAATTAAAAAGTTTAAATATTATTCCTAAATTATAATAATTCTATTGTAAAAATAACTAATAATATAATTTCTTTTACTCTTTGAACCGAGCATCAAATAATTCCTATAAACCATTGGATTTTCACAATTACATCCAATTAAAAGCCTACCTATATTTCCTATACATTTTCCTATTTTTTTATATTAAATCTTCCAATACTGATCATATTATAATATAATTTAAAATATGAAAATTTAGCTAATAATTATTTAATTATACTATAAATCAATGAAATGATAGTTTCAGAACTATTAAGTTTAAACTATAATTATAAAATCTATTTAAACAAAACAACATTTTCAATTTGAATAATATCATAAAATCTATTTCACTATTGATTCCTTTTCATTAATGTTTCATATTTATTTTCATGTATCAAATAATAGTCATTATGATGGTAGAAAATAGATATTATATGTATTTTTAATATAGAACAATTATTTTACCTCTTCAATTTTATCCATAAACAAAAATTTTATTAATTTTAATGCTCAGATTCAGAGTTAGCCTTAAATTCATCACATGATTTTTTTTGGGGTGTAATGAAGTTTAAAACCCAAACCCACAAAGATCGGAGATTATCCATTATTTTATTAAATTGAAAGGATTACAACGAATCAAATCCTAAAGGTCTCATTAGTTCAGTTGTCTTGAATAACTTGACACAAAAGGGTTTCTTATTACATTGGTAAAACATAAAAATAATCATGTAACATAATTTTCATCATTAAACTCATTCATAAATTTATTCATTATAACATAGGTAAAAAAAATAAAATCTTGAGGTCAAATTATATGTAATGGTATGTAAAGCGGAAACAATTATGAATTAATGAAAATAAATTAACATTGAAAGGTAAATAACTGATAACATATTCCATTGATATAACAAGATAAGGAATAATCAATATGGGAATTTAATTATATGAAAAAATAACATTTAATGAATAAGATTAGATTAAGATGCATCCATAGATAATTCCAATGAATTAATCACAAGGATAACTATAATTATGACTAAAATATATATGAAGGGAATGTTTAATTATTCAACATCATGTTTAAGGAATATGAAAAAATATACTATTAATACCCTTCAAGAGATAGTTTCAAACTATAGGTATCTACCCATTTAATTTAGCTGACTGCTTTTTCTCATGAGAAACTGTTGGTTCATTGAAGGGAAATATAAATTCTAGGCCCCAACTATCATTTACAGTCCAATGTATTCTTTATATTTTGTAATCTATTTAACTTACATGACTTATCAAATATCAATATTAAATAATTAATAAATATTTGTTAATAATTATGTAGTAGAGGGTGAGTAACTACATGTTTTTTGACAGAAAAAATATTTAAATACAATTAAATAAACTCTTGGTGAAAATAATATTTAAACATTCCAAAGTATCCTATACCACTTTAAAAAAATTGAATCAGAATTATAATGAAGTAATAATATTAAATGAAAGTTATAATATCATGAAATTAATGATATTAATGATATAACATGTCAAAAGATTGTAAATACATCATTTAAAATAATCTAGGTACATAAAATTGAAATATGCCTTAATGAAATGAAATTGAGAAGAAATCACTTACCACTTTGTAATCATTTATTTAAAAGGCCAGACATTTACAAATGAAAATATTTTCATTAAAAAGAAACTTTTAAACATTTATAGGAATGTTAAAAACATAATAGAGTCATGAAAATGGGAAATTCCTTTCAATTTGTAAATGTTTAAAAAAATTCCTTTTAATTTTGTTAGAAAAGACACAATGTACATTGTTTTGGACAACAATAGGAACATTACTTTAAATAAATATATAAAAAGTAAAATTGGGTAAAAATAACATAAAAATTATTTGATAAAATAAAATTGAAAATAATTTTACAAAACATTATAATGGAAGTAAAATATTCCACATTGGAGACTTAAACAAAAACAATCACAAATAATGATAAGATCATGAAATAGACCCTTAACACTTAATAATCAGTATAATAATATAAATATGAAAGAGAAAATTATTGTCGTATAAAAATACCATTATATTTACAATAATACTCATAAAATAATTTCATGTGTGGTATATTTATACCACAATAAATAAAATTGAAGTTTGTAAAATATGTTTTCCATAGAAATAAAAGTGAGACAAATATTTGTTACATCTCGCTTTATTTCTAGTTATAAATCATTTATCCTCTGGTAAAATGTTTTAATTAATTTTATTAATTTATATCATAGAAATATTAATATTTATGATATTATATTTGATATTATTATTTTGTTTTATCACCCATTTGTTTATAATATGTCATCATTTTCAATATTTCGAGTGTTAATTACTTAGTTTCTCGATTATGTTTAGACATGTTGGTAGTTGTTACTATTACATAGATCATGGTTTAATAATCTCCAGAATGTAAAACATGAGGAAAATTTCATATATATTCTGTATATATATATAAATATATATATATATATATGATAATCCATAAAATCTGTAGAAAGGAAATGAAATGCATTATTAATGGAGACGGTAGGTCATAAGTACGAATGAAGAATACATTTAATTCATTTCCATATTAAAATAATAAAATTATAATGATATATATGTATATTAAAATTTAAGTATTATATATATATATATATATAATATGTTTCACAAATTTTTATTGAATCCATCCATCATATGTTCTGTTTATAGTGTTAATGAATCACATAATTTTGTGGAGGTGATAGTCTACACTTCTACAAACAATGTAACCGTATTTACATAAAATCGAATGAATAAAGGTATGTGTTATATAAAAATTAAATAAGTATGAATAAAAAATTAATATCATAAAAATCATATAATAAATGTGTGTCTATCACAATGATCAATCATGAGAGGTTATAAAGGGAAAATGAATGACATCATTTCGCGTGGTGGTAGTTTACCGTACACGAATAGTAACTTTGTTACCCATTTTATAAAAGTGTTTATAGGTATAAGTAAAAACCATAAAATAAAAAATAATTTTAAGGATACTGGAGTTATTTTATAATCATGGAATAATAATAAACGAAGGATTTGGGAATGAAATCAAACTAAAGTGATCATTGAATAATGTTACCTTTTATTTGGGTAACTCCTTTTGGATTATTCCAAAATACTTCTTTTTGTAGCTTTATGAACCATGTTATTATCCTAAGATTAGGTGAGGGATTTTTTTAGATTATTTGAGTATGGATTGGATGAAATAGAATGCTCAATGTTGTGTGAGGAAGTGGCATTTTATAATTATGTTGAGGGGCACTATTGAAAACTCCGAAAATATCAGATTAATATAATTAAATTTTCAATTTTAAATGGATAAAAAGTGATTAATTTTTATGAAAATATTATAATAATTATAATTACAATATAAAAAAAATTTAGACATTATTAGGCCACATTCTTATCATTATATTTTTAATTTAAACCATAGTTAAACCCTTTAAATCTTATAATGTCAACTTGATTTTTACTTTTTGATGATTAATATAGTTACTATAAAATGTATAAAGAACCATAAATGAGCCTTGTATGATATTTAAAAATTTATCCCAATCAATTTGAAATGGTTTAGATTTTTATGTTTTTTATATCATTTAATAAAATTTTATTCATTTTAAAATATATTTAATGTCAATTCTGACACTATTAATTTCATAACTTTTTGAAAAATAATCATACAGAATATAACATAGAAAAAACATTAATACATTTCCAATATTTATATCCCATTTATAAAATTCATTTATTTTATTAACTATATAAAATTATATTTATTTTAGTACTTTTAATATCATTTATTTGATTTTTCTATAAATTAAATAAATTACTCCATCATCATTGTAAAAGCCTTTATAATTATTATTTATTCCCAAAAAATTAAAAATAATTTCTCAATATGTATACAAAAATATTATATTTTCAATTATTATATATATTATATGATATATTGTTAAAAAACATATATAAAAAATGAATTTTTTTTAAAACATTGAGCGTGATATATTAGAGATCCATTAGAATAAAATACTAGAAAATGATTTAAGTCATCTAAATGGATCAAAGAGGCCAAAAAATCGAACCAAGTAATATTTTTTTAGAATATAAATATTATAATAAAATTATTCTAAGTGTTAGGGAAGTTTTATAAAATTTGTAATAATATTTTAACCCTTAGATACTCAATTTAACTTTAATTGTATTAATAAAACATAGTAATGTTACTATTCATAATGTCAAAAAATAAATGAGTGTTATTTAATAAATTTGGACCATCATATTATAAATATAGAATTCATTTTTTAACATTAAAGATATATAAGTAGAATAAATTAATTCAAAATTAATCCTATTGGCAGAACGAGAAACAAGTTTTTAAGGTGAAAACATTTAAATGCTTGAATGTTTTTTTATTCAAATGAAATTTTAATTTGATTCTTATTACCTAAATTATATTTAATAATAAAAATTGATCTAATTTTACTTTTAAACTAAATTAAAATTTAATTCATCATTATAAAATATTTACAAATAATATATATTTTTAATTAAAATAAAGTATTTTATCACTATTTATCAAAACATGAAACATATCATAAAAATTACAAAAAATCAAAACATTTAAGTTTTTTAGTCATTTTTTAAATAATAAGTTTATTTTTTAAAATAAAATATATAAAAATATTATTTTTTTATTTTAAATAGGTTCTCCATTTAAATATGGTGAAAATTTATTTTGAGAAATATAATTTTTTATATATTAAATTGTGTTTGTTATTATTTTTTCCAATTAAATATATTTTATGAATGTATAAAATATTTGATTGAGAAATTGTTACATTAACATCATTCAATAATTTGAATTAATTTAATTTATTATGATAAAACAACTTTGTTATAATAATTATTATTATTTATAAAATCATGTTCATATATATTTATTTGGTTCCTATATTCATTTTTAATTAATTTTCAACCAATGAATTCAACCATATATATTCATAAGTAATTTAATATTATTCATAACTTCCACACTTAACAGATAGGTTATATCATATTATATTAAATAATAATATTTTAATAATTTATTGTTGTTAGGTAAAACTCATCCTTGCGTGTAATAAAACCCAACCCATTTTTGGTGTATCATAAGATGAATATGGTGTTTTGTATAATAAAATCTAGAAAAAAATAATTTTATTTCAAAAATGAAAATATTTTAAATTTATGGGGTGTTAAATTATCAACACATTAATTAAATTTCATCCTCACAATTTAGACATGATATCGATAGTCTAGGGATTGATATTTGAATGTAATCAACTATTTAAAACCCAACATTGTAAATAGGGTTAATAATACATCTTCTTAATAAGATGGAAGAGGAAATTTGAAGGTAACCAAAAAACTAGGATTTTTAATAGGATAACATTAATTAAAACATGTATAATAAAGAGAAATGAAACTATCATGTTATAATTTAGAATGATTGAGAAAGAGGTCCTAATAAAGTCTACATGTACATAACTGTAAATCTGTGATCAGTTAAATTGACCATTGATTTTTAAGTATGAAAATCAAATGAACAATTTTTTTATTCTAAAATATTTTTTCTACAGTTAAGGAATTCATTTTCTTCCTAGACTAAGAACATAAGGAATAATTATTTCTTGAAATGTATAGTTTCATTATTTAATCAATTTCCAATAGAAAATAATATTTTTCTCTAAACAATGAGTATTTAGGATGAATAAATTTTTCATCCTTGAAGAATTTGAAATAATTTCTATAGATTACAAAATCTATAAAAATATTACTATATATTATTCCCGTATTTCTAAATTATCTAAAAGAAAAACTTTTTTGATAAGTTAATCTAATTCCCCTGAAAGAAAAAAATGTTATATGATGAAAAATAATTTTAATACCCAAAATTCTATAGTAATACAAATATTTCAGCATAAATATTTAATAAAATAGCAATAATTCCTTAATAATAATCTAGACAATGATTAAAACCCTAAAATTAGAATTATTTGATCATATAGTATTCCAAATATAATTAATCACTCTTAATATCATATACCAAAAATTTATTTTCCTAAATCACATAATCTCTAGGATATGCTAATAATATCCATAAATTACTTGAATCACCATAATTAAATAATAAAAACATAAATTATTCAGAAGTACAACTCAATATTTTCATCCCAAATAAAATTCTATATTATTCTATTTAACATGATCATATAGGATCTTGAAAAAAGTGATTGTCTTTCAAAATTACGTTAATCAATTAATCACCAAATCATATTCCAATTCAAAGTTAATATATTTTGGAGTAAAAATGTCCATAAAATAAAAACTTCCCTTAAAATTTATATATTTTACCAAAAAAATGTATAGCACACAAGGAAATCACATAGGAAAGTGGTAGAAGCGTCACCCTTATCATCCATCTGTTTGGGGTTCAAACACCATGACCTTTCTGGACACAATAGTTTGTCACCTAGTGTGTGAGTTGCAATTTTTATAGAACCATATTAATATTATAAATTTTTTTGGTAAACTTCTTAAAAAAATATCCAAAAAATATTCGACATTAAAGAATTTTATTCACCACAAAGGTTACCTAATTTGATTCATTTTAGATTCCCAATAATATAAATTCCCATAAATAACTTAAATTAAAAGATTATATAAATCCTAATGGATACCCTAACCTATAAACATATTTCTATAAAATGAAAAGGTATTATTCCTTAAATAAAATTTACATGCATATTTCACCAATGGGTTTTGTTCCATGATGCATGTTTTCCAAAATCTAATTCCAAAGGTTTTTATTAAACCTTATTTGTTACCAACTATAATGTCCCAACATCAAAAGCCTAGATCTAGTTTATTATTTTATTACATTGAGATGATTACAAGGAATCAAATCCGAAAGAACGGATCATTTATATAGTATTGAAAAACAAGACATATAAATGGTTCCCTTTTTAAATTGGTAAAACATAAAACATAAAAAAGGAAAATAATATTGATCCTTTAACTCATTCAAAAACATCATCTTCAAAACCAGAGTTAAATATAAGAAACAAAAAGTTGTGCTCAAATGATCATTAAGGATAATTAAAGTTGAATAAATAATGAATTAATGAGAATAAAAAAACATGTAATGGTAAATAAATGATAAAATATTTCATTAATATAACTACATAATCCATAATCAATAGGTAAAGGTAATTAAATCAAAAAAATTATATCTAATCAATAAAATGATAATGAATTTCATTCATATATAATTTAAAAATAATAATCTCATGGATAATAAAAATAATATCTAAAATATCTATGAATTAAATTCTTAATTATTGGATTTTATTTTTGAGTCACATGAAAACCTATACCATCAAGATATTTTATATGAAGACATAAAACTAATTTGGCCAAATTATTTGACTCATGTGAACCTTCTGATGCATCGAAGGGCTATATAGTGTCTAGGCCACACTAATCATTTCTAGTCCAATGAAACCCTCATATATATGAATATATTTAATTAACATGACATATAAAATATCCATATTGAATAAATAATTCATTGATATCAATAATTCTCTTGTAGTGGGTATGTATCATCAATGACATTTGATGGAAATACAATTGAAATATAATTTAAAACATTTTTATGAAAAATAATCATTAATCATTCGAAAGTGCCCCATATAACATTGAGTGAATTGAATCATAATTACAAAGATTTAATAACATTAAATAAAATTTATCATATCATAAAAATAAGAATATTCATGATATAACATGTCAATGGGTAATACATACATAATAATAAATTAACTAGGTGCATAACATTACAACATTCCTCATTGAAATTAAATTGATATGAAATACCTTCCCAATTCGTAATCATTTATTTAAAAGCACACACATTTATAAAAAAAAATAATTTCATTGAAAATAAAATATTAAAATTTTAATGGTGTATTTAAAACATTATTTTGAGGAGGTTTTAGTCCACACATCCACAATCAATGTTTTAATATTTAAGGAAAATTGAAATAATAAATTTATGTATTATATAAGAGTTAAAAAAAGTATCAGTGCCAAATAAATATCATATATATCATATAAAAATATCATTCACATCATAATGACCAACCATGAGAGGAGGTAATGGAAATTAATTAACCATTTTATTGAAGTGTTTTTATTTGTAGGTAGAACCATTAAAATTAAAAAATATCAATATATTCATGATACTAGTGTAATTATATAAGCATTAATTAATAAGAAATGAATGTCTAGGGAAAGAAATCAAACTAAAGGGGTCATTGAGTAATGATTGCACTTATTTGGGGAAATCCTTTTAGTTTGTAGAACTATTCATAATTGCATTGATTTAATCCAATATTTAGCCTTCTAGGATAATGGGAGGAACGTTTTGAACTTATTTGAGTATGTTTTGGATGAACTATAATGCTCAATGTGGTGTTAGAAAGTGAGGGATGACGTTCTTTTTTATAAATGAGGCAAGTGTCACTTTTTAAAATTCCCAAAATACAATTTTTTTTAAAACAGTTCCATATAATGTTTTTTTAAGTTAATATTTTAATGGCTCTAAATCCTCTCAAAAAATATTTTTTTGACATGTTTTGGTCACATTCTTACCCTTATATTTTGTCTTGAATCCTTAGTTAAACTCATTAACTCTTATCATGACAACGTGGTTCTTTACTCAATAAGGTTTAATATAGTTACTATAAAATGAAAAAAAATGTGTGACGTTTAAAAATATAAATTCTAAACAAATAATTTTATTAATTTTATATTATTATGAATTTTATATCATTTAACAAAAATATATTTATTTTTCTATATCATTAATTTTAATTTTGACATCATTCATTTCATGATGTTTAAAAAAATATAATTACATAATATAACTTAGAAAAAGAAACTCTAATACATCTCTAATATTTATATTTCAACTAGAAAACTCTTTTACGACCTTAAATATATCAAATTATATTTATTTTGGTATTTTTAATAACATTGATTTGATATGTACATTATTTAAACAATTATTACATCATCGTTGATCAAGCGTTTAATAAAATTATATCATCCATAAAAACTAAAAATAATTTATCAAGATGAAGATATTAATATTATATTTCTAATTAGTATTTACAGTCAAATATATCTTATTAATAAATGTATATAAGAAAAGTAATACTTTTTTAAATTTTGAGTGGGACATAATGGACATCCCTTATAATAAAATAAAAAAATACATAAAGTCATAAAAGTTTCTCGAAGAGGCTATAAAATATAAAACAATGAATATTTTGGTCTACAAACACTCATCCATGAAAATTATGAAAAGTTTTAGGGTAGTATTCTATTATTTAAATATTATTTTTCCCTTATTTACTTGATTTACCATTAACCGTGTTAATACAAATTAATAAAGTTACTATTTATAGTGTTATAAAATAAATTGGTCCTATTTATAAATTTTGAAACTTTTTATTTAAAAAAAATTATTTTTAAAAATAAAAAACACAAAAGTTACAGTAATTAATTTTAAATTTATCTCACTGATTGAATAAGAAAATTACTTTTTTAAAGTAAAACTGTTCATAATATTTGGATGTTTTTATATCAAATTCAATGTGAAATTGATTCGAATGAACATTATAATAATAAATGAAAAAATATAGATATAAGTATTATTTACAAATAAAATATAAATAAACACTTTAACTTTTTTATAAAAAAATTATTTTCAATTTAAATGTAATATTTTATGAGTATTCTTTGAAACATAAAAGTTATTAGAAAAATTCCAAAAATTCTACCATAAAATTTTTAGTAATCCAAAATAAAATAATATGGTTATTTATTCAAATAAAATATATAGTAGTATCAAAAATTGGATTAAAAATAGTTTCTCCACAAAATTTTGGTTAAACCACCTTTAAAGAAAAATAAGATTTTATGAATAAAATTGGGTTTGTTTTTTAGTATGAATATTAAACATATTGTATGAATTTATAGAATATATTATTTAACATATATTACATTTATTTCATTCAATAATTATAATTAATTTAATATAATAGGATAAAACTACATTTTGATCATTAAAATAGTTCATTATAAAAAACTTTCCGTTATATTTTGATGGTTTCTATATTCATTTATAATTATTTATTAACTAATGAATTCAATAATATATTTTCATAATTTATTTAATACTATTCATAACCACCATATTAAAATTAATTTTATATCTTATTGTATTAAATAATTATATTTTAATAATATATTTTTTAGTAAAACTCAACCTTACATGTAATTTAATCCAACTAATTATTCTGTGTAGTGTAATCCCAACATAGTGATGCGTTTATGGAAAGAAAAAAAATTTGTTCAAAAAATAAAATATTTTATTATCCTTGTGTGTTACAAGAATCATTTTTATCACTTTTATCATTAGTCTTGAAGTATTATTTTCTATGAAACTTCCTCTCAGATTTGTGTTGAGGTTAGCCAGTAAAGATATTTGCACCTTTATTTAATTCATATCATCTTTCACTTTTCCATTAACATTATTTAATATATAAAATGATCTATATAATTCCTTTTTTATCATGTATAAATTATTTAATTTTCTTGAAATATATTAATGTCTATCATTGTAATCTGAACTACTATACATCCATTTTAATGAGTCAACCTATTTTTCCTCATCCCTTTTCTCATCCATTAAGTTAAAAAAATTCAAATAGATAGTTTATTTTATTAATATTTTGTGATCATATATATATTCTTTTATAATATCTTTTTACATCATGATTATTATAATAAATTTCATAAATTTCAACTCTTTAATAGTTTTAGACAGTCTAATAAAAGTAGATATTCTATTCTAATTATCTTGTAAGACTATAAAATATTTTAAATTTTGATCTTGTCCTGGTATTAATGTTATGAAGGTAACAAAATTATTAACTATATTAGTGATTCATACACTAATTATTTTAAATGTACCTATAAAACAATCAAAAGTATCAAATTTAATTTTTTGGTGTTGTACCTTATTTCTGTTACATTACGAGTTCTTTCATAGGAAACAATGGATTGTACACACATAACATGGTGTGTATCACATTATGAAACAATAGTAAATTCAAATACTATTAAGAAAATATTATAGAATTTATAGGAAATGAATTTAAATCACAATTATTATCATGATTAATACAAAATAATTTTGGTTTTATATCAAGAATTTGTTAGTATTGAATTATCATCATATAAACTATTAATATAAGATATATTAAGTAGATAATTATTATATATTTCTAAAAACTATAATTATCACCATTATAATATTTTGATATATTAAAATATTTTTTCTTCTCTATGATCAACAATTGAAAAATGTATTTTTCTTATATGATATTTCCACATATATTTTTATTTCTTAAAAGAAAAAATCATTTCTGAAAAGGTTTTTACTAGTATAGTGTTAATGAGGAGTTTTTATTTGATACCAGATATTGGTATCCAAAATGATACTAATGATTAGAGATCCTATAATGGAGACCTACCCTTATACAAAATTTTTTCTAGATAGTTAATGGATAATAACTAAAGAGGGGGAAGTATGAGTGTTGTCCACTAAATAGTTTCCAAATATTAAAATGTCCATTTTTATGTTATTATAATCTGTATTTATGGTTTAATCATGAAATGTTTCCAAAATAAATAAATCTAAATGGTAGATAACACATTTTTTTTATATTGAAATAGAGATAAAAGAAAATTCTATTATCCAACCACCAATATGAAATGTTGGATTCGAAATTTTATGTAGATACTTCTCTGAGAGATCTCATAATTGAGTGTGTAACACCATAACCTGAATCGTCGGGAATGGGACGAAGATCCCCTTGACCTCATGTGTGCCTCCATATGAATAAGAGGCTACCAACTAGCAATACTGACATAAAGTTATGTTGGGAGACTATATCCTTGGTAATAAAAACTATCAATGGTTTGAAAAATATTAAAATAATCTAAATAAACAACCCAACACAAGATAATATATATAAATTCTTTGTTAGATATAATAATAGTGAAACATAATATAATTCAAGGACCCGTGAAGTTGGTGGTCAATTAGACTTTATGTGGTGAATGGAAAAATAAATAATTGCATAGAAGTATCTATCTAGAGTGTTTCCTGGTACTAAATTAGTCACTATAAAACAAATACAAATCATTATTCCATTAGAACCATTCCCTTATATAGATTAGTAATATTTATGTCTATATAAGCATTGAGATTACCATGTAGGGTGTGTGTAAAAACTGTCACCTATACATTACTAATTAATTCTTAACATAAGTTCTCATTCACATAGAATAGTATTAAATTATCAAAAACTTAATATGCACCCAGACATATAATCAATAATGTATCATGAGATCATGCACTAAAGAAGATTCCATGAGCACTGACCATACCTACTTCAACACCATGCTGGATGAATACTATATATAGACGACTTCATGACATAGACCATTCCATGTGAATGTATCCACAATTATCGACAAGAATTTTCCACCTTCAAGGACAAAAATACAACATCAATCTTAAATGTAAATCCCAAGTCAACCAATTTAGAGTTTTGGGGGAAGCCTTATATCATATGTCTACCCAATCTCATAGATCTCGGGAACTACTCATAACACATTTCATCCAAGTATAACAGCATTCAAGGTATCATCTTACCACATCGAGAACTAATTTCATTGATTTGGGGAGATCCTCATGCTACAAGCTGACCTCATATTTTTTTCCTTGGGAAATCCATTATATTATCCATAATCCACCTCTAAGGGAGAGACTATGTCTACCAATGCTACCTCTCAACCTGAAACTGATAATAGCGATTCAACAAACTATTCACTAAACCACATGTAATGAATAACATTTAAATTAAAAATATAACATAACAAGAATGATATCAATATCCATATAAAAACACATGTGATTATACTCAAACATGATTTCATAGAACACACACACACAAGTGATATTTTATAAAACATGGTGTTATAGGCTACACAAAATCACGTATACCTAACCAAATATATAAAAAACATCTTATGGATACTATATTCATACATCAAGATCACTTATGTAAACATCAAGGATTTTTAAGAAGGTAGTCTTCCAAAAAAAGATCGCACCCAAAGAACCTAATAAAAATCATCAATATCACATGATAGTTCATGAATTAGGATTTTAAGAGATGAGCTTAAATTCTATAAAGTAAGGGAATCACCAAAAATGTGTTAATAAGAGAAACACCATCGAGGTGTTATATAATTCTATATATCCTCATGAAAATCTATTACAACCCCAAAGTTAGGAAAATTTTATAGTCTAATCCATAACAACAACATTATTTAATCATTCTAAAAATGAAAAAAACATTGCTAGAAGAATGAAAAATCACTAAATGGATCCCAATAAAATATATCAAAATAAAAAATAAAATACATTGGTGGATGAACCATGTTTTTAGATATATCAAATTAATATAAATTTTAATAAAAAAAGTATGGATAAATTTTATAGAATCAATAATCCTTCTACCAATAATTCTTTTGAAAATTCAAAATCCATGAGAGGGGAAGAGTATAAAGTGATTTAACCAGAGGAAAATGACTGGGGAAGGAATAAATCATCCAATAATTATTATTTAACATAGTTTGGATATAAAATATAGCTAATTAATGATGTTAAGAAGAAAAAGGTGGTTGTTTTATCCATTTCAAATAGCATGTGACCATCATCTCAGCATACAACATAGTCTACACCATGTATGTAGTGTTATTGAACAGTCCAACCTAAAATGGAAAACCCTGTGTAATATTCATAAGGGCCATGAAATATTCCCTCACAATAGAATTGAAAATATGTGTTGTGAAGTCTTCCAAGATATTAATGAATATAACTATTATGAAGAACCATGCCTTAGGCCACACCCATTTCCTTATTTCACATTATACATATGTTTTCACTAGAGACTAATATGGTCTAAAAATTAGCTGAGATGTATCCGGTTTTTGAAAAAAGATCTCCAAACGCCAATAAATTACTAAAAGACAAGAAATTATTTATCATAAAATGATTAATAAGAAATGAAATGTAGAAGGTTGAAGAATGTTTTTATAGAAATTAAAAGAAAATTATGCGTCTTTATAGTGTTACAACATTTGAAATTTCATATAATGATTTTATTAATCCATTATATACTTTATCTAGGGACATCACTACTGAATAGAATCAGTTTAATTCACTAAATATAATTCTACATGTAAGTAAAAAAATAGAAATTAAATACTTATGAATTGTCAATGTAGAGAATAATTAAATCTTAAATGCATAACTCTAAGAGTGGAATTTCTATGATCTTCAATGTAGAAAAATAGTATTATCATATTCATCCTAATACATTTTGTCTTTCATCCTCCCAATTTTTTTCACATAAAATATATTATAACTTGTAATCTAATAGAAAAAACAAATATTAATTTCTTACCTTTCATTGTTTGTTTAACATCTTGGTACTCTTCTAAATATTTTATAAAACATATACATCATAAAAACAATTCTTTATATTTTTTAATTATTCCTAATAAATCAAAATGAAACCAATCAACTAAATTTGTGCACACCTATCGGGGTTTGAGGAAGAATAAATTTTCAGTTTTTTATAATGTAGAAAAATGGATAAATTGGCTCATCTCACTTAAAGAGATTTATGGTTTGTTCATTTACATATTTTAATTCTCCCAAATTTACTAATTCTAGTGTTTCTATTATTATATTAAAAGAGTATTATTTGTTTTGTTTTTTGAAATTTGTGTTTAATTACAATTTAAACAAACCTAACATTCAAATTAAAGTACAATGTTGGTTAGAGATAAGGAACATGGAATTATGGTTTGGTCCCCCAGATCCTTCATTATTCTTATTTCATTGAATAAATTATCATTTATTGTGTAATTATGATATCTTCTGGATGAAATACTATTCATAAATATATTTTTTATAGAATATTGAATTCTTAAGAAAAATAAATTCCACCTCCTCAAATAATCAGAGTTAATGAAACTCATCAATTTTTGGTGTGGCATCTTCATGACCTAGAATTTAGTGAACATAATTCAATAAAATAATAAAACTATTTCAATTTTAATTTTTTAATTCACAATCATGACATCTATACACTGCACACTCATTCATAATAAAAAATATTAAAACTTCATGAAATGATGTGTAGAATTCAAGACCAACTATCCTACCCTAAGGCCAATCCGGGTTTTAATCTCCCATTAATGTGATTCAGAGATCCCTGGTGGATGAATTGAATTAAGTGATAAGTAAAAATAAAATTAAATGAAGAATAATGGAAGGGAACTCGATGTAAGAATAATGAAAAAGATATAATGAGAGGGGGATTATGGGGATCATAGTAGAAAAATAAATTAAAAAAGAAAAAATAAATAATTTGTGTGATTCCCTGGAATATTTGAAAAATCCTAAAATTATATTAAAATCATTTTAATAAAATTATAGTAACTATAAATAAATTAAATTGAAATAAGAAAATAAATAAAAAATATTAAAAAAATTGTTTTCCAGAATCATCTGACCTCGCTATAAATCCCTCCTCAGTAGTAGAATATGTCCTTCATATTTATAGAGGAAGGAGTCCCATTTTTATTTATTCATTTTAAATATTTAGTATTGTGTCCAAGGATGCCCCATTTTTTCTATTTTGAAATTGACAACATTTGAATATATCTAAATATATCAAAGATTCCAAAAATAAAAATTGAGCATGAATAGAGGTGTGGATAAAAATATTTTGGTGAATTATTAAATATCGTGCATGGATCATGCATGTGTCATGCATGGGTCATGAAATTTGGCAAGGACCATGTTGCTCGGATGGTGTTGCAGTGGCTCCTCAAATTATCTGACCTTCATAGTGTCTAGTAAATATTTTCATTGTATTCCTTGTATGTGTATCCTTCATGGTGTAATTTACTAGAGTCAGATTGGGTAGAGAAGATGGTCCTTGGTTATTTGGGTCTCTGATGCCGTGATTTAGATTAATCTTGGGATTTGTATATTGAATCCATGGAATATATGGTATTGTTTCAGAATTTTGAATGTGTTGTCAAACAATATCAGACAACATTGAGTGGTCACTCTGGTGTTTCTGAACATGGGGGTAACAGAGGCATGTCAAAACCAATCTATTTTTGTTTTTTAGGACATTGATGTGTACGATTTGTCCTATATTTTACTCAGTCTTGGACATTAAAATAATTTATATTGAATGATCTCCATAATTTAGTTCAAATAACATGCTTCAGGGATGAGCTCCCATAACAAAATGACAAAACTACTTTGTCTATACTATCTCACATGAATTACATGGTACTTGACCCACTCTCTACATATGCTCCCCCCTGTGTCCCCACAGCCCATCCATTTTCCAGGCCTTCCCACAAGTCATCCTAGGAATGTAAGCCCATTGTTGTCAATGCTAAATGTATTAGATCCTTATTGCTTGGGGATAATACATGTTGGAATATTTTTACCTAAATATTTTTTAATAACATAATGTAGCATTTCTACAACAATTATTAAATAAAATAAAACTCTTATGCCCCCCACATAATTCCATTTTTATTATTTCTTTAAAATTTCTCATATTTTAATAATTAACTTAATTAAATGGTAATATTAATTGACAATAAATCTAAATTGATAAAATTTGAGTAAAAATATGCACGAAAAAGAAGTGAATTAGTAAAAAAATGATCCGTATGATTTTATCTTTAAAGTTGTTGTTTTTGGTTGAAATAAAATATTAAATAACTATTGTGAATCCTTTATGTAAACCCTTTCAAAACAATCTACAATTTTATAAATAATTCTAAAATCATGGATCTTCCTTTAACTCTTTTAATCAACTATAATATATCAAATAAATTATATTATTAATATTCAAACCATTATAATTTAAATATGAAATATTTATAGTTATAGGTTTTAGCATATGAATGATAATTTATCCCTGAAAACCTTAAATAATATTTAATTTTTAATGAAATGAAAATATTCTTCATGGGGTAACACATTATTTCATCTAAAAAATTTCTTCGTAGTCATAGAATAATAATCATTATAATAGTTTGAAATTTATTTTAGTTTATAAAAAAACATGATAAATAAGTTTCTTAGCATGAAAATCATGATGTGTTCCCCTTATGCACATTGTGACCATCTATCCATGGCATAAACCTATCTAAATAATAGAACCACTGAAATAATTCATTATCTCATAAAATATTTATGTACCTCACCACTATCATGAAATAATATTTATCTCAAGTGATAAAAATAAAAATGTCTAAAATTAATCCTCTATTAATTCTAAAATCAAATATGTTAAATTTTTATATGTAATTTAATTAACATTAGATCAAAATATAAGTTTAAATACTCAATTTTGTAACAGTATTATACTATTTTAAGTCTCTCTTCACTAAAAAACATCCATATATATAAAATTCATCACCCATATTATAAATACGTGTTATCCTTATATAGATATAATTATATCTATGTAAAAGTCATTTCACTTACCAAATATAATATTATATAATGCATAACTGCATAATCTTCTAAACATAAAATTAATCTAGAAAAATATATTTATAATATATTTAAAACACTATATATCATAAAATTTATTAATTAGATGAATTTAACTTCTAGTTTTTATAAATTTTTAAAATCCCAAAAAATAAACATCCATTTAATTTCAATTTTGAAGATTCTTCTCCATTCCAAAGAACCTATAATAATGTAGATTTAGAGGGAAAAAAATTTTGGTAAAAATAAATAAAATAAAAAGTAATAATAAATTATATAAAATTAGTAATAATTAATAATAAATCATTAATAATTATTATAATAGTTAGTATTAGATAAAAAAATATAAAATTATATCATAAAATTGAATAATTTATAATAACATTTATTAGATTAGTATAAGTAATATTAAACTTCATAAAAAATAAATTTTGTTGGATAAAGTAATTATCAAAACATAAATCAAGTGGAACTAAAACATTTAACACTAGGGTAGTAAAAATAAAGTCGTATAAATAGATAGAATTAACTAAATGATAAACTAGGGTAGTATATAAATAGTTGGTACCGCAGATTACCTCTAGAAAACTGTGTGATGGAATCTCCATCAACTGCATAAGACCACACAAAGATCTGTTATCTCACAACCCACATTAAAATTAAAATCAAAAACCATGATCTATTATAGGTCCCTATGGATGAGTACTATCTTAATTGTATCCTTTACCTAGTTTATCACTGCTTTTTTGGTTTAATTGTTTACAGGGACCTATTACTATTGATAAATACTTAGGTGCAACAATTTCTACAACAATATTTAAAACATACCACTTGGTCCCCTCTAATTTTAATAAGAATTTAGAAAATAATTCTTTTATATCTTTGAACACCATAAATATAAAAATTCAAAATATATATACAATGACAATAATAGTTCAATTAAAATTTTAGTTAGAATATTATGGTTGTATCCCCAAGTATGTAATCCTAATCATCACAAAAAATCATGAACTATAATTAATAATTTAATAAGCCCTCGAATTTTTTTCCTTGTATCGTAAGAAATTATTAGTAGATAAATATTAATTGGGAACATGATATGGTTTATTTAATGCTATATATTTTATCATATAGGCTATAAAATATGAAACTGACTTTCATCACAATTAAGAAGAATACGAGGACTCTAAAGGGAAGGTCCATGAATTATACTTTTAACATTATCAATGTATATATCACTTATTAATTTTTAAGAAACCCACGAAAAAATATTTCTATAAATATTGAAGTTATAAAATTATCTAAAAACTAACTATGAAAATTTTCTATCATCTCCCTGAAAACATCAAAATCACCCGAAAAAAGAACCCACCATTAACTTACCTCAAATAAAAAAAACTAAATACTTACAGAATGAAAAAATAATTCAAAAATAAATTATATATGAATATAATCTCAATCTCATATATCAAAAAATCTATATCTTAATTAGAAATAAAACTCTGAAACATTGGAAAAATATATTGTAAAAAGGTTCAAAAGTAATTTCTCCATAAACCCCCACCATATTATAAACTCTTTTATAATATATTATAGAATTCTAATATACATCCCAATATAGTACTAAATGTTGTCAATGAATACTATTAATCTCAAAAATTAATAATAAAAACAACACTCTTAATAATAGTGGTTTTAAAAGAAATTTTTTTGATAGGTATTTTAAATTTAGTTCTTTTTTTTGTAAAAAAATCATTCAAATTTAAGCACAAGGTCACGAATGTATGATGTGTATACCCCACTTAGGTATATACCCAAAATCAATTTTTTTAAATTTAATATATTTATTTTACTTAAGGATTATGTGTTATTCACATACAACTTGTTTTTTTCTAGGTTTTTTTCTTTTTTAATATAGCATGTTAGGTCAAATGGCACTATTTACCTACCAAAACAATTTGATTCCTTCATAGTTCCTATCTACATATTATATTATAACACTCATTCTAATATTTTATACAACAACTTCATGATTAATTCTATTTAAAACCCCTCTTAGTTCAATATAAAAGTTGAGGGCTACCCCTAAAGTAGAACTCCAACGGGAAACATGTTAGAAACTAGAAAAAATGGTATAATCGAACAAATGATAGGAATTCACCTAAAACATTATATTAAAATATCATGATACACAATAAAATCCATATAAAAACCCATGTTCAAGTAATAAAGTTCATAAAATTATGTAATTTCATAAATGATTAAAGACATCATCTCAAAATAAAATATTAATAAAATAAACAACTCTTATTGTAAAAATTCAAGTAATGTTAAGCTAAATATTTTATATATATTTATTAACTATAATTTATTGATTTATATTCATTATTAATATATTTGGTAACATTATGTCCATAAGAATAAATATATTTATTTCTAACCAAATTTTGCATTCAGGAATTATATGGTTTTACTAAAAAGAATAATTTCCAAATTATAGGGATTTTAATTTTAAAAAATAAATTTTATTATTATATATTGAATTTAAAAATTATCTTAGTATTCATTGATGACAATTTTCAAAAAATATTGATTTTGCAATCAATAGTAAAAAAATTGATTTTCAAGGAAATATGTATTTTATTATAAATAAATTATGAAGTAAAATTATATTTGAGATTACATTAAATATTTATTTAGCTAATTTTTATTAAAAATAATTTTATTATAGTATTTTTAATTTATTATATACTTAAATTTACTATATAAATGTTTTTGTACTTAAAAAAAATTTCTAGAAAAAAAGTTTTTCATTTCATTTTTTGTGTTTTATTTAAAGTTAAATTTTTATAATATTGTGAATTTAATATTGGAAAATTGTTTTCATATTAGGAAAAATAATTTCAAATTTTTAAAAATATTTTACATTAATTTTTAGTCATTTTGAATAGTAATCATTACAACCTTAGTTAACATGATAAAGTTAAAATCAGTTTCTAAGGGTAAAAATAATCTAATAAGGACTAGAATGTTACACTAACCATTGAAATAATTTTATTATATGATAATATGTTTTTATTAATCATAAAAAATAATTATATATAACATTTCTTCCATTTCACCCGGATTTTGACCTCTATAATAGTTTATGCAATGAAATGTAAAAAATATCATTACCTTTGTAATATTATCTTTAATTTTATTAAAAAGTGATAAATTTTATATGGGCATAAGTATTAATTTTAAATATATTTTTTTTATCATGGTAATTTATTCTAATTTTTATTGACGAAATAATTACCTTAAATACTTATGCAACCCTGAATAAGTATTCATATAGGAAAAAGTAAAATTAAATAATTGAATCTAAAATTGAAAATTTAATATATTTTTAAAGAGATAAATTGTTAAAAAACATAAATATATAAATATTAAATGTTATTATGATTTAAAAAATTATATTTTATTACCATTACTATAATTACATTTCAAATGTCAAAATGAATAAAGATATTAAAAAATTACTTTAATGATATTTTATAATAAATTATATTTTATTAAGTGATTTAAAATTATGAAAAATATTATTTTCATTCATGTTATAGGAATATGGTAAAAATATCAATTATTTTCTATTTAGGGTCTAATTTTCCTTTTATTGTAAATATATTTACCACTTAATATTAAAAATTATTGAGGTCGTTGTAATTGCCAAAAGAGTTATCGAATGGTTAAAATAATATAAGGGTAAAAATCTAAAATGAACTTGTAGAAACATTATTGTATGATATTATTTGGAATTATAGTAATTTTATATTCTAAACATATTGATTTTGTGCCATTTGTTTAGGAATTATACTTTATAAAGATTTAATACGTTATAAAATTTCATGAGCGCCCCTCCCCTATCTTATAAAATAGCATATCCTCTCATCTTTTCTTCACACTTCAAAAGACTTTTTTTTAAAATAAGAGATAAAATCTATTACATACCTACCTACCCACATCATAGAGTATATTTTTGATAATAAAACAAACCTATGAATAAATTTGGAGTAAAACATCAGAGGTTTTCCAAAGAATAAGTATAGATCTTAAAAAAGAATTTTCATTTATTTATTACACCACCTCAATAAAATCCCATTCAAATATGATGAAATATTAAAAATATTATCTTCCATATAAAATGATAATTTTATGTTAATGTAATCACCTTCATATATCTCATATTCTATACAATGGGTAATGAAAACATCCATTTCATGTATGACAAACTAAAACCATTCAAAATGATTATTTTGTATTCAACAACATCTTCTTACAAATAATTTTTTTTATTACATAAAATTAAAATATCATCCATTTTATACTTTACCATTCTCTAAAAAATGATAACTTAGTTCATGTGTACTTATAAAAAACTTCCTCTACAATTAAATGTGATTCATTTTCCTCACCACATAGAAAAAATGATATATATAACTATATTTAAATTAATAAAATTGTATTAATGATATAATTATCATTCTATTAAGGTAGATATATATATATCATCTTTAAATAGTGATCTTTGATAAATTGAAATGCTACTCATCCATATGCACCTCCAACCCTCTCTATTATTATAGTATAGTTCATTTTTCCTAACAACCATTCATGGCTGGGATTGAAATTTTAATGGAGGAATAGGAATTAAAATTATTCCATGGTTTTTATTTTGGATATTTAGTAATAAAGACCACTTGGACCATAATTAAGATACCAATTGTTTTTGACATGTGAGACGAATTACATAGAAACATCCTATGTAAACATGATTGATTATGTAATTATATATAATATGTAATCAAATATAATAAAAGAATAATTAAGTTGAAAATAGGTTACGATGTTTGTAAAAAATTAAAATATATTTTTATTCATTATGATAAAGTATGTAAGTGATGAGTCAGACTCATGTTAAGGGAATTTCTTTTTATATTAAAATTTTAATGTTTTCCTCGTAAATATTATTCATCCAGGACAATATTTTTTTAAAATATCATTTTATTGTAATTATGAATAAAAATAATAATTATAAATTACATTTTAGATATTTTTTTAAATTTCATTCAAATGTTTTTTCAAAAAATACATTTAAATAATATTATGAATTTTATTAAAAAATGCCAAAGAAATATAATATTTCAACAAATAGAGCAACAATGAAATATATTATAACAATAAACATTATATATTTATTATATTTCATTAAAATGATTTATGTTTTATTCGAAGAAAAATCGCCTCTCTGTATTTTGGGTATTATTGTTTTTAAAATGGGTTTTTTGAATGGGATGGTATAATGTCCCATGATTTTACAGTATGTAACCTTTTAAATAAATTCAATTCATTCAATAGAATATATTACAGAAAAAATTATTTCCTATAGTATAAATCAAATAAAATCACAAGGAGAACACAATACACACTTTATTGACAAAGAATGAATAAAATATGAGGTATTTCAAGAAGTTAAGTTACCTATACTGATGAAATAACAACTTGATCGTATGAATTGTAATCTGACCCTTTTGAATATTGAATCATCAAAATTAATATTAACCACAACCATTAATGTATAAATAATATATAGGATTCTTATAAAAAACTATATGATTCGATTATATCATATTATAATTAAATGAATATTTGAAAATAATTAATTGAGTGTTGATATTTTATAGGTCATGAATATTTAATTAAAATTATGTGATTAATAAAATTATTTAGAACAAAATTTATTTTCATAAAAATAATTCATAAATTATCATTTTATTTTATTAAGATTTTAGGATAATTTTATGAGACCTTAGTTATTTTTTAATAGTGTCGTAAAATCAATAATAAATTAAAAATCTGTATTTTTTGAGTAAATGATGAGAATAAATAAAAATAATATTTCTCATAATTATAATGTTATTTTCATAAAATTCAGTTCATTTTTTTATTTTACACATAAAAATGGTTACGATGAATTTTTGAGGTTTTTCTAAAATACTTGAATTTTCGTTGAATAGTAAAGTATGATAATTTATGATAAATTTTAAATACATAAATTATTGAGTCATAGGTGATGTATGGATGTTGTAAGTCAATTATATAGAACTATAATTTATTATTTTAATATATTTAGTAATAATTCTCAAACTATTCATTTTTTGGATAATGATTAAAATAATCAAAAAACACTCCACTCCTCCACTATAAATATCGCCCCTTCCCTCCTCTACTCCTCTTCTCCTCACACCTTCCAACCATTGATACTTTTAAAAAATCTCCCCAATACTCTTCCCAAGTCTCTAGAACACATATATAATTCATTGTTCCAAATAAAATACCAAACTCAAATCCCTCAAGGAGGTTCCCAAGGAGAAGAACTCAAAACATAAAAACCTCTTTCATTATATTTTATTTTCATTAAATTAATTTTATATTAATATTATCCCTTCACCTATATTAATCTAAGTGTAATGATAACTAAAAAATCATTAATATACTAAAATTATATAATTTTAATGGAAGATCCACCATCCAACTCCTCCCTCCCTCTCTCTTATTCTATAAATGAAAACATCACCCGTGATGTGTCAATTTACCAACATCCTGGACGAAGCATTTTCATTTTATCTTAAATCCTTCAAGGCTGGTAATAAAACCATTTTTATGGTTAAAAATATTATAATATATATATTAAATCCTTTTAAATTTCCTTGAATTTTTATATATACATGATATTAATTAATAAAAAAACTAGTTCGGGATGCTCAAAAACTAGAAAAATTTTATAAATTATTATCACTAATGTCTAATCTAATAATACATCATCACCTATAATATCTAAATAACTTATATAACCATTTAATATTCTCTATTTTAACTAATGATATATGATTTCAAATCTAGAGTGTTATATCCGTTCTACAGAAACTTCTATACTCATATTGAAGTGAGGCGATCATCAAAACAAAGAAAACAAGGACTATTGAACAATGAAATTGTAACATTTATCTCATCAAAAAGGCCATAAACGAGTGTAAAAAATTGTACTAAATCAAAAATATGTATTAAACATTATAAATTAAACAATTGAGGTTTTTAATATGATTATCCTAGACATTGAGATCAATTGCTATACACATTCAGACATAAGGTAAGTGACTTTGTCTCAATTTCCATTTCATTGACTCTCACTTGGTATTTTGCACCTTATAATTTTTATGTGGTGTATCTACTGACCCTTTTATATAATTATTTATTTGATGTTATATTTCAATTAAATATTTAAATTTTTTATCATTGATATAATTATTATTTTAGTTTTTTATCCATTCTATATAAGGTGTTTATTTTGAATATTGTTTTATCTACTGAAATATTGATGAATATGTATCCCATAATAAAAAAAATTAGATAAATCTTATTTTTCATGAATTGAATCTATTTTTTAATAATTATTTGTAATTTTATTGACCTGTGGGGCCCGATATATCCCCTTGATTCATCGACAAGTATCATGAGGAAAAACAGTTTGTGATAAACCCTTTATGTTTGTTTTCAAATAGAATAAGACAAGTTTCTACCAACAGAATTAAGCCATCCTGATGGTATAATGGTTCAACATCTAGATACATAGAATTTATTAAATGATAATTTTATTTATTTAGTGTTTAGATATCATTTTCCATTAGATTACCCCTATGAGAAAAAATTATAGATGCATTTACATTCTCATTTTATTGATGAGATGTGTTTTTAGATTATTTACCATGCCAAAATATATTTTTATATTTGACTTTAATTCTCTTATTATTGTTTCATATAACTCCTATTGAGAGTTTGAGATCACTCTCATTTTGTTTCTTTACTTGGTTACGAAGTGGATCCATTTGAATGAGTTTCAAGGATGATGGTTATTTCATTTATCTTTGTATCATGTTTGTATTTTCTATATTTTCTAATGTACTGTAGGTATCATGTTGGTAATTTTTTTCATAAAAACGTCTAAAATGATCAGTTCATGGGTATTTTATCCATTTTAATCATTCTAATGTAAAAAAATAATTCACTCACTTGGAGCTTATGGGGTTGGGGTGTTACAGTTGGTATCAAATGTTGTTTTGCAGAAACCCTGTAAACAAGATTTAGAAAATATGGAATAGATAACATAACCCTATGATAGAATTCGAGGATTATAATAGAAGAATACTGTAGAATTTTTGTAAGGTAAATAATATTTGGGTCTTCTTAGAAGTAAATACTTAACTAGTAAGTACAAGATAACGTGGTTCTTAACCATATGTACTTAGGGGTAACAACTCTGATAAGGTGTCCCAAGCCAACCATGGGGTAACCAAGTACATGACAATGTA
The DNA here is from genome assembly GCA_963277665.1 of Viscum album. Classification (NCBI taxonomy): domain Eukaryota; kingdom Viridiplantae; phylum Streptophyta; class Magnoliopsida; order Santalales; family Viscaceae; genus Viscum; species Viscum album. The sequence continues at coordinate 451,897,241 of OY728141.1, read as the reverse complement.
CATTACTATTCAATTTTTTGGAACTCCTTGGGAATATAATTATGATAAATCACATTCTCTTAAGAAACTATTTTGAAGGTTTTAAAAGTAAGTATGTCCTCAAAGATTCTATATTTATTATAATGAGATTACCTATGAAAAAATATTAAATTTATGTTAAGTGTTTTTATAATTAAAATTTATGAATTATGATTCATCTCCTAATTTATTATATTCCATCATTAAAAAATTTAACCTAATGGAAGAAATGAAATCAATACCCATGCGAAATTTAGGGATTAACCCATGGAGAAAGTCAACATAATTAGTGTTGAAGCTGATAAGACAATGACCATATTAGGACACATTACCCATGTTATGATGAATAGCCATACCACACCAATATTTTATTGTTTCAGGTTACAAATTTTTACAACTTTTAGTGGGACTTCTGATCCAAGGGTATTAGATTAGTGGGTCATTTCCCTTGAAAAGATATTTCTTGCATTGGGATACAATGAAAATGAAATGTTATTACATGAAGTGTATCATCTCAAGTGTGATGTTGATAATTAGGGGTCATTGATGAAAAATAAAAATGAAGAAGATGAAATAGAAGACATTGAATGTATAACTTTTTATGAAATATTCTTAAAAAAATAATTCCCTCATGAGAAATGAATTGAAATGAAAATAAAATTCCTTAACTTAATTTAAATGGAAGAAAGGAGTGTTACAGAGTTTGAGTCCACCTTAAAAATCCAAGAGATGTATTCTGTAGACTCTATACATGATTCAAAAGTAGTGGTGTTAGGAAATATTTTTAAAGGGCACTAGCTTCTCAAATATTTTTATTATGGGATGAAATAGTATTATGTTCCATAATAAAAGGGAAGTAATTTTCTAGATGCAATTTTATCAATGGAAATAACGTTAAGAAAATGTCATATTAATTCCATGGAAAAGGTGAGTTGACAATCAATGAGAATTGAATTAAGAAATCACCATTATGAGAAAACTACGGAAAAAATCTTCCAAAAATAATTTAAAGGAATGCGAGTGTGTTAAATGTGTGGGGAGAAGGGACACTATTCTAATGAATGAAATTTGAAGATATAAATAAATTATTTTCAATGCTATAATTATAGGGATATGGTAAACTATGAAAATTATTTTCATAAGCTTCAGGGAAAATTTCCTTATAAAAGTCCATGGGATTAAGGAAAATCTTATGTTATCATAACATCATAATTAGATGTTCTTAATGAAGAGGTGGAAGGTATATTAAAAATATCTTAGAATTTAGATAAATATTTACTTGATTTTAGATCATCACATTCATTTATATCTTCCTATATTCCTATAAAAAATAGATATGTCCATATTTCCATAAACATGGGAGTTGTTGGTCAAAACTTATATTATAAACCTTATTACCAAGAATATCTGTTGAGTAGTTCCTATTATGGAATGTTAACATGCTTTAATTGTTGATTTTTTTGTCATACATATGGTTTACTTTGATATAATCAGTTTTATGGATTTTATTTCAATTTTAAAGAAAAAATTTATTACAAATAGAAGTAAATTTTACTCTGTGGTGATAGTTTGTAATTTATCATCTTTAGAGGGGAGAGTTTATAATCTAATTCATATCTAGATTGTAACGCCCCGACCCCAGTTACCTAGAGTCGGTGCATTATTACATAACATTGGCATGATCACAAGAATGATCAAATCTCGAAAGACCGATTGGTTTAGTATCCTTAGAAACACTAGATATATTCATAAAGTTTTACATTACATCATAAAGTAAAAAAAACTACTACAACAACGTAGTCTCCTTATCCCACACTCATATCCCCACATACTATCCCTGCAGGTCATTCATAAATTACTTCTTCACATCCTGGGAAAAATAAATCATAGAAAAGGGGTGAGCTCAAATGCCCAGTAAGGATAACAATATAGCGGAAACTTTCATAAATAAGAATAAACATTTAAGGAAATGTATAACTTAAAACAAAATCCTTTTAAACTTGAACTTCAACATAGTATGGAAAAAATAAAATGAAATAATGCCACTTATTTATTCACATGGATATTCTACTAATCGAATATTCACATGCAATATCCATTACCACTTTCATATTGATGGAATGCATAATGCCAGACTATCATAACCACATAGCCAAGGCCTCGTGCGAAGACTACAAATATGATTTTACCAAGGCCTTGTGCCAAGACACTAGTTTGTCTCATGAGTCCTACTGATGCATCGAGGAGCTATAGTGGGCGCCACCCATCACATATTAAGTCCAATGCATTCCCATATGAAAAGGTTTAAACATAACATACACATTCGTATTAAAACTAGCATACAAAATGTCAATACATTCTCCATAAACCATGAATGGTAAAAAAATAACACATCCACAGTCAAACATATCAAAAAACTTTCAATTCAATATGCAAGTTTTGTATCATAATAAATCAACTTCATATAATCATAAAATCCATCAAAGGATGTTGACATAGATGAAATCAATACTATTTGAGAGAAATATCTCTTTTTTTAAATCAATTAAAAGTCACACATTTATAAAGGAAGTAATTAAAAATAGATTTTTGAATCAAAGTGTCCCATACCACTTTGAAACATTTGAAAGAAATTAACATTTTAAAAAAATTCTTGTCCATATAAATAAATCCTTAAAAACCATTTTGAAGACATGGACATTAATTAAAAATATTTAGAAAGATAAATCTTTAAAATATATAAAATTCTGATTCTGATAAAGAGTACCTTTCCAAAATTCTTAAAATATTCATTTTGAAATCATTTAAGAGTAAAAAATTTTCTTTGAAAATATTCTTATAAGCTTATAAGGGAAGCTTCAGCAATTTTATAACGGCTCAAAATAACCACACCCACCGTATAAGTTAAAAAAACATTCTTACCTTAATTCTGTCGAAAAGGTTAAAAAGCACCTTGTTTGGAAAATGACGAAAAGATTACTTTATAAAACTCTTATAAAAATTAAAACAAGGGTATAAATGAATTTAACCCATATTCTTGTAAATTGTAAAAATGTTTTGAAATACATTTTTAAGAAACATAGATGTGGATGATAAAGAGATCCTAGTAGATTATTACGTATAAACAAACTCGGATAATGAAGAGATTGTGAAATAACCCTTACCTTGTAATTTTCCTTGGTTGGGGTAGGTTAATCTCTTGTATAATGGTGAAGTAATTGTTATTAAATTATACAATAATCAAATACATTAATATGATATCATATATGATCTTTTAACATTGATTTGTTAATAATATCTTAGTATTATCGTTGTTTCGGGTGTTAACTTAATCGTTTCTTTTTATATGTTTTGTTAGTAAGCCATGTTTGTAATGGATAGGTTGTATCTTAATCATATCCATAATGATATCAAGTCCTTAGATACTATTATTAATCATAATATTAGAATTATTCTAGAATGGATATGATAGAGAATGAATCTCATCGCGTTCGTGGAGACGGTAGTCCGTACGTACGCACGAGCGACAATATCATTCTTTTGATATTAAAATAATATATAATTGGATAGTATATAATATATACATAATCATTATCATGTTATATTTTTTATTTACATGAGTTACACATCATTATTATACCCATCCAAATAATAATATATTGAATAACAATTACACCACGACGTGGAGACGGTAAGCCGTACGTACGCACGTATGGTGACATGTTAGTCAAAGGGTGGATAACATACTGAATATGGTTGTAAAATATTTATAATAACATCAAAGTATATATAAGAAACTTGGGTTATTATTTTATAATGGTAATAACAAAGAAATAAGAATAATTGGAAGAAGAAATGAATTTGAAAAAGGGTGGTGAAAACATTACCTCTTCTTCGGGTTCTTCCTTTTGATTTGATCAAAAGGGCTCCATAGGTTGGATTTCTGATAAAAATAAGGCCTCTAGGTTGTAGTGAGGGAAGTTGATAGAGTATTTGGTCAGAGTTTGGCCGAACCAAAAGGCTTGAAGGTGTGAAGTAATGAGAAGGGGGAGTGCCCTTTTATAAGAGGGGTCAGGGGCACCTTTGGAAAATCTAGAAATATTAATTTATAATAAATTAATATTCGGATTCTAATGGCCTCAAAGTTAATAATTCAAAGTCTAATGTGGGGATAGGTCGAAAAACATTCAACCAATATAATTTAGACAGGTTTGGGTTACTATATTAACCTTATCATTTAGTTTTAACTCTTAGTTAATTTGATTGACATTTACCAAGTCACATTGTATTTTTATATTATATAGTTAATAAAAATACTATATACATCCAAGAGAACCCCAAGTTGTCCATTAATTATACACCTATCATGATATAATTCTTTTGGCTGAACCTTAGATTTTTAGGAATTTAATATCAATTAATAATATAATATTTGTTTTAAAAATGCTTTTATGTCAATTTTGATACTATTCAATAGTTGATTTTTGTGAAACTTATAAAAGAATTATTACTTCTATAAATGTAAATTAAATCAATAAATATATGTCATATTATCCTAGAAAATTAGTTTAATTCATTAAAAGTCCCAAATTATATTTATTTGGGTATTTATAATATCAATTATTTTAATTTTTCACTATTTTGTTATTTACTGTATCATCATTGTGTCATATATAAAATAATATATTTAATGTCTAAAAATTATAAATAAAATATCATTATGTATTAAATCTTGTTATCTTTCTAATGAATATTTATAGTATAAAATCCAACATATATAACCTTATGTAAAAATTGTTTTTCTAAAAGATATATGCTTGTGTCATTTTTGTATTCATTTTAACTTAATTAAAATAAAGTGTCCCTATCACTTACAAGTGGCACCATGGGGTCCCAAAATAGACCCAAAGATTCCCATTGTCGAACATCTATCGACCAATAAGGTTAGGACACGTTTTATGGTAATTTTATTATTATTATAATATTATTTTTTAACCCTTATTTACCAGATTTACCCTTAACCATGGTAAATAAAATATTTACCGTAGTAATTATTCAAAATGTCTAAAAATAAAAGATAACAATTTAAACAACTTGAAAATCCTGATTCCAAATATGGAATCCATTTTTCTAAATTCAAAACACAGAAGTGGTAGAAATTAATTTAAAATTAATTCCCGTTGTCAAAACAAAAAGCGTGTTTTTAAGATATAATAACTATCAAAAGATTGATACTTGTTTATGTTCGGTTTAATTGATGTCCAATGACCAAAATTGTATTAAATGGTAAAAATATATTCTAAATATACTTTAAAACCACTCAAATTCATAATTTATCAATATAAATTATTTCAATTAAAACAGTTGTTTTTAATTAAAATTTAGTAATTTTCACTATTCATCAAAATATTAAAGTTATCCGAAAAGTTTGAAAATTTCACCCTATGCTAAATTAGATATTCCGAATCCAGAAATTAAGTCCATTTTGAAATATAAAATATATATAATTTCAAAAGTAGGTATTACTATTCATAACGGCTAGTTTGATTGGTTGCGTTGTGTGTTAGAACTCGAAGTTGCATACAACACACGCTACTGTATTATTCAAAGGAAAGCGTACCGTGGAAGCTTGGGATGTTTCATTTTAATATTTTGATGTCCCCATTTAGTCAAAAAATTTAAAATATTGTATTTAAAAATGGTTCACTATTAAAAGATGGTAAAAGTGCAATACTAAAAATGAATTTGTTCTTACATTATGTCTAAGAAACTCATAATATGGATTCTAAAGTTATACGGATTATATAAAGTTTAAAATTTAGTTAATAATATTCATAACCTCTTTTGAACGACTTGTTTGGTAAGTCATGGTGCACTTGAACTCAGTGTTGCGTGTAGTTCAAGTTATTGAATTATTTTGAAGAAATAACACACTATGAAATCTTGGGGTGTTACATTCTCCCCTCCTTCAATAAATTGCGTCCTCGCAATTTGAATTTGTTTTTCGAAAATAAAAGGTTGAAAATAGAAAATATCTTTGTGGGAAAACCCACATCGAAAATTGGGTTACTAAAATTTAGTCTTAATATAAGGAAAAGAGAAATGAAAGGGTTACCATCAAATTATTATCTCTATTAGGAGAACATTGGTGGAAACTAAAGACATATAATTGGAGAAAAAGGTAAATATTTATAGGTAGTGATTAAGGTCATCAATCACAAACAAGTGTAAAATTGAGGTCCTTAAATTAATAAATCTATGATGATTTGAAATACCATCGGTTCAACAAAACATAGGGTATTAGGATAACACATTTTTGGTTTTAGGATTCCTTAAATAAAGTATAAGAATTAATTTCTTCATAGAATAAGAGAAGAGGAAAAATATATTCTTGACAAGTATAGTTCCATACATTATCTAAATTCTACCACAAACTCATCTTTCACTGTAAAAAAATATTCTATTTATCCTATTCGTATAGGGTTCCAAAAAATGAATTTATAATTAATCTACCAGATCTTTTAAAAAAAACTACATTATTTAATCACGGACATCATGTGCGTCAGTGGTAGGTGATACACCCTTGTCGCCCTTCGGTTGTGGGTTCAAGTCTCATGGCCTTGCCGAATGCAATGGGTTGTCGCCCAACCTCCGGGTTGTCCTTTTATGGCAATAAAAATAATCCAAACTAGAACTATCCAAAATACTTTAGTAAAAAATTTATAAGGAAGGTAAACACAATAAATATCCTTTTTTCTGTGTAATAACATGTGAACACCTTAATCATTTATTCTTTTAAAACACTACAACATCTTGAATTACCATAAAACCTTATTGATTACATTCATGATCCCTTATTCCTTAAATAATAATAGATATACTCCTTCAATCCAAAAATGTTTTAAACCCCAACAAAGATGGAATATACAAATCATTAATAAGGTTCAAGGTAGTCAAGAATATCCAATATAATTTATCCAAATCAATCATGTATTATTCCAAAATCACTACCTTGGTATCAGAACTATATTATGGTTTATCATTCTCTCAACCATATATTTTCCAAAAATTTATCCTGCAATTGAGTGACTTTTCTTTGTTCCACACAATCTCAAGTCCTTAATGAAATAGTACTGCAGTACAATCCTTATATACTCCATAGTTATTATAACAAGTACATTGTTGATACAACACTCAAATGACATAATCAATACAATAACTCTAATCATTCCTCTTTATCTGTGGTAGTATCATAACTTGATTATTATCCAATAGAATCATTTGTGGTATAGTCTGATGACTGGGACATAGGTTTTTGCAGTGTCCAAACTCCTTGCAAATGAAGCATTGTACATTTGAAACCATTTTCTTACCCTTGCAGTCACGTAGTTTGTGCACTTTTCCTCCACAATTATAATAAACTCCCATTCCTTTCAGGAAAGTTCCAGGGTTTTTCTTCCCATAGTTATCACATATGGAAAAATTCTTCTTTTCCCTCTTCCCTTTATCCATATTTCTCTCTTCTATCCTTTTCTTCTCTTGCTTCCCTTCAAAGCCATAGGACTCAGTAAACTCTTTACTTATCTTATCAATACATGATATTGTTTCTTCATATGATGATAATACATGGGAGACTATTTCTCTTATAAATTTTGGCTTAAGACCATGAAAGATATGATCCTTCTTTCTCTTTAGATCATGTGCATTTCTGGAGTTATCATTCCTTCTACTAGGCGCCATTTCTAAACAATGGCATACCCTAGATTAGTTTATGAATAACAATACCTAATCCAAAACTTGTAAAACACATAACATAAATTAAATAGTTTATGGATATAATCCATAATCATAAAAATGTCTCCTTTGAGGTTGTATATAATCATAAACCCTTAATAATTGTTTGTAAAGAAAATGAGAATTATCCTAAGCATATCCCCCAGGAGTGTCGTAACCAAGAGTGCAGCAAGGCCCGTTGTCGTGCACCAGTTCTCGTTCGAGTCTAGCTCAAAACGGTGTTTTCGAGTTTTACCTCTAGGTACTCTGTGCCAGAGCCGCCTCTACCTGCTCATATCCAGACAGGGATGTATTTCTCAGAAAACTCACAAAATATCTACAATACCAAAATTCTAGGAAGTTCTTCTATACTAATCCTCATAGTCCATCTTAAATCTTTGTTCTCTAATTAGAGTTTATATAAATCTAGCTTCTAAGGTTTGTACTAAACTTCCTCTGATACCAACTGTAACGCCCCGACCCCAGTTACCTAGAGTCGGTTCATTATTACATAAAATTGGCATGATCACAAGAAAGATCAAATCTCGAAAGACAGATTGGTTTAGTAGCCTTGGAAACACTAGATATATTCATAAAGTTTTACATTACATCATATAGTGAAAAAAACCACTACAACAACATAGTCTCCTTATCCCACACTCATATCCCCACATACTATCCCTGTAGGTCATTCATAAATTACTTCTTCCCATCCTGGGAAAAATAAAACATAGAAAAGGGGTGACCTCAAATGCTCAGTAAGGATAACAATATAGTGGAAACATTCATAAATAACAATAAACATTTAAGGCAATGTATAACATAAAACAAAAGCCTTTTAAACTTGAACTTCAACATAGTATGGAAAAAATAAAATGAAATAATGCAATTTACTTATTCACATGGATATTCTACTAATCGAATATTCACATGCAATATCAATTACCACTTTCATAATGATGGAATGCATAATGCCAGACTATCATAACCACATAGCCAAGGCCTCGTGCCAAGACTACAAATAAGATTTTTCCAAGGCCTTGTGCCAATACACTAGTTTGTCTCATGAGACCTACCGATGCATCGAGGAGCTATAGTGGGCTCCACCCGTCACATATTAACTCCAATGCATTCCCATATGAAAAGTTTTAAACATAACATACACATTCGTATTAAAACTGGCATACGAAATGTCAATACTTTCTCCATAAACCATGAATGGTAAAAAAATAACACATCCACAGTCAAACATATCACAAAACCTTCAATACAAAATGGAAGTTTTGTATCATAATAAATCAACTTCATATAATCATAAAATCCATCAAAGGATGTTGACATAGATGAAATCAAAACTATTTGAGAGAAATATCTCTTGTTTTGAAATCATTTAAAAGTCACACATTTATAAAGGAAGTAATTAAAAAGAGATTTTTGAATCAAAGTGTCCCATTCCACTTTGAAACTTTTGAAAGGAATTAACATTTTAAAAACACTCTTGTACATATAAATAAATCCTTAAAAAACATTTTGAAGACATGGCATTAATTTAAAATATTTATAAAGATAAATATTTAAAATATATAAAATTATGATTTTGATAAAGAGTACGTTTCCGAAATTCATAAAATATTCATTTTGAAATCATTTAAGAGTAAAAAAATTTCATTGAAAATATTCTTATAATCTTATAAGGTAAGATTCGGCGATTTTATAATGGCGGAAAATAACCTCACCTGCCGTATAAGTTAAAAAAACATTCTTACCTTAATTCTGACGAAAAGGTTAAAAAGCATCTTGTTTGGAAAACAACGGAAAGATTCCTTTATAAAACTCTTATAAAAAGTCAAAAAAGGGTATAAATTACTTTATCCCATATTCTTTTAAATTTTAAAAATGTTTTGAAATACATTTTTAAGAAACATGGATGTGGATGATAAAGAGATCCCGGTAGATTATTATGTATAAACAACCTCGGATAATGAAGAGATTGTGAAATAACCCTTACCTTGTACTTTGCCTTGGTTGGGTAGGTTAAATTCCTGTATAATGGTGAAATAATTTTTATTAAATTATACAAGAATCAAATATATTAATATAATATCATATATGATCTTTTAAAATTGATTTGTTAATAATATCTTAGTATTATCGTTGTTTTGGGTGTTAACTTACTCGTTTCCTTTTATATGTTTTGTTACGTAAGCCATGTTTGTAATGGATAGGTTGTATCTTAATCAAATACATAATGATATCAAGTCCATATATACTATTATTAATCATAAAATGAGAATTATACTTGAATGGATATGATAGAGAATGAATCTCATCGCGTTCATGGAGACGATAGTCCGTACGTACGTACGAGCGACAATATCACTCTTCAGATATTAAAATAATATATAATTGGATAGTATATAATATATACAGAATAATTATCATGTTATATTTATTATTTACATGAGTTACACATCATTATTATACCCATCCAAATAATAATATATTGAATAACAATTACACCACGACGTGGAGACGGTAAGCCGTGCGTACGCACGTATGGTGACATGTTATTCAAAGGGTGGGTAGAATAATGAATATGGTTGTACCATATTTATAATAACATCAATTTATATATAATATACTAGAGTTATTATTTTATAATGGTAATAACAATGAAGGAAGAAGAAGTGGAAGAAGAAATGAATTTGAAAAAGGGTGGTGAAAACATTACCTCTTCTTCGGGTTCTTCCTTTTGATTTGATCAAAAGGGCTCCATAGGTTGGATTTCTGATCAAACTAAGGCCTCTAGGATGTATTTAGGGAAGTTGAGAGAGTATTTGAGAAGATTTTGGCCAAACAAAAAGGCTTTAAGGTGTGAAGTAATGAGAAGGGGGAGTTCCCTTTTATAAGAGGGGTGATGGGCACCGTTGGAAAATCTGGAAATATTAAATTATAAAAAATTAATATTCGGTATCTAATGGCTCCAAAGTTTATTATTCTAAGGTTAAGGTGGGGATAGGTCAAAAACCATTCAACCAATAGAATTTAGACAGGTTTGGGTTACTATATTAACCTTATCTTTTAGTTTTAACTCTTAGTTAATTTGTTTGACATTTACCACGTCACTTTGTATTTTTATATTATATAGTTAATAAACATACTATATACATCCAAGAGACCCCCAAGTGGTCCATTAATGATACACCTATCATTATATAAGTCTCTTGGCCGAACCCTTGATTTTTATGAATTTAATATCAATTAATAATATAATATTTGTTTTAAAAACACTTTTATGTCAATTTTGACACTATTCAATAGATGATTTTTGTGAAACTTATAACAGAATGATTACGTCGTACAAGGTCAATTAAATCAGTATTAATATGTCATATTATCCTAGAAAATTAGTTTAATTCATTAAAAGTCTCAAATTATATTTATTTGGGTATTTATAATATCAATTATATTAATTTTTCACTATTATGGTTATTACTGCATCATCATTATGTCATAAATAAATTAAATTATTTAACGTGTAAAAATTATAAATAAAATATCATTATGTATGAAATATTTTTATCATTATAATTAATATTTATAGTCTAAAATCAACATATATAACCCTATGTAAAAATTGTGTTTATAAAAGATATATGCTTGTGTCATTTTTGTATTCATTTTAACTTAATTAAAATAAAGTGTCGCTATCACTTACAAGTGGCACCATGGGGTCCCAAAATCGACCCAAAGATGCCCATGGTCGAACATGTATCAACAAATAAGGTTAGGAAACGTTTTAGGGTAATTGTTTTATTATTATAATATTATTTTTAACCCTTATTTACTAGATTTACCCTTAACCAGGGTAAATAATATATTTACCGTAGTAATTATTCAAAATTTCTAAAACTAAAAGTTACCTATTTACACAATTTGAACATCCTGATTCCAAATATGGAATCCATTTTTCTAAATTCAAAACACAGAAGTGGCAGAAATTAATTTAAAATTAATTCCCACTGTCAAAACAAAAAGCGTGTTTTTAAGATATAATAACTATCAAAAGATTGATACTTGTTTATGTTCGGTTTAATTGTAAAATTATGTCCAATGACCAAAATTGTATTAAATGGTAAAAATATATTATAAATATTCTTTAAAACCAATAAAATTCATATCTTATCAATATAAATTATTTCTATTAAAAAAGTTGTTTTTAATTAAAATTTAGTAATTTTCACTATTCATCAAAATATTAAAGTTATCCGAAAAGTTACAAAATTTCACCCTAGGCTAAATTCGATATCCCGAATCCAAAAATGAAGTCCATTTTGAAATATAAAATATAAATAATTTCAAAAAGTAGGTATTACTATTCATAATGGCTAGTTTGATTGGTTATGGTGTGTGTTAGAACTCGAAGTTGCGTACAACACACACTACTGTATTACTCAAAGAAAAGCGTACCATGGAAGCTTGGGATGTTTCATTTTAAATTTTTGATGTCCCCATTTAGTCAAAAAGTTTAAAATATTGTATTTAAAAAATGGTTCACTATTAAAAGTTGGTAAAAGTGCAATACTGAAAATGAATTTGTTCTTACATTATGTCTAAGAAACTCATAATATGGATTCGAAAATTATAAGGATTATATAAAGTTTAAAATTTAGTTAATACAATTCATAACCTCTTTTGAATGACTTGTTTGGTAAGTCATGGTGCACTTGAACTTAGTGTTGCGTGTAGTGCAAGTTATTGAATTATTTTGAAGAAATAACACACTATGAAATGTTGGGGTGTTACATAGATCATCCCAGGTAGATCTACTTAATGAAATTATTGGAGAGGAATATAAAACATCATCTATCAATAAAGAATAAAATAATAAAACTTGTAATGTAACCATTGTATAAGAATACATTGATGAATTTTTAGAGGACTTACATGGACACCCCTAGAGTGTGATATTTAGTTTACCATTGATTTAATTTCTAATGAAATAATAATATCAAACACTCCTTAAAAATTGACAATGTGGAATTAGTGTAGTGGAAGAAACAACTAGAGTACTTGAAAAATAAGGGATTTATTTTCCACAGTGTTTCTCCTTGGGGATCCCCTACTCTGTTTTTTAAGAAGAAATATGAATCCTTGAGGTTGTTATTGACTATAGAGAAATCAATTCTATTATAACAAAGAACAAGTACCCTCATCCTCACATTGATGATTTATTTGGTTAACTTAATGGAGATCAATATTTTTCTAAGATTAACCTTCGTCTTGGATATCCTCAATTTGTGTAAAGAAGGAAGTCATTTAAAAAACAACATTTAGAACTAGGTATGGACCTTAAAAGTTTACAGTAATTTCATTTTGACTCACTAATTCACCCTATGTTCTTATGGATCTAATGAACAGAGTGTTCAAGGAATATCTGGACTTATTTGTTGTGGTATTTATTAATGATATGTTAATATATTCTAAAATCTATGAAGACTATGAGAACCACTTGTGGGGTTTTATGGAGACACTTGGATGAAAAGAGTTATATGGGATGTTTAAAAAGTGTGAATTATAGCATCAAAAAGTTTCTTTTATTTTCCATATTATCTCTAATAATGGAATCTCTATTGATCATGAAAATAAGAAAGAAGTTAAAGAATAGACTAAACTAACAAATATAACTATGGTATGTAGTTTCACTAGTTTACTCATCATCTACCCGTGCTTCATATAGATTTTTCACAATTAACTACCTTGTTAACCATGTTCACTCTTAAGGGGGTTAATTTTGTAAGTAAAAAAACAATGTGATGAATGTTATGAAGAATTTATGAGGTGATTGTTGAATGTTCCGATCTTGACCCAACCATTAAGAAATGGTCTGTTTGTGACTTATAGTGATTCATCAAAGAAAAGACATGGTTGTGTCCTTATGTATAATGATAGAGTTATTTACTAAGAATCAAGGAAGTGAGACTTTAAAGAATAGAACTATCCAACTCTTGATCATGAATTAGAAGATGTAATATTTTCCCCGAATATATGGAGTCACTGTCACTACAGTTGAAGATATCAGATATATAAATCTGATAATATTTTTAAATACATATTTACACCAAAAGAGCTCCACATTAGGAAAATATTATTTCTTGATATACTCAATGATTATGAATCTTCAATACACTGCCACCCTGAATAAATAGGTTGAAGATGGATTAAGTATAAATAAAACATGGAATTATATCCCAAATGAGTATTGAGAGAGATCCTATATTTGAGGATTTTGTAATGATGGATATGATAATTGTTAAGGAAGAGAAAACATCATTACATTTTTAAATAATTGAAAAAATAGATTTTCTATAGAAGATAATAAGCTCTCAATCTAATGATGAAGATTTTCAAAAGAAAATTAAAACCATGAAGGATGGATGAATGTAAGACTTTATGTGTGGGGATAGAATTCTAAAATTTGGAAAGAGGTTATGTGTTCCATTATTAATCTAGATAAAACGGGAATTATTAGATGATTCTCATAGATAAAATTTATCAACACAACCCGGTTGTACCAAGATTTTTAGTGACCCTAAGGAACATTTTTGTGTGATAATATGAACCAATAAATTGTAGAATATTTTTCAACATACTGGTTCGTCAATTATTGAAGGCTAAAATAAAACATCCTAAAGGATAGATCGAACCAATTCCTATAATCATTTTGAAATAAAATGATATTATGATGGACTTTATCATATGACTACTAAGGAATCAAAGAAGCAATGATGAAATTAGTGTTCTTGTTCATAAACGTACCAAATCATCACATTTCCTCACAATAAGGGAAGATTTTAAACTAGAGTTCCTAAAATGACTCTATATTAATAAATTTGTATGAGTAAATGGTGAACCTATTTCAATTGTGTCTAAGTGTGATCCATGATTTACATGAGAATTCATGAAAATTGTTTAGAAATATTTGGATACTGAGCTTCATTTTAGTACTTCTTATCACCCTCAATTTAATAGAAATTCAGAAAGGATGTTCCAAACAATAGAAGACATGTTGGAATCATGAAAAAAATTACATTCATGGTATGTGGGATCAATATTTACCTTTGGATGTGTTTTACTACAAAAATAGTTTCCATTCAAGTATTCATATGGAAACATATAATGTGTTGTATGGAAAGAGATTTCATACACCAACTTGTTGGAATGAACTTAGTTAAAGAAGGATTATAGGCCATGGACATAAAGAGGAAACAACAATGAAGTTAATGGCTGTTCAAACACATATCAACGGATAAAAAAGAAGGAAAAAATAGCCATTATGATTTCCAAAGGAATGATTTATAGTTTCAAGTGAGATATCTTGTCTTTTCGATGGTATCTCCATTGAAGGGTGTTATAATATTTAGAATGTAAGGGAAACATACCCCAGGTACATCCGAACTTTTTAAATTCTAGAGATATTTGGATCTATGGAATATAATTTGATGATGCCACCAAGACATTATAAAGTACAAAATGTGCTCCCCATCTCATTGTTAAGGAAGTCTGCGCTATACCCAAAACATGTTCTCTCTTCTGAAGGAATACAACTGGAACCTAATTTTTCATATAGTGAAGATCTAATAGAGATTCTTGACATAAGAGACCACATATTGAGAAATTAGATTATCTGACTTGTAATATTTCATTAGAGAATCCATAAAATGGAGGAAGCCACATTGGAACTTGAGGATGTCATGGAGAATAACAAACCTCATCTATTTATAAGGAAATGTTCATAAAATTTTAAAGGAAGAATTATCTATAAGAGGTAAGAAAACAACTCCCCAATATTTTATGGTATGTATCATTTCAAATAAATTCAATTCATGCGATAACATACATTACAAAAAAAATTCATATAGTATAAATCACATAAAATCACTCAGACAACACAATACAAACTTTATAAATGAATAATGAAAGAAATATGATGTATTTTTAGAAGATAACAAGCATTTACTGATAAAATAGTAACATGACCTTTGAATAGTTTTATGAACATTATGAATAGGAAATCATCAATATTAATAGTAACCACACCCATGAAATTTTAAATAAAATTTATGAATCATATAAATAATAGTATGATATAATTATATCATATAATAAGTAAATAAATATTTTATAATTATTAATTAAGTGTTGGTATTTTTTTAAGTCATAAATATTTAATTGATTTTTAATTAATAAAATTAATTAAAATAATTAATTTTCATAAAATCTATTCATAGCATAATATTTTTGTTTTCTTTTGATTTTAGGATAATATAATGGGATGTTAGTTAAATTTTCAAAGTGTTATAAAATATGTTATAAAATTATTATCAGTATTTTTCATGTAAATGATTATTTAAAAAAAGTAAATTTATCATATTTATAAAAATAATTTCATAGAATGGAGTTTATTTTCATAGTATACATTTCAAAAAAATGTTTAGGGTAAATTTTTGGGATTTTCCTGAAATACTTGATTTTATGGTGAATATTAAAATACGATAATTTACGATAGATGTTAAATACAAGAATTATTTATTTATAAGTGATGTATCATAGATGTAAGCCCATAATCTTGATCTATATTTAATAATTTTAATATATTTAGTGATTAATCTGAAACTATTCATAGTCTTTAGTGAAAATAAATAAAATTATTAAAATAAGAAAAAAAACCCTACTCCTCCACTATATATACCACCCCTCACATCCTTTTCTACTCACACATACCATCCATTAAGAATTGTAAAACCTAATTACAATACACTTACCAAGTATATTCCCCATGTATAGAAGCCCTTAGTCTCAATAAAAGTCCAAACTGAAGTCTCTCATTGTGGCTGCCAAGGAGAAGAAGTCAATAGGTAAAAACCTCTTTCCTTTTATTTTATTTTCTTGAATTTTTTTTTATTATCTCCTTAACTTCCTTTAACAAAGAGTCATGATAAATCCAATATAATTTATATACTATAAATATTTCATGTTAATGTATAATAAATTATCAAACTCCATTTTATCTCTCTCTCATTCTATAAATGAAAACATCCCTGCGATATGACAATTTATAGACATAATGGATGATGCATTTTCATTTTACATAAATTCATTCAAAGAGAGTCATAAAACCATTTTATGGTTCAAAAAATTATAATATATGTATTAAATCCTATTTAATGTACTGGAATTGTTATATATACATGATATTTAATAATAAAATAAAACTATTTTTGAGATGATGAAAAAACCGCCAAAATGATCAAAATGATTATCACCAACATATTATTTAATGATTCATCCTCATCTAATATAACCAAATGAATTATATAAACATTTAATATTCTATATTTTCATTAATAAAAAATGATTTAAATGTTGGATAATTATACCCATTCTATATAAACTTCCATACTCATATTTATGTGAATCGATCATGAAAACAAAGAAAGGAAACACTCACATATGATGAAATAATATATTTTTAACTCATCAAAAAGAATATAAATTAACATAATAAAATTATAATATATGAAATATATTTATTAAAAGTTTTTTAATTAATTATTTAATGGATTTAATATGATTATCCATGACATTAAGATCAAGTGAAAAATAAATTCCAACATAATGTAAGGATCTTCATCTAAATTTCCATTTCCTTGAGAACTACATTGTATTTTAAACCTAATAATTTTTATGTGGTGTATATACTTAGAATTTTATACCATTATATATTTTATAATATATTTATATTAAATATAGATATTCTTATATCATGATTATTATTATAATCTTAGCTGGATACCATTTTACATAAGGGGTTTATTTTTAATGTTGTTTTAATAGGGAATATACAGATGAATCGGTATCCTCTAATTAATATGGATATATTGATAATTAATATTGTTCATGAATTGAATATAAGTATGAGTAATTCAATGGACTTGTCGTGATGGGGGGCACCAGCTATATCCCCTCGATCCATCAACATGTCTCAAGAGACAAATAGTTAGCGATATGCCCTTTATGTATGAATCCAAATAGAACCAAACACATTTCTACCCATAT
Organism: Viscum album; assembly: GCA_963277665.1. NCBI lineage: Eukaryota > Viridiplantae > Streptophyta > Magnoliopsida > Santalales > Viscaceae > Viscum > Viscum album. Next base: position 451,879,331 of record OY728141.1, on the reverse strand, counting down.
AATTAAACCATATTAATAGAATAATAGTTCATTTTTTAGATACATGATGTCCACTAAATAATAATTTTCTTCATTCAGTGTTTAGTTATCACTTTCTACGAGATTCTCAATATTAAAAAATCTAGGGATTCCTTTACATTCTTAGTTTATTGATGGCGTGTGTTTTTAAAATTAGTTAACTATACATAATGTCTATGAATTATTAAATTTACTTTGATTATTATTATTTTATATAACTCTTACTATGAATTTTAGCTCACCTTTATTATGTTTCCTTTCATGAGGTTATGGAGAGGAATCCTTTTGATGAGTTTCAAGGATGTTATTTATGTCATTTCATTATGTATCAGGGTGTATTTTCAATCTTTCCCAATATACTATGTGTATCATGTATGTAATATAGTCTTATAAAACATGTAATCTAGTCAGTAATTTAGTATTATATTCCTTTTAATCATTCCAAAGTAATAAAATAATGTACAGGCTCTAAGCTTCTGGGGGTGAGGCATTACAAAGTGCAATACATTATTAAAAATTATTATATGTATGGATTCAAAAGAGTTGTTCAAGGGTTTCATGACGAAAATTTTCAAAATTTAAATATTTTATTCATTATATATTCCTTGGAATTTTTTTTTGTAATACATGGTCCCAATATATCTTATGAGGTCGGTTGATAATGAAATATCATATATGATAGTTTCTCCGAGATAAGGCTCTAATGCATTGGGTAATGATTATGTTCTTTAAAGAATTATATTGGAGATTTATGAAATATTTATTCCAATTTAAAGGGTTTATTAAAGGTTCTTTTAAGATTATCTATTCAGTAATATACATGAATATTTAATTGCTTCTAATGATTTTTATGTAAATATTATTGTTTCAAAATACAAAGCTAATAATCCATTATATAAAGGAATGATTATTCCATAATATGGTAAACAGTATGTAATTTTATGAAACTTTTTTCTTGGGTTCCTATGTTTTCTAAGAGACCATCATGATTATTATTTTTCCTGTATGATTTAATATAATGTTATTTATTAAAAATTTTGTATATAAAAGCTATTTTCATGTGTAATAAATGATTATTTGAGCTCAAGGATTATTATGTTAAAGGGAAAATACCTTTATTATATCAATGTTTGAAAATGGACTAACATGTTTCATTATTTTTTATCACATTTACTAAGAGTTTCATTTCTCATCCCATTCATTATAATTTCTTCATAGGGTTTAAGTATGGGACATAACAAAGAAAAAGTCACGATGAATGGCGTATAGATTTTTCATGAAAATTAACCAAGTTTCATTCAAAAAGATTTAATTTATCCAAGAATGGATACTTAATAGAAACATTAAATTTGTAATATATTAGTTTTTACGTGTGGTTTATGAAAAAAATTAAAAAATTATAAATCATAAAATATTTAGAAATACAAGATCGTAAATTATTGTATAACAACACTAAATATGATATTATTAAGGGCATGTACTTATATGTATGGAGTAAAATCCAACTATTGATAATAAATATACTAGTAAGGATAGTCTCAACAAAGAATGAATCCTTTAAATTATAAAATTATTATATAAAGGAAAATAGTGGGGATTCATGTATAGTACATTTGTACATCATCAAAATATATTGTGAAAATATAAAAGAAGAAAATAAAAGACTTCATGAAGAAATAGTGAATGAAACAAATTTTATACCATAGGATAATAAAATAATCATCTAGGATCATGTATTCAATATGTAATGATAGTGAACTGATCCAAATAACAAAACTAGGCCAGATGATCACTTGATCTCAGGAATACATAAAATTTCCAAAAGCTATCCTGGGCATTGGTTGTCTAATAAGAAAAAAGTGGGAGGTTATTTTCCCAATAATTAATAGATTAAAAGAACTATAGGTCATCTAAAAATTCAATATTATCCTTGCTTTTAATGTAGAAAAGAGTTGAATTTAGTTATTTCTCATTGAGATACATGTTTAATCAATAACTTTTCTGGATAATAATATAATTTCCATATGAGGCAATTCATGGAAATCAAAAACCCATAAACTCATATAAAGTTAATAAAATGTGTAAAATAAAATAAAAACGCATATAAAAAATTAACACCTACCAAAAAATGGCTATGATTACCCCAAAGAAAGTGGACAACAGTAATGGAAGTCAATGATAAAGACAACGAACACCAACTACATCATGTCCATATAAACACAATGAACTCCATGGGACTCCACTGATGGTAAAAAATTAAATGAAAAAAAAGATAAAAGAGACATAAATAGTACATTGGTAATATGGAACCTAAAATACAATTTATGAAGATGCATGTCTATTGAGTTTTCTATGAATGGTGTAAACATATGCACAAATTATAGAGAATGACAAAAATCCTCAACTTAATATTGATAATCAATTTGTATTAATGAATATGTATACTCATTTATATAATTATAAATAATATTAATTATAGGTCAATGATAATCAAATAATTGGAAGTGTAGATTCCTGTAACTAAAAGATGCATCAGAATCTAGATTAAGTAAATCCATATACTAGGACGACCCATACATGAACACAGAAGAACATACTTTTTTCATGAAAATGTGTTATTGATGAAAAGACATCAATAGGGAAATATTTTTTCATATTACTTCTATATTGGGGGTAAAATTTTCATAAAGCGCAACCCAGTGATGAACACTTCTAATAACAGATATTAATCCCATATTTTAGAATCGATAAGTTGTATAAAAATTCATCCCCTCAACATATACTATTAAATTATGGAACGGGTATAATCAATCAAGGATAATAAACCCTTCACATATATTATAAATGTAAAAAGTTTTCTATATATCCTTATTTTATAGTCTTCAACAACAAGAAGAAACATACCAAGGTCCATACTTCAAGAAAAAATCAAGTATGAATCACTACATAAAAATATAAAGATGGTTCTCTATGACATACTAATTACCAAACCATCATCGAATTCTTCCTATTTAAATTTTACATCGAATAAATATACATAGTAAATGAGTATAATATCATGAATATAATTAACATTACAAATTTCGATAAAAAAAATTTCCCACACTCTTTGTATAGAATGTAAATCCTAAAATAACTCACAAGTATATTGTGTAAAATAATATATGGTTTTATTTTTTTTATTTACAAATATATAACTAGCTATAATAAAAAGGAATTGGGTGTTATCATTTGATAACTATACAAGGAATTTTTTCATTGACTATAGAGATATACGTAATATGGTATAAAACATGGTATAACAGCTACGTTAAAACACTAATTTAAATGTAATTTTCTTTATTTAAGATGTTTTATATATTTAAACATCATTGTAACAGAGTTGAACATTTTCAAAAGTAATTTTATATAAAACCTATTTTTTAGACCTTATATTTTAATACATTAATATAAAACATCCCCATACAGATAATTTAGTATGTAGTTGTAAACCACACCCTTAATCATTATCAAGTAAATGGATATCCCCCAATCCTAGGAAAAATTATTGGAATTTTTTATTGTTAAATAATTTATGTTATTAAATGTAAAAAGGAGATTTCTAAAAGATAACTAACTAGTTTAAGAACTAAAATTTCTATAAAAATATATTTTTTACATCATATGAATGATTCAATTATTAATTATTTAAAATTATAAATTATTAAATAAATAAATTTTGTATAAACCAATAATGTAAATGAACTGATAACCTATTTCCACCTAAGTAGCATAATAGTTACTTATTCATCACTGAAATTCTTATGTAGGTAATGTTAGTAATGATTACATATTACTCATTTAGGCCATATTGAAATGAGTTGAATATTTTATGACAAAATAATAGAGGAACACATGGATACAAATTTTTTTACAATATTTAGCTTATCATGATTATGTATTATGGTCATAACAAATTTAAAACATGAAATATATTATAGCATGACATATTCATCTAAATCTGTGTTACAATACTCAAATATTATCATATAACATTTTATGACACGGAAAAATTCATAATAGAGGATGAAAAATATATAAAAACTAATTATATATCTAAAATTCATTAAAAATTTGAAATAATTTTTTGTATAATGGTTGAAAATTTTGTTAACTAATTATATTTCATCTCTCAACATAAAAAATAAGTTATCTATAATAAAAACACTATAAAATTTTATTTCCTTATGAGTAAACAAAATCACATTTTCAAATAATGGTTTAATTGTTTTTTGATAAATCGTTGGAAATCAATCATTTTTGGAATCCATTGGCATATTCGAAAATAATTTTATTAAACAAAATTTTTTAGTTCCATAATAAATTATAAAACCTATTATTGTAACAACTAGTCGAAGGAATGTGTAATGAGGTGCCTTAAAATTCACTTTGTGAGTTGAGGCTTCCAATACATTGAAATTGGGGAGCGTTAACATCCAAATAACTTTAACAATATACTAAAGGTCACCACACAGACCCTTTGAATCAACATGGTAAAACATTATAATACATGAAAAAAAATCACCATATGTGATGAACAATGGGTATTGAATAAATCTAGGCCAATATGTCCATAATCTATTCTAACAGAATAATCATGAAGTGACTGAATTATATTCACAGAACCACAAATTAATTTCAACTCAAAATCATAATATCCCAATGTATTTTTCATCCCAATCACTTTGACACCAAATAATGATAAATAGAATAAAAGTAATCAAAATGATATCCTTTCAAAAGACAAAATAAAAATACACTTAACTACATTTGATTTCAGTATGTCATGGTGAAATTATAATCATAACTCCCAAATAAGTAAGAGAAATATAAAGAAGAGCGTAGGAGGAGGTATGAGATTATAGGGAATAAATTACCTAGAATTTATATAAGAGATCACCTTGAATTATATATGAATTATGAGTTATTAAAAAGGGATAAATAATGCATGGAAATGATTTTGGTGGATTTCACAAATGGTAAAAATGACATTGAGTCGATGGATCACTTTAGGGGACCTAAGAAATTGAGTTATATAGAAACACTTCACTTTTTGAATGGTAAAAGAAAACAAAGCTTATTAGGTACTTGTTAGAGGTCCACTAGGTACTTGAAGGAACCACATCAGTGCCTTAGCATCTTCCAAGAACACTAAGTAAAATTTGTAATTTTTATTCAATAAATATTGGTGAAACCCTATATCAACCATTCGGATCACATTGAAATGAATCAAAAACATAACATATGGTAAAAAAAATCCATTATTCCTAAATAAAACATCCAAATTCCAATTTAAACCTAAAAATTAAAAAACAACCCATCAAATGGAATAAAAATTTTAGAAATGCCTATCATTCATTATCTAATTCATATAAAATTACTATTATTTAATTTTAATTCTAATCCCCATGCGAACATATATTAAAATTCTACCAACCATTAAACATTTCCTTCTCAAAATATTGAACTATCATTTTATTTCAAGTCACATATATTCAATAAAAATCTAGATCAAGTCATCCTTCCAAAAGTGGATACATATTTATACATACAATTGATAATTAAAACATCATTCTTCAACTGAAATCAAACCCAAAAATATATTTCAAATAATTAAAACTAGTATTACTAGAGTCCCATACTAAATAATAATACCATTTCTAACTCACAATTTCCCTAAGTCAATAAAATATTAAACACCAATAAGGAATGAAATCCATAATTACCAGGTTATACCCTGATTGATCAACCAAAATCACCCAATTCAATCAATCACCACCAAGCATTAAAACCATTAGTAAACTCATACCAACATATGAATTCACATACCAAGTTATTAGATTGTCATAAAATGGAATCATACAAATTGATAGAGATACTAATATTGAAAATGAAATCCAAAGATAAAAAACTAGATTATGCACCAAATCTTTTCTAAAATTTAAATATACAGAAAAAAATTGACACAATTAATAGATAATAAAAATGTTTTAATAATTTAATACTTTACAAGAACCATGAATTTATTAAGACATGGTTAAATATCTAAATCCCCACTCAAATAGATCCCTTCCATATTGACATTCCATGATTACTCATTCTCATTCACTCTCAACCACTAGTTTAAATCTATTAAATGTGTCCTCCAATATAATTAGAATTCAAGGAAATGAATTTCAAATCTACGGGAAATGGAATAAATATTTATAAACTAGTGTATTTTTAAAATCCTCACAGAGAAAACACATTTCTAGTTTCAATTTTAAAAGTGGAGACAATTCCAATCAAATCATTAATTTCAAAACCCATTTTCATTCAAGATATGCGACTCGAAAGTAGTTCTTTGAAAATTAGCAAAATTAGAATTTATTTTAAAAAAATATTTTCATAAAATGGTTTTCTATAAAATTTACTATAATTAATTTTTCCCCTAAAATTTTTCAATGAAACTCTATGTGACAAAAAATTTAGATATACAACCCAAAACAACAAAATAGTTCTACTGTTATATATCAAAATATAAAATTTAGATCATGATATATAATAAAACCAAAGACTAAAAAAAGAACAATTCAAAAAACAAATGAACATATTTGAGTAAAAGTAAGATGATTATTAGATAATTGTTGATAAGGAAATAGTGTGTGAGCTCGGTAGTGATATTTCTAGTTAAATAAATTATAAATAGTAAGTATAAAAACTACTAAAGTCGAGGAATAATTACTTTATCCAGGTTCACCAACTGATGTTTAATAGATTCATATAGTAATAATATATATATATGTGTGTGTGTGATATTTTAGTTAATTATAGACTCGTGTTGATTTAATTAATAAGATATATAATTTTAATAACATTTTTCCTTGTACGAATTTGGAATATATTAAATAATATTTTTGGAGCCAGAAATTGAGACGACGTTAGGATCTGTGGCTCATTAAGAATGGTATTTATATATAAAAATTATTAAATATATTAATATCATGCAATAATAGTTTTCTTTAAATAGTGTAATAACTCTCAAATAGAGTCTTAGATATAAAACATAGGACCGTAGTTGTTTTTGGAATGTGGTGTTGACCCTAGGTATGACCTCAGGTTGTTCAACACCATATGTTTGGTTGATAAAACCATTGTTGGGTGTTTTTAGTTAAAATAATTTATTTATTTATTTATTTTGTTAAATTAAATATACTATAAAAACTTCAATAAGTACCCTCTTATTAAAAATATCTATGTTTAGATGCATATCCCTTGGAGGATTTTAGAGGATCTCTTAGTATGCTTCATTAGAATATTGCAATATATGATAGAATGTGATTAAATCAAGGTGGATCAAGGGGATGTGAACACAGTGGGTATTCTCCTTCACTGGTGAAGGTATTATTCACCAAAAATTGATTCAAATTGAGTCCAAATAATTAAATTTTGGGTTTTTCCCTTTTTATTAAGTTGTTAATGCGTTTTCTATTTGATCTATTATTATTCTACATTCTCATGGTAATTTTTTAATAAATTAATTATTTTGATTTAAATTTATATATGTTACCATGATCTCACCATATATATACAATTTTTTATTGTTATATAATATATCTTATCAAATGGTGGTTACAGATTTGTTCTTGTTATTTTACACCACAGGTTATTTGTATTCATCATTGTTAGACCATGGGGACATGATTAGATTGTTCTTTCGAATATTTGACCATGATCGAACCCCCAAGTTCATAGTGGTTATGTGAATGATGAATAAATTTTTGTTTTAGGGATGATTCAGGTTATATTTTTGGTGATGCTTCATGGATCTATGATTTTTAGTTGTCAAGAATGATAGGACATGTAGAGGACGTGATACGAGCTTCAGGATGGGGATCAGATGCTAATTTCAATCCACTAGAGGTTAGGAAATGACTATAAGAGGTGGTCCCCCTCATTTTTTGGATATAAAATAATGATATTGATTGTGTAATGGCTAGATATATAAAACTAGTGAAGGTAAGTAAATATTTGGAAAATTACACACTATATGTCGTGTATTCTTGAATAACACATGATGTGTAGTCCCCCTAGAAGCAAAGCAAAGGTTTTGGGTGGAGTTAATAATAAAACTCCAAGTTCCCTAGACCAAATGTAGTGTGACCCAACTCAGGTGTCCAAGATCTTTTCCAAGTGGAATAAACCTTGGATCCCATGTAGGATAAAATTCATTATATTATAGGAGTGCAAAATAAGTCTCATAGAATCTCATGTATGAATCAATACATGGAGATGACCATGTACACGACCATGTACACATGCAAGACTTTATGTACATGGTAATATCTATGATCACATAAGAAGATGTTAGGAAACATATACACATTTTTAATAACATTTACATTCCATGTTGATCCACATGGTTTAAAATTTCATGTGTTGGCTAGGATACTACCAGAAGTCTACGAGAGGTCACACAATATGTGACCCCCAAGACACACAATTTACCCCAATGAAAAACCTCTTAATCTCATATCATGTTATTTGGGACCCACATTTTGTTCCATGTCTTTACCATCTAGAGTGTTTATCCATTTATATTGTTATATTGGGCTTCATGGTATCATAGTATATATGATCCAATGTTTTATGGTTTTGAGGCTTATTTTGTAAATGATTGATGATGGAAGCGATCAGGTAGGATCATTAGAGCGATTCTATGGTTGGAACTCCCCTATTTCATAAGGTAACGGGTCCCCCATAAAATTTATATTAGTAGAGTAGGTACTCCCCAATACTGGGAGGGAGTCCACTATATATTAACTAGTACCCCATAAACATTGAGATATGACACCGTACGACTCATCTACCAGATTAGTAGGTCCCTAGGATATGGAGAATAATAGAATAGAGTGTCCCCATAAATAAAGATTATGGTGACATTGAATTTGATTCTGGGCATCAGTGAAATACTTTTTTTATTGTACATTGACTCACCAATGTTGGATAAGCCATGAGATGGAGAACCCATTTCCTCTCATTTTGGTTTCATTATGAGAATACACACAGACACACACACACACACAAACACATATATATATATATATATTGGTGTGTGTCTATTGGGATTCATTTACCTCTTTATTTGGGTTGAGTTATCTTTTTTGTATAATTATAATACTTTTTCTTTAGTTTTTGGGTTATCCAATTGGGTTTGTGAATACTCAATCCTTTACGATATTTTACGACAGTTATCATGTCTTATGCATATTATGAATATATCAATAGTGAAATTGGTGAATCATAGTGAATCCTGAGTGCATTGACCAACTATGATGGTTAGGAAAGGATATTTAATGTTGGGATCTCTCTCAATTTTCTTTTATTCTAGTTGTTGTCAGAACAATAATTCATTTCTAGTGGGAATGTATTTTTCCCCTTTACACATTTGTTTTATTTTATTGTACTATAATGTATTCCATATAGATTATTGCATGTATAGTTTAATCACGATGTTACTATCTTTTGTTAATCCTTTTTGCAGTTTGATAGAGAATAATGTGTGTGTTCAAAAATATACATTATGGAAATCCCTCCCATTTTATATTATTCCTTCATGATTCTTTTCTTTATCCCCTAGAATATTAGAGGAGGGCTTGGGGTAGCCATGGATTAACTTTCCACCCTGCAGAAATTCCCCAGTGGGTCGGGTCATGATAGAGTGGTATTTGATGAGTTCATTCCTTGGGATAGTGTTAGAAGTTTTCCCATCTAGAGAATTGGATGGGACATAGTTAAATAGTGTTGAAGTGTACAAATTGCAGAATTAAGTTCAGGGAACCCAATATTAATGTGGTAGTTGGAAAATCAATTCACTAAGACTCTGAATATCTACTTGTTGAATCAGTATACCAAGATATCAGATAAAAGAAAATATGGTTCATGTATTATATATTATTTATTCAATTGAATCCTTTTATTGATTTATCTCTCTACACACACACACACATAACCATTTTATCATGGTACATGATGATCAATTTTAGGATGGATTTACAATGAAAATTAGAGAAGTTACTCATTCAAGTTCAGGATGAAAATCAATTGAGTGATGTGGACAAATTTTAGGGGACGTATAAAGAGGTATTTCCTATAAGTAGATAGAGATAAACACCACTTCAAATGTAGTATCAGGGAGAACTTTTAGTTTTTGCTGATGATTTGTATAATATTAGATTACTCTGTGAATTCTAGTGTTAGGGCCCACTAAGCGGTTGGGGAAATCTTTATCCAAATAAAATAGATGATTGGTTTATGTAAGTGATATGAGTCTTTAGGCTCATGTGGAATTTTATTGATTTGATGGTTGTGCTGGGAGAAAATATCTTTCAAAGAGAAGTTGGGTTATGGTGGAATCTAATGATGCAAACTAATGACGAGTCAGCACACTATGGGTCTGATTTTTTGTACTTATTTCATGAGGTTTATTAAACATAATTGTTATAAACAATAGAGATTCAGGAGATTTGGTAGTTTTTGTTGGGTGATATGGCCTTTTAAGACTATTTCACAAGATTCAATGACCTCACATTATACTCCCTTGACATAGTGTGATATGGCTTCTTTCGTCTAAGGATGTTTTAGTAGGGTGTCCCCAGGATAATCAATCAAGTTTTGTATCCATATTCTTTTCCACTTATGCTAGAGTGATAGAGTGATATGGTTATTATTATATTTCTATATTATTAATTCCATGAATCTAGAGTAGGAAATTATCATCATATGGCTGAGTAATCCAATGTATGTAGCAGGCAACCTATGATGAGGTCTCTATAGAGGAGTCATTTCCATTCTCAAACTCAGATGGGTAGATCAATGACTCTAGGATTTGTTATAGGATTTATCCATACCATGGAGTGATGATTCGATTCATACAATGAATGGGATCACTTGTATCCTGATTTCACAACCCTTCATGATGAGTAGGATAAGAAGAAACTGGATGGATGCCCATGGTAATATTAGGGTTGTGATCAGGGTTCTCCCAGATATGGCTAGGGAAGCCATTAGGGTGGCAGTGATAGTATAGGAGAAAGATCCTATCTTGGGGGATGAGTAATTAGTCATGAGTGAAGCTTTGATATACTACCACCTCTACTAAAAGAAGCCACATGTCAGTCTTAGGGTGGCTGTGGCTAGGGAGCTGGGAAGTTCTATTCCATAAAGGGCTATGAACAAGCAACAAATGAGATGATCTGAGGATGGATTTATGTTTATTGTACTATTGGATCAGTAGTATTAGATATATATGGGAGTAATTCCATTGTATTTTTTTATTGGTTTGAGATATGGAGATTACATTTGATAATTTATCCCAGTATATATGACTATAGGTTACTATAGGGAGTGATTATTCGATATCGCATATTTGCTGGTAGAGTGACTTATCGCTAGGTGGAGAGAGCTTCTCCTGGTGCCACATGGTTCTCATGATGAACACTTATGATTTCATATGGGTTATGGATTAGTTATCTATGCGTAATATTAATTGAAGATCACATAAAATTCATCAAATTCTTTTGAACATATGGAACAACAATATTCATTGATGGAGAGTGAGATCTCATGATGGAATGATTGGGTTTTTCCATTAGGAAGATGAAAACCATTGTAAGAACCTAGATCATCTTTTCAGGTACATTTTTATTTTCTGGTTGTTATTTAGGAAAAGAGGAGTTTCTAGAAATTTCCGGAGGACATGTCGTGTACATAAAGTACACTCCGTGTACCTAGTTTACGTGGGTGACTATGTACTGGACGTGTAACAGCCTAGTACATGACTGTGTGTGGTGACATGGAGAACTCCTAAAGCAGAGGTCAGAAAAGGCAAGTACAAGTCATGTAATTTTAAAGAACACACTATGTACTTTTAAAGAACACGCTCTGTACATTATTTTTTTTTTCATTAAATGGACCGGGGTCACATCTAATCGACATAACCCTCTATTTCTTCATTCATCTCATCTAGGAGCATCTATATGGTTTGAATCTTCATCATGATCCTGACTCGTTGTTCATTCTCTGATCCAAACTCTGTTGGTTGCATTGGATTCACATTGGTGAGTTCTTCATTCTTCTTGAACCTCATCTCTTGATCCCTACTATTTCATGAGTTATCCTTGGTTGAACGTTTTTAAAATTTTTGTAGATCTACATCATTATAGGGAGATTTAACATTTTAGATTCATGTATATCGATCTCACGATGCCGAGGAAGGTAGTTTGTTCCATTTTGTAGATAGTATTTGAATTTTATGTGCAAAAGTGCCCAATACCCAAGAACGTGGTATTGTGTTTTTATGGTTTCTACCCCAATTATTGCTTGTTATTCCTTGTTTGTATGGATAGAGGTTAATTGTTTTGAATAGGTTTGACCTCTCCATGTTGTGGATGTTTCTCCCATGATTTCTTGTTTTGACCAATTAGTCTATCTTTTCTGTTATACTTTTTTCTTTCCTTGTCCAGTATTGTTAGGATGGAGTGATTATTATCTGACATGCTATGATTTGATATATATTGTTTATACAAGTATTTATTTAGGTTTAAATTGGCATACATATATCATTGTGCATGATTGACTACCACAGGGCTGCGATAACCTAGTGTAGTTGACTGTATGGAGAATGGACGTTGAGGGCTTCTCCAGAGTGTCTGTTTACTTTTACGTTGTGAGACGATAGGGGGGATGGACGTATGTGCTCCATTGGAGTGTCTGTAGTTTCCTCAATATGTTCCATAGTGGGAATTTGATGTTGGGTTCAACCTCAGAGTGTCTTTTAGTTATTGATATGAGACGATAGGGGGAATTGACGGTGAGTGCTTCCTCAGAGTGTCTTTGCTAAAGATGAATCATAGGGGTTAGAGTGTGAGTGCTTCCCAATGGGTTTCTTGTGTTTGTTTTAGTTTAACCATAGGGGTTAGGCTATGATTACTTCCCATAGGGTTAATATTTTTTGATTAGATGTTTTTTTGATATATGAAAATGAATGCAATTAAATTTGTAGGATTTTTACTTTGTATACTTCCGTGTTCAATGCTTCATTTTGTTTATTGCCATCCATATATATTCACTGACTATAAGGCACAGTTCTTTGGGTGGTTGCCTACTCGGATAAGACTCCCACCCTATTTGGGTCATGATTTGGGGCCCAAACTGATTATATTGCTGTAGGTATAGATAAGGGAAAGCACCCTTCTACTTTTGGTACTTGATTGTTTTGCATAAGGGGATCCTACGACCAAGCTGAGTCTTGCGATGCTGCAGAGCTGCTTACATTTTTTTCTTTTGTACATTATATTTGTAATGTATTACAAAATTTTTATTTTCTTGGATGTTTTAATAGACATATGTATCATGCATCATATATATATATAAATGTGCTTAGTTGTTATTACATCAAGTCTTCCACTGTTTACTGTTTTATGGTATTATTATTGATTCTTCTATTACTTTCTATTTTACTTCCGCTGTGTTACTCTGCTAATGAGGGCATAATTTCCCCACTATCACACCCAAGGCCCTCGTTGCTAGTCGACAGCCTCTGGCATTCGTGGAAATGTGCTTGAGGCCATGTGACCAACTGGTTATGGGGCACCTCTGGTGGCTTCAGGAATTGGGACGTCACAAAGTGGTATCAGATAAAATTCTTTTCTTCTTAACATTATGGTTGGAGCCTATAGCTAGGTATAAGAAGGAATATGTAAATGGTAAAAAAAATTCCTGGGAGTAGCAAAATCGTGTATAGGGATAATTCAATTAACCTCATTTTTTCTTTTTTACGATTTTGAAAATTTATGGATGATTGATTTCACCTTGAGTGATTCACATGTTTTGTGCAGTTATTGTTAATATTATTGTATTTCTATTTTTTTGAAACTCGGTGAGATGAGGGTATGCAGTCTCATGCATCATATAGGAACTTTCTAGAGATCACATGTCATGCATTCTTTCCATGGCATTTAGGGTGCATTAGGGATTTCATCTTGTCATGATAGATGTTGTGCTACATATGCATTCTGTTGTGATAGATGCCTTGATAGAATACCTACTATTTGATAGGGTGTTTTATTGTGTAAGGTTTTGTTTGAATGGATTCTAAACTTTGGTTCTTGAGGTTTTATGGGCCCTCATGGATCAGAATTTGGTGGATCATTGTATTTTCATTCCGTGTGTATGACATGTATTAGATTCCAAGCTTTGATTCTCGTGGAGTATGGGGCCTCACATATCATAATTTGGAACTTTAATGTTCATTTCAGTGTTTTTCTAGGCTTCCAGAGTAGTTTTTGAGGCTTACTATCCAGAGAAACAAAGAATAAAAAACGTGTAATGATGAATACATGCCATGCGTCATTCATTTCTGGATAGAACTGTGTTTTATGTACATACTGTGCACTATATATACTCATCGTGTAGTCTCTAACCACGCCACTAGATGTGTGGGTAGATAGACGGGGTTGGGAAATCATTGGTGGGACATGTTTTATACCAGATGTGAAGTCCTAGTTGTGTAGAATGTGCATCCACCCATGTGAATAATGATACAGATGGATGAAACATAGATTTTACACACTGTTTCAAGATTTAACACATTGTGTAGTGTGACCCTTATATCAGGCTGGGTAACGAACAACACAGGGCAGTTGAATCCTTATAGTACATGTCGTGTCCATTTGGACCACGCCATGTAGTGTGAGCCATGTAACCGACCATGTGACTAACAACATGGGTCAGTAATGATTGTCTAGTACACGTTGTTCCTGGAACTAACACGCCATGTAGTCTTGTTCTAGGGTAACCATGTGTCTTAGCCATGTAGAAGAACTCGGGCAGGGGAAGAGGATTCAAGTACACGTCGTGCGTTAGGACAATATGTCATGTGTATGGGGTGTTAAATGACTTTACTTGGTAAAAGTAAATTCCCATGTGAAGGCTTAAGGGAATACACCGTGTAGACATTATACACATTTTAAATCCATGTTTTGAAAAACATGAATGATTACTTTCACTTGTTCCATTCTAACACTTCTATGTTTCAGTCCATTATAATCGTGATCTTAAGATTGTGCTTGACCATGATAAGTCAAGCCATCAAGACGTCCTCTAGATGACCACCAGTTACAGGGCATTGATCAGAAACCGAACCTAGCTGATTAGGGACTAATAGTAGATCCTCCCATTGTGCCAATTTTGGCACCAACCGTTATCCCAGATACAGGTTCTGATACACAGTTCTGAAAGGGATTTATGAGGTTTATGCAGACCTTCCAGGGAGTACCACATTCATCCTTATCTATGGAAGAGTTGAAAAGGGTTTTCTAGTATTAGAATCCTACCACCTTCATAGGTGAATGATGACCTCATGCTGCAGATTCTTGGTCAGAAACCTTGTTATCTATCTTTGACCATCTGGATAAGCCTATAGATAATAGGGTGAAGATTTCTAGATACATGATTCTGGACTCCACCAAGAGATAGTCGGATGTGATCTCACAAATAGGACTCCAGTTGCTTATGGTTTGGGATGAGTTCCAGCGCGGCATCTAGGACAACTTCTACCCGGAGAATTTGAGGGTTAGTCGAGCCCATGAGTTCATGAGATTGGAGCATGGTACTCTCTCATTCATGTATTACTCTTCTCATTTCACTGAGTTTTATAACTTCACACCTATCCCAAGTGGTGATGTGTTCTTCATGGAAAGGATGATTGAGGATGGTCTCAGGCACGATATCCGATCTCAGGTGAAAATCATCAGGTTGACATCCATCACTTCTATAGTCAGCTAGGCACTGATGACGGAGGGAAATCTGAGAGATTATAGAGTGGTGAGCTAGGGCAGTTTAACATCTAGAGTTGGTATCCCTCCTAAAGACAGTAGGAAGCCCCATAGAGAGTCTACACGTGGAGATATGAGGAGATGAGATAAATATTCTGGTAGCCAGGTGGTGTGCTACCAGTACGAGAAGATCAGCCATAGAAGGCCACATTTATTGAGAGACCTAGTGGAGTGCCGATCATGCGGCAGGATAGTCACCTTAAATGTTTATATAAGTTATTCTCACTGAAATTTGGAAATAGGGGTTCCTCTATGACTCTTCATTTGGGAGAAGTACCACCAGTTTCTCATCAATTAGGGAAATGGAGTTCTTCGGGCTGTTTTGGCCGAGGTGGATTTCATGGTCGTGGTATCCAATCTCCAGAGTTTCAGCGAAAACCAGGTGGATCATCTCATGGTGGTCAATAAGGTTCATAGGGTTGCGATGGAGGTTAGACTTTTGTGTTGGACCAGACCTAGCATGAGTAGGATCTCGGACCCTCTATAGTTTGAGGTACAATCCTTGTTGCCTTAGTTTTAGATTCTGCTCTTTTCAATACAGGGGCTTCCTATAGCTTTATATCTATTTATATTGTGGAGATCCTTGGGCTCTGTATCTTTTCTTCTATTGGTAACTTGATGTTAGACACTCTGTTGTGGACAAGAATAGCTAGTGTACGTCAGTACAAGGAGTTCCCTCTTGAGGTCAATGGGTTCCACTTGTTATGGTACATCTATTTCTTAGTGATGATTGGCTATTATGTCATTCTTGGAATGGACTGGTGAGTTCCCTTCCAAGTAGTTGTCGATTTCTATTGTTTTAGGGCGAGTTTCACATCTCAAAGGGTTGATCGTATCATTATAAGGGCTAATTGGTTGTCCAGGAAAGCAGAGTGGGACCAGAGCATTATTGGTTGAGAGGAGTTACATCCTAGATTGCTAGTTTATATATGGACGACTAGGGGACTTCATAGATAGACATTCCTCAAGTGGTGGATCATTTCAAGGATGTCATTCTAGATTATTTTTTAGGTTTTCCTATGAAACAAGAGGTGAAAGTTTCTATTGATATTATGCTAGGGGTGGCACCAGTGTCCATTCCTTCATATAGGATGGGTAAAACAAAGTTTCAGGGCCTCAAGAAGCTGTTGGAGGAGTTGCGGGCAATGGGTTTCATCTAACCCATTACTTTTCCTTGGAGTTTTCCAATCCTATTTTCGAAGAAGGTGGATGGTAACCTCAGAGTTTTTGTAGATTATTGGAAGTTGAACCATTTGACGATCAAGAACTGATATCCCTTACCAATGATTAATGACCTCTTTGATCTGCTTTGAGGAGCCCAGGTGTTCTTGAAGATTTACTAGAGATCTGGATACCATCAATTGCACATTAAGCCATATAATATTCCACTTATTTACTTTTGGAGTAGGTATGATTTATAAACTTATGTGGTAATGTAATTTGGTTTCACGAACGATCCTGCAATATTCATGGCACTAACAAACCAAGTGTTCATTCCATACTTGGATTCATTCATGGTATTCTTCATGGATGATATCACGGTGTACTCTCACACTCGACACGACCATGCCACAAATCTTGATATCTTTTTGATTAAAATGAGATAGAATTAGTTATATGATAATCTCTCAAACTGCCACTTTTGGATAGAACAAATTCACTTCTTGGGTCATGTTATCATAGAGATATGAGTATCAGTAGACCCAGAGACAGTGAGGGAAATAGTTTCCTAGGAGAAACTGAAGAACATATTTGTGGTAAAAAGTTTTCTAGGGATGTTTGGTTACTACAGATGTTTCATACATGGATTTTCATTCTTTCCAGCACCACTGATGGGCCTCACTAAGAAGGGTGTGAAGTACTTGTGTTCAGATTCTTGTGAGTTTTCCTTTTAGGAGATGAAAGGGAGATTGAATTCAGTATCGGTACTAGTATTTCTAGAGTCGGGTAAGAGATATAATGTTTACTGTGATGCATCTGGTATGGAGCTGGGATATGTGCTTATGTAGGGAGAATGAGTTGTTGTCTATGGGTCTCGACAGTTGAGGCCACATGAAATGAATTACCCGATGCATGATCTCGAGCTGGCTATAGTTGTTCACAATTTATGCTATTGGAGACATTATATTTTGGGATATCATTTTGTGGTTTTTATAGACCAAAAAAGTTTCAAGTATATCGTCACTCCACATGACCTAAATTTGGGGCAGCCGATGTGGGTTAAGTACCTTCAATCCTTTCACTCTGAGCTTGGATACACGCCTACAAAAGGAAACATTGTGGATGATGCGCTATGTAGGAGGACTCAGATACATGAATTTCAGGAGGCCAGTAGTGAGTGGAATCTTATCGATATATTCTATGACATTCATTTAGAGGTTCATGATAGGTAGGGGAAAACTTTTCTTTCTTCTCCACATGTTACTTATACTATACTTGACTGAGTCTGAATGAGGAAGTTATTACATTATGAAGGCCACGTCCTACAGGAATGTGTTTCATGAGAGGAACCTATTCATGGATGGACCAGAGGTGAGGAAGAGATATTGAATCACATAGGATGCATGTGGGTGTAAGCAGACATACACGAAGAGCTGATGCGATACTTTAATTTCCTAGTTTGGCCAGTTCATCCTGGTGTCAGGAATATGTATCAATATCTACACCATTATTATTGGTGGCCAGGTATGAAGAGATATGTTACTGGTTTTGTCTTGAGGTGTTCCACCTATCAGTAGGTGAAGGCGGATCATCAACAACTAGCACAAATTTTACAGTATTTACCCATTCCCTAGTGGTAGTGTAACTACGTCGCGATGATCTTCATGATATGTTTACCAAAGTATCCAGGAGGGAATGATGAAGTATGGGTTGTGATTGAAAGACTCGCAAAGGTTTCTCACTTCTTGCCGATCAAGTATACCTTTGGTGTTGATGAGCTGGAATGGTTGTATATCTAAGAGATTATACGTTTACATGGAGTTCCACAGTCCGGTGTTTCAGACAGGGATGCCCATTTTACTTCTCGGGTCTGGTAGGAACTTTAGAGGGGTTTCGATACATAGTTACTTCTGAGTACAACATACCATCCCTAGACATATGGATAGTTTGAGTATACAATTTTTGTGCCTGAGGACATGCTTTGAGCATACAACCTATATTTTGGAGGTTCTTTGGAGAATCACATACCTCTTTTAGAGTTTTACTGAAATAATAGTTTTCAAGAAACTATTCAACTGGCACCTAATGAGGCGTTGTACGGTAGGCCATGCCAATCAAACTTATTCTGGATAGAGGTAAGAGAGGTAGCTATGTTGGGACCTCATCTTTTCTAGGAGACCACGGACCAGATAGAGTCGATTCAGAAAAGAATGGATACTGCACAGTCACGTTATAAGACTTATGGTGACCAATGGAGATGACCTGAAGAGTTTGAGGTTAGAGATCAGGTTTTCCTATGTGTCACACAGAAGTTGGGACACATGAGTACTAGGAGATAGGGTATGATTTTGCCGAGATATGTTGGGCCATTTGAGGTTTTTGAGAAAGTCGGATCAGTTTCCTATCAGTTGTAGGTACCTCAGAGGTACTGGTCGATGCGTGACGTCTTTCTCGTTTCTCAGTTGCAGCGTTACTTCTCAGACCCGTCCCATGTTTTCCAACCATAGGATGTTGAGTTAGAGCTGGATGCATCATTCGATGAGCATCATATCTAGATTGTTTATTGTAATTCAAAGGTTCTCTATGGTTGGTATGTTTCTCTAGTACGAGTGTTATGGCAGGATAGGCGAGAAAAGAAAAGACTTGGGAAAGGGAGGTATGTGTGCAATCGTAGTGGTCGGTGATGTTTGAGGAGTCTTCTTCTATGAAACAATGTTAAGGAAATTATGGGAATAATTCTTTAAGTGGGGATATTTTTATGAGCCTAGATCTTCTTTTTAGGTACGTTTTTATTTTCTAATTGTTTTTTAGGAAAAGTGGAGTTTCTGGAAATTTCTGGAGTACACGCCATGTACATAATGTACACACTGTGTACCCGGTTGCTACGGGGGACTATGTACTGGCCATGTAATAGCCCAGTACATGTCCATGTGTTGTGACCAAGAGACTTCCTAATGAGGAGGCCAGAAAAGGAATGTACACACCTTGTACTTTTAAATAACACATAGTGTACGTTCTTTTTTTTCATAAAATGGACCAGGGTCACATCTAATTGAAGTAACCATATTATTTTTCATATGTCTCATCCAGGATCATCCGTATGTCACGATTCTTCGCTGATCCCCTGACTCCTCATCTGTTCTCTATTCTGAACTCTTTCAGTTGCATTGGAATCGCATCGGTGGGTTATCATTTCTTCATATACTTCATATCTTGATTCCTCTTCTTTCACAAGTTATCCTCAGTTGAATAGTTTTAGTGTTTTTGTAGATCTAGGACCTTATAGGTTGATTCAAGGCCTAATATTCACATATATTGATCTCCCGACACTGAGGTAGGTGGTTTGTTCCTTTCTACAGATAGTCTTTGAATTTTATGTGAGAAAGTGCCAAATACCCAAGAATGGGGTATTGCGTGTTAATGGTTTTTAGACCTGTTATTTCATGAAATATGTTGTTTTTATAGATAGAGGTTAATTTTTTTGGTATAGGTTTGATGTTTCCAAGATATATATTTTTCACCCATGATTTCTTATTTTTCCTGTTTGGTCTAAATTTCCTGTTGGGTTGCTTGTTTTCCATGCCAAGTATTGTTAGGATGGAGAAATTATTATCTTAATGCTATGATATTTTTTAGATTGTTTAGACTAGTAGTCCTTGAGGATTACATTGTATTCCATATATCATTGTGAATGATTGACTTACAGAGGTCTATGATAACCTGGTGTGGTAGACTATAGGGGGAATAGACGTTGAGGTTTACTCTAGAGTGTCTATTTACTTTTACATTGAGAGACCATAGGGGGGATGGATGTAAGTAATCCCTCATAGTTTTTTTAGTTTCCTCGATATGGGCCATAGTGGGGATTGGATGTTGAGTGATTCCTTAGAGTTCCTATTAGTTACCGATACAAGACCACAAAGTGAATTGATGGTGATTTCTTCCTCAAAGTGTCTTTGCTGAAGATAAACTATAGGGGTTAGACCTTGAGTGCTTCCCATATGGTTTCTTGAGGTTTTTTTGGTTGAACCTAATGGTTTAGGCTATGAGTACTTCCCAAAGGGTTTCTTGATATGGATTAGATGTTTTATTGATATATGAAAATGAATGCAATTGAATTTGTAGGATTTTTACTCTGTGTACATACTTGTTTACTACTTCATTTTATTTATTGCCTACCTTATATATTCATTGACTATTAGGCACAAATATTTCGGTGGTTTCTTACTGGGATAAGTCTCACACCATATTTGGGATAAGATTTTTAGCCCAAAAAGCTTATACTATTGAAGTTATAGATAAGGGAAAGCTTCCTTCTATGTTAGGTACTTGATTGCTTTGGAGCCAGGGAGCATGAGACCATGCTGAGGGTTGTGATGTTATGGAGCTATTTACTTGTTTTTATTTTGTACTTTAGTTTATTACTATATTCTAGGATTGTGATTTGTTTGGCTATTTTCATTGACATATGTATCATGCATCATATATATATGTGCTCAGTTGTTTTTACTTCCATTATTCCATTGTTTACTTTTTTATGGTATTATTACTACTTCTTTTATTACATTCTATTTTACTTCCACTGTGTTACTCTACCAATTAGGGCATTGTTTCCCCACTATCACACCCAAGGACCTCACTGCTAGTCGACAACATATGCATTCGGGAAAATTCCTTTGACACCATGTGACCAAACGGGTATGGGGAACCTCTGGGTGGCTTCCAGAACAGAGACGTTACAACCATCAGCCATTATTTTGAAAGAATGGCCCTAGGTGTAGTGGGATAATAAAGAATCTGTATTCATTAATGGTGGAGAAAATTAAGGATGTCCTACCTACAGATGATTATGAACTAATTATATAGAAGGAGTTGGAATTTCATAAAAAAATTACATTGGGACCACATTTATATCTTTTCTGGCATATCATATTTTCCCTACCAAGATCATAGATGTATGGATGAAATTATATACCTTTTAGAGAAGGGTTTCACTAGACTCAGTGTGTGCATCCCCAGTAGCACTAGTTTTTTTGTAAAAAACATTGATGTGAGCATGAGGATTTTTGTTGATTATCATCACCAAAAGTAGCTAACGATAAATAAAATATCCCTGTTTACAATGATAGATAACCACATTGACTAGTTGTGATGCACAATATTTTTCTTGTGTATTGATCTCAGGTCTACGTACTTTAAAATGAGGGTTTTCAAGGATAAAATTTCAAGGTCAGAATTCTGATGTTTCTACTATAACTATGAGTTTATAGTGATGTAATTTTGTCTGACAAGTTCCAGATGTCTTTTTATGGATTTTATTTGTCAAATATTCTTTCTATACATGGAATTATTTTTAGCTATCTTCATTATTGACATAATTTTTTACTCTACATTAGAAAAGGAACATGCAAAAAATATGAGGATGGTCCTAGACATAAGACTGGAGAACCAACATTTGGGTAATCTCTTAATGTGCATGTTCTAGATCCATGATGTGCTGATTTTGAGGAATGCCATTTATGATCATGGTTTATCTATGGAATCTCTAATCATTGAAAATGTGGTTTATTATGAGTGACCAAATAGTGTTTCTTTGATGTTGAGTTTTCATGGCATTGAGTGGTACTAATGGAGGTTCATGGTTAAATTCTCCATGTTTTATTGACCTTTGAATTCCCTAACATGGAATGTGAATGAATTTACCTAGAACAAGTGGTGTTATAGATCTCTTCTGGATTTAAGGATGAGGCTCACAAGTGCTCCTGTGTTGAGACTACTTGAGGAGGTCTTGAAGAACATAGTGTTTTGCGATGTCTCTAGGGATGGTATCAGATTCATTTTGATGAAGAGGAAGGAAGTGACCACATAAGAGTCAAGGAAGTTTAGTAAAAATAATTGATTTTATAAAATGAACCTAATCTAAATAGTGATTAAGACACAAAATACCATGCATAAATGAACCATGAAATTATATAATTCTAAATATGGGTATTAAAAAAATAGCTACTAAATTTTAGGTTATGATGATTATTAACTATTTTATTAAATATATATAAATATTATAATGAATAATTTTATTTATAAATTATTAATAATTAATTAATCAATTTTAGTAAATTATTTTTATTATCATAATATGTTTTTTTAAATGGTTTTTTTTCTTTTTGTAAAATATATTTTTATTAATTTTGAAATATTTTAGAAAATTTATTTTATAAAATTAAATTAATTTTCTTAATCATCATTTCAAAATTAACATGGGTGAAATTTTCAATTTTTTAGGTTAAAAGGGGGATTCTTCCTAAAACATTTTTAGAGTACATAGTGTTTCTCAATTTTAATTAATTTAATATATCCTTATTGAGGAATTATTTAAATGAAATATATAGATTTTATATCTATAAATATGTATTATAATTAATATAATAATTATTATTAGTCATAGTTTTAATATAAATCCTTCTATAGATTGCGAAATGCACTTCTTGAAAACCTGATTTTTTGAAGCATATACTGGTTTAATATGAAGTTAAAATTTAACACATCTATAAGGAACTATAGAAATAATGAAGTTAGTTTTTGGAAAATATAGTGTTTGAGGTGTCCAGGGAACTCTTTATGATTTTGGTGGAGGAAGGGAAGTGTTTTTCTTTGTGAGTTTTAGGGAAAATGGGGTTTTTAGAGGATGACGGTAGATCCTGTTTATAGATCACTAGAGGCAGATCTCTTAAGAAATGTAATTGTTTTTATATAACTAGAGGTATATCATTTTTTAAATATAAATTATTGTAGATAATTTATTGAAGTTAACTATATGTATAAAAATTGAGAAAGATCAATAATGGTAAATCACAGACCGTATGTCAGTGACATTAGATCACTCATGGTAGAACACTAATGGTAGATCACTAGTGGTAGATCTATAGGGTGATAGATATCTTGAGGAAAATAACTAGAGGTAGATCTTAGGTGTTACATCCTTGGATATATATCATTATTAGTAGATCAATGTGATATATCTCTAGTGGTAGATCGGTTGCGGTAGAACAAGATAGTAGATCCAATTATTCCATAATGTATAGTTGTTCCCTTTTTACACTTTTTTTGACAATAAATATTTTGAATGCCTTAATTAATGGAATTTAATATTATTATAATTTTAGGATAATTATATTCATTATTTATAAAATTTATGTTTCCTTTTAAATAGTTATACCACATGGATTTCATGATATCTACCTTTAATAGTCCATTAAATCCATATCAAATCCCACTAGATTCAGATCAAACCATTCTAAAAAGTATATCATTGATTTGTTTATTTTTACATTATTTATCATGATACAAGAGGATCCATATACTTTCACCATGTATTCATGGAAGTCTATCACTACAGTTAGATTGAGTTTCCTATTCCTCTGCATTTTCCCCTATTTTTGTTGTGTCTAATTAGTTTAATGATTTATTCTTCCATATAGGGGATTATTTCATTTCTCATAACCTATAATATACATGTGGTGTTCATTTTTATGTTATCTTTTTGTATGGTATTATAAACCATATTAACAATTATAATAAAATTTTTTTATAGAATCTATGATTAAAGGGAATGTTTCACATGCCTTTATAACTTTTTGATATTGTGATGTTTATTTTTTAAATTTTATTTTATCCTTAGAAATCATGGTTGTTGATAGCCCTTATTTTTTTATTTTTGATATACATTGTGATTTCTATGTTTTGTGACTATTGTGAAACCCTTTTAATAAATAGTTGACCACATTTACATGGAATATAATTTTTTTACACTAGGATATAGGGATCGTGTTAGAATACCCCTGAAATTAAAGGAGTGAGTGTAATTGACATCCCATTGTAAAATCTGAAAAAAAAAATTTGATGATGTCAATAATTTTGGTATAATGTTTGAATTTCGGATGTGTGGTTTTGGTACAGGGGGATTATGGGCCATAAGAAAATTCTATAGGGAAATTATATTGAATGTGGTGGTGATGGGAAGGTGGTGATGGGGAGGTAGTTGTGACTGTGATGGTGGCTACATTAGCTTATTAGCATGAGAATGATGGGTTATATGATATTTTTATGTGTAGTGTTATGTTAGTTTCTTGTGTAGTGATAGAATTAAATAAATATAAATGTTAAAAAATAAATGGAATGTGATAAATTTTTTAATAAATGGTAAATAAAAGTATGTGAGGAAAAATGAAGTCGATGTGAGATGTGGATTAATATGAAGTAATAATTGAAAGAATTAGATACTCAATGAATTGTTTTGGTTGGAAATGTGAATCCTAGAAATGGTTTTTCTGGAAATGAAACAATGGTTATGGATTATGTTTTTTGTGTAATGAGGAATTAGTAGGTGGTATCGAGGGTGAGGATTTTGTGAGATGGTTTTTTCTTGTTTTGAATCAATAGGATGTTATTATGTGTGGATAATACATACATTTTATTTTCATGTGATTATATATATGAACCCCACCCATGTTGAGAACCTACATCCGATAACCAAATGTTTTGGGGTGTTTTTTCTAAATGTCCCAACGGTGAGAATATATGGATGGATACCCACTCATCCATACCCCCTCTCATAAAAGATGATGACTTGCATGGGATGTGATGGATAGATGTGAAAAGATCCTCTATTGATATGGGTTGAGATGTAATTAGATTGATCAGGTCTCTTCAAGTGTGGAATGATGGGTTGACCTAGGTGTTTTCAAGTGTGAATATGAAATGGTTTATGGTATGGTTTTTGATGGTAGGAGGAGGACTCGAGGTTGATTTTCTTCATGTCTAGGATACCCTACTACTCTTGTTATGTGATTTGATGGTTGAAGTGTCTTTGGAATGATATTTGATGCGATGGTCAGTTCCAAGTTGGGTTCTAGTCTTGATGTGATATACAAAAGAGGAGGGATTCCCAAGACACCCATCATACTGTTGTGAGAGTGGAAAATCATTGAGAATGTGGAAACGGGTCCCCATTAATGATTTGATTCATATTATAATACTATGCATGAATTAGGTTTTTTAGTGATCATTCCTTAGTGAAGTTCGTGGTGGATAGAAAACCTATTTAGGTGTTGTTGGTTCTACTATTTTCTCACAGGTACATTAATATGACACTATGAAATGTAAAAAAGTGACTTTTATTTTTCTATTGTCTATACATGTACGGTAACCCTATATATATATATATAAATCTTCCTTTTTTGAGGAGGAAAACATGGACCTTTTTGGACATTACTAGAATGGATATTTGGACAGTTGATGTTTAACTGATTTATCATTACTTTTGGGAATTTTACTTTGGATACTTTTACTTGTAACTAGTTATATTTATATATTCATTTTGGGATGGATTTTATATTTTCATCTTATTTCATGGAATTTATTGTTGTTGATTCATCTTATCCCATGCTCCTACAATATTACAGTTGATAATTCCATCCATTTTATGATAATTGTTTACCCTCGACAATAGTTTCCAACATAGTTCCTGTTGAAGGTAGAGGTAGGTGTCATTATCTCTATCCCTTCCATCCAATGTTAAATTTTAATATTTTTCAAAAAGCACTTTTAAGGGGGTAGTGAGAACCCTCACAACATTAAACACCAAAAGAGACAACAGCTTTGTTGAATAACAATTTAAGCCAATTAGAATTAATTTCCCTAAACAAAATCCAGGGAATAGAATTTACATGGGAGTCAGGGTAGTCCTTCAAAATTCCTTCATTCTAAAGAGACATGATATCTCTAGCTTTCATGAATTCCTCCATGTCAATCTCTCCCATATTGATGCCTCTGAGAAGAATACAAGCCTGCCTATCAATCCACTCGCCTTGTTCCTTAGTAGTGATCACACGAATCAGTCTTTCTGTCTTCTTCAATGATTTCGTATCCATATCATCCTCTCCCAATTCTTCATCTGAATGCAAAAGTAGATCTATGTTTTCCAGCATTGATGATATCTATTGCTGAGGATCTCATACAGAGCTTATCTCACGTTGTTGTCTAGGATCCCTCGTCTTCGCCGAGGGAATGACAAGGACTCTAACCTCACCACCTGCAGACACTGGGGCACTATTTGTGATGACCAATGCCTCCGAATTGCTAAAATTGCTAGTATCCTTTGGAAGATGCTTTCTCTTACTTTCAGACCTCGTGATAGGAGGAATAGGTAGGTTAGAGTACTCCTTCCTATGTCGCCCCTCCGGTTGGTCGTGATAAAGCCATCAGAATCTGTAGTAATGAACTTTCCCTTCCGTGAGGATAATCTTAGATATTCCTCTACAATGGTCACTTCCTTGGGCTCCACGGGGACATCCAGAACAACATCCATCTCCTCTTGGGATGCACCCACATTTAAGTGGTCTTATTGATGTGAAGCCTCATTCCTGTTTAGATCCCCATTTTCTTGGCATACATCATCACCCAACACTGCATACAGATTTTGCAGGTCCATGTTTGATCTCCCAGCTGTAACCGTCTCTGCATAAGAAAGGGTTGCCTGTAAGGCTTTCCTTGGCACCTCGAAGGCTCCTTCCAGTTGATAGCCTCTTCCCATATTGGGGATGATCATCATTCGTGTGTGGATCATATAGTAGGGTTTTAGTATGTTGTCATAGTTGATCGTTAGAGGGTTGATCTGGTTGAGAAGGATCGGTGGTGGAGGACATTATTCATTTTTTAGTAGGAGTATTTAAAGATGTATGAGGGTAGTTTTCATATATTGAGAAAGATATCTGATTGGGGGATAATCGGATCACTTTCAGTTTTATTCGTACCCCGGTAGAGTTCTGGGTCCCTTTAGAATTTATTCAGATGTGAGAAGCAATGTGTGTTGGGATGATGATGTGTCTGGGTGAGCAGTTGGAGGCATATATTTCATGGCATGATTTTCAGAAATTGTTTTGAGAAGTGTTTCTTTCATCTACAATGAATACAATGAAAAGAAGAGAGAATATTTACCTTAATTGTCGGTTTATTTTTGTTCAGTTATGAATTGAGAATTCAATTTTATGAAAATTCTATGCTTTTCCAAGGATCTCATCCCAAATGAGGAGTTCCATGTGAGGTGTTTTGAGTAGGAACTTCATCCTTTTATCGAGTATTCTATTAATTATTTCACATTTAAATTGTATATGGAGGATCCTAAGATGATGGTGGTGATCGAGAAGATTCATATTTGAGGAGGTTTACCCTGAGAGGGGAGATAGAAGGGTTCTTCGAGGAGTTGAGTAGTTGGTGGAAGGCCTCTGGTGTCAGGGTCTTCAAGGTTTATACTATCTAGGAGTTGGCCTCCTTAGCTTCCTTTCTTCCCCCTTGGGTTTTTTGAGCCAAAAAAAATTCTATAAGGACCATTTTAATGGTTAGGATTATTTACTATTGGTTATTGGTGTTCATATTAGTAGAGATGGTTGGTTTCTGTGGATGTGTCAACATAATATACCAATTGGGCCATTTTCGTAGAATGTGTAGTAGGATTTTTCTCCACTAAGAGATGATGTGGTAGATATGGGATAGCCTCAGGATGTCCCTCACCGTCCTGGATATCGAACTAAGAGTGGTCCTAGAGGTGTCAATCAAGAGAATGGTAGAGAAGATGGATGTGGTGAGTTATTGTAATTGGAGATAGTACTTCTAGAGGGTTTAAAGATCATTCATCACATTCTTAGTTTATCACATAGCCTTCTTGTAACTTATATTATTATGTGGCTTCAATATTGTTTTTTTCACTCACTATATTCCCTACTCTATGACTAGAGGTCGAGAGGGTTCACATTCCCCTAGTGTCGACTATTTCACTCAGAGGCCAGACCAACTTGATTGATTTGTTCTAGGGGTGTGGGCTAATGGTGGTGCCCCATCGGCCCCATAGAGACCATTTATTTCTTGAAATGTTTTTTTAGAATGTCATCCTTGGATTAAACTAGTTGTATTCAAGGTGTTCCATTATCAACTACTTTTGGAGGAGATTCATGCTCTTAGATTTGGATGGTCAACATGTGGTTTTCATGGGCGTGTGGCTAGTTAGTTCAAAATTAGATGCATGGAGCGCCCTTATTTCTTGATGGATGGTTTTTTTGTGGAATTTGTAGACACATGGAATGTGGAGGTTTTTATTTTCATCTTTGTGTTACTATATTATTTCTCCAAAGTGTTTGTGGAACTACCTCATCATCAAGATCTTGAGTATTTTATTGACTTATAGCCTGGTGAATCTCAGATTCTGATGGATCCTTATTAGATGAAACCTTCTAAGTTATGGGGAATGATGAGTGATATAGATGATATAATGAAAAAGTTATTTATTCAAACTATTATGTATCAATGGGGTTATCTATTGGTGTTTGATAAGAGCAAAGAAAATAGTCAAAAGTATTGTATAGACTAACAGAAACTGAATCAGGCGATACACAAGAATCACTATTCTACACTGAGGAATGAAAATATTTTTGATCAATTAAGAGAGGAATTTTTGTTTTCTATTATTGATCTATAGTCTAGGTATAGCTAGATGATGGTAGAGGAGAGATATATCCTCAGGAATGACTTTAAGTATAGGTATGGTAACTTAATATCTATGGTCCTTCCTTTGGGTTCATGAACATTCTATTTTTGTTCATGGGCCTCATGAACTCTAGGTTATTTAATTCCTTGACTACTATATAGTCAAGTTTACTAATGGAGTATTGATTTACTCAAAGCCATAGGAGGAGTATTCTATTAATATCAGTTCTATTTTACATTTTCATTAATAAAACATGAATTAAATTATGTTGCCCAATATTATGTTTTGGAAATGAGAGGTGTATTTACATGGGTGTGAGGTGTCTCATAATGGTCTTGCAGTGGAGTCATCAATATTTGAGGACGCTTTGTTTTGGATTATATATGTGAATGTGAAAGAGGAATTTAGTTTCCTTTGTCTCATAGGTTATAAATGATGGTTCATGAAACTGATTTTTATCCCCACTAACAATGTTCAAAAAGATGGTACAAGATTTATTATGGGAGGATCAGTGTTAGAAAATATTATTTCATCTAAAAGGAAAGATGTTCAACGCTCTAGTTCTCTACATCCCAATGTAAGAGTTTAAGTCAATGATATTTTTTAATTCTTACCGTCTTGTACTGGGATGTGTGATAATGAATTATAAGTGATTGTTATCTTATGGTTCTATTTAGTTACATCACCACAATAATAATTATTCCACCCATTATATAGAGATAGAAGTAATTGTGCTTGTACTGGCATTAGGAAAGTATTCCCTCACTGGGGAGAACTTTCTGGTCTTTACTGATCGCATGATTTTGGGGTATATATTTTTTAGTGTAATATAAACCTATAATAATGGTGTTGTATATATTTTCTTAAGTATTATTATTTTATGATATCTAATACCTTTGGAAATGGATATTTTTGGATAATGTTTGTGAAGAAATTCATGGAAGGATTTTTCAAGAGTATGTTGTTGCATGGAGGGAGATGGAGGAGTTGGAAGCCCTGAACATTGATTTATGTGTTCCTGATGGATGATGTTTATTATAATAGATAAAGGTGAAATCTTCTATGATGCATAATGTGGATGAGTCTTTTTGGGGTTACTCAGAGGAAGTGGTGATGAGAAATCTTATTATCCATTGTTATTCTCCAGTGGGATGTTCAGAGGATGGTCAAAATGGGATGATGTTTTGTGGGTGGTTTTTTGTTATAGTAGTGTTGAATGATGGAGTCCATCATGATATTCATATCTCACCATTATTTTTATATCTAGTTGCTTCCAATATTTTTAGTGGATTGATAGAATATTTTTGGTGGCCTTGGATAAATAGAGCAGTAGATGATTTTGTGTCTTAGTGTCTTTTTTAGTAGGTAAATTCTTAAAATGATGATCTTTGTGGTTTTATGCATCCATTGGATGTTCTAGGGTGGAAATGGGAAGACACATCAATTGAATTCATCATAGGTCTACCAAAATATCATGGAGGTTGTGATTCAATCTAGGTAATCATTGACAATTTGATAAAATCATCCCACTTCTAAGTGATCAAGGAGTCGATTTAAGTAGATACATTGACTAGGAGGTATGTGATTGTGGTGGTGAGGCTTCATAAAGTAACATGATCTTTTATATAGGATAGAGGTGAATTTTTTATCCTTCACGTCAGGAGGTCATTACAAAATTATTTTGGAACTATGTTATGCCTTAACAATTCTTTCCGCCCTCATACAGAAAAGAATACCTAAAAGAATGTCCACACACTAGAGGATATGTTGCAAGTATGTGTCTTTGAAATCAGTGGATTGTGGGTACAACATATTTCCTTTCTCAAGTATTCATATAATTATATCCATCACTCATCCATTAAAATGGCCTCAATTGATTTTTCATAAGGAAGCTATGACCTTCTTTGTTTTACGCGGATGTCGTTGAGGAGTTAGTAATATTTGGATGTGATGTGGTTATGAAAATAATTAGAAAAAGGACTATTAGTTTGATAGAATATAAAATCAGTTCAGGAAATGAAGAAGCTTTATATGGATCACCAGAGGAGGACCTTATAGTTGAAGGATAAAGAACATGTGTTCTTGAATGATTCCACTCGACATGGGATGAGGAGGTTCAGAAGGGAGAGTAACCTCTATCCCTAGTTTGTTGGGAAATTTTATGTGTTGGGGGATATTGGAAAAGTGGATTACTAGTTGGAACTTCCACCATAACTAAACCATATATATGATGATTTCCATGTCTCTAAATGTCATTTATATCTAGATAATGAATCCAATGGTATTGACTTGGGAGAGTTTGAAATCGAGGATTACAATATTCTCATGGACAATCCAGTGGGGAATTAGGATCTTTTTGAGAAAGTTATATAAGGATGGACCATTTATTTGGTTCATGTAAAGTTGTATCATGGATTCTAGGTTGAGATTACATGGCACTATGAGACACAAATACCTTCTAAGTACACAGAGTTTATTTGGGTAGATTAATTCATTTTCTTTCATTTTTTTAATTTTATATAATGTTTTGACATTTTCATTATATGTTATGTTATTTTTACTTGATCATATAACTTTTTATTAATGATTTAATTTATAAATATTATAAAAAAACATGAACCTCAATTGAGACACATTATAACATGACACGATTAAAATAATATGGGTGAATAAGATTCATTAAAAAGGGGTAGTATATTTACATGGGAGATGAATTTCATTGATTTTTTTACATGTAGATATTTAGTTTATTAGGTGCATAATTTTTTGTCTTGGGTATAAGTATCATTTTAATTGGATTTTTAAGTGGTTAGGTGTAAGTGAGGAGGCATGTGGATGGAGTGTTTGGTTTTTGACATTGTTTCATAATAAACAATATCCTTGAGATGTATCTCATGGGATGTTTTTTTCAGACCACTTCTCTCTTTCATTTGGGGTTAGATTTGAATTCTTGAGGGAAGGAATAGTTTAAGATGTATTTAATGTAACGAAATAGACCCTCAAATGAATTATTTTAAATGGAATATGGTGGTTGAGGTGTATGGGGAATGTTCATATGTTTTTTCGAGGAGGGACGAAATTTTGGAAGAAAATGGGTGATTTATAGGATGAATATTGATCCCAGTGTTATATCACTGGTGGTAAATATTTTATGGTAGATCTCTAGATTTAAAAAATAAGAATTTTATCATTGGTGGTAGATCATTGGTTGTATATCAATGATGGTAGGTCATTAATGGTAGATTATTGGAGGTAGATCACTGGTGGTAGATCACAGGGGGTAGATCACTAGCTTTAGATCACTGAATGTAAATCAGTGGCCATAGATCATTGGTAGTAGATCAATTACTAAAGATCATGTGAAGTTTATGATTGAGGATTGATCACTATAATAGATCCCTAGTGGTATATCAGAAAAAGTAGATCAGTAGTGGTAGATCAACTAGTGGTCGATCAATAGTGGTAGATCTTTGGATGTACAATCGTGTCGATAGATCATGGAAGTAAATTCAGTTTTTAAAAAATGTATAGGTTTTACCTTTTGAAGTATTTATGTTAAATTTTTTAATTCTTTAATTAGAATAATTTAAATCAGTTTTGAAGGAGGATAATTGTATTATCTATTTCTAAAAATTTTCTAGCATTTTAATTGTTATACTGTGATTATTTTATGAGATCCACATTTAATGGTAAATTAATACCATATGAAATCCCATTGGTTATAGGTTTGATCATTCTAAATTGATGACCATTCTAACATTCCTTAAAAATTTCATTCTTTTGAGAGAAAAGGTTCCAAATAATTCCCTTTTGGAGTCATGGAATTGATTCAAAATAGTTGGTTTGTATTCCCAATACCCATGACTTCTCTCCAAATTTTTAGTTCCACAAAATTGTGTAAATAATCTTTCTTATAGGTAGGGGATTCTATATTATATCATCAGTTGTATCATTCATGTGGTGTTTATGAATATTTTATCTTTTTGAAAGATAGTATACACCTGATTAATGATGATAATAAATCATTTTAACTAAATAAAAGGGGAAAATGAATTTCGGTATTATTTTATAGCCTTTTTATACTGTGATATTGAGTTACACTATGTTTATTGCATCACTTAAAGTCATGGATTATTGTATCACCTATTTTTGTATTTATAAAACATGATTTGAAACCAATGTTGTTTGACTATTTTGAAACCCATTGAATAAATGATTATCCACTTATAATTGGAAAAATAATTTGTTTCATAATGATATTTGGATTATTTGAGAAAAACATAAATTAAAAGAAGTGGAAGTAATGGACATCCCATTTCTAAAAATGGAGAATGTTATGAGATTATCTGAATATATTTTTTGAAATTCATAAATGTGTTATGTAAAGTTGTGGTATGTGGGGATGATGGGTTGTTTAACCCTTCCATTGGATATTATAATGGAATGTTACTGTTATGTGAATGTTTTACTAAGTAGGTGGTTATGACTTTGATTGGTGGCTATGTGGGCCTGTAACCATGAATATGATGGGATGTCTGATGCTATGATGTAATTTTTATGCTAGTTTCACATATAGTGATGGAAATAAATAAATGTTATCTTAGAAAAATAAATGACAAGGGATTAAAATTGTAAAAAAATGGTGAGTAATGGATTTCATAGTTAAATAGGGTTGGTGGTGAATATCAATTATTGGGATGAAATAGTGGAATGAATTGGCTGCACGATTAATGGTTTTTATCTATAATGGGAAATATTGAAATTGATTTTCTTGTAAGGAAATAATTACTTTGGATTATGTCTTCTTGTTTTTTATACATATGGTGGTGGAAGAGATGGTGGGGATTCTGTGATATGGTTATTTTATTATGTGAAACAATATGATGGTCTTGTTTGTGGCGTATATATGTCGTATATTATCTTGTGATTTCGTATATGTGTCAGACACATGTTTATCAATTATTTACAAAAGATATATATTATATAGATTGTTTTAACAACATAATGTAATTGTTGATGTATGACTAGATACCTACTCTTCCCCTCTCCAATGTCCAAGCAATAATGAAATGCCGGGGTTGTAATGAACAGAAGCCAAAAGTGAATTTATTGAGATGTGTTAAGATGTGATGAGAGGGACAATATTTCAATAGGATAGGTAGTATGGATTAACCAAAATATTTTTAGATGAGATTATATGATGGTTTATACTGGGGTTTGTGCATGGTAGGAGGAAAAAATGAAGTTGATTCCCTACAAGTTCATGATACCCAACAAGAATGGTTTTGTTAAATGTTGCGATGTCCAATGTTTCTTAGGGAGAGAAGTGATGTGATGTAATGTTTCATGTGGGGTTCTTGGAATGTTGTAAATAAAATAATATGTGGGAGTTTCAGGATGTATATTACTGGGTTTTGAGAGTATGAAATCATTGGGAAAGAGATGTAGGGTACCCTTTACCCTTATTCTTCATACAATGTTTGTACACATGGATCCAGTTATTTGGGTAAATTTCCATAGTGAGGATTAGTATGGATTATTGTCATATTTAGATGTTTTTTATAAGGATTTTTACTCATGGGTTAATTATTATACATCATTCACATGTAAAATTGATACATTTATTTTCCTACTGAGTATAACTATTTTCTTAAATAAAATATATAAAATGATTTTCAGGATTATAGGAGGACTATGTAGAATATGATGGAAATTTCTAGAATAGAATATTGGATATTTTTCATTTAATTATCATTACTTTTGTATATTTTACATTGGGACTATAATTTGTATCATGTTTTATTTATACATGTATTGTGGGATTGTTTTTCGCATTATTTTAAATTATATCATTACGTTATGTGTGGATGTTTGATATTATCTACTGATATTAAATTATTATATAGGGAAATTCCTCTCATTTTAAGAGGTTTCTATACCCATGATTCCAGTCACCAACCCAAAGCCCACTAGAGGTGGGGCTCGGGGGTGATTATCCCTCTCCCTACATTGTGGTATCTTTGGTGGGATGGGGCCAAACAATTTCTATGAAATGAATTTCAAAAAACAGATTCCATTTTTTGAATCATAATATTTCATATTATATAATAATGTATGACAATTTTTTGGCCATAATGAAAATTGAAAATAGTAAAAATATATTACCATGGTTAGGGTAGAAGTAGATTTACTAGAGGGTTAAAATAATAAGATAAGGTTTAAAATAAGCTAGAAATTGGATAAAATATATTTCAGACATTTTTTAAACTTATAACATATATATACCAACAATGGTCTATTTTTTGTGCCCTTTAAAATGAAAAACATATGGGTACACCTTTTCATTTAAAAAATTACAAGTGTTCCACTCACCTCAATTATAAAAGGCCACCCCATATCCTCTCATCTTTAACGATCAAGTCTTTTTTTATTGTAAATTACCCAAATTCCATTCTCATATATATACCTATATCTTGGAAGACATTGTTTGATCATAAAACCATACGATTAATGATTTTGTTGCTAACATAATGAGGATTCCCAAAGAAGAGGTATCATGTTTACCAAGCATTTATATTTTATTTATTCTTACTCTTCCCTAAAATTATATTCAATTATAATTATATTATAACACCATAAAATAAAATATAATGATATATTATTATGTTAATCAATTAATTTATTTCCCCTCCCATCAATGGGAATACAATATCACCATCTGTGTGTATAGAGGACTACCGCCTCACTAAACGATATAATTCTTTTTCTATCACAACTAATAATGTCATATTATAACAATGAATTATAGGTATATGTATGATATTTGTAAAAATTTTATACTTCTTTATTTATTACATAAAATATACCTCTTTAATATCAATTTCATGGGGGATACAATAATGTTGATTGTGTGTATGTTGGAGTATCATCTCGATTAGTGACATGATTAATTTTACACTAACACATTACATAGATTATAATAATGATAATTTTAATGAGTATATGTTTTATAAATGACCTTATTATATTATTTAGGTCATATTTATAACTACAATATGATAATATATCAATTTTTTTACACTGAAAATGAAAAATTCGTTTGTGTGCACATGTGGAATGCCACCCTCATGAAGTGATATGATACATTTTTCACCAAAAAACACATGGATGATATATATAAGTATATTCAATGAAATAATATTTTATTTATAATATTTGTATCATATTATGAGGGAAATATTTCTTACTATATTTAAAATTTTATTATTGAAAAAGGGAAACATTACTCATATGTATGAATGACCTACCATCACCATGAAATTATAAATAAATAATATAAAATATTTAAATATAGGGTAGTAATCATGAAAAATGTTCTTATAAAATAAAAGAATTGATATACTATAATTATATCGGAGTTAATGGACATGCATTGAAAATTTGACTTAAGGTGTAATGTGAAAACCTGGGTGCCACACACAGGTGCCCCAAGACGATTCAGTATGTGACCTCATGCGGGCCTCCCCATACACTAGAGGATTCTGACTAGAAGAAAGGGTATTATATTTATCATAGGGAGACTATACTATCTTTATCAATATAATACCATAGCCAAAATAAAACAGAATAACCAAAACATATAATCAATAACCAGAAAAACCTATATCATTGATGATTTAAATAAGAATACAATATAAAAAACAAAATAGTAGATATATCAATATGTGTCATGTGTCAACATTCAAACACTAAATTAAATAAACACACTGAAAACTACCAAAAGGTTCCCAAATCCAAGTTTTGTTCCCTCATAAAATATTTATCACATATCATCCATCAAACATAGCACCCTTTTAATTAAACTATCTTGAAACCATGAAATTAATTCAGGTACTAATCAAGAATCCCAAGAGAGGTGTGATTAAAACTTAGTAGGCCACCTCCAACAGTGTATAAATCAACATAATCAGTTATAGTGCATGAAATTTTTTGAATAATAAAATACAAGATATAAGTAACCGATTTATATTTATAAAATTACACTTTATTCAGCAACATAAGTCTTGATTTCCTGAGGGAAACATTACTCTCAATACCTTATTCAGCCAATGCCATAGTTTTAACCATTCCAAAATTAAATTCACATTTCATTATAACACATGTGATATTATTATCCATTTCATTTCAATTATCATTATGACCAATTGGAACCATGGTCCAATGAAACCTCGTGGGCATAGAATAACATTTCTAACACCCCATGGGTATTTGAAGCCCCAGTCCTTGCCGAATACATCCATAATCACTATAAACATTTGAGGCATCAATCCCTATCACACACTCATTTATCAATATTTATATTTATGGGATTTTGATGTAGCAGACCTTGTCCCACATACAAATGTAAATATTTATTAACATATGTTTTTGATGTATCATAACATGTCCCACACTCATTAATTATATAAATAACAATATCAAAACATCATAGGTATCACCATATCACTTTATCAAAATATCTCATGTACCACAAAACCCCTTAATTAATTCACTACTTAGTTAATCAAATTACAAAATTTTATATTCATATAATTCCATTAAATAATTAAATAAATAATTATTCATGTCAATTCCATCATGTAATTCAATAATTAATTAATCAAATCTGTCCCATTAATAATCAACTAATTAATTAGCCACATCAAATCCATTAATTAATTTCGAAATAAAATAATGAAAGAAATTCCATTTATTGAATCAATAATTAATTAATCCAATTTATTCAATATTATAATCAAAATAATATCCATTAATTATATAAAAATTTAATTAATCCTATTCAAGAATCCCAATATCACTATAATTAACTCAATAGTTAATTATTCCAATTCAATCAACTGTATAGTAAAAAATCACCATTAATTAATTCAATAACTAATTAATCAAATTCAATAATCCCAATATCCCCAATTTCACAATATCTAAATAAATAAATTTACCTAATTAATTAATTCAATTTAATAAACTCATTTTCAAATCAATGAATAGAAATTATAAAATTACATACATGTAATTAAAATTAGTACTTTTTTATCATAATAATAGAAAACCTAACTCAATTCGTTGACAAACGGTCTCCTAATGTGAATCCACATTTGGAACAGAATAATTATAAAGAAAAATATCTTGATATGAAACTAAAATCTATGATCCAATGAATAAAGATATAACAAATTGATCTAGATCCATCCAAATAGAAAAAAAAAACCTGTATTGGGACGAGAGAAATAAATGAGAGCTATAGGAAACCAAACTAGATAAAAATATCTTAGCTAGAGAGGAGAATATCTTTAATCAGTTCATATAATTTTAATGAAAGTAGGTCAGATGGTCTTGGAATCCATCCAAGATCCTCCAAAAATAAGAGAAAACTATTTGGGGGGAAATTATTTAAATCAGGTTGAAGTTTTGGGGTTTCGATATCTTCAAATATAATTTTCATGTTAATTAAGAACCTTTACACAGTTTCCTTGGTAGAGGCACTAGTTTTTATAAATTTTCTGCCGTAACTATGAACCTCTTTTAGGGGTTCAAAGTATTGTTTCCCCTAAGCGAGTGAACGAGTTGACAGACAATTTTCAAGCTAGACAAATCCTCTATATTTTGGTTAACATGATTTTATAGGATGGGGCACATGGTTTGGGTGAATCGTGCACCTACAAAGCACTACCTCTCCACCATCCGAATTTATAAAATTTCTACCAAAAAAACTTCTTGAAATAATCCAAAAAAGTACTTATGATAAGGAAAAATAATACCTATAAATGATCCTGATGCATCTCTAGAAAGGGTTGGTCTTGTAAAATCTCACTATCTAATATTATCTCATCCATGTGATGTAATCCCAAAAATTTATATGATTTAGAGTAAAAAATACCATTCCAGTGAGCCCATATGTCTACTCCTCTTTCACACATTTCATTTAAACCTAACCATGTTTCCACAATACCAAAACTATCGACTCTATCATTCCCCAAAACACTTTCTCACTGTGATCCTACACACGTATCAGATTCTCCTCAAAGGACACATCTATCCCAATCTCAACATCATCCATATTTATCACATGATAAGTGTGATGGTGATATCATCGATGTTACAACACATGTAAAATATCATATATGCCACTATATCTATGTGGAAGAGACAATCAGTATACCACTGGTTAGATTCTCTCAACATCTCCAAAAGATCCAACAAACATGGGAGACAAATTTTCCTACCTCAATATCCTATTCTAACCAAACCAAGGATATATATGTATGAATACAAGATCACCATATGTAAACATTAGGGGCCTTCAACATCTATCAGCGTAAGAGTTCTATCTATACTGAGTCCCTGTCATCCACATTAATATTAGATGAAACTGATCGGATATAGTCTTCATGAGGCTCAGTCTCTATAATTTTGACTCACCTACCACAATCCAACATAGAGGTGTCTACTTGTCCGACCACACAAATACTCAAATGTTTTTATCAAAATAGTTTCATGATAATCGACATCATAGGAAAAATCCATAGAAGACAGGTGCTTCTCCTAGGTATCTCCATTGTCTACAACACATGCCTTAATAATATCTTCAAGAAAATGTATAGTACATTCTGACTATTCATCTATCTATGAGTAGAAAACTGTACTGAATAAAATATGTATACATAGCACATTCTACAAACCCTACTAGAAGAGGGAAGTGAAATGGTATTCACGATATGACAATGTAGTCTATAAGACCCCATACAGATGGACTATCTCTCAAACATAGATATCTCCAAACTGATCCAGTAAGAATGTCTCATTTAAAATTAAGAAACATGCTTCCTTTTTCAAACAATCCACAATCACCCAAATAGTATCATTCTACTCAACATCATCAGAAGACCCAACACAAAGTCCATAGTAACACCGATCAACATCCATTCTGGAATATGAAATGTTTGTAGTAAACTATGACTTCATTGATTCTCATCCTTAACCTATGGATTTGTGTAGCATCATTTCATGAACCATTCTATCTATTTTTTTCATGATTGGGCACCAAAACTCTCTATATAGGTCATGATACATTTTGGTCACATTTGGATACACTGCCCACATTGAGGAATGAAATTCTTGATTCAAATCCTCCAAAATAATCATAGAAACAACAAAATTATTACCCATATAGATTATATCAACCCAATATATTCTCTAATCTAATGGTTAGTCCAATCCTTCATTTCCCTCATGGAATAATATTCTGGATCCCCACACCACATATCCACGATCCTTCTCAAATGTTTGGACTCCAATGAGAATGATATGATAGTCATAGGATCTAAAGTATCCTAAACCACATCATATATATCATATAGTAAATTCATCATCTTATACTCATTAGTAGACTCATGAACTTCCAGAGTCCTTGTATTCCTACTTAAGGTGTCAACTACACTGCTTCCCTTCCCAGGAATATATGCTAGCTCAAGCTGAAATGGATTTGTATACTCATACCACCTCTACTGTTGGAGATTAAAATATAACTATAAAGTGATATACAATGTACTATTTCAGTTAGTATACACCATAAACGTTTCAACCAACTTATAATACCGCCAAAAAATCAAAGAATAAACTACTTCTACCAAATATTGGTTTTGCATATGGTAATTCCATTCATGTTGACTCATCATCTCAGACCCAAAAATCACAACTTGATCGCCCAACATCAACATGACTCCAATCCAAATTCTCAAAAAAATAACAAAACACCATATACACCTCACATGGATCTTGTAAAATAATGATTGGTAATGATTTCAAGTGCTTATTCCACTCCAAGAAATAATTCTCACAAGATAAAGAACATTAAATATTTAATCCCTTCTTGGTCAGTCCCGAAATTGGTTCATACAAGAAATAAATGTTCCCGGTTAACATCTAATAATATCCCACCAACACTAGAATGTAGCAGATATTGAAATTGTTTATTGGATGATTCCAACATACAACTTCATGAAATTGTTTTGGTTTCACTGACACACCATACTCTAAGATGATGTGACCCAATATTTGTATCTAATAATTACA
Organism: Viscum album; assembly: GCA_963277665.1. NCBI lineage: Eukaryota > Viridiplantae > Streptophyta > Magnoliopsida > Santalales > Viscaceae > Viscum > Viscum album. The sequence continues at coordinate 451,837,568 of OY728141.1, read as the reverse complement.
AAACTGATTCATTGATAGAGTGGAATATAAATTGTTCTATCTCTATGTACAATGGATGATTTCAGAATGTTGTGAATTATCATTATAAGTCTTGGCGTAGACCAAGATTTTATCTACATACACATACACAACTGATATAGGCAAGGATGGAGGATTTAGTTCATCAGGGCCACAAACACTACTAGTGTGTTCATCAAGTCAGACTATATCAAGAAAAACTCATATTTTTCATACCTACATTGAAATGTAGTTTTAGGTACTTTAGAAGGCTGAACTCTCAAGTGATGAAACCCTAATCTCAAGTGAATCCCTGATAGGACACAAGATCATCTCAACTGGTGAAGAACATCATATATTTGTGGAAGAGGATTCAATTCATTATAGCTATCTGGTTTAGCACTCAACAATCAACACACAAGCATATATTTTTCATAGACATATTTGAAAAAAAACTAGAGAAACCTAGGGTGACGTATTCTCATATAAACATACCTTATCAAATTACTCCCCCAGTTGATTCTTGAGCTCCTAAATCTCTATTGGTTCCATTATTTATGGTGAAATAAAAACTGTAGAAGCCCTAAACATGATCTCAGTAGTAAATTCCACATCTCTCTCATTTGTAAACACTATAAAGTCCTTATAAAAAATCCTAAAAATGGTCCACTATGGGTGGAATAAAATCATTCCTTACACCTCCGTAATCTTTAAAATGACTACAAACATGGGTGGTGAGATCCCCCATTTTCTTGTTAAATGGCCCTTTGTATCCCACCTAGATATCCCACCATACACGAAAAATATTAATATCTCCATTAAGCATTGTAAAATAAAATCTCATGTGGTAACAATCTACATGGGATCTATATGATACTAACCAGTCCATACCTAGAATTATATCAAATCATGTCATTTGAAGAACATTGAAATCCCAATGAATATAGTATTCCCCTACCTCAAGAGAACACCCCTTTCAAAAACATAAGTCTCTATATCATACCCCTAACGGTGTATCTATCTAAAATACCCCACTCACAAAATCCAAATATTGGCTCAAACCATACACAATTTGTGAAAAGATAAAAGAATGTGAGGCACTGATATCAAATAAGGATCTAGATAGTGTAGAATTTATAATAATAGTGCCTCTAGCTATTGATAGACCATCATCTCTATCCACCATTTTAGGATTAGATTAATGAAACTATCATTCCCCTATTCCCTATGATGCATTCTTTATCCCCTAATTTTCATCACTTTTCTAATACAAGCACTCATTCCCAAAAGCACATTATTTTTTTCCTATACATCATTGACTAATAGAGTTACAACTGTTTAACTTGAATGGGGTAAAAGACACCATTCATTTTATATAATTAATTCTTTCTCCACCATATTTACCCATCTATCATGGGTTCTTCTATAACCTATATATGTGAGTCATATTTCCATAGGCTCAACACTCTAATGGTTATTGGGGGCCTGTCTGTGGCTCTGACATGAACTTTTTCACTAGTGAAATATCACTTGAGAAAAATCCTACAAAACTAAACCCTCTATCTATCAAATACACCTTAAACTTCTCTATTTAACATTATCATAAAAACACTTTCTAATATTTAAAGTCATACCTCCAAACTATCCAAAACAAACCACCTATCCTCCACTGGATGCCTCTATCAGATTCACCTATGATATGAGTACCTCGTTGACATCTTATGAAAACTTCTTCATCCAGAAGATATTTAATTGGGACATAGTTTCACATTTAATCCCATCATAAACTCTATTTTCTATCATAGAATAATATCCACCCAACACTGGATAAAAGAAACATAAATTTGTAAAGAGTCCAATATAGTCCATCACAGACATACTACCATGATTCAACATCATGAACTCATCTACACACTCATTCCTCAGGATCTTTTTATAAAATCACTCCATACACATCTCTAGAAAGTCCTTCAAGAACAAACTATCGTCCTATCCAGTAAACAATTTATCATACAACCTACAGTTCACTGATACTTGTGACACGTATGTTGCGAAATTGACCCTCTTATCAACCGAAGTCTCCCAATGGTCAAGTATAGCCTGGATGGACACAATCTAAAACTCTGCTACCTTAGGTCCACCTTCATAGGTAATAGTAAGAGGTTGATGTGACTAAAAATTCCGTGTAATTATAGACAAACTCTATACCACTCACTATTGTTCATTTATCATAAATTGCATAAACTATAAAAATTTCTCCTAAAAAAACTCTCCTTCCCCATATGACATTATATTTTCGTCAAGTTCTACTATTGCTGGAGAGTCTCCATCCATAACCTATGGTTGTTCTATCATAAAGTATCATCATGGAGTAATTTCTATATGATTCCAAACATATGTCTTGGGAAGTATAAAAATCTTTATCCTATTTATGGGGATCCACATAAATCCTTAACAACTCACTTCTTCAAATCCAACCACATGATCAAAACTGAGTAACTATCACTAACCTTATCCATCTTGCATCTAGGTCATGTTTACTAAGGGGGAAACATCCTCATTATTCATGTTTCTCATTAGACACCAAATTATTCAATTTTTTCATCATATTACCACATTCAATTTCATTTTAGGCACTATTTACAATTCATTTTAACAAAAATTAAAAACAATTCAATTTCAAAAACTTACCCAAAACATGATTTCTCATGCATTCCTAAAAATTTATATTCCACAATAACAGTAATGAGTTCCTAGAATTTTTCATGAATACTAAATTCTCATTTTATTTTGGATAGTGATCCAAATCTAAAAGAAACTCATAAATAATAATAAAATCACAAAACAAGTGCATCACCTAAGAAGAAATAATATCCAACTATAATAAAAAATACCAGCCATAATAATCCACCCTAGATACTGGTGTTTCCCCTATACATGGGTTAGTTACTTCCATTAATGCACTCATGACCACAGAAAAAATCTTCTTAGTCTCATATCATCCTTTCTCAATCAGTAAGAATATTTAAAAGAGAAGATAACTATGCTCTGATACTACTTTGTAATGTCCGGATATGGGTGGCACACACGAGCACCCCGAGTAAGTTTTCTTTATTACCTAAAGCGTACCTACCCATACACCTGAGGCTACCAAATAGTAGTGAGGGTCTAATATCTATCATTGGCACAATATACCCTATTTACCATTGTAATACCACAACATAAATTAATGATAACTACCAAATGATATAACTAATAACATGAAAAACTAGTATAACATGATGATTCAAATAGGAATAAAATATCCAAAACTAAATAGTAGATACATCAATATATGTCAAGTGTCAATATGAAAAACCCAAAATAAATAAATATTCTGGAAAAATATAAAGTGGGCCCCAAATCCATGTATGGTCCTTTTATCCAAGATACATCCAAAATTATCCATATAACATAGGTCCCTTTCCCTTAACCTATCCCACACCCATTAAATATATTCTGGTACTGATTAGGAAGCCCGATTATAGTGTGACTAAAACTGAGTAAGCCACCACCAATGAAATATTAATCAATATCCAGTCAATAAAAATGTATGTTTTAACATCTTGAGACCGCAGTTTCTGATTCGGTACGAAAAAATGTTGTGTAATTTTTTTTATAAAAAAAATTAATAATTACACAACATATTATACAATCGAGCACATTTTCTAGTTTATATTTTTGAAAATTAGATACAAATATTACATTTAATCAAAACTAAAAATAATAATTTAACTAATGAGAAATGTTTTTATTAAAATGCCTCCTCAATGAAATCACAGAACTTTTTAGGTCTAACAATCCTCTAAAAAATGAATTTAAAACGTAGGGTGAGAATTTAATTTACCTAGTAGTGGATTTTAAAATGTTAATAAAAACTTTTAAAATATTATATTGGGATAAAAACAAACAAATATATATATATAAATATAATTTATATTTCTAAAAATATTAACACACCTGAAATTTAAGAAATCATTACTTTTTTAAAATAACTGTATTTGAATAGATCATTGGGATTTTCTCAATCGAAAGTAATAATTTTTGGTGGGTCATTTATGACACATAATAGAAAATAATTGAACAACAAGGCTACTAGACATAACTCTGGTGAAAAAAAATCCTCTTTAAAATTTATGGGTTCACTTCCCACAACATAACATTCATTATACTAGTGCCATTTTTTATAAATCACTTATAATGGATGCACTTTTCTCAATCATAACCCAAAAAAATTCAAAAATATATAAAAAAATTAATTTTCCTTAAAATAAAAAACCACTCATATAACATGTCTTCAATGTGTTCTTGAGAGTTTCTAAAACTATTTTTAGGAGAATCCAATGCTTAATAATTGCTACTATTATTTAAACATTATAAATAAAATGTATAATAAAATATTTTCACACTAGATTAAAATCCATGGAATGAAACTTATATGTGTGATAATTTCCATACCTAATAATTAATAACATACCAAGGGATAAAGATACAATTTCTCACATAAAATTATAACTTTTTCATGATTAACACTTAGAAGGTTAACTACTTTCATTTTACACAATCATATAAACCATAAAATGATATATTAAGAAATATTTCTATCATTTGTATATTGATTTGGAAGCAAATCAATATTACCTATTTATAAATAAACTGATATATATATATATATTTACATAGATAAATATAATTCATTATTTCTTATACAAAGAATAATGTTTTGAAAAAAAAAAGAAGCCCCTTTGATAAACGATCATTTTACAATATATAGGCCTAAGGATAAAATTTAAATCAATGACTCTATTTTATAAATCATGAAAGATATATAAACAGATGCATATATATATATATACATATATATATATATATATCTTTATAACCAATATAATTTTATCAAAATTAAACCTTTACAAACCATAGGACAAGAAATTAAATTTAAAACCCAAAACCCATATCTTATATAATCTAAAAATAGTTTGTCACACACACACACCCCCATATATATATATATATGTAAATAAATTTAAAACAAAGATGAATTGATTAAATGAGAATGAACCCATACATAAATCCATATAAAGGAGGGCTTTATAAGGAAAATAATTTTGAAACAAATATTTATCAGAAAAATTCATAAAGACATGAAATAGTTATAGGTATATATATATATTTGTGTATTTAATTTTATATATATGTTTTGATAAAAATAAAACATAATAAAAATTTAACCCTTAGATGATTATATAAAATTTATAATAAAATATACTTATTTAAATTGCAAACAAAAATAACCCTTACTTGCTAGTAGAAAATAAAGGGGAGGAAATATCTTGCTTGCTTATAAAATCAACCAACTGAGTGGTCTGGATCATGTATTATAATTATAGATGAATGGATCACTATATTTTTTAAAATATTTTAATGTTATAGATGCTTATGAGAGAAGCTATGTAATTTTTATTGTTTTTTCTAATAAAAAATAAGATTAAGACCCCAAAAACACAACCACAAGTCATCATTTTTTTATGTTCTTATATCACCAATCATGTAATTATAATAATAAATTATATTTCATTTTTAATCATTGTTTATTGTATTTTATCTTTCCCTTGACACACATGTTGTATTATATTTTATATTATTATCATCGTATTTTTTTAAATCTTTTTATTCTCTCTTTTTTAATTCATTTTTTCCTTTGTCCGATCCATAAGTCACACCCTTGACACTTTTTTCACCTATCAAATACATGTTTTTAAGTGAATAATATATCATTGAATATTTGATCAATCAATTTGTTTTATTTATTTTATTTTAAATTCATGACATTTTGGTAAATACTCATCAAATCTTGTTTTTAATTTTAATAAAGTAATATATATATATAATAAAATAATGATAATTACATATTTAAAAGAATATAATTATATACATCTTTAATTAAATAAATAACACTCACACACATATATATATATATAATGATATTTATATTCATTTATACACATATAATTTAAATCACATTTTGATATAAAGTAACTATATATAATTATAAAACACATAACTTCTATTTTCATGTTATATATATATATAACATATCACATTATTCCGCTTATTATTTTATTCTTTGAAATCATTTTTTTTAATATTACTTTATATTATAAAACAAAAAAGTGTAAATTTTTATATTTATATAAATTTGTTTTTTCTATTATATATATTTATAATTTCAGAAATATAATAATTCTTAGTCTTATATTTTATTTAAACATATTCCTATATTATAAACAACGAAAATTTATTAATTTAAAATAAATTATATCATTTTAATAAAATTTAAATATTTATAATGTACTTTACAAAAATAATATTTCAAATAAATGTTAATCATCATTGATCGTTAAAAATGATAATATTAGTATATTATATATATTAATTTCATTATATGTGTATATATATATTCAAAATTTATTTTCATTTTTTCCAATTTAGTTATTCAAAAAACAATATTTTTATAAAAGAATAATACAATAAATATATTTATACTAAAATAATTTATTTTAAAAAATATCAATAATTTAGATAATATTTTTTATTTAGTGATTTAAAAGGAATTATTATGAGATTTGAAAAAAATAAAAAAAAACATGAAATCATATTTGAAAAATATATTTATATACCATTATTTACAACAAATATATTTATTTAATTTTATTACTCATTATGAAATTTTATTTATTTAAATTATAAAATAAAACTTATTAATATTTGGGTTATTACATTCTCTCCCCTTGAATTATCATATCCTTACAATTCGTTAATTGGACTCAAAAAAATTATGAATTTCCATATTAATAATTAAGAAAAACCAGGACTCATAAAATTATATATTCTATATGTGATATGAAAAGTTGTCTAGACTATTCATTTGATACAAATTATAACATCTCGGGCTTCCATATTTGGATTCAGTGGTAAAACATACTTAGTAATTTGTTCATAAAAATAAATGGTTTTTTCTATTAAAGTGGTGATTTGAATTGGTCACCCAATTCATGCCCCTAGAAAATGAAACTGAATAATTACACATCACATTACCCAATTGATGACCTTTTCTAGTCTTGGTTTTGTAAAATTAGATACCTATATTACATTTCATCAAAACTAAACTAAATAATGTTAACTAATCAAAAAAGTCTTCGGTGCACTACCTCTTCGAAAAACTCACATCAGATTATAATTATACTAATATTGTACAAAAAATTAAATAAAAATTAGGATCATCATTTAATATACCTAGAAAGGGGGTTTAAGAAAATTAATAAAAAAAATTATAAAATTTTATTGGTATTATATATATATATTAAATTATATTTCTAAAAATATTGAAATTCATACAATTCATAAAAAATTAATTTTCTAAAAAAATTAATTTTAAATGATCATTAGGATTTCTTCATCAAGAATAATAATTTTTGGGGGGACATTTATGATACTTGGAAGACTAATAAAATAAATAGACCGCTAGTCAAAAAACATGTGGAACAAAGTCACATTTTGATTTGTGGTTTCATTTCTCATAATATAACATTTATTATACTAGTGCCAATTTTTAGAAAACACTTTTAATAGACATGCGTTTCTCAATCATAACCCAAAACATTTCAAAAAGATACACATAAAATTATTTTAATAAAAAGAAAATAATGTTTTTATAACATTTTATCAACATATTCATGAGATTTTCTAAAACCATTTTTATTAAAATCCCATCTTTAAAAATCACTACAATTATATACAACCTATAAATAAAATGTAAAATAAATTATGTGAAAACAAGATTAAAGTGCATGAAATTCCACTTATAAGTTAGATAATAGTCGTATCTAATTATTCAAGACATCCCTGGGTAGGATATTGAATTTCTCACATGAAATAATAAGTTTTTTAGGATTAACAGACTAAATGATAACTATTTTAATTTAATAGATAAATATAAACCCTAAAATGACAAATTAAGAAAAATTTTCTAACCATTGAATATGTATTTTGAAACAAAATAATAATCCCTCATTATTAATAAGTTTATATAAATACATATACATATATAAATATAATTCTTTTTACATTATATAAAAATAATATTTTGATATAATAAGCAATCCCTTTAAAAAATGATCCTTTTACAAGACGTAGGATTAGGGGTAAAATTTAAATCAAAACGTCAGTTTTATAAATCATGAAAGACAAAAAAATTGATACATATATATTTATATATACCTTTATTTATATATATACACACACACACCCATATATATATATTAATATATATATATATATATATCTTTATAATCAACATAATTTGATCCAAATAAAACCCTTTCATACCATAAGCTTAGAAATGAAATTTAAAACAAAAAAATATATCCTATATACACTTAAAATATTTAATCATATTTATATATAAACATATATATACACATTTAAATGTAAATATTTGTAAAAGTAATTTAAATTGATTAAAAAATAAACCCTTACATAAATCATACGAATGGGGTATTTATAGGGAAAATTAATTTGAATGTAATATTTATTATAAATAATTTATAATAAAATGATATATATATATATATTTGTATATTCTTATATATATATATATATGTTTTGATGAAAATAAAACAGAAAAAAAATCCAACCCTTACATGAGTTTATAAAATTCAGAAGAAAATATATATATTTAAATAGAAAACAAAAAATCACCCTTCCTTGCTAGGGGAAAATGAAGTGGGGAGGAAATCCCCTGCTTACTTATTAACTAAACAAATGTATTAGTCTGAATCATGTGTATTAATCATGGAGAAGAAGTTCTCCATATCTATAAAAATATTTTCATGTGTCACAATCTTTTGAGAGAATCTTAGTTATTTCTTTTTAAAACACAACAAGACAAATACATCAAAAACATAACAACGATCCATCATCTTTTTTATTTTTTTCTCACATCACCGATCATTTAATTATAATAATATATTATATTTTTTGATCATTGTTTATCATTTTCTATCTTTCCCTTAACAGACCTCTTACATTATATTATATATGACTATCATCATTTTTTGAAAATCATTTTATTCTCTTATTTTAATCTTAGGTTTTAAATAGTTCAATCAACAAGTCACATCCCGCTGTCTTTTTTCCATCTCTCATATTAATTTTCTTTTAATTTAATAAAATTTGATTTAATATTTGATCAATAAAATAATTTTATTTATTTTATTTCAAATATGTCAAGTATTTTTAAAGACTCATTAAATCAGGATATTAATTTTAACAAAATAATATATATATATATAATAAAATAATTAGAATTATATATTTATAAAAATAAAATAATATTAATATATTATTTAATTATATATATATATATATATATAATTGTAATTATATGAATTTATAACCATATACAGTAACTAAAATTTTGATATAAAATAATTATATATAATTTTAAAACATATAATTTATAATTTCAAGTTATATATATATATATTAAAAAAACATATCAAAATTTTCTTCATTTTATTTTATTTTTTAAATTAAATATTGTTAAATTAATATAATTATATATATTAAAAGGAATCATTGAAAATTTCTATACATGTATAATTTTTTTTTCTATATTATATATATCTATAATTTAAAAAATATCATAATTGTTATATTTTTATTTAATTAAATCATATTACTATAATATGAACATTAATGTTTTTAATTTCAAATAAATTATATCATTTTAATACAATTTAAATATTAATAATGTTCTTCAGACCATTTTTTTTTAAAAAAAAATCATAATTTGTCATTATTCATTAACCATGATAAAATTATTATATTAGATATAAACATTTAATTACATGAGTATATATATATATATATATATATTCTATTCTAAAATGTAATTTCAATTTTTAGGTTTAGTTATTCAATTGTTATATTTTTATAAAATAATAATAAAATAAATATATTTATTTTAAAATAATTTCATAAAGCAGAATAGAATTATTTTAAATATTATTTTTGGAATAGTTATTTGTTAAAAAAATGTCTTGAACCTACCCTGGTCGACCCTGAACCAGTCACCTGAGCCGATCCGTGACATGGCCCGAAGGGCATTCCGGATCCCACCGGCTGGAAACTAGTGCTGAGCATCAAAATTCTAATCGTTGGGAATGATTTGGTCCATGAACTAAAACAAATTAATAAGTAAATATATACATATAAATATATGATAAACATAATGCTAGAAGTTGAAAGAAAATAATACCGAACATACCTCCATGTAACCTTTTAGGTCACCTCCTGACCAACGTCCAACTTTTCCCCAATAACGAGCAACTCAACCAAGAAAACCTAGGAAAAGAAACCCGCAACTGAAATGATAAAGATAGGCATGAGCATTAAAGATTCTTAGTTGGTTTGCCAAGATAAACCATAGAATCAAACGTCTCCTTTCCCAAAACAATCCATTAATTAAAGTTTGAAAAACAATTATAAAACTAGGGGTTTCACATTTTTAAAATAGAAAACATGTTTTTACATTTAAAACCCAAGGCATGGTACATACCATTTCCAAAATCCTTTGTCATTTTATAAATAAAACCCAAAATATAATTTTCCAAAGCACGCCTATAGTAAAATAAGTAAACCGTGAAAACTGATAATAGACATGTGCTATGAAAAGTAAACAGGAAAAGTAAATAATCTAGTAACCATGGGAGATCCTAAACATCCTTAGAAGACCCCTAGATATACTCGGTTTCAGAACCACCTGCCAGCGTATGGTGAACTCCTATGTCTATAAACAATTGGCCGCCCTAATTGACCAATCTAGTGGCAAAGCCCGCCTGACCTAACAAAAAATCCATGTTGTACATGCCCGTCTAATCAGGGTTGATTAGCAACCATCACTCGATATCTAAAATGAACCCATGAACCCATAGTGGTTAGAATAATATTGTGTATTTAGGAGGCCCTCGCACGTGTAACAATCTAACCGCACTTGCTTACCCCAAATACGGACACTCCACAAGATAACCCATATGGGATATCCCCCATATAGAGGTGCTCTATTATACATATACATATAAATATATATATAACATATCATAAAAGGTGACAACTGGGCGTTCATTCCATGAAATCATTAAAACCATTTGATACCTTTTTCAAAATACTAAAGTTGTTATATGGGCATACAGTAACCAAAATGTCGTCATTTTAAAGAGTCAACGCAAACATTACATTAATGCTAAACGTGACCGACGGGCTGTCACGACAAAACCATGTCGAAATTATTACTCTAAAACCATTTAATGTTCCAACCAGGCACATATAATTTCCAAACCCAAACCATTCAAAAAGTTAACACAACTCCACCCATGAACTGGAAGAGCCAAACAGGCCATTAAATATTTATGTCCAAAAACATTACCCAAAACATTATAGAAATAAAACTTTTATATTTTCGAATCCTAACTAGTAAACCCTTGAGATCACATTTAAAACCTTTCACAAAATCCACTAAAAAGACCGAATCATACTTAGGAAACAAAAATAATTTATAAAACCTAGTTTTTAAGGAAACACTAGTTTAAATGTGTCCTTTTCACTTGAAGACATGTCCGTGGGTGCACCGAGTGCACCCATAGAGGTCTCAACATTCAATGGTGCACCTGCATTCCATGAAAACAACTAACATTATTCCCAAAAAACTACAACTTTGAAAATAAAACCAACCGCTCACTTTATTTGAAAAGAACTCACACCGCCACATTAAAAACCAAATAACCCCCTTTTAATTTTAACACATTAACCCAATTAGCATTTTATTCAAATAAAAAAATTATAAACCAAACTATGTTTATGAATAACCAATGCTGACAGAAACCATAATCCAGGATAAACATTTCATAAAAACCCTCAATTCCACATTGAAAACTATAGTATTTTATCAAATGCACCAAGTGCACCTAAACATTATCATCATCAAATAATCACCTTCAAAGAATAATTTTATTTTATCAAACTGTATCAAAATATAAAAAAGAAGCCCAAAAAATAGCTATAAACAATTTCAAAACTGGATTTGGAACAAAATCAAACAACTGTAGACTCGAACCAAGAATTGACTCAAAACATTCTTTTAAATAATTCTAAAAAATTAAAAACACTATAGAAGCCATATTATGGGTACATCATAGTTGAGAATCACATAAAATAAAATTATAGAAACACCCAAGTGTCAATTAGATTTCAGAAATATAAACAATGGAATTGACTACCTCAAACCAAGAGCGGACATGACATAACCTCAACGGAAGGTGGAATGATGTCATGCAAACCAAACGAACAACCTAAACCATGAGAAAAACATGCGAACAAGACCCCATTGAGTTAGGTTTTTTCCGAAATAGATAAAAACACCAATGATGAATGAAAATATACCACGGTGAGGTTGGAATAGGCTGGATAGACCGCGGGAGTCACCGGTGAGGCTGGATGGCTGTTGTAGGAGACCGACGAGGGAAAAAAAGAAGGGGCCCGAGTGAGGATCACCGGGGAGCAGCAAACTGGAGGGGCCGTGGAAGCCATTAATGAGGCTAGGATGAAGGTTTGGGGTTCCTGGTGTTGCGGGCAGAGGCCATAGAGCGACGAGGTGGTGCATCTGGAAAATGGGAGGTCGGGGCGGCGGTCGGCCTGAGACGGCAGAGGGGAGGTGCTGCCGGGATAGGAGGCAGGCTGGGCGAGCTGGAGGGGGCGAGGCCGAGTGCAGGGGGTGCAGAAGCCAGGTGAGGCAGGAGGCCAGGGCACGGGGTCAGCAGGTAGAGGGAAACTAGGAGGGCCGACTGTGCCATGGAGGAGGGTGGGTGCAACGCACAATAGGGAACGACAAATGGAGGGGGACTAGTTCCCTATGGGGAAAGGGGGGTGCAGGTAGAATTAGGATTTTTTCCATATATTTTTATCATTTTATTATGTAAATAATAATAATATTAATAATATCAATATTAATAATAATAATAATAATAACAATTAATACCAGAATAATAATAATAATAATAATAAAATTTACAACAATAAGGATAATATTAATAAAATTTATTAAAAATAATAATAATAATTATAAAAACAACAATAAGAATAATAATAATAATAATAATGCAAATAATAATAATAATAATAACGACGATGATGACGAAAACAACAACAACAATAATAATAATGAGCAATTGCATGACCCAAGGACTGGTTGTGCGGCTACCACCAACCGCATAGTGACTGCACACGGGTCCGAAACCCAGTAAAAACATTAAACGTCAACAAATTTGATTTGGAACCCAACTCAGACCATGGAGAAAGAACCTAGAGAAAAGAAACAATAAAATATAAATAAATTAAAAAGTCTGGGTGTGACTATTATCCACACCACATACACTTTCTTCACCCAGATAGTCACCCAGCTAATCAATAGGTAAAACAAGGATCCATGCCCGAATGAAACTGAAGGGAACCACACCATATGACAACAGGAGAACATGAGAGGGTTCTCCCCACCACAAGAATTTAACTAGAGTGTAAATTTAATGCCCCAAACATACAACCCCGTGAAGTGGGGCTGACATGGGAATTCCCAATCAAACTAAACTATCATCTATATCTTGAGTGAACACGCCCATTGATCCTTGAAACTCTCGACCTGAACCCAAACTCTGAATACTGGAGGAAACCCCCTATGTATATATTAACTAATACAGTAAACCTGAGTTTAATCGCAAGAATATATTCTTCCAAAGGAACATACATCTCCAAAAAAACTTAGCTAAGCATTGACCAACATATAGAAGGGTCAAGCACACTTTTAAGAAAAATTCACAATTCTGAAACCCATAATCCGACAAACAAAACTATTGGATTAAAACAGAACATGTCTATTATAACTCCATGATGAAGCAATGAACTTAAAAAGATGTCAAAACTTTAACCGCAGAAAAAGAAAGGACGGAATTAAATTAAATTTTCCACTTCTATCATGGATCACAAAACCCGAACCAAGCCTTCACAACCCCGACAACTCCTGACTGCGCACGAGCTTCACCCCAAGGCCTGTGGCTGGGGCTCTAATGGATGAAGCATCTCCTACCTCATATTCAAGTACTGAAATCTTTCAGTCACAATGTCTTCTTCAGGTGATGCTTCCTACAAAACATCTCTAGATTACCCAAACATCTGCAACGATGTCATGACTTCGGAGGGATGCGACATGACAGCTTCACATGGCCAAACCAACCACTCTGGTGGCACACCACTGAATGGTCCGAAAAATTAGAAGCCAGAACCACTGTAGAATACTACATTGAAATAGGTCCCTCTAGCACACCCCTCTCACCAGATGGGGAACCTTCACGAGTCACTAGATTCACTACATTGTCAAGAACCTATGCTCTAGAGACCAACTCAGCTAAGAATGCCTCATACACCAGCTTCTCGAAACGATGGTATTTTGAAAGGAGCACCTGCTCATTGATCTCTAGATGAACACCCCCGATGAAGATAGAAGTTTTCATCAAATCCTATGATGTTTCCTCTAGGAAAAAGGACACAAAATCCTTGAAATGGGCAACATATACCTTTACAGTCTGCTGGCCTTGTTGAATATGCAGGAGTTCTTCTTTTTTCTTCTTCTTGACCTCTTCCAGTATAAACCCTTAGACAAAGATGGATTTAAAGACGTACCATGTCATCCCAACCTATAGTGATAGTGGGGAGAACAACTCCCATCTGTCCAAAGATAAGCATGAGCATTAACGATTCTCATTAGGGTTTCCAAGATAAACCACAGAATCCATCATCTCCTTTCCCAAAACTATCCATTAATGCAAGTTTGAAGAACAATTATTAAAGTAGGGGTTTTTACATTTTTAAAATAACCAACAATTTTTTCCATTTCAAACCCAACACACACTACATACCACTTCCAAAATCCTTTTTCATTCTATAAGTAAAACCCAAAATAGAATATACAAAAGTATAACTAAAGTAAAACAATTAAACTATGAAAACTGATAATATACTAGTGAAATGAAAAGTAAACAAGCATTTTAAATAATCCAGTAGTCATGTCTGATCCTATACATCCCTAGACTACCCCGAGGCATACTCAGTTTTAGAACCACCTTCCAGCATATAGTGAAGCTCTTAAGTCTATTACCAACTGGCCACCCTAACAGACCAATCCAGTGAGAAAACCAACCTTGCCTAACAACAAATCAAGGGGGTACCAGCCCATCTAATCTGGGTCGGTCAGCAACCGTCACTCGATCTCTAAAAGACACCCATGAACCCATGGTGGTTACAATAATATTATTTAAGTAGGATTCCCTCGCACGTGTGAATCATCAAACCGCACTTTCCTACCCCAAACACAGACACTCCACACGATAACACACAAGGGATATCCTCCCTATAGTGGTGCCCTAGTATATATATATACTTATATATATATAACATATCATCAAAGGTGCCAACTGGGCCATTATTACATTAGATCATTAAAACTATTTGATACCCTTTTCTAAATACTAAAGTTGTTATATGGGTATAAAGTAACCAAAATGTCAACATTTCAAAGAATCAGTGTTAAAATTAATTTAGAGCTGAAAGTGCCAAACAGGTTGTCACAACACACCCCTTTCGAAACAATTATTCTAAAAAATTAATAGTTCTAACCAGGAACACACAATTTCTAAAAAAAACCACTCAAAAAGTTCAAATAGCTCCACCCAAGAACTAGAAGATCCAAACAGGCCTTTATATTGTCATGTCCAAAAACATTACCCCAAATATTACACAAATACAAATTTTATATTTTCAAATCCAAACTAGCACACCCTTGAGATCACACTTCCAAACATTCACAAAAGCCACACAAAGGACTAAATCATACTTAGGAAACAAAAACCATTGAGAAAATAAAGGTTTTAAGGAAACACTAGTTTAAAGGTGTCCTTGTCACTTGAAGGCACGTCCATGGGTGCACTGAGTGCACCCATGGAAGTGCAAACATCCAATGGAACACCTGCATTTCATGAAAAAAATCAACACTATGCCCAGAAAACTACCACTTTGAAACAAAAACCAACCGCTCACTTTATTTGAAAAATACTCACATCGCCACATTAATAACCAAAGAGCCCCCTTTTTATTTTAACACCTTAACACAATTAGCACATTACACCAATACCAAAATTATAAACCAAACCACGTTTACAAATAACCAATGCTGTCACACAACATAATCAAGTCTAAACATTTCATAAAAATACTTAATTCCACATTGAAAACTATATTATTTTTTTCAAATGCACCATGTGCACATAAACATAATCATCATCAAATATTCACCTTCAATGTATTATTTTATTTTATGAGATGTTATCAAAATATAAATAAAGGCCACTAAAAAATAGATATAAATAATATAAAAATAGGATTTGGCACATAATCAAATAACTGGAGACTTAAACCAAGAATTGACTCAAAACAAGCTTTTGACTATTTCTACAAATTTAAAAACAATATAGTAGGAAAATAATTGGTATATCATAGCTTCGAATCACATAAAATAAAATTATCAAAACACCCAAGATTCAATTAGATTGCGAATAGGAAAACCATGGAATTACCTACCCCAATCCATGAGCGGACATGAAAGAACCTCAACGGAAGGGGGAACCACGCCCCGCCAACCAAACACACCACCTAAACCACAAGAAAAATGCACGAACACAACCCCAATGAGTTAGGGTTTTTCCAAAAATAGATAAAAACACAATAGATGAATGAAAATGTACCCCTGGTGAGGTCAGAGTAGGCAGGTTGGACCGCGGGAGTCACTGAAGATTCTGGCCTACTATTGTAGGAGACCGGTGAGGGAAAAAAGAAGGGTCTCAGGTGCGAATCACCAGGGTGCAGTGAACTGGAGGGGATGCGACTTCCACGAATGAGACAAGGCTGTAGGTATGGGGTGTCAGGTGTTTTATTTGAAGGCCAGAGCACGGTGAGGAGAAGCAGCCAGGTAAAGGGAGGTTGGGGCGGTGGTTGGACGAAGACGGCAGAGGGGAGGTGTTTCCAGGGTAAGAGGCCAGCTGGGCAAGCCAGAGGGTGTGAGGCCGAGAGTAGGGGGTGGGGAAGCAGGGCCAGGTAGGAGGCATGGGAGTAGGGTCGGCAGGCAGAGGGAAACCAGGAGGGCCGCCTATATTGTGGAGGAGTGTGGGTGAGGTGCACAACATGGAACGACAAAGGGAGGTGGGCTCGTTCGCTATGGGGAATAGGGGTGCGGGTAGAATTAGGGTTTTTGTTATATATTTTTTTTTCATTTTATTATAACAATAATAATAATAATATCATTATTAATAATAATAAAAATAATAATAATAATTAATATAAGAATAATAATAATAATAATAATAATAAAATTAACAATAATAATGATAATATTAATAAATTTTATTAATAATAAAAAATAATAATTATAAAAAAAAATTAAGAAGAACAATATTAATAATGAAAATAATAATAATAATAATAATAATAATAATAATGGGAAATTGCACGACAATAGGGCATGTTGCATGGCTACCGCCAACCGTGTGGTGACAACACCCGAGTCCGAAACCCAGTAAAAACATTAAACTTCATAAAATTTGACCCAGGTCCCAACTCAGACCCTGGAGAGAGAACCCAGGGCCTAGAAACATTAAAATATAAATAAATAAAAAAGTCTAGGAGTGACAAAAAAAATATTATGATATTTTAGAACAATAATTTTTTTTATGAAAGCGTATTTGATAAATATATTTGTATACCATTGTTTATAATAAAGTTATTCATTTAATTAATTCAGTTATTATCAAATTTTATTTATTAAATTTATAACAAAAATACTTTTTAATATTGGGGTTGTTACATAGGTAGTTGTATGAAGAATAAAATAGAAGAAATAAATAAGGAGTTTACATTTACTCTATTACTCATTATTTAACTACATAACTCCTAGGTTCTTGAGGACTCCCAAACTCTCAATACATGGTTTAGCATGTGATGGAGTCTGTACCATGAAATAAATCAATTTTCATTTAATTATAACATATGGGCTTTCATTTTGCATATAATTTCAATTATCATCATGACCAATTGGAACCATTGTCTATTGAAATGTCATGGGTTTAGAGAATCATGTCTAACAACCCATCGGTATTTGGAACATGAGTCCCTCTACCACACATCAATATTAACTACTAGATTTTGAAGCATTCATCCCCACCCACAATCATTTATCTATATTTATCACTATGTGATTTTAATTCATTAGACCGAGTCCCAGACACAAATGTCAATATTTATCATGTGGTATTTTTATGCCATAGGCCATGGACCACACAAATTTATGACATATATCACAATTTCACAATTTTACATGTATAATAATATCACTTCATTATAAGATCTAATGTACCAGAACAACTAATTGATTAATTCACTAGTTAGATAATCCAATTTAAAAACAATATTTTTACCTCATTCAATTATTTAATTTAAAAAATATTTAATCACATCAATTTCATTAATTAATTGAAATATTAATTAATCCCATCAAAACCATTAATAAATTCACCTCTTAATTAATCACATTTATTATATTAACTAATTCAATAATTTATTATACACATCAATTCTATTAATTAATTCAACAATTAGTTAATCATACTCAATCAATTTCGTAATCATACTAATCTCCATTAATTAATTCAACTATTAATTAATCCAATTCAAAGATCCTAATATCCCCAAAATTAATTCAAAAATTTATTATTCTAATTCAATCAATTTCATAGCACCAAAAATCGACATTAAATAATTTATCTATTAATTAATCCAATTCAAAAATCTTAATATCCCCAATATCATGGTCCCATAATTAATTAATTTTCCAAAGTATTTAATTCAATTTAAGAAACACAATTTAAAATCATCAAATAAAAATTATACAATTATAGACATGTAATTGAAATCATTACTTTTGGATTTGAATAATAGACTACCTACCATAAGTGATTGAAAAACTATCACCCAAAATAAATCGCCGATTGAAATGAATATGTGACAAAGAATGAGATCTAGATTAGAAACCTAAATCCAACATCAAAATAATCAATATCCAATAACCCTATATCTGGATCCATCAAAATAGAGAAAAAAACCCCTCATAGGGCTAAGAGAAACAAGGGAAAGAGGGACGAAATCCCATGGGATAAGAATCTCTTACTGGGAGAGGATAAGATCTTCAATCTAGGATTTTAATAGTAATGAAAAGATATCACAAGGTCTTAGAATCTTTCCAATATCCCCAAAAAGTTATAGAAAACATTAGGGTATAAATGGGTCAAATTTGGTTGAATTATGGGGGGTTCAAGATTATAAAATCTAATTTTATGGTTAATTTGAAACTCACAAAAGGTTTTCTTCTTATTGGCACATAATTTTCAAAACTATACACCTTATCCCTGTGCCTTTTCTAGGGAGTTTCATAGTTTTTCCTAGGATGTAACATAGTTTCACAAATCACATGCTAGCTGTGTGAATCCCCTCTATTTGGGTTCTCATGGTTTCTAGGCTGGGGCGCACGGTTTGGGAAAACCATGTGCTAACCGTGCACTACCTATCCTCCCAAATTTAATAAATTTTTTCAAAAAAATACATAATAAATAAGCCAAAAAAATTACTCAGAACAAGGGGAAAGGGAAACTATAAAGTACATAAATAATTCTCCAAAAATGGTCGGGATCTTGCACGAGGTATGGGATTTATTGTTTCACTTTTTATTTGTGAGTGACATAATCCATATTCACAAACATTTTTTTTTGTGGTGTTTATAATGCATCAAAATATAATTTATGATTATATTAATTAAAATAATTTTATTAATAAATCCATTTTATATTCTATCTTTCATGGGGGTTTGATTAAGAGATTACTAAATAAGTAATGTTTTCTATCCCAATTTCATTTAATTAAGTCATTTTTTTATTTTATATTCCAATTTCATTTTTATGTTGTATACACTTCCCATTTTAAATAAATTACCATGTATACTTCATAAATTATGTTATATTATGTTGTAATTATAATTATTTCATCCTATGGGATTGGTCATGAGAGTTTCAAATTGTTAAAGGATTTAATCTCAATACAATTTCATTGAGGTATAATTTATTGTTGTGAACCTAATTTCAATTATATTGTCTATATAATATCCAATTAACATATAATATCATTAATAATTCACACTTCATGGTATTTTATGTTTCAATTTTAATTTTTTCATTCAAGGGGATTTTATATGAATTATACAAAAAAAATAATTCCATAACTCAATTTTATTTCATTGGGATATATTACTTCTTCATTGTCATTAATATTATAATATTATATGTGTAATTACTTTGGATTATTTTATGGATTTTTTCCAATTTTTATGTATGGATTTACTTTTGATACATCGAATCAAATCAACGACTAATTCACAGATGAACATTATAATCATTGTAAGGGTTCATTATCTCAAAATTCATTCATTGCGAAATAAGTAATGTTATACACCTATCATCCAATAAGAGGTGGATATACATCCCCTTTGATATTATACATCATTAATCTTTTTATCTTCATGATATATAATGATTAATATAATGATATTCATTCATGGGGCCTACAATTGAGGGGTTACCAATGTGTAAAAGGCTTTATATAGCAATCTCATTTCTTTTAGGATTTTTATATTCAAAGTTCCTTTAGAGGAAATAATAATCTATTATTTACTTGATTTGTATATCTCTACTCATCGTTGTTTTTTAATGTGGTTAACATTTTTTATTTCCATTTCATCTATTATCAATTGAATAAATACCAAAAATGTTTTTTATATGTTATATCGATACTGTATCTTTATTTTACATCCGATGTCTTTCTCTTTCATATTTTTTTGACAATGTTTAAAAAAATTATTTTATAAAAATAAATTACATTATGAAGATATTTTACCTTATCTTTGACATTATTTTAAATTGATTTAATGATAAATTTCTTAACAATCTTTAAATTGATCACCTTTGAATTCATTTAATTTTTTTTAAATAAATCTTTATTTTTATTATTTACATCATGAATAAATATTCCCTTTATCATAATAATTATTCAATTTATAGATTAAAATATATGCCTTGAAGTCTATTTTCAAAGATAATTATTTTCACAATGTTTTGTGAATATTTAATTTTTAAAAATGATTTCCACAATGAAAAGGTTATTATGCTAAATAATGTTTTAATGGAATTTTATTGGTATTTAAATTCATTAATGATAAAAAAACATTATATTACATAAAATTCCATTGGAAAATTCTATTTTGTTACCATCCATATTCTTTCTCTAGATGGATTATGATATTGACAAGGAACTTATTTCTTTTCCATGGGTGAATCATGAAATGAAATAATAATGATTATTTCTATGTCAAGAACTGAAATATTCTAACTATTTTAAACATGAACAATTCTTGGAAATTATTAATTATCACATTTGATCCTAATACATCTTATATGATGAGTGTTCTCAAATAGCATCGGGTGAGCCTAATATATCTTATATGATTAGTGCACCCATATAACACTCAAATGTGTTGGGTAATATTCATTGTCTATATAGGTAAGACAAAGGGAGTTACTAGAGGGTATCTTATATGGATTTTATTAGGATATAGTTATTTCGGTTTAAAATGGGTGTAAAATGGGTTATAAAGATAAATATTTAATATTTTAATATGTTTCATTATGTTTTATTTGGTTTTAAGGATTACTTTGATCATGATTCAAATCACATCGCTACAGAATATTGATCTTGAAGAGTATTTCATTTGTTAAATATTTTTTTGGGCCAAATGTTTAATGATTTAGGTGGATGGGTATTATATCTCTTATTTTACGCTCATTCACTTTGATTATATTATCATATCCTTATTCTCATCTTATTATCACGTATTAAATTCAATTTTTAACGCTTATGTTTACCTATAGTAAGTATTTGAGATCACCTTTATTTTGTTTCCTTTTCCCTAGGTTATCAAGAATGATATTTAAAGGATTATTTCAATAATATATTCATATAGATCATGTTGATGTCTTAATGTTAAATTGTAAAAGCTAGGGTATATGAGAGAAATACTCATTTAAAAACATAGGTATATTTTATACAAGATTTTTTCCTAATTCTCTAAAACTATTAAATTAAAAGGCATTTAGGTATATATGTTGTCAAATATTTAAATTTTATTTTTTTATGTATTTTTAATTTCAAATTTGGCTAACATTTATCTGTATAAATTCCATAAATGTAAGGTTAATGATTTTAGAACTGAATTTGGGAGTGTGGGATTGGGGTTTTAATTGTTGGTATCAGATAAAGGCATAAGAAATGTTTAGAGATTTGGTTTTTTCATCTGTGGTTATCATAATTTCGGTAGATACGATCATATCTCTATAAGAAAAATGTTGATCATAAGTAGAAAATAATACACACGACATTAAGTTTTTATGTGGTGATATCTTAAAGGGATTAATGAAATTTTAGGTGATTTTTTTGGGCCGAAGTATATGAAATCATTTGGATTAACATGAAGTATGAAATACAATTTAGTGAAAAAAATCATTAATGTACTGATAAAATTGAGTAGTTATATGATGTTGGATATTGAATTAATTATTGAAACATATGTTTTATCACATAGTAAACAATGGGATTTAAAAGTGATTTGGTGACTAATTGATTAATGTTACTTAAGAAGAAGATCACCATTTTGGGCATAAAATAATAAAGGTATGTAATAAAATTTTAGGCTAAAACACTCATAAACGATGAGGTTATTGTTGTTTTGTTAGGAGAAATGGTTGTGTATTTATCAAATTATTTTGTTTAATCTTTTGACATTGTTGTGTAATTTTAATTTTGAATGCATTATTTCATGATATGAATGTTTTTTAATTTTTGGGAACATATTATCATATTTTAATTTTTGTGGATTTGGTGAATGTTTAAAGAAAATCGTAAAATCTCGACTATCCATTTTATGGTAGTAAGGTCATTTAAAATATGATTTTAGTACTTCAAGTAAGATAAAATTCATCTTCAATACACATCGTTTGGAATAAAAGATGTGATTGTGATTGAATTTTATTAAAGGATTATATTATAGTCATTAAGTAATTGTATTATGTTATTCAATTAGTTTATATGAAAAATGAATTCCAAAAATCTAAAAAAATGATAATTAAATAATATTTTGTCATATTTACATTATTTATGATGAGATCAATGATATTTTTAACATATATTTTCATTATGATTTAGTGGTTATGTATTTGTCATCATCATTAAATTCATTATTATCAATTAGTTCTATCACTTTCCAAAATTATTTAGACATTAGACATTTATTACATGTCCACAAATTCACTTCTGACCACAATTTTAGATCTAGGGAGCCTAGTTTTGTGTTATTATATATGACCATCGAACATATCATTCTCATATATCAAGAGGATTATTTTTTAACACATTTTAAGATTTGGGTTTATAACCATGTTATTATAAAATATTGAACCCTTTGCTGCCAAAAAAAGTTTAAAATTTTGAGTTCATAATTTATTATATGCGGGTGGGGGAATGAAGTACCTAGATATTTTAATAATGTAAGCTATGTTCAATAGTGTACAAGAAATGGAAAATCGAGCTTAAACGAACCCTGAAATTATATTATATTAAAAATTAATGATATAACATTGAAATTAAATTGGAGGGTATGAATGATAATTACTAAATTTTGAAATATATAAAAATTTCATACTCAATATAAATTTATTTATAAATTCATGAAAAATAATCAATCAATTTTTAGTAATGTAATTTTATTCATAAAAAACATGTTTAATTCAAAAATTAATTTTAAAGATTTATAAATAATATTATATAATAATATAAATAGATATTATAATTTTTTTTGATAAAATGAACATAATTTTGAAATCATCACATCCAATATAACTTAGGGAGGATTTTTTGGATTTTTTGGAAAAATTTTATTCTTTTAGTGAATACTAAAAAATTAATGTTGTTTCTATCAAAAATAAATTATTTTCCATAAATTAAGTAATTAAACATAACCACTATGTTTTTTAATTTTATATATGGTTATATATGCATTATTTGGTTATATTAAATAAAAATAACATTATTTAATCAACTGTATATTGGACACTATTAAAAGATTATTTTTATGTTTAAAAACAATATTTTTTAATGTTGTTTTAAAGTGATTAATGGTTTTCAATTTTAAATTATTTAAATACCATTAATGAGAAATGATACAAATTAATGGAATATATTATCTTTTGTTATATATTAATTGAAAAATATAACTTTATTATTACATGTCATATAATTAATAAAAAATCATAATTTTATTTTGAAAAATATAATTATATAAAACCCATTTTTTTCATCGCGTGTGTGGATTTTATTTTAAAATAGAATATTCCACTTATATAAATTTAATTTTGTTATTTTGATTAAATATCTAGAATCAAAATATTTTATATTATTTTCAAATTTCAACTTAATTTTTGGCCAAACTGAGTATTGAAAATGGTAAAAACACTTTTACGATGATTAAGGTAAGAAATATTTATTGGGTGGTTGAACTAAAATTATAAGTGTCAAAATGACCGACCTACATGTATAAAATATACTTTATTTCCATATTTAGGCATTTAAATTTATATTTATTAATAATGTTTTATTTTGGAGCCTTTTGGAACGTGAAATACAAGGGTACACCTTTTTATTTCAAAATATACAAGTGTGCCTCTCAACTTAATTACAAAAGACACCCCCTATCAACCCCTATTCACACATTTAAATCCCATTGGATGGGAAACTAAACACCCAAATAAATTAATTAATTCCAAACCAAATCCTAAAATTCAGGTTTTTATCAAAAATCCATCACAATATGGCTTTAAGTGCTATCCTAAGTAAGTTTCCTTAAGAATATGTGTCGTGCTTAACCAAGATTTTTTATTCCATTATTTATTATATCATCCCATTAAAATAAAAATAAAATATCACTATATAATAAAATTTTTATCTCAATTGTAATTAGAATTTATTATGTTAATTTAATAACCTAAATCCATATCCTCTTCCATCAAATTGGATATGAAATAATCATTCATTTGTATGGATGACTACCACTTTGTAAATCGATGTCGTTCTTCTTTCCATCATCGCATTTCATATATTTTCATAATGACATATTTAAAGTATGTATATTATACAAGTAACATATTAATAATTATGTAATTATTATATCACATATTCTATATTACTTTTCATTCCATGGTGGATATGATAATGTCAACTGTGTGTACAGAGGACTGCTGCCTCACGAAGTGATGTGATTCATTTTTTCCTATTTCATTGTTGGGAAGATAATGATGAAATATCTAATGAATATAAGTGATAAAAAGAAAATTAATTTGATATTATTGACGTATTTATCATTTAAAAAACATATCATTTTATTTATTATAATAAGAATGATAACGTTGTTCTTGTGTACCTGTGGAATATCTCTTCTAAGAAGTGATGCAATTATTATTTTTATCGCCAAAAAACATGTATAATATATAAAAGTACATTGGAAAAAATAATATGGTAATTATTATATCATGATAATCCTTGACATAAAAAATAGTACTTTTTTTCTTTCCATAATGGTCGTTGAGAAATGGAAATGTTACTCATAAACAAGCACAACATACCTTCTTCATAATCATAACATAGTTCACTTTTCATAAACATATTTCATGATTTGTTTCAAAAGAATGACAGATATATAATATTTAATTATTTCTGGATTATGACTCTAGATATTATGGATTAATGACCACTTTGACCAAAATCAACACACATAACCTATTTTGAAAAAATTAACTGAACATTATCAAAACACCCAAAATGGAAAACGCTGATCCAATACTTAAATATGGAATTAAAAAATTAAATTAAATTATTTAAAAAAAGGTATCTAAAAATTAAAATTTTCTTTAGAAATAAATTAAATTTTATATTCTAACTATAATAGTGTTAAAGAAAAATCATAGAAATGATGGATTAAAGGTAAGGTATTTATTCTCTCACTTTTTAATTCTGTGAGGCCTAAGTTATATCCACAAATTTTTTACTATATGTTGTATGTAATTCTCATTAATTTATGTGTTTGATTAATTTAATAAAGATTAATTTTATTTATAAATAAATATTTGGTCCTCTCATTCATAGAGTTTTGAACATGGGATGACAAATGTAAAATGAGAATCGATTTCAACTTTCTTTAATTGAGGTATATTTTAAAATTATATATAAATTTCATTTTTATGGTTTATTTTACATATAATATCATCTATAATTCATAATTAATTTTATTATATGTTGTAATATCAATTATTTCATTTATTTATATTTTAATGTTATATATGTGTTATCAAATTCATTAACACTTGTTATCATTAAATTAGAATAACAATGAATGTGGTTAACATGTTTAATTTCTATATCCGACATTATTTATTAAATAAATATCAAAAAATTTGTTTATAAATGATATCGCTCTTGTACCCTTATTTTAGATAGAGTTTATTCTTATTCTATATCCATGTTTTCTTAAATGTTGTAAAAAATATTTTTTGTTTAAATAAATTATTTATCAAAGTTATTTTATAAGATCATTGTACCTCATGTAAAATTGCTAGAAACTATTTTTCTTAACATTTTCCAAGTTCGTCAGTTTTGAATCCCTTTAAAAAATTGGTTGAAATGATTGATTATATTTATCATTTAAGTAATAAATTCATTTTTTAAAAACAGTTATAGTTATTTTCTTTTAAAATTATTTTATATTTTTCAATGGTTATTTTCAATGAAAATGTTTTCAACTTTTTTTGGAATTTTCATTTTTTAAAAAATATTTTCAAAATAAAATGTTTACTTTTCCATAGAATGTTTTTATTGACAATTTATTGGTATTTCCATTCATCACAAAAAAAACATTGAGTTTATATATGATAAATTGTTATTATGTGGTATTGAACCCATCATTATTCTTTTACTAGATATATTATGAGATTGGCATGGAACTAGATTCTTTTCCCTGGGAAATCATGAAATTATATAAAAATAATTATGGAAATTCCAAAAAATAAAAAAAATCTAAATTTTTTATTCATTAATTGTAGTTGGATATTATTTATGATCATATGTGTTCCCAATAATTCATATATGATTAGAGTGCACAGATAGAGCCATGTGAGCCCAATATATCGTATATGATAGTTCCCCTGGATAGTGTTAAGCGAGATTGATATAGCTTATATGATTTGTGAATATAGATACTGCTCCAACTCATTGAGAAATATTACTTTTATTTATAGGTTTAAAGGATGTAGTTATTAGAAGGTTTATTATTTAGAGTTATATAGTATCTAGTTATCTATACAAATGGGTATAAATTGACTTATAGGGGTGTTCATTCAAGATTTCAATACATTTTCATCATTTTTTATATGAGTTTTTTGGATTACATTTACCAAGATTGATATCACAATGATCATTATTGTTTATTTTAATGACTATTTTATTTTTTAAATCTTTATTCTATTACATGTGTTTATTAATATAGGTTCAAGGGTATGAGTTCCCTTTTGTTTTTCTCATTAAAATTGGTTAAGTCATCATACATGTATGCTCATCTTATTCACATTGATGATATTTAATTGTTAATGATTTTGGTAACCCTAACTTTTTCGTTTTTTTCATACCCTTCTTATGTTTCCTTTTCCATAGGTTATCAAGGTTTCAGTTGAATAAATTATATATAGGAGGGTTTTATAAAGGGGATTATGATGACTTAATGTGAAATATGAAATGATGGGTAAAGTGGGAGAAATTGTCATTTTATAACATGGGTGTTATTTATGTAAGATTTTATCCTAACTATATAAATCATGAAACATAAACATACCAGGGGTATTTATGTTATCCGATATTTCCTTTTTTATGTTTTGTATTATGGGTTGTGAAAATAGGTTCACCTTGATATTTATTAAATATAATAAATGAAAATTCATCATTTTAGGAAAATATCAATCAGTTCAGGTTTTGGGAAGTAATAATTTGATACACCATATGCCAGAATATGTATCTCATAACCTAGAGTAAAAATTTTATAGTACTTTTTTCTGATGATGTGGAGGAACTGTCATCTGGGAGAGGGCTTTGTTGTATACTCAGACCATCTGAGAGTCATGTAAATATTCCCACAGAGATATTTAAACCTGAGACAAGATAATTGGTTGGAGTTCCTATAGGTCTATAACATTGAGATATTCCACAAAAATGGGGATGGAAATTAAGTGGAAGATTACCCTCGTATGAATTCCCATTCACACTATGTGGAAGAGGAATCTGAGAAGATGTCTTCCATGTAGCCACCCTTAATAGAGGATAGGGGTGTCGTTTTTCTTTTATTAATGTTTATGACTCCCATGATTCTTCATCCTATGAGGGAGGATCATTTGTGATATGTAAGATATATGTTTCTATGTGACCTTATATCTTTATATGATTCACAAGTTAATTAATCTATAGGAGGGGATAACATCAACATTTTTAGGGATAAATAGTGTCTACGATCATGATGAAAGAAGAGGTGATGAGGGAGTTTCAAAATTCTATATTAAAATTTCATAACATAGTGTATAAGTTGTAAAAGGACCTTAAATAGAAGTTTTCTGTGGTCTGGAATGAGGCGGAGTGTCATTGAGTTCATTTCTCAGTGTCTCTCATGTCAGTTGGTGAATTGTGGGTACTAGGTTTTGATAGGTTTGATGCAGCCTTGTGAGATCCAGGTGTTGGAATGGGATTGCATATCCATGGAAATTTTAATAGGAAATCCATGAACATCAATAGGAAAAAATGAAATATCTATGATTGTTTATAGTCTTACTAAGTCTTTACACATCCATACTATTAGGGAGAATAATTCGGTGGATAATTTGTGCATGTTTTATGTATGATAGATCATCAAAATTTGTGTGTAACTTCAACAATTGTCTCTTGAAATGATTTTTATCTCACAACATGGTTGGGGAGAGGATTTTATAAGGACTTAAGGACTTGTTTGAGGAGGAGTATAGTGTTTTCTCCGAAAATGGATGGGAAGACCTAGAATATTGTCATAGTGTATGAGGGTATGTAGGGGACTTATTTTTATTTATTCATCCAAAGCATGGTTGATCCATTACAATTTATTTTTTTATTTAAATAATATATATTACTCTAAATTTATCATGAAAACTATTAATACCTCATATGAGAGACCATGAAGTTCATCATTATTCGTTTATGATTTTAGAGAAACTTAACTTATTAGGACATACATGGTGCAAGGGAAGAAAGAGAATGATTAGTTAATATAAAACCACATGAGGATAGCCTAGAGCTGGTAGAAATTTTATTCATATCAATATCATAGGAACTTGTAATTTGATTTGAGATACCATGTTTTTCTGAGGGTCTACCAATGATGAGTGTAGTAGAGATTTTAATGGGAAGGAAAGTTATTTCCAAGGTTCATCTGGTTTCTTGATATACTATGGAGTGAAAGAAATGTTGCTTACCACCTATCCTTGACCCCACAGTTTGATAGGGTGCATGAAATATTCTATGATACATTTTTTATAAGATATGTAAATGATAAATCACATGTTGTTGACTCAGTTGAGATAGAATTCGAGGATAAATCATCCTTCATGGAGTACCTAGAGGTAATCGGGGAATTTCATGAGAGGTTCCAATGAGGATAGACTATTCCCTTTGTTCATGTGTTGGGGAAGCACATAAGCTTTATATAGGGCTCATAGGAGAGATAATTCTGGATGTGGGATCATTATCCTTACCATTTTGTTTTGATTGTGATTATTTTCATGAAAATTTCTGAATGATGGGAGAATGTTGTGAATGTTTTCCCTAATAAGATATTGTAATATATTAAGGAATATTGTTGGATATAGTTATTGAGATGATGTGATATTTCGAGTCCCAATGAGCTCAAAATTGATATTATAAAAATATAAAATATATTATTATCACACAAACAGACACCTTTAAAAAATTAGTTTTCATAAAATATTGGAATATATCCCAAATAGGGTATCAGATTTGTAATCTGATATCATAGTTGATTCCGAAAATCAGGGTTTTCCCTAAGTGAGACATACGGTTAGTCAGTGTCGGGCATCTAATTGAGGAAGCTATTGGAGGGTGAATTTTATTAAAATAAAAAATTAATTAATTACATTTATTATATGAGAAAACATATATAAATATATATAATATCCCTATTATGAAAAATATTAATTGTAATATCCCAGGTAAAAAAAGAATATTGAATTTTCATATTTTTTAATATATGAAATTAATTATTAATTTTACGGTAAAGGGGATTCTATGTTTCATGTCGTACCTGATACACAACAATCGGTTTCTTTGAAATGATACGTTGCACACAACGTTGAGTTATTCTGAAAAATAATAATATAATATTTTTTAAAATGGTAGTTAATACCTTTTCGTTGTATTGGCAGGAATGGATAGAACTAAAAACAACATTAATATACAGGTTTATTAATTTTTTTACAGTTATCTAATAAAAGTTATAGGGTCAAAATTACAATGAATGTAATTTAAGCATAAATACTCTTACATTCATTAAAAGGTCGATTTACCACCTTTTGATGGCGAACCATACAAAAATAATGTTTTGGTCACTTCTATATGTTCTATTTGACAAAATAAAATTATTCTTTAGAAAGGGACCATTAAAATTTATCTTGGGTAAAATTTTGTTATTTTTTTGATTAAATTCATTTTTTAATGAATAGTGAAAAATACTGTATTTTAATTCAAATCTGATTTTAATCTATTTTATTTATAGGGTTATATTATTTTTTTAACTGTTTTAAATTTTTATTTACATTATATTCTTACCATTTAATATAATTTTGGTCATTGGAATTAATTTCACTTTGAAATTGGACAAAAACAACTGTCAATATTTTGATAGATATTGGTTCTTAAAAACACACTATTTGTTTTGACAATTGGAATTAATTTTAAATTAATTATTGAAACTTATATGTTTTGAATTTGGTAAAATAAACATCATTATTTATGTTGGAAAATCAAATATATCTTAGAATGATGTATTCTTATTTTTCTAAAAATCTTCAATTTTTGATGAATAGTGAAACTCATATGTAGTAGTTATAAAACTGCCTTTTTCATTTAAATGACATTTTACTACTTCTGTGAATTGTATTTTAAAAATACTACATATATGGTTGTTACTTGAATGTAAAATTTGGTTCAATAATATTAAAATATTTTTTGGTGATTAGTAACTTTTGACTTTTATTTACATCGATTAATGGTAAATAGGGTAACTCAAGGTAAAAAGAATATTATAATAATAACAAATGACCTTAACACTTTTTCTAAACTTATTGGATGAGTCATGGCCGACCATGGGAATCCTTGGGTCAATTTTGGGACCCCATGAATCCCCTTGGGAGTTATAATGACACTTTAGATTAATTAATTTAAAGTAAAGACAAAAATGACACAAACAAATTTATTTTAGTAAATTAATTTTTACATGGGGTTATATAAGTTATCTATTTGAATATAAATATAAATTGGAAACCTAAAAATATTTCCTACATCATGGTATTCTTTTTATAATTTTTAGACATCAAATAAAAATCATTATGACTCAAAAATGATGTAGTATTTACTATATTAATAAATGATTTAAATAAATAAGACTATAAATATTAAAATAACATCCAAAACCTGTCTAATTTTTATTAGATGAATTTATTTCTACCATTAGTCATCTTATCTTCAACCTTAATGAGTTTTGGAACTTCAAAACCCTAAATTCATTATATAATAAAATAATATTTTCATACTTTCCAAAAGAACCCATCCTCCCCCTTATAAGAAGCCCTCACTTCTAACTCATTCCTCACACCTCTCAAGCCCCATGGGTCTTACTAAAACTGACCAAATAAGCATTAAATTTTCCTTTATTCCTCCTAGAAGCATTACCTTAGGCATAAGGGACTTCAAGAAGTCCTTTTGGTTCAAACTAAAGGGAGTTACCTGAATTAAAGGTAACTATTTCTCTTAAACTCTTTTAATTAATTTTAATTATCCAACCCCTAAAATCTTTTAATTCCTTTGTTTCATAACAAAACCAGTATCTTCAATATACTAGTATGTTTTTCTTGGAATTATTCGAACTAAAATTACACACACCTTCATCTAATGGGTAAAGAATATACTGTTTCTGTGGATGGAAAACTAATGGCTCACGGAACGAAGATTGTTCAATTATCTCATATCACCTATTTTGGTGGCCATTATGATGACAATGTATTAATATATGATATATATTATGTTTATGTTTTCTTTATTCTTCTGTATTTATAATTTATATCATTCCTTTATGGTTTCTAATATGATTAAATGAGATAATTTAATTTCAGGAAGTGCGGACTACCACCCCCTCAAAGTGATAAGACTTGTTCATAGTATAAATGGTACTTATAAATGATGTATTTATTAAAATTATATATGATATTATTCCAAAATTATAATGGAACTATGTATCATGATGTTTTCATTCAACTAAAAATACCAAATAGAAAGTAAAGTAGTGTTCATGCGTACGCACGGCTTACCGTCTCCATGAAGGGCACATTTCATTTATTATCTTTAAATGTTATGTACATTTATAAATACATATATATACTGGATATATATGATATATATATTATATAAATAATTCATATCATTCTTGAGATAATTTTCTCTTGACCACATCTCCAACATGTAATTATAAGGTGTTTATTTTTGACTCAAGTACCAAATATCTAAAAAACGATCATTATTAACATAAATGATAGAATATTTTTTATAACATGGTAATAAGTTATATCAAATTAATAATAAACTTTAAAAAGGGATCTTAATCAATTTTATACTAACTTAATTTTTTTATTACGGAAGAACAGGGAACAAACAAGTCAAGTCAGACACAAGGTAAGGGGTTTCTTATCTCACTTTTAATTTCGTGATATTTCCATTGTTTGCCACTGATTTATTGCAGGTGGTGTGTTGTGTACTTCCATTTGATATATATTGTCATGAATCTATTTATATTCCTGGTATTCTGTGATTAATTTTGTGTTTATTAAAATTTTTTCATACGACTCGATTGATTACAATGTGGTAAGGGTTTTTCATCTCACTTTTTATTCCCGTGAGATTCATGCTATATTGACACTATTTTACTTTTGTGTGGTTTATGAACTGCCGATGATTGTATTAATTGTTTAATATACTTAAATTTATGGTTATTTACATCTTCATTGTATGATCTGTCTTTCATGGGTTGTATGTTTCGTAAGTTACCAAATAAGTAAGGGAACCTTTCACCCTGAACTTTTTAAAAGACTTCTTTTTGTTATGTCATTTAATTTATATCTTCTTATGTTGGAATATGTTCTTCTATATATTTATTTATATAAAATTTATGTCCATGTGATAAGATACCCTTTTTTTCTCTCATAAAGTCATTTTCTGATTTTTAATGTGACGTCGTTAGGTTGTCAAATTTTTTAAAGGGAACTTATTCACCCAATTTCAATTAGTTGGGTTAATCATATGCTTCTTGATTACATCGTCATATGAATATGTGTGAATAAAATCTAATTTTTTCACAATTAATATCCAATTATATTTATTTTATTCTTATTTTTTACCCATTGTTATGTATGTGATTTATCCTTAATCTAAGGATGCAGTTTTTATAAGGGAGTTCGTCTCAATTTACATTCCATTGATACTTCATTGTTGTTATGCACCAATTAACTATTATGTGGTGTATATACATTCCTTTGGAATATTATATCATTAATCCAATTATTCAGAGTATATTATAATTTTCTGATTGAATGTTATTCCTCAATTATTGGTATTCAAGCGTCTCTCATTTTGCTAAAAACTCTTTAACTAAAATATCATTTTAAATGTTTTAAAGATTTATTCTTATAATCCATTCTCATTAATGTCATTTTATTAAAAATCGTTTTAAGGATTTATTTATATAGACATTAATGTTTTAAAATTTTATTTCTTTTAAAAGCTTCATATTGGTATGGGGCACATTGATTCAAAAATCACATTATTAAATGTTTAAAATGGTTTTAAAAATGTTTTGATAAACCATTGTTTATTTCAATATCTGGATTTGATATATTTTGATTGGAATGTAGAAATGTTATCTTTACATTATGATTGTGATATGTGTCATGAATATTTTATGGTTATTGGGAATTGTTTACGTATATGGGTGGTTCCATGAAAAACATAGGGCGGGTGAGCCTGAGATAGCTCTCCAAATCATTGGGTAACATGACAAAGAAATCGTTAATGTTTCTACTAAGAGATTTAGGGAATATATTGTGATGGGTATTCCAAATATGACTCCCTATGTATCTATGAAAGCTACAATATATGTATGATATGGATAGAAAAAGTTACCTTTATGATTAAGGATTTTTGTATGTTATTCATAAATATTTTGATTTCATGTGGTATGTTATGATTGAAAATTATGTTTTCAATGATTTGTATTTATTGATGGTATAATGTTTCTTTTCATTATTTTATAACCATTACTAATTTTTTTATGCTCATCCCATGTTTTGAAATGTTTTTCATAGGATATAAAGATTAATATGGTCAAGGATGAGATCACGGAAAACTCATGTTGTCTAAAACATGGAACTAAACATGTCGCTTTTTTTTTGAAGAATTTTTATTTTATTTAAAGTGGATAAAAGGTAGTAGTGCCTTCATGTAATATTCAGATTTTTATGTTATAGTTATGGCCAAATTATATAAAACTATAAACCTAAAAAGATATTCAATGTGAATTCTTGACAAAATTCAAGATTATGTAATGTTTAAGGCCAGGTTCTTATAGTTGGTATCAGAGTCAGTTTAGATAACATTAGAGGTTAGGGTGTTATTTAATCATAACTTACAAAACCATAATGGTTAGCATATTAGAAAGGGTCATAGTAATTTTATATAAATTGAATGAGTTTAAGATAAAATGGATAAATATATCTTAGTATTTACCCTCCTCATAAGAAATTATATGATCATTTTACCAATATACTCAGACTGACCTTTTTGGATTTAGTATATGGGTAGATCTAGCACGCACCAAAGTAATAGTGGATGTGATGAAAACTATGACGGTTTCCTCAATGAGCAACTGAATGAAATAGAATCTGCAATGACAACACTTGTGGTTATTTTCAACTAACTATCTAGAGTCCTTAATGACAACCTGAAACATAGTGATTTTAATAAGGCGTCGTATATGTGAGAAACAAATCCCTTCAGAAGTTCATGTAATAACCATAATGGTATTTATGTTCAAAAACATATGTGTCAAGGATGTGAAAAGAAACACCTAGGAAAATTCTTCAAAGGGACGAGAAGATTCTATAGATGTGGAAACGAAGGTCATAAAGAAATAAACTGCCATATAAAAAGGAAGAATCTAGTTGACTCTAGGAAAGGGAAAGAAGTTATTTCTGACGGATCAATTTAATATTTTAAATGTGGTGTGCAATGTCATTATATAAACAGTTGTCCTATGAAGATGTTTGGGAATGGGATCACTAGGATCATACAAATATATTTTTACCAATACCTTATGCCATTCCAATTGAGGATGAAGAAACTAACAATGACAAATGAAAGTTATGGATTATTTCTTAATATATGTTTTGACATTATTGAAACTTAGGATATGATTCATGTTTTTATTTTTATTAAAGAATTATTTCATAATAATTTGGGAAATAATGGTTAATGGATCATAAAGAACATTGAATGAGTTATAATTCAACATATAAGGGATCCCAGGGTTATGGTAGATTCTAGGGTGGTGAAATGATTAAATGTATTAAGGCTATTTTGATGATGAGATTACATTGTAAGGCTTTTTATTGTATGTGTAACCATGAAGTTTGATATATGAAAATGTTATTCAATAAATAATTAAATTTTCCTCTAAAGAGTAAGGGTGGAACTTTATTTTGGAAGAATCCATGTTTTTATTATGGACATATGGTGATTTGGGTTATTTATATAAATGATTAACCTATCATAGATAATATGTGATTTGGATAATTACACTTTTGAATGAGACTTTAAGAGTAGTCGATGTTTTTGGAGATAAATGTTAAGATTTACTATGGAATACCATGTGATAAAATCCTTCAGAGTTTTGGATTACAATCTTAGTTTGGGTTATTTTGAATAATTTTAAGGAAAATTGTATATTGAATAGTCTTTATTGAACTTTTTGTACTTTTGGTTGAATTTTGGAGATTAAGAGTAGTACTTTTTATTATACAGGATTATCCTTTTGGTGATTAACTGATCACGTACTAACCAATTTCAGTTTTGGGTAATGTATAAAGATAGGGGAAATATATGGTTCATATTTTGTGGACCATGTTATTCTCTACAAGTTTATTATAGAGCATTCAATGTGAAAAAGTCATCTTGAATACTTACGGTTTCGTGAAAAGATGAGTTTGTGGTAGAATTTTATTAAAGGATGGAACTCTACATGATAAGTAATTATATTACCTTACGATCTTGGTCTAGATATTAATAAAATTCCTCAACTATATGAAAAGGATCTTGAAGAAAAAAAGATATAAGCTATATTTTATCATCATATTTTTACCCAACTACAAATTTATAGTATTTTCGTGGTTAACATTCCGTGATCAAGTTCTCTATCACTCTCTATTCATCTATGTGAGTTAGTTTCTCTTCCATATCCATGTATTCATGGAATCCTATTAGTTTTTGTCACAGTTAACCTTTGTACATATCTACCATTATTTTAAAGTGATTGTTTTATTGAATCTTTTTATGATGTAGAACATTCAATGATGTTTCCGAGCCCAATTTTAAAATTACGAGGACGAAATTCCCAAAAGGGGGGAAGGTTGTAACATCCCAGGTAAATAAAGAATATGAAATTTTCATATTTTTTTATATTTGTAAATTAATTATTTTTCTTTCTTTAAAGGGGATGCTATGTTCTATGGTGTACCCGATACACAACAACGTGTTTCCTTGAAATCTTATGTTTCACACAACATTGGGTTATATTGACAAATAATAATATAATATTATTTTAAATGGTATTTAATGCCTTGATACTGTATAGGAAGTAATGGAAATAACTAAATACAATATAAATATACACGTTTGTTAAATGCTTTTACAATCATCCAATAAATGTTAGAGGCTTAAAATGTGAATGAATATAATTTTAAGCATAAATACTCTAATATTCTTCAAATGGTCGATTTATCGCCTTTTGATGGTGAGCCATCCATAATTATAGTTTTGGTCACTTTAATATGTTCTATTTGAAAAAATAAAATTCTTATTTAGAATTGTTACATTAAAATTTACCTTGGGTAAAATTTTTGTATTTTTCTGATAAAATTCATTTTTTAATGAATAGTGGAAAATACTATATTTTAATTCAAATATAGTTTTTAATCTAATTTATTTTTATGGTTATATTATCTTTTAAATTTTTTTTAATGTTTAATTATATTATATTTTTACCATTTAATCTAATGGTGTTCGTTTGAATTAATTTTACTTTTGAAATTGGACATAAACAAGTGTCAATGTTTTGATAGATATTGTTTCTTAAAAACAAGCTATTTTTTTGACAACAGAAATTAATTTTAAATTAATTTATGAAACTTCTATGTTTTTAATCTTGTAAAATAGGCATCATTTTTTAAATCAGAATATCAAATATATCTTAGTTATAATTTTTTGTATTTTTCTGAAAAACGAATTTTTTTACAAATAGTGAAACCACTAAGTAGTATTTATCAAACTAACTTGTTCATATAAATGACATTTTACCGCTTCTGTGATTTTAATTTTAAAAATACGATATACATAGTTGTTATTAGTAATTAAAATTTGTTTCAATAAGATAAAATAATTTTTGGTGAATAGTAACGTTTGACTACTATTTACCACGGTTGAAGGTAAATAGGGTAATTCAGGGTAAAAAATTTATAATAATAACAAATTACCTTAAAACTTGTCCTAAACTTGTTGGGTGATTCATGGCCGACCATAGAAATCCTTGGGTCAATTTTGGGAGCCCATGGAGCCACCTAGGATTGATAATGACACTTTAGATTAATTAATTTAAAAAATAAGACAAAAATGACACAAACAAATATCTCTTAGTAAATTATTTTTTACATGGGGTTATATTAGTTATAATTTAGAATATAAATATTCATTGGAAACCTAAAATTATTTCCTACATCATGGTATTTGTTTTATAATTTTTATACATAAGATAAATAAAATTATTTATGACACAAAAATGATGCAATATTTAACCTATTAATAAATGATTTAAATAAATAATATTATAAATATTAAAATAACATTAAAGACCAGTCCAATTATTTTTGGATGAATTTATTTCTACCATGATTCCTCCTATATTCTCTTAAAATTCATGGTATTATGTTATTCATTTGGTGGTTATTAACTTTTGGTCATACGACTTGATTGATTATAATGTGGTAAGGGGTTTTCATCTCACTTTTTATCCCCATGAGATTCATGATATATTGGAACTATTTTCCTTTTGTGTGGTTTATGTACATCCCATGTAACAACCCAAGATTTTATGAGAATTATTCTTTTTAATTTAATTTATGTCTCGTGTTGTACATGACACCACGATTAGCTTGTACTATACGCAACACCATATAAGCTTGCAGTATACACAACACTATTCATGGCTCATGTTACACACAATTTTAAGTTCATTTTGTGGAAATTACTTTATGCAACATTAATTATAGATTTTTTTAATGTATAAATGAAATAAGATTTGATTATGTTATACACAACACAAAACAGAGCCTTCACTACATGCATCCCTAACATGGCTTACATTACATGCAATCAGGTACTTCTTCGATAGCCTGTGAATTACACAATACCAAGTTTCACTAAACGAGATATTATTATAATATTATTATGAACTAGCCATTATGAATAATAATACCCGCTTTTTATAATTTTACAAATTTTATCTTTCAAAATGGACTTCATTTTTAGATTCAGAATATTGAAATTATCCTAAGGTGAATATTTGGTATTTTTCTGAAAACGTTCAATTATTGATGAATAGTGAAAACACTGGGTTACTATTTAAAAACCGACTTTTTATTTAAATAATTATTTATTTTATTTAAATTTATTTTATGTCAAAATTGATACATAATACCTATATATGTTCAATGTAATTCATTGAAGTCATTTTATAATAATTCTAGATATATAAATATTGTATTGAACTTTTCATCGTCTTTTACCCTTCTACTAGGAGAATTTGAAAATTTACATAAAACTTTATTTTACTGCTTCTGTGGGTGGAATTTCGAAAATCCGAGAGACATGGTTAATATCAAATAGTAAAATGTGGTTCAAGAAGATAAAAATAATTTTTGGTGAATAGTAACTTCTTACTTTTTTACCATGATTAAAAGTAAATAGGATAATTAAGGGTAAAAATGATATTATTATTACCCTAAAACATGCCCTATTTCTATTGGATAATTTAATTAGACCAAAAACAGCCTTAGGAATAAAATATGACCATTTAGGTCCACTTGGATAAAATTAGCATATTTATTATTAATTTATTTAAAGAATAGTTAAAATGGTTAAAATCAATGTTTAATAACTAAAAAAATTTTAATATAGGGTTATACATAAGATAAATTAGACTATAAGTATTCATTATAAATATAAAAATATTTCATACCTAATGGTATTTTATTTATAATTCTTAGACATTAAATAATTTTGTTTATTTATGACACAATGGTGATGTATTAATTACCTAAATAATAAAATAATAAAATAATTGATATTATAAATACACAAATAAATGTAATTTGATAATTTTTATGAATTCCACTAATTTTATAGATTAATATGACATGTTAGAATGGATTTAATTAACTTTTCTCTAACTAATAATTATTTTATTATTTTCACAAAAATAAATTACAAAATAGTGTCAAAATTGACATAAAATAGTTTTTAAAAAAATATTATATTATCAATTGTTATTATATTCTTAAAAATATAAGGATCGGCCAAATGCTTTAAATAAGGTTATATATATTAATAATTAACCACTTGGTGTTCTTTTTGTGGGTTATAGTATGTTTATTAACCATATAGTGTAAGAAAACAAGAATACACAGTAAAAGTTAAAATATTAAACTTAGAGTTAAATAAAAAAGATAAGGATAAAATAGTGACCTAAAAATGTCTAAAACCAATTGGTTGAGAGGATTTAGACAAATACCCACTTTATCTTCTTAATAAATCAATTTGGAGCTATTAAATACCGAATATGACTTTATTATAAAATAATATCATATGTTTTTTCTAAGGTGCCCCTCTCCTCCCTTATAAAAGGGCACCCCTTCCATCTTCTCTTCACACCCCTTTGAGCCATGAATCTCGGCCAACCCCTACCAATTCCTCTTCTAAACCTCTCTAGTTACATCATAGAGGTTCTGGTCTTCTAAAAGACCAACTCTAGTGCCCTAAGAAGACGTTTAAAGGAGGTGCGTCGAGGAAGATGTAATCTCTTCTACCGACTCTTTCATGTTTCTTTCTTCTTCTAATTCCTCTTATATAGTTGTTTCATAATAACATAAGTATTACTTATATACTTATATGTTATTATAAATATTAAACAACCCTATTTAACCTTCTATCCATCCTATGGAAAACAAAATCACCACGCGTGCGTACGTACGGAATACCGTCTCCACGCTGTGGTGTAATCTATTTTTCACCACCACCATACATGGATGGGTATAATGGTGTAAATAAATAACTACATATTATAATTTTAAAGTGATATTGATTATGAAATATTATACATACACTTCAATACAATTCCATGATCATGGTAATGATATCATCCCTCGTGCGTACGTACGGACTACCGTCTCCACGAACGCGATGAGATTCATTTTCCATGATTAACCATTCAAGTATGATTATAACGTATATTTAATAAATAATAATGAAATATATTACATAATAATGATACTGGATTTATGTACATATATGTTTCATTTACTTAATTCCATTTAATTCAATAAGGAAACGAAAACAGCATTCATGCGTACACACGACCTACCGTCCCCATGATCGGTGTATTTCATTTCATTTAACGATATGTCATATATATTTATATACTGAATTTATATTATATATAAATCATGTTTTACATTCTGGAATTAAATAAATCTGAATACAAGTAATAATATCAAGAACAACATGTCGAAACATATATGATAAATGAGAAGATTTTACCCAAAATGCTGGTTTAACATTGAATTTACAAAAGAACAGGTAATATAACGTCATAAGTGAACCATATATGATATCATAACAATGAATATGATTCTGTAATAAGTCAATGACATTATTTAAATCATTATATAGGAGGTTCAGATACTTATGAAGCATATCGGACCTAAGGTAAGGGATAACTTTTCCAATCTCGTTTTTATCCGAGATTGTTTATTTGTAAGTATTTACTGGGGTTTTTGTTATCATCCATGTCCTTGTTTTCTAAAAAAATTTCATGTGTTTTTAAAGTCCATTTTACCCATTTTTGAAATTTAACACATGTTATGAAAGGAATCTTACTTTTGTTTACCACACGGGGAACTTTTTGACTTTTCCAACAAAAGTACGAGGAGAAGGTTATTTTTAACTTATACGGCGTGAATGGATTTTTACGGTTTTATAACGCCTCATTTTCATGACAATTACTCTACATGATTTTATGAATATTTTCAACAGAATACTTTTCTTTTAAAATTGAATGGAATTTTGTGAAAATAAAATGATTTTGAAGATGAAATGATATTTTACTCAAGAATTCATTTCAAATGTTTTATCAAAAACATTTTCCATCTAAGATGGAATTATTTCATATGTGTATGTTTCAAGTTTAAT
The DNA here is from genome assembly GCA_963277665.1 of Viscum album. Lineage (NCBI taxonomy): Eukaryota > Viridiplantae > Streptophyta > Magnoliopsida > Santalales > Viscaceae > Viscum > Viscum album. The sequence continues at coordinate 451,795,028 of OY728141.1, read as the reverse complement.
GTATCTATGATTTACATGGTTTCAATTTTCTTATGATGAAATATACATTTGTTTTATATGGATTATGTGATGATGGGATGATGTTTATGAAACCCATTTCATTATTTGGGTTATGATGAATGTTTCAAGTTTATTTGGTGGCACAAGTAAGAATGATTTCATTATGAGATGTGTCGGACCTATATCTCCCTCCAATTAATTGGGTAAAGATTTATATCTCATGAGATAGACCTGGCTGAAATGGTAAGTTAATCTGGTTCAGTGATATAGGACTAGAACAAGTAGTGAACTTGATTCAGAAAGGGACTTTTTCCACTAAGATGGTCTTGGCAGCAATGCTTTGGCTACTATGGAAATCATATAATGTTCTTAATGGTTTTCCACAATTACATGTTTTATTACCATGCTATTTTATCATGATTTATATTCCTTTATGATATATTCCGTACGTACTTTTAAGATTTATGTCATTGCTCAAGATTTTGATGTTTAGATTTTATGTTCATGTTTTTTCATTAAAATGTTTATGGATTGTTTTATGTTCACTATGTTTACCCTTACTGAGCATTTTAGCTCACCCTTTTTATGTTTTATTTTCCCAAAGATATAAACAATGTTTTTAGGTAAGAAAACTAAAAGGGGAATATCTTTATGGGAGATGTTGAAGATCTTTCACCATTATTAGAAGATTATGATCTGAGTTTCCAAAGACACTAAATTAATACAGTCTTTGGGCATCTATTTTTTGTCATCTATTAAGTATTCCACAAAAGTAATGTAATGTACATGTAAGTCAACATTTGGGTCTCTACATTTGTTATCAGAGCGAAGGTTTATTTAAACATTGGAAACTAGGATGCGAAAGCTTCAGTAAAATCGCTAGAGATATTTCTAAGGTATGTCTATGGATGTACCTAAGGATAAGTATATGTATAGGTTATAGTCCTAGAATTACAGTAATGATATTATAATTTAACCTACAATGTTAGATATTGACGGTACTCTCCCTTTATTATGTTGTTTTCCCTAGCTTGATTTTTTCCTCTCACACTATTCTTTTTGGGTTTTATAAAACGGCTGGAAATAGGAAGATTCATGATATTGGAGGATATGATGGACAATGGAATGATATTATTCATGACCAACCAAATGAAACAGGATTTGGAAGTCCAAAAATTGTTATTTTTCTTAATCAGAAATCTCATAATATTATCAATAATCTCAAGTTTGGTAAGTTTTTCAACTCAGCTAATAAGTGAAATATAGAGTTTCATGATGATCAAAGAGGAAATAAAGTTCAATTTCTCTCATGTAAATAATGTGGGAAGAGGAATCAAGGAGAATTTTTCAAAGGAATATGAAGAAGATTTGGGTGTAGAAAAGAAGGAAACAAATCCAGTAAGTGCAAAGGAAAAGTTATGTTAACACCATGGAGAAGGATAATGGTATTGCTATGACATAAAAAATGATTACATGTTTTAAATGTGGAATGTATGGGCATTATGAAAACCAATTATCTAAGGGAAAATCTCATGAATAGAATCAGCATGGTAATATGGGTATTATTTATGTGAATGATGATGAGGAGACTACAAATGATATATGATATGAAAGAATTTTGGAAGTGTGGTCAATGGTTTAAGAAGGTAGTGGAAGGATTGTATGTTTATCAAGAGTTATGTTTTATAGGAAATTTAATGATACTATGGAATAAAGAAACATCTAAGGATTGTTACACTATTGTTTTTCCTAAAGTATTTGAAAGTATATGTTGAATGGTACTGGTAACCATGAAATGTTATTCAGATATTTTTAGAAAGAAGATGATATGCACATAATGAAGGGATAAGGAGAAAATTAAATTTTGATAGTATTCATGTGATCATGACTGATATAAGGACAAAGTGATATATGGTTTGAGTATATAGAGATTTTGAGATTTTGGTATGTGGAATGAGTTAACATTTGAAAGCATTCATGTTTTCGCTAAGGTTCTTTGGTAATTCATGTTTCAAAAGAATACATAATTTAGGTATTCAAATGTTTGGAATATGACCAACAAGATATATCTTATGATATATGGGAGATAAATGATGGTATTCACATTCTTGGTATATGACCTCTCTAGTAATCATTTTCATTATACTATGAGATTGGACAGATGTATTTTGGATAAGCCTAAATATTGGAATGGATTATGTTGGACATAAGGTAGTATTATTTAAGGGTAGAACTTGTTTTCGATATTATTTCTGGAATGTTATAATAGTATAGTTTTAGAAAAAGGATAACCCATAGGACGAGCGACAACCCGTCGCATTGGACAAGGCTGTGGGAATCGAACCCACAACTAAAGTATGAATGGCCTTTATCGCATACCACTGGCCTACAGGAAGTCCCTATTTAGTATAAACTAGTTTTATTTTATTTAGCGCTACGATAGATGATGTATAAGTCTATTTTAGCAACCATATATGATTAATCTCAATATAGATGGAAATATGTATATTTAATAAATTGTGGTAAACTTTTTATGATAGAAACAAATGGAATTACCTATCATTATATCGCATGATCTGCTAACACTTTACGAATGAAAATTCAAATTCATTTCTTTTAGAGATGAAGTGGAAATTGTTCAAGGCACGAACAATGGTGAGATTTTACCAAAATCACGTAAGTATTTATTTTAATTCAATAATTCTTCAGCATTAGGGGAATGATCTTGAAAACTAAAATTTTTTTCCTAGTACCCTCATACTCGATAAATCAGATGGCACCTTAGATCATCACAAATTTATAGCTTTTTTATTGATGGATTTTTCATATCCATGTTCTCTGCCACTATCCATCAGAACATAATTGTTAGATTTCTCTTCCATATCCATATTTTCACCTATGTTTTCCTTTGTGGAATCCCAGTGTTGAGTTAATTTGGGTAACCGTAACATTTCATACATTATTTTTTTAAAGATATGTTTTGGTATTACTTTTTATGATTTGGGTTTCTATGAATGGAACTTCCAAGTAGTAAACCATTTATAACCCCGATGAATTTCGAGGGAGAAATTCATTTTAAGGGGGGTAGAATGTAAAAACACGATATTTTATGGGAATTATTCTTTTTAATTTCATTGATTTCTTGTTTTGTACGCGACACCAAGATTAGATTCTACTATACGCAACACCGTATTAGCTTTCAATATACACAACACTATTCTTGGCCCGTGTTACACACAATTTCAAGTTCGTATTGTGGAAATTATTTTACGCAACATTAAGTAATGGTTTTGTTTAATATATTAATGAAATAAGTTTTGATTATGTTATACGCAACACCAAACAGAGCTTTCACTACACACAACCCTAACTTGTCTTACATTACACGCAGTCAATACCTTCTTCGATAGCGTGTGAAGTACGCAATACCAGGTTTCACTAAACGAGATATTACAATATTATTATTATGAACTAAACATTATGAATAGCAGTACCCACTTTTTGTAATTTTATAAATTTTATCTTTGAAAATGGACTTCATTTCTGGATTCGTAATATTGAAATTAGCCTAGGGTGAATTTTTGATATTTTTTATGAAAACATTCAATTTTTGATGAATAGTGAAAACACTAGGTTACTATTTTAAAACCGACTTTTTAGTTAAATAATTATTTATTTTATTTAAATTGATTTCAAAGAAAAATTGATACATAATACCTATATAAGTTCAATTTAATTCATTGGAGTCATTTTATAATAATTTTAGATATATAAAAATTTTATTGAACTTTTCACCGTCTTTTACCCATCTCCTAGGGGAATTTGAAAATTTACATAAAACATTGTTTTACCACTTTTGTGAGTGGAATTTCGAAAATCCAAGATACATGGTTAATATAAAGGAGTAAAATGTGGTTCAATAAGATAAAAATAATTTTTGGTGAATAATAACTTTTTTCTTTTATTTACCACGGTTAAAAGTAAATACGGTAATTATGGGTAAAAATGATATTATTGTCACCATAAAACATGTCCTAATTCTATTGGATAAGTGTAATTAGACCAAATAAAACTTAGGAATAAAATATGACCATTTAGGTCCACTTGTATTAGATTAGGACATTTATTATTAATTTATTTAAAGAAGAGTTAAAATGGTTAAAATCAATATTTAATAACTAAAACATTTTTAATATAGGGTTATACAAAAGATAAATTCGACTATAAATATTTATAATTAAGATAAAAAAATGTAATGCATAATGTTATTTTATTTATAATTTATAGACATTAAATATTTTAATTTATTTATGACACAATGGTGATGCGGTAATTACCTAAATAATGAAATATTAAAATAATTAATATTATTAATACACAAATAAATGTAATTTGAGACTTTTTATGAATTCCACTAACCTTATAGGTTAATATGGCATGTTATTATTTATTTAATTAACTTTTTTCGAACTAATAATTCCTTTATGATTTTCACAAAAATCAATTACAAAATAGTGTCAAAATTGACATAAAATAGTTTTTAAATCAAATATTATATTATTAATTGTTATTATATTTATAAAAATGTGTGGTTCGTCCAAATGACTTAGATAAGATTATATATATTAATAATGAACCACTTGGGGTTCTTTTGGATGGTTATAGTATGTTTATTAACCATATAGTGTAAGAAATCAAGAATACACGGTAAATGTTAAATTATTTAACGTAGAGTTAAATCTAAAAGATAAGGTTAAAATAGTAACCTAAACATGTCTAAAACTTATTAGTTGGTAGTATTGAGACCCATACCCACTTTATATTCGAAATAAATCAATTTGGAGCTATTTAATACCGAATCTGACTTTATTAGAAAATAATATTTTAGGTTTTTCCTAAGGTGACCCTCTCCTCCCTTATAAAAGGGCACCCCTTCCATCTTCTCTTCACACCCTTTTGAGCCTTGAAGCTCGGCCAAAACCAACCAATTCCTCTTATAAACCTCTCTACTTAACTCATAGAGGTTCTGGTCTTCTCAAAAGACAAACTCTAGGGCCCTAAGAAGAAGTTTAAAGAAGGTGCGTCGAGGAAGAGGTAATCTCTTCTACTGACTCTTTCAAGTTTCCTTCTTCTTATACTTTCTATTATTTATTTGTTTCATTATAAAGTAATAAAATCAATATTACTTATATACTGATATGTTATTATAAATATTAAAAACAATCCTATTTCACCTTCTATCAATCCTATGGAAAACGAAATCACTACGCATGCGTACGTACGGATTACCGTCTCCACGCTATGGTGTAATATATTTTCCACCACCACCTTACTTGGATAGGTATAATGGTGTAAATAAAAAACTATATATGATTATTGTAAAGTGATATTTATTCTGTAATATTATACATACACTTCAATACAATTCGATGATCATGGGAATGATATCATCGCTCATGCGTACGTATGGACTACCGTCTCCACGAACGTGATGAGATTCGTTTTCCATGATTAACCATTCATGTATGATTATACAGTATATATAATAAAAAATCATTAAATATATTAAAAAATAATGATACTATATTTATGTACATATATGTTTCATTTACTTAATTCTATTTAATTCAATAAGGAAACGAAAACAGCGTTCATGCGTACGCACGACCTACCGTCTCAATGAACGGTATATTTCATTCCATTTATCGATATGTAATGTATATTTATATACTGAATATATATTATATATAAATAAATTTTTACATTCTGGAATGAAATAATTCAGGATATAAGTAATAATATCAAGAACAACATGTTGAAACACGTACGATAAATGAAACGATTTTACCCAAAACATTACTTTAACATGGAATTTACAAAAGAATGGGTAATATATAGTCATTTGTGAACCATATATGATATAATTACAATGAATATGATTCTGTAATAAGTCAATGAAATTTTTTAAATCATTATACAGGAAGTTCGGATACGTATGAAGCATATCAGACCTAAGGTAAGGGATAACTTTTCCAATCTCGTTTTTATCCGAGATTGTTTATTCGTAAGTATTTACTGGGGTTTTTGTTATCATCCATGTCCCTTTTTTATAAAAATGTTTTCTTGTATTTTTAAAGTCATTTTTACCCATTTTTTGAAATTTAACACATGTTATGAAAGGAATCTTACTTTTTTACCACACTGGGAACTTTTTGACTTTTCTGACAAAAGTATGAGGAGAATGGTATTTTTAACTTATACTGTGTGAACGGATTTTTACGGTTTCATAATGACTCATTTTCATGAAGCTTACTCTACAAGATTTTATGACTATTTTCAAAAAAATACATTTCTTTTAAAAGTGAATGACATTTTGTGAAAAGAAAATGATTTTGAAGAATAAAGGATATTTTCCTCATGAATTCATTTCAAATGTCTTATCAAAAACATATTCCATTTAAGATGACATTATTTCATATGTGTATGTTTCAAGTATAATGTCTCTATAATTTACATGGTTTCAATTTTATTATGATGAAATATTCATTTTTTGTATATAGATTATGTGATGATGGGATGATGTTTATGAAACCCATTTTATTCTTTGGGTTATGATGAATGTTTTGATTTTATTTTGTGGCACAAGTAAGAATGATTTCAATATGAGATGGGTGGGACCTATATCTCCCTCCGATGAATTGGGTAAAGATTTATATCTCATGAGATAGACATGGCTGAAATGGTAAGTTAATACGGATTAGTGATATAGGACTGTAATGAGGAGTGAACATGATTTAGAAAGGGAATTTGTCCACTAAGATGGTCTTGGAAACAATGTGTTGGATACTATGGAAATCATATAATGTGCTTAATGGTTTTCCACAATTACTTGTTTTATTCCCATGCTATTTTATCATGATTTATGTTCTTTTATGATATATGCCTTCCGTACTTCCATGATTTTTGTCTTTTCTCAAGATTTTGATGTTTATATTTTATGTTGAAGTTTTTGCATTCAAATGTTTATGGATTGGTTTATGTTATCTATGTTTACCCTTACTGAGAATTTGATCTCACCCTTTTTATGTTTTCTTTTCCACATGATATAAAGAAAGGATTTAGGTAAGAAAACAAAAATGGGAATATCTTTCTAGGATATGTTGAAGATTCTTCACAATGATTAGAAGATTACGTTCCGAGTTTCCAAAGACACTAAACTAATACGGTCTATGGGCGTCTGTTTTTTGTCATCTATTAAGTATTCCGCAAAAGTAATGTAATGTCCATGTACGTCAAGATTTTGGTCTCTACAGTCCACGACTATATTAATTCTATAATATACATAAATTTATAGGTATTTAAATCTTAATTTTATAGACCTTATTTCAATGGGGTGTATGTTTCCTAAGTTATCAAATCGATAGAGGAACCTTTCACCCTCCTCTATTGAAAAGACATCTTTTTGTTATGTCATTAAATTTACATATTCTTATGTAGGGATATGTTCTTCTATATCCTTATTGCTGTAAAATTTGTGTCCATCTGATGAGATGCCTTTTTTCACTCTTCAATTCATTTTCGGAATTTTAAAGTGATGTCGTTAGGCTGTCAAATTTCTATAAGGGAACTTCTTCACCCAATTTCAATTCTTAGGGTTAAACTTCATCTTCTGGATTATGTCATGCAATGAATATGCGTGAATAACATCTGATTGTTTCACACATAATATCCGATTATATTGAGTGTATGTTTATTTGTCACACATTACTATGTAATTTATTTATCCTTTATCTAATGATATATTTTTTATAAGCGACTTCGTCTCAATTTATATTCCATTGAGACTTCAATGTTTTTATAGACCAATTCACTCTTATGTGGTGTAAATACTGTCCTTTGGAATATTATATCATTAATCCCTTTATTCTCATGATATTATAATGTTCGTATTAAATGTTATTCCTAAATTATTGGTATTAAAGTGTCTCTAATTTTGTTAAAAACTCTTTAACTACAATATCATTTTAAATTTTTTTTAAGATTTAATCTTATAAATATTTATAATTAATGTGCATGTTTTAAAAATGGTTTTAGGTATTTATTTAAATGGAAATTAATGTTTTAATATTTTAATTCATTTAAAAGCATCAAAGTTGCATGGGGAACTTTGATTAAAAAATCTCTTTATTAAATGTTTTAATTGGTTTTGAAAATGATTTGATAAAGCATTGTTTATTTCAATAACATAATTTGATATGTTGTGATTGGAATGTGAAAATGTAATCTTTAATTTATTATTGTGTTATGTGTCATGAATATGGTGTGGTTATTGGGCATCGTTTGCGTATACGGGTGGTTCCGTGATAAACCTATGGCGGGTGAGCCCGAGATAGGACTCCAATTCATTGGGTAACGTGACGGAGGTAAATATTAATGTTTCTACAAAGATATTTAAGGAATATACTATGATGGGTATTCCAAATGTGACTCCTTATGTAGCTGTGATAACTAAAATGTATGTATGATATGGATTCCATTAGGTACCTTTATGATTTATGATTTTTGTATGTTATTCAGAAGTCATATGATTTCATGTGGTATGTTATGATTTAAAAGTATGGTTTCATTGATTTGTATTTATTGAGGGGATAATATTTGTTTTCATTATTTTATAACCAATATTGAGCCTTTTATGATCATCCAAGGTTTTGAAATGTTTTTCAAAGGACATAAAGATGAATACAGTCAAGGATGAGATCAAGGAAAAGTCATTTTGTCTAAAACATAGAATTTGAAATGTTTATTTTTTTCAAGAGTTTTTTATATTAAGAAAAATAGATACTAGGTAATAGTGTCTTCATGTAATATTCTAGTTGTTATGTAATAGTTATGGCCTAATTTTCTAAAACTCTAAACATGAAAAGATCCTCAATGTGAATTCTTTACAAAATTCCAGATTATATAATGTTTAAGGTCGGGTCCTAATATTTATGTTTCCCATTATAACCCTAAGAAGATTTGACATGAGATCATATCATTTATTGTTGTTGAATCACATCATATGATGGTGTTTGATTAGATCTAGGAGGATCATGTGGCTATGAATACATCAAGGCATCTCTTTTTCTATAAAATTCATTTCCACCAAATATATTATCAAAATCATTATAGAAATCATCAATTGGGGTTTCTCCCTTTTTTATTAAATTGTTGAAGAAAGTATTTGATCTGAATTATTTGGTACATGATTACTATCCCTTTTAATGATTCATTTTTAATGAATTGAATTATTAATTTTAAATTTATTTATATTTCCATGATCTCTAATTAGATATCCTCTTACATTTTATTTTTATCATATTTTTTTGGAAACGAGGGTTAAATAATTATTATGGTGGTTTTACCACACATTTTTTTCATATTCTACATCTTTTGAACATAGGGTCATGATTCAAAATTTCCAAGGTGGGTTTTTAGCGATATCGAGCCTCAGAATTCCTAGAAGTTGTGTGAAAAATAAAGGGATAGTTTTTTTCATAAATATAATGTTCAATTGTGGTTGATTATTTAGGGATTGGGGATTTAGAGCGGTGACCGGTGACATTACACAGACTTGAAACAATACAGCTTTCAAGAAGATAGAAAATTTTCATTTTTCAACTACTAGAGTCTAGGAAATTACATTTTATGGTATTCCCTAGCAGTCTTAGGAGGTTAAACAAAGAGATCAATAGATCCATGTTTGTATCTAGTATATAAATTTAGGAAAGTCTGGATCAAGAAAAATCTTTATTACACTGTCTATTCCAAATGTGAACATAGTGTGTAACACCCCGGGATACAGAGATGAGATTTCTTGAAAAGATAAGGGTGACCAACCGTGTTGCATGATCCACAACTCATGTGACCATCCTCAGGTGGCCATGCCAAGTTTTAGCTATCCCACACCTAGTATCCCATGTGAGATGAAACACAGAGTACTTTGAGGGTACACAAGAATTCCCAAGGGTATATAGGCATGATCTATTACTCATTCTTGACCTAGTACATGGCCAGGTTCACTAGCATATCCCAATATACTCATTAATTACCATAAACATAGAGGAATAACCCAATAAATAATTGATGTTTTTATACTACCTATACATTATGTTTAGTTCCACATGGTCATCCAATCTGTGTGCATATTATGACACGACCTAGTTCCCCAGTGAGGTCCTACGTTATGTGAACCCTAGGACACACCATATACCATTTTTAGAAAATTATCATTCACATATATTCTTCTTCAAGAATCAGATTTGGTCCCGTGAGTATCCAAAGAAATTTTTTTCCCATATAGAACATGTTGGTGTCATTAATTTCATATTTCGAGATACAATGAGAGGTGTTCCAATCATGAGACTTATTTAGGATATACATGATGATGGATGTGATTGATAAGGATCATCAAAGTGATTTTTGGGTTGGAATTCCCCTACCACTCTAGGGCACGGATCCCCCATACTATGTATACTTGCAGAGTCAGTACTCACCTATAATGGGAATGAATCCTAAATATACAAAGTGGTAATACTCTACCATCAAGATCTGAAGATTTTCAATTCCTCTGAGTTGTATCTCCCTCTTCTGGGTAGTGTAGTAGTGATGATCAGGAAACTCCACATGAATTTTGGTGTGGTTGTGTTTCATGATTGGAATTATTGATGAAATTTTAGAGCTATAGGACAACTTATTGACTATTTCTAGGATATGAGATAGATATATTCCTTATCACCCATATTGGGTTCTGTATGAGTATATATATATTTTTGATTATATATCTTGGGTTTATTTTCTTTATTGCTATGGGTTGAGATGACCTTTTGTTGTAACTTTCAATTTCTCCCACTAATTTTTTTTGGGTGTCCAATTTTTTATGTTTATACTCACACCTACATGGTATTTTAAAACACTTGTTATTTATTATGTAGATGATAGATAGATCAATGGGGGATTTGTTGGACTATAATAATAACTAGGATTACTGATAGTGTACAATGGTCAACCATGATGATTAAGATCTGGTATCTCAATTATTTTTCATTTATTAATATTGTTGTTAGGTTTGGATATCATTTCTAGTTGGTTTTGTATTATCTTCATTTATAATTTTGTTTTATTATATTATATTTTCCTTTATTTCCTAGAGGTTATTTCATACAAGGATTACTCTATAGTTCAAAATATTTTATTATTCCTTTTAAATGTTTCATGGATATGAATGAGTTCACACAAACATGTACATTATTAAAATTCCTATAAATTTATATTTTTTGTTATCTATTCTTGTCTTTAGACCATAGTCTATTGGAGGTGGTCTTGGGGTTTTCATGGCTGGACCTTCCACTAACCAGGTGGGCCTTAGTGGGTCAGGTCGTGGAAATATTCATTGGTAAGAAATCATGATGACCCAATATCATACATATTCATACTGGTGGACATTAGTAACGCTTATTGATAAAAAATATAGGCTTAATCTTAATCATGTCATATATCCTCATGTAATATTTTTCTATAATTCTAAATACATGAAAGAAAAATTTTCACTGTATCCCCTAGTTCCTAGTCCTTTTAAAGAAATAAAGAACCCAAACCCTAAAATTTACAACAAAACCTATATTATAAGAAAAAATTATCCCAAACATCCTATAATTAGATGAATATTGGTGATTTAAATGTACTAGAAAAAAGGAAGAATGAGTCTAACAATAAATCACCACACTAATTAGATATCACAATATCTCAATAATAACTCAGGAATATACATTCAAGTGGATATACAAGAAATATAAGTAACATGATGAATTTATTTTGGTCAAACATTAATTACTACGTTTTTATGATAAATAGACAATATTATCATTACTTTTATAATAATAAAAATAAAAATTAGTTTAACTAAGTATCCAATTAGAAAACTATTCCCAAAAAATAAGAAGTCATTTACATGTAATTGAAATATTATTTTATATTGTCACCCTTCTATTAAATCTATTTCATTGAATTATAATAATTGTTGGAGTCCCTTAATTCAATATGGATACCTCTGAATCCTTGTAAAAAGTTATACTCAACTACTCACTTATGATAAACTTATGTATCACCCTTAAGTTCAAGTGAGTTAGTCTTATATATGGACATATTACATTTACATATCATAATTTTATAGGAAATATTACCTTAAATACCTTCATGTACTAATAGTATACTTTAAATTATCTAGAACCTTTAACTTTCTATAATCTGTTCAACAGACCCACTATAAAACACAGTTATAAAACATGATCTTTTAGAATAGTTGCCTTTGTTGGATTCCACTACCACTATCTTTATCTGGTCATGTAATATATTCTAGAGATTCTAGTACTACTTTACTAATTGAAATATTAATATAAATAAAATTTATATAAAATTTACAACACGAATCAAGCTTCATGGAAAACAAAAAAATAATGACATATAAGAAGACAATTCATCCTAAAGCATCCATAGTAGAACAAGTATCCCTAAAAGAATTTCCTTAACATAATATAAATTAGGATCAATGTTTCCTCAAACATTATTAGACTACATCCTTTGTTAACATATCAAATATAATATTTATTCATTCCATATTTCACTACTCAAGCCCCAGATTCTCATGCATCTTCTAGAAAATTTAATATTTAAGGTTGAAGTGTTTTATATGCGAGGGAAACACCATGTACATAATAAAATTAATTACACTATAACAATCAAAAAATAACAATCCACCATCTTTTCTCCTTTTTAGGTCATCCGATAGACACCTATACTGTGTTAATTCATTCATTTCTTCCATTCCATTAATAGACTCAATAAATGTTGTAGATAATGTTAACAATAGATAAAACTGTTACAAAGAGCTAACATTCATTGATATGAATGTGAGAAAAAGAATATTATACTCTTTAGATTTCCTAAATCATTCTCAATAACAAAATAAAATGAAAATAAAATGAAAATTTTTGATATATTCTAAATTATATAGATAGATTATATAATCCTTTTAGATACCATATAATCTATTTCATTTATTCATGGTTTTATTTCCCAGATTTTTCAATTAAAAATTTAATGAATCCAAATTAAATAGAATTGTCACTGAATTTAAATTTCATATAATACATTAGATTCCTTGATATTGAGTAAAATGTAAATTTATCAATATAATTTGACTCATATTTTAATTTTCTCATTTTCTCATCTGATAGTTTGAAGTGTCTACCTAATGGTGTTCTGATACACTTATATATGGGTTTCATAAAAAATATATTTCCTTTCAGTTATATCCCATTGAGACTAAATAGGTATTGAAGTTTTTATTTATCTTATAGTTCTCATTACCATGATCCTTATGACCTCCCCAAGAACATTCATCTTAAATATTATATGAAAATCATTCATCAACTCTTGAACCATCATAATTTTTTGACATTATAGGTGAATTTCATCAACATAGGTGAGTATGATGATGAACCATCCATCCTAATTATTCATTTATTCCCATATGATAATAATGATGATATATTTTGATCTCCATTAAACTCTTCTCCACCTTGAATGAATTTAAATTCAAAATCCTTTACCTTTGTTCTTGTTTCAAGTCATTAATAATTCTTGTTATATTTTAAACTATTTAATTATTCTTATTATCCTCTAAACCAACTGGTTAGTTCATATAAATTTTATTCTCCATGTTACCAAGATGAAATTTTATTTTCAAATCCATCTAAACCTGATGAAATATGTTAAAATAAATGAGATTTAGAACTATCCATATAGCATTATATTTATACAGGTGATTTTTTTATGAAAATATATTACATTTTAATGAAATAGTATAACCACCATCTCATACATGTTCCACATTCTATAACTACCCACTTCCATTAAAAATATTTCAATTTTATATCATGAATTTTCATCACTTAGGGTTGTTATGGTAGCTCTCAGAATTCACATTCATGAAATAAATCCAATTATAATTTCTTTGCGCAGTCATAGTATTCTGAATTACAATTATTGGATAGTTCATCTAAGAGTTTGGACTATCCCACATCCTTTAAAATAAGTACTTTAAATTTTTTCCAAAAAATTATACTATTCATCTGAACCGAGATCTCATTTATTTTACCAATGGATTTCCTCTCCTAAAAACTGAAACATAAAAAACATTAAATTATTTTACATTAACCTATGGCTTAGGGGTATATTAGAATTTTTTTATTTTTTCATTTTTCTATTTACAATACATTACATGAATTCATATTATCTCAAACATTGTGTCCTTCTAGAGAATCCATTAAGATCATCTTGGATTTTGTCTTTTGACTCTTTATTCTACAATTACTTTTAAACAAAGTTATATTCATTCCATAATAAAATTTCATTGATGTAAATAGTTATAATTATGATGATTTATCATTATTCATTATCCCAACATTAAAATATAGTGTTTTCCTCACCATATCCCACAATGAAACTTTTTTGGGACATTTTTTAACATTTTTTAAACCATATCAACGATAAACAGATGATAAACATCAGAAAATGTTTTTTTCTCAAATTGTTTAGGTTTTTTAAATCGTAGTTATTCTATAATAACATAACCTAATTGTTCTAAAGATCTCCTATTTACAATTTCTTTCATATAATTTAATACATCCTATAAAATATTATTTTTAATTCTATAATGTTATCTCATGCTCTAGGCCTTTTAGTTAGTATATGATTCAATTTCTTTTAAAACAATTTATACTATACTATTCTGAATAATGATTCTTATTATAGATTCCCTTTAACAATAAATTTTTTTAGAAATACATATTATTATATTTATCACCATCATTATTTATCAAGTATTTTATATTTATCTTCTTATCTCTTTCAACTATTCCCTCTTCTCGAATAAAAAATGAAAACACATCAAATTTTTGGCTCAGGAAGTAAACCCATAATTTAGGTGTATCATAATTGATGATTTTCATAAAATAATTTAGATCTACACTATAAAATATTTCTAAAAACTCATAAAAATTAATGTTCATGATGTTTAACTTATGATATTTATTATTTTTTTATATTAAAGTAAAAAAAATTATTTTCCATCGTTGTACAAAAATCTCAAAAACCTTAAACTCAGTGTGATCAGTTCATTATATATGCAATGATTTTTTACATATCATGTTCATCTCTCTGATGTACTCATGCTGACAACGACACAATTTAAAAAATTAAAAATAATAAGATCAAAAACAATTTAAAACTTTTAATTTCCCTTATGTAATATACTCATTTCTATTATGGTGTAAGATTTCCTAAAATTTTAGTATTAACCCTTATTTTTATCTAAATATATGTTCCTTTGAGTTTAAGGAAGGATTTAGGAGTATTTAGGCCTTATTTAGATCCTAAAGGCCTAGTGTTTTGAGAAATAGGATGAGGAAAATGGTTGGAACATGATTAATTATAATAGTGTGACTCAACTATGAGGCCCTAGAGATAAGGTTCATAGTTTGACAAAACCTAAAAGGGAATACTTAAAATCATGTACAAAAATATAAACTTTTTGTAGATGATAAACACATTGTTAGCTCCCGATTTTTATAACCATGAATCTAATCATGGAAATGGGTGTTTCACTTAGACTATGGTATTTTGTTATTATATAATCCTATTGTTTTTTTCATTTATCTATTTAAAGTGGATTCCATCTTTTTAAAATGGTTTTATTAATTAAATATAGATGGTTTTAATGTATTCCATTATTTGATGAATTTAATATGTTTGGACAAATTTATAAAGACTTTTTTAATTGTTTTGATTCTTAAAAGATCATTTTTAGAAATAAATTTATTATTTTGGTTAATTGAAAATTTATTCCATTTTTTGGGGAGTATATGGATTTAATGTGTCACTATTTTGTTGATAGGGTTAAATTGAAAGAGAAAATTAATTCAATTTTTATGGGAATAACACATGGTAACCTTGAGTTCTTTGGGGAGAAGACTAGGTTAAGTACCACTTAGTATGTTTCTCATTTTATATCCTTTTTTAATATGATACAACAAAGTCTAATAATATGGATATTTTTTTTCAGGTTTCACTATCTGGTGATACTCTATTACTAGGAACATAACAATGCTCTCCTTAGTATTCATGCATGCATATAATGCATTGGATCGACCAGTGAGAGTATAAGGATCCTTGGATGGGGAGATAAACATAATTACCCTTGGGATATACAATTATAATTATTTTTATTTATATTTAATATTTCTTTGATGTAGGTTACAAATTTTAAATGAATATTTCTTAAAAATTTACCAAACTAAAAAATTTATTTTTTATAGTAGTTGTTATTTGTGGAGATATATGAGGTATTTTGTTATTATAGATGTTATTATACCCTAAAAAATTCTAATTGGTGTATTTATACCTTTTTTTTATAGAAATAGGTAAAATAAATGAATAAATTATAAGTAGTAGGTACTTGTGTTGTAGGATCATGGGTGATAGAGGATACATGGTGGTATGTCAACCCTCATGTCAAACAAATATTAGTATATAATTATGTTTAATTTTGAGTCCTAGTAATAGTACCCATAACATATATGTTATAGACATTTATCTTCCCATACCATTAATTTTTTTAATTATATTGATTTTCATTCTCATTTTTTTCCATTAAATTGGATTGAAATGGTCTCTTGGACATATAATCTATATTTTTTTGTTATATATATATTAAAAAATATTCTAAAGGTATATTCCAGATTCCCTTGAACTAGTTTATAGTCCCTAGGGATTGGGATGTCCCTTTTGACCTTTCAATAGACTGACTTAGGTGTTTTGGTCAAGGGTACCCAGATTTGAATCCTCAAAAATGATATGAATGTCTTGTTATAAATTTATGATATTTTATGAAATTGAGAAAATCTCTAGATATGACTATTGAGAAAAAAGGGGCAGGTTACAGCGAATTTTATAGATAATACTCATTGTTACAATCCTTGAGTAACAATGGGATGTTAATTTTATTGAAATATTAAAATTATGGATTGTGTTTTCCTTTTTCAATGGGAAGGGTGCACATGATGAATAATATG
The DNA here is from genome assembly GCA_963277665.1 of Viscum album. Lineage (NCBI taxonomy): Eukaryota > Viridiplantae > Streptophyta > Magnoliopsida > Santalales > Viscaceae > Viscum > Viscum album. Next base: position 451,777,857 of record OY728141.1, on the reverse strand, counting down.
AATGGGAGCTGAGTGTCCTAGAAAAGTGTAATTTTTTTATTTACTTTACTTTTTAATATTTCTTTTAAATTGATATTTTTTAATTCATTTTTTGTCAATTAGTTAATGGGTGTCAATATTTATTTTCATTATTTGGTTCCACTCATCTCAGAAGACCCTTAATGAATACAATGGAGGAGGATAGAAACAATTTATCCTATTTAAATTGACCAGTGGATTAGAACCTTGTGGTGGAAGAAGTCTACATTTTTGAAGCTATAGGACAAGGGGGAGGTTTTAGTACTAATCTACCAATGTAATATAATGAATCTCATTATAATGATTGAGATTATGAGTTCCTTAATAACACAGACCCATAGCTCCTTTTGTGGAAGAATGAATACATAAGATACTGGAGATTGGTAAGTGAAAACTAATTTGATCTTTAAATTCCTTTGAACTTCAGACTCCATTATGTTAATGTGTGTTACCATTATCCATGAATTCCCTAATATGATATCATAAGAGTTTTTTTATTTAATAAAAACATCATGAGAATCTTGAGTGGTACTATTTCATTGTGTTCCTCACTCAAAAATTCAACCGTAATATTTTGGCATGGGATAAATCTTATGAATTCATGTGTATCTCATAAGGAAATAATTCAGTGAATGATTTTAAGAAATAGTTTATAGAATTTAATTATTTTGATCCAAAAATCACTTCTAATTAAGAGATTAATTCGTTGTTCCTAGAGATGGGTCTACAACTTGATATCGACCTCCATGTATTCTGGTTAGAGCTCTAGACAAATGAAGTGGTTATAGATTGAGTTTGACGGTAGATATTAATTGGGAATGGATTCCCAAACTAATTAGAGTCCCTTATAATACTAGTAAGTCGGACCTCATTCCTCATAATATAAGTACCGGCGACATGATTGAGATAATGCTAGTGTAAAAACTTTTAGACCTACACTCATGTATATAGAGATGGTAACTATAAGTGGTGTGTATAATATCTCCAACTAGTGTGTTAATTTGGGGAAAATATTACCTTTATGTTTAACTACCCTCGGTTATTTCAATTTTTTTTGATTTTTGGGCTAATTCCATTTTTTTAACCACCCAACCTCTTCATAGTAGTGTATATTCTTAATCTCCCATGGGATCATTGTTGAGTATATTTCCTCCCAAGGAAGGAAACACTATCCTCAATGGTGTGGGATAAGGATAATTCTTAATATGAATATAATTATCTCCAGTATGATCCCCATTGTAATGGAAGACCAATGTTTTATTTTGAGTAATGATAACTTCATAAAGTGGTTCAGTTATAATTATAATTTCGGATAGGACCCATGACAATGAGTGGTTCTATTATTATTACATTATATACATAGACTAATTTATTTTATAATGGTACCTCTAACTATTTTTAATCATCCTATCATTTTAAATTTTCTATATTCCCAACAATATGATACTCAATAGTATGGAGATATTAATTGCTATCGAAAGGAATAAAATCAATGGTTTCTAATTCCCTTAATGCATTATCTCTTCATCAAAAGTGATGTTGGAATGAGAATTCATTATCCATGAAATAGATTTTTTCAATTTAGTGATCTTGTTGGATTTGATGGTGGACTATAAAGAAGATTTTAATTATTTCAATTATAGAGATACATTCCCTATACGTAATGAATAAACTCCAATATTCTAGTTATAATGGGACATATGTCCCATTTAGGGAAAACCTCTTATTATAGAATTGAGAATTATAATATGATATGTATATACTGTTCTATTAGAATTTGAAAAAATAATACATGGGAGTGAGTTACCTACTATTGATAAGAAGTTCCTTGAGGTTTTCCCAGTTGATTTCTAATGCGTAAATATTGATACTGAAGGGAATTTATTCTTTGATATTGTAGATACCCAAGCATTGAATCCATATTAATTCATTTCAATATACATTTACTATAAATACAAACCAAGGATTTAGTGGTCTTGTTTATCTAGAATATTATAAAAATAAATTCATTATCTTAAGAATTATCCTTATTCAAAACACAACTTAATGCTCTTATATTACATAGATCATCTAAAAATATGTAGGAAACCCGAAGTAAAATATATGAGAAAAAAGGTGAACTTGAGCGCTATATAATGGAATAAACATTGGATAAAATCATATCTTGAGTGTCAAAATGAATAATATTATAACACAAATTGGATGCTCATCTGTGTGTCGCCATGATTTTTCTATAAGTTACATAAACATTAAATTCCATTTTAGTTATTTTTTTCATAGAAGATATTAATTTCTAATTATATTTCCTTTCTTTTGAGGCTATTAATGGATTTTTATGATCTAAAAACTGAGTGTTTTAGAGAAGGTGGGGTATATGGTTAGTATAATCCATGTGGCATAGTACATATTGTCTCTTAAAACCACACAGTGGTGATTAAATTCATAGTAGGGAGACACATGATTTTTCCAAACCTAGTTACCTTGTCCGCATGATCCAATGAATGTTGTATGTATCATTTTAGAAGTATTTTTTATAGGATTCACATGTTTAGTCTAAACATGATCATAGAAAAGGAGAGTGGTGCGTTAGGTGAGTATTTTTTTCACAATTGTCACACATTTTGTAAAACCATTTAAGAAGTACATATGAACCCTTTATTTATTGAAAGGTATAAAACATCCCTTGTTTAATTAAAAACATAAACCCTATTTTATTTCCCTATTCCTCTAGCTTCTCCTCCCTCTTGAAGAGGTCCCCTTTTTCATAAGAGAGGATTTGATATTTTTTATACATCTGATGTTTGGTTAGAGTGTCGTATGTTGCAATGGATCATCTCTAACTAGATCTTTGACAGTTTACATTCTTTTATTATTTTTTCTCATAGTATTCTATGTTATTGCTATTTGGGATAATATCCCGTATTTTTAGGGAATTTATCATTGTCTGAGTTTTCTCTTATTCTAGTAAGAATTAGAATCCGATAATGGATGAGTGAGACTATAACATTATATGTTATTTGGTATATAACTTTTACCAAATGTTTTTTATTTATAAAATAATCATTTATATACAACACACTACTCCTTTTATGTGTTCCAACTAAAAATAATCAATGTCTTATAATAATTTTATGATCCTTAATGTGATGCCCACATAGCACATTGACATGGAAAAATGTTTTCAACCACTACACAGACCACCTTTGCGGGGGGGGGGGGGTTCATCAATATGTGTAATTATAGAAACACCCCTTTAGATGTATAAGCATTACAACTTGTTGTGAAAACCATGACAAAAACAAATGATTTTATGAATGTAGAATTATACTAGCCTGTGGACCCCAACATAGATGTGGGTTTTATAATACATTTTGATTTTGATAAATGTGATATGGAACTGATGTTTAGGTACGACATTACAATAATCATTATTACTACATGTCACCGTTGAGTGAGATTAAGGTATGAGACATAAAACCTATGTATACCCATTTATCATTGGATATGAGGATGACTAGTACATTCAACCTAGATTTGTATCCCATGATGTTCTGATAAAATTTTTAGTTTCATGGAATCAAGGAGGTCACCATAGTCTATAGGCACGTGACTAAACTAATGCAATCTGAAAATTTTACATTTGAAGAATATCCCATAGCTCGTACTTACCTTCACAATTTAATTTCATGTAAAAATATTCGTCATGTGTAGCTTGCTCATGGTTACATTCTTGATTATAGAATTCTTAATATCTTTCATTCCCACTACAAAATTACCTTTTATAGCTGGACATGGTTATATATTTCATACATAGGCTAGAATTGTTATTGATATTTTTTGTGGTGGCCAACTAATTATACCTCACACCATATTCGAGCCACCAATTTGTAACTGAGAAGAGTTTTTGGTAGTAGTAAGGGACTTGGGAAAGAACTCGATAATGGCTGCTTGATCGACATATATCATGAGATCATAGGTGTAAATGACTGATCCTTATCTTGTGATGAATGCATATATAATTTTTTTTCTTTTCTTCTTTTTTTAAACATGGAATTTACTAAATTAGTTTTTCCATATAATTCAATCACAATTTTTATAGCATCATGAAAATATCTACATTTTTATATGACACCAATTTTGGAATGATTATTACTAATGTCTTGATTATTTAATTTCATTAATTTATTTATCATAATTACCATTCTTATATTTAGAAATATAATATCACTAATGTGATTATATGTCTATGAGGGTATAGTCTCTCAACTATAACTCCACAAAGCCTCACTGCTAGTTAGCATCCACTAGCTTAGGAGGAGGTATACTTGAGTCCATGTGTCCAAGCGGGTCGAGTTACATGAAAGTGAATTGGGATTGGGGAATTACTACATGGTATGAGGCCTTATTTTCCTTTTTCATAATGTTTGTGTTGGTAAATCTGATACTAGTATATGCCAAAATCTAGTAATGATCCTATGCTAGAGGTAGCTAACCCACGTACGGGGGAAAAGCCAAATTACCTAGGATGGAATTTTATGTTCGGAATTTTTTTTAATGTTGGGGCCGATGCCTCATTTATTATTAAAGCAAAGAAAATACCTCTTTTAAATAGGTAAAGGGAGACCCATTACAAAGCCCAAATGCCCAGTGGGCATTTAGCCCATTACATGGCCCGTAGGCCCATTTTTTTGGCTCAAAGACCATTCTGTGAATAGTACTGCTAAAGTACTTGCATTGATATAGTACATCACAGTACCCATAGCTTCTATAGTACTCTTACACCACTATAGTGACATGTCACCGATACAGTGCCCGCTATTGCTATAGTGCTACCACTGCTACATTGCTGCTATAGTACCCTACCGCCGCTACAGTACCCATTGTCGGGTGATGCACATTATTTTTGTTGTTGTTTATTATTATTAATTGTTAAACATTATACATGTCCTAGTATTGAAATGAGTCATTTCTCATGCTTCATTATAAACACATTATAGATTCACATACCAAATATTTTTCCATGTCATGTAGGTCATATTTCATGATTGTATGATACTTTTTCAATTTTCTTTGAGTGATATATATGTTATGAAACTAAAATTATTATATGAAGTATCAATTTGTACAATTTATTAATATTATTTTTGCAAAAACATGAATTATTATTTTTAGTATATTTTGATAACGTAACATTAACTGAAAAAATTGTCACATGTTTTAGTTATGTTAATTAGCTTATATAGAATGAAAAGTTATTATATTTTGAATAAATACATTTCATTTGTAATTTAAAGAGTTAAGCTATATAGATTGGGTATGGTGATTCATTTAGTCAAATCATCTTATATTACCTATTTCCTTCATCTAGAAAATGTAATGGTCATGATATAGTAGAAAAAAATACCAATGGTAATTTATAAGTAATGAAATTTTATTAATCGGAAACGACACTTTATCTAAATGGTCTATAATATGAATGATTGAATTTAGAAATTTTAAATTATAACGAGTTATCCATTAAATTGGGATTCCAATTGCAACATAATTGGAATCTTTCTATATAACATGTAATTGACAATCCATATACTGGGACCCCCTGAGAAAATATAGTGATTGAAGTAGACTCGACCTTAATAGTTGGTAGTTGGAAGTGTTTCTTGTGATTTATTTATGGTATAATAAATAACGTAAACCAATATTTAGGATTAGGTAGAAGGGTGTGACTTATATGAAGTATTTTACCCATGTTACTCAAATATATATGGTATTTTTTCATAAAATACAATATATGTTCTATTATTATAATTTTTATTGCCAAAACACCAAAATTTCCTCATGTAATGCACCAAGAGGGTGGTAATGACCATGATTAGGAGGCATATGGAATTTAGTGACAACAATTAAATCATTTAGAGTCACCTGCATAACCTCTGGTTTTGTTTGAATTGAGAAATGATTCCCAAATTCAAGAGGGATTGTTGCTTATTATATGTACTATGAAGGGAGCCTCATGACCTTCCTCTTCTATGGAAGAGTTAAAATTAGTGTTTTAGTTTTAGCATGAGCCAACATTATTAGTGTATGGTGGCCCCCATGATATTGATTTATGGCTCATTAATTCTTACATATGATCATTTATCTATTGATGACTCTATATGGGTGGCTCAAAATACTAATATATATGATTCATGGATCTACCCAATTTTTATGGGATATACAAAACATGGAAGATAAGCATGAGGAAATGTTATAGAGTGGTTTCCAATTAGGATTATATGATCACGTTGATATCGATACTATCATGGAAGATAAAGAAAGGGAGTTTATGACCCTAGAGTAGGGAACTGTGTCTATAATGGATTATTCAGCTTTCTTCAAAGAGAATTAGAACGTTCCACTGTTCTATAGTGATTATGAGATATATAGAGTAAGGAACATTAAGGAAATAATTAGGAATCCAATTCAATATTAGGTAATTTTATTTTGGATAAATACAATGTCTAAAATAGTAAATCACGCATTAATTACAAAACCTTACCTAAGGGAAGAAATAGGTGTGGATTAGAGTGGAACAAATTTGTGACCTAGAGATATAGTATTTTTTAATAATATTCATCACATTGAGACCTCCCATGATTGTAGTACTAGTTAGGGTACACTCGATTGAAATTTTGTGTTCTATGAATTGTTTAGAAAGAAAGGAAATGTAAAACCCCATTGTGATAGGGAACCAATTGAATATCAATTTTACATCATGTTGAGCAATTTAAAATAGTTTCACAAAATACATACCCCATCTACAAGTGAAAGAGGATCTTCACAAATTCTAACAGATGTTGTAGGATCAATAGCTTTGCATCAGGTATAAAGTGGAGTGTTACTAGATAAATCATGTAGGTGGGGGGTACCCATAGCCGTGGTATCTAGGAACCAGTGATGCATTTGCATTAGTGTTGTCCTACTCATTGTACATTGGTTGCATCTCTGGGATGAAGATAATTAAATATTTATATAGAACATCTTATACAGTGAGATCATAATACCATGACTTCTACCCTTTCAGGTTTTATTTTTTTAGCATCTATATTGGAATCATTTTAATATGATATACGTTCTTCCAAATAATTTAATTCCATGTCTATCATGGAAATTATTTTCCATTAAGTTTATTGTTTCTATGGGGTTATGACACGTGATACTCTATTGGAAATAATATAAAATAGAGTATAAATGTTAAAGGATTTCCCCATAGAGATATGTGGGTATCGTTTTTTATGGAACCACTTCATCCTCCTGATGAATTTTTTCCCATTACTCTAGGAATGGACTAGCTGGTTACATACAATTCTTTTATAGGCTACAATATTTGAAGGTTGTCATTAACATACCCTGATTGTGGAAGCTATATTCATAAGGGTGAATGGGGAATCCAAGAATATAGAGTTGGGCTAGATCAATAATGTTCAAGCTGATTGACATCCCAAATTTTTAGTATATGTGTAATTGATTAGGGAATAAATCACACAAATATTATTCTTGTAGTAGATCCTTTGATGAATGTCTACCCTAATAAAAATTATATGTTACATCATAAGTTATTGGTTGAGTTCACTGTCAATCCAGTTCTAGGTGTTAAAACCATTACCATTCATCCTTATAGGATTGATACCACTAATTTCAAGAGCTCAAGAGGTAGCTAGAGTTAATGGAATATAATGGATTTGTATAACCCAATACATCACCTTGTGGATCACCCATGAGTTTTTCCAAGAACATGAATGGGACCCTTAGTATTTCCATGGATTACTAAAAATTGAATCATCTTAAAATAATGAAACAATATCCTTACCTCACTTATATGTCCACTTTGATCCACACCATGGTTCTCAGGTTTTATCTAATATTAATTTGACATAGATTTTTCATATGGTGTGTGTGAGATATCAGAAATTCCTCTTAAAACATTTTTCTTCTTCGACATAGTCTTTATGAGTACCTTTTTATAAAATTTAGTTTCATGACCACGCCTTCTGTTTTCATGGATTTCATGAATCTCGTTTTCCTCTAATATCTAGATTCATTTTTTGTACACTTCATGGATGATATTTTAATACATTAACACAAGTGACATGAACATGCCAAATATCTTCAGATTATACTGAATACACCAAGAGAGAACTAACTTTATTCTAATATTAGTAAATTAATAATTTTAAAAAAATGTTCATCCTTTTGGTCAATATTATCTTTTAAGAAAGTGTGTTGATTGACCAAGGGAAGGTGAGTTTCAGGGTATACTGAGAGAAACCAAAGAATGTATTTGTAATCCCATGTTTATTAGGGATGGATGGATATTAAGGGTGGTTTATTGATGACTTTTCATGCCTATAAAAACCTCTCATAGGATTGACTTAGAGTTGAGTCAATTTTTTTAGAGAGAAGAGATAAAAACATTCTATAGAAAAAAGGGTGACAAACAACACAATATATTTTGATTCTACCGGAGCTAAACCAAAGATGTATTGTTTTTTTGTGACACATTAGGTATCAGGATAGGAGTTGTTATGATGTAGGGAAATGTAGTTGTGGAATAGGGGTCTTATCAGTTTAGTCCACATGATATAATTTAACCAACAAACAAACTCATGTTACTAATTGTGGTTCATGCATTTCATTATTTGTTGAATTATTTTCTTGGAGATAATTTTTTAGAGTATAGAGATCCCAAAATACTCAGTTATATATTTACAAAACCCAAAAAAACCCACATAAAAATAAGTTTGTGTGGATACCTATAGTCAATAAATTTTGACCTCACCTATATTTATGATATGGGAAATTGTTTAGATGATGATTTGATCTAGAAGACTCAGACACATGAAGTGATGAAAATTGGTAGTGAGTGGAAGGATATGGATATATCTTTGAGATTAATTTAGAGGATTGAGACCACTATGGACATCCAATCCTTATAGCTTGGGTAATGACCTATTCAATCTTGGTGAGTTTGATGATGATGATTCTATCAGATCTCGAGGGTTTAATTCAAAGAGATACTATATCATACAAGGACCCTCCACCAGGATAGATCATTAACAATGATGAGATCTTGTGCATACGTAGACACATTTGGGATCCTTTTGATTATCAAGAGGAATAGATGTGAGATTCTCAATATTTTACATGTGCATTAAAACAGGGTATTAAATATATGTATCATTATATTTATGGCCAATATTAGTGGACTAATATAAAAAGAGAGATAATTGGATTTGTTATAAGGTGTTACACCTATAATAGGTAAAGGTGGAACACAAACGACTAATGGGTATTTTTTATCCATTATCCATTCCAAATTGAAAATGTGATGATGTCACCCTTGAATTGGTAACTGAAATATTGGGATCTGCTTGAGGAAATTATGTGGCATAGGTGATCATCTATAGGTTCAAGATGTTTACTCTCATTTTTTACTTATCTATAAGAACTTTTCTATTGATGATATTGGAAGGATAAATGTCTGTGAGATTATCTTACATCATTGAGTCCCAAAGAGAAATTTATTATATTGGAAAGAACATTTCAAATATATGTTTTGGAAATGTTTATTGAGGGTGTTAGATATATAGGTTATTTTGTTTATTACATACTATTCATAGATTTACAATCATTCCTATAGGAAAATATTAGAGTCAGAGGACTTTCATTGAGAATGTGTCCTTGAATTTTGGAGGATCATTGGAAAACATATTCCACTAGCTGAATTCTATTATAATAACCAAATTCAGGTTACTATACATATGGATCCTTATGAAGCCTTATATGGTAGGCCATAATGATCCAGAATGTGATGGTTTATGGTAAGGGAGGCAACACCATAAGGACCTCATAATGTTCATGAGACATTAGAGAAGGATCAACTGATTAGGAAAAAAATGTAAATGGAATAATCAAGGATGAAATCAAAGTCCAACTATAATTAATGAGTTCTAGATTTTGGGACTATGAATTGGGTATTTTTAAGAGATTTGATGAGACGGGGGAATTGACATTTTTGGTGGAAAGGTATGTTCTCACCTAGTTTTCTGAGAACTTTTGAGGTCTTAGAGAGGGTCAAATCAGTAGCTTATCAGATAAAACTTATAAAGAGATGTAGTGTTATCTGTGACAACATCTACAATTCTAAATTATGACATCACTACTTATGATCATCTCATTTTTTCCATTATGATGTAGTGGAATTGGATGCTGATGATTCTTTTAAAAGAGGACCCTATTCGTAGTGTGGAGTAACACATGAAGGATTTTGGAGGCTGGTTAGCACATTTAGTCTAGGTTATATAGTATCACAAACATGTAATAGATGAGAACTAGGAGAAAGAGTTGGATATATGTTCCCGTTGGCAGGATCATTTCTCAGAAAGTGTCTTATTAGCTTTGTAAGTGAAACTTTGTGATGAGTTGTATTATGTGGGGATTCTTTAACACCTTGGATTTTATCTACGTTATGTAACCCTCAAATACATGTCAAGTTTTTTTATTATGACCAAATATGACTGTCTAAGGATATTTTTTAGGTTTCCATGGTTTTGGGGGTTTTTTGGAGCCCAGGGCCCCAAGTTTTGGAATAAAAAGGTGGGATGAAAATTTAATACACACCATGTGGCCTAATCCACATGGTTTTCCTAAATCATGTTGGGTGATCTTGTGTATATCAGGGGGATATAGGCTTTTTCCTTAATATGATGCCCATTCCAAAAAGATGTGTGAATACAATAGGTCTTATTGGAGTCATATTTTTTACATGCTACATATTGTTAGTCTAACTATACACCTATCTCGTGTGAGTGATGGCTTAAGAAAGTTCTTATTGCATGGTTATCACACTTTTTGGACAACCATAGAACTATACAACGAAGCCCTTTTAATAAGGGGGATGAAACCATATTTCAATCCATTATTTAAAAATTTAATCCCACTTTTATTACCCTAATCCTATAATGGCTCCTCCAGAGTGAAAAGATTCTTATTGGACTATGAAAGTATTTGATCTCCTTTATCCATTTGACATTCAATTCGACCAATGGATGTTGCAATGGATCAACACCAATAATTGATTCAATCAATTAACTTTTTATTGCTTGTTTTATCTCTCCATATTCTATTCTATTTTGGTGTGAGTTAATTTTCCATACATATAAGACATTTTCTCTTATTACTTTTTCTCTTGTCCTAATCCTAATTGGAATACAATGCATGATGATTTCTCCTCTAGTGTCATAATATAGATAGTCTATACATTTTTTCTATGGTTATTTCATTTTTTAAATTACCAATGATGTTCTACATGACATAAGATCATGGTGTTTCTACTAAAAAAATTAATAAATGTCTTAAATTAATTATTTGAGCCTTAATGTGTATCCTTCGTAGCACCTTGACATGGTTGGAGGTTGTCAAACTCAACCCAAACCACCTCCATGGTTGGTTTACCTATATTCCTAGTCTAAGAATAACAACATAGGATGAGTAACCATTCAAAGTGGTTATGCAAGCCTAGAATAAATAAAATGAGATAATTAATGGAAAATTTTACTTGGGTATGAACACAGTCATATTACTCTATTTATAATACTTGATGATTTTGATTAATATGACATGAATGAGATGATGAATTACTTTAAAAATCCTATGAGGGGGTCAAGGTATGAATCCTATAAACAATATATATAAACATATAAATGAATATTAGTTCTCGTTAACTATTGTACTTGTATTTCATGCCAATTTAGGTTTGATACTATTCTATGTTCTATGGAATCGAGTAGGCCACCTTAGCCTATTGCCCTAGGATCTGGCCCATGTCGTCTAAATGTTTTTACATATCTAATGTTTACTATAACAAGTATATACAATTAGAAATTATTTTTATTTAGTGATATTCATCATGTGTATCCTAACCATGGTGACATCCTAACATTCAGAATTGTTTATATCATTTATTCACATTACAGATTTAATAGTTATACATAGACATGGTTATAGTTTTGTTACACATGATGGACTTGTTATAACCACTATTTTTAGTAGTCTAATGATTATATCTTACACACTATTTTGGCCACTGATTGGTGCCTAGAAATTCTTCTTGGATGTAGGTAAGAATAAAAGAAATATATCTATCATGGATTCTTGATTTACAAATAGAACAAATGTTTAGGACCAAAGGACTAAGACATGGATCTTGATGGATTGGGATATCATTTTTTCTCCATTATTATACATTCACTATTCGAGATTCTCTCCGTAATGAATTTCTATTTCCTTCTTTATACCATCATGAAAAAATATTCATTTAGTATGTGATGCCTCTTTTTGATTGATTACTAATTCTGTCTAGATGATTTACTTCAACTTATTTTTTTTTTAATTATAATGATTTCTCTATCTATTCATTTAGTTTAACGATTTTTATACTCTATATTGAGGGTATATTATCCCAATTAAACCAACTTATTCCTTCATTGCAAGTTTGTTTCCTCTAAAATACATTGAGGTGTGATTGATTCCATGTGACAAATCAGGTATGCTTACATACGAGTAAATTAGGCTTGACACATTAAAATAATCCTGAAAACACAATATATGCAAGTAATATATTATGATCATGGAATCAGGGATGATTTTTGCACAACATAAATCATTAAATCATAATCAAAATTCAAGGGTCGCTCCAAAGATCATCACTATAAAGTGAAAAAAGTCCCATGGTTGAATATGTTCAATACATAATCCATAAATAACATCTCACGAGATAAAATTATTTACCTAATTCATTTCAGAGATTTGTAATTTTTTCACCCATAACATAATAAAAATCACGAATTTTTATGTGACATGGGGAAAAGAAACCATAAATAAATTATAACCATGATTAGACACATGATAATAATGTGAGTTTTATATATCTATTAAAGTAAAAAAATAAAATAAATTAAAATGAATCCCAAATGAATAATGAATTAAATTTTTTGGAGGTCCATAATTGAAAAAGGTACTTAAGACTTGAATATGAAATAATAATGTTGAAAATTCCTAAATAGTATATAGAGATGGAATAATAAATATGAATTACTCATGTGATTATTTATGTAATATGTAAAGTATAATTTTAAAAAAGGAAAATATTATTATATTAAACAAAAATATAATTGAACATAGAGGGTTAGTAATTAAATAATTAGGGTTTTTTACAATCTATAAATGATGTCAAAACATTTTATTGGGGTGATTCTGGACATGATACATGAAATGGGAATGCTCACATAAATTAGGTTTACTTAAAGTAGGTAATTTTGAAGGGAACCAGAATCATGTATAACCCTAGTAATGAAAATTATATTTAACTAGGTATATATGTAATGTATATATACATATAAATATAACAGGATCATGTTAATGATAATACATCAAATTTATATAAATAAATAGAGTGTGTAATTGGAATGTAAAGATGGAGGTACATTAGATGCTTACCTTAAGCCATAATTCACTCATTAATTTCACATGAAACCATGAATAACTAAATTTAGATTATTAAATAAATTAATAATAACATTAATAATATATATTTAGTATTATTTTGTCTGTTTATTATCAGTATTCATTAATTTTTTATATAATTTTTTATGTCATTTTCTTTGGGTCATTCTGTTAATTCCACTATAATTCCTTAAGATTATTGTCCAGGGACTATAATTTACTAAAATAGATTAATTACCTATAGAATATTAATATCATGTTTATAAATAATTTTATAGTAAATAACATTTTAAATCCTTCCATGTTGGGTGGTGATGAAGAACGATGTCTATTACAAGTGAGCTGGTAGGTGCACATAAGAAGGATTCAAATTTTCATTGTTCAACAAATGAGAGATCATTGATAAATAATATAATTTGAAATTTTATAATCATATATATATTTTATAAATGTTATATTTTTTCATCATCCTAATTTTTAAAACTAAAAATACTATAAATTTTCCCTTTATCCATTGATTTATATGCACAGTTTTTAAAAATCAGGATTATATCCAACCTAAATCCATTATCCAAAGGATTACCATGAATTTACCTACTATATTAATGATTACTCCTCATTACCTCCACCCTCATGATTCCTCCACATCCCCTTGCGATCTAGCTAGCCACCTCCCCGCTGATAGCTCTAGTGCTACCTCCCCCATCTCTGCTGACACATCTCTGAAATGGACTCCCCACCTCCCTGATAATGTAGCCTCCCTAACTCTCCTCCAAAATGTCTACAACACCCCGCACCTCATTGTATCCCTCATAAATTGACATGGTTCGACTCAACTCCATGCAGCATTGACACATCAACAACACCTTATGTGGTCATCTTCTGAAGTAGCCACCCCACCTCCTTGAGATCCTTCTCCTCCAATGTGGCCACCCTAACTTTATCTTATTCCATTCATAGTGTATGATTTATCTAATTTTAGAACCTTACTCTAAAATTTTCATTAGGGAATATTTATTTTTTCTTAATTATTTTATTTTTCTTCTATAGGTTTTAGTTGTTTTGACTTATTGTATCATGTATGATATCATTTATTTTTTGACTAATTTTCACTGAGGATCATTAACTAATTAGTTTCTATGATTTTATATTTCATGAATATTTGGATTATTGGTATCAATTTCAAGCCACTCACATTTAGGTTATGTTAATATTCCCCCACCCCTCCCACAATCTCTTTAGCTCAAATGATTTTAATTCTTTCGATGTCAATATTTTCCCCTTCAATTAATTTTTTTCTTCTTTTTTATATTTTACCTCCCTCTAACCTCTCCTAAAATTATTGAAGGTATTTTCTATTATATAACATATATCATAGGGGTTAATTTATATTATGATGCATCTCATCTCATCATGCATAAAAATATCCTTTAACTTTATTTTACCCTATATGTTCACCAAATGTATGGATTAATTATCTTAAAGAATGGTACCTTTTATTTGTGAAATTTTTACTCAAACTAACTCCATATAAATTAATTATTTATATTTTAGTTTTCATCATATTCATATGATGTTTATTATATATAAAATAGTGAGTTAATTTGAAATTAAACAATGTAATGATAATGGTTCCATTGACTTGTGATTTGAAAATCTGAGGTATTACCCTCATTTTCAGAACCAATTCATTAATCCACCCAATTATTATGAAATGGTTTTATTATGAAATAATTTTCATTTTCCAATGAATCACATGTAATCATTAATTCTATAGATGATGGATTTTTCTAGATGAATTGACATTAAATTTTAGTTTCATTAACTTGTTCCATTTTATGTACTAACACATTATTTGTATTCATAATTAGGTTTGTCATTTTCATGATTTACCTATAGAATCTACAATAAATTGATATTATTAATAAAAAAAATATTTTTTATGATTCATTTCCTAAATAATAATGTAATTTTCAATTAAAATTATTTCTTTAAAAGATAATATTTTTAGAGTGGTTAATTTGATTGTATTGCAGCTGGAATAACTGTTATGCACTAATACACATTAATTCCATAAAATATATATTCATATACAATGAACTTTAAAACCATATTTTTATTATATTTCAATAAAATAGTTTACATAATAGCAGTTTATGTATTTTTTTATGCTAGTTTATGGGGGTATTATTCTATTTTAATATCTTTTTAACCATTTAATGAGATCAATTGATTGAAAGGTTTTGAAATGTTTATTATGGATACTATTTAAAATAAATCATGCATGATAAATATTCAGAATGTAAAAAAATAGTTGTACATGGGGAATTAGTTTCCTAGAAAATTGAATGTGTTGTTCCTTGGTTTTATTATTTTATGTTAATCTCTAATTTGACCCATGTGTTCACATTGGACTACATTGACTTCAAAAAGATATTGTTTTCCCGATTTCATAATATTGTTGATGATGTTGCACGTTGATGATTCTATCATCATCACCCACTCTATTATTTCCTTTCTCACTAATCCTGTGTCTCACTATTTATTGATTTGGTTTAATAAACGATGATTCATCATATCACTAGAATTTGGTTGACGTTGAACCACC
The DNA here is from genome assembly GCA_963277665.1 of Viscum album. Lineage (NCBI taxonomy): Eukaryota > Viridiplantae > Streptophyta > Magnoliopsida > Santalales > Viscaceae > Viscum > Viscum album. Next base: position 451,761,689 of record OY728141.1, on the reverse strand, counting down.
CAAATTAATTCATATTGTAATGTTGTTACATTATCAATATTTATTGATTAAATATTGGGATTTTGGGAAGTTGTAGTGATAATGAATCCACATTTTAGTTTGGTGTGAAAAAAGGTTTGTTTCTTATTAGTTTTTATAGTTAATGTTTTCAAAATTTTCATCAATAATGAATTTGGATCTTTTGTGGATTTTAAATGTAGTTTGGTTTCATAACACAATTTAAATAATAATAAAATAATCTTTTTTTGTTTCTAATTCAAATCATGTGATCACATCGAATAATTTTTAGATATATTTCATTTTCCTCAAATGAAAAATATATCACCTGTAACTTTGGATTTGAGTTTTCACATTATAAGAATCAATTTAGGTGCATCATTTAACATTGATGTGGTGTTATTTGTAATTCTTAAAAAAAACTAAGATTTATTATAAATTAAATTTCTTAATAAACTAATGGTGAATTTATTTCATACAACAATATGTGAGTTTTCATTGAAGTTTTTTTATTTCATTTATTTTATTAGGATTAATTTTGTAATTAAATATACAATATTTATTATTCTTTTTATGGTCAAATATAGAATGTTTTCTATTTCAGTTCCCTTAATTTTTTCAAATGGTTTTATAATACTTCATACAAATATTATTGGTTATAAAAAAGTTTTTTCCCAGTAATATAGTCACATTTTTGTATTATTTTTACATGATTCATTTATTAATAACATGAATTCAAATAGAACCTGGTAAAGTTCAATGGAAGAACAGAAAAAAATTTCTCAATATTTTATGTGAATAAAAATAGTTTGAATTATAATTGATATTATATAGAATTTTACCAGTAAACCTTTTATTTTATCAGTACTATATTACCAATATTATATTCTCTAAATTGAAATAACATATTTTCCCCCAAGTTATATTTATTTAGTTGTTTTTTCATAACTATTTTGGACTGATTATGTCTATTAAAAAACATGATTTGAGTACTAAAAATAGTGTTTTATTATTAACTTTCCCTATATATATATGTGTGTGTGAAATTATGATAATTAATTTTGGTGTTACAAATTATATAAAACGATAAAATAATATATCTAAACTACATATATAGTAATCTACTCATATATGTACGTTATTTCATATTGGGATGTTTTTTTATAATAATCATAAATAAATTGGATAATTAATTTTGTATTTACAGTCAAAAAAAATGTTTTGGGTTTCCTTACATCATAACATGGTATATATTTACATTTATGAATATCATAATTTCATTGTACTCTTTATCAAATCATTAAAAATATGTCATATATGCATTTCAACTCCGAAGATACTTTCATAGAATAGATATTTAATAGATTATTAATAAGGGGGTCAAAGAAGTCTACTACCTATATAAGATTTTTTATAGTAGTTCATTGGCACACATCAAATATATATGAGCTTCATGATTTCATAAATACAATTAAAAGTATTTTAGATATATTTTATTCTTTAAATTATATAAGGTAAATTTAACAACATTTTCTTCTCCCAACCTGATATATTCCATCTTGTCAACTTCTTAAGGAATCTCTTCCTATTTTAATTCCTAATTAACCTCTTATATTGAAATCTCATGTATTATCACAATCTAATGGCTCCTTTAGTACTATTACCCACCCCATATGTATCATTTACACATATAATGAATTTTTATTTACTTTAGAAAAATTATTACACTTTGGTATTTTCTTTGTTACTTATCACCATAAATGTATTTATATATACTATTTTGCGGTTTTATTTGTTTTATCATAGTAGTAAATCTAAAAATTTATTACATTTACCATATATCTTATATTTCATTATTTTTTATATCCAAATTATACTATCTATGAATTTTTAATATCATGGATATTTCATGTATTTCCATAGATATTTAATGTATTTTTTTTCACTCAATCATTTAGTTCTTATTAAAAATCATCCTATTGTAAAACCACGGAATTAATTTTTTTGTACCACAATCTATACACCATATTCTTGTTATTCATATATATTTTTCATTAAAAATAATTAATACTGACTTTTTTCCACTATATACCTTATTCCTCACAAATGAAATGAAATTAATAAAAATTTTGTACATTAATTGTAGATGTTTTATGATTCTGTGTTCCATAAACAATTCCCATGAAAAATTATCCAATACTAATTCTTGTGAAAATTCATGGTGGAATATAATATTAATTTAAAAATGATTAATATCAAATATGTTTATCAATAATATTTCATGAAAATAAAAACAATTTATATTAAATATAAGTATAACATTTTTGTTTATATCCTCAGATTTTTTTATTAATTAAATGGGTTCTCATTTATTTGCGTTTAGTTTAAGATGATTTATATGATCCACCACTGATTTGGGTAAATATTCCAATGTGCATGTCAATGATGATGTTGGTGGTATGAGAGCAGGTGATAATGATTTTGGATATTCTATAGTATATGATGAGGTTCATTTTGATTCTTTTGGTATTGACATTGAGGTACATTTTAGATGTAAATCTAATTCTTGGTTTATACATTGAATTTTATCTTAATTTTTATTTTATTATGATAATATTTATATTGAAATTTTATATTAATTATCTTGGAGATAGTTGGACTAATTTTGATATATGTTGTATTCTGTTTGAGTTTTTTCTATATTATTTTATTTTTTTTTCTATTAAACTATAATGTTTGTGATCTATTTGAGTATTGTTGGTAGGGTATGGATTTAAGTGAAGTGGGTTGGAATATAAATTTTATTCTTAGTCTGGATTTAAGTGTTTTGATTCTTGTGACATATATTTTATTATATTTGAGTTATGATTATATTATAATCATTATTCTTTATTTTATTGTAAGCTACTTGGAATGTTTGAGTGATGATGTCATGTAGATGTGCTATTGTATTACATTAGTTTATAAATTTGTATCATATCTTTAAAAAATTTATTTTAATTGAACTGCCAATATAGAGTGATATGTGATTTCTTTTTAAGGTATTTTCATGTCATGTTGGATCCTAAATGTGAATTCATTGGATAACATTGATCAGAAATGCACTTGTTATTATGTGTCATGACGGTTTGGTTGGTACTATTGTTGAGGAAAATTTCAGATGTAAATTTATTTCATGGTTCATGCATTGAATTTTCTCATATATATTTTTGTTATGAGGATATTGATAATAAATTTATATTTTTCATTATGGTTTATCAGGAAAGGGGGTGGGTGTTAATTAGGGTATCACAATATTTTTGAAATTAACCTTCACCAGTGATCTTGTTCCATGATTAATATAAAAAACAAAATCCCACATAAATAATTGGATGTGTTAAAGTATTAAAAGAGGTAAAAAACCAAATATTTTGATTCTCCATAATTAGTATAGTAAATAGGAAATGAAACATCACCTTTTCATGCACTGGAAACAATAAGAAATTTTATTTTTCAATAAAATTCATAATGAATCCATAGTGCAATATGTAAACCATGTATTGGTATAATTTTATGGATAATAATTCCAATCACAGTGTAACATTTAACACCCTGATTCCAGAAGCCTACTAGGGGTTCCCCGTACTCGGTTGGTCACACGGCCTCAAGCGCATTTCCCAGAACGCCAGAGGCTACCAACTAGCAGGGAGGGCCTTGGGTGTGATAGTTGGGAAACATGGCCCTCATTGGCAGAGTAACATTGTAGATGTAAAACAGACAACAATAGCTTAATATGTAAAAGAATACAATAAGTAAATAGTGGGGTAGTGAAGAAATAAACAAATGGGGAAACATATATAAATGATGGATGATACATATGTCTTGGAAAGCAACCAAAAAAATCACAATGATGGAATACAATACTAAACAAAAGTAAAAAAGAATAGTAAACAACTCCACAACATCGCATGCCTCAGCTTGGTCTCATTCTCCCCCAGCTCCACAATAATTATATACTAGAAATATATGGGCGATTTCCCTTATCTACACCTACAACAATACAATCTATTTGGGCCCAAAACTATGACCCAAACAGGGTGTGAGAAAAATCCCTATAGAAAACCATGTAATGAGTTGTTCCTAATAGTCAGTGAATATATATGGAATTCAATAATCAAAGAGAAGTACTAAACAAGGAAGTACACATAGTAACATTCCTACAAATTCAATTGAATTCATTTTCATATATCAAGTAAGTATCTAATCAAAAGTAGGTAACCCTCTCAGAAGTACTCAGAGCCTAACCCCTCTGGTTCAACCAAAAAAACCCATGAAAAACTCTGGGAAGAACACACAGTCTGTCCCCACTGGTTCAGCATTAGCAGAGACCCTTTGAGGAATCACACACCTTCAATTACCCCCATGTTCTCATATCGGTAACTAATAGGCACTATATGGAAGTACTCAATGTCCAATTACCCATGTGGCCCATATTAATGAAACTAAAGACACTCCGAGTTAGCACAATGTCTACCCTTATAGTCTCGTAACGTAATAGTAAATAGACACTCTAGAGATGCCCTCAACATACATTATCCCTACGGTATACTACATCAAGTTCTCGCGGCCCTATGTAAGTTAGTCATGCACAAACAAATTGTGGCAGCCAAATTAAACCTGAATAACTACTTGGCTAAAAAATCTATAGCATATCATAACATGTCAGACAATAATCACCCCATCCTAACAATACTAGTCATAGGAACCAAAGCAGCAGCCTTACCAGCAAAGCTAGACCCAATGGGAAAAAATAAGAAAACATTGGAAAAAATCCAAATATTGTAAAATATAACCGTATTTACGACCATTAATCTCTATCCAAAAAAAAAGTCAAAGAAGGAAATATAAGGGCTAAAAACCATAAACACTCAATAACCCGAATGAGGGTATTGGGAACTTTTGCACATAAAATTCAAAGACTATATACAGAATGGCACAAACCACCAACCTTGGTATTTTACGGACAAAATACGTGAACCTAAGTCCTTGAGTCGCCCTATAACACTGTAGATCTACAAAAACATTAAAAACGTTCAATCAAGGATAACTCGTGAAAGAGGAGAAAACTGGAGATGATGTACAAGAAGAAGGGAGAACACACTGATGTGATTCCAACGCTATAGAAGGAGGTTGATTCAAAGAACAGACGGTGACTTAGTGGCGCAGAGAAGATCTCTAGTTATATGATCACTCATTGATGAAACAGACAAATGTAAAAAATGGTTCTGTCGATTAGACGCATCCCGGGTCCGTTTAATGAATAAAAGTTCACGACGTGTAATTTATATGTACACGGTGTATACATGCATTTTGTGGTCTCCAATTTAGGTTCTCTCCAGGTCACCACACGTGACCATGTACTTTCCCATTACCCTGCTAGTACATGGTCACCTGTGGTGACTGGGTACATGACATTTACATAAAGTACACGGTGTATACTCCTGAAATTTCCAAAACTCCTCTTTTTCTCAAAAACAACAAGAAAGGGTAAACATACCTGAAAAGAAGATTCTAGTTCTTATAGACTTCCCCCATAAATAAATTTATCCTTGAATTTCTGTAGAAAGGAGGCGTAGAATATTAACCCACAAACAGCTCCTGCCACTGTGAGGGTTCAACGACCTTCCTCTCCCAGATCTCATTCTATACTCGCCTATGCTTCAACAGCACTCATACCAATGAAACAGACGATACATAGAGAACATTCTCATTTAGATCAATAATCCAGATATTAGGCTCCTTAAAAGAGGTGTCCACCTCAATCTCAACCTCCTCGGGTTGAAAAGCATGAGACGGGTCTGGGAAGTAATGTTAGAGCTAAGAAATAGTGAAGACATCATGCATAGCCCAGTACCTCTGAGTTAACTACAGCTGAAAGGAAATCGGTCAGTCTCTCACCGAAATCTCAAATGGACTGATGTACCTCATTGAATGATTACCCTGTTTATTAATCCTCCTGTGTCCGATCCTCAGTGTGACACACATGAGAACCTAATCTCCAACCTTGAACTCCTGAGGTGGTCTATGTCGATTATCATAAGACTTATGTCATTACTGTGTAGTAGCCATCCTCTTCCGAATTAAATCTATCTGCTTGGTGGTCTCCTGGACATGAAAAGGTCCCGACATAGCTTCCTCTCCTACATCCATCCAACATAAGGGTGATCGGCATGACCTAACATACAAATCCTCAAAATATGAAATCATAATAGTTTCTAGAAAACTATTATTATAGGAAAACGCCCCAAGAGGTATGTTCTTCTCCCATGAACCTCTAAAATCCAATATGCATGCTCAAACCATGTCCTCAGGAACATGAATCATATTCTTGGACTAGCCATCTATTGGTGGATAGTAATCTGTACTTAGAAGTACATGTATACCCAAATCCCTCTAAAGTACCTGCCAGACCCAAGAAGTAAAATGGGCATCCCTGTCTGAAACAATGGCCCATGGAAGTCCATGTAAATGTACAATATATTAGATGTACATCCTTCCCAGCTCATCAACATTGAAGGTCTCTTTGATCATCAAGAAGTGATCATCCTTTGTGAGTCTTTCACTAACATCCCAAAGTACATCATTCCATTAAGGAAACCTCAGAAAACCTATCATGAAATCCATTGTGACATCAATCCATTTCCACACAGGAATGGGTAACTGCTGAAAAATTCATACGGGTCACTGATACTCCGCCTTCACCTGCTGACAGGTGGAACACATCATGTCAAAACCAAAAACATCACTCTTCAAACCTGGCCACCAATACTGATGGTGTAGATCTCGATACATCATGGTGAAACCAGGATGAACTACCCAAACTGAGGAATGAATGTCTCACTTTAGCTCCTCGCGTCTGTCTACTAGAACCCACATGCATACATTAAAACCCAAGATATCCTCCTCACCTACTACACATCTAGGAATAGGGTCCTCTCCTGATATACTCCCCCTCATGACTAGGACATCAGAATCTAATAGCTGCCTCATTCGCTCTCGATTAAGAAGAATAGAGGTAATATCTATAGAATATATAAATGTCTTCCCCTATCTGTTGTGAACCTCCAAATGCATTTCAGATAATAGAGCCATGTGAATCCACTCACTGCAGGCCTCATGAACTGCATGTTTCTGAGTTCTTCTTCTCAACGCATCTCCAACTGCATTTCCCTTCCAAGACATGTAGGAAAGATCAAAGTCAAAATACTGAAGGTACTCAACCCACCTTCACTGTCTCAAATTCAGGTCATGCTGAGTGAAGATATACTTGAGACTTTTTTGGTCTGTGAACACAAAAAAATGCTCTCCCAACAGGTAGTGTCTCCAACAACATAAAGCACGAACAACTACAGCCAACTTGAGATCATGTGTTGGGTAATTCTTCTCTTGTTTCCTCAACTGCTGAGACCCGTACACAATGAATCCTTCCCCTGCATAAGCACAGCTCCCAACCCGATACCTGAAGTATTACAGTAAACAATATAGCGCTTTACTGGATCTGGAAGAACTAGTATCAGTGCTGATGTGAACCTCCCTTTGAGCTCCTAAAAGGCATACTCATAAGATTGTGACCAAAAGTACTTCACACTCTTCATAGTCACACCCATCAGTGGTGCTACTATGATTGAAAATTCCTGTATGAAATGTCTGTAGTAATCACCCAGTCCTAGAAAACATTGTACCTCAAATATGTTCTTTGGATGCACCTAGGAAACTAATTCTCTCACATTCTCTAGGTCTACTGAAACTTCTACCTCAGAGATAACATGTCACAACCCCCTCCCACCAAAGATGCCCCTCCTGAGCTGGAAATAGTGAAAGGGAGATAATGACCCCCGATTCCCGCCTCCAGTAGGCCCCGGGTTGGCGACTAGCACCAAGGGTATGAGTTTTCACAAATATGTTAGCCATTACCCTTTTATTATTTAGGATCGGGAAATAGGACAAGTCAACCACCAAAAGGAAAAAGAACAAGTGTATATAAATAAACCCAAACCAATCCCACATGCATGTTTAAACAATTTTATAACAAGGTACAAGTACAAGAAAGCTCAAAATACAATACCAAAAGAAAACAAAGGTACATCAACATCAACAACTCCAACTGTCCGACTAGTAGGGTCCCGCACGGCCCTGGAAGTCCTCCTGGAAACCTAAAAGTAAACGTAGGGTGATCATACAAGTATACTCAATAGGGAAACCTAAAGCTCTCGTGCACAATTTGGGAGATATCCTAATGTCCCGTGAGAACAACAGAAGAAACCTAACAAGGAAGTATATCCACCCATCCTCACCAGCCACACTCACCAAAACACAATCACAACCGGTAATAGTAGTATAAGAACAAGAGTATTTGGGTACCCCGCACCATTTCCCATTAGTTAGCTGAACGTCCTGATGCTATCACACTCTCCCCGCCCGCACACACCTGGGCCTCACCACCACACATCCCGCCCGCACACACCTGGGCCTCCCAACCACACATCCCACCCGCACACACCTGGGCCTCGTCCCGAAGATTCTTGGGAACATTAATAGTAACAAAACTCTCACCCGAAGACACCTGGGCCTGAAATCGAAACCTACCTGAAGAGTCTTAGGTGTAAGGTCACCTCAAGCCATCACAGCCTATAAGCCTGCCTGAAGAGTCTTGGGCCTAATCACCCCAATCAAAACCTACCCGAAGAGTCTTGGGTTTATGGTCTCCTCAAGCCATCATAGCCTAGGGGAGAAGGAGCATGAAAGAGCTAGTATGTATGGGAAAACACCCTCTCCCATGAAATGGGAGTGTTTGGCACTAAGTGCTCAACATGGGTGCGGTGCGATAAAACACAAAAGATACAGATATTATATATATAGAAAACACTCAGCCCAACCTATGGCTTCTAAAAAGAGAAACTGAGCAAGTTCCTCGACACTTCTACCATGAAGCATGCATATAACAAACAACCCCAACCCCATTAAGGTTTTCACGTTTCCGCAGAAAATTAGCTTATTTAGTCCCTTAACTACTGGGAAACTATCCACAACCAACCACTTCAAACGTTCGTAAAACATATCCCTTCCATCCACAAAGCAAGTTAGGGAGGCACAAAAAACCCTTCTTAAAAACCAACCAACCCATTGATTATTATTTCTGTTTCATTACCAAGACCCACCGTTCCTTAACTCTTCCACTTTTATTTATTAATCACAACCCATTACCTGTTCACATAAAAACCCAACCCTGCGGCCCCGCTGCCAACCGCCATAACCACAACTACACCGAAACCACACATCATCATCCTTTTAACCATTTATTGTAGCCCCGCTGCCCATCACCATCAAAACATTCACACCAACCCACAACCAAGTCAACCACAGCCCCGCTGCTCACCTGATCCACAAAACCCCACAAAACACCCCCAACTCATGCCACGTAACCATTCCAACATCCACATGTTCATTATTCCATTTTGTTTAACCGGGGTGACCACACAAGGGTTCCATATTTTCATTTAAACAGTAAACTTTACGTGATTAACCAATTTCCACATTTAACAAAGTTCCACTCACAAAAACGGTCTAGAAAGATAGGGAAACATTTAAATGTGCAAAAAAAGGCCCCCAACAGCCGTGATTTTCAGTAGGCATAAGCCTATTCATTTCACAACATAATATCACAGGATATAAAAGGTAAAGTAACAGTAATCACAACTTCCCATCCCTCGTTCTTAAACCAGTTATTATATTTATTTAAAGGTTCAACCATTTCTCATGAAAACAAAATGGATACCCACCCCGCATGATGCAAAAATTAGACAGATGAAGGTAAAATCCCTACCTCAACAGGTTCTGGTCAAAATGCTCCCCCGGATCAACTTTAGAAGACATATGTCGGCGTCTGTCACTTCTATCGGGTCCTAGAAGAACCTCCTCGGGTGGAAGTCAGAAAAAAAAGCCGAAGGAAAAACAACGGACCTAGGCTCGGAAGTTCCGCCTCGTTGTTATGATCTCGTGTCCACTGACGGATCATAAATCGGATCTCGGACGGAAAAGTTATGGAAGAAAGAGCCTTCGAGTCTCCTAAGAGAGATATGCTCAGAGGAGAGGGGAGGAGAGGTGTGAGTTGAAAGGAGGAGGGGACCCCTCCTTTTATAGGCATGAAAAGCAAAAGTACACGGCCTGTACTTGGCTGTTTTCACACGGTCTCCACGTGACCTCCAACGCGGCTCCACGGCTGTTGACTGGTCAACACACGGTTTGAGGGTAACGCATATGCGGGGAGGGACTACACAGCGTGTAGTTCAGACACATGGCATGTACTCATTTATTGCACACGGCAAGGACAGAGCTCCAACACGGTTCACGGCCGTTGACTGGTAACGCGTACGCGGGGAAGGTCTACACGGCGTGTAGAACAGGTCACACGGCGTGCACCCATTTATTGCACACGGCAAGGACACAGTCTACAACACGGGGTATACCCGGAAAGGGGGTACACTACGTGTACTCAAACTACATGGTGTGTAGTTTCAAAATTCTGTAAAGTGTGGAAAATGTCAATTTACCCCCCCCCCCCCCCCAGAACACTTCTTGAACTCCTTTTTGACAAAGGAAAGGGCCGGAGAGGTCCGGGCCATTACATCAGATACCTCTTAAAACATTCTCGTCCCTGAGAATTCAAAAACCAACCCAGAGGAACCCAACAAGATACCTCTTATTGTTCTCGTTCTAATAGGAACCCAACCAACAACCCTAATCATATGTGTTAGGAATTCCTTCTCCTATGTCGAGATATTATCCGCTTTAGGCGGCACTAACTCACCTACACGGGTTTAATCGCATCCTAATTAATGCGTCTCGATTATTAATTGGGTCTTCCCACTTTCACACATTAGGATTTTTCAACTCGCACTAACCCCAACACCACACAACCAACACATTGCCCGAACACGTGGGTTTGGGAAATTTCTTCACCTATGTCGAGATATTATCCACTTTAGGCGGCACTGACTCGCCTGCACGGGTTCAATCGCATCCTCATTAATTCTTCTCGATTAAGGGTCAGGTTTTTCCCTTTCCCACACATCCGGACATGTTACACATCACCAGGGAATAAGGAAACAAAAGGTCTCACAACTGACAAGCCAAGAATTCCATATATCAAAGGTACATAGTAAAACATCAACACAAATCTCAGAAGAACAGGGGGAAAACACAAGTCAAAACAACTCTGGGTACTGAGCGTGAATCTGGGTCTCCCACTCCCAAGTGCTCTCCTCGAGACCTCCATGCCTCCACAACACACGAACCAAGGGAATGGTTCATCCACGGAGCACCTTCTCTTTATGATCTTCGATTCTGACTGGTCGTTCCTCAAAGGTCGTGTCGTCTCCCATATCTAACTCTCCCTATTCGATAATGTGGGAGTCATCGTGTAAGTACCGACGAAGCTAGGAGACGTGGAAGACGTCATGGACTTTCTCCATCTGAGGTGGCAGGGCCAGCTGATATTCCACCTCGCCAACTTGCCTCAACACCTCAAAAGGTCTGATGAACCTAGGTGAGAGCTTGCTCCCCTTCCCAAACCTCCGCTGCACCCGTCGAGGGGAAACCTTCAAGAACACATGATCCCCCACCTCGAACTCCAAGGGCCTCCTCTGATGATCAGCATAAGACTTCTGTCGGTCCTGAGCCGCCTTCATCCTCTCACGTACAAGTTGGACTTTCTCTGTGGTGCTCTGCACTACCTCTGGCCCAAGAGCACCTATCTCACCAACCTCTTCCCAGTAAATGGGTGAACGACATGGCCTTCCATACAAAGCCTCAAACGGTGCCATGCCAATAGTAGAGTGGAAGTTGTTGTTGTTGTTGTAGGAAAACTCTACTAAAGGAAAGTGTCGTACCCATGATCCTCTGAAATCCAGAACGCATTCTCGTAGCATGTCTTCCAGCATCTGGATAGTCTGCTCGGTCTGCCCGTCGGTCTGGGGGTGGAAAGTAGTGCTAAGGCGTAGCTGGGTGCCAAAAGCATGTTGTAACCCCCTACAGACTCTTGAGTTAAACCAAGTATCCCGGTCTGAGACGATAGTCCTCAGAACTCATTGCAAGCGCACCACCTCGTCTACGTACCTCTGTGCTAAGGTACTCACCGGGCCCGACTCCTTGATTGCTATGAAGTGAGCTGATTTCGTCAGACGATCCACCACTACCCAGATATCATCATAACCACCCTGAGACCTGGGTAGTCCTGTGATGAAGTCCATGGAGATGTCATCCCACTTCCACTTGGGGACATCTAAAGGATGCAACAAACCACCGGGAACACAGTGTTCAGCCTTCACTTGCTGACACACTAGGCCCTTAGCCACAAACTCTGCCACTGCCTGTTTCACCTCGGGCCACCAAAACTGATCCCTCAGGCCTCGGTACATTTTTCAAACTCCTGGATGTACCGCCAAGGCTGAGATATGGAACTCACGGAGAACTCCGTCACGCATTGCCTCCGGAACAAACAACCTTCCATGGAAAAGCATCTGATGTCGGCTGTCCTCTGACCACCCTTATGGAGCGTTCCCCTGATCGACTCGATCTCGCATCACTTCCGCCTCAGAGTCCCCCCACTGAGACTCTTCCACCTGCTGCAACAAGGAGGACTGCATCGTCATCTGGAACAAACAGCCTCAAACACCTTCTTCCCTTACATCTAAGTGCAGGGTGGCCAACTCTCCCATCGCCTTCCAAGCATCAGCAGATTCCCAAACCACTTCCTTATGTGACTTCCTGCTCAGGCCATCAGCCATAATGTTGCCCTTACCTTTAGTGTAAAAGATCTCGAAGTCATAGTCTTGGAGAAACTTGACCCATCAAAGCTGTCGTAAGTTCAGGTCATGCTAGGAGAAGATATAATGTAGGATCTTGTGATCTGAGAATACCACAAAGTGCTCCCAAAAGAGGTATTGTCGCCACAACATCAATGCGAACACTACTTCTACAAGCTCCAGGTTATGGGTGGCATAGTTACGCTGGTGAGGGAGCAACTGCCTAGACCCATAACAAATCACTCCCATCTTCTGCATAAGCATGCACCCTAGACCAAGGTCAGAAGCATCACAAAACACTTCATACAACAACCCTTCCCCTGGAAAACTGTGCACGGGAGCAGTAACCAACTTATCCTTCAGGTAGTCAAAAGCTTTATGGCACTGATCGCTCCATAGGAAGACCTGATTCTTCCTAGTCAAAGCTGTCAATGGGGCATCAACTCGAGAGAAGTCTAAAACGAACCTCTGATAGTAACCTGCCAACCCCAGGAAACTACGAACTTCTGCCACGCTCTTGGGTGCTACCCACGAAACAATTGCCTCCACCTTTGACGGGTCCACCGATACTCCATGTTGAGACACCACGTGCCCAAGGAAGTGTACTTCTTGTATCAAGAACTTTCACTTCGACAATTTCCCGTAAAGATGGTGGTGTCAAAGGACTTCCAAGACTGCCCTGAGATGCTCAACGTGCTCCTCCGCTGATCTTGAGTATATCAGGATTTCATCGATAAACACAATGACAAACCGGTCCAGAAACTCTCAGAAGACAAAGTTCATAAGTCCCATGAACACAGCTGGTGCATTCGTAACTCCAAACGGCATCACTACAAACTCGAAGTGCCCATACCTACACCTGAAAGCTATCTTCGATATGTCACTGTCCTTCACCCTCAGCTGATGATATCCCAATCGTAGATCAATCTTAGAAAACTAACCTGCTCCCCACAGCTGGTCGAAGAGATCATCTATCCTTGGATGGGGGAAATGGTTCTTGACCGTTACCTGGTTCAGCCTTCGGTAGTCTATGCATAGCCTCAGACCACCATCTGCCTTCTTCACGAACAAAACTGGAGCACCCCATGGTGACACACTGGGTCGAACAAAACCCTTCTCCATCAGATCATCAATCTGAATCCGTAACTCCCGCAACTCCGAAGGTTCCATTCAATAAGGGGCCATCGAAATCGGAAGGGCTCCGGGCTGTAAGTCTATCCCGAATTCAACGTCTAGTTGAGGGGAAGAGTCATAACCTCCTCAAGAAAAACATCAAGGAACTCCCCAACAACTTCTAGGACATCCATCATCTATGTATTAGCTGGAACAACCGATAACCCGCTCAACAAGGAAAGGAGAGGCTCCACATGCCGGCTTCCTGCCTGATATCTCCTCTCGCCAACATAAAATACGCACTGCCCATCCACGTCGGAGAACACGACTCTTCTCCGGAAGCAGTCGATAATGGAACTAACAGAAAACAACCAGTCGATGCCTAGGATGACATCGTATGGATGCATCTATAATAGAAGAAGGTCTCCACTAGATCGATGTGGTCCCAACGCCAGCCCACATCCCCGGCAAACACAAGATACACTGGTCTGACCCCCAACTAGTGTACTCACTACCAGTGGCACGGAAAGTCTCTCTACGTCTAATCCCAAATCATGGGCTAGACTAGGTACAACAAAAGAGTGCGAGGCTCCCGAATCGAACAAAGCAGAAACAAGAGTGCTAAACAAACAAATCATACCTCGTACCACCTCTGGTCCCGCTGGAGCTACCAACTCTGTTGCGTGCAACTGTCCATGCCCTGCTCCTCTTCCTCTCTGATGTCATCCACTTCCCCAACAACGCCCTGGTCGAGGTCCCTAAGGAGCACCCTGAGGTCGGCCTTCTCCTGCAAAGACTGCCCTCGGAGGATCATGGTCCTGCTGCTGCTGGAAGGGCCTCACCGGCAACTGGTGCTACTGCAGTGGGCGCTGAACCTGCCCACCTCTACTATACGGAGCTCGGGTCAGGAACCGACTCTGAACGTGCCCAAAACATCCAGAAGAAAAACACCTCGGTCCTGGGCTCATGGAAAAGGGACGAGGACACGAAGATCTGAACTGGAAATGCTGGGGCCAGCTCCCCACTGGCATGAACCTGGAATGTCCTGCCGCAGGAGACCTGCTGCTGACTGCCTTCCCCTTCGACGAACCTGGCTGAAACACCTCACGCAGTGCACCTCCCAGTGAGTGCATCCTCTCTACGACCTATTCCTTCTTCTGCACCTCCATGTACGTCGGAAGGGTGAAGGGGGTGATAGCATAATGGAGCGAAGGACGAAGCGCCTCCTCCAAACGTCTCTCCTGAGACTCCTCATCTGGAAAGAGATCCAGAGCAAAGCCCAGGAGATCCTTGAACTTGATCCCCAGATCTCGTACAGACATAATCCCCTGCTGAAGGGAGAGTAACTCTTGCCACTTCTCCGCCTTCATCATGGAAGAAAGGAATTCCTCTCGGAATTCCATCTCAAAGTCATCCCATGGAACCTCCACTGCTATCCTCTCTCAGAGGTAGAGTGTCCACCACTGTCACGACGCACCTCTCAGCTGACTAATTGCTAGGGGAACCCAGTACTCCCTCGGAGCACGGATCAAGGTGAAAGTGATCCCTAACTACTCAATCCACCCCTCTGTCTCCGTATCCGAAGTACTACCCTCGTACTTCTTGAGGGTCTGCCACTGAAAAGAACAGAGAGTCTTCTGCCACTGGCTATCTTCCTTCTCTCAGTCAATCCTCAACTGATCGACCGCCTGGATCTGCTGGGCCTCGGCCGTCTGAGCCACCCGGGGATGACGTCCAGGTGCCATAGCTTTACGGTAAACAAGGATCGCCTAAGCCCAAGTAGTAAGGAAAAAATCAAGGTTTTAATTATCATTTTATTTCAATTTCATTCCCAGAACAACCAAATCACGTAAAACACAATCATGATGTTGCATGTACCTTCCCTAGGGTCTCTACCCTACAATCAATGTAGTCTCACTTGGTCGTTCGGTAGGCTTAGAGTCCTTGCATCATATCACGGGGGCCCTAAAATCCCGTGTCCTAGCCGGTCTTCCCTGGCATATGTCACGAACCAAGATTGACAAACACTATTTCCCTACCATCCCATGCAATTATAACTATGCCAAACTCTAGACTCCATCATATCTCTCAACTATCACCTCGGATTCCATTTTGTCATGACCCCCTCCCACCAAAGATGCCCCTCCTGAGATGGAAATGGTGAAAGAGAGATAATGACCCCCGAGTCCTGACTCCAGTAGGCCTCGGGTTGGCGACTAGCACCAAGGGTATGAGTTTTCACAAATATGGGAGGCATTGCCCTTTTTATTATTTAGGATCGGAAAATAGGACAATTAAACCACCAAATGGAAAAAGAAGAAGTGTATATAAATAAACCCAAACCAAGACCACATGCATGTTTAAACAACTTTATAACAAGGTACAAGTACAAGAAAGCTCAAAATACAATTCCAAAAAAAAGGTACAACAACAGCAACAACTCCAACTTTCCGACTAGTAGGGTCCCGCACGGCCCTGGTAGTCCTCCTTGAAACCTGAAAGTAAACGTAGAGTGAGCATAAAACTATACTCAATAGAGAAACCTAAAGCTCTCATGCACAAGTGGGGAGACATCCTAATGTCCCGTGAGAACAACAGAAGAAACTTAACAAGGAAGTCTATCCACCCATCCTCACCAACCACACTCACCAAAACACAATCACAACAGGTAGTAGTAGTATAAGAACAAGAGTATTTGGGTACCCCACACCATTTCCCATTAGTTAACTAAACGTTCTCACACTGTCACACTCTCCCTGCCCGCACACACCTGGGCCTCACCAACACACATTCTGCCCGCACACACCTGGCCCTCACAACCACACATCCCGCCCTCACATAACCACACATCCCACCCGCACACACATGGGCCTCATCCTGAAGATTCTTGGGAATAGTAATAGTAACAGAACTCTTGCCCGAAGATACCTGGGCCTGAAATCGAAACCTACCTGAAGATTCTTAGGTGTAAGGTCGCCTCAAGCCATCATAGCCTATAAGCCTACCCGTAGAGTCTTGGGCCTAATCACCCCAATCGAAACCTACCCGAAGAGTCTTGGGTGTAAGGTCGCCTCAAGCCATCACAACCTAGTGGGGAAGGAGCAGGATGGAGCTAGTAACTATTGGAAAACACCCTCTCCCATTAAATGGGAGTGTTCGGCACTAAGTGCTCAACATGGGTGTGGTGCGATAAAACAAAAAAGATACAGATATATATATATAGCAACCACTCAGACCAACCTATGACTTCTAAAAAGAGAAACTGAGAACGTGCTTCGGCACTGCTACCAAGAAGCATGCATACAACAAACAACCCCAACCCCATTAAGGTTTTCACGTTTCAGCAGAAATTAGCTTATTTAGTTCCTTAACTACTGGCCAACTATCCACAACCAACCACTTCAAACGTTCGTAAAACATATCCCTGCCATCCACAAAGCAAGTTATGGAAGCACAACAAAACCCTTCTTAAAAACCAACTAACCCATTGATTATTATTTCTGTTTCATTACCAAGCCCCACCATTCATTAACTCTTCCACTTTTATTTATTAATCACAACCCATAACCCATTCACATTAAAACCCAACCCTGCGGCCCCGCTGCCAACCTCCATAACCACAACCGCACCGAAACCACACATCATCATCCTTTTAACCATTTATTGCAGCCCCACTGCCCATCACCATCACAACATTCACACCAACCCACAACCAAGTCAACCGCAGCCCCGCTGCTCACCCGATCCACAACAACCCACAAAACACCCCCAACACATGCCACGTAACCAAGCCAACATCCACATGTTCATTATTCCATTTTGTTTAACCGGGGTGACCACACAAGGGTTCCAGATTTTCATTTAAACTTTCAACTTTACGTGATTAACCAATTTCCACATTCAACAAAGTTCCAATAACAAAAACGGTCTAGAAAGATAGGGCAACATTTAATTGCGCAAGCAAAGGCCCCCAACGACCGTCATTTTCAGTAGGCATAAGCCTATTCATTTCACAACATAATATCACAGGATATAAAAGGTAAAGTAACAGCAATCACAACTTCCCATCCCCCGTTCTTAAACCAGTTATTATCTTTATTTAAACGTTCAACCATTTCTCATGAAAACAAAAAGGATACCCACCCTGCATGATGCAGAAATTAGAGAGACGAAGGTAAAATCCCTACCCCAACAGGTTCTGGTCACAATGCTCCCTCGGATCAACTTTAGAAGACGTCCGTCAGTGTTTGTCACTTTTATCGGGTCCCGGAAAGAACCACCTCGGGTGGAAGTCGGAAAGCAAAGGCCGAAATAAAAACAATGGACCCAGGCTCGGAAGTTCCTCCTCGTCGTTACGATCCTATGGCCGCTGACGGATCGTAAATCAGAGCTCGGACGGAAAAGTTATGGAAGAAAGAGCCTTCGAGTCTCTTAAGAGAGCTCTGCTCAGAGGAGAGGGGAGGAGAGGTGTGAGTTGAAAGGAGTAGGGGACCCCTCCTTTTATAGGCGTGAAAATAAAAATTACACGACGTGTACTTATGGTACACGGCGTGTACTTGGCCGTTTTCACACGGTCTCCATGCGGCCTCCAACACGGCTCCGCGGCCGTTAACTTGTCAACACATGGTTTGAGGGTAATGCATATGCAGGGAGGGACTACACGGCATGTAGTTTAGACACACGGCATGTACTCATTTTTTTCACACAGCAAGGACACGACTCCAACACGGTACATGGTCGTTGACTGGTAACGCGTACGCGGGGAAGGTCTACACAGTGTGTAGAACTGGTCACACGGCGTGCACCCATTTATTGCACACGGCAAGGACATAATCTGCAACACGGGGTATACCCGGCAAGGGGGTACACGGCGTGTACTCAAACTACACGGCGCGTAGTTTCAAAATTCTGGAAAGTGTGGAAAAATTCTATTTTACCCTCCAGAACAGTTCTTGACCATCTTTTTGACAAAGGAAAGGGCCAGAGAGGTCCGGGCCATTACATAACATAACCTTATAAGGGAATCTCGTCCATCCAAAAGTGTCATTTTGGGAGCTTAGAATATAACTGATGCTATATCAGTGTACTCAAAATGATCTCAAGATGTGTGGCATAGTTGTGTCGAGTGTGAGAGTACACCAAGATATCATCCATGAAAAACTTCCATGAAATAATCCATGTATGGATGGAACACTCAGTTCATCAGCGCCATGAAAACTGCATGTGTGTTCTGAGACTGAATATCATAACCAAATACTTGTATAGACCAAACATGTTCTAAAAGTATGTAAGAGGTACATATGATGGACTAACACGCAACTAATGATAACCAGATCGCAAGTAAATCTTCGAGAACACTTGGGCTCCTCAAAGATGTTCAAAGAGATCATCCATCCTCGGTAAGGGATATCTCTTCTTAACTGTCAACTTCTTCAACTTCCGATATTCCACACAATGTCTATGTTTACCGTATGCTTTATTCGCAAATAGGACAATCAAACCCCAAAGAGAAGTATTGGGTTAGATGAAACCCTTTTAATGAAACTCCTCCAACTACTTCTTGAGCTCTTGAAACTCTGGTGTAGCCATCCTATAAGAAGGAATAGACATCAGGGGTGATCCTGTAATAAGCTCAATAAAAAAGACTACCTCACACTCTAGAGAAAATCCTGAAAATTCCATTAGAAAGACGTCCCTGAAACAATCCACCACTGGAAGAATGTTCAACTATGAAGTCCTTTAATCATCCTAATATAGAATATCAATCTAAGATGTAAATCTTCCAAACCCATGATTCTTGGGACCCGCTCTTCTCACCTGAACATCCCATCCATCCTTATGAAGAAATGATATACCCTATGGTAATGTGAAACTCACACTACTGTGATAGCAGTCAATAATATCTTGGAAGGGAAGTAGCCAAACCCTTCCCAGAATGACAACATAATCCATCATCTCTAGGACATTGAGGTCCCCAAAAAGTTACATCCACCAACCTCTAGAGGACACTCCTTGCACTAACGCACACTAGATGTTCTAGTTCCCAACAGAGTGTCTAGCATCAAGATATCGATAGAAGAAATGATATAGAGCCCAGGGATATCCACTACAGCAACATATATGAATCTATGGGAAACCAATGTATCGAAAAGTGAAGAAGCTAAAACTGAGGAAATTAGGATTGTACTTCAATATATAGAGGGTCTGGGAACCTTCTCCTATTGTGTCTCCTCCACTGCAAATGTTTGACTTGCACTGCGGCCATGCAAGCCTACCTAACCACCCTGAGCTGATACAACCTGTTGTAGTTGAAAGCCTATTGACTTACCACCACGAATGCGACCTCCACTGCATCCTGAACAGCCTGAAGAACTCCAATTCGATGATTTATGGGAAACTGGTGGTGCTACTCCTGAACAAGGTGTCATAGAAGAACCCATGTCACCAGCTACTGGTGAGAAGATCTTACAAAATCAATAAATAAGACCCATATTGCCGCATGATCATCACTCAATTGGGTCTCTTGGGAAATGTAGTATGCCCACTCTTCCTACACTAGTAGCACACCACCTGGCTACAAGAAGATATCTCTCGTCTACTACAATCTCCACAAGTAGACTCCCAATGAAACTTCCTACTGTCAATAGGAGGGATACCAACTCCAGATGTTGAACCGCCCTGGATCAACACTCCATAATCTCTCATATTTTATTCCATGATCATCCTCTGGTTGACTATAGATGTGATGGAAGTCATCCTGGAGATGTTCACCTAAGATTGGATGTTGTTCTTGAGACCATCCTCAAACTTCCTTTCCAGAAATAACACATTAACTCTTGGAATAGGCATCAAGCGATGTAGCTCTGTGAAGTGAGACTATTAATCCATAATAGAAAGAGTACCAAGCTCTAAACTCATGAACACTCAGGCTCGATCGTCCCTCAAATTATCTAGGTAGAAGCAGTCATAAATGGCATGCTAAAATTCATCTCGAGCCATAACCTTTTTGCATCCCACCTATGAGATCAAATCCTTCCATCTCTTGGAGGAATCCCAAAGAAAATATGTAGCGAGATTCACCCTCCTCTCTAGAGGCATATGTACATGCTCGAAGATAGAAAGAATGGATTCTAACTGTTACTCTGAAGCCATAGGTCTTTCATTCCCTGTGAAGGTGAGAGGATGTTGCTGTAGGAAAAATCATGTCAAATCTGCCAATGACGTGGCAGAATGCGGTACTCCACAGAAGGTATGAATAAACCTCATAAAGTCCTCTCAGAACTGTTCATCAGCACATGTTTCTGAAATGACTATTAGTTCCATGACTGGCACAATAGGAGGATCTGTTGGTAGTCCCTGATCAACCATATCTATTATCTAATCACTTCCATATAACTGGCGGACAATCGGAGGACGTCTCGGTGTCATGACTTTGCAAGTTCATGCACACACATTAGATCAATGTTAACATGCACTGAAACAGAGAAGTGTAAGAAGGAAAAAATATAAATAATTCATTCATGTGTTTTTAAAACATGGATACACGATGTGTATAATGCCTACATGGAATGTTCCCTTAATCCTTCACATGGGCATGTACTTCTACCAACTCAGGTTGAGTAACACCCCCCCCCCACACACAAGGCGTGTTGTCCTAACACACGGCGTGTACCTGAATCCTCTTCCCCTGCCCAAGTTCTTCTACAAGGCTAAGCCACACGATTCTCCTAGAACTAGACTAAATGGTGTGTTAGTGCCAGACATGGCGTGTACAAGACAAACTTCTCTGACATGTGTTGTTAGTCCCACGACATGTTGCATGGTTCACTCTACACTGAATGTTTATACTAGACACGTCGTGTACAAAAAAGAAATCACCAACCCGTGTTGTTCGTTGCATGTCCAGAATCAAGGGTTACACTACACGTAATGTTAAAGATTGAACCAACATGTGTGACTTATGTTTTTACTCATCCATGTCATTAATCAAACGGGTGGACACTTGGTCTACACAACACAACCTGTATGTCTGGAACACTGCATGTTCTACCATGATTTCACAACCCCGTGTCTCTACTCACACAGTTAGTGACACAGTTACAGACTACACGGCGTGTACATATAGTACACGGCGTGTACTTAAGAAAAACAATTCCTTCTCAAATAAAAGGACACATGGAGTGTATTTATCATTAAACGCCCTGTATTCTAGGTTTTTCTACATAGTAAGCCTCAAAAACTATCCCAAAACCCATAAAACACTGAAACGAACATTAAAGTTCCAAATTCTGATCTGTGAGGGCCCATAATTCCTGAAAATCAAATCTTCGCACTATATACATGTCATACACAAGGACTAAGAACACAAAAATCCACCAGTTTCCGATCCACGAGGGCCAATAACACCTCAAGAACCAATGTTTGGCATCCATTCAAACAAAAACTTTCAAAACCAGTACCTTATCAAAAGCAGGTATTCTATCAAGTCTTATATCACAACATCATGTATATCTTACGCAACATATATCAAAACAAAATGAAATCACTAATGCACCCTTAATGGCATGGAAATAATGCATGGCATGTGATTTCTAACAAGTTCCTATATGATTCATGAGATGAAATACACTAATCTCATTGGAATGCAACAAAAATAGAACCTTAATAATATCAATGATAACAACAGAAATCATCGAATCACCCAATGGTGAAATCAAATCAACTGTAAAATTTAAAACCAGAAAAATTGAAATTATGAGTTAGATTGGATTTTCCATGTACACGGGTTAGAAACTCCTAGCTGCAGCTTATTACCAAGTACATATTCTTTCCTATCCCTAACTATAGGCTCTAAATAGTAAGTCACAAAGAAAAGATACTTCTATGATACCAGTTTATGACACCCTAATTCTGGAAGCCACCTAGAGGCGCCCCGCACCCGGTTGGTCACGTTGACTCAAGCGCATTTTCCATAATACCAGAGGTTGTTGACTAAAAGCATGGGCCTTGGGTGTTATAGTGGGGGAATCTATGCCCTCATTGGAAGAGTAACATATAAGAAATAAGACATAAAACAATAACAGAGGCAGTAAAAGCATGAAAAAAATTAAACAACAGATGACTGAAGAAATAAAAAACTAGAGCACACATATATAAAAGATTCATGTTACATATGTCTAGGAAAGTAGCTAAACAAATCACAATCCTGGAATACAGTACTAAACAAAAGTTCAAAATAAAAGAAGTAAAAAAATCCACAGTATTGCAAGTCTCAACATGGTCTCATACTCCCAAGCTCCACAATAATCATGTACCAGAAGTAAAAGGGCGCGTGCCCATATATAGACCTGGAACAAAAAAATATGTTTGTGCCCAAAAGCATGACCCAAATAGGGTGTGAGACGAATCCCAATAGGCAACCACCCAAAGATCTGTGCCTAATATTCAGTGAATATATATGGCCATAAATAAGCAAAGAGAAGCAACAAACAAAGAAGTACACATTGTAACAATCCTATAAATTCAATTGCATTCATTTTCATATATCAAGTAAGTAGCTAATCAAAATTAGGTAAACCTATGGTAAGTAATCATAGCATAAACCCTATGGTTCAACCAAACAAACACAAGAAACTTTTGGGAAGTACACACAGTCTAACTCCTATGGGCCATCTTTAGCAAAGACACTCTAAGGAAGCACTCACTGTCAGTTACCCATGTGGTCTCGTGTTGGTAACTAATAGGCACTCTGAGGAAGCACTCAACATCCAATTCCCCATGTGGCCCGTATCGAGGAAACTATAGACACTCTAAGGGAGTACAATTTCAATCCCCCATATGGTCTAGAGACCTAACAACAACCATATTAAAGAAGCTCTCAACCTACATTCCCGTTATGGATTACTACACGAGGTTCTCACGGCCCAGTGTAAGTAAGTCGTGCACAAATGATATGTGGTAGCCAAAGTAAACCTCATAAACTACTTGGAAAACATATCATAAAATGTTAGATAATTATCACTCCATCATAACAATACTAGGCGTGGGAAACAAAGAAGCATCCTAATAGGGAAAGCTGGACCAAATAGTCAAAAACAAGAAAACATGGGAAAAGCATCTATAGATTGGAAAATATAACCCTATTCAAAACAATTAACCTCTATCCAAAAAAACAAGGCATATCAAGTAATAAAAGGGCTAAAAACCATAAACATTCAATACCCCGAACGAGGGCATTCGGCACTTTTGCACAAGAAATTCAAATACATTCTACAGAA
Source organism: Viscum album (assembly GCA_963277665.1). Taxonomy (NCBI): domain Eukaryota; kingdom Viridiplantae; phylum Streptophyta; class Magnoliopsida; order Santalales; family Viscaceae; genus Viscum; species Viscum album. Next base: position 451,737,460 of record OY728141.1, on the reverse strand, counting down.
TGACACAAACCACGCACCTCAGCATCGTACAAATGATATACGTGAACCTCATGCCTTGAAACACCCTAGAACGATGTATATCTATTAAAACATTAAAAAAATTCAACAGAGAATAACTCGTGAAAGAGGATAAATCAAGAGATGTTGTTATAGAGGAAGGAAGAACTCACCGATATGATTCCATCATAATCGACAACCGTCGATTCGTAGAACGGACGGTGAGTCAGGGGCTTAGAGACGATATGCGACCGTACGACTACTCCTGGATGAGATGGACGCAGAGAAAACTGGTTATGTCGATTGGACACGACCGCAGTCTATTTAGTGAGAAAAGTAGACAGAGTGTATTTTAAAAGTACACGACATGTAATTTCTTTTTTCGGCATCCACTTTAGGTGGTCTCCAGGTCACTACATGTGGACATGTACTCAGCCATTACACAGCCAGTACAAAGTCACCTGCAACAACCGGGTACACAGCATGTACTTAAAGTACACAGTTTGTACACCCTAAATTTCCAAAACTCCACTTTTTCTCACAAACTACCCGAAAGGAAAAACATACCTGGAAAGAAGTTTTGGGTTCTTACACAACACTTTCTCCAACTCTATACCTTATATTCCAATCCTTCTTACAACAATTATTTGAATCCAAATATTCCATTATCCTAAACAAGAAATTATATTAACTAATATATCCCATGATCATGGAATACCTCAACACTATATAGGGATTAGCTATCTAGGGAATTACATACAAATTTTAATAACTAGTATATGTAGAGTTTTTGTTTTGATTTATCCATGATTATAATGACACTACATAGTATTTTAATAGAACTATTACGATCCACCTAACATGATACCAATGCATACAAACATAATTATAATATAACACCTTCCGTCACTAACGAGTACTTATTTAGAAATGTATCATGTTGGAAAAAAATCATATTTATCCACATCTGTAAATAAGACTTGTTGGAAAACAACAATATAATGTTATTTATATATTTATGTAGACATGTTCTTAAAAAGTAATTTGATAAATGCAAATAGGTACATATTTTCTTACCCAAATACAATATTAATGTTATCTATATATTGAACTAAGCTTGTTCTTGATCAAATACCATGATCAATCTGAGTAGTTATATATTCAAGAGGGTCTTTATTGTATTTTCAAAATATATTTCCTTCAAAAAATCTATTTTTAGGCTGGTATGATCTTGATCAAATATGATTTTTCAAGAATTTATCTATTCTTAATAAAAATATACAAATCTCTAAACCACTATTTTTTGTTGTGGGTTTGGATCTTCTATTTTTTTATCAGAAAAAAATCCTCTAGAAATTCAATGATTTTGTGAACCTATTTCATTATACAAGACTATAACATGGATTCATCATGAAAAATTTAAATGCATTGATTTTTTTTGAAATATATTTAGCGTATTTAGTGGGGATAATATTCTTATCATTTATACCCATTTTAGTAGAAACCTGAATTTTAATATTTATAACTATATGATGAATTCCCTTGAAGAATATTTTAAGAATTGTCTTTGATTTAGGTGAGTGATCCTATAAAAGTAATTTTTTTTTAATTTCATGAAATTTATAAATCTTCATTTAGTTAGGGATTGTAAAAATTTTCAACGATTCCCTTAATTACAGATATTTCAAGGTGGTTTTAGGGATGATTTTTTAGCATTTAAAAAAAATTATATCCTTTCCTGAAATGAGTTAAAAAATATTATTTTGGAGGTTTTATTATTGAATGATCTTCTTTAATTATAGTGGGTATCAATTGTTATTTGTGGTGGGTTTCTTTTTAATAAATGTTTTTGGTATGTTTATTTGTTTTTCTTGTATGATTCTATTTATTATTTTTCCCATGATGTCTCTCTCACACATGGATGTAACAATGTTTTATAATGTAATAATTATGAAATTAATTCAATTTCATGTTTTAAATAGAATAATCTTAGTCCCTTCTATATTGGAGTGGAATGGGATTACATTTCAAACTAAAACCTGTTATTATTAATTATTGTATGATCTCTCATCTTCACATGTTACGTATTATGGTTTATTCGATACAACATTTTGAAAACTGCTTATACCATTTATTACTTATCGTAACCAGGTAGAAAAAATATGTGGCATTTTTTCTATTTTTGAAAAAACACTTTCACTTATATTATTAATTTAATTGGGTAGAGAGAAAGAGAGAAGTGAATATGATGAATTTTAAAGGAAAATGTATAACTTTTTTTAATTCATCCATTTATATATGTGTGATAGGAAACTATAGAAACTAGATAAACCTAATTTTAATAATTATGTAAAAATGTAAAATTTAAAATAATGATATACTAAAATTAAACCCATGGAATATTATTTGAAAGGATAGTGAATGTATCGAAGTATGAGTGATATGTTTTTGTATACGTAAATAAATATCCTTGGTGTTAAAAGATTACGTGTTCTTATTTTTTTTATGTATCTTGGAAGGAATATTTTTGTATAACATTCCTTCTTATAATGAGATGTATTGTAACATATAATCTTATTGATTTATGGAAGATGCACATTACTATGCATTGTCATTCCAAATTTAGTAATTCTTCACACTGAACTAATCCAAAATAATTTGCATTCTGTGTGTACTAAACTAGAGCACTTGATTAATGATATGGATAATGAATTTCATGAGATACATATACCCAATGAATGAGATTTGGTAGTTAAAACATTAGACGATTACTTATGGTTTCACCACGCCAAAATCATTCTCAAAATTATTAATGTAATCTTCTTCCATAATGATTTTTTACTTTTGTTTCTTCTTTTAAATATGGATAAGTAATTTTTTTATTGAATTGATATTTTTTGTTTTTTTAGAAGAAAAAATGGTTAAAACTGATTTATAAGTTCTATATGGATTCAACACGTGCATTATAATAATATAGGGGTTTATTTTTACAAGACTTTTTATACGGTATGATGTTACCCTAAATTTAATTTTCTGTTTCATTTTCTGTCTTCCAGAAGTATATGTGTAACATTATTGAAAGAATTAACTATGTTCTTCTATTGTTACAACACCCTCTTACTATATACCATTGTAAATTAGAGAAATAATTTAGGTATCTACGCATTAGATGAGGTGATATAAATAATTTTTAACCATAATTTTGTTCATGTTATTATGAAATAATGATGGTAAATTAATTCAAGAATACAATATTTGAAGAAAAAATCCATCAAGGGATTGTGAGTTGGGACTATAAGTCCAGAAGGAACTGTGGTTTCTAAATAGTGGAAAAAGTCATGTTAGTCCATGATAGAGGTATTAAAATGGATATAATGTTTCATGTAGATTGTAATTATCTATATTTGGGGCTTATTGTTATCATTGATGTAATCACACTGTTGGATTATTGGTTGAAAATATCAATATTTTATTTGCCCTCATCATAAATGAACTTACATGAACCAATAAAATTCTTTGTGACTAATATTCTACCTCAGATTATGTTAACGTTCACTAAATTTTTTCCTGTAATGTGATGGCTTTGTACTTGGTTTAAAACTATCGAATTAGACTAGTTTCCATTGTTTTAACCAAGGATATTTTCCTCGAGCAATATTTTTAATCTGTGAAAGTATATTTCAATGGAATTACTTACACCCACGGTTTCCACTATGGTAGTAGAGGTAAAGGCATTGTCTGAAACTGTGTCTATATATTCTAATGAAATTATATATTTCCACAATTTATAAATGTGGATATAGTTGTACAAACAAGGTTAAAAAAGTGGTTGTAGGTCTATAAAAGTTGTTTTGAATGGTGGTTGTAGCCATGGTGCTGTTTCGATGCCAATAGGACCCACAGTTTCCAAAACAAAGTATATTACCTATATCAATAGTTATAGGACCTATATCAATGATTATAAACACTAAATATAGTCTTAATTTCTAGTTGTGTAATTTTAAGAGCAAGTTATGAAAAACAAATTACATTTATTTATGGAGGTGGTAGTCTGTTCACATGTACTTGAAAAATATTTGTTCTTCTTAGTGGTCTGAAAACACAAATATTGATTTTTCTATTTTTATAATTATATTATTTTACACATTTAATTATATTTCTAGGGATATAAGATGATATGAAGAGGATTATTAGGAATAAAATATTGAGAAGGAGGTAACACATACACTGAGATCTATTTTTTTCCTAGAAATATTCCTGGAAATAAGGGAAACAGGATAAGTAATGGAGATAAAAAGAACATTTAAGTGTGATATGATTCAAATTGGAACAAAATTTATGTTTTATAAAATTATATTTAAAGGTAATGGTGTAACATGAATTTGTTGAAGGATCTTCTTTCAATATTTAAGAGGAGGGAAATTTTGGAAGTACACATTACATTTTTAATATTTTAAAGTCATTATTTAGGGTTAAGTGGCTCAAAAAGGAAAAAATGAGAAATGAGAGGTATGTTTTAGTTGATAAAAACATAAAAATACATTTTAAAATAGGTTTTCCACATGTTTTAAGTCATTTCCACTCAATAAATAAACTTTTACCATTATTTACTTTTACAAATGTAACTAATTTTTTTCCTTTGTAAATAATTTTAATGAAATAAATCAAAAATAATATTTTTACCTAATTTTATTTTTTGATATAAAATTTTATAATAATTTACCAAATAAAAGATCAAACTATGTTAGTAATTAATTTTAAATTAAATTATCATAACAAATAAAGAATATTTTATGAGAAATTTGAATTTTTAGGAAAGAATTTTATTTTTAGGATACAATAGTCAATGTTTTTTATTTGGTTCTATATAAAAAAATAAATTTTCTATTGAATTTAAGTGAATCAAAATATGAATTTTACCCAAATATTTTTTATTTATGGAAAACTAATTAAAACGTTTTTTATTTGAATTTAGATGAAAAATTTATATTAAAAAATTAAAAAATGTTATATAAATTTTAAAATATTTATTTAAATTGCATAAAATTATTCCTTAATTAAATATATGAGAAATTAATATGTTTTATAAATTTCTATATCTATCATGTTAACTGATAATGTAAAAAAACACAAGAATTTTTCAAAATCTTTACTTTTCACTATTAATACAAAATAAATTAATTTATAAAAATAAATAAAATTCATATTAAATAAAATATGATATGTATAATACAAAAATTAATTTTATTTTATCTAATTAAAATTCAATAATTAAAAAAATACCTTTACTAAAAAATAGACAGTTTATGATTAAACTGTCCTTAATATACTTTTAAAATAAATAAACATTTATTACTACATTTTTAGTATGTTTTGGTTTTATTATCAATATTATTTATATATATAATATTTAGGGGACCATTTTAGTGGTGTTTCATGTGAAATGAGTGTTAAAAAATCATATTTATTAATGAAGATATATTTTCTAAAATATGAATGTTACACACTACCACCCTAGAAAAACTTTCATCTTAGAAATTTTATTACATGGAGGAAAATATATGGGGTAACTTTTCTCTCATCCCAACATCAATATCCTATATACTATCATAAAACTAAAGGATTCTCCATATAAATTTGAGTAGACGAGTGGTATTGTTTCTCAGTACCTTACCTATTCAATCTAAGATATCCATATGTTGTTCATTATATAAAATTTCATGTTACAAATATATATATTTATATAGGAATTAGTACATGTGATAGATCATGTGTATATATATTCTAATGTGATTCACTTAACACGTTATTCACATGATATTCGTGTGTAGGGAGTGATAAACTTGACGCTACGAATCCAACACAATCAAGGATCTCAAAGGGAAAGATGTACCTAGGTATCAACTTCAATTTAATCAAAAATCTCTTAAATTGAATCCTTGTAGATTTTTAGGAGATAACTTTATCACAAATGTCAAACAATATGTAACATTTATAGTTATCAGAATAACTCTTCTATTAAATCAACACTACTTTGATATTTTATTAATGGCCTTGTCATTTTATGACGTAAATTACACAAGGTTTAGACCAATCATATTACTCTATCCAACTTCAACCCATCATGTTGGATTATATCTTCTATTCATATATAGAGACTCATATGGGTCCGTTTAAATACTTAAATAGAAACAAATATTATTTGAGAAATTTATCAATTGAAAGTGTTGATTCTAACCTACCTGAAATTATACCTAACAAGATATCAAAATATCCTCTAGAGTTTAAAGAGTCATATCAGACCAAAAATTTGTATGTGATAGACAAATAGTAATAGATCTCAGCTATATCTCCAATTCATGATGAATATTTCTTTATAACATCGACATAAATCTATGATCCTAATTTGATACAATAGAGAGTTGTATGCCATGAATCATTAACAATTCCCTTATTTATATATTATCGATTCGGTAAAGATATAAATATTCTCTAAAAGGAATAAAGTCAACTAACTTAATATGATTTTTTGGATACTGCTAAATAATAATTATGGATCTTATATGTTTTTCTAATTCATACGATAAAATATTTGGTAATGTTTTCATATTTCCACACTAGTATGGGTAATGGTTGCAAGATAACCATATCATTCTTCTAATTAAATACTACTATCTAGAAAACCAAGAATCAAGATATATATTCGATGATCCACATCTTCATTTAATCACTCCCAAAGCTTTTCTCCATGTCAATGTATATTTTTGTTTTTCCTGTAATACTAGATAATGTTGAGGCATGTGAATCATTATACATCTCATTTTTATCTTCAGATCAATGGATATACATATCCTTCAGAATCATTTAATAAATCCATCCTCATCTATATCAAAATTAGTTGATTTTCCTTCACCCCAACATTTAAATTATTATATATGTTCACATAATCCCATTAATCACTATTAATCTTCTTCTGTAGTTATGGATGAGAAATAATCTGATAAATGTTCAATGATGTTCCATTTATATCAATTAAAATGTCCACACTTTGAATTTTTATGTAGATTATATCCTTTTAAATTTTTATTATATCTAATGATTCATGATATTTTATTCATAGAGAAACTTTTGATATTTTTTTCATTTCTTAAATAGAATTGTATTAAGTTATAAAAATTATTGATCATTTATAACCATCACTTTTTCCTAATATTAATATCTTTCAATGTGAGAATATATTTCATGATCTTGTTTCCCGATTAAATATTACTCTTATGTCCATAAATATAATTCCTATCAATCTTCATTGTGAATATTATTTTTTCTAAATCAATTTCATGAATTAGATAGCTCTGTTAATACACCTTGAACTATCTTGAGGAATATTCTATCACATCCTAATTCATCACGAGTATATAATCAAAGACATTTTTTATGCATAAAAATGGATGAAAAATACTTACCCAACTGTGTTTTGGGTGAGTATCAGTGTTTTTTTTCGTCTTATTAATCTCCCCAAATATCTCTATTATAACATCTATCCATATATAATTTTATGATTTTCATTTAGATTGGTTAGTATGTTTTAAAACCATTAAATGAATCTAAAAAATCACTGATAGTACGCCATTAATCGTACGAAACTATCGATCTCTATTACATATGTTGATTAATTCCATCCCTCAATGAATTTATTCTTTTAATGGTTTGTAGATATCATTATATAGGTGATAAAAACAATATAATTCTACATCCACTAAGAAAAACTCTCATTTTATGTACTTTTTTTATAACTACTCCAACCTCAGTATCCTAAGAAAATTTCTCAAATTCTACTTGAATTATTCATTGATTTTGGAATATATAATTCTATCATCTACAAAGACTACAAAAAATTTGTTATAATAATATAAAAAGAGACAATCCATTATTTCCATGAGGATCACTAGATAATTTCTAAGTCCAAATGGTATTACAGTGAACTTTTAGTTACCATACATTATATGAAATGTTGTCTTTGAAATAGAATCATTTGTCACCATTAAATGATAATATCCCAAGGAATTGTACCTTTAGAGAATCATTGAGATCAACATGAATAATTTAACACAAATCAATCCATTGAAGGGGACACATATTTTTCACAATGATCATTTCAATTTCATGATAATCAACACATTGACACATCAACATATTGTTATTCCTAATAAATAGAACCAGACAACACCACAATGAAATAATAAAGAATATTAAACCCATGCCATTATTTTTATTAATTTATTATTTATTTAAAATAGTTAAATGGGGGATATTCTATATGGATTAAATCATATCATAACTGGTATATTTATTGGAATAAACCTCTCAATAAAGAAGAAGACAAAGAAATATTTGTGGAATACATGAGTATAATTTCTTACAATGGGAATTTCTTAATGAGTGTTTTTCTCCTATTATTCAATAATTTGAACTACATATTCCTTCTAAAATGACAAAAATATCCATTATTTTTAAGACGTTTACAATTAAGGTTCATCCAAATCTTTATATTTGAATAGAATCTCATGGTTATTCATTATATGTAAAGTGACTTCCTCCTCCAAACTGTTCTTTTGAGATCAATATTGAGGCAACCATTCGCTTCCAAGTAAACCATTAGATTCAAATAAATATATCATGATTTAGACTTCCAGTAGATTCATAAAAAAGATATTAACTAGAAAATAAATATGTAATTTTGATACAACAATCACTACATTTGCGTTATTCATGGAAAACATAACCTCCATGTTTTTAGTGATGTTTTTATAGTTATACTAAATATGTATGATAGAAAATAATACATAGAATCAAAATGAAATAATATGTTTGTTATTATTGAATAAATAACTAGTGTACCTATCACCCCAAAATTATATTAGTCCAAATATTTAAAAGTGGTGACATATTCCCTCTCTTTCTCTCATGTCCATTGGTGATGTTTTTGTTTCTTATCCTTTACAACCATTAGCATAGTGAATTGGTTCTCACAGCTTCCAGAATTGTTTTTTCTAATATTAGAAAATATGCTAAAAATGGATCTAGAAATTTTTTTATTTGATTATATTATTTGGATTATTCATCTTACTTTTTCATCATTTGAATTTATGTCCTATATTTCCACAAATAAATCATTTAATTTTACATTTCAGATAGCTCTAAGGAAGATTCTTTCCACTATTTTGACATGTGGGGTGTTGGATTTTTCTAACACCATGAGTTTTATTTGATTATCACACATATTTAATATAAATTCTACATTTTTTCAATTTATCCCCATAATACAATAATGAATCACCAATTTACATCTCAAAATTGAGGGAACATTGGAAAAATTACCCATCACCATCAAAGTCCCGCATTTTCAAATCTCATGGAAGGAAAAACATTGGAGAACTAATGAAGTTTTTGATATTACATTATGGTTTATTGATAAAACTAATGGGGTATCATTCTATACTCATGGAGTTTTCCATTTTATTATTCAATTGATTCAGTATATTCTTTAATTTTTGAAAGGAATTCACCCTCTATTTTGTGATGGAGAGTATCTAGAGAATATTTATTCCAAATCAAATTTATGAATTCATTCCACTCTATATAATATATATCTTCCATTGGATTTGTATTCTTGACCAATCTATATCACCAATAAAATTACCCTTCTAGGTGGTTGACATCCAATATGACCTTCTCTTTTTCAGAAATTGAAAATAAAATCAATATCTTCTAATTTGTGTTTATATGTTGCCCTATGATTTTTATAACAAAAGATCATATAAATGTTAGAGGTATTTGATTCATGAATGATTCAATCGAAAATTTCTCTCTCATTATTAATTCCATACAAATAATGCTATTATTCACAACATTTTTCATTTATGATAGTGTTACAAAGATTTTCTCGACTCCTACTTTTGTGTTCATAGAAATATCATTATGGAATTCAGCACCTTTCCCATTTCAAAAGTTGCAATCTTGATTTCTCCCATGTCCATCCGCATTCAAAATTAAATGATTTTCAGGTATGGGAATACACTGTGTAAAAGATAAAAGATAAAATTATTACAAGTAACTAATACATGATGTATATAACCTAACAAAAGAATCATTATGTTTTAATATATATTTCCTATTAATGCATTATTATTAGGTTCTATAAAATAATTATGTTCTAGAGAAAATAAAATGTTCAAATCCATCATAATGGTTTGTAATGAGCATGCGAATTACCAACATAATATCCTTTTGGAGTGTCTAACAATAGGTATAAACATAGGCTTACTCATCATGAATAGAGTAACGATTGAGGTTATACCCAATCATCACATTTTAATATTACTACCCCTTGTATCTTATTTTCCATGACCACATCCTAATTTCACTATCTATACTGGGGTTTAACTCCATGTGAAAAATCAGAGTCCCTACATTATTAAATTTTTATTAGGATCTCATTTTCCTAAGATTATCCCAAATGTTTTCACAATTAATAATACATCCAAATATCAAAAAAAACTTGGCCAACCTATGATATAAACTATAGAAACCCATAAACTAAGAATATATTAGTTCTACTTTCTAACAAACAGTTGCAATATATTTAAAATGATAATCAAGAGGAATATTTTATTTGTAATATTTCACACAGAAATATATCATTATAGCCTTCATATTAATTTAAATATCAACATAATGGACATATCCACCATAGTTACTATAAAACTATAAAGTGTATCCCATGGAAGAACCATATGGAATATGGTGATCTAGATATCCTAGTAAGAGAACATCTATGGAATCATATAATAACAATTTATTCAAGAGGTATAACAAGATATCATAAAGAGGATGATCATAGGATTGTAAAAGTGAAATAAGAAAATAATATCACAAGATCATGGAATCATAGAATATGTTGAAAAAAATGATACATGCCATAACAAACATAAGGAAAGGGTGAATCCCAAGACCATATTTATAATGTAGACAAATTACCATATTGATTATTTAATGCCTTGTTACCTTTATTTATGAGGTTTTAACCATTATTTTAGTTTTCCTTTTTCATTGGTTGAGTAATGATGAGAATGAAATAAGGGGATACCTATAGTGGTGAAGTTAAGTATTTTATTTAATTATCAAAATAAAACCTATAGTTTTTAATATTAATTGAGAAATTACATGATGTGTAGTGGGAAAACATGATTTGTAATGGATTTAAGATAAAACCCTTGAAATGGATACACAACATGAGAGTTTTCAATGCCGTATAATTGATACACATCATGTAAAGAGAAAATATTAGGTATTTTGTCAAGAGAGATGGGTTTTTATGAATAAGATGGACTCAAGTGTTCCATAACATGTAATGGTGTAAAATTCCATCAAAACCCTATTGTGTTGGCTTTAACCAAGTGTTTCTATTGAAATTATAGTTTCATCCATAAATGCTTCCTCGCTCCTGACCTATAAGAAATCCCCAATAGATTTTGGGTGACTTCCTCTTATCTAGATCACATGATTCATTGATTAGTCACTTTTGTTGTTATATTGTTTATATATGGGTATGAAATCATTTTAATTATTTAGTTTATATATTAAATTTGTGGTTTGGATATAGAAACATGATCATGATTTTTTTTTATCGATCCTTTTTAGTTTCTTTGCACTCCTTCCCATTATTAATTTGTTCCCTTGGCTTCCAAAACTCATTGTCGAACAGAGCTTTGATTCTATCACTTTTAGTTATGTTCTTCTATACAATTAGTTAAATTGAAGAATTGGATGTTTTTTATGCTAAATTCCCTTATGTTTCCACTAATTGGATGTGATAAATTAGTTGAAATTATTTCTTGGAAAATAAAATGTTTTGAAAAAAGGCGTTTTTCATTAAAATGGAATTACACTATTTATAAATGGTATTCCCAAATCCCAAGTGGATCAGATTGTCTTTGAATTTTTTAATGAAATTCTGAGAATGGTTTTGAAAATTTCACATTAGTAACCTTTGATTAATCTAAAAATTAACATGAGTATCATTATTTTTCATTGCATCACTAAGATGAGAATTTTTATGATATCGACTGGTAGGACTCAATATCTACTAGATACAATGTATACGTTTTTAGTCTTATTAGTGTCTATTATATAGTGTTTGATAGAATAAATCCCAGTATGCGAGTTTCATTTTCATTTACTATTATTTATAGCATGATTTATTTTATCATGTATTTTTTTCTCAAAGATTTTAATATGAGTTTGTATAACATAACTTCATATAACATGCTGATTAATGGATCTGTGTTTAATGATTCACCTATTTATATAAGGATATGATTTGATTTTTTATCACTTATATTTGTTGTTCTTCTAGATTGAAAACATGGAAGTATTTACGAAAACTAGTGAATGAAAAAGGAAAATTTATTTATAAATATTTTAACTATTAAAATTATTGTAAAACAATTTTATTTTAAAAAAATGAATTGTTTCACTAATGATATTAGAACTAGTATAGAAACTATAGTGGTATCCAACTGGGATTTATCTCACACACTACATATTTCTATTTGTTCATTTGTATTTGTTTTATTGTAGGATTCAATTATAATGAAGAGAATCTTGTTGTATACAAGATTCCATTTCAATTTCTACTTTAGGTTTGTGTTGTTATAGAAGAGTTTGTTGGTCAAGTGGGGACATGACTTAATTTTAGTTTTAGATTTTATTTTTATCTTGGAATGTATGTATTTTGGTTATGTTTTCTATTTATTCTTCATAATATTTTTGTATGTCGTGTTTTTCTTATAATCAGGAATCGTTTTTATTAATTTGTTTTACCCATATTATGTTACAGACAAGTTTAGTAGAAGTATCTAGTTGACTGGGGTTGGTTCATTATAATTTTGTGTCAATGGGTAAGATAAACAAGAAGTGTGTTATCAATAATAAGTTTGATTACATTTCATTCGTTTATCCTAGTTAGGACCATATGAACATAGATAGTTGGTGCTGAAAATGGTCATAGCCAGTATACTTCCATATTTGAAACCACGTTACCATGGATGATCATGGATTTTTACTTTGTTAGAGAATTGGATTTTTAGGTCATTAAAATAAAATATATTAGAAGTATCTATTAATGGAAATATTAGTTTTTTAGTTTTTTTCTTCTTGTTATCATTGAATTCTTAATTATTTAAGTATTTCTTTATCAATACCTAATTTTGGACCTATGATTTATTGTTTTCACATGAATGTTTAGTTGTATTATAAATTTACAAAATTCATCTAATAATAAATAATCCAAATCAGAGGGATGAAGATATGAGGTAGGATCCATATATGAGACCTCTAGCGGACCCTAATTTGGTAGAATATGTTATCCACACTTTTTAGACTCTATGTAAAGTGGATTTTGAGATCCCAAGACACATAGGGGAACATGGATCAAAAATTACTAAGTTGTATCCATCCATCTTTCATGCTGAAAAAGGACCCTAGGAATAAAGGGAATGGATTGAGAGGATAAAGATGACCTTGAAATTCTTGGAGACTCCTAAAGACAATAAGGTGGAGTTATTCATGTATATGATTGGGGGAATGGGAATGAGTTGGTAAGACTCTATTATTCACGTTATGTTCTATGGGGATCTTACACGGGCTTCCTTGCAGATTTTTTTTACTAAATGTATTATCATGAGATAATTATTTTGGTGAAGATCTATGAGTTTCTGACCTTAGGGAAGGGGAAGCATACAAATCAAGATCATACTACCAATTTTACCAAGTTAATGCATCTAGTATTATAGATTTTTACTAATGAGTACCGATATTTTTGGTGGTTTGAATTAGGATTAATGTCTTCTATTCAGTCAATGTTCATGATATTTTCCTCACAAAATTTGTGGAGGTAGATTCAAAGGATGATTTATATTAGTATGATATAGCTGGGGAAAAATTTCATATAGAATCTGTTGGTTTATTGGTTAGAAATGGAGTAACATAAGGAAAAAAGGAAGTGTAAGAGTGGTTAGTTTTTCCTATGATAACTATCATATGTGAAAATAAGGAAATAGTGGGTTTATTGATACCAGTATAGAAGGGGAGTTCATACTAAGACAAACTATGTGGAGGATATTAAAAATATCATATTTTTTGTATGATATTCCCTTATACAATGTTTCTATGAAATGATATCTTAGGGATGTAGGGAATCATAAAATCTCCCCAATGGTTACTAGGTTATTGTATAGATTACATGAGAGGTTGTTCTAATCCTTAGGCGAAGGGAGATGATCATATGGATAATACCAGATGAATTCATTTAGAATAGTAAAAACCAAAGGAATATGATTAATGGTTAGTGGGTGTTAGAGTTAAAATTTTATTTCATATTATACAGTTCTATATTTATTTTTGATAATTTTTGTAGTCAGTCTTTTTTATCATAATATATAGTTTACTTGTTAATATAGTGTTTAAACATATTCAGTTCCTTCTATATCATTCCATGCCTTTGGAAATAGGACCAAACATGGTATCAGATATCCTGCATTTCGGTCGATGAGACACGACATTGAGGTCGAGTAGAAAATCATATTTCTACATCTTTTAATCATAGAAATGATTATCATCATGAATTGTATGATCAATATTATGTCCTAGATGAATTTTTATCATCATTTAGTTCAGTTATTATCTTCCAATAGGGTCACTCATTTTCTATAGAGATAGTGGGATTCTACATCAGGTGAGGTATGTCCTATTATTTAGTATGATATGGTAATTTCATGCCATTTGTTGAAATGTTTCTAGATGAAGTTGGCCCATTCATGGGCGGTCGTCTTCTAAATACTGTTTATAGATAACCTGAGGTATTTTTGGATGATTTTTTGAGTTTATCACCATTGAGAGTGGTTGAGTTTACTATTTTACCACTCCCCTGTACAATGCCTATTTCTATTTCGTCTTACTGTATGGAATATTTAGAGTTGGTGGAACTTATGATCAATTTTGAGGACCTATAGTGTAAAGGAATTTTTCTTCATAAAATCTCATCATGGTCTTCACCTATCTTCTTTTTTAAGAAGGAACAGATGATCTGATGGCATTGTATTGATTATTGAATGTTAAATTAGTTGACTATTAGGAAAAAATAACTTTTTCCCAAGGTTTGACGATCACTTTGATTAGATTATAGGGGATTGATGGTTTTATAATATTGAACTATTATTATAGAATCACCGGCTATGAGTATGAAAATAGATTATAAATAAGATAACATTTTGGAGCCAATATAGAAATATTGAGTATATTGTTTTCCGTTTGATCTCAAATAGTCTCATTTTCTGTTTATGTATGTGATAAACCTGACCATTCATCAATTCCTCTAATTGTTTTTTCTTTGTGGACCAAATTTTTGTTTAATCCATGTCATAGGATGAGAATAAGATCCATTTGGAAATCATTATTCAAAACAAGAAATGACATCATCTGTATGGTAATATTTTTATGTGTGGGTTTTGGATTCAAGAGGTGAATATTATAGGGTATGTGATATCTAAGTGGGTTGTATTAGTAAATCCTGAAAAGATAAATTCATTTATTTCATGATAGTATCCCAAAATGAATTTTGAGATCCAATGATTCATAGGTAATGTTGGTTACTATAGATGTTTTATTTAGGACATCTCTATGACTGAATCATCGATGATAGCTTCAACATGTAAGGGTGTAATGTTTAAATGGAATGAAAAGTGTCATATATATTTTACGGTGTTAAATGTGAGTTTGAATTCAACAACAGTTTTTATTATTCTAGAACTGGGGTGGGGTTATTCTGTTTTCATTTGATGCTTCTATTATGGTTGTGGAATATGTCTTTTGGAAGGGGAAACTTGTTATTGATTATGGATATATATAGTTAATCACTCCTGTGAAAAACTACCCTATCCAAGATGTTGATTTGGAAGATCATATTCATTCACTCATGATGTACTGTCACAATCTATATAGAAAGATCATTTCAGAATATTCTATTCTGAATGGAATAAAATATATTTTGGATTATGAGAATTTTAATATTGTAAAATATATAATGGATATAGTATCATTATATTATTTTAATTTTATATTTCTTATAACCATGGGAATTGAAATGTGGTTACTAGTGTGTTGAGAATAATGTTACCAACACATGTCATGAAGGAATTAGTTGATGAGTTGTATTTGATGAGTTTATTTTGCTGATATGAGCTTGAGAGTGGATGTTTTTTCGGATAAGTGTTATTAGATTTAGTGAAAGATGAATAATATTTTAATGAGTTATTTCATCTTGAGTAGGAGGTATAAATTGAGTGAAAATTCATTAATGATAACTTTTATGGTGTGGAGACTTCAACTGAGTGGTTAAGGTCTCTTTATGGGGGCTTTGGGCTTCTATAACCGGTTAGTTGTAGAAGTATCCCTAAGTCAAAAGTTTTTGGATAGTGGACAAATTTATTGATGGTTCATGTACCATGGGGTTACAAAGATATATCATTACTTGAGGCTTTGGTACTAGTTGGTTGTTTTGATAT
Source organism: Viscum album (assembly GCA_963277665.1). NCBI lineage: Eukaryota > Viridiplantae > Streptophyta > Magnoliopsida > Santalales > Viscaceae > Viscum > Viscum album. The sequence goes on along the minus strand of OY728141.1, from coordinate 451,720,841 downwards.
AGAAGATATCTTATATTGTTTTTTGGTGCCATAATTTTAATAAAATTTAGGTGGAATACCAGATACCTATGGGGTTATTGTAAAAATTACCCATTATTGTATTGAAGGGGGATAAAGTTTTTATAGATTTCATATGAGGTTTACCACAGAATCTTAGTGCGAAGAATGTGATATCTGTGATCATTGATAAAATCATTAAATCATTTCATTTCCTACCTATCCAAGATGTGATGAAAGTTTAAAGAATTTAAGAAATTAATGATTGAGCTGTTTGAATACTTTAGGTTGTTCCTCCACATTTGTTTCTAATAATTATTTTAGCATCACATCTAGGATCTGGAGAGGATTTTACGATGCAATGGGTTCCTAAATTAAATAAATAATATCTTATCATCTGCATATGGATGGCTAGATAGCGAGGTCTATCCAATTTCCAAAGAATATTCTTTGGGATGTGTGTTTTATTTTGGAGGATATTGGTAAAATAATTTTATTTTGGTGGAGTTTTTATTTTATAGTAGTAACTATTATTTGATATATATGGTAAACTATGATGACTTGTATAGGAGAAATTATATATATCCCTTATTCTGGGAAAATATGGGAGTGTAGCCATTGGTTGGGATGAGTGTTTGTGAGGATATGATGTTGATATTCATGTTTATCTAGAGGTATTTCATCAATAAAATGTCATAAATCAAATTAGGACTATTACTGTCAGCCATTGGAGTTTGAGTTTCGTTATTAGGTCTTTCTCAAAGTTCCATATTTGTTGGGAAACCACCAGTTGAGTATGTAGGGTGAGTTTTAAAAGAGGTTTTGTGTCACCTTTGATATCATTGGATGACTTGGGATGGTGGCCTATCAGATGAAATATCTACTTCGTTTAAAAGGTAATGAAAATTTCTTCCATGATTCCCTATTGAGAAGGTATATACCAAATACTTCTCATTTGATTAGATGAGAGGACACTGATCTTAAGACCTATACAAATTTTGTAGAGAAGCATGTTCAAATCATGGATCATGAGGATAATGTACTATATGGTTAAACAATCCCCTTGTTAAGGGTACTATGAAAGTGTAGAAAGCATATCAATGATATGTGGGAGTGTGAGTCATTGATGAGGAAATAACACCCATCTCTTTTTTTTGGATTCGAGAACATGAGGGATTTCTGGGTTAAGAATTCAATTAGGTTGGGATGTTTGTAAAACCCATTAACTTTCTATCATGTATGTTTTAACCAATATTTTAGTTTTCATTTTTTGGTTTGATTAATTTCTATAAGGACTTGGGAGGATACTTGTAATGATGAAGTCTATGATTTGTTGTAATTTTCACCATAAAAACTATAATTTTAGTTGTTATGTGGGAAATTACATGATGTGTAATGGGAATATGTTTTGTGTAATGGATTATATATAGAACCTATGAATTGAATACTCAATGTGACAAATTTAGATGTCATGAAATAGTAACATTTCATGTAATGTGAAATATCATGTTTTAAATAAGAAACAATGGAGTTTTTGGAGTATGTGGGACAAAAGGGTTATATGTTGTGTGATGGGGTCACACACCATTTAAATTTACAAGGTTTGTTTTTAATGAAGAATTTCATTTGAAAGAATCATTTCATTCATAAATCATTCCATACTCTTGACCAGAGGTTCTACCTAGGTGATTTTGGGTGATTCCATCCCATCTGGATTGCTTCATTCAATGATTGATCACAACTGTGGTAGGATTTCATCACATCAGGTATGTAATCCTTCTAATTCTTTATTACTTTTGGTTACAACTTGTATTTTTATGATGAAATGGGATCAATGAATTTTCTCTATCGATCCATTTCAGTTTCTTTTCATTCATTTCCTTTTGGTGGCTTTTCTCTTGGTTTTCAATCACTATTCCAGAATGCTACTCAGTTTCTACCATGCCAAGTAAGGTGATTCTATTGAATGGTATAATTTAATTAATTTATCATTTTTAATGAAAAATTAAATTTGTATGTTCATTTATTTAAAGTGATAAATGGTTTCAAATGAATTATTTTAAAAGAATTTTTTGAAAGGTGTATTTTCATTGAATTGGTTTTTCATGAATTGGAGTTGGATTTTCAATCGTCAATTTAGATAAGTTTATATTTGAAAACCTTGTATAATAATTTGTCCAGGTTTTTGAAAATTTACTATATAATTAACCTTTTTTAAACATGGGTACATTGGTAAAGAAACATGGATAGACTTAGTGTGTGTGGTAACAGTAGGAGGTAAATTTTAGTAGTATCAACATGTATTAATCGATATCGATTGGATAAAATGGTTTTCTATTTAGGATTTTTAGTTTCTAGTACATATTGTCTCATATGGAAAAGCGCAATATGCTAGTTTCTTTGTCATTTATGGTCATTTATTGAATGATTTTTTTATCAGGGATTGTTGCTGATAGATTTTTATATGGATTTTTATCACATGGCTTTGCCGATTTGGTATTTCATGGATATGTTTTTACATGTTTATCTATTAATTCATGGATATGTTGTCTAATTATTATCACATCTACTTTCCTATTTGTGGTTTTTGAATTTTAATGTATTTATGAACACAAAATGAAGGAAAACAGAAATTGTTTTATAAATGGTTTGGATTTATGGAAATAATTTATAAAACCTTTTTGTTTTTGGAAGCTAGAATTGTTTTATTCTTGATATTATAAATTTTATAGAAACTATGGGGGTATAAAACTAGGATTTTGATCACACCCTATTAGTGAAATTTTGTATTTTTAGATGGTTTATTGTAGTATTTATGTAAGTGGAATTGAATCTTGTAGTTCTCTTGATTCTATTTATTCTACTGCATTTAGTACAAGTTGTTATGGTTATAGGAGTATTGTAAGAGGAATATTAAGAAGCAATGATTGAGAAGGTCTTTTAAATTACATCTAAGGATTCTATTTTCTCTTATAAATATCTATCGAAATGCATTCCTTTATATAAATAATAGTGACCATGTGATAAATTAGGTTGGATAGGGTTAATAGAGGGTCAATATATATATATATATATATATATTAATACTCTATGGTAAAGGATTAACATGAAGTGGTGCATGTATCCCATTTTATAAGTCATGAAGAGGGAAATATTTCAAGAACACTTTACATTTTCAATAATATAATGTTAGTAATCAATGGTAAATGGATTCACAAGAGAGAAAATAGTAAGGGGAGGATAATTTTGGCCATTAAACTCATCAACCAACAATTTTTAATCCTTTTTAACATGTTTTGGGCCATTTCTTTATAGTAAATAATTTTTTTATCACTATTACATTTATAGGGTTATTTAATTTTCATCAATAGTAATTAATTTTAATGAAAAAGATTTAAATTTTAAATTTTACCTAATTAGAACCTTCTGATTTAAAATTTGAAAGGACATATATAAAATTAAATTTATAAGGTATTCAAGGTTAATTTTAAAATAAACAAATATAATGTATAAAATAAGTGTTATGAAATAACATCCGTTTGTTATTAAATATTTTATGTAGGAAAAAATCATCAATAATTTCGATTAATCAAGACATAAATTTGTTTCTTATATAAATTATCTTTTTGGATTTAAAATTATTCCAATACAAAATTTTACCAAAATAATGTCTAATTAAGGGAAAGGACTAAAAAATATATTTATTTAAATCTAAATAATAAATTTTTATATATGATTTAAAATATGCATTCTAAATTTAAAATAATAATTATAGAATTCATAAAATTACTCAATAAATAAATATTTTATACATTGAAATGTTTTAGAGAAATATAAGTCTTTTCCATATACTGATAAAGTAACAAAATTCCCAATTTTGTAAAAAAAACTCTTTTTTAATATTCATCTGGAAAATATTATTCTAGAAAAATTTCAAAAATTCATTTTATCTAATTTTTATATATTTAATTAAAAAATAATTTTCATTTTAATAAATTCAAATTCTAAAATTTAAAAATAAAATATTTAAAAACCCACATTTATTAAAGAAAAACAATTTAAGCATTATTTATTATATAGATTATTTAATATTCATTTCTAATTGATATGAATGTTCTTATTTATTATTGGTATTATTTTATATATTATACCATATTGTATTATTTCCTTTGATTTTTTTGTAGTGCTTTATGAGGCAAAAAATTCAAAACACCATAGATATTTAAGGAAAAAATATTTACTAAAAAGAGTACTTTATAGATCCAGTGTCAAGGAATCAGCTGATTTTGAATCCTATGTATCATATATATATATATCCCATAATATTCAAATATATTAATGATTCATTTTTACAACCTATAAACGAAAGCATTAATTTTCCCTATATTGTCCACAAGGGCCTCCCTTATGATTTTTTTTAAAAGGGGGATGAGCCCCTCTATTTCGGTATCGAATAATACTAGGAAAACTAAGAAGCGATTTATAAAAATTTCACATTTATGAATTTCTAATAAAACATTCATCAGTTTAAGGGATATATGTGGGATACCTTGATAAATCATTATTCTGGGTATCACTCGCCATGGGTCAAAGTGATTGACTCTAACACCACAATATCCAAATCGTTGATGGAATGATACATTTTTTTAGTTTTCATGTGGGGATAGAGGATGACCAGAAATTTGGCTGTATTTATGGTCTTTCACATATACCTTGTGAAACTATAGGTGGTACAATGGACGTCTGAGAAGCTGGATAGTAGGAATTGCATTTCTATATTAGTGACTATCTAACCAATGTGACTCAACTATTCAGCGGGTGGTGTCACTAGAAATGTGTATTGGTTAGGGTATCATGGAAATTATACCATAGAACCCCCATTATATTTATATATTTTATTCTACCTGGTATACAAGTCATTCAATTAAGCCTTGGGATCCATTTTAGTATTTTTTTTCCTCTTGTAACCTCATCTCTTGGTGAATCCTAGATTCGATCAAAGAAGTAATCATCATTCATAGTATTGTTGGCTTATTATCCTTATATCCATCATATTATCTTGTCATTTTTTATTAGTGTCTTAGGAGGCATTGGGATTCATCGGTTATTTAATGGTGGTTCTAGAATTTTTGTTCTAGGATCTATTCCCAAATCTCTAAATATTCAGGTTTCTCAATTTAGTGATTCATGTTAGAGGAAAATCATAATGAATTAAGTATGGTTTGATCCCATATATTATATTTAAGTGTTTCTATTTATTTTATTCTTTTTTTAGATTGTTATAGCCCGAAGGCCTTCATTTTTTTATTATTTTGTTAATCCACCTTTCAAGGAGTGAGGTGGAACACTTAAAAATCACGAAGGCTTAATGAAAATTACATGACCTGTATGTCTTATATGGAATTACCTAGAAAAGGCATCATAGAACTGCTTCTCCCCAGAATATTTAATGATATCAGCACTCCACCATTTCATGGTTCGTTGCCTAGATATCCTATGAAAAGCTGCACACGCCCGATACCGATGGCAAATCCATACCCACTCATTTTTCCAATTTCGGTTAGCTCAGCTCCAGGGAGCGTGCCTGACCTGAATCCTCTTCTAAAGCATTTTCCCTTGTAGTTCGAATGGTTCACCTCCATTTCATGTGGCCTGAAGTCCTTGGGGTGGCCCAAATGTCTTATGGTGGCCCTAAGACCTTAAGAATAAATTGGTCCAAAGGCCTTGGGTGGCCCGAAAGCCTTGGAGAACCTAAGGACCAAACCGGTGTCCCAAAGGCCTAGATGGATGAATAGTTCTGGATGCTACATTACCTTCTACAGTGCCTGCTACAGTACCAGATATACACCTCCACCCAAATTTGATCTCGGATCTCTTGGATGCACCTACCGAGTCTTCACCAACAGTGTTGAGGCTCAGGTGCTTATTCTTATTTTTGTTCATGTGTGTCTTGAATTATTTTTATTCCAATAAAAATTAGTGAATCATTATTTTACATTTTGATTAAAAAAATTACCATTTTATATTAAAAGATTACTTTATATAAATTGATTATTTTTATGAGTTGAAACATTTTTTTTGAAGTAAAATAACCTAATTATAGGACTTTGTTTATTTTTCTGAGTGAATGGAAAATGCTCATTTCAATGAAAGTTTGATGATTCTTTTTTATTTCTATAAAAAGTATGAAATGTAAATTTAACATGAACTGTATTTTTGGAAATATTTAAATAATAAAATGTGATACTTTGTTTTCAAAACGTTGGTTGAAATGAAATTTCTATAAAATGAAGGAATTTATTATATTCAATTATCATTTTATTGAAGGCATGTTTCTAAACATAAATATGTTTTTAAGAGTGCGTAGAAATGTGTTTCCCTATCTAATGATTGATTCAAAATGATTTTTAATTTAACTGATAGTGGATTATTTTATAAATTTTCATTATACTAAAGTCATGTTTGTATCATTATGATTTAAATACTTCTGTTGTGATTTTTTGGATGAACCCACTATATATTCTATTCCTTGATAAACGGTACTTGAAGCACATGATGAAAGGTTTCGAGATGATTTGTTTTCTCAATTATAAGGCATTATATTTATGGTGAGATGAAACACTATATGATATGGATGGTTTATTGTTCATGATTATTCCATTTTTGACCAGAGTTGTGATCAGTTTTTCTTGATACATCACTCAAATATTTTACTAGTCATAGGAATCTTTGTAGCTAGATGATGGACTTTTGATTTGTTAATTTATTTTTTAGACTCAAACCCCAAAGAGATTCTATTAGAAAATGAGGATTAAGTATAGGGTTCTTTTAATACGAGGCTTTTTTATGAGACATCAATCATATGTATTTTATACATTCAATATTTTATATAGTCAGCCATGGTTTTCATTCTTGTCCTTGATTCAGTAACTAATTTATCCATAACATAAACATGAAATATGACCTCAACACATGAAATTGATATTTTATGTATTAATTTGATTTCTCAATCCTTACTAGTCATTTTAGTTTCCATGATTGAATTCCTTTATTTTATTTTCATAGTCATGATGACATGTTTCCTTTGCATGTGTATTAATATGGTATGTTGCATTGTTTTTTAAAACACGGTACCAGGTCTAAGTTTATCATGAATTTAATAACCATGTCTTGGGAAAATATTTTGTTTTATTAATAAATAGGCTATTATTTCATGAAAATGGTGTATTTTATTTAATATTGAATTATACACATGTTTTCTACATGAGTTTTATAAGTGGTTTTTAAAAATAAAAAAGAAAGGGGTTGAACACTATTTTCCTCAAAACCTAACATTCTATATTTCTTTTTCCATTCATTAATTATGTCATTTGTTTCTCCTCTATTTAAAAATAATAATACACATTTTATTTCTCTGTTTAACAAACAATTATAATTGAATTTCTTAGTAGAAAAGTGGAATAGTTTGTTGTGGTATCCAAATAGGATATGTTATATCTCACTCTTTGTGTACCATTATTTGTTTTCAAACATAATGTATCTCATGTTTGTTTATGTGTTCCCATTGTATTCTAATTTTGGGATCATTCTTAGTTAGACAGTGGTAGGTGGTTTGGGGAATAGACTGTAATCATGGATATCTAGGAGACGAGTATTGGTAGTTCTTTTTTTATGTTCAATATCTCATTTCTATAATCTAGATGGAGCCAAATGTTATTGTTTTGTTCTATTGAGTTTTTTGTGTTTCTATGATACTCATTGTTTTTTATTATTTCAATAAGAAATTATTCACACTGGTTTTTTCTATATTTAAATGTTCATTTCACTAGCCCACACATATTAGGACTGTATTTAATTATAGTTGTAATTTGGTCAGATGTTGGTTCATATTTTTATTATAGTTAGTTCGTTAAAACTGGTATAAATGGGTGTTTTATCCTAAAATATTCCCTCAGAGAATAACTGCTGGAATTTTTTTTGGTTGAGTCATGGTTGAAAAGATTTTAGAAACATCTCGAGACTAAATAGGTAGTTCAAGAATGGGCTCTTGATCACAACCCTTTACGATGTGACTTGACATACCAATAAATGTATGTATTTGATGATTTAATTTGGGTTATTTGATTCCTTAAGATAATATTACATTTATTCATGATGATTCTATCCTTAATTTTGGTGAAATATTATATTTTTTTGGGTTTCATCAGAAGGGTGTATAGGCTACACATTGCCTTCACAATATGGTAATATTTGATGAGGACATGGGGATGTAGAAACCATTCCATATGCAATTTTAATGATGGTGTGTGGTTTACTAACCCATGAAACCATGCCATGCATAGTTCTACATTAATACTGAACTTGAAACCAATTCTATTTTATTCCAAAATGACTTCATGTATATGAGGATAGTATAGTGGGATTTTATTTTTGATTAGAAGACTATGTGTGGTGTTTTATTCATTTACTTATTAATTTTAATGATTTAATACCTTTATGGAGGATTTTATATACTATGGAAAACAAAATTTGAAACATAGTACATGATCTCTGTGAATTATTTTAAAAATGTTTTAATTTCCAAAAGGTTTATATTACAAAAGGGTTGGTTTTTAAAATATATTCTCAAAGAAAATAATGTTATGTTTAAAAGGAATTTAATGAAGAAATTTTGGTTTTATAAAGGATTTAAATTTGAAAAAGATTTTTATATTGGAATTTTGAAATTAATGTTTTTATACAATGGAATAGGTTTTATTAGTTGGTAATTTTTTAATAATGTTATCAATTTATATCTAGATTTCATGATTCAAATAGAAAGAGTAATGTTTTATAAATGGAGTTCTGTATTGAGAATAAGCTTTATTTTTGTGTTCCATCATGGGGTTTCCTATTACATTGTGTTGATGCTAATATTTCTTGATGTATGTAAATTTCTAATAGAATGTTTTCCATGAAATATAGTAACTAATTTCACCATTATACTCTTCAACATAACCACTAATATCATTTAGAATTGGTGTTTGTTAAGTCAAAAATATACTATGACTCTGAATTTTGTTTTAATTTAAAAAAACATAGCGAGACTCTGAATCATGTTCTAGAAAAGATGTGTTTACATATTTTGGATCTCATCCAAGTATTATTGAACATTTTTCACATTTCCATAGTGTTTATATGGGTTCAATTGAAAAATTATGGTGAATAGATGAACATGAATGTATATTTTTATCTCTATAGTCCTGATTCATTGTAGTTAATTTGTAAAAATTCCTAGTTTTATGTTCCTAGATGGGAGAAGTAATACCCCGATATATTTTGAAATAATTTCATCGAATTAATTTATCGTTTTCAATATTATTCATTTCTCACTACACTAAAAATATATTTTTATATAAAAAATATTATGTTTGTCTTGTTTTATATAAAAAACCAAGTAATTATTTTACTACAAGCAACACTTGTATTAGATTTAGTTATACACAACACTATTCTAAGATTGTGTCACAGATAAAGATGTGTTCTTTTGATAGCTTTCAATACACGCAAGACTAGTTTTTACCAAAAAATAGTATATTATTAAAATATTATTATTTAGTATAATACGATATAACCTTGAAATTAAATTAGTGGTTATGAATAGTATTAAAATATTATGTGTTGCATCAATATCGAAACTTGTAATATTTTTTAAAAATAATATTATATTAAATTATTCTGAAAATTGTAAAATGTTAACTAATTAAAAGTGGATGATATGTGGTATAAAATAATATTATTGGAACATTTATGGTATAAATTAAACTTTGTAAGTAGAAATAACACCCTCTTAGTTTTAAAAAGTTTCTTACTATAGTTAAATTCCAATTGGGATAATTAAAGGTTAGTCAAAATGAAAATCATTAAAATTAAACCAAACCCTATCTAAAATATAATGGTTGATGATACTACAACATTATAATGTATTATATTTTAATTGATATATATTTTTTTGGGTAATTGGATTGAGATTGATTTTATTACAAATAAATAGTTATACAGTTTCTATAAGTTCCCCTCACCTTCAGTATAAAAGGAAACCACAACCCTCATCTCATTTTACAAACTTGAGTCTTCTATATTGAAAAAACTATATCAAATTAATTTCTCCAATTATATAGACTCATTATATATGTTCCTTCCATCCCATATAACCAAATCTAGAGTCCTTTTGGGGATATCGAAAGGAACCATTTCAAAGAAGAGGTAATTGTTATAACAGATCACTATGTTTTTATACACTTTTATAAATCCAAAAAATATATGAAATATAAACAATAAAATAATAAATTCATCATCCTCAATATGATGAATTTTTTTATGATTATGAATACACCATTATACATCCCCTATCCCATCAAACAAGAAGTGAATGTATCGCTCGTGTGTACGTACGAATTACAATCTCCACATACCGTTACAATTAAATATATATAACCATTTTTTATGAGTAGTAATTTTGTTTGTTTTAATGTTTATATATGATATTTGTGAGATAATTATTATTATTTAATGATAATGTAATATCAAACATTTTTTGATCAAATCTTTTGGGAAATGATAACATCGCTCGTGTGTATGTATGGCTTTCCATAGCCACGATGTGATGTGATTCAACTTTCATATGTATCTATCATGGATGGAAATAAGAATGAATTTTAGGCATATATATATAATATATAACATAAAAATTTTCTTTAATGATAATAAATCAAATTATTTTCTTTCATTGCATATGAAATGAAAATTAAAATAGTGTTCATGCGTACATATGGAATATCGTCACTACGAACTGTGTATATTACATTCATCCAATAACTATTATGAATAAAAAAGAATACACACACACAAATATATATATATTAATCATAATTTATATTATGAAATCATGATCTATGTAAGAGGACCAATGATAACAAGTCAAAAAATGTAAAAATATATCGATTATTACCTAAAATATAACTTTAAAATGGAATTGTTAAAAAGATAGAAATATATGGTCATAAATATACCAAATATTGTTTTTTACATATTGAAATGTTTTATTGGTGTATGAATAATAAACTTTTATTTATTATACCTGAGTTTTAAATGAATATGGAAGAAGTTAAGACTTAAGGTGAGTGATTTTCATCTAACTTTTTATTTCCATGAGATACTTGTCACATTCACCACTTTCTTCTTTTGTGTGGTGTATATACTGACTTGTAAAATTTTATATCATTAATTTATATTATTTAATTATATTAAAATATTTACATTATGTAATTATATTATGTGGTTTATGATTCTCATGTTAATCAAATAGTAATAGATTTCTATCTCAGTTTTATTTTTCGTGATATATAATCCATGTTCACCACATATTTATTTTTTATTGTGTATAGAATTAAAATTAAGGTATTATATAATAAATATCATTAAACATAAAAGTAATTAAATATTCATTTTGTTTTCCATATTTCGTGGGGTTTACTGTTAAAAAGTTACCAAACTGGCAATGTAATGTTGACTCAATTTTACTTCTCTAAGACACGTGTTATGTTATAAACAAATATTCTTCCACTATGTGTATATAAATCCCATTAGAATGATTAATCATTAATATACTTCATTTCATGATATTTTATTCTTTATCTACTTAAATTTTCCAATTGTTGGGTAAAATATGTTCCTTCAAAACCAGTTTTTCTAAAAACGTTTTAATGTTGTTTTAAATGAATTTGTTTCCTTTATAAAGGGAAAAAAATTCAAATATGTTTAAAATGATTTTTAAAAATTCCTTATAATTCATACAGGATTTTTTAAATGGAAAATAGTTTCCAATGGTTTAATTATTGAAAAAATATCTTTAAAATATGAAAGGATATTTTCCTCACTAATTATTTTAATTGATATTAGAAAATAATTTTTCCATATATGATTACATTTTTTGATGTCATTATGTTTTAATGATGTTATGATTCATGGATTCTATTCTTATTTCTGATATTAATACTTTATGTTTAATATCGATTGATTTTTTAGGAATTATGTTTATTTTCTCTAATTTATGATATAATGAAATATATATGAATCTCATTTCATTATATGGGTTCTAAAATGATGAATAATTTATGTTCTTAGAGTGCATATAAGTATCATTTTAATTATGTGATGGGTGGGTTAAACATATTGCTCTAATGCATTGGTTAATGATTTATGTATCATTATATAATGATGAAAACAAGTCTATGGGCTTGATCCACTATGGAAAATGGGGAAACTCAAACCACTATGGGATTCAGAGTAACCAACATCCACTATGAAAAAATGAAGAAACCTGATCCACTATGACCCAATCCCATAGTTGTAAAGGAAATTGAACGGAGATAGAGTTTTTTCCCAAATAGTAAGTGTAGTCCTTGTTATGTACAATGTTATGGTTTGGGAATGTTCCATGACTTATATGGAATGATATTACATGTTTTTGTGTCTTCCAAAAATTCCATGCTTTATTATAATGTTGTGATATCATGGAATATTTTCATTATTATCCTATAATTCATGTATTATTAACATCCATAATTTATTACACGATTCATGTTTATGATATTTGATATGCAGTGTATGCTCTTCTAAGGTAATGATCTTATTATCAGACCATTATGCTCATGTTTATGATTATGTACATACCTTGTTTACCCTTTATAAATATACGAGACCACCATTTTATTATGTTTTATTTTCCCATGGTTAGAAAAAATGGTTTAAGCTAGGGCTTATAATGTTGAAGATCTTTATGGGAAATATTTAAGATCTTTCTTAGTCTAGAGGTTTGTGTTCCATGTTTCCAAAGGCAGTATACAAATATATTCTTTTGGAATCTATTTTTGTAATGAATTTTGTATTTCATAAATGAAGGATTTAATATACATGTATTCAAATACTAAGGCATTTAGTTGGTATAAGAGAAAAGGTTTATTCAAACATTATAAAATATGTTGAGAAAAAATTAGTTTGATCCATAAAGATATTTCTATGGATATTTTTAGGGTTGTCACTAATAATAATTATAAGGATGAGTTAATGTTTAGGAAAATTTATTGAAATTTTGGTAAAGGATAGAGTGAGTGGTTTGCAAGAATTACATCTCTATATTGATAATATATGTGTATTTTTCTCTTCCAAAAATATACATAGGACTAATTACATTGACATGGTGTGTCGAGCCTAACATTAGTGTAACCTGGTACATGACAACATAATTTGACATGAAACTATTTTAAAAGCTTCAAGGGAAATGATTTGGAAATTCACAAACAATTTAGAAACCATCATGAAGCATTTAAATGGATTTTGGATATAAATAAACCATGATAAGTCCAATGATTCAATGATAAAGTAAGTTTACATAAATTTGACCTATTATAAGTGGGTTTTCAGGATTATGATGTTACACACTATGATAATAGTTTCTTACCCCATGATTTATGGTTTTAGTCAATGGTAGGAACCAGAATGAATTTTCTTAACATTGAATCAGATAGAAAATTTTCTAATGAGAATTAAAATGGGATGTTCACTGGAGTGAAGTATGTTGTGATCATGCCTAGTAAGTTTTCAAGGAATATTATTAACAATGTGTACCAAAACCAAATTTAAGACTCACCAAGGAAGATAAGGAAGGAGTTAACTAAGAGATAGGGTAATGAAGACCATGGAAGAAATAAGATTATGTTTTATTTTTTCCATGAGTTTGGAAAGAATCATTTATGTCAATGTCTTAGAGGAACAAGAAGATGTTTTGACTATACAAAATAAGGAAACAAAGAAAGTAACTGCAATGGAAAAATAAATGGCTTGGTTAAAAAATTGATAAGAATATTACCCTCAATATGACATCATCAATGATAAATTCTTTACCTTTGGAATGAATATCCAATATGGAAATTGATTTCCCAAGTGGAAAGCTCATGAATAGAATCAACAAGGTGTCAGAGTAATGGTTATATTTCTAATTATGATGAGACTAAAAATATAATTTAAAAGGAAATAGGTACTATGTAATAGGATTAAGTATCCTGATTATTGATTATAAATGACATGGAATAAATGAGTTTTCAATGTATTTGGATTTGGTAATTATGTTACATGAATGGAGAAGTATTCAAGGATTCTTTAGTTTATATATTTATCATAGAATTTACATGTTTATTTTGAAGGATCCTGATGAACATGAAAAGGGATTTAACAGAAATGTGAATTTTGATAAGGGGACCGTAAACGTAATATATACATTAGTAAGATAATATTGTTTTAATAACGATATATTGTATAATATTATGGGAAATAGATAATACTGATTTCCTTAAACCTAATTAAGGACTTGTTGATAAGTGGTTAAGTTTCCATTAATGATGTTTATAATGTTTTTGGATATAAGGAATATATCCAATATACTATAGAATAAGAAACACACATTTTTTCAATAAATAATAGTGGTAATTACTGTTATTAAAGTGTTTCAAAGGAGGAATGATAAAATCATCGACTTTTTTGGTACAAGACAACCAATATATACTTTATGATATACGGGGGATCAATGAAAACTTATTTTTGTGATATTAAGTCACCTTATTTCTATATTATTGGACTTTAATCATCCGAAAGGATTATATTCTTACCCATTTATGGAATAGATTATGTTAAACATTAAATAACATTGTTGAGATTAAGGTATTTTCATAAAATGTGATGAAGTATTCATATTGTACTACTTTTCTATCATTTTTTGATAAAAATAGATAGAGTGACCATTAATTTTTTTTTTATGGATCTCGTGATCTGTTAATGCTTCATGAATAAAAAATTGACCATCATTTCATGGAATTAGAAATGAAGTGGTAGTTTATCTATGCACAACAAAGGGTAAGTTTGTCCTGAAATCATGTTAGTATATATTTTCATGAAAATTATACTATATTTTGAAAATTATATATAAATAAATGATTTTTCTTTATAGCTTGATTTTTGTTGAACTGGTGTCATTTAAAAGCATCTTGGATTCATTACATTGATACTGTCAACATTCCAGTGATCAATTGGTTTTTTAATTGATGAACACAATAAGTATTTATAAATATTTATGTATTACCTCTATTTCCATAATATAACATTCCATCCATGATATCCTATTTTGAAACCTAGTTATATGTTACTTTGGGTAACCATTCTGTTTCCATATTTCTATTTTAAAAGGAAGTTCTAGTATTCATTTTTATGATGTGTCATTATATGGATGGAGCTTTCATGTATTAATCCTTATGTAACCGATAAAAAAATGGAGGGAAAAATAATTTTAAGGGGTTAAAATGTAACACCATGAGATTTTTTGAAATATTTTTGTTGATTTAATTTATCCATTTCTGTATTTTTCTTTTCACGCAACATTGTATATAGAATTTTTCATACAACAGAACTTTGTTTGGATTATGTTATACACAAAACCAAGTTGAGATTATGCTACACATTACACTTGTATTTTCCATTAGTATATGTAATAGTATTCTTGTCATGTCTTACACACAACACTAACTTCTTTTAATAGATTGCATTATAGACATATCCATGGTTTACTGAATAATAGTATATTATTAAACTAATATTATTTAATAGAAAAAAGATATATCCCATTAGAAAAATTATAGATGTTGAATAGTATTTAATAACTTATGAAAATATAAAATTTATAATATTAATTCATTATTTACAAATTAACTAAAAATAAAAATGTATATAAATAGATTATAAAGGAAATAATCTTATTTTTATGTAGCTGAAGTCATTTTGTCTTCATTAATTAAATTAATTTTCATTGTTGAATTATATTAATGAAATATATGTGTTACAGAATCAATAAATTATTTTTCTATACTCATCCAATAGATTTTACACACAAAATATAATAGGAAACCCAATTTTACACATAAAACCCCATATTTTCAAAAGGGTAATTTTAAAGTCTTTTAATGGATATCCAATTTAAAATATAATTTTTGAAACATTTAGAATTTTTATATCAAAAAAACACTTTATTTTAAATATGGATATAAAAATCTAATTTAGTTTAATTTTTTCTATTTTCTTGGTAAGTATCATGTTTTGATGGGTAATAAATGATAATGAATATTAATTGAAGAAATACTTTTCATAAAAGATAAGTTATAGTGTTAAATTATTTATTTGAATAGTTTTAATGTATAATTATATAACTTTTAATAATTTAATTCTCTATTGGTCATTATAATTACTTTTACATTTAATCTAGAAATAAAAACATGACAATCTTTTAGTCATTTTCACTTTAGAAACCTATTTTCTCGTTCTGTTAATTAGATTAATTTTAAATTAATTTTATAAATTTATATGTTTTAAATTATCAAAAATAGTTTTATTATTTAGAATCAGATGATATAAATTTATCATATATGTCTTTAAATTTTGGGACTATATGGATAAGACATTTTATAATTTTTAATACCAACATTAAGGGTAAATCAGGTAATAAAGAGTAAAAATGATATAATAAATATTACAAAACAACCCTAAAACATGGAAAAAAGATACTCGATGAAGATAATTCCACACTTAATATAAAATTTTCTAATTTGAATAATTAAATAGACACATTTCCATTAACAAAATTTTAAATAAAATTAAACTTATAGGGAGTGAAAAAATGTAACACCCTTAATTTCAATAGGTATGATATTTTTAATATGGGGGAAATAGATGATATTCTTTACTATATATATTATTATGAAATAAGTTTTTCATCTACATCATAGAAGTTTATTTATTATTTTTATTTTTTAAATAATTAATATAAATAATTACTAAATCATGATGCATTAATTACACAATATACTAACGAATCAATTAAATATGATTATAAATATTAAAATAAATATAATTTTTTATAATTAATGAGGTAAAAGAATTTTCATTTTTAATATGACATGATTTGGGTGTTTTAAGATAAAAATCTGAACTTATATTTCCATTTGTATTTTATTAAAGTCTATGTTATTAATATTCAATAAATTGACACTTCTGAAATTTTATGAAAATTATATTCTATTAATTTATTCAAAAAATAATAACAATATTAAATATAGATATTAGGAATATATATGGTCGAATATATCATAAAATGAACATTTATTGTCTAATTGACCATTTTTATATAAAAATTACATCTTTTTAGCATAGAAAAATTGGTTACAATAGTTGAAATTAAAATGGGTTATTTAAAGGTTAATCAAAATGGTAAGGATTAAAATTAGACCAAATATTCTCTACAATCATTTATTTAGTGAGATTAAAATTTTATATTATCCTCTAATAAGTTAAATTTAATTTTTTAGGTATTTTGATTGATATTTATTTTACTATAAAAAATTATTTTGGAGTTTCTAAAAGTTCTCTTCACCTTCATTATAAATAGTTACATCATCCTTCATCTCATATTACCTCTTTGAGTCTTTTATCTCAACTAAAGTCTTCAAAAATATATTCTACACATTAATGGAAACTTTATAGAGGTTCTTTACTTCCCAAATCACCAACTATATCGTCATTTAGAGGATATCTAAAGGATCCATTTTGAAGAAGAGGCGATCAATCTAACAAATCACTCTCTTTTTGTACTCTTCTATATGTCCTATAAATATATGAAATATATATAATAAAATAATAAATTAATTATCCAAAATATAATGAAATATTATTATTATTATGAATACACAATCAGAAAACCACTTCCACATCCAACGTGATGTGAATGTATCACTCGTGCATACTTACGACTTACCATCTACACACAACGATACAATTAAAATTCTATCACCATATTTTATGAGTGGGAATTATGATGGATTTTATTTTTATATATGATATTTATTAAAAAAATTACTTATTTAATTATAATATAATATCTAAATTTCTTCCATAAATTTTTTTGGGAAATGATAATGTTTCTCTTGCGTGCGTATGGGTGACTACATCCCCAATGAGATGTGATTCATTTTTCATCTATAGTTAAAAAAGAGGGTAATAAAAATTAATTTTATCAATATATATAATTTATATAACATGAAAATGATTTTATAATTGTAATATTTCATAATATTTTATTTATTTTAAAATTAAAATAAAATAAATACAACATTCTAATGTACATACGACCTACCGTCTCTATAAAGATTGTATTTTGTTTTTAACATCTATATTATATGAATCACCAAGAATAAGAACACAAAAAAACAAACCCACACACACACATATATATATATCATCATTATCATTATAGATATTATGAAATTAGGATCTATGTATGTGGACCAAGGATAACATGTCTAAAAATATACAAAAAAACAAAGCGGTTATTACGGGTAATATAAAATTAATATGGAATTGTTAAAAAGAGAAAACATATGTTCATAAGTAAATAATTTATTCCCTTATAAATATAAATATGTTTTTTAGTTATATTTATAAAAAAATTATATTTAGTATACATGTGTTTTAATGTATATGAAAGTAGTCAAGACTTGTGGTAAGGTAATTTCATATCAGTTTTTATTTCCATGAGATACATTACATATTCACCTATATCTTGTCTTATGTGTTGTGTATAATGATCTAGGAAATGTTATATAATTTTTTAATTATTTAATTATATTCAAATATTTAATTGTTTCTATTATTTTATGGGTTTCACAATTATAAAGTTACTTAAGTAGTAAAAGATTTCAATGTCACTTTACTTTTCTATGAGATATATTATATTTTAAAAACCTATAATTTTTTTGGTGTATATACTAACCATCAATGTATTATATGATAATTGTAATTAAATTTATAATTATTTCAAAATCCCTTTTATGATCTATATTTCATGGGGTTTATGGTTCAAATGATACCAAATCTGTTAGGAAAATTTGTCTCAATTTTCTTCATTTGAGACACAAGAAATTTTAAGAACCTATATTCTTGTATGGGGTTTATATAAAACCCTTTGTCATAATGTATCATGAATATACATCACTTTTTGATATTTTAATCATTATGTATTGTTATTCTCTCTTCATTCAGAAATCTATTTTCCAGCAAAATATTGTTTTCTACAAATGTTTTAAAGGCGTTTGAAATGAACTTTTATACATTTTAAATGAAAAAAAACTTAAAGATGTTTGAAATTATTTTAAATTATTACTTATTATTTTTCAATGATATTTTCAGTGAATAATTATTTCTAAATGTTTCATTATTTAAAAATAACTTTTCAAAGTGGGATGTATATTTTCTTTAATATTTAATTAGAATGATATTTCAAAAACATTTTTATATATGATATCATTGTTTTATGATACTAATATTTTATTGAGGTTATTATTCAAGTATTGTTTTCTAATTATATATTTAAATAGTTAAATTTTATGATCTATTCATTTTTATGAATTATGATTCTTTTCCATGAATTATGATACGATAAATTTTTTATAAAACTCATTTCTTTTCATGGGTAGTAATACGATGAATGATATATGTTCTTCTGTTAGACATAGTTATTTTTTTCAAAATGTGATGGGTGGGAAATATATCACCTTGAAACTCATTGGTAAATGATTTATGTATCATGATATAATAAAGGGAACAAGTTTATGGGCATGATCCACTAAGGATGATGGGGAAACCTGATCCATTTTAGAATGATTGGGAAACTCGATCCACTTTGAGAAGATAGGGAGAATGATCCACCATCAAAATATTGGGAATCCTAATCAATTAAAAGGAAAAGACAATGACTACTCATAGTGGTGTGTCCTTCCCAGTATGCGTAGTCCCCATGAATGTTCTAGTTCTGTTTTAGAAATTCCCCATAACTTATAATGAATAATATTACATGTTTATACATTTGCCTAACATTTCATGTCTAATTCATATGTTAGGAGTTGATGGATTAATATATTTATCCCCTATTATTATTTCCTTATGAAATTGCAAATTTTTTACCATGATTCATGTTATGATATTTGATATGTGGGATATGATCCTATAATTTTATGATCATTTTATCAAACCATTATTCATATGTTCACACTTACCCACCTCCCTGATTACCCTTACTATGCATCTAAACTGACACATTTTCTTCTGTTTTATTTTTTGTAGGTTATATTGACATTTTTATATTAGGGTTACTAAATACGACATTCATTTTATAAAATATTGAGGATATTTCGATAGACTATAATTTTGTGTTCCATGATTCCAATGGAACTAAACTTATTCAGTATTTATGTGTATGTTTGTTTGATGTATTCTGTATTCTAGAAAATAGGATTTAATATTCATGTATGAAAATCGTGGTTCATTATAATAGTGGTTTACATTAATGGTTCCCCCACATACATGAAATAATATCTTTAAAATTGTATTACTCACACTTCATCCAACTGATTTATCATAAACAAGTAAACGAGGTAAATGTTTTAGAGGCCATGAGTATCATCTATGGTGAAAAATCATTTTTGATGTGTTAAAAATATTTTTCTTGTTTGTTATGTTTCTCAAATGATCATATTAGGGAATACACCCTTAAATTTCTAAATTTAAAAGGAGGTCTTCACCTAGAACATGGAATATTCATATGAACAGTCTCTATGACCTTTTATCTAATAATTATTTAAAGTTCCTTCAATGTTAATGTTGTTATATAAAATTGATAATAAGTTCTAATTAACACATTCATGGTAATATTAGGTGAATATGATCAAGATGGTAGATAAGAAATATAGGATGATTGAGGAAAATTCACTCATTGATAGAATAGGCATCACATGTTCTACCATTGTATAGAAGATGATTTGTTAAGAGGTTGAATGTGTAAGATATTAGAGTTTCATATCATTATAGATACCTGGGATTCCATATATTTTTTTAATAAGGGTTACCAAAATGGGAAGTTACAGCTAAGGATAATTATCCCCAAATATAATTGTGGTTAAAATATTGAATTCAATAGTGATACAACCATATCCCTTAGAGTAAAGTAGTTTTATGTAGTGGAGGATCTACCGATGTAAATTGATGTTGGTCCATATTATCGGTATTGATGTTATAGTGTAGACTATTTGAGTATTCCATATTTTATTTGATCAGTTACTGGTGAACAACATAATAAGGGAATCAATTATGTATTTGTTTGGTATCTTTATAGATAATTTTTTGTGAATATTGGTTATGTTGTTTGTTGGATATTATCATGATGTGGAACTATTTTCTTGAGATATCATTTATTTCCATTTCTGCATGACCTCCCTTAATTTTTTTTTCATTAATAATAATTTTTTTCAATCCCATTATATTATTAGTGCTCATGGGTATTGAGTGAAATCTTTTCTTGAGAAAAATTAAAAATTATGGGTTGCTTTCTTTAAAAATCCCTTTAACTTGAATTCATTCATTTCACCCTATAATGGATGATTTATATAATTTTTAGTATATTTTCCCTTAAAATAGAATAACTTTATACTGTTTATTATAAATAAATCACGATATATAGGGTGATATTCATTTTTGATTTATTTGTATGAAATTTTTATTCAGAAATTATCATTTTGATATCTTTTTAATTGGACATGGATTAGATTTGAGGGAGCACTATGGTAACTAGGACCATATGTATTTTTATTTTAATTATTAGTAAGAGGTTACGGTGTTTAATTAAATAAGATTAACTATTGGTGTTTATACATGTTGAATATCCTTGGTTTCAATAAAGTAATTTCCCAAGGAAGAAATATAAGTTAGTTTTGGTCCTTTCTTGGGGATGGTTGGATCATTGTTTGATCTTGAGAGAGATTCACCATTTTTAATTTTTGGGATGTTTTGATTCTTCCTTTCCATTTATGATTCCATTTCTTTTCATGGATAGTTCCTTAAAGATAGTAACTAAGGTAGAAAATTTAGTTTATGAGTTGTGTCCATGGAACATGTCTCCCTTATGTTTCTCAATTTTGGTGATATTTTAAATTGTGTGGTGAACAATGTCATATTTAAAGTCAATATCACATATTTTCTAAACCCAAATATGATTGTGTGTTGATTGGAGATAGGTAAATTCTCTGAAGAGGTGGTTGTTCATTGATTTGGTAATCCTATGTACTTGATAGATATGAAATTTTCAGGCATTTAGCCATGATTTTTTTTCTTTTCTTTAGTGGACTTACTAACAATACCAGGAGTTACCAATGGAATATCACCTCAATAGATAACCTTGATACTAAGTGTATGACTCTAATAGATCACTCATTAATCGACACTAAATTTTCCCTGTTTTACATCCTTTATTATATATACTATATATCTATCATATTTTTTAATTATCTATGTATTTGACTTGGTATATTGCATTGTTCTGTGCATCATGTTAAAAACTCATAGTTTCTGATATATTTATTGATCTTGGATTTTGAAATTGGTGTTCAAGGTTTTTAATAAATGGTTTATTATTTTATAATGATAATGAATATTATCAAAAAATTATTTTCAATATGGTTTTCTCATGAGTTTCATATATAGATTTTGAATTGAAAAAGACAATGGTTTTGACTCAATTATTATAATGCAAATAATTTTTTGATTTATTTAACCCTTCTTAAAATGAGGCATGTTTAACATTATTTCTTTATAATGAGAAAATCATATTGTATGGGTCATGTTTTCCAAACAATAATATCTAAATTCCTTGGTAGGGAAATTTCATAGACTCCATTGTAGTATCCCGCTGGGACCTATTATCCAACAAATTACGTGTATCATTATGGATTTTCATCATTCTTATTTCTATAGCATATTATCATGTTGTCCTTATATTCTTATTATGGAGTCACTCTAGGTAGGTAGGGGTAGGTGTCTTGGGACATGGTGGATGTCCATGGATCATCAAGAGAAGGGTTTTAATAGTAATTTTTTTATATCTATTCAAGGTTTCCTTTGTATCATCTCCATGTAACAAGATATGGTTTTTTAGTTTTATTTACTTCTTGGTTGTTTATAGGTTTATCATAGACTTTTGTTATCTATTTTGTGAAAAATCATTCCCAAAGTTTTTTTCTTGATTACATGGTTCTTTTTACAAGCCCTTAGGGTTCAATAATTCCCTTTGGCAGTGGAAATTCAATTCGATCTATGTTAAAATGGTAATCATGTTGGGTTGATATAGAAATATAGACAATATTTCTTTTTAAATCATATATTTATAATTTAAGTACGAAGTGATGATATTTTTTGATTAATTATAAAAAATTATTCCTAGAACTCATGATCTAGATATTCCATCAATTCATCGAAACCATTATCTTGAATTTTTTGGATTTCATTCTAGTTGACTTGATGATGAAGGAGTAACATTCTTGTAATTTGATAATATTTGTAGGAAGTTTGTGTGATCCTCTCGTATTTCATAAAGTTTCAACATGATGTTCTTAGATCGTAGAAATTATATTCTATGGGCATGTGTTAAGGGAATCGTGATCGATCTTGGGATTTTCATGTTTGTGATGTCTTTAGGGGAACCCTAATATTTCATCAACGTTAGGATCTTATTGGGGATGCTAGGATGATATAGAATGTTTGAAAAAAAATTCATGGATTGGTAATTCCATAATATCTCTCACCTTGAATGTGATGAAATTTTATAGAATTATGGATTATCAAGAATCTTTTGACGGGTTAAATAAGTTCATAAACATAGATTTGATTCCAAATTTACTTTAGTCTATTCTTGGTCATTTTTTAATTCATTTTTTATGGGAATGAGTTCTGATCTTACAAAGGGTGACTTTGTGGTGGTGTTTGGATCTCACCCACTTTGACTAAATTAAAGGAACTTCCCAATCAATTACATAAAGGGTGAAGTTTTAATGCATAAGACTAATTGTTTTCATTATTTCATATTTAGGGATATATTCATAGTCTACTTAGATCCTAAATGACTGAGATATATATTCATATGGTAGAACAATATTCTCCAACACTAGTATTGTGTGGAATATCATTATGTATTTTATTTCAATATTTTATACACTATAGGAATGTGAAATGTGTTTTTTTGATTTTTTTTTAGTTGTATATATTCCTATAATGACCTCAAGGAATCTATTGAATAATGGAAATAGATGAGCCTCTTTACTAAGAGCCATTTGGATGTGATGGATTTAAAACAGAACATATTCCAAGTTAGTTCTAGTATAATACATGAATTCATGGGAAAATTCTTTAAGAAAAAATGTGTGAAAATGGTGACATCATATCAGGATAATTATAACAGTTGGGGATGCCAATGATTTATCTCATTCTCCAAATTATATCTAATATTTTCATGGTCATTATGTATTTCTCACATTTACCTGGAATGTGGTGAAGATGTATTGAAACTATTATCATGGAGTAGTTCATCCCTGAGCTATGAAAATTTTTTATGTTATCAATAGTCGATTCTAGTGGTGTGGTATGAGAGATGGAATTTATAATTTCATGCTACATTTTTATAGATATCAATATATCAAGGTATAGTATCAAAAGTTATATGGTCTATTTTCTCCTCCTCTTATACATTCTAGGAAGTGGGATGATGTGGCCATGTATTTCGTCATTGGGATGCCTCACACACCAAAAATAATGAATATATTTTGGCTCAAAATGTATTTAATATCCATGCCCTCTCATTGAATTCCAGTTAAGGACACAACTAAGGTAAAAGATAAAGTCAACCTTCATTTATAGATATTATGAGGATACATAGGCACCCTTCAAAAACTTTTCTAAATAGAGATAACATGTTTTACTCACTATTTGGAAAGGAATCTATGAATATATGAGATCTTTTTCAATGTTGCATATAAACAATATCCTTTACATATATGTCTTTATTGGATGAGAGATCTTGATTTTTGAAGAAGTGTTTCTAGGATGCATCTTGGATATTAGAGGATATGAGACTGCCATCATCTTTTAGTTGAATTTATTTATAATAATCAAAAATGGTATTAAATTAGAAAGGACCATACAAAGGATTTATATGGGTTTCTACGTTAGTATCCTATCAATTAGATAGATGTAGATGTGTCCTATCTTGTGGGGGAAAATATTGTTCCAGAGATGAACATATTGTTTCTGTTGATTTAGCAATGATTTTCAATCACTCAATGTCTCCATAATTCATACAAAGATCTTTATAATAATTTCATTGAATTTTATTTTAGAAAAGAAGTATTTTTAATGTTTTAGAATTGTTTCTATAACCATCATTAATCTAATAAGGGGAAGAAAGGAAATAATTCTCCCTGATATGTTAATAATTTTCAATTATTTATGTAATATAGAATGTTAAAATTTGATTATTATTTCCTAAAAAAGTAATGATTATTCATGTTTTATTTTGAATATATTATTTAAATAATTACTAGTTGGACCCCTTCATGTTTATAATTATGAAGAGCATGAATTAGAACTTGATGCATCAATGAATGAGAATTCAATTCATAATTTCAAATCTAAATTGAATGTGTTATGTGGGAATTCTTACCTATTTTTATTCAATAATGAAGTGATGCATACCAGAATAGGGAGCCAAAAATTATTTTAATGGAGTAGTGGCCTCAAAAATCAATGATCTTGATTTGGATTAACATTATGGTGGTAGAATTAGATATTGAGGGGAGAATTTAAACAAAGACACACAATTTAAATTTAACGGTGTATTTTCTATTTATTGTATTCAAATATTATTCTATCATTCATTTGTTGTATGACATGGAAAATACAGTTAATTTTAAGAATATGGAAACTCTATTTTTAACACATGGTTATGAGAAAAAATTATATAATAGTGAAATAGCCATGTTATTCTTCATATAGTGGAATTGAACAATTTTATCATGGTTTACCAAAATTTATAGTGAAATCTTGTAGTTTCCCATGTGAGGAAGTGGTGATCCATACGGTTGGAACCCAATTAAGAAAATAATATTTCCATAACATGCAGTCTTCTCAAAACATTATTAACTTATAACTTTTACCTTACTTGATGATACCCTCTTTATCCCCATCTCTTCTCCCATGATTTCTCTATCCCTAAGTGCATGATCTCCTACTCCATACCAATCTTGGATTGTATTTTATTAGCATTTACTCCTTGTAATTTCATAAAAAAAATTAAAACCTTCCTCTCCTTCCTATTCATGCTCATCGCCATAATATAATAGTTTCCTCATGTTTTAATGTCCATAAAAATTAAGTATTTATTTAATCAGAATTTAATGTTTTATTATTAAGTGATTATGTTCTGCCCATATTTTTGAGGTCTTACATTTCATACTTTGTAGGATTCCACCCAATTTTGAATGGTTCCATTGATTAATGGTACGTGGTTTCTAGGATTTATCTAATTTTATGAATTTAATATGCCTACCTAAATTTTAAAATAATTGTTCTTGGTTTAAATGTGTAAAATGATATTTTTGGAAATATATTTATGCTTTTGGTTGATGAAAAATAAATTTCATTATCATTGAGGAGGAAATTTAATGATGTGGGAATTTAATGTTGATTATGTTATATGAATTTATAATTTGAATTGACTAAGAATAGAACAATAGATCGAAACCCTAGAAACCTAGGTGGGAATATTTGGAAGGTACTTATAGGAAATGTCTTCTATCTATATCCTATAAGATATGCTACAATACTATAAAAACATAGTTAAATTGGTTGAGGTTCCATGGTCTTGTGTCACCACAAAACTAAGAACATGGTGATGCTCTCCCTTATAGTTTCACACAAATGGATTGTATTGGATAAATTTCAAAGACTAAGAGGATCTTAGTATGAGACCCCATCCATAGTTACCCTTAGGGATTCTTATTATATTAATTTTTTCATAAATATATTTTTTCTTAATTTTTTCATTTAAAATGATAGAATAACTATTTTCACATTTTAATTTGTATTTTTCTATCTTCCAATTTTTTTACATGAAACATTTTCCTGGTTCCAACTAGGATGGATGTTGTCTAAACCAATATAGACACATTGGGTGTATGTAGAACATATTATTTCTAAAACATGTAACAAATGTTTTTCTCCTGGTGGCAGGGGAGAAATGTGTTAGTGAGTATTAGATGGTAGGGGCGACGTAGTTGGAGGTGAAACCTAATGTGACAAGGATATATGAGTATAGTTCTTTTATTTTGATTCTCAATTGTATCAACCTTAAAGTATTTTTTGTAGTGTTTTGGATCCTTATACTATTTATTTGTTATAAGAATATAGAAGTCATCTTTCCTTGTTTGGAATTAAATTTATCATTAAGATTGTTATGGTTTCTTAGGGAAACCATTTATATTTTTTTGTCAGTTTTTTTGGGAAAACCAATCACAAGGTATGTTCTTGATTCCCATGCAATAATTTTCATCATATGGGGAATTTGAAATCCTTTTGGGACTTGGAACATATCAATTTGGGTCCCCAGGTCTGGGTATCCTAGGATGGTTCATAAAAAATAATCATGGAATAAATTATAAACCATAAAGTAGAAAATTTGGGGTAAAAAATCAAGTATGGTCACCAATAGTCAAGAAAAAGTACAAGAATGCTTATAAAATTTGATAAAAATGAATTTATAACAAAATAAAGTCATAAAAATCATTTCACAATGACTATCTTTATATAAATGTCAAACTAGAGGAATTTGTTATCATAAAACCATGGTGAAATACCTCTTATTCTCCATCAAAAATTATTATTAACACCCATTTATCATAAATTTTAAAATGATACATTATATAGAAATGAAGCTTGTCACAATATAATCACCAATATTATTAACATTATGTATAAATACTCCTATATCCCTTTATTTTCATAATTAATAAACTAATTAATTTTAAAAACAACATGATAAGATCACTAACCAAAAGCTGGTTGTATGAAAATTGAAAAACATCATGAAAAAAACCAAATAATTATGACATAAGATTCAATATAACACTTACACGTTTAGAAAACATTTTATTTCATCACATTATCAGTATATGATTCAAAATAATGTTTTTTTTCAATTAAAATTTTTAAACATGATTAAGAAGTGCGTTATAATAGATATATGTCAAACTAAAAAAATCTCCACTCATAATAGAGAATTACAAAATACATACATCAATATATATTACATTCCATTGCGTATTAAGTAATATAATAATGTATTAATTAAAAATAAATATTAATAAAATATTAATTTTTAAAGTAGAAAACAAGATTCAACATCTTTAACCTTATAAATCTCCAATAGTTAAGAAAAACATATAATTAAAAAACCATGAAAGATGAAGGAATTTTGGAAACAACTATAGGAATTAGATGTGTTCTTTGTGAATATAGAATGATTTGAATTTATATGATGCAATACTGTGATATATCCATGATAATAAAGTCATAAAATGGCATATAACCATTGGTTATAATTCTAGTAATCATCAAACCTATTTAGAATTCCTTATGTGTTGTTAACATAAATACTTAATATTTTAGGTCAAATATATACAATTTCCTTATAAATAATTGATTTTGAATAAAATTAATAATTTTGGAATACTATTATGTGATATGTTGTTCATTTTAGGAAAATACCATTGATTTTGAAGAAGCAATTTTAATGAATTACACATTATGGTTTAACTTATTACTTAAGAAGGATTTCATGAAAATAGGATAATAAAAATGAACAATTAGTATAATAAATAAATATAACCCATGAAAAAATTGACGAACATTAAGGAATACTAATATAATTATATATGTTCATTAAAATATGATTTATATAAAAACATTGTTTTGGAATATATTATTAGTATTTTTAAGAAAAAATTTATATTATATAGAGTATATAATTGTTTGACAATTTTAATTCATATACATATAATTTATTAATATTCATATAATGATTAGTAATAAATTAGAAATTGTTATTTAATATTTAATGGGGTTATTTTAAAGAGATTTTTATGTATTGGGTATTATAATCATAGTACATTTCACAGATCACATTTATGGGGTTATTATAAAAAAATATTCAATATAGAAAAAAATAGATTAACACTCGTCTAATAAGTAGTTGATATAAAATATGAATAAGAATAAATAATGTATAAAAATTCACTTTCCTATAAAATTATTGTTTACTATATATACATATTTTAATTTGGAAGAACAATTTATAGTATTTACTAATTTATTTTAATTAAATGGTGTTCATATTTTTACACTTATCATTATGTTTTGGTAGTAATAAGCAATTGTTTTTTGGCCTAAAAATAAATCGCTAAGGAAAAAATTTATTTACGAAGGTAAATTAATAAGAGGTAAAAGATTTAGAATAAGTGCAAAAGAATCATAATAACATTAACATTATCCAAAAAATTTATATGTTTTTATAAATGTATCTTATACATTTTTGTCCATATTTTACCCACTTTACATTTAAAATGAAAACATTATGCATTAAGCAATGAAAACTCAGGAAAAGGACTCTCACATATCACCTATAACGCACCCCTACATTACACCTCCAATAGTTTTATTTTACATATTTTATCTCTTTATCTCAACCCACTATGTCTATAATAAATCATTATGTGGTGTTTTTAACCTATTCCACAAACAACGAATCTGGAAACCTTTCTTATAAGGGAACCTGTTTTGAGATGTAAATAAATCATCAATGTATGAATATTTTTTGTCAACATAATTTTCAATCACCTAATCATATAAAATATCTATTAACCTAATTCCCCTCTATAGAGATTTTATATCAAAATAATTATTCTTTTGAAAAAACTATCATATTATTATATAACTTTTAACACTTACTCATTAACTAGTATAAGATGTTATTTATTGGGCCACATCAACCATCCACATGAAATATACTTTACAAACAATGTCATTTTCATAATGATTTATAATAAATACATTAATGATGATAATATATTTTATTTCTAATTAATATATATTTCAAATATGTTTGTATAAGTTAGATTATAAAATATAATCATTACAAATTAATATGTTGTGATCAGTAAATTACTCGAAACATGTTCATTTTGGACTCCATTCCCACGATTCATACCCATATCTTCCATTAAATGAAAAATGGACACCCTAAATAATTTCATAATTATAATTAAACTAGATGCAAAAATTTATGAATGATGAACATTGTATTAGTGAATATGTATTACCATAACTATTATGAATCATCCACAAAATTATAAAAATTTGTAATATCTAATGATGACAATAAAAAATTACCGAAAAAATATGAGTAAAAATTATTATAATTATAGATTAAAATAGATAATTTACAAAAATAATTTTCTTTAATATGTAATTAATATAATTTTATTTATTATTGTGGATGTATAATCGTATTCCTAGATGTTGAGATTAACGGTAAGGGTATACTGTCAATTTTTAATTTTTTGAGATAAATTTCATATACACCACCTATATTCTATTTTATGAAATATACACGGACCAATGAAGCTATTAAATTAAAATATTCATGATATTAAATATATTTATAGTTATATATTTGGTTTTTTACTTCTAATGGATTTTGATTCAGTTGTAAGAAATCCCTTAAGTGATTCTTTCCTAACTCAGTTTTAAATAGATATTATTTGTGACTAAATTTTCATTGTGGTAAAATTTGTTTCTTTAATCAGTAAAATCCAATATTTTTATTATCCCCAGGTTATTTTTGGTTTATACATTCCTTCTCGACATTTTACATCCATTTGATTATAATTTTGATTTAAAATAAGCTAGTTTGTAGAGATGACCTAATCTCTTATTTTTGGTTGCGAGTCTCTCTCATGTATTTTTATATTTTATATATTGTTTTATAAAAATATTTCTCCAAAAAAAAATTTTCTTAAGGTAATTTTTTAAATATTTTAATCTATTTAAAAAATAAAGAATGGAATTTTTTATAATATTTCAAATTGGTCATTTTATATTGACATGGACCTTTGTTAAAAAATCCCTTAAGAAATATATATATATATAAGGATTTCATCAAAAATGTCTTCTTTACACAATATTAATTTTATTTGAAACCACCTATTATTTTGTTTTTTTTCCAATAAATATTCAATTCTTTATTTTTAAAAATTATTTTCATTTAAAATAATATTTATCAATATTAAATTAAATTTCCCTTTTTTCAAAGATATTTTATTATACTCAAATAAAATAATTTTCCACCTATATCTATAACATCCATGAATTTTTATGAATATTTATATTGATTTTATTTCCTAAAGTATAAATTTAATGGAATATTATTCCATGACTTTTACGTATAATTTATATACATATTTAAACGCATTATTCCCTTAAAATTATAATTCAAGTATATTGTGGTATTATCAATGAAAATAATTTGTTGTTTTTTAAATCACTTATATTGAAATAAATTTATATTTAACAAATATTTTTTAAATTGATTAATATTTTTAATTTCTTATCATAATATAAATTATTATTAATAAATTCTAAAAAAATTATTAACAAAGTATTTATATTGTTTTCATAAAAACAATTTTGTGATGTATAACAATAAAAAATATTTTTATTTAAAATTTATTGTGATTTATATGACTAAATAAATGGTGAAATATAATTTTTACCCTAAAATGATTCTTTACAATGAAATTTTAATTTTCACTATAGATTATTTTTCTTGTAACTTGTTTTTATCAGATTATATGTATATATTTTATGATTCTAAATATATCAATCTAAAATAAAAATCAACATGTATTGTAAAAAAATAAAATTATTAATTATTTACTATATTTGTTTAAAAATGTAAATCTTCTAATTTATAGTGTATTATTATTGAAATATTTCTATAAAACATTCATAATAAATATTTTAAAATTTTGAAATTTATATTTACACACCATTGCAATCATGGGGTATAGTGTTTGTAAATTTGTTTTCTAAATTACCATTATAGAAGATAAATTGATCAAAAATTGTAATGTAATTTAATAAAATTTATATTTTTTACACATATAATTAATTTATTATCCAATATAAAATTTTCATGTTATAATGATAAATTTAGATGCAATCACCCTTAATGAATGAAATAGTTCTTTTATAATTAACAATTTTAATTTCTAATATTTGATTCTATGTAGAATATATATATTTAGTATTTCTGATTTTAATTTTATAAAATGAAATTGATTTCTTATTCAACTTGTAAAATTTATATTTGGTGATTTTTTTGGTATTTTTAAATAATGTTGTAATTTTTCTAAACTATAAAAGTGTATTTTTTTACAAGTATGATAAAATTATGATAAAATTATGATCTAATAATGGAATAAAAAACAAATTAATTATTTCTACCTACCAAAAATTTGATCAAAAACTAAAATAATGAATTTATAGATACTAATTTCGACAAAAAATCTATATTTGACATTTTGAAACCTAAAATATATTTTAAATTAATACAGACTGTTTTTAGTTCATTAATTTTAATTGAGTTGTACAAATGATCAATGTGTTTTTGGTTTTATTTAAATGTAAAAAAAATTAAAAATGTTGAAATAAAAAAATGAATTTCATTGGAACTATTACCATTCAAGGAATATATTCTAAATTATAATAATATATATATTTTTCGTGTCACCACCTCATTTATTCTCACTATAGAAACATAATAGCTAATTAAATTGTTACAAATATATCACCAAAATACACTTATAAATTTTTTAAATGTTTTATTATTATCAAGATACATCCTATAAATAGAACTATATATTTAGAATAGGAATCATCCCCCGAATATGATAAAAACATTTAATCACTCCCTCATTTATATCCCATTAAATTGTTTTCTTATATATCAACTATGTCTACTCAAACTTACCAAAAATAATTTAAAAAATATAACTTATACATTAAAATGTTATTATCTTACTGTAATTACCATTATCTACTTCTATTCAATCCATTGGAAAAGGAAAATTTTACCCAAATTATGGTTGATACACAACTTCCATATATGGTGTATTTCATTTATTATCACTACAATACATTGATGGTTGAAAATTTTAATTTAATAAACGAATATAATATATTTGGAATTATTATTATTTGAGAAATGTAATTTTAAAATAATATTAATAATTTTAATAATAAATGATTTTAATGATTTTAATTCCTAAAAATAATAATATCGAGTCCACTTTCATAATTTGAATCTATTTTAAACATTATAATGATATGTGTAATCATTGTGCTATTATAATGATAAATAATTTATAAATATAATCTTTTAGAGAATAATGAACTATTTTATAACACATTTTATCACATTCGTCTTAATAATTAAATATTTTTTATATTGTTCGAGTAAAAATAAGTTGTATATAGAGAAAAAAGTAAAAAAAATTAATGACACATGATAATAAATGGTCCATTAAAAATTAAATAAAAATGAAATTGTATCAGAATGAATTTTTTAATAACCATAATTTGGGTTTTAGGATTTTCGATTGACATCCCAGTTATTTGGAATTTAAGATAAGGAAACTTACGAACCACCCTTTATTAAAATTTTCAATGTATTCTCTCTATAAAACACACTTCCACCATTATTAATTCTCATTTGATTCTTATATATTATTTTTTTATGCGTCTAAGCCATATTCCTAGTTAACGTATCATTGATTTTGGGTTTATACATGATTTTATTGTTTCATTATTAATCATTCCTTAAAAATAAAATTTTTAAAGAATCATTCATGTTCATTCTTCAATTCCATGGCCATGTCATTTAAATTTTGATTCCATCCAAGAATTCTTAAAATAAATTTTTTTGTTGTAAAACCATTATTGTTTATTAATAATAATATGGAAAACACCATGTTCACCCCTCCTTCAAATGTTCTTTACTCACCCCTTAAAAACATTTAAGAGGTCCAATTATGTACATATTTATCCATCATGTTCTTATGTATTTTATAAATTTTTTCTTCTAAATTTAACAACTATTCATTTTAAAAAAAGTATTAGTGTCAAAACAATATATATTCCATATTCTCTTGCGATTCAAAATGATACATCCTTTGGTTATGATTTCAGATAATATTATTTTATCTATTCATTTTTTTGGTTTTTTTGATTAGTCCTTATGTATGAATCGCCTATACTATACAAATAGTAATGGGAATATTATGATATGAATTGTCGGCCTAGAATTGTGCATCATCCCAATGAATTAGTTAATATTTTAATCTTATGATATACTATGTATGGTTCAAAAACAGTAATGCATTAAAACTATTTTATGTTCTCATTGTAGTGATCCTTGGATTATTTTAATGATGTATTATTTTATATCTCTTCCAAATTATTATGATTCGAGGAACCTATTATATCTAATTAATAATAAATTGATTACAAGAAGTTATTCTATTTTATTATATATTATTATTCCTCTTAACTCTTATGTTTTATTTCATTATCATGTTTCTTCACTTACTGAGTGTTATATCTCACCATTTATTTATTATATGTCCCAAGGTGATATAAAAAGATAAAGAGAGTGTGGTATGTTTATAAATGGAATTTGACGTGGGATTATTATACTTGTTATGCCATTGTATCGGTAAATGATGTATTATATTCC
Source organism: Viscum album (assembly GCA_963277665.1). Classification (NCBI taxonomy): domain Eukaryota; kingdom Viridiplantae; phylum Streptophyta; class Magnoliopsida; order Santalales; family Viscaceae; genus Viscum; species Viscum album. The sequence goes on along the minus strand of OY728141.1, from coordinate 451,685,983 downwards.
TAGTTCCAAAATACATAAAATATTTTATATTGGGAGTGGGTTTTAACTTTTATGATATCTGAAAAAGTATGCATGTTTATTACTCGATCAATAAGTGAGGGTTGTTAGGGAATTTTAGTCCAAATCAGAGAAGTGTTTGGTTGTTTCTCAAAATCAAGATTTTTAATATTTCATTATTGTGATTTTGATAGATAACTGTTTTCTCAAGAGTACATTATTATGTATAATTATAATAAAAAATTAGGTTTAACATTTCCTAGGTATTTATGATGTGTCTGTACCATATATATTTTTTAATTTATAATTTGGTTTAGGAATATAATCATAATAATATTTTCTCAAATAGTAATATTACAAGGACATTATTTCTTTAACCCTGATGGAATGTCAAATAAAATATTTCTATTAAATATATTTAGTTATTTTTTTCATAAAATATATATTTATTTAATTTTCATTCATCATATGGAAAAACAATTTAAATTCATATTTGAATATATGTTTTCATAAAAACATTAATTATTGTATAATGTAACTATATCAATACTAGTAATTTTTATTCTTTTACATCACTTTTATTAAATTTTATATGAAATTGTAATATAAATTGTTTTTCGATTAATAGTTTTATTTATATATGAATATTTAAATTGTAAACAAATAATTTCACATACTTTCTTAACAAATTAGGATACATGTTTTCATTGTCACAACATTATTACACATAACCATTGACAATATTATAACATTACATTTTATGGGCATCATATGATTAAATAAAATATTAAATATATTTTTTATTCTAAAATAAAACATTATCATGAATTTTAAAATCAAATTATATTTCATTTGATATATATATTGTGGTCATCATATTTTAATTACATTTTTTTTACTCTACAACTTTTCTTTTAAAATGTTAAGGTGTATGTTTAATAGTAAAATATTTTTAAAAATAGGTATTTTTATTTGAAAATTATAATCCTCATATGTATGGTGTCTTATTATCTCTAATTGTTTATAATGTTTTGATAATTATTTTTTTATAAAATTAAATTGGTCATTGATATTCCACTATAAACACTATATTTAATGTTTCTTATATAATTTTTTTTCTCAAGTATATATTTAGAAGATAAATTACATTAAACTTAAAGGAATAATATTTTAAAATTTAAAATCAATACATAATTACAAAATTAATTATTTATATATAATAATTAGTCTGTTAAGTAATATAAATCTAATAATTCATAACATAAGAAATAATTATTGATCTTAATAATGTTTTTTGAATAATAAAATATAATTTAGACAGAAAATAAAAAATATTTAGAATTTAAATTATATAATATTACATTAATTTATAGAATCAACACAATGAAATTAACATTATGTATGTTTTGGTATTATCCAAAGAATTATTTTTAGTGAATATTAAAAATTCATTTTTTTATAAATACCCTGAATTTAATTACATAATTAAGAAATTATCATGACATAGAAATTTATAAAACCTTCTTGTTGACTAAATATTTGTTCAAGGGGGAAAATTGTAAATTTACAAATATTATTTTGAATTTAGAAACATATATTTCCTACTTTATAACATAAATTATATTTTATTTTTAATGGTTTTTTCATTAAATTAAATTTAGTGATCTAAAGGATCAATTCAGTTTCAAATCATTTTAAATTTAAAAATAACACTAAAATTACTAATAAATATGAATTAAATTCCATTTGAACAATTCATATTCATTGAAAATGGCCAAATTGATAAAATTATAAATAATTCATGGAAAAACACTGATCTTAACCCCTTAAAAATATCAACCATCATGACCTCACATGTCCTCACATCCTAATCATTTTGGCTCAACCATGATATACCAAAATATATACCAATATATCTTAGTAATATTTTTTAGGTTATGAACCCATCCAAAAAACATTCAATGGAACAATCCAACTAGAAACATATTTATTAGAACAAGTATGGTACCAACTCTTAACCTCTCTACCATTTTTATTCCTTTAAATTTTACTATATTAACTCCTCTATGTATATTATAAAAACCCTAAAATTATTAAAATAATACCATTAACATACTAAAATTACATTACATTAACTTAATAACCATTATCTACCTCACTCTGGTATATTTATAAATGTATTAGTTACTCAAATTCTCATCCGTTTACTTCCTTCATGGAAAATATATATCATTTTCATCAATTTAGTACATAAATTATTTCAAAAATGGATCAAATGGGTAAATATAGTATTTGTAACATGATTATAATCTAAAAAATATAATTTTTCCAAGATAATAATAATATCAACAATACATTATCAGAGTGATTTTAACTAGAAAAACTAGGAAACCACTTCATTATTCAAAATTTGAATATTTTCTCGAAAATATATTATAAAATATAATATTGGTGATACATGAATGATAAGTAAAATATAAAACTATAATTATGGAGATTGTGGAACTATTTTATAACATGTCTTACCATGTTCTACATACCAACAATATTTTAGAGAAGTTTACCGAACAAATTGAAATGTATGATGAGAGATAAAACATTACAAAAAACATTTAAATATGTTCATAAATGACCATAATAAAATTGTAAAACCATATAAAAAAATTATAAATAATTTATTTAATATACTAAATTATATTATCCAGGATGAAAGATGCAAGTACCAAGTGAGTCAAGACTTCATTTAGGAGAACTTTTGAACAACCCTATTTTCCTTTAGGTTATGAATTATTAATCTCTACCTCAAATTATATATCTTTTATTATAAAATAATTATTCTATATTATTTATATTTGGGCCTTTCTAGTATATATAGTTTTTTAATACTTTTATTTTATAGGGTTATACATGTTCCATTCTTAGTACTTACTGAACACAAATATGTTTAATGTTAAATTATCAATTTAAAGTTAAATTTTTTGTTTATTATTAATTTTAATGTGTCATTATTTTATAGTTTTCATCCTTCCATAATTTCCACATGTAATAAATATTTAATAGAAAATTGTAATGATTTCTTGTAATATTTATAGAAAAATCAACATACTTACATTCTTTATTGGTTCTTTACTCATAAATAAAAACATCATCTCAAAGGATTAATTTTTTGATTACTTTTTGTTGGGCAAAAATCCCTCAAGGTATCATTGAAGCCTTTTTGAGGTGATTGTGTTTGTTGACAAAGTGGACATCTAAGTTGTGATTGTTGACAAAGAGGATTTCATGGTTGAATGTCGAGTTCAAGAGCTGAGTTCAACGATCCATGTTTGATTCAAGAACGTCGATAAATGGAATGGATGATCTGGAGGCGGTAAAAAAGAACAGATACAAGGTGGCGTCGTTTTCCAGTGTTTGCCAAATTTTTGGGCCTGAAAATCGGCAAATGAAGAAAAGTGTTTTTGGCAAAGGGACTTGCGCGCCGCGAACATGGTGTACAGGAAACTTGCGCGCCACATGTTTTTCAAGATCAGAAGATCAAAATATGGCTAAGGAAATAGGATCGCGCAAGTTTGGGAGTTGGTCGCGCAAGTGTCTAAAGGAGAGGAGACTTGCGCGCCGAAACTGGGTCGCGCAGGTGACTTGCGCGCCGTCGCGCAGGGTGGTCAGATTGCCTATAAATACCGGACCACCCCTCCTCATTTCTGACCGGAGTTGAAGACGAGAGCTCCCGTCGCGCAGGTGTGGTGGTCGCGCAAGTGGTGTGTGTGGTCGCGCAGGTGGGACTTGCGCGCCAGTGGTTGAAGTTGTGCGCCGGTGTTAGAAGTTGCGCGCCGGTTTGCAGTTGCGCACCATTGGTGGTTTGGGCGTAAAGGGAAGAGAGTCGCGCAAGTTTGGAGTTGAGAAAGCTTGTGTCGCGCAAGTGTCAGAGGAGGACTTGCGCGCCCGTTGTGACTTGTGCGCCGATACTTGCGCGCCGAGGTTGACTTGCGCGCCAAGTAAGGTTTTGTTCCCGCAGTGATTTTCAGACTGTGTGGAAGCTGGAAGTTTGCCCGACACCTTCGGTGCAAAGAGATATTCATCAACGGGTGAAAGTTAAACTTCAACAGAGCATCTACATACAAGCGAAGATGCATTCTTTCAGGAAAATGAAGAGACCTACAGGTCTATAAACTGTGAGTGGATTCCATCCAAGAGCAGTGAGCTCAGGAAGAGGAAGAAGGTGATCCTCTCCACCGGCAGTGAGCCAGAGAGAGAGAAACAGGGAGTGACCCTTGGGAAAGCAGTGAGCTGACCCTAAACATTGTAAAGGCAGTGAGCCTGGGCATAGAAGTGATCTAGCCCGAACCTTGTAATCCACAACTAGTGAAGATTAGTGGAATTTGGTACGACCGGCAACCTGTCGGCGTATGCTCCTTGGACGTAGCCCTTAGCGGTGAACCAAGTAAAATTGTTGTGTCCCGTGCTTGCTTTACATTCTGTTTATATCGTGCAACAGGGAAAAGAGAGAAGAGTGTTTTGCTTAACAGCGAAACAAGATCAGAACGGGCATTAATTTTTAATTAGTCATACCCTGATTCACCCCCCCTCTCAGGGTATCCAGCCTAGTGGACCTAACAAGTGGTATCAGAGGGAAAGGTTGAAAGTTGTTCTTCTCTCAATGGAGGTAACCAATCATAAAGGGATTCCGATCTTCGACGGATATAATTTTCAGATATGGAAGAATCGGATGCAACACTATTTCCGATCCTTGGGAATGGATGTGTTTTCAGCAGCTATGCATGGTATCACAGCTGATATTAATAGTGGTGCCTTATCAGAAGCTGAGCATAGAGAGTTGGATGCTGATTCCAAAGCAATCAATGCCTTAGGGGGAGCCCTTTCCAATCCCATCTACACAAAGGTGATGTCATGCAAAACGTCACATTCCATGTGGGAAAAGCTTTTGAATATATATGAAGGGGACACAAAAGTCAGAGAGGCAAAGCTGCAGGTGTTGTGGAACAAATATGAAGAAGCTCACCATTGAAGATTCTAATGAAGAAGAAGAGACAGATGAGGTGATGTCATTCCTTTCTTCGAATCTACAAAGAGGAAGAGGAAAGTTTAAAGGTAAACTTCCACTAGCATGCTTTAGATGTGGAAAGGTTGGTCATCTTGCGGCAGGATGCCCCAAGAAGTTTCAAGATGATGATGATGATGATGACGCTGAAATTCCCAAAAAGAAGTCTTCAGCTTTTGTGAAAGGGAAGAAACAATTCAAGAGAAATTTCTTCAAGAAAAAGAATCTTCTCTCACAAGAATTTGAAAGTTCAGATGAGTCTGAGGATGAAGAAGTTGAGGAAATAGAAAATTGCAGAGATCGTGGGGTAAATGCCTTGGTGGAAATTGTTGGTAGTTCTCAAAAGGGAGAAGAAGCTGATGCTAAAGAAGAAGAAGAAATTGAAGGGAGAATTGATATGGAAGCCGAATTGGAAGCAGCTCTTGAGGAGATAGATGTTTGGAGAGCCAAAACGAAGAAAGCCAATAAAGTGGTTCGTGATGCCAAACTCTACATGCAACAACAGGATGAAGAAAAGTCTGAGCTGTTAGAAGAAATTGAAAGACTAAAATCCTCAACACCAGAGAGCTCAAAAAATATTGTTGAGTATAAGCTTAAAATTGAGGAACAAAAGAAGGAAATTGATTGTCTGACAAACACAGGAAAGGAGCAGGTTAGATGTATCAAAGATCTTGAAGAAGAAGTGGTCAGTCTGCGACAAAAACTCAAGGATCAAGATAAACTCTTGACCCCCAATGTGATATCTGAAAAGCAGGCTATTCAGAAGATAGAGAAGATGAAAGCGGAGCCTAGCAGTTCAGTAGGAAAGAAACAGCAATTGAGCTCAGATGTTAAGGTCGTTTCTGGGCTTAGTCAAGAACAAAAATTGGCGACAATTGCAGTCAGACCGCAAGCACTCATCCCAAAAGTGAAGGTTGATTTGGGAACAAAACAGAATCAGAATATTCAGAGATCCCAAAGGGGAAATCACAGTGCTGAAATATCACGAGGGAATGCATCCTATATCAGGTGTTATTGCTGTGGGAAAATGGGACATTCACAGTTTGTGTGTTCCATAGCCAAGAGATACAGAAGGGAACATGAGCAGAGACAGCAGCCAAACAGAGAACGGTTTTCCAGGACACATTTTGAAGGACACTGTTTTTGGTGCGGAGGATTTGGACACATGGCTAGGTATTGCACATCAATCATTCAGAGAAATGTGTCAAAGAATAATCAAAATGTTCGCAAGCAGCAGATCAATAAACCAACAAGTGAGTTAAAAGTTCAGAACAGATTTGCAGCTCTGCAAGATGAGGGTGGTCCATCATACTCTGAGAAAGAACAGAAGCCTCAATCCATGCCGAGTGTGAAAGAAAAAGTATGGACCAAGAAGAAGAAAAATGAGAAGGCTGTGGTGGCGGAGATTGCCCTTAAAGCATCAGATCGATCTGGTGTTTGGATCCTTGATAGTGGTTGCACATCCCACATGACGGGTAATAAGGATCTTGTTGCAGGCATCAAATATGACAAAGAAGGAGTTGTCAAATTTGGAAATGATGAAGGCCTGAAGATTGTTGGCTCAGGGAAAGCCAAGTTTGGGGGCAAAGAGATGAGACGTGCTGATGTCTTGGTAGTAGAGGGTCTCAGTCATAATCTACTCAGTGTCAGTCAACTATGTGACTCTGGGCACTCTATCCAATTTACCAAGAAGATGTGTGTTGTGAAAGGAAAAGATGGAGCAGCTGTTCTGCAGGGAAAAAGGTCAAAGGGAAATCTCTATCTTGTAAGTGGGGAAGAAGATACTTGTCTTTTATCCAGAGAGGAAGAAAACCAGCTGTGGCATAAGCGACTTGGTCATCTATGCCAACCATCTATGGAGGATCTCGTTAAATGTGATGCTGCTAGAGACCTTCCCAAACTATCACGTGATCGCACTCATACGTGTGATTCTTGTCAACAAGGGAAAATCATCAGAAAGACATACAGGCCAAAGGAACAGAAATCAACTAAAGTGCTCGATTTGGTGCACGCTGATGTATGTGGGCCTATCTCACCACGAGCTATAAATGGGCAAAGGTACTATGTTCTTTTCATTGATGACTATAGCAGAATGGCCTGGGTATTCATCATAACCCATAAGACAGAGGTATTCAGTTGCATAAAGCAGTACAGGAGGGAATCAGAAAAGATGCTTGGGAAGAAAATTCTGAAGTTTCGTACTGATAACGGTACGGAATTTACGAACAGTCAGGTTGAAAACTATCTCGAGAAACATGGGATAAGGCATCAAGTTTCATCAGTGAGAACTCCCCAACAGAATGGAGTAGTAGAAAGGAGGAATCGGATCATTAACAACATGGCCAGAACAATGCTTATTGATAAGGACCTACCAGAGAAATTTTGGAAGGAAGCAGTTTTGACATCGGTCTATGTTTCAAACAGGTCCCTGTTATGTCCGAAGCAAGGGAAGACTCCGTATGAACTGTGGTACGGAAAGAAGCCAACGTTGAAATACTTTCGAATCTTTGGAAGTAAGTGTTTCATTCTCAACAAAGAACATCAGAGGAAGTTTGAGGCACGAGGAGATGAAGGGATATTCCTTGGCTATTCAGGGAAAAGCAAAGCATATAAATGCTTCAACAAGAGGCTGGGAAAAATTGTTGAGAGTAATGATGTCACTATAGTCGAAAATGAACAGACTGCTCAACGACCCAGTGAACAGTTCCTGGATGAAAGTGATGATGAGATAAGCAACCCAAGGGGAGTAGAAGTGGCAGAAGCTGATTCAGAACAAGATACTGATGATGAAGAGGAAAGTGTCAAGTCGGTGTCTGCGAGGAAGCCAAAGAGTCGAGCTGAGATTGATAGGCAGAATATCATTGGTGATCAAACAGCTCCAGTTCAGACTCGAAGAATGAAATCATCACAGCAAGCATCGTTTTTGTCTCAAGTAGAGCCGAAATGTTTTTCTGATGCAGCTGAAGATGAAAACTGGGTTCAGGCCATGAACGAAGAGCTTGATCAGATTGAGAAGAACCAGACATGGGAGATTGTTTCGAGGCCAGCAGACAAGAATGTCATTGGGACCAAATGGGTCTATCGCAACAAGATGAATGAAGATGGCACAGTGATTCGGAACAAAGCACGTCTAGTGTGAAAGGGGTACTCCCAAATAGAGGGAATTGATGTTGATGAGACATTTGCACCGGTTGCAAGGCTGGAAACAATAAGATTATTCCTAGCCATCGCAGTGCAAAGGAAGTTCAAAGTGTTCCAGATGGATGTCAAATCCGCATTCTTGAATGGGGTTCTGGAAGAGGAGGTGTATATTGAGCAGCCAGATGGTTTTCTCATTCATGAGGATGAGAACAAAGTTTGCAGGCTGAAGAAGGCATTGTATGGGCTGAAACAAGCACCAAGGGCATGGTACTCAAGGCTTGATCAGTACTTGAAGAAGCTTGGTTTTCAGCGTGGAGGAGTTGATTACAATCTCTATTTCAGCAATGACAGTAATCAAAGGATGATGGTGCTAGTGTATGTCGATGACATAATTTTTGGTGGATCAGATGAAGCTCAGTGCAGACAATTTTCTGAATTCATGAAAAATGAGTTTGAAATGTCAATGATTGGAGAGCTAACGTTTTTCCTTGGTCTACAGGTGACACAAGGAAGGAATGGAACTTTCATTTCTCAATCCAAATATGCCAAGGAAGTTCTAAGAAGGTTTGGAATGGATAATTCCAAGGAAATGAAGACTCCGGTTGCTACCCGGATGAACTTATCAAAAGATGAGGATGGCAAGGCAGTTAATATCACAGAATACAGGCAAATCATTGGAAGTCTGTTGTACTTAACCGCAACAAGGCCTGATATTGTTTTCGCCACATGCCAAGCAGCGAGATATCAATGCAATCCCAAGGAAAGTCACATGCTTGCAGTGAAAAGAATACTTCGGTATATCAAGGGCACGGTGGACTTCGGTTTGACATACAACGACAAATCTCAGACAGAGTTATTGGGATATACTGATGCAGACTGGGCCGGTTCAGCAGATGATAGAAAATCAACGTCAGGTGGTGCATTCTATCTTGGTGGATTGTGTATTTCTTGGCTAAGCAAGAAACAAGATTGCATTTCATTGAGCACCGCAGAAGCTGAGTATATAGCGGCCACTCAAGCATGCACACAGTTATTGTGGATGAAGCAGCAGCTTGAGGATATGGGAGTTGAAGTAAAGTCTCCGATCGGAATCCAGTGTGACAACTCAAGTGCTATAAATCTTAGCAAAAATCCTGTCCATCATTCCAGGACAAAGCACATTGAGACCAAGTATCATTTCATCAAGGAGAAGGTTGAGCAGGGCATCGTGAAGTTGGAGTATGTGCCTACAGAGCTACAGGTTGCAGACATTCTGACAAAGGCCTTACCCAAGGAAGCTTTTGAGAGGCATCGACTATCTCTGGGAGTTCAGTCGATTCCCCGCACTTGAAATAGTGTGGACGCGGGATCACCCCCCCCCCCCCCCCCCCCTCTCCCCGAGGTATGCTGTGTTTTCCCTACTGTGCTAATGTGTTCTCTACTATGTTACAGACTACAAAGGCGTGACCTTTGGGTTCGTTGACAAAGGGGGAGAAAATAGTGGTTGTTCAAGGGGGAGACAGTGCGGAGATTTGATAAATCATGAATGATATGGGGAGACGCTGACAGGTGGAGCAGCCAGATAGGGGGAGTTGAAGCTAGTTGAACGTGCTTAGCCAGAGCTTAGCTTGGACAACACAGGAAATATGGCTAAAGAGGTGTTGAAGCTGTGAGCAGAAAGGGGGAGCGTATTAAATCTGACGATGCTAGAAGTGATCGATCAAATAATAGATATCACGACAGCTGAGGATCGTGATAAAAGCTGAAGCGTAGTGTTGGACAGTGTTTGGTGTCAACAGTGGATGTCAGAGACAAAGTGATTCATTGATGAACTTTTCATTTACTCTTGTTTCTCACGCCGAGCATTGCTCATGTGGGCTTAGAGTATGTGTTGAGTAAATCCTTGGTCGCTATCAGAATCGTAATGAGGCGAATGGAGGATGAAGAATCAATGACATATCTTTGTTTGGAAGAGTTGTCAACAAACCCAAAGGGGGAGATTGTTGGGCAAAAATCCCTCAAGGTATCATTGAAGCCTTTTTGAGGTGATTGTGTTTGTTGACAAAGTGGACATCTAAGTTGTGATTGTTGACAAAGAGGATTTCATGGTTGAATGTCGAGTTCAAGAGCTGAGTTCAACGATCCATGTTTGATTCAAGAACGTCGATAAATGGAATGGATGATCTGGAGGCGGTACAAAAGAACAGATACAAGGTGGCGTCGTTTTCCAGTGTTTGCCAAATTTTTGGGCCTGAAAATCGGCAAATGAAGAAAAGTGTTTTTGGCAAAGGGACTTGCGCGCCGCGAACATGGTTACAGGAAACTTGCGCGCCACATGTTTTTCAAGATCAGAAGATCAAAATATGGCTAAGGAAATAGGATCGCGCAAGTTTGGGAGTTGGTCGCGCAAGTGTCTAAAGGAGAGGAGACTTGCGCGCCGAAACTGGGTCGCGCAGGTGACTTGCGCGCCGTCGCGCAGGGTGGTCAGATTGCCTATAAATACCGGACCACCCCTCCTCATTTCTGACCGGAGTTGAAGACGAGAGCTCCCGTCGCGCAGGTGTGGTGGTCGCGCAAGTGGTGTGTGTGGTCGCGCAGGTGGGACGTGCGCGCCAGTGGTTGAAGTTGTGCGCCGGTGTTAGAAGTTGCGCGCCGGTTTGCAGTTGCGCACCATTGGTGGTTTGGGCGTAAAGGGAAGAGAGTCGCGCAAGTTTGGAGTTGAGAAAGCTTGTGTCGCGCAAGTGTCAGAGGAGGACTTGCGCGCCCGTTGTGACTTGCGCGCCGATACTTGCGCGCCGAGGTTGACTTGCGCGCCAAGTAAGGTTTTGTTCCCGCAGTGATTTTCAGACTGTGTGGAAGCTGGAAGTTTGCCCGACACCTTCGGTGCAAAGAGATATTCATCAACGGGTGAAAGTTAAACTTCAACAGAGCATCTACATACAAGCGAAGATGCATTCTTTCAGGAAAATGAAGAGACCTACAGGTCTATAAACTGTGAGTGGATTCCATCCAAGAGCAGTGAGCTCAGGAAGAGGAAGAAGGTGATCCTCTCCACCGGCAGTGAGCCAGAGAGAGAGAAACAGGGAGTGACCCTTGGGAAAGCAGTGAGCTGACCCTAAACATTGTAAAGGCAGTGAGCCTGGGCATAGAAGTGATCTAGCCCGAACCTTGTAATCCAAAACTAGTGAAGATTAGTGGAATTTGGTACGACCGGCAACCTGTCGGCGTATGCTCCTTGGACGTAGCCCTTAGCGGTGAACCAAGTAAAATTGTTGTGTCCCGTGCTTGCTTTATATTCTGTTTATATCGTGCAACAGGGAAAAGAGAGAAGAGTGTTTTGCTTAACAGCGAAACAAGATCAGAACGGGCATTAATTTTTAATTAGTCATACCCTGATTCACCCCCCCTCTCAGGGTATCCAGCCTAGTGGACCTAACACTTTTTTACTCATTTATAATGATTTAACTATATTTTTTAGTATTAATACCAGGAATATAACACTTTTTTGATGTATTTATAATTCTAGTTTTAAAAAATGTACATTATGATAGTTTTTTAGATTAGTTAAAATTTTACCCAATATATAAACTAACTCACCTATATATTCCACATCTGTTTCATACTTATTAATGTGAAAAATGCATTTTTTTTCATCGATTAAAAAATTTAAAGATGAGAAAATGAACATTTAATATTGGATTTGAAACATTGATGGAAAATAATCCTTAAAAACATCATATTATTTGTCACTCATTCATTGATACATCATGATACCATCATATTATTATCATGGACTTTAGGTCATAATATTTTCTCTCATTCATCTTCACGATCCTGACCCTCATATTTTGGACCTCAATCAGTGTCATAGTTTTTTAATAGTTTAAATCTCATTCATCACCTTCTTCTATTGTAGGTTTTATCCCATATCTCATTTTAGATTGTATTTATTATTTTCATTTTCCATTCATATATGGAATATTTATTTTTATGAATGCTTATTTTGGGTTTTTTGTTTCAATGAATGATCTCTACCCTCAATTCTCAATTATATGCATTCGTGATTAATATTTTCATGTATTATTATATTCACATGGAAGGAAAGTTAAAATTTTAGAATTCAGGTTCTGATATTATAGTTTTATTAATTTATTATTTGTTAATTTATTATTATAAATAATGTTAATTTATATCTTAATGGGAGTCTAAGGTATAATATTTTTATTTAATTTCTAATTTTTTTTAAGGTATAGCGGCTCATAGAGTATACATATTGAGTATTTATAACATATATTTAGATTATCAAATTTATTACATTGTCATATTTTGATCCAACAAGATTTCCAATGTATATGTAATCACATCACTAATAAAAGATAGATTTCATGATCATAACAATAATTAGAAAATTATTTTGTTTTAGTACATTATTTATTATAACACCTTATACTGATCAGGGTTGAACTCAGGTTGAACATTAAATTGATTAAAATAAATTATTTTTGTCTATTTAAAATGTCATTAATACCTATGAATTTCTAAATTGAGTAGTTTTGTTTAATTTATTTAATATATAATATGACACATTTGTAAATATTTAATTTATTATAGTAATATAAATTATAATGATATGATTTCCATTTGAGTTTTATTTATATTTAATTTGTTTTTGGTGAGCATAATGAGTCTTTTTTTAGTAACCCTTTCATGTAAAATTTTGTATAAATATTGACATGTAATTATATTATATATTATGTTTTGTAATATCAATTTTCCTCACATTATAAGGAACAATAATATGTATTATGATAATTATTTATTTACTTTGATGTTAATAAATATATAATTATGAAATTACCAAATAAAAATAATGAATAATTGTTAATTTTTATATAATATATTTCTGAATTTTTATGGTTGGATGATAATTGAATATATTCAATTATTTTATGATTCATTATTTATTACTAGTTACAATGTAAAATAATAATAAAAATTCAATATGTTTTAGATTTAATTTATATATTATTATTTTCTTGAGATAATGATGATTCAATGTTAGTTTAACAAACCACAAAAGATTTATGAATATTAGTAAGTTTTTGATGATTTTATTTAATTTACTAGACCAACTATTCAGCATAATGACATAACTTTCAATAAATTCATGATGTGTTTAAATATGAGAAACATGAAAAGCATAGAAATAAATGATAATTTAATTTTTCTAGGTTTTAATTGGAGTTATTTTACTTGAGTTTTGATTAGTGACATTGGAATGAATTAATGATCTATTGACGCTTATGTTTTTCAATATTATATGTATAATCAAATTGGATAAATGATCCATGATATTTTGGTAGAGGAAATATTGAAAGAAATGATAATTTATTTTTTAATTTAGTGATAATAAAAAACCATTGAATCTGGGTTATAAAAAATTATGATTTTATTAATGGGGTTATGATTGATTATTTTGAAGGAAATAATGGATAGAGAGATAAGAGTTTTACAAAGTTTTAACAACTTCAGAAAGGAATAATAATTAATTAAGATGATCTTGTATATTATAATTATAATATGAATAAAATATTATGACTGATGGGTTTGCTATAAAATAAGACACATTAATACTAAGTGAAGGTGTCCTATATCGGATGGAATGCGAAGGTATATTAGAGTGTCCTAAATCTGAGACATTATCATTTTAGTTAATATGAAAAACCATAGACCAATTTAAAAGTTACAAAGCCTATTTCTAAGGAAATTTTTTTATGTTACAGTAATTCATAATTTAAATTTTTTATCTTAAAATTCACATTTTTCATAAGGTTATGATGAAATACATATGAGAAAATATCTAATCGAAAAGTACATCATCCAATTGATTTTCCAAAGGGGAAGAAAATTGTCTAAAATTTCAAATGTTCTGAAATGATTTCAGAAACCATAGACATTGAATTTGAATATCAAGAATGATTCCATATCAAATATTTTGTACAAAATATATTTTATAACCCATTTTATTGGTAATTTACCAATAATATTAATAATTCTATACGAAGAAGAAATATATCATTTTCAAATTAATGATTTATAGACTAAAGCAGGTTTAAATTGATATTGATATTTTCTTTTAACCATTAATTTATGATATAATACTTTTAATGGTGGAAGGTATCATATAGTATGATTTTTATAAAATAGAACAATTTCAACTCCTAGAAATGATTATGTTCACCCTAAAGGGATTCTAAACATATTTATATTTTTCTACATATAGTGCTTAGGGGAATAATGATTATCCAATTTTCTATTAATAGAATTCATATTATTAACTTCAACATGTGTGATAACTACATAAATTTATCATCAATGTTTTATATCTATGGATCACTCTTATTTAATATTAAAAAAATCACGATGACTAACATTAATTTGATATTTCTCCAAAAATCGTTTTACATTGAGGAATATTTTGAGACATTGATGAACATTGATGTAACATTTTTAAATAAACATGAAATGTTAATGATAAAAATATTTTAAAGAGACAATAAATATTTTTTCCAATTTCTATATTATATATATCATGACGTATTACATGATGTTTATTTTGTTGATGGAAGATGAATATATTGAAATAATGATAGGATCATTTTTACTTATTAAAGGAAAGAATAAAAATTAGTTAAGTGAAATATTTTACTTACTATCGACGACAAAGGTTTTGTAGTTAGCTCTCATCCCTAATGGAATAAGACCATACCAGACTCAGAATTGTCACACATTATCCATAAGATTTTTTTTTATTTTTCAGTTCCTCCATAGAATCAATGTGATGAAAGGATATTAATCGGCCTTAAAAAATTGTTATCAAATGTTTTGATGTTGATAGGGATGATATTTTATAATTTCCATGTCATGATTTTCTGAATCATGCTATTTATATTTCATGAAATATTTATAATCCATGTTAAAATGAATATCATGATGGTGTGTAATTTTCTATATTCAATTTAAAAAAGTGATTAATTAGGATTCATTTAATAATTAGGACCATTAAATAGTTTCTATACATTATAAACTAGAAATTAACATTCCTCCAAAAAAATTTCATATCATGGTTTATTTGGTGGGGTAAATAATTATATTAAGACATATATATCTATGTATGAAATATCATTTTTAAATGAACATGAATATGTTGAATATATATGTTAAAAATTTATATTTACTTTCATACTTCATTTTTGTGATGTATATTTCTGAGGAAGGTTCATATTTTAATAGAAACTGCCAATCTTAAAAAAAGAATTTTTTTCCTATATCTACCCATGAATGAGTTAATTTTGGAGAAAAGGGAATATGTAAATTTAATGTAAAGTCATAGATATGTTAATAAGTAAATGAGGTACATTTATAAATTGAGTAACATATATGATTCACACCCATATATAACATTTCATACTAATGTGTTAAAACAATATTTTCCAAATAATAAATATATATGGATAATGAAGGATAAACATACTTACCTTTGTTTAAATATACCATGAATCATAGAATTGGGGGATTAAAAACATTGAGATGGTAATGGGTTCAGAAAGAATAAATTTCATAAAATTTTATGATTATGGAATTATTTACAATACATTTTATACCTGATAACATGACAATGTAAGCCCAATTTAGAAGAGTAGTGTGTTGGTGTTCATAGAACCACTTCATTTTTTAGGTTACAAAAGATAAAAAACCCAAATTTATGTCACGTTCGTAATAAATTTTTTTAATAAATAATTTAGATTGATTATATTATATGTTGATTTATAGTGTTGGAATAAAAATTCTTTATTGGATACAATAGTTTGAGATATGAGGAGTTTGGTGTGACACTAATTTATATGAATATATTGGAATATAGAGCTGATGATTTTATCTTAGAATCAAATAAATGAAAAAATTTATATATTCCCGATGCATCAAACTTGTAGTGAATTATCAATTCACAATGAAAAGTTAGCATTTTTTAAAACAAATAAGATGATGATATTTATTTAAGTGAGATCCCAACTTCTTTGAAAATATTATCAAATAATTTATGACCAATTGATGGGAATATTTCCTAAATGATTATTTAAATACATATTTCCTATACAACAAAATTCACACACACACATAAATATACTTATTCATGATATATATATAACTGATATGTAGGTTGGTATGGACATTAAATGGGCATATTGTTTTTGTTTTGGATAATTAAATTTTCCAACATCGAGGCATTAATAAAAAATATTTAATAATATGAAATGAATGGGAGTTAAATTAAATCACTCTTATGATTCCTGAGTTTTCGAAGCCACTAAAACATGAATTATAAAAAACTGAATTAATGAATACACCACCTAGTAACATCCTCATGTTTTATATAAACACTACTACGATTAGATGGCATATGTGTTTGGATTGAGATACATGTGATTATAAAAACAACCCATAATATTGATATACTATATCATCTTACGCCATTACATAGAGGGGAACTTACATAAAATTGTGAAAAGGTGAGTCTCATAAAAAATATAGATGATTCCAATCAACCCTTGGATATATTTGTATGATAGATTCCATTTTTACCCCATTATTTTTATTTAGAAAACACATACGATGAAGTGGAAATGGTTTTAATAGATCCTTAGGGTAATAAACATTGATTTACTATATTTATTAACTTCATTTTTTTATAATGATTCATAATATATTTCATAAATATGGACAGTAAAGGGGTTTAAATATTATTCTATATTTTTAATTATTTTTATTATAATATGAAAACACCATTTTGTGGCATCAATGGAAATATAAAATATTAAACTGATTTCTTGGAACTATGACACAAGAGCATTGATGTCGTTTGTGTCTATGAAATGTGATCCATTGTGACACAATATTTTTCATGTACAAGGAGTTTGGGGAATTGATTCATTTGATATGTAGATATAGATGTCATTTTCGACATGTTTGATTGACGAATAGAGATTCCAACACCCATTAATAGTGTAAAGGACTAGCCCGGATACCATGGTACTCTGATAATAGATTTGACAATGATAGGGCTGAAAGGTCATTACCAATCCCTATAGGTTGGAAACTATCCCCTTGCATCATAACTAGTCAAATATTTTATTATTTTTAAAAAAATGGACTATTCAATATTACATATTTGTATTCTCAACTCTAAAGGTACAATGTTCTAGAAATAGAAAGGTATAACAAAACACAAATCATATAGATAAACATTCCAAAGAATAAAATAATTTAAACTAAATTAAATACTCATATTACATGTTTAATAAGTGGAAAATATCTCAATTGGCCATTATCAACACTCAAAATCCTATAGGATCAAGAACATTCACCACATGTAATTGTCACATTCCCTTTTGTCCAAATTAGCATAAGAATTTCAACCATGGGCCCATGTTAAAGGTAAGGTGTGAGTTAGAAGTCCCAGTAGGGTTTGACCATTTTTCACATATTCAATACCATAACAATTTTTCATTTATGCTATGACATAAAAAAATGCATGGAATCTAATTGGCATATTTTAAACCGTAACATGATTTCATTTAAAAATGGGCAATATATCAAAACAATGTTAAAACAAGCATAATTTAACATTTTAAATAGAAATTATTATATAAATCATTTGGATTGAATAGAATAGATAACTAAAAGACATAAATTATATCAAATAAAATAACTGATTAAATAACACAACATAAAGAAGCCTCGTCATAATCTAGTTTATAAATTAATCATATCCTTACACATCACATAATGATTACAAAATCTATTCATGTGTGAAAAAAATACACTCAAAAAAAGGAATCCATAATGGGAAATCTACACTCAAATAGAGGTACCCATTATGGGAAGTCCAATCATAGTAGTTTTGGTAACATTTTTCTTCATAAATATATTAATAAGGCGTCTAGGTTATGGGTGATTCTCCATGTTACCACTAAGTACCCAGAGTAATATGTGATTCGTATAATCAATCAATAAAATTTGAAATAAATAATTATAATCCTTTTACAATACAATTTCCCAATTTTAGTTTTTAACATTCCTTTACCATTTCAAAACCAAATAATAGGTTTTTCATCATTTCACTCAATTTAAAATACCTGATCAATATAAAAAATTCTCTTAATATGAACATTAAATCACTTCGTCAAAAGTATTTCATAATAAACAAATCATTTGTCAAAAATCCACCCAAAAATTTCAAATAAATTGAAATTGGGTTTTTTCTCAATTTTTCATAACCATATAAAAAAGATCAAATAATTTCTGATATATGTTTAAAAATCAATTAGAAGATCATTTTAATTTAATCAAGAAATTTAGGGTTTAAATCATTGGGAAAATAATTACGTAACTACATAACATTAAATCAACATCTAGAAATATTCAATTGAAATATAACTCACTAATGAAGAATAATGTTCTGGAAGAATCCAGAACACGACCTAAAATTAAGATCCAATAAAATGGATTTTCAATATATCCAATACGTGATGATCTATCATACTCTATAGAGGATAGAAAGTGATATTTGAAAAAACAACATGAGTGGGGATCAACTTACTAGCTTGATATTGAATGAGATCACTAGCACATTGATTCATCATGGAAATGGCTTAAAGGGGACAAATCACTTATTTGGATCCATCAAGGAAGAGTAAAAAAATTTACTGTCAAATTGGGGGATTAATAATTTAAACAAATTGGGTTAGGAACATTAAAATATTATTATGAGGAGTTAATCATTTCACATATAGTATCCTAGGGAGGCCTACATAGTTAGAAAACCCATATACCCTTGCTTGTTTACTATTTGGGCTGTATGGTTTCGATACATGGTTAAACTAACCATATGATAGCAGTGTATTATGAAAAATAAAAGGGTTTAATGTTTTGTATGGGTGTGCACATGGTTAGACAAACCATGTACACTATTATTTAACCTAATAATAGTGGATTTCATCTAGGGGCACAGTTTTCCAGGGAATACCACAATGTTTTCCCTAACCATGTTCCAACCATACACAAACCAAAGAACACAAAAAATTCAGAAAATATAACGCAAAATATCTCAAAATAATCCCCAAACAGTAGGTTATTTAAAATAGGGTCAATGAATTCCTAAAACAAGGTAACCAGATGTTTTAAACTCCCCCCATAAAAACAATCTATCATAAAAAGATCTTAAAATAAGATTCCATATAAAAGAAATCAGGCCACTTCTCTATCATCAGTTATTCATGCTCCCAAGAATAATGAGATTAAGAACCATGGTTCTGTAGCTCACATTAAAAAGTGATAATCCCTCCACATATAATCTTTTTTTACTATACAAAATACCGACCTGATTTTCATTCGTGGGTATATTAGGTTCAACATCAAGATATTCTCATCTCAAGACATGAGAGAGGTAAAAAATATAATTCCACATCTATAAAAAAATGGAACAAATTATGTATATATTTCAATTGTTTTTGAAGTGATAAATGGAATTCCACTTTACCTACATGTACAACAATGTGAAAATATTTTATCAAATAAAGAGTTAACATCGCTTCCCTCCCAAGCTATCGATGAACAAGCCAATGTAAAACTCTAAAAAACACATTTTGACCAAATTAAAAATCAAAAGGCCCCCTATTATGGTTATAATAGTATTATTATGGACTTTATAAAATCAAAATTCAATTAAAAATTAACTAAATCATTATTGTTATATCTTGGTCCAAGTTCATTCCAACCAAAGAAAATTCACCAATCTCTGACTAACACAACATAGATTTGTAAGGCTATCCATTCAATCACTTAAAATAATCTATATAAATTGAAGAATGGTAATATATATTATAAGCACACTCAACCTATCACAATTGGTCATCCCAATATACACTAAAACTGAAGATGAATGCACAAAGCACATCATTATGAATTTGTATAGGTCTATCTATTTTGTCATCCATCTGTAGAATGCTTGATATACTAAAAAGAACCTATAATCCTAGTGCCTCATAAAGGCCTCTCAAAAATCAATAATTAAAATGAGGATCACTATCAATACTATAGAATATGAATCTCTATGAAAATTAAAATTATCATTCACATAAAGATTTCTCGACTCCTAAGCTTTGGTTGTACCACTACTGGGTAAGAAGAGGGAATATTTAGTTAGTTGATCAATCACATCGCATATCAGAATATTTCATAGTGGGGTATGTGAAAAATCTCATCAAAATGATCATATTGATCTTATAAATCTTCCAAGTCGACTCTAGAAGTGGATAAATAAAACTCAAAGGTCTCTAGTGCTCGTTATTGATCTACTGACATGAATAACAATGTACGCCCTAGTAATCAATGTATTGTCTCATAACAAACAATTAGAAAATTTTCTATTTGTCAAAAACATATTCATGGTTCAATGGTTCATGGAACACTGAGAATTATGGTAATAACCCATTAAAAATATTCCCACTGAAAGAGGATTGACACACTGATTCAAAAAACATATGATTCTATCAGAAGAGAAAGAACATTAATCAATGGTCTTACCACTAAATGAAGAGTGGGTAATTACACAAGAATCATCATTATACTACTACTCTAGAATAATTATATTAAGAATATATGAGTTAAACTAAACACTTTCCATGATGATCTTATCCTCTTCATAGCTGGCTCTGAAATGAAACATTGAAAAATTATCGATCAACTTCAACTCCTCTGAAGAATCTTTCATGGCCTGAGTTAAAAGTGGAATGATCAAATAATATTAAATTAAATTCCCCTTCCAATTTTTAAAGGATATTTTAATATTATAACACTATAGGTACTCCACACAACAACTCTACCAAATGTATAAATCTTTTGGAGAGACATTAAAACTCAATATTTTGTGACAAATATAAATTGAAAATCATTCTCAGAAAAGGTAATTCCAAAATTCCTTAAGAGAATTCATAATGACTACAATTTCAAGGTAATAGGACCAAAAATTATTCTATTGTGGACTAAGTTTTCGAGAACTATTGTCTAAAATGTGATCACCATATATAAAAGTGCATCCCAAACATGAACATGATGTCTCAAAAAAGACCACACAGTTCTTCGTAGTCTCTAGAAGTGTCAAAACTAGTGAACAAGTCAAAATAAATTTTATGTCAACAAAATAACTCTAAAATCTATCATCCTACCTAAAATTCATCCCCTTACCAAGGAGCTAATCAGCAAAGAATCAAACATTGAGATATAATTTACAAATCGACTATAATTGCCCTGAAACCCAAGATGCTCCATATCTCTACAATGTAATGTGGTTTATCCCATTTCAAAAAACATTCACCATATCATGAACAACTAAAAACCACATTCAAAGATAACAAGACCAAGGATATTTACATATAAAATCTAGAAATCAGATTTTGATAACATGTCAAAGGGTTTGTTTTTTTTCAACATTTTCAGAACTGCTCTTAGTTGACACAAATGATATTATATATACTTAGATAAAATAATAATTTCATCCATAAATAAATTCATGAATACATCGAGATATTTTATTATTATTAATTTTATCAATTATATAAACATTTTAGGGGGATTGGTGAAACCAAATAGACATACAAGATCCACATAGTGGAAATATCTGCTTCAGAATGTAATCTTATGAATTCCACATCCTTTTATTATGAATTTGTGATGACCAAATTGAATGTTAATCATCGATAACCACTTCTCAACATTCAACTGGTTTAATTTATCATCAATCCATTGTAATAGATAATTTTTCATTAGTGTAAATCAATTGAGTTTCTTGTAATGGAATTTTTGAAAAAGTATTCCATTAGCATTATTTTCAAAGAGAACAAACGAAACCAAAGATGAAGCACTCAAGATTATAAATAGTATCTATAATAGACAATTAAATTTATTCTTTTACTCTTTCAAATAAAATGATTATATTTTTTAAGAAGGTATATACCCTAGTTGTGTACTATCCATAAAATCAATTGAAAATTATACCATTATTATGGGTGTAAAATCAACTAAATTATGAATAAACACATCTAGAAACACAATGAAAACACAAGGTAGACCATAACTAAATGATTCATGTTCTAGATCAAATCAAAAAAATTATGTCAATTTCCATAGACCTATAAAAGAAGGTCTTTCACTACTCGACCTGAGGTCCCATTCTTCATTTAAAAAATAAAACACACAATCAGGTGTAGTAAATGAGATCTGTCAAAGATAAAATTCAATTTAGGCCTTACAAACAATGCACTATTCCATTTAAAAAATGTAATCAATATTATTCGTATTAAGAACAATAAAATTACAGTCATGGTCAATCTCTGATAAGGAAAATTTACAATAATGATAATAGAGACCCTTCTCCCTCTTTGTTTTATGGGCCGTAGTAATATCCATCACATAGGATATGTTTTATATATGATGATATAGAAGGTTTACAATATGAGTGAAATGTAAATAAATTTGATCCAAAAATATTAAATAACACAATTATTATTGAAGAAGCTATAGTGATGGTACATATCATTATCTCTAGACATGTATCTAATTCATCTAGAGACATATCCACTATGTGAAGAAGCATACTTCTAGATTCTTGGGGTAAGAGCCCCTTTGTTCAAAAAGAATCAGATTTCAATGTAGTAGTTTTAGAATATAATGAGATTATGAAACTATTATGAGCATAAAATAAATGAATGGATTTTTTTTGTTTTCCTGAGCAACCCCATTAACTATGGATATTTGGAACCTCATTAAAAAAATATCTCAAATTCCAAACCATTAAACACTAGAAGTATGTGAAAGGGACTCTTCTATGAACGATAGAATCTCTAGAGGACATATACTATTGATAAACACCATGATACTCACCACAAATCATGTTTCCATTGATGTAATTCATAGACCAATAATTGAGAGAAAGAAGAATTCCCATTAAACCCGACATACTATCCATGTTAAGCTCAAACATTAGTGACCTATCCAGCACGTTAGCATTTGAATGAGTCAATAGAATCTATATAGATGAATGTATGTCAGTTTAAAGAACAATATAAAAATGTCAATCCATAATATTCTCATTAAATACAATTTCATTTGTAAACTGCACATGCTCAACGAAGTGGTTTGCATACCACATCATGGTCATGTATACTGAATGGATGTTGAAAAACATTATAGCCTAACCCAGAACTATAAATTAGGGATAGATATAATTTTTGAAAATAACTCTAATTTCATCCCACTCTAAACCCTCATACTTCTTCATAGTTACCATCATATCCCACTATATTCGTCTAGATCCTTTATACTTGAAGGATGTATATTTTACCATAATAACATCCAATGTTCCCATGAGATCAACAAGGTTCTAAATATTGTTCATCCAATCCATATATTCTTTATGATAGTTAGTTCTTTCGAAATATGTTTCTTTTATTAAAGAAACTAATGTTTACAATTCCAATTTTCATCCCTTAGAGGTTCCACAATTGGATGCTAAATGGGAACATGTGAAAGTAACTTTCCAGGTGATTGGAAAAAAGACACATCGATCATAAAAACATTTTGGTGCATGAGAAACTCTGATAACCATGGTTCACTAGAAGCTTCCTCATGTAGTATTTTAAAATCTATTCTTAGAGGTATGATTCTAAAAAATAACAAAATATCAAAAAAGGCATCAACAAGATTCATGGATCCTTAAATTGAACAATAGAAATCGGAATATCATTTTCATTCGATATTATATCAACAAATAAGATTTCAACATACCCAAATAAAAATAACGGAGATAACTTAAAAAATATCATATTATTCTTCAAAACACCTTTCCCCAAACACCAATGGTGATATAAGGCTCATTAGGATGAAATATGGCTAGGCACTCTCTTATAAAAACCTCATATGTCCCGAAAATCCTTCCTTCGATACACCTAGAAAAAAAGGTGTATACTGATATCAATTAAATATTCTTAACCTATAACTACAATACTAATTATAAATTATCTACCGCAGATACCATGACACTATAATACCTAAGCTGAAATTGACATGGCTCAAAGTGCCTTTGTGATACCGATGGTTTTTAATCTATCACCTTGAATCATAAATGGTCTCTGATGGAATAAATTTCCCACAATACAAAAGAAGATAAAATATCAGATGTTATAATTATGAAAATATCAAATGAATAATTAAAAAAATGGATATGTATAAAAAACCCCGAAGAATATAGAAAAACATCCCAAGTAAACTACATTTCAAACTAGAAGAGATCCTTCAATCCCTATGTTGAAAATAGAAAACAAAACCACCATTCACAATCACAACTCCATGGTTGGAAGGATCATGAACATATACTAACTTCATGTGGAAATTTATGTTTTCTCATGCATTTCTTATGAATGTTTATAAACACCCGAAGTAAATTCTAGGGTGTGATCTATAAATCACATTGGGATCTCGTGATGTATATCATAGTTAATACCATAATAATGTACCATTTATTATATTAGGGAAGGTAACAAAACACATGATATTTCATTTTCATATTTTAGAACAAAAAACTCTTTCATTAAAAACGTTGGATGATATATCAGAACGTCATTAGAATAGACATAATTAATTTTTTATAATATTATTTATATAAATCAATTAACAGGAATAAAATATTTCAACAGACAATGTCATGCAATTAATATCAAATAAATCAAACTAATAAATAATGTACTAAATACCTTTGGTAAATTAGTATTTCTGGTAATAATATCATCACACCTAATATAATGATCATAGATCTAGTCATTTGTAAACACAAAAATAGTCCATAAAATGTGGAACCCATCAAGGGAAATCTACACCCCAATAATGGAACACGTTGTAGTTAGTCAGGTCACAATTGTTTTAGTAATAATGGTAATCATCATTCAATTTATATGAAGTCATGGTCTAAAAATTATTATCCCAATTACCACTAACCACCTAGTATAACCCATGATCCAAAAAACAAATCCATCAAATTGGAAATTAGTAATATTAAAAAAAATTAATATTTCCCAATATTATTTTTCAACATTACATTTCTATTTCAATGAAAAATAATTTTATTCATTATTTCATGCTATTTCAAATTATATTTCAATTAAATCCATTTTCTCATGATCAATAAAAATTCAATTCATAATAATGATTTCCAATTCACAACATTATTTATCATAAATCCACCCCAATTTCAATTCCATCGAAATTGCAATTTTCATCAATTTTTGTATCCATTTATAATTAAATATTGAATCATCTCAAGTAAATTTTTTTTAAAATTTAAACAAATTTCCATTAAATCGATCAATTAATGGTTTTAATGATAGGGAAAATTTTTATTTAATTTACTGCATTTAGAAAAATGATCCACAAATCAACACCCATAATGGGACTTTCCAATGAAGAGTGATGGCATGGACGATCATGGAACACAACATATAGTCAAGATCTAATAAAATGGAGTTTATATCATTCCATTACCTGATGATCCATAAAACTATGTAGAAGTTATAAAGAGATATCATAAGAAACTACAGTGTAGGGGATTCACTAACGTGGAGGAGATCCAATGATATCAACACTACTGTGATCCTCCATAGAGAGGGTTTATGGGGGAAATCACATCATGAGAGCTTTTAAGGATGATTAAATCATGTTAAGTTTGAATGGGGGGATTATGAACATAAACCATGGGGTTTATGAATTTAAAAATAAAATGCAGAGGAATTGAAAACTACATTCACATTTTCCTATAGGGGAATTCTTGGTTCAGAAATCCAAGTGGCCTAAAATTGTTCCCATACTGGTCTTAGATTTATAGTGCATGGTTTGGAGGCAATGTTATAATATCTATGCACTAACCATGCATTACCCACTATCCAACGGGTGTGTAGTTTTGAGGGGTGGCCCCATTGTTAGAAAACCCATTTACCCAAACAATGTTTCTTCATCCAGTAGAACACAAGATAGAAAATATTTTTCTAGGACAAACAATATAATTAACCAAAACAGATTTTCAACTAGGGATTTCAAAAACAATATTAAAAATTCACAAAACATCACTGAAAAATTATTGAAAAAAGGACCAACTAAAAGGAGATTAAAAATATTCTTAAGAAATATCATAAATAATGTATGTAGATGTTACAATTGAATGACATAAAACAATTGTAGTGATTTGTGTAACATACGATGAAGGGTTAAAAAATGAAAACATTGCATCCTTTTCTATTTATGAAAATTCTCTTTTTTCAATAGATTATCCATATGTAGATGGTAAATGTATTGGGAATTGAGATTTTAGTATTACATTAATAAGAATCATAAAGGTAAATGGGATTTACCATTACGTGATAACCTTAGATAGAATGTTTGAGTAAGGTTAGCCTGCTTATTATGTTACCCTAATGGGTTTCACAATGGTAGTGCCCTTACATAATGGGTTTATATTGTGGGTATGGAAACTTACCCTTACATAGATTATTCTGTATAAGGGTCTCTTGATCTTACATATACATGAATTGCATCTATGTAAAGGTAACCATTGTATTAAACATATGATGTAGTGGGAGAAAGCATCATAATGTTAAACTAAGATCTTCCCGTACATGAAACATTCACATAAAAGATGTGTACTCTATATCCTTATGGATAATTAGATGCGTAATGGTGATAATTTTATCACCTATATAAATAATATTAAATTTATGATATGTAATGTTAAGGAGTGAATTACCTTTATTAAAGTGATTTTGAATCAGATTACTTTAATGTTTAGTGTCTATGTAAGGTTATAATGATCTTACCTTTATGAAGGAATGGGTTGTTTCGTAAGGGTAAATAAAAAATATACTTTTTAAAATGTTATATGATATTAAGGTTTCATAAAATGTTTATTAATCATCAAGAAGTTATTTTGTGACACTTTTAAGTAATAGTAATAAAGAATAATTTACATTAAATTGAATATAATTAATTAAATCTTATGAAAAATTTTATTCCCATGTATTGAATATTAATATTTAAAATAACATATTAAAAATTATATAGATATTTTTAAGATATAGATAAATCTATTTATTTTAAACTCATATGATATAATTTATAATGGGTTATAAATTATGAAATATGTCCATAATAAAAACAATTATATTTAAATTATGATTTTTTTCAAATTTAAATATTTTGAATTTTGAAAATAAAATGGGGCCTTATTTGGATATTATTTAATCCACATAATTTTTTTTGATGATTGATTTGATTAGGGATTAAATAATAAATAAATTTAAGATGTTTTGATGATGAAAAGTGATTATATACTTGAAATTGGGTTCTAAATAATTAATAGTTTAGATAATATCATACAATTAAATTAGAAATCTCAAATAATAATAAACATATAAAGGTTATAATTTTCGTGGATATAAAATGTATATTTTAAAATCTATTTAAGGTCCATAATGTTAGAGATAAAATTTGAAAATCATTATCATTATTTTTCCCAAAATTATTCATATATGGTAATCAAATGTTTAAATATTTTATTTTTATATTAATTTAAAGTATATGACCAGATATGACCATGTCTAGTAAATTTTTAAGGGAATTTAATGGTTTTTTATACTTTACATTAAGATCTAACATTGCTTCTAATATAGAACCATGCATAACATTCGAGGTACGATAATGAATTTTGATTATTATCTACATTGACATTGTGTTATAATTGATGTTATGAACTTTAATTTAGTTTCGGAATATTTTTTTTATTGTGACTTAGAGTTATAATAAAATGGATTCTCTATTTAGGGAAGTATCACTGGGTAGAGAGTGATGGGGGCGGATAACCTGATTACTTAGAGGCCTATGGCGAGTCTAGAATAGTGAATGTATATCTCTATATATCACTCTGGGATTACTCACATAGATATTTTTGATATCATATAATTATAAAAAATTCTATAAAGTGTTGATGCACCATATACATATGATACAATAGTACATGAGAGAATATAATTGTAATTTAATTTTAGGTGAGTAAAATGAACTTGTGGTCTATGTAATGGGTTACATATCAATATGTTTTGAACACATTGATTTGTTAGATGGAATACAATTATAAAATTATTACTAGAATTTTCCACAATTAAATCGGAATAGAAAGATATTATACAGTGACATTAAATCCCAAACAAATACTATGTGTTAGATTTCTTCTAATGAAGAAATTTCAAGACCTTGATCATCCAAATGGGTATTTTCTGACAAAAATGTATTACGTTGGATTATCTTTTGTATGGAAAGCATGCAATGAGTGAAACTAGATCATCCATTGATAGTTTCACACAAAAAGAGGTGTTACCCAAGATTTAATTATTATTATCATGGTTTTGATTTTTATTTATGTTGCAAAAGCTATGAAAACCCAATGTATGAGGTTCCATATGAATAGAGTTCAGTATATACATATTATGTATTGTGAAAATGGTCTCAAACCTATCTATCAATGAGTTAAAAATGACAGGATTGAGATAATACCCCACCTTAATTACTATGAAGTGAGTATCCTGATATGGTTTGAACATTTTGATAGTGAATTATGATATTGGACAACTATTGGATATGAATAATTCTAAATGGGAAATAATTTTATTGGAACCCCATTTAATAAATTACCTTATAAAATTATTATAATATATGTTACTAATCTAGTATAAGATTCATCTAAAGATAATATCAATATCATGATCTAGAAAAATATTGTTAACAATCCATGATAAAATAAATCTTAATATATAAGGATTTTAAGACTGGATGCTCAATGAAATGAAATTGAACTAGATTCTCTATCAATCTAGTACCCGACCCAAATTACCATATATGTGAAAATAATTCATTATCCACACATGTCTGTGTAGATAAACCAAGAAAAAAACCTAGATAATAGTTCCACCCAACCCGAAGTATACAACTATATATATATATATGACTGTCAGTGTGTTTTTATAAATAATCATTATAGGAAAACATGAATGTGTGTGTGTGTCATAACAATAAGTGAATAACATAAGTGATAAAAGTAAATAGTTAGAAATAGAATCTCCATGAGAAAAGTCCAACAAAAAATGATTAAAAATGAAAATGTATACTCCAATAGTATTCATGTGATGGTGTGGGAAAAACCACACCATCTCACCATCCAGCTACAAAAACCCAGCTGATGGAAAAATTCACCGCATCATTATAGAACCATGCCTATCCTCGCATTTATTGACATAAGATGGTCTATGAACAACTAAAGGGGTGTGAAGGGTGAGAACTAAGAGGCTCAATAAGGTCCCACCCTAATGTTCTATAATAGGTCTCTGTACAGTAATCAAAGAATTCAAAACATTAATGAAAACAAGGAATGAGATAGAGTTTAAGAATTCCAATATCCAACCCACAATAAAACATTTGATTTCCTCATTTCTATATTTAAAAAATAAATCACGTAAATCATCTTCCAATCATTTCATATACAAAAATGAATTTTTTATAAATCAATGCATGTATCATATATCAAATAAAATCCATGATAGTAGAACCAAAATAGTACAATCCAAATCCACAAGTAACATCACACCAGGTATCACAATAGAAAAGGATAACTAAAAAAATACATACACAACATATAAAATTAAACAGCCATATAGAATCTATATATATGTTCCAAATATATAGAGTAGAGGAACACCCTGGACAATGAACATCCCAAAAGGTATAACATGTTCCTAGTACAACATGCCTAGGTAGAATAGGAACACCCTGTAATGAACTCCAAAATAGTGGATGAGTCATATTTCTACACATTCCACCTAAGTACCCAAGGCCTTTCATGTTCTCTATTTTCACGTCTGATTTTTATAAAAAAATTATCTAAATCATGATTTGAAAAATAAAAATTCAAAAAAACTATTTCACAATGTATTAAAGACCCTGTTCATTTAAGATGAATTGGGAAAACCATATTTTAACAAAATTTCATTTTCACACCCATAAATCATATCATTAAATCGTTATAATTCATTTAAAATAAATTTATTAAAAACTAAATCAACACAAATCACCAAGATATATAGAGACTAAACTAACTCACTCAAAACAGGGGTCACACATGCCCGTAATAGGATCCAAATATATAATGAACACAATGCCAATAAAAAATTCCATGGAATTAGAAAAAAACCAAAAAATTGAATATATTTATAAAAAGGGTTGGGGAAGAAGAATAAATAAACATTTGTTAAGAAAAGACACCTACCACTGCACAACCAACAAATCATCATCCCCCAGAACAATAACACATGAAAGATCTAATTTGATACATGATGAATTAGCATCATAGACAAACATATATAATATCAAAATGCAACAATACCTCCATGATTAAAGGAAATTAAGTATCATAAAGATTATCTTACATGGATAGACAATGTGAAAAACAATGAAGGTTTTACACTGAATTAATCAATCCAGAATAACTAGAGGTTCCCAAAATCTAGGGATAATGCTTATAGTTTTAGAGCGATGAGGGCCATGGAATTATGAAATAATAATCATCCATGAAGAAACCTAAATCCAAAACTCAAGTTGATTACATGGTGTTTAATTACATTACATGTCTTGTAATCTATGTGTTCTATATATACAAATAATCCCATCACTTTCTTATTAGAAACATGATTCTAAAAGTTTCATGGAATGTAAACATTCACATCACGTACTCAACTCATGTAATGATCCTAGAGGCCAAATACACAACCTGTAATCTAGTTACATGATGTGTAATCTACCATTAAACTTCAAAAATATTTTATTCATAAATGAAAACCCAAAAACCCTTAATAATTCTATAAAAATGGGGAGAAACCCACTAACCCATAACCTATTTATACCCAGACTCCATTATTAAAAACATTCATCCTTAAACATTCTTTCATATTACCCAATAAATTATCTCCATCCTAAAGAGTCCACAGACGCAACCAATTAAAGAGTAAAATGGGTTAAGGGATGGTAATTACCTTCAAGTGCATAATATGATGTTAAAAACTACCCACTATAAGGCTTTTCATCCCTGGAATGTCATGTAGAATAATTAAGTCTCGTAATAATGCGAGCCCACTACTCCCTCATCAAATATTCTTCCTCCCATGTCTCATTAGAATATAATTCTTGTAACCATAAAACTATGACCAATGGAATCAACTTCCCACACATTACATTCACCTAATACTCATCATTCTCAACAATAAGTCCATAACAAAAAAATATGGATCTAACTCAATAACTTCCCATATCAGAACGTGAAAATGTTCAGGATGTAATTTTTTAAACTGGAGTATATAGGAAACCTCCTGAATTCCTATAAACATATCAATAAATTAGAACTAATAATAAACCTTTCCAAGACACCTGGTGACGTTAAATAGGTCATCATATCTATGTGAAACAATTTTATATTTTTTAAGACAATGATGATCCATCTAAGGAGACAGTTTTGTGAAAACCCAGCCGCAAAATGAAAAATACAATGTAGGACAATGATGATCCACATAATATTTCATTTGATACTAAGTTGTAACCCAACACTAATGTATACCATAAGTCAATGGTGAGAACTCATAAACCAATATAAATCCCTCAAATTAATCTTTAATGACCTCTTCCCAAAAAAGAGGTGAACTATATGAGAGACCATACATAGCCTTGAAAGGAGCCATTTTGTTAAATGATTGAAATATATTGTAATATGAAAACTCAACCGGTCTCAGATGGTTATCCCATGATTCACGAAAATCTAGGACATTTGTACAAAGAATGTAATCTATTATCCGAATAGAATATATCATTTGACCATATGTATATGGTTGATAATTTGTAATTAATATGATATGAGTCCCATCACCTATTAAAGAGGCCTTTAGAACATGGAAGCAAAACTAGGATCCATGTCAAAAAACATTGAAGAAGGAAACCCATTTACCCTCATAATCTCCTCTACTTACATCATTCCATGATCTTCAACATTATTCATGTCCTTGAACAGAATGAAATCATCCAAATTTTTAAAAAAATCAATCACCACCAAGATAGATATCTTTCCTCAGGGAATCCATGGTAATCAAAAAATAATTTCCATAGATACCACATTGAATTTTCAAACCAACACTAGAAGGGGTTTTTGAAAAATAGATGGTTTTAGATTCTCTTCATTTATCTGTTGGAAGGTGTAAAAGTGGTACACATAGTTTCCAAAGACACACCTCATACCCAGACACCATAATCAATGTATCATGTCAAAATTTGAATTCATAGTTACTGGATGAATGGACCTTGAAGAACTATGAAAAGAAAAAAAACTGAGGTCCTCACTAATGATGAGATGGTAAACCAATCCCCAAAATTGAGAAAACCATATAAAGAGGGAGACCAACATGAAATTGTCTCCCTACCATAAACAGTTTCTTGAATTCATCTAAAATCATCATCATTAAAATGCCTCTACAGAATAGATTAAAAGAGAGGTGATTATACCAGAACATTTGGAATAACCATAACTGAATAATCCTCCTAATAATCTAGGTGATACTCAGAAAATTGACCCATAAGGTTCCACTCATCCTTTTATTCATGAACATCTTGTGATGAAACTTTAATGCTAAGAGTGTCTGTAATGGTTTTTCTGATCCCCATGGTACAGATTAATTCAATGATAAATTTCTTAAGTTTTTACAGACATCATCTATGTTTTATAATCAAGTATTTCAAGTAAAATATATAAATAAAATTCTTATGGATATAAAATACTATGAACCTCTCCCAAAAAATATAGTTCCTCCAACACTTAATCACATGCATAACTTGAGCATGCTCTATATCATGTGTGGGGTAAATCTTCAAATTTCATTGAAGATTAACATAGCATGAGATACAAAAATATCATCCAATAAGATTTAAAATCCCAAATCTGAACAAGAAGAATCATATAAAACAACATACCTCTTACCATGCATAGTTACTATCACAATTGAAAATGATGTTAGATTTATTTTCAACGCATAAAAAGAAGAGTATCACTTTTCATCACAAATTTATTTAAACCATTTACCAGAAAGGGAACTCAATGGTGACTCCAAATTTGATAAATCCATTAAGAATCATTAATAATACCTTGTGTGACCATGGAAGCACCAAATCTCAAAGAAATTTCATGGATCATACCTGGAAAAGAAAAACATCACCTTCTTGGGATCAACAGAAAATCCATGGTGAGAAATCATATTTCCTAAGAATATCACTTCATGGATCCATAAGTTTATTTTCATAATTATCTAAAAAAATAGAGACAAAATATAATTTCTATAACTATACCCAAATGGTATTCATGCTTGTGGTTAAATGATTAATAACCCTAAATATTATCCATGAATGATTCCACAAAAGTTTTCAGATTCTTATCAAATATACAATTCATCAATGCCATAAAATATTGAAGAGAAGTAAACAAACCAGGAATCATCGAAAGATATTCCGAATGGATATAATTTCTATTGAACTATATCATTGGTATATTAGACTCTCACACACTTAGTTTACAATAACCCTAATAGATATCAATAATTAAAAACCTCTTCTACCACATTAACAGATGAAAAATAATTCATACAAGGCATATAATACTTATTCTTAACCACTGTCCAGTTCTAATTCAGATAGTCAACATAGATTGAGAGGGAAAAATATACCTTTTTTAAAGGGTACTCTGGCCACCCAAAGTGAAATTCTAGGTAGAAAAAAATCATTTTCCATTAGACCACCAAATTGAATCTTGAGCACCTTAAGCTCTGATTGTTCCCTAAGATAAAATGGTTTTGAAATCGACTTCATACCTTGCACAAGGTCAATTATATACTCTACCCACCTCTATAGAGAACGACTAAAGAAATAGTGTAGGAAAAGATCATGAAAATCCCAAATATCATTGGTTTCATCAATAATAGATGAATCATCCTCATGCTCAACTGTTACAATTGACAACAAACATATAAGCATGTGGAGGAAAAGTCCTGCATGGCCAGGCCATAGATCCCACTCTCCATATGTCACAAATGTTATCCGATAATCCATCAAAAATGATTCGTGCGGTTGATAATAATCAACCTTGACATAGTGTGAAATAAGATATTCCTTCCCAATGATGACATTAAACAAATCCATATTGATAATGAGAAAATCCAAGACTATGTTTGCATTAACTATCCATTTCACCCAAAGTAAACAGAATATTGACTCTTTACTATTCCCAAGAGGTTTCAATAACTCTATAAAGAATAAATTATATCCATTGGGTGTTTTTTTATATCCAATGAATTAGTAGATAAAAATGAGAATGATGAACCAGTGTCAAACAAACCAACCTCTACTGAAGAGGAAATAAAATGATACATATCACTATTGTTGGACCTAAATCAACTTCCATAAGAAAATAATCTACTATGTTAATGTGATTGACTATTGAGGTATATAGGTGGATATCTATTTTATATAAAGCATATTGATGTTCGATTAAAAACATTGTAGATGACGATCCCTGACTAAAATGAGGACTATACATATCTGGATAAATACACTCTAGATGACCAAAACATATGCAACTATTAAACATCATTGTAGGGATAGAGAAAGAACTATAGGTGTGATGCTCCTATACATGGTGATGGAAATTTATAGGAAAACTTCTAGTTACAACTATAGGTTCTGAAGAGGCATACTACTAAGAAATCCCTCCACCACTCCTATAATGATCTTGTTTCTTTATCTTTTTACGTATTATTCCCCAAAAGCTACAACTAGGTGGAATATAATGCCAATAATTTTCTAAAAGTCCTTAAATATTCATATATTCTTTCATATTTTTTTCCATTGGATTTTTATAAGTTTAAATCATCAACATCAATGACATTGAAATGATATCCAGTCAAAACCAATGCATGCACTTATATTGTTTCAACTTTTCATTCAATACAACCTCAAGTGAAAATAAACAATATCAGTAATACAATTTGTGTATTTTGAAAAAAAAATCTCAATACAATAATGATTTGAAATTTAGAGACATTTCTATCAGAAATGACTCTAGAAACATTTTCTAGAAGATAATGTTATCTAAACCCATCTAGTCCAAGACCACATGTTTGTCCTCCTATACCATGGAATCCAACAATTTCTTGTTGGGACCCTCTAATATAAATTTATCACACAAACACTTTATAATCACAAGTGATCAATGTATTTCAATATATGATCAATATTTTCAATCCAATCCTCCCCCATTTGAGGTTCATTCATACCTTAAGAGGATGGGGGCTTCTCACACATTAAATCCCTTTGTTGATCCCTGTATCCAACAGATCCTTGATGTACCTCAATGAATTCATTATATAATTTTAGTAAATTGTTTTCTACAACACGAACTACCCCATTATAGAATCTATAAAATTATGATCCATTGGAGGGTTTCCTTGAGTTGTATTAGTTGCACCCTCTTTTAGAACCCTAGGAACAATTCTATGGGGCATACTACTACACACCGAAACACTATAAATGATTAGAAAAAATAATATCCTCATTTAAACGAGAAAAAATAATAATAATAAACTATTTTTAACATAACTAACTCAAAATAAGAGAAAAAAAATCCCAACATCACAAGGTTTCTTGAGTCCCTTAATGGAGAGAGTTGGTCGGGAACTCACCGCAACTGAGCACTCATGTTTCAAAAACACCATATCCAGTCTATCAAAAAACCAAAGAAAATAAATCTCATGGAAAACCCAAAATTGATACAAAATTGTGACCAACCCAACCTTAATACCCTCTAATTATTGTACCTAGCCTAAATTGAAACATATT
The DNA here is from genome assembly GCA_963277665.1 of Viscum album. NCBI lineage: Eukaryota > Viridiplantae > Streptophyta > Magnoliopsida > Santalales > Viscaceae > Viscum > Viscum album. The sequence goes on along the minus strand of OY728141.1, from coordinate 451,649,679 downwards.
AGAATGGAGTTCACAATCCCCACTGGCTGGAATCTAGATCTCAGGAAACAAAAAAAGGGGGAAGGATTTTTTCCAAACTATAGAAAACAACAGAAAATATATACATGTACAAAAATAAGTAGTTGATGAATATATATATATCATAAAAGTGAAATAAAATTTGAAGCGATAAATATGAAAAGGTAATAAAACAATCTCTGAGAGACAATTCTAACCGTATACGATGATAATACTAAATGACTACTCCATAAGATTACCTATAATAACATGGAACAACGCAACCATAACACCATCTATCTTCCAAAAAAGTATGAAAGAAAACCCCATCGACTCACTATGGTCCCTTACCTTTCCCTACATTGAAAGTCATTAGGGGATCGATGCACCACCAAAGGGGTTTATATGGTGTGATCTAAATGGTTCAAAAGTGTCCCACCATGGTGTTCCATAACAAGTTACTAAACTATAATACAATAATTGTAAAATATAAGTAAAACAAGTCATTATATAAGTTATAGTTGTTTTTATATCAAAATAATGTTAATCAAAATAAATTCCATATTTCCACACTTTTTAATATATATGGTAAATCCATTTCAAATCATTTCACACACCGAAAATAATTTATATCCAAAGAAATAATATATCACATATCATATTAAATCTATTTTAGTATATACAAAATAGTACATTCTAAAAAGAAAATATTATATCAAACAAAGGGGAAAATAATGTTGTAGTACCCCTGGTTTCGGGTACATAACCCCTCTCCTCGCGTTTTTTTAATTTGGAGTGAATTAAAATAGAGAGTTTCCATAAAATAGAGTGTTTCCATAAAATAGAGAGTTTCCATAATATATATTGTTTTCCTTACTTTGGATGTTTCCATAATATTGGTTGTTTTCATAAATTTGGATATTTCCATAATGTTGGTTGTTTCCATAAATTGGGGTGTTTCTGTAAAGTGTGACGTTTCCATAAAAAATTTGTTTCCATAAAAAGGGTAAAGGTAATGGATGGGAATGTTTGGGGGTTTTATATAGAGTTTTGGGACAATAATTATGGTCACACGATCCATACTCGGTTGGCACAAACCGTGTGGCCAAATCTAGCATAGAGGTCAAATCTAGATCCTATTTTCTAAGATTTTTCTCATTTTTTCCAATTTATGTCGTTTTGGATTCAAAACTCCCATAATTAGTTATTACACTCCCTATAAGGCTGGATAACCCTTCCCACATGAGTTGAATCCATTCTGGTACCTTCCCTTGGTTATTTTGAGTCTCATTCTTGAGGTATGTCACTATTCCTTACGTATTTGTCATGATTTCTTATATCATCTTAGATCTACTTCTCCGATCTCCATTATTTCTCAGATATAAACCTATATTGGGTAGATCTATGTTTTTTAATTCCAAATATTTAAATTTTGAGTCGTGATCTTTCTAGGATAATAGATCTAAGGCCGCTCTTGGAGAATCGACCCCCTTTCTTGTGTGTTCTTCATCTGTTGTTAAAGATTCATTCAGACCATCGAGGTAGGCCACTTCTCTCTCAACTCCTCTTGATAGATTTTATTGTATTAGATTCAAATTGGTTTATTGATTGTGAAATTTGTGGAAAAATATTCATTTGTGATGATTTATGGTTTTTGTGAAATTGCATGATCTTGGTGAATAGTTGTGCAAAAGGGGGTCTAATTTAAAATAATGATTTTCAATTATGGATTTTCTGTAATTTCTAAATGGTTTATAAAAAAGTTGTTTTCAATATAAATGTTTTTCAATAAAAATTGAGTTTTATTGAAATGGTTTGGAGTTGAAATGGTTTTTCATTGAAATGGATTTGACGAAAATAATTTTCAATTAAAAGGTGTTTTTATTGAAATGTTTATTTTGGCTTGATCGTCAGGCATATGTGTTGTGTGTTCATATTTCATATATAGGTCTTGGTTAAAATATGAATTTTTGCTCAGTTCCAAAGGTTTAATGTCACATGAGAATTATATATACAGGGCTTGGTTGAAATATGACCTTGTGCTCGGTGCCAAAGGATTTGTAGCGCATGGGAAATAATTACCTTTTGACGACATGGTAGATCGATGGGAAACCGCTCATGAGTATGGAACTATCATAACGTAGCATGGATGGTTTCTTACATGAGATTGATAAACGGTTGGGTATGCTGATATAGGGATATTGGGAAATGGTTGTAAATATTGTTTGGTTATTTCTCTCGAAAAATATCTTGCTGGAAAATTGGTTTCAATTTCACTTGTTTGGTTTTGGTAAGGAACGGTTTTGGAAACATGTTTATATTTATTTATAAATAGATTTTGAGAAATTTTTTTTATATTGATTGTTTTATATAATTATTGATAACTCTTCTATCCTAGTGACATGAGTAGGGAAGTCATTGGGGAAAACCTACTGAGTTTTATACTCCCCCCTACATTGGCACTTTGGTGCATTTGTAGATGTCGTATTCTGAGACACATGTAAAGGTAAGTCATCTCATTGCTAGTGGTTCATGGTGATTCTTGGGTGATGTGGTGGTGCTAAGAGCATGGATCTTGGTGTGGATCCATGAAAGGTGTCTTGGTGATATTTGAGAGTCTTGAGTTGTTTATCCGCTGTTGTGTACTTAGATGTGTTTGAATTAAATGAAGTTTCTTAGTTGTTTTTCAATTGTTCATGCATCATATAGTGAATGCTTGGTTATGGTTGGTTTGTTAATTTGGTTATTCCTTAAAGGGGAAATAGTCCCTCAATTGTATTTGAAACCCTTCAGCATTTATTTCCAGCCTTTGGCGTCTTGGGGAGGTGCTTATGGCCTATTAATAACTAGTTATGCTCTCAAGATAATGAGAATTGGTGGGTCATTACAAATGGTATCAACTTGTTCGGTCCATGCCAAAAATGTAGTCATCTATGTTCGTATTTTTGGATATTAAATCCATAATTGTCTATTCCTTGTGTGGGAATCTCAGAAAGGAGTAGGATTGTCGGAAATAAAATGTATAGTATAAAAGGACGTACCTAAACCTTTTATGTTGAACTTAAAGTTACCATGGAGTTTTGTAAATAATAGTTTTGAGACACTTCTAGTATTTTGAAATATCATTGTCATGGGTTTATCCAATGAGACGAGCATGACATGCATTATAGAGGAAGGACTTCCCACTAGGAGTGCATACACCATTTCAAGAAATGATCATTTTAGAAAAGAATGGAATTGGTTTTCAAATGAATGATTATGAAAAAGTGAATGATTATTGTATTTTGAAAATGGCTTAAATTTCAAAAGCATGTGAAGTGGTTTCAAAAGTAGTTGAACATGGGAAAAAGGATGTTTTCAAAAACAATGTTGTGATAGTTTATGTGATAGAATTAGAAATGATATTCCAATAGTTTCTAAAGAGTGAGATTAACTGATTTTTTTAGTTCAGAAAATGTCACCTGGTAGGCGTCGTTGAACCCAACCTGAAGAAGATACGAAGAATTTGGTTGCACCTGAACCATGTTTGAACCAAGAGATAGATCCGAGTATTGTCCAAGATTTTCACGCTATGGAAACAGGGAACCTGAGGAATGAGCCATGACATGTGGATCATACAATCCAGTTCATGAAGCAAAATCCACCTAATTTCGAGGGTGATTCTGAACCTGGGAAGGAGGAGGTGTGGTTATGTAGGATGAATCATATCTCTAACTTAATTGGAACACTAGTAGACTTAAAGGTCAAACTTGAAACGTATATGCTAAAGGATCATGCATGTTAGTGGTGGGATTTACCGGTGCAGGATAAATAGGATGAAGGACATACATGGAAGGATTTTTAGGAATTGTTCAACAAACATTTCTATCCATACACGTTCAAGTTCTAGAAACAATGGACTTATATATCCTGAAACAAGAGATTCTCTCTGTCACAGAGTATGCGGCTAAGTTCATGAACTTAGTATGCTTTGCACTTGAAGTTGCGAAAAGTTCCTCTTTGAAGGCACGCATCTTCGAATCAGGACTACGACATGATATTCGATCAAAGATTGCAGTGATTTGAATCGCAGACTATACATAGATGGTGAACAAAGTGACTATGGATGAATGTTATATCTCAGGATCTAAGGGAGGGGGCATGATAATACCTATAGGAAACAGTGGGAACTGAACCACTAGGAACAAGAGGAAAAGGGACACATATTTCCATGGTACAAGTGGAAATAATAACCCAACAGTTGGATCAGTAAACCTTACTCCACAACCCCAGAGAAAAGAAGGTTGTTTTCAATGTGGTTATCTTGACCACATAAAGAGATATTGTGTGTCACAACATAGATCATTTCATAATAGTAACAATATGGGACATATTCAATGCTATTATCGTAGTTCTCCAAGTTCAGGTTCTTGAGACACTTCTCAGTTATCGCAATCATTATATGCTTCGACTGGATGAGGATAGAAGAATCAATATTGTCAGATGAGAAGAGCTAGCCATGGTGATTCTATAAACACCATGACTCCTCAATCAGGGCAATCTCAGAAATGAAATAAGGAGAATAATATAGTGAAGAAGAAAATTAATGTAACTCAGCAGATAACTATCGATGATTAGGATGGACCATCTATAGTGATAGGTATGATTCTTTTGAATTCTACCTTTGTTCAAGTGTTTCTTGATACTGGTGAATCACATTCCTTCATTGTTTCTCGTTCTGTTTACTTGCTATGTTTAAAACTGGAAATGATGCCATCTATTTTGAAACTTCAAACTCCTCTTGGTGAAAGACAATATCATGCCTTTTGTGTAGAGAATGTTCTATAAATGTTGATGGAGTTGAGTTAAAATGGGAATTCTCTATGTTGGATATGGATTTCTATGACGTAATCCTGGGTATGGATTGGCATACAATGTTCACGGCTCAAATCGACTGTTATAGGAGAATAGTTAGATTCATGAATGAGGACAGTATTGAGTATCTCTTTAGAGGATAGGGGATTGTAAAGAATGGTGCAACAAGCATGTTGGCACCAACGGTGGGAATGATATCTTACCAATTAGCAGTGTTGACTTTGTCATCAATGGAAGATATCGAGGAAAATAGATTTCCAGTTGTTGTGGATCAATTTCCAAATGTCTTTCCCAATAACTTCTCAGGGTTACCACCTATATGGGAAGTGGAGTTTACAATTGATCTCTTTCCGAAGACCAGTCCTATTTCCCTACCATCTTATAGGATGACACCAATAGAGTTATTGGAATTGAAAGTGTGGTTAGAGGAGTTTTATAGTAGGAGTTTCATTCAACCAAGTACTTCTCCATGGGTAGCACCGATGTTGTTTGTGAAGAAGGTAGATGGAACTATTTGGATGTGTGTTGATTATCTTAATATTAACCGAGTTACGATAAAGAATAGATATCCACTTCCATGCATTGATGATATATTTGATCTATTAATGGGATCTCAGTGGTTTTCCTGGATTGATTTGCAATCAGGATATCACCAATTGAGAGATTGGAAAGAGGATATTTCAAATACATCTTTTAGAAGTAGATATGGAAACTATGAATATGTAGTCATGCATTTTGGTCTAATGAATGCACCAACAGTCTTCATTGCATTGATGAATCGGATATTTCAACAATATCTGGATTCTTTTGTTGTGTTGTTTTTCTATGACATTTTGGTCTATTCAAAGACTAGGGCTGATCATGTGGTGCACCTGGAAATAGTGTTACAAATCTTTAGAGATCATCGTTTGTATGCCAAATTATCAAAGTGTGAATTTTGGATATAGGAAGTACATTTCCTTGGCCATGCCATGTCTTATAAAGGTATTTCTATTGATCCTGAAAAGATAGATGTCGTTATATTTTGGCAACCACAAAAGAATGTGTTCGAGATACGAAGTTTTCCGGGTCTAGCTGGTTACTAATGATGCTCTTTGTTGGATTTCTATCAACATGCTTCACAAATGAAATCTCTGACAAAGAAGAATTATCCATTACAATGGATAGAGGAATGTCAGAAGTCATTCCAAGAATGAAAATTCTAGCTTACACTGGCACCTATATTGATCTTTCCAGAATGAAGACAGGGATATGAGGTGTATTGTGATGCTTCAGGATCAGTGTTGGGTTGTGTTCTCATGCAAAGAGATCACGTGGTTTCTTATGGTTCAACGTAGTTGATGGTTCTTGAAAATAATTACCCAACAATTGATTTAGAGTTAGCTGCATTCATCCATGATTTGAAAACATGGAGACATTATCACTTTGGTGGGAAATTTTCTGTGTTTACGGATTACAAAATCTTGAATCACATTTTCTCACATCGATATTTGAATATATGACAAAGGAGGTGGATGTAGTATCTTTAATTTTCTGACTTTGACTTGATGTAGACACCAAGTAAAGGGAATTCTGTGGAGAATGAATTGAGTAGAGATTCATATGCTCAGTTAGCGAAAGTAGATTCAGATGAAGGGCAGTTGATGTCGGTCTTAGCCGACATTCATGTGGAATGTCAAGACTAAGGCGATGTTATTGTTTTATTTCCAGCTACACTTGTTCTTGATTTAGTAATGATGATCAAAGAAGAACAAAAATTTGATGTTGAATGTCTAGTTGTAAGTTCAAAACTCAATGGTGGGGTGAAAATTGATGGCTAGAAACATGATGGGGGTTCAGTTTTGTGCTTAAGAGAACAGATAATTGTACGGATGGTTTTTCAGTAAGAACTCCTTCATGCTTACCACCATTCAAGATGGGATGTACACCCTAGTACAAAAAAGATGTATAAGGCGTTGAAGGTGCAGTTTTGGTGGAGCCGCATGAAAATAAAGGTGGTCAAGCACATCTCATGGTGCTTAACATGTCAGTAGGTTAAAGTAGAGCATTAGAGACCAGCTGGTATGTTACAGTCTTTACCTCTCCCAGTGTGGAAATGGGATCAGATAGCAATGGATTTTGTTACAGGTCTTCCAAAAATGGTCCGAAAACATGATTCCATTTGGGTGATAGTGGATCGTCTAACCAAGACGACCCATTTCATCCCTATTCATGAAACCCATACGGTGGAAGATCTTTCAAAAATCTATATCTGAGAAGTGGTAAAGAGGCATGGTGTACCAGTGTCTATAGTCTCAGATAGAGATCTGAGGTTCAAATGTCATTTCAAGAAATCATTATAGAAAGCCTTTGGAACTCAGTTGACTATGAGCACGATGTATCATCCCCAAATGGATGGGCAATCCTAGGGGATGATAAAAACATTGGAAGACATGTTGCGAGCTTGTGTAATGTATTTTGGTGGCTAATGGGAGGAGTATATACCCTTAGTGGATCTCTCATACAACAATAGCTATCAAGCCTCTCTACGCATGGCTCTGTTTCAAGCATTGTATGTGCATCCTTGCATTATCCACTATGCTAGGTGGAAACAGGTGAAACGTCAATATTCCATCTATGCCTTATCTAAGAAACAACAGAGAAGATCTTGTTGAATAGAAAGAGGAAGGAGACAACTCATTTTCATCAGAAATCTTTTGTAGATCACAATCGAAGACCATCGCCATTCATTGTGGGTGATCATGTCTTCTTGAGGATCTCTCCAAGGCTTGGACATTGTCATTTTGGGAATCATGGAAATTTATCTCCTAGATACATTGGCCCTTTTTTGAGATACTAGAATGATTTGGAGAGGTGGAAAATTGGTTGGCATTACCACCACTGTTTAGTTTAGTGAATAATGTGTTCCATGTATCCCAGTTAAAAAAGTATCACCCTGATCCTGACCATGTGATCAGATGGGATCACGTTGAGCTAGTACCATATGCATCCCTTGTAGATATTCTAGTGTGGATCGTGGATAGGCAAGAGAATGTATTTCATGGCAAAATCATCGGCCGAGTACGGGTTTTATGGAAACATGTTCAGATTTAGGAAGAGACGTGGGAACATGAAAAGGAAATGAAAGACTAGTGGTCGTAACACTTTTCGGCCAGCAGGGGTTGTTTACTTTCAGAGGACCGAAAGTCCAATGGTGGAGATAATGTAGTACCCCCAGTTTCAAGTACATAACCCCTCTCCCCACATTTTTTAAATTTGGTTTGTATTAAAATAGAGATTTTCCATAAAATCTAGTGTTTCCATAAAATAGAGAGTATCCACAATATAGAGTGTTTCTGTAAGAACCTGGTTCTTATCTTTGAGGTATAGGCTTCTTCTTTTCTCTTTTCTTCAAGTGTTTTTAATAAAATATGGAAAATGGGGGAAAATCCTAAATTTTGGAAGTACATGCCGTGTACTTTTTCCACAATCCGTGTACTTCTGGCCGTGTAGGGATGAGTACATAGGGTGTGTAGCCATGTCGGAGACGAAGGGTGTAAGAACCGACTACACATCATTTAGTGGTCCATTACACGTTGTGTAGTCAGTCAGCAGGCCAGGACAGCAAAGCGGTGGAGCAGCCGCCAGCTGGGAGACAGTACACGCCGTGAAATTAGAAGTACATGTCGTGTACTCATGTCGACGGGTGAACAGTATGGCGGTGCCGCCAGAGGAACAATGTAATGAAGGAATTACACGTCATGTACTTAGAAGTACACGCTGTGTACTTTCTTTTTTTCTTAAATCGGGCAGTAGCCTCCCCTATTCACAGAGAAGGCTTAGAACTTGAGGAAGGAGCAGGCGTGAATGACCAAACCTTTGGAGATCCACCGATCAAGCGTCTGGAATCCAATTCCGCCTCGGATGATCTCGTTGGAACCGCGCGGGTAAGCCCTCTCTTCTCCTAGCAGGTTGCTTACCAATTCTTCTCCCAATGGGAGTAATTTGAGGTTAAACGATTTTTGTTCTTCATCAGATCTACACCGTTCTTCAGCATTTCTGGAGTCGACATTCTGGTATACCACTCGTTGGCATATAAGGTAGTTGTCTTAGTGTTAATTCTTCCAACTGCAGTGTGTTTTGTGCATTTTTCTGCCATGAACCATGTTGGGGTGTCGTGTGGCTGAGGCTGTTGAAATAATAAACACCTAGAATTGATTTGGTATTTAATTTTGTTATTAAAATGCTGGTTGGGATCATTGCTTGGATCTGGAACCACCCCGTTCGTGTGTTCCACTATTTAGCCATTTGGCCAGGATACCCGAGGGTATGCCTTAGAAGTAGTAATTTTAGAATTGCCTCCAGAGTAATTGCTTCTTTACTGCATATCTACATGTTGGGCATGGCCCGGTTACCTGTTAGTCTGAGGGTGGTGTCGTGATTAGCCTGTGGGCGTTATTCTACATAGCATGTGGGCGTTATTCTACATAGCTTGTGGGAAAATTCTTCTGTGCCTATGGGAAGATGATTCTGTGCCTGTGGGCGACACTAATTACGGCTGTGGGCAATATCTGTGTGCCTGTGGGAAAATTCCTGTGTTGGTTTTCTCTTTACCCGAGGGTGGGAGTTTACATGTCTGTGGACATTTGGTTGTTTACATAGAATATTAATTGTAGTGGTATTTTAAATTAAATGAATAAAAATAATATTAAAATGGAAATATAACTGGTTGAGTTAGTTACTTTTCAGTACTGCTTACTTTATTGCATTTTACAATTGCACACTGTTGTTGCATGCTTACACGCAGTTGGGCACGGGCCTTTGGTGGGTGCCTACGGGGAATTTATTTCTAACACCCTGTTTGGGTCACACTTTTCGGCCCAAACAGATTACGTTTATACAGGTGTGGATAGGGGAAAGATTCCCTATATAGGTACTTGACGGTTGTTGAGGAGTAGGAGGGCATGGGACCGAGCTTGGGCTCGCGTTGCCGCTTCCAGCTGTTTTACTTTGTTTTGCTATACACTTCTTTTCATTATACTGTATTGATGTATAACATGTTCTGGCTATTTTCTTAAAACTTGAGACATGTAGCATCATTATTTATATACTGTTGGTTATCTCCACTGCTGTTGTTTATTTCAGCTATGTATGGTTTACTACTTCCGCTGTTGATGTATGTTTTATTCTGTGTTCCGCTACACTACACTTTGACAAATGAGGGCATAGTTTCCCCACTATCAGACCTGGGCCCTCGTTGCTAGTCGGCAGCCTCTGGCGTTTAGGGAAATGCGCTTGAGGTCACGTGGCAAACCGGGTTCGGGGCACCCGTTGCGTGGCACCTGGGAACGGGATGTTAAAAAGTGGTATCAAAGGGGTTATTTTCTTTAACTTACTATTTCAAGCCGTATGTAGGGATAGGATGAATAGTAGTTGGTAATAAGCTCTGCCTGGGCATAGCTAACCCGTGTACATGGAAAATCCAGTCTACCTCATATTTTGCAATTCTTCTGATTTTGCAAATTTTATAGTTCAATTTATTTCACCATTGGGTGACGCACATGGTATTATGCTGTTACATTTTATCCATGGGTTATATTTAGTTGCAACCCAATGAGATGAGGGTATGCCATCTCATACATCATTTAGGGACATTCTAGAAATCACATGCCATGCATAATTCCATGCCATGTAAGTGCATTAGAAATTGCATGTTGTGTTGATAGTTGTTGTTCTAGAAAATCATGCTGTTGTGAGAGCTGCTCTGATAAAATACATGCCTTGTGATAGGGTAATTTTTGTGTGAGTTGTTCATATAATGGACGCCAAAATTTGGTTTCTGTGGAGTATGGGCCCCCATTGACCAGAATTTGGTGGGTCATTGACTGTTTATTAGTTATAACACATATAAGATTTCATACATTGATTCGTGGGGAGTATGGGCCCTCAAGGGTCAAAATTTGACACTTAGGTGTTGGTTTTCGATATTTTCTGGGTTCTGTGGATGTTTCTGAGGCATACTGTATGGAAACCCAGTATACACGCCATGAAGTATTTTTAAACACGCCGTGTATGGCCTTCTGTTCGGGAAGAAAAATGAACTTTTTAAGAACACACCGTTTACTCTAAGTAGACATCGTGTAGTCTCTTCCCATGTCACAAACTGTGTGGGCGATGACACGGGGTAGGGAAGAGCTTGGGTAAAACACGCCGTGTACCATATATACACGTCGTGTAGTATAGAATCAGAGTTTGGCCATGTAACTAACAACACGGGTCGGGGAAATCTTCACAGAACACGTCGTGTCAATGATAGACACACCGTGTACTGTGACCTAGGGACTCAGCCATGTAACTAACAACACAGGTCGATGTCACCATTCCTTGAACAAGTCGTGTACCTTTGGGACACGCCGTGAAGTCTTGTCCGAGGACAGACCGTGTGGACTTAGCTGTGTGGCTGGGAAATGGGGTGGTGTACACACCGTGTGCAGGTGTAACACATCGTGTAGTATCAAATCGAGTATTCGACCGTGTCACCGATGACACGAGCAGTTGGAAAATAATACCATACACGCTGTGTAGATATTATACACACTATGTAGTTTTTGTTCAACGGGATCCGTGTAGCTTAGCCATGTCAAAGGACCCGGGTAGGGGAAGGGAAGTCATGTACACACCGTGTTGTCAGTATACACACCATGTAGTCTTATTTTGAAAATATTGAAATGCCTCTTCCTCTTGTTTCCATTGTGGTTCCTTCGTTTCAGCCTAAATAATCTTGGATCTAAGGCGTACTTTTGACCTTGTAGAGTCATGTCGCTGAGACGACCACACGTTATTCGCCAGGAGGATGGCGACAACTATAATCTAGAGATGGTGGGCTATGGGATACAAGTGGATCCTCCAACAGAGCCAGATGCGGTGCTAGATATTATACCGGACACAGGTGTGGAGGCACAGTTCCGTGAAGGCTTTATGCGGTTCATGCAGACCTTTCAGGGAGCACCGCCTGCTGCCACATCTATGGGTGATATTACACGTATCTTCCAGCAGCAGAATATGCCTATATTTTCAATGGATGGAAAACTACTGGCTACGGAGTTTTGTTTGGGGTCCATGAAGACTAATTTAAATAATCTTGAGATGCCTCCAGGGTGGAGGGTTAAGCTCGTGACATATATGATGCGTGATTCCTCCAAGAGGTGGTGGGATGTTACCACCCAGTTAGAGCATCACAGGTACATGGCGTGGGAAGACATTCAAGAAGTCTTCTTTGAATTTTTCTTCCCAGAGACGCTGAGAGAAGATAGAGCTTGGGAGTTCATGAATCTGCAGCAGGGCGATATGTCAGTGATGGAGTATTCTGCTCATTTTACGGAGCTTCAGTGCTATGCACCCGTGCTGGTGGGTGATGAGACGTTGAGAGCCAGAACTTTTGAGGATGATCTTCGGTATGAAATCTGAGCACTGGTGAATGTCTTTGGGTTGCCTAATGTACACGCTATTGTGAACCAGGCGCTGATCATAGAGAGGAACCTCTGAGAATCTAGTGGTGTGGTCCAGGGTGGTTCAGCACTAGTTACTGGTACTTTTTCTATTGTCAAGAGGAAAAGACATGAGGATTTCTCTTAGGGAGGCAGTACCAGTCAGAAGAATGCTTCGTGTGGCCAGGTTATGTGCTACCAGTGTGGTATAGAGGGTCACAAGAGGCCACAATATCCACAAGACCCTGTGGAGTGCCGAGCTTGCGGTAGGATGGGTCATCTACAGCGCTTTTGCAGGGTGTTTCTAACGATGGCTAGTGAGAGGGGTTTTGTGCAGACTCCATGAGAGGAAGCGAGACCAGTGGATTCTTACCAGTCCGGAAACCGGAACACGGTAGGGAGTCTAGGTAGATATGGTGGTCTTGGTCGAGGTAGCCAGACACCAAGATCTCAGAGGCAGCAGGACGGGACAGCTCAGGGTAGCCAGGCTGTGTCGTAGGGCCGCGGCACTGGGCAGGCATATGTAGTGCAATAGACCCAGCACAAGCCAGATCCCGGACCTTCTACAATCATAGGTACTATTTTAGTATCTTCTGTCTTATCTTCAATACTTTTTGATATCGGTGCTACGCATAGTTTTATATCTGTACCAGTTGTGGAGATACTTGGGCTTTGTGTTTCTTCATCTTCTGATATTATGACGATAGACACTCCATTGGGGACTAGAACGGTTGGTGTGCTTCAGTGAAAAGAGTTACCCCTTGAGGTTGGTGGGTGCCACTTCCTTTGGGACCTCTATATCCTAAAGATGACGAGATATGACGTCATTCTTGGGATGGACTGGCTGGTTCCCTTCCGAGCCTTTGTAGTCTTCTATCATCGTAGGGTGATTTTCACGTCACCAGAGGGCGGAGAGTTTTTATACAAGGTATAATGGGATGTTCAGGCGAGTCAAGCTGGACCAGAGCATCTTGGGAGAGGTGGAGTCACAGCCCAGATTGCGAGCTTATATCTGGATGATCAAGGGACTTTTCAGGCATATTTCCCTCCAGTTGTTGATCGTTTCAGGTATGTCTTCCCAGATGACTTTTCGGGTCTACCTCTGGAGTGAGAGGTGGATTTGTCCTTTGGGCTTGTTCCAGGAGTTTCACCGGTGTCCATTCCTTCATATAGAATAGCTACACCTAAGTTGCAGGAGCTCAAGAGGTAGTTGGAGGAGTTACAGGGAAAGGGCTTTATCCGACCCAGTACATCTCCTTGGGGTTCTCTGGTCCTTTTTACAAAGAAGGCGGATGGTACCCTCAAACTTTTCATGGATTATCGGAAGCTGAACCAGTTGACGTTTAGGAACTGATATCCCTTACCAAGGATTGATGATTTTTTTATCATCTTCGTGGAGCACGAGTGTTCTTGAAGACTGAGCTGAGATCAGGATTTCATCAGCTGCGCGTGAGACCATCTGATATACCTCACACGACTTTCAGGAGTACGTATGGTCTATATGAGTATACGGTTATTCAATTCAGACTCACGAATGCACCTGTAGTTTTCATGGCTCTGATGAATCGTGTGTTCCATCCGTATATTGATTCTTTTGTTTTGGTATTCATGGATGACATATTGGTGTACTCTCACACTCAACACGACTATGCCACCCATCTTGATATCGTATGGAGTACACTGATAAAGCATCATCTATATGCTAAGCTATCAAAGTGCCACTTATGGATGGACCAGATTCACTTCCTAGGTCATATCATCTCTGAGGTAGGAGTTTCATTAGACATAGAGATGGTGAGAGCAGTGGTTTCCTAGGAGCATCCTATGAACATGTTCAAGAAACAGAGTTTCTTAGGGCTGGCTGGTTACCACAGACATTTCATACAGGACTTCTCCCACTTAGTAGCACCGTTGACAGGTCTGACTATGAAGTGTGTGATGTTCGTCTAGTCGTAATCTTGTGAGAAAGATTTTCAGTACCTGAAGGAAAGGTTGACAACATCACCGATCCTGATACTCCCAGAGCTGGGGAAGAGCAATATAGTTTACTGTGATGCATCAGGTATTGGGCTGGGAGCAATGTCAATGCAGGGCGACCAAGTTGTTGCGTTTGGGTCTCGGCAGTTGAGGCCACATGAGAGGAATTACCCGACGCATGATCTCAAGTTAGCTGCAGTTGTACATGCATTGTGCTGTTGGAGACATTATCTATTGGGGGAGCATTTTGTGGTGTTCACCGACCACAAAATCCTCAAGTATATCTTTACTCTGTGTGACTTGAATCTGTGGCAGATGAGGTGGGTCGAATACCTACAGTCCTTCGATTTTGAGCTTTCCTATACACCTGGTAAAGGTAATGCAGTAGCTGATGCAATGAGAAGGTGGACAAAGATACAGGTAGTGCAGGAGGCCAGCGGTGAGTGGCAGCTCATGGCCTTGTTCTCTGAGATGTATCTAGAGGTGCATGATATTCAGGGGTAGACTTATCTTTCATCTTTAGCTGTGACTTATACCCTCCTGGATAGAATAAGGATGAGATAGCTATTTGATCTAGAAGGCCTATTTCTACGGGATTCGGTGGCAGGTGAGGACCCATCTCCTGGTTGGATGATAGGCAACGATGAGGTTTTGCATTTCCATGGACGAGTATGGGTTCCTGGGGATATACGCGAGAAGATGATGCGAGAGTTTCATGCTTCATCTTGGGAAGTTCATCTCGGGGCTACCAAGATGTACCGCGACTTGAGACGTCGTTACTGTTGGTTGGGTATGAAGAGAGATAAATATGGTTTTGTTACAAGGTGTTCCACCTGTTAGCAGGTGAAGGCGGAGCATCAGAGACCAGCTGGGCTGTTACCGTAGTTACCCATTCCAAAGTGGAAGTGGGACGATATCGCGATGGATTTCGTGAATGGATTTTCAAGGTTACCTCATGGAAATGATTCCATGTGGGTTTTTGTGGATAGACTCATGAAGGTAGATCACTTCGTGCTGATCATGGAGACCTTCAGGGTTGACGAGCTCGAAAGGCTGTATATCCGAGAGATCACACGTCTTCATGGGGTCCCTCGTTCTATCGTTTCTGATAGGGACGCCCGCTTCACGTCTCATTTCTTGAAGATTTTTCATAGGGCACTGGGTACACAGGTGATTTCGAGCACAACCTACTACCCTCAGACCGATGGCCAGTCAGAGCATACGATACAGGTGCTAGAGGACATGTTGTGTGCATGCGTCCTGGACTTTGGGGGATCTTGGGGGAAGCATATACCCTTAGTCGAGTTTTCCTATAACAATAGCTTCCAGGCGACTATTGAGATGGCACCATACGAGGATTTATACGGTAGGCCATGTCGTTCACCCTTGTGTTGGATAGAGGCAAGTGAGGCAACTTTACTGGGGCCACAGCTTGTGCAGGAGACTTCTGTGTATGTCTAGTTGATTTAGAAGTGGATGGCTACCACACAGTCTCATCAAATGTCTTATGCTGATCGCCGCAGATGACCTTTGGAGTTCATGTTCGGGGATCATGTTTTTCTATGTGTTTCGCCGAGGCTGGGACCCAAGCGGATCAGGAGACAGGGTAAACATTCACCATGTTATGTGGGACCATTTGATATTCTGGAGAGAGTCAGGCTGGTTGCTTATTGGTTGCGGTTACCACAGCGGTACTGAGCCATGCACAAAGTATTCCATGTATCTCAGTTGTGTCACTATCATTCAGAACCGTCTCACATCTTCCATCACAAGGAGGTTGAACTGGAGGCAGATGCATCTGTTGAGGAGCATCTGATTCGTATCATTGACAGGAGCACAAAAGTTCTCTGAGGCCGGTCAGTTCCTCTCGTACGGGTGCTATGGAAGCATGGCTGAGTGCAGGACGAGACCTGGGAGTGGGAGGCTGACGTACATGCTCAGTGGCCAGAGTTTTTCACGACTATATCTTCTCCACCATTGGAAGGGAAATTGAGGGACAAATTTCTATAAGGGGGGAAGTTTGTAAGAACCCGGTTCTTATCTTTGAGGTACGGGTTTCCTATTTTCTCTTTTCCTCAAGTGTTTTTAATATAATATGGAAAATGGAGAAAAATCCTAAATTTTGGAAGTACACGCCGTGTACTTTTTCCACATGCCGTGTACTTCTGGATGTGTAGGGATGAGTACACGGGGCGTGTATCCATGTCAGCGATGAAGGGTGTAGGAACCGACTACACGCCTTGTAGTGGTCCTTTACACGCCGTGTTGTCAGTCAGAAGGCTAGGACAGTAAGGTAGTGGAGCAGCCGCCAGCTGGGCGACAGTACATGTCATGTACTCAGAAGTACATGTCGTGTACTCATGTCGATGGGTGAACAGTATGGTGATGCCGCCAGAGGAATTGTTAAATGAAGGAAGTACACGTCGTGTACTTGGAAGTACACATCGTGTACTTTGTTTTTTTTTTTTGCTTAAATCAGGCAGTAGCCTCCCCTGTTCATAGGGAAGGATTAGAACCGGAGGAAGGAGTGGGAGTGGATGGCCGGACCTCTGTAGAACCATCGATCGAGCGTCTGGAATTTGATTCCGCCTCGGACGATCTCGTTGGAACCGTGTGGGTAATCCCTCTCTTCTACTAGTGTGTTTCTTACCAATTATTCTCCCAACGGGAGTTAATTGAGGATAATAAAGTTTTGTTATTCGTCAGATCAATGCCGTTATTAGGCGTTTCTGGAGTCGACGTTTGGGTATACTGCTCGTTGGCGTATAAGGTAGGTGTCTTTTTGTTAATTCTTTCAACTCCCATGTGTTTTGTGTGTTTTTCTACCATGAACCATGTTGGGGTGTCTTGTGGCTGAGGTAGTTGGTATAATAAACACATATAATTGATTAGGTATTTAATTTTGTTATTAAAATACTAGTTGGGATAGTTATTTGGATCTGGAACCACCCTGTGGGTGTGTTCCACTATTTAGCTATTTGGACAGGGTACCCAAGGGTATGCCTTAAAGGTAGTAATTGTAGAATTTCCTCGATATTAATTGCTTTTTTACTGCATATTTACATGTTGGGAATGGCCCGGTTACCTGTTAGCCTGAGGGTAGTGTTGTGATTATCCTGTGGGCATTATTCTACTTAGCCTGTGGGCGTTATTCTACTTAGCCTGTGGGAAAATTATTTCGTGCCTATGGGCAGATGATTCTGTGCCTGTGGGTGACACTAATTACGCATGTGCGCAATATCCGTGTGCCTGTGGGCAAATTCATGTGTCGGTTTTCTCATTACCCTAGGTTGGGAGTTTACGTGTCTGTGGAAATTAGGTTGTTTACTTAGAATATTCACTGTGGTAGTATTTTAAATTAAATGATTAAAAAGAATGTTAAATTGTCAATATAACTGGTTGAGTTAGTTACTTTTTAGTACTTCTTACTTTATTGCATTTTACTATTGCACGTTGTCTTTGCATGCTTACATGCAGTTGGGAATGGGCCTTTGGTGGGTGCCTACTAGGAATTTATTTCTCACACCCTGTTTGGGTCATGCTTTTCAGCCCAAATATATTACATTTATCCAAGTGTGGATAGGAGAAAGAGTCCCTATATAGGTACATGATTGTTATAGAGGAGTAGGAGGAAATTGGATCGAGCCTGGGCTCGCGATGCTGCTACCAGCTGTTTTACATTGTTTTGATGTACCCTGCTTTTCGTTGTACTGTATTGATGTATAACAGGTTCTGGCTGTTTTCATAGAACATGAGACATGTAGCATCATTATTTATATATTGTTGGTTATATCCACTGATGTTGTTTATTTTAGTTGTGAATGGTTTACTACTTCTGTTGTTGATGTATGTTTTATTTTGTATTTCGCTGCGCTACACTTTGACAAATGAGGGCATAGTTTACCCACTATCAGACTTGGGTCCTCACTGCTAGTCAGAAGCCTCTGGAATTTGGGGAAATGCGCTTGAGGTCACGTGGTGAACCGGGTTTGGGGCACCCATTGTGTGGCACCCAGGAACAGGATGTTACAGTTTCAATTAATTTGGATGTTTCCATAATGATTTTTGTTTCCAAAAATTTGTATTTTCCATAATGTTGGTTGTTTCCAAAAATTGGGGTGTTTCCATAAAGTGTGATGTTTCAATAAAAATTTGTTTCCATAAAAAGGGTAAAGGTGAAGGATGGGAGAGTTTGGGGTTTCTATAAGGAGTCTGGGGACAATAACGAAGGTTTCATGATCCATACGCGGTTGGCACAAACTGTGTGGTCAAATCTTGTGCAGAGGTCAAATCCAGATCCTATTTTGTAAGAGCTTGCTCATTTTTTCTCTATTTATTACTTTTTGGCTTTAAAACTCACCTAGTTTTATATTACTATTTATAGAAGGCTGGATAACCCTTTCCTCATGAGTTGAATCCATTACAGATCCTTCCCTTGTTGATTTCAAGTCTGATTCTTGTGGTATGTCGACATTCTTTATAGATTTGTCATGATTTCTTATATCTGCTTAGATCTACTTCTCCAATCTCTAATATTTCACAGATCTGAACCATTTTTGAGTATATATACGTTTTTGGATTCCAAATATTTCAATTTTGACTCGTGATCTTTCTAGGATAAGAGATCTAAGGCTGCTCTTGGAGAATAGACCCGCTTTCTTGTGCGTTCTTCGGCTGTTGTTAATGTTTCGTCAAGACCTTTGAGTTAGGAAAAATTTCTCTCAACACATTTTGATAGAATTTATTGTCTTAGATTCAAATTGGTTTTTTGATTGTGATACTCATGGAAAAATATTCATTTGGGATGATTTATGGCTTTTTTGAAATTCCGTGATCTTGGTCAATAGTTGTGAAAAAGGGGGTTTAATTTAAAATGATGATTTTAAATTGGGGATTTTATAAAATTGAAAAATGGTTGATGGAAAATTGGTTTTCAATAGAAATGGTTTTCAATAAAAATGTGTTTTATAGAAATGTTTTGGATTTGAAATGGTTTGGAATTGAAAGGGATTTGACAGAAATAGTTTTCAATAAAATGTGTTTTTATTGAAAGGTTTATTTTGGCTTGATCATTGGGAATATGTGTTTTGTGTTCAGATTCCATATATAGGGCAAGGATTAAATATGACCTTCTTCTCAGTTCCAAAGGTTTAATATCACCTTGGAATTACATATACCAGGCTTGGTTGAAATATGGCCTTGTGCTCGGTGCCAAAGGATTGACTGCACTGGGGAAACAATTACCTTGTGAGGACTTGGTAGATCGGCGAGAAACCGCTGATGAGTACGGAACTGTCATAACGTTGGATGCATGGTTGGTTACATGAGTTTGAGAAATGGTTGGGTATGCTGATATAGGGATATTGAGAAATGGTTGTAAATATTTTTTGGTTATTTTTCTGGAAAAATATCTTGCTTGAAAATTGGTTTCAATTGCACTTGTTTTGTTTTGGTAATGAATGGTTTTGGAAACATGTTTATATTTATTTATAAACTGATTTTGAGAAATTTTTGTATATAGATTGTTTTATATAATTGTTGATAACTCTTTTATCCTAGTGGCGTGAGTAGGGAAGTCATTGGGGAGAACCTACTGAGTTTCATACTCACCCCTACTTAGGTACTTTGGGGATTTTGTAGATGTCATGTTCTGAGACACATGTAAAGGTACGGAATCTCATTTCTAGTGGTTCGTGGTGATTCTTGGGTGATGTGGTGGTGATTGGATCCTGGAGCTTGGTGTGGAGCCATGGAGGGTGTCTTGGTGACTTTTGAGAGTCTTGAGTTGTTTATCCGCTCTTGTTTACTTAGATGTGTTTAACTTAAATGAAGATTCTTAGTTTTATTTCAATTGTTCATGCATGATATAATGAATGTTTGGTTTTGGTTGGATGGTTCATTGGGTTATTCCATAAAGGTTAAATATTTCCCCACTTGTATTTGAAACCCTTCGGCATTTATTTCCATCCTTTGGCATCTTGAGGATGCCGCTTAAGGCCTAGTAATGACTCGTTGTGCTCTCAAGACAATGAGAATTGGCGGGTCATTACAAGTGTTATGAAAAATATAACACATATACCTAACATTAAAAATCTCAAAAACATCAATACTCTAGAATTATAGCTCAAATCCAATGATAATAGGAACAAAACATAAGGTGAAACTCCAAAGAGGTATAATATTTCCCCAAAGTAATAGGAATAGAGTGAAGAGGACCACTCAATGAATAAACCCCTTAGTTGTGGATATGTCCAATTATTATACCTTCAACCAAATTAATCATGGCTTCTCATGTTCTTTATCTTACAAACCAATTCATCAAAACATATTAAATTTACCAGGTTTTGAAAACCATTTCATAAAAACCAATTCATGATGCTTTTAAAACCATTTTCATTTAACAAAACCATGGGAAAAACCTATTTTACCAAAAATACATTTACATTGATACATGTACAATAATTTAATTATTACTATAGATTTATAAAATAATTTATAAAAATATGGGGAATTTTTTTCACCAACATAGGCTTGAGACATAACCACACACCTCAAAGACTAGTTTTACTATGCCGGTAATGGGATCCACTAATAGGATAAACACTAACATGACAACATAGGTCCAAAAATAAAAATACACAAAATATAATTGATAAAATTTATAAAAAATATTGATGAAGGGTAAGAAATCACCATAACTCAATAGAAAAAACCCCACATACTATAACCAATAAAGGATCAAACCCTAAAAAAGTGAACACGATGGATTAAGAAAGAACCAACAATAATTATAATAACATGCGAACTTATCTAATTTATCAAATAAATAATACTACTTAGATAAATGGAAATCAAGAATAAGAAAGATTCTCTTACATGGAGGAACAATGTCCACATCAATGAAGATAAAACACCCAAATAATAAATATTGAAGGATCATAGGTTCCAAAAATTTCTAGTGAATATTATATGTCAATAAGGAAGATGGATTTAGAATAATAATGTTTTATTCATCATGGAATGTCCTAAATCTACAACTCTTGATGATTACTTGGTGTGTACCCCCTTTAAAAATCATGTAATCCATAGGGTCAATATGTATTGAAAAAACCCATCACCTTTATATTTAAAATACAATTTTTAATATTACATGGTGTTTACTATATCATTCTATGTTCCTAGATCACAAAATTATCTTGGTGATCAAATACATGATGTGAAAACTTGTTACATGGAATGTAATTACCTAATAGTGTGAAAAACAAAATAATTTTACATGAAAATACAAACCACCTATAGAAATATCTAAACATTGTGAGAACCCCATTATGCCATGATATGTTTATACTATTACTCTATTAATTTGAATAACCATTTATCCCTAATATTTAATTCATTCCCACCAAAAAATGCTTACCATCCTTGGGAGTCCCATGTCAGACCCTATTAAAGAGGAAAATAAGTAAATACAATGTATTTACCTAAAATAATTTTACAAGATGTTACACTAATGAAAAGTTGATATGAAATATTTTTTATTTTTGAAATGTTATTATACAAAATTATTTTTGTCAATGAAATTCCATCCACATTTACCAAGTTTTGAATTTCACAAAAAGTTAATTTATATTCTTATGAAATCTTAATGTGATTAAATTTAAGGATTTAATGTCATTAGATTCATAATTAACAACGTAATATTAGTATACACTCGTATAGTCAATATGATTGGGTAAATCATTGATTTATGAAATTATTGTCTTATATAATTAATTTTATTTGGTGTGTCAAATGATATTTAATATAAATGAATATGTTGATGATTTGAAGAGACTAATGACTTAATTTATATTCATTTGTTATATAAATAAATTCTATAATTATGAAATATACATGATGTTGAATTTATGATTTAAAATTATTTTCAATACCTATAAATTCAAAACATGAAATTATATAAGCCTGGATTTTTTTTCAAGTAATGGAAAAATGGAGTTACATCACTGATAACTTAGATGATTCAATCTAGAACTATCTTTTCAAAATATTTATATGATCTATTTTTACCCTTTGAAGTAAAATGTAATCAATTATTTTATAAAAAAAATGAATGAGGAATTTTTTATACATATAATTATGATTTGTTAAATTTTATTATATTCTTCATCAAGAGATTGAAAATGTATTTTACTAGTTAAGGAATTATTCTATTTCCATTTAGGGATTTTTGTGACAAAATGATTGAATTCAATGAATTTTTACCTAATATTGTCAATGTTATTGGAATATAAAAATGAAAAAGTAATATAATATATATGATATAATGTACTTCATGGATAATAAAAGTAGTTAGAATTTAAATATAGAAGAGGAAATGTTGGATGAAAAGTTAAAAAAAAGTTTCTTTATGAAGCTAATAAATTTCATTTAAATATAGTGTCTTGAGAAATGAATTTTAATACATAGATATGATTAGATTCTCCCGGATAAACATAAAAAAGTTTTTCAAACTTAATGGAATTTCCAATATAGGTTTGAATGATATAGAAATAAATTTTTAAAGGTATGTTATATCAAATTTATATTTTAATCTTTTTTCTATTAAAATAAAAAATGTTTTAAATATAAATAATTCCATATGCAATTTAGATTATAATTTTCATATTCCCAATGAATTGTAAAAAATTTTATTTCATAAAAAAATGTTTTTGTATCATCAAATGATATTATTATGTGAATATAATTACATTTAGAATAGTGATATATGTTTGGATTTAAATATGATCAATATTATCAAATAAAAAATTAGACAGATCTATGTTTCAATTGAATCTTACTTTGTATCCTAAATGAGTTAGGATTAAATAGTAAAAAATAATTTAAGTTGTTGAATTATTTAATGGAAAATTTTAATGGAATATGTTTCCAAGGATATTGATAAAATTATAATGAAATATATATAGATAATAGAATGTGACATCATAACATTCATTGTTTTAAGTAAACATGTTTGAATATGTTCACGACGTAGAATAGTTGTGATTATAATTCCTAAATTTCATCATTATTCAAACCGGCTTAGTTCATAGAGGTTTATTGTTAAAGAGTAATGTTTGAGAGATTTATAATATTGTTGCATAAAGATGTGAAAAGAATTAAATATCCTCTATTATGTGAAAAAATGGAAATGTTTCTAAAAAATATGGATGTTCTAATAATTTATGAAATATATATCTATCAATTTAATGTTAATGTTTTTTTCAATATTATTAAATAATTTAAGAATAATAAAATGTACCATATTAAATGAAACATCTTTTTTATCATTTTTTCACATTTTCTATATTAATATATATAATTATTTAAGTTTAATAAAAATTTACACTTATAAGTACGATTCAGATTTATCCCTAACTAATGTTTTTCATGGATTATTATTGATTGTGTAGAAATTTTAATGTTAATGTGAGTATGATTATTTTATTGTGATGAAAAATATTCTCACGAGGAACAAAAGAATATGAATCTATGTGTGTGAATTATGACCTACTAATTATACAACATAAATCAACATAAATATTCATTAAGAATAATAATGGTTAATGGATCATATTTGAGTCCCCCCTACTAGGGGTGGCCGATATAACTAGTATGAGAACAATCATACCCTAATGCCCAAATTATTCTAGTATACAAATTATTAGAGTTAATACTGGGGTGGTCAGGTATGTTGATGATCATGTCATTTTTTAGAGATTAACATTGATGATATTTTCATCACATATGATTATTATAACATCAAGTCCCTTGTTTTAGATAGACTATGGGAGTGTGTGAAAAAACTTATATATTATATCTATCTAAATAATGGAAGTGTTTTCTGATTAACCATAATTATGAATGATGTGTTCTTAATTCACAGAACATATTATTATACACTCAAAGAGTCAATAATAAATGATTTGGCAATATTTTATTGTCATGTTCCATGAACCAGTGTCACACAATGTCTTTGAGAAAAGAAAAATAAAATTTATATATTGATTATTGTTGAAAATTTTATAGAGTATTCTATTTTCTTACATATATGGATCGAAAGAATCTTGTTTTTTTAATTTCATAAAGGCTTATGGGGTCACAAATTGTTCTTTACTAATTGGGTATTGATTTTATATCCAATAGATTCACCTAAATGATTTTATTGTTAATCCAAAAGTGTGTTTGAGGTGTGTTCACAAGGTATTACATATGGTGTGGTACAAGGTGATGTTAATAATACCATTAAAAAATTTATTTGGAAGATATTATAAAGAGTTGTTGGATTTGGTTTGATGAGTTATTATATAAGATACAATATAAGATTAAATTAAACAATGTGTTTTATGATTTATTTTAAGATGGAGATTATTTGGAATACTACCTAAAGAATTATATTTGTATATATATATATATGATATATATAAACATTATATGTCATCTTACATGGAAATTTGTTGGGTATATTATTTTTGTGTTTGTTACATAAATAAATATAAATAGAGGATATTAGTAAATTTAATGTTTAAAATGATTAAATGAATGATATTTAAATATTTTTATACATATGATTATTAAATTAGTTGAGGAATTAGTACATGAATTATAAATTCATGATTCAATGTATACACCACCAAAGGGATTCCTTGAGTTATATTTAATCCCAAATACTATATAATGGAATATGGGTATAGATTTATGTCATCAACATTGGAAAAAATTACAACAAACATGTTTCCCTATTTTATCATCCTCTGTTATTTGTAGAGGATCGGAAATAATGTGGAGAGAGGGTAAATATCATCAAATTGATGAAAGATTAAGATAGGGATTTTTTATAAGGGTGATATACTTTTATTTTCCACTTTGGTGATATTTGTATAACTCATGAGTTGATGATCAAAAGTATGCAGTAGACCCTCTTTATTTGGTAAAAAATTTACATTATTTATTAATTTCAAGTGTTGTTTGTAATTTCCCATTATCTTTCATGGAGATCCTATTCAATGGGTTTTTAAATTATTTTATATTTTCAAATAATTCTTATTATACTATAACAGAAACTATCACACATAGTAATCTGGGGTTTTTTCAAACGAATCTATCGAGAGGAATGAATATGTTAAGAAAATCTATCATTAATCTCTAAATATTATTAGTAAAAAATATTTATTCTTATGTATTTTTTTTTATTTTTATAAATTCTAATATTATAGATTAAAAAAATTTACATTGAACACATATTTTAAACAATATTATAAATTGTATTTTGATTTTAATTGTTTTTTATCATTTTACAATTATTAATATTTATTTGTATCATTTACATTGGAATAAGTTTTTAAATAAGATATTTTTTTCATTTTATATTTTTTAAATGTTTTCAGTATTCTTTTAGCATAATTAGCTAATAATGAATAAGAAAAATATTTTTGTTATTATTTTTTAAAAAATTGTGATTAATGACAGAATAGAATATGATATATTTTGAGTTGTCTTCTATTGTTAAATTCTAGTTCTATCAATTAAAAATACATATTCATATTTTTCTATAATAATTATATTAGTAAAATATTTTACATAATTTTCCTTCTTTATCATTTTTAAATCACATCTCTCCTTAATTTTTTTATCATTTTAGTGAAATAAATTATCAAATATTAAAAAAATGATTTTATCATATTTTACATTAGGTGGGACCATTTTTTATTTATTATTTAATTTTATTTGTATCAATTGGATTTTTATTTTTACATAATAATTTTTTTAATTGATATATATGATAATATAAGATGAAATAGCTATGTCTCCTAAAATATCAATGAAGAAGCCTACACATATATCAATTGGGTGGAATCTTCATCCTTATGTACATGTTCTGTCAACCTTTATAGTTTAAAATACTGCTTCCACAGTTGGTAAACATTGTAGAAGATGATTAAAAAAATATGAGTTCCCCATAGGTAGGGCCATGGGATAATTTTTGATATTGATGATAATGATATATTTATTATTTTAAACTCAAAATAATTTATTACTTGTGTTGAAATAAAATACAGGGAAAGAGTCATCAATTTTTTTCGTGATAGGAATACTTCTGAAAGGTTGATATTATCTAAACAACGGGACCTAATTTTGCAATGATAAATTATTATTAATTTACTAATCCATAAATTTTTTATATATATTGTATTTTTCCATTCTTATCAGATGAAATATAACATACTTGATTATATATAGGTTAGTAATAAATGACTATATTTAGCTATAATGAGATACATGGATTTTAATTCAAACCTCACATCAAATTTCATTTTTTGGATAAATACAAAATAAAAATCCATTTTATATATAACCTTTTTTAAATTAATATACATAGAATTAATTTGTTGAAAATAGACTACATAATCATTTTTTGTGTTAAATGTAATCAATTATAAAAATTAATTATTAATTATAAAATGAGGTATTTTTTATCCTTAATTAATGAAAATTGAAATTATCTCATTCCAAGATCCATTTAATAAATTTATACCCTCATAAATCATCTCATGGATTGTATAAATTATTTTTTGATTAAATAATGGATAAAAATTTCAAAAAAACTAATATTTTAATATTCTGGTGCTCTATAGGTCAACCATGATTACCTAAGAAATAAATTAATAATAATAGAGGGCCCAGATGAGAAAAATGGAAGATATCTTATAGAAGTGTCAAGGGATATTCCTTGGTGGGTTTTAAAGAGTTATTCAATATAATTCAACTCATAATATATATTGATTCACTAAATAACTTCAAAGTTATTCTAAACAGGCACCCCTTGAGATGTAGAGCATAGAGAATCCCACCATACCATTGTGTAAGAAAGATATATTAACTAAAAAATTAGGACGGATCAAACACCTAGGGAACCTATAGGGGTACAAGGATATTTTTTGAGTAAATAAAGTGTTTTGTCATTCTGTATCTTCATTAAAGGAGTATGTATGTAATGGAAAAATAGAATCATTAGTAAATAAATTTCAAGTGATGGGTGAGATGATGGGGTGATAATTATAGATCTTGTATGTTATAATGTTTTATACCTACACATATAGATTAAAGAAACAAATACAAATCCCCACCTTCTCCAAAATATCTTCTTCCTCTACCCTCTCATGTATATCTAACTCCATCACCTCATCCACTATACATTCAAATATATTATGAGTTATATGATGATTACCCACTATATAAATTTTTTTCATATAAGAATAAATAATTTTTTGGCTATAATGTTCATCATTTATTGATAGATATAGATCATAATAGTGTTAAAAGTTTATTATATTATAGATATATTATAAAAATTATAATTTCTTATAGATTATGTCACTATATTTGGAAAAATTATGGACAATCTTTTTTGTTTGTCCATTTAGAATTATCAAACAAATTATGAACGGGGTATGTTTGGATTATATACATTATTTCATAGAGGTGTTTGTTTATATAACATTTTAAAATTTATATATTTATGAATATTTTTTATAGGAATAGATTATAGGTAATTATATACAATATATATATATATAATAATAAGTACAAGATTCCATGATTTTGTGGCTACTTCATCTATACATGAGAGATAATCATTATATTAAACATTTTTATTGTATATTTATGAGAATAAAAGGGATTATATCACTTATGGGTGTGAAATGACAATGATTAGTTGAAATAGAGATACCATACAGCCTATATGTATCCATATTTTGGCAATAAAAAATGAATGTATTTTCTATGAAAATATATTATCATATTTATTTCAGTTAGTTTTGTTAAATAATTATTAATACTTATGTATGTGATTATATTAGGTATCATTATAAACTTTGTATTTAGTATGATATGTCATCCTTATACATATTTATTTACCCACTATTTACGTCACCAATAACGATGACAATGAATGATACAAATATATTTGTATATACTGTTTCAATATTTCATAATAATAATATTTATTGTTTGATGCTTCTTTACCTTGAAGATTATAGGATACATATTTCACAATATTATATTTCTCTTAAGTGGATATCCACTAACATAATATTTTTATATATGTGTGGATAATGGATGTCTTGTTTTTTTTTCTAAAAGAGTATATAACTTACTAGTTTTAGTCCATTCATTTTGAATTGTGGGAAAATATCTATAATGTAAGGGATATGTATATTATTTATCTGAATACAAGTATATTATAGTGAATTTAAATTTTATTTCGTAAATATAATATCCACACAATGGATGGTATTAATATAGAGATGTAATAGAAAATATGACATTAACGATAAAAAATGTGTTGGGAAAGGTGGATTCACCTTTATAATTACAAGATTTTGTCTTCATGTGTGTAAAATATTATTTTTAATTGGTAAATTATTTTAAAACCAAACTATCATCATAAAAAATTATATTATTGCGGATTTTATTTTTTATTTTCTATGTTAAAAACAATTTCTAAAAGGAAATGTAATCAATTAAATGTGATAAAATTTTAACTGAATAATTTTTTATTTATTCTTATGAATATGTTGATAATAAATGTTAAATGTTTCATTTTTTATTAGTATCATTTTGATGACCCTATTCCTTATTCATAAAATAGATAACAAACAAATTATATAGGTGGGTAATTTTTAAGGTTTGATATTGTTTTAATCTATTTGTAATTGGTATTTTAATTATCAAATTTAAAATTGAAACACTAACATTGTTTGATTTTTTAGGTTGTTTTGTGGTTTAACTTGTGGGGTTTTTTAGTCTTTATTATGTTATTTTATTTATGGGATATTATAATTAATATCATTTTTTTATTAAAATTTAATTTCTATGTTGATTATTTTTAACCAAATAGAATTATTGAATGAATTATATATTACATGTCATTTATATAACTACCATTTCAAAATTTAGTTTATCACATCGATAATTTTAAAAAATAGAAATAAAATTGTGGTTTTCACATAAGATATATAACATTAAACATGAAAAACCCTTCACATTTTAAATATTCTCTCTAATTTCAATGATGGTATTTTGAAAATGACATGAAATAATGTTTTTCATGTCAAATAAGTATATCTGACATGAAAATGTAAATATTACATTTCATTCAATAACAACTTTTAGTATCTGATTTCAAAAAAACCAAACAAACAACTCAGAAAAACGTATTTTTTCACTAGTCTATGAAAATCAAAAACATTTATTTCAAGATTAAATTTGGAATAATGGTGATATAACCTTTGTTTATGCTTAAAGAAATTATTTTGAAAACAATTCCATCAACCTAGTTTATTACTTTTCTCATTCCTTATATATTAATTTCTTATGTATCACAAATATACATGTACATATTATGATGTGATGGGTGGGCCCAAAATTTTACAACCCCAACACATTGTTTAATGTTTCTATCACATTAGATCACATGTATGGTGAAAATTTAGTAAGACCACCACACTATGTTAGGTTGTCTTCCTATTGGTATTTGAAATTTTCTTATGATGTCATAATTAATTTATGAACTGTAAAGACCTGTAAAATTAAAAGGAAATATTTTTGTCTTAATGTTCTTTGTTATTTTACAAGAACGCAGTTTCTGACGGAACCTGATTCTGAGGCCCGGTGTGCCCGAAATCAATTTCCGAAGTTTAGCTTGGATACGTTCAGTAAACGAACGAGCGGGTTTCCTAACTTTTGAATCGGTGCTCGGAATCGAAATCTGAGGGCACCGATGGAACTGCAACACCAGTAATTGCTTAAGAACACCTTTTCCGGAGTTTCATTTGCTCAGTTGAGGTTATTAATTAATTGGTTTAACTAAAGAATAAAAATAAAATTCGTGCAACCAATTTTATTTTTATTTAAGGTAGCTTAAACCTAGGCATGGAGGTTGTGGTGGGACCCACTAGTTCCTAACTACCCTATGTAGGATATTAGTGAGGTGGGGACCACACGAGCCCCACCCCCTTTATTTCCTATTTACCTCCCAGGTACATTAATTTTGGCAACTCACCTGCACCCCCCTCTTAAATTCCTAGTCAACTCTCGCATTTAATTGAATTATTAAACGCCTCTTTAATTGGTCAACGCTCAATAATTAAATCATGATTTAATTTTGTTTTTCAAAAATTGTTGGCATGAGTAATAAAAGAAGGCAATGCCTTATTTTATTATTGTTGTTTCATTGTGCGAGAAGAATTGGAGAGGAGTTTCTCAAGTCATGAACTTCATCTTCCTTCTTGAAGAATGCGAAGAACGCACCGTCTCCGACGAAGAACACCAGCCTCCGACGAAGGATGGCGAAGAACGCCGAATCCTCATATATCAATGATGTGATGCGGTGTACCGCGATTCCGATGATTCTCTTTTTCCACGATTCCTTCTTCTGTGACGTTCTTTCCCGTGACGAACCATCGTTCGATGACACCTTGAGGTAGGGGTTAATTGTTTTGCCCGTGATTTATTTTTTTCCATTGTCGTTCATCAAATTCTATTTGGGCCGCCTGTTATCATAATAACATGAGGAGGTCGGACCGCACGAACATGACCGACCATCCTCCCCCTTTAATCATTTTACTTGTTATGGCACGAGCAAAGGCGGCGCGGTGGAACGGCACCGCGTGGAAACAATGTAGAACAGGTGAAGAAGCGTGGCACCATCGCACCGTGCCGTTGCGGTGATTCGAAGGCTCCACAGATTTTTTATTTGAAGGTAGATTTACAGGTGATGACGGAACGGGATGTAGAGGCGGTTTGATGATTCTGCAGTAAAGTACGAGACCCGAGATGAATGACGGAGCAGACAGAATTAGAAACGGACTGTCGAAGTAACTCCGGTGGTCAGCAAACTTCACTAGTGGCGGTCAGCACCAACCGGCTTCCCGGAGGCGGCGGTGTCCCGGCGCACCGCCATGAGGGACCGCTGCGGCTGAAGCCGCGGCAGTAGGCGACCGGTCCCACGGCCGCACTGGACCCGGGATAGACGCAGCACCCAGCGCCGCGTCCGTTGGCCGAAGGGAGCGGCCCCCATGTGGGGACGCGGCTTCAATCAAGGGGGGGAATCCCCCCCCCCTTCCGTAGCGGCACCGCCCATGTGAGGCACGCCCACGCCGGGCCGCGTCCTAAGGGTTCGGACCCAGACCCGGTTCGGGTCGACCCGGTTCGGGCCGACCTAGGGGGTCTTGGGCAGGGTCGGTCCTGACCCCAAACCCCCTAAAACTGGACAGGTTTGTTCTTTTTCCCATATCATGGACTACGGACCTCCGATCGATACACTATCAATTATGATGCGATCCTGTGATCGGGACGTTCGTTTTTGTATATTACACTCAAGGTTTCGGAGAACTTTGTGTACGTCCGGGTTGGTTCGAACACAAAACCAACCGGGCCCTCGGAGCGGAAACGCTTATAACTTGAGCTTTAGACATCCGATTGATGTGACATCGACTTAGTTGGATTCCTATTATAGATACAGACAATTTGTTTTACTCCGCTCAAGGTTTGGACGCAGTTAGAGTGCGGTCGGGTTTTTTTTTGACTTAAAAACCAATCGGGCCCCTAGAACAAAAAAGCCAATAACTCTCAGACCGGGCGTCTGATTGACGCGCCGTCTGTCACATTGAGTTCATCTTGTCGATAAGGAACATTGAGATACATCAACTCCGGACTATGTGTCAATTGATGCATCGACCCCCTTCGATCGTGGAGCGGACCCTCCCGGAATTGAGCATGCTGTGTGTGGGAACCCTAGAGATGGCTGCGACTATGAAGACAGCACTGAAATCCTATGTGGGTTCGGCAGTGATGAAGACCGTACTGAAATCCTCCATGGGTTTGACGGAAATGAAGACTTCACTGAAATCCTATGTGGGTTCGACAATGATGAAGACCGTACTAAAATCCTCCGAGGGTTCGATGGCAATGAAGACTGCACTGAAATCTTATGTGGGTTTGGCAGTGATGAAGAACATACTGAAATCTTCCATGGGTTCGACAGCAATGAAGACAGCACTAAAATCCTATGTCGGTTCGGCAGTGATGAAGACTGTACTGAAATCCTCCGTGGGTTCGACGGTAATGAAGACTGTACAGAAATCCTCCATGGGTTCGGCAGCAATGAAGACCGTACTGAAATCTTCCGTGGGTTCGACGGTGATGACTATGTTCTTGCTATCCTATGTGGGTCTGGCAGAGTAGCTGGTCTGTATCCTATGTGGTTCAGACAGCTTATCTGGTTTAGTATCCTATGTGGGTCCCAGCTTAGATGAATCAGTGGACATATCTGATCATCTCTATCACCTTACGAAGAAGTATACTTGTGTGAGCTGAGTCTTGACTTTCAATCATTATCTTCGATATGATTTACTTGTTTTACTATGTGGATTGAGTTGTGTTTTCTTGTGTGGATTGGGTTGTACTATCCTATGTGGACGTGATCGAAGTTGGGATCGGATGTTGGAGTCGAACTGGAATTGATGACATAGGTATATGTATGGGCATATACCTAAGTAGTGTTGGTTGTTACTTCGTGATTATGTCTTTCCTTTGTGGATTTTCCTTTGTGGATTATGGCAGACCTTTGGGGGTCTCGGGGTCCCTACTGAGTAGATTATACTCACCCCTACATGGGTTATGCCCATACTACGTTGTGTTGGATGTAGACGACAGATAGCGCTGATTGTGGTTGAGGTTGGTGGAGCAGTCGGTACCTGGAGGTGGACCACTGGGTGGGCATACACGGAGCGGACGGCTGGACCCGTGGAGGTGAGGTGGCTATCTGTACCCACCCTTTAGGTGGGACTTCTAGAGAATGGGTTGACGTTGCTGCTTTACTTTCAGTTGTTGTAAATTCTTTCCAGTTGTACTTTACTTTCAGTTTGGGTTCGTATTCTGGCCCATTTAATTCCCACACTTACTTTTGTACCCAGTTTTACTTAGTGTTTACTTCTGCTAGCTTACTCTTTGGTGTTTGTTTACTTTATAAAGGAAATTTCTTCCCCTTTTTGTTAGGATTTACGCCTTGGTTCTAGTCGTCAGCCCCTGACCTATGGGAGGCAGTCTTGGGGAAGTCACGGCAGGGGCCCCGAGGACGGGTCGTGACAAATTGGTATCAGAGGAGTTCGGTTCTACCGCAGAACTCCAGACTCTGATCTTTCTTCTATGTGAAGCTATTTTTTAAGGGTATTGAGTGTGGTTATCAGTCCAGGGAGTCTAATGTTGGTGCGGCGGCAGACGTATCCATACACCAGGAACCTGACTTCTGATTTCCGACTCAATGCACAAAAACATTGATTGCATGTGTGTTTCAATGTTTTCATTGTGATTACTTTGTGTCAGCTCACCAGGTATACTGATTTGACCGTGGCGCACCTGTTTCCTTTCAAGATGGCCCCACGATGACATCTAGATAATGTCCTGAGCTTTGAGCAAGACGACAGCCCACTGAGCAATGAGGCCTCGGTGTAGGGCCCTTTGATAGTGGAGGCATCGGCGGTACCTCTACCTGCCGAGCCACTGATGCTACCAGCCCCAGCCGCTGAGAGTGAACGTCGACTTAGTGCACTGCATGAGTTTCATCGTCAGAGACCGCCCAGGTTCTGTGGGGAGAAATACCCTTAGGTAGACGAGGATTGGCTGGAGGCGGTTGTGCGAGTTTTCAAGTTAGTGGGGACACCAGCGGACCTCATGGTGATTCTCGTAGTGAGCCTCCTACACGCGGCAGCAGACAGATGGTGGAGCTTGATTCTCCAGGTGCATGAAGAGGCATCTCTCCTCTGGATGTACTTCGATATCCTCTTCCTCTAGGATTTATTCGCAGACACCCTCCGTGCGGTGCACATCTATGAGCTTCTACAGCTTCGGCAGGGCAGCATGACGGTGGCCCAATACTAGGCGAGATTTACCGATCTCTCGCGCTATTTGACGGACATGGTACGAGACCCATTCTTCCGGGCCCGAACCTTTGATCAAGGATTGAGCCAT
Organism: Viscum album; assembly: GCA_963277665.1. Lineage (NCBI taxonomy): Eukaryota > Viridiplantae > Streptophyta > Magnoliopsida > Santalales > Viscaceae > Viscum > Viscum album. The sequence goes on along the minus strand of OY728141.1, from coordinate 451,615,315 downwards.
GAGATCAGGGCATCGATGATCTCCCTCATCATTCCGACACAGGCAGGAGTACTGGAGCAAGCTCTTCTCATGGAGAGATTTCTTACTGAGCCTACGCCAGCAGCGAGACCTACCGCAGGGTGGCATGTAGCAGAGTCGTCTGCAGCTGGTAGTCGACGGATATCACAGGGTTCCAGGCAGACATAACCATTAGGCAGACGAACTCAGGACACTGGCTCATAGGTGCGGGGCACAGGGTGCAGAGCCGGCCTTCCGAGGAGAAGGTAGTGCTCCGCGTGTGCCGGGCAGGGCCACATGGCTCGTGACTGTGCGACCCGCCATATAGAGGAGCAGTAGATGGTTGAGGGGACACCTAGAAAGAGGCAGAGGGTTGACCGTGGCGGTTCTCCGAGAGCAGGCGGACAAGGTAGGGGAGCTGGCCAAGTAGTAGGTGGTGGGAGACGCTTTGAGGCTTTACCACCACCACCACCAGGAGGTCCACCCCGACCACAGGGAGCTGTAGGGCAGAGACAGGCTCAGCTTCAGGCAGTGGAGGCCTACGACCACGACGCGCCAGAGATGATTCGAGGTACGATCTGTGTCTACTCCACCCTTGCTACAGTTCTTATAGACATAGGAGCGAGTCATTATTTCATTTCCGCTGCACTTGTTCGGAGCTCAGAGATTCCGACAGAGCCGTTGGCTTGATCCTTACGGCTAGAGACTATTACAAGAGCCGACTCGATGATTATGAACAGGTGCCAATAGTGTGAGCTTACTCTAGGAGGCGAGAGCTTCAGTTGGGATCTTCTTGTAGCGACATCGAGGCCTTACAACATCATCTTGGGCATAGATTGGTTATCTATAGTCGATGCTCAGATTGACTGTATTAGGCGCAAGGTGTGGTTTTTACACACCGATGGGAGCAGGTTTACCTTCATCGGCGAGAAGGGAGCCTTTACAGCGCAGGATGGACTCACGCAGAGGGGAGGACAGCCCATCACCCATCAGTTGGCTAGCCTCATCCTAGGAGTAGTGGACGTGTGGAGTCTGAGTTTTCCTGTAGTGGTGGATCAGTATGCAGATGTTTTCCCTGATGAAGTCCCAGGACTACCTCCTCGTAGAGAGGTAGACTTCTATATTGACATGTACCCCGGTACAGCCCTGATATCCACTCCAACCTATCAGATGGCCCCCGCTGAGCTTTGAGATCTACAAGTACAGTTCAAGGACTTGCAGGGCAAGGGATTCATCTGAACCAGTGTTTCACCCTGGGCTTCTCCGATTTTGTTCGCCAAGAAAGTGGATGAGAGCTTGCAACTTTGTGTCGACTATCATCGCCTGAACCTGGTGACCGTGAGGAACAAGTATCCGCTACCAAGGATTTACGACATCTTCGATCAGCTCACGGGAGCACAGTGGTTCTCGAAGATTGACCTTAGATCAGGCTATCATCAGCTCAGAGTTTGAGACAAGGACGTGTAGAAGACGGCCTTCAGATGTCGGTATGGCCACTATGAGTTCTTGGATATACCCTTCGGCGTAACCAACACTCCAGCAGTGTTCATGGTTCTCAGGAACAGATCTTTCAGCCATTCCTCGATCAATTTGTTGTGGTCTTCATCAACGAAATTCTGATATACTCTACCACTGAGGAGGAACACACCTACCACTTGCGGGTTGTGCTAGACACACTCCAAGAGCACCAACATTATGGAAATCTCTCGAAGTGTTAGTTCTGGTTACTTGAGGTCCACTTCTTGGGACATGTCATCTATGAGGTGGGAGTTTCGGTGGATCCTATGAAGATCGAGGCAGTGCTACCTTGGGAACCACCCAGGAGCGTGATGGAGGTGCGGAGTTTCTTGGGTCTAGCTGGGTACTACCGGAGGTTTGTTCCAGAATTCTCCAGAGTTTTGGCACCACTATCAGCATTAACGAAGAAGGGTAAACCCTTCATGTGGTCAGATAGATGTCAGTAGAGGTTCCAGAAGCTGAGATAGAGATTGACCAGCGTGCCTATCTTGAGGCTACCGGAGGAGGGAGTATGGTACGTAGTCTACTACGATGCATCAGGGACTGGACTCGGATGTGTCCTGATGTTTGATTGGGTTGTGATCGCCTATGGATCACTTCAGTTGAGGTCGCATGAGCAGAACTATGCTACCCATGACCTGGAGTTAGCAGTTGTGATCTTCGCTCTGAAGATGTGGCGACACTATCTGATGGGCGAGTGCTTTACAGTCTACTCTGCCCACCAGAGTCTCAGGTACACCTTCTCGCAGAAGGACCTTAATCTGATACAGCAGCGATGGCTCGAGTTCCTCCAGGACTATGACATAGAGATATTCTATACTCCTGGGAAGGGGAACGTAGTAGCCGATGCTCTCAGCAAGAGGATGGGAATCCAGCTACTCGGGGAGGCGACGGAGTAGCTAGACGCTTTGCAGATATCCTTCATGGATAATGATTGAGCATCCTTTCTTTAGTCACTCACAGTCACTCCACCACTACTGCAGCGGGTCAGAGAGGCACAGCATGGGGACGTTGACTATGAGACGCCGCATGTGCAGATATCCTCAGGACAGGCACCTGATGGATTCTCCATAGTAGGAGAGCATGATGTCCTTTTCAGTGGATGTACCATGGTACTAGATGCTTTGCAGGAGAAGGTGTTGAGAGAGTTTCACACTCCCTCTTTAGCGGTACATCCAGGAGTGGCGAATATGTAACAGGATCTCAGATGACAGCACTGGTGGCCGGGTATGAAGAATGTCGTGGCAGAGTTCATTTCTCGATGCCTCACCTTCCAGCAGGTGAAGGCAGAGCACCAGGTACCAACATTCTTGGTACAGCCCTTGGGGGTCCCAGAGTGGAAGTGGGACAGGATATCTATGGATATCGTGACTGGACTTCCACGCACTTCTAGAGGTCACAACTCTATTTGGATGATTGTAGACCGACTCACCAAGTCGGCCCACTTCTTACCAATCAGAGAGCAGGGCATAGTAGAGAGCATGAGAAGTCTCTACGTTCAAGAGATTGTACAGCTTCATGGTGTGCCATCATCTATCATCTCCGATCGAGATGCTTGATTTACTTCCCGTCTTTGGAAGGGGTTTCAGGAGGAATTCAGGACGCATCTATGTCTAAGCACTACCTTTTCACCCTCAGATGAATGGTCAGACGAAGAGGACCATTTGAACATTCGAGGACGCGCTCTATGCATGTGTCCTCGACTTTGGTTGCATCTGGGAGGACCATCTACCCTTGGTGGAGTTCGCGTACAACAACAGCTACCACTCCACCATCGGGACGACACAATAGGAGGCATTGTACGACAGGCCTTGCAGATCACCTCTGTGCTGGACAGACCCTAAGGAGTCAGCACTTGTGGGACTAGAGATGGTCCAGGCCACGATAGAGAAAGTCCAAGTCATCCAGGAGCAGATGAGGATAGCTCAGAGCTGGAACAAGTCTTATGCTGACAGAAGGTGGAGGCCACTAGAGTTCGAGGATGGAGACCACGTCTTCTTTCGGGTCTCACCTCGATGTGGATTATGTATATTTGGCTAAGGAGGCAAGTTATCTTCATGCATCATTGGACCATTCTAGGTCCTCAGCAGGATAGGTGAGGTGGCTTACCGTCTGGCACTACCACCTCAGTTGCACCGGGTGCACGACGTCTTCCACGTATCTTAGATGAGGAGATACGTGCACGACCAGACGCATATCATCGACCATGGGGAGCTGGACATTGATGATGGGGCGACTTTTGCGGAGGTCCCGATGGAGATCGAGGATCGACAGGAATGGTTCCTATGTGGGCGTTCGACTCCTTTACTGCACATCAGATGGTAGCATGGGAACCTCTAGGAGAGCACTTGGGAGCGGGAGGCTCAGAAGCATGCTCAGTACCCACATTTGTTCCCCTATTTTATGTTTTATCTTTATGGGGATGTAAAGCCCTGAGGTGGGAGTAATGTAAAGACCTGTAAAATTTAAGGGAAATTTTTTTTCTTAATTTTCTTTGGAATTTTACAAGAACGCGGTTTCTAACGGCAGCTGATTCTGAGGTCCGGTGTGCCCGGAATCAATTTTCTAAGCTTAGCTCGGGTACGTTCAGTAAACAAACGAGCGGGTTTTCATAACATTTGAACCGGTGCTCGAAATCGAAATATGAGGGCACCGATGGAACCGCAGTGCTGATAAATTTTTATGAACACCTTTTCCAGAGTTTTGTTTGCTCGGATGAGATTATTAATTAATTGGGATAACTAAAGAATAAAAATAAAATTCGTATAACCAATTTTATTTTTATTTAAGGTAGCTTAAACCTACGCTTGGAGGATGGGGTGGGACCCACTAGTTCCTAACTACCCTAGGGAGGATATTAGTGTGGTGGGGCCCACACGATCCCCACCCCCTTTATTTCCTATTTACCTCCCACGCAAATTTATTTTGCTAACTCACCCACACCCCCATCTTAAATGCCAAGTCAACTCTCGCGTTTAATTGAATTATTAAACACCTCTTTAATTGGTCAACACTCAATAATTAAATCATGATTTAATTTTGTTTTTCAAAAATAGTTGGCACGAGTAAAAATATAAGGCAACGCCTTATTTTATTATAGTTTTTTTGTTGTGCAAGAAGAATTGGAGAGGAGTTGCTCAAGTCTTGAACTTCATCTTCCTCCTTGACGAACGTGAAGAACGCACCGTCACCGACGAAGAACTCCAGCCTCTGATGAAGGAGGGAAAAGAATGCTGAATCCTCCGACATCGACGATGCGACGCTGTGTACCACGACGCAGACGATTCTCTTTTTCCGCGACGCCTTCTTCGGTGACGTTCTTTCCTGCGACGAACCTTCTTTCGACAACACCTTGAGGTAGGGGTTAATTTTTTTGCCCGTGATTTATTTTTTTTACTTTCCATTCATCGACTTCTATTTGGGCCGCCAGTTACCGTAATAACGGGAGGAGTTAGGACCACACGAACAAGGCTGACCCTCCTCCCCCTTTGATCATTGTACTTGTTGCGGCATGAGAAAAGGCGGCGCGGTGCTACGGCACCGCGCAGAAATAATGAAGAACATGTGAAGAAGCGTGGTGCCGTCGCGTCGTGCCCTTGTGGCGATTCGAAGGATCCGCAGATTGTTGAATTGACGGCGGATCTACGAGCGATGACGGAACGGGATGTAGAGGCGGTTTGATGATTCTGTAGTAAAGTAGGAGACCCGAGATGAACGCAGGCGCAGACGGAATTGGAAACGGACCGCTGGAGTCACTCCGGTGGCCCGCGGACTTCCCCGGTGGCGCGGCTCACTGGCGCGGCGGCACCGTCCGACTGCCCGGAGGCGGCGGCGTCCCGGCGCACCGCCAGAAGGGACCGCTGCGGCTGAAGCCCCAGCGGCAGGAGACCGGTCCCGCAGCTGCGTGGTACCCAGGAGAGACGCGGTGCCCAACACCGCATCCGTTGGCCGAAGGGAGAAGCCCCCATGTGGGGCCACATCTTCAATCAAGGGGGGGCAGCTGCCCCACCCCCCTTTCTACAACGGCACAGCTAGCACCGGCCGTGCGGGGCGCGCCCGCGCCGGGCCAAATGGCCGCCCATGCCGGACTGGCAACTCTAGCTGGGTCGGGCTGTGCCGGTTGGGTCGTGCTGCACCCATCGAGCTGGGGCGCGCCCTAATGGGCCGTACCCGGTCCTGGCCCGGGCCGACCCAGGGGGTCTCGGTCCAGGTCGGTCCGGGCCCAAAACCCCCTAAAACCAGATAGGTTCGTTCTTTTTACCATATCTTGGGCTACGGACCTCTGATCGATGCACCGTCAGTTGCGATGTGATCCTTGTATCGAGACGGTCGTTTTGTTATATTACACTCAAGGTTTTGGAAGACTTTGTGTATGGCTGGGTTTGTTCGAACACGAAACTAACCGGGCCTTCGGAGAAGAAACACTTATAACTTGATCTCTGGGCGTCTGATTGACGTGCTGTTGACTTTGTTGGATTTCTCTTAGTGATACGGACCCTTTTTCTTACTTTTCTTGAGGTTTGGACGTTGTTGGAGTGCGGTCGGGTTGGTTTTGACTTAAAAACCTATCGGGCCCCTAGAACGAAAAAGCCAATAACTCTCAGACCGGGCATCTAATTGACTCAACGTCTATCAGGTTGAGTTCCTATTGTGGAGACAGAACTTTGAGATTCATCAACTCTGGACTACATGTCAGTTGATGTATCGACCCCCTTGGCTCGTGGAGTGGACCCACCCGGAATCGAGCAAGATGTGTGTGGGAAACCTAGAGTTGGCAGCGACTATGAAGACTGCACTGAAATCCTTTCTGGGTTCAGAAGTGATGAAGAACATACTGAAATATCCCATGGGTTCGATGGCAATGAGGAATGCATTGAAATCCTATGTGGGTTCGGCAGTGATGAGGACCGTACTGAAATCCTCCGTGGGTTCGACGGCAATAAAGACTGCACTGAAATCCTCTATGGCTTTGGTAGGGATGAAGACCGTACTGAAATCCTCCTTGGGTTCGACGGAAATGATGGCTGCACTGAAATCCTATGTGGGTTCGGCAGTGATGAATACCGTACTGAAATCCTCTGTGGGTTCGACGTCGATGAAGCTTGCACTGAAATCCTCTGTGGGTTCAGCAGCAATGAAGACCGTACAAAAATCCTCCATGGATTCGATGGCGATGAATCTATTCTTGCTTTCCTAAGTGGGTCTGGCAGAGTAGTTGTTCTGTATCCTATGTGGGTCCGACAACTTATCTGGTTTAGTATACTATGTGGGTCCTAGCTTAGATGAATCAGTGGCTATATCTGATCATCTCTATCACCTTACGAAGAATTATACCTGTGTGAGCTGAATCTTGACTTTCAATCATTATCTTCGATATGATTGACTTGATTTCCTATATGGATTGTGTTGTGTTTTCTTGTGTGGATTGGGTTGTACTATCCTGTGTGGACGTGATCGAACTTGGGCTCAGATGTTGGAGCCGAACTGGAATTGATGACTTAGGTATATGTATGGGAATATACCTAAGTAGTGTTGGTTGTTACTTCGTGATTGTGTCTTTCCTTTGTGGATTTTCCTTTTTGGATTATGGGAGACCTTCAGGGGTCTCGGGGTCCCTACTGAGTAGCGTATACTCACCCCTACACGGGCTATGCACAAACTACGTTGTGTTGGATGCAAACGACGGACAGCGCTGATCGTGGTTGAGGCTGGTGGAGCGGTCGGTACCTGGAGGTGGACCACTGGGTGGGTTGTACACGGAGCGGACGGCTGGGCCCGTGGAGCTGAGGTGGCTATCTGTACCCACCCTTCAGGTGGGACTTCCAGAGGATGGCTCGACGTTTCTGCTTTACTTTCAGTTGATGTACATTATTTCCAGTTATACTTTACTTTCAGTTTATGTTTGTATTCTAGCCCATTTACTTTCCACACTTACTTTTGTACCTAGTTTTACTTACTGTTTACTTCTGTCGGCTTACTCTGGGGTGTTTGTTTACTTTATAAAGGAAATTCCTTCCCCTTTTTGTCGGGATTTACGCCTTGGTGCTAGTCGCCAGCCCCTGGCCTATGGGAGGCGGGCCTGGGGTAGTCACGGCACGGGCCCCGAGGACGGTTCGTGACATGAACCATTATTTGGATGCCATTATCCAACAATATCTACTCCTTTTTTCCATGATAAATAATGTGTTATCTCATTTATGATATCATAGTATGCTTTTTGACCCTTATATTTTATTTCCTCATAATTTTTTCCATTACTAAGATATATATATCACCCTTTATTTGGATATGTCCTCAGGGGATTGTGGTTTTAAAAAAACAAGGGATTAGGTTATAAGTGGTCTATCAAGAAATATTCAAATAAATATTCTATTATATATTAGTTTGATGTTGTATTTTCTTCCTAGTAACCAATTAAACCTATATTTTACTCTTTCAAGTTGGTCTAAAATCTTATTATATGTGTAAAATTATATATTTTTAGTTCATGGTCTAGATGTGTGGGTATTGGGAGTGTTTCATTTTTGTATTAGAGTGGAGTTTGTTATTTTTTTGGAATTGTGATTCTCAAAATTTTACTTCTGATATCTAGATATATAACAAATATCTCTAGAGTACTAGGTTATGTATAACTATAATGACCACATTGGATTAATATTTCCTATGCATTTCTTATTTCTGTGAACCACATATAACTTGTAAGTTATCATTCTGCTTTATGAATGTATTTTTAGTAAAATAGAAATAATATGTATTTATCAATAATTAAGATTTTGAGGATAAACTTTCATTAGTAATGTAGAGTGAAACAACCAATATTTATGTTAAATATATTTAATCAATATTTTTCCTTAAAATATATATATATATATATAATTTTACTTGATGTAATAAAAAAATGAAAATATTTTAACTTATTTGTTACACAATATTATAATTTATGTATAATATAATTTTATAAATAATAATCATTTTTTCAGATCAATTTTATTGTAAACATGATATATTTTAAAAAATAATAATTTTATAGGTAGTTATATTTTCAAATGATCATTGAAATGAAAATTCATTAATTAAAATATATTTTTTATCAAATTATGATCCATGTTTTCATAGTCAAAAAATTGAAACATATATCCATTGTCAATATTTTCATATGACATTTTATATTCTTCAAAATATATAATAAATGGTTAAATATAAATTCTTATACAAAAAATTACATTATCCAAAAAATTTAATTTATATTATATTTCCTATGATTTATAAATGGTTGTTATCACATTATTTTTTCCTGATAAATATTATTTCTTATATTAAATTATCATTATGAAGTATTTAAAATTTTAATTTGAATATATAATTCCTCTTATGTATAGTTTCTTATATTCCAAAAGTTGATAATTTTTTTGACAATGTAGTTTTTAGAAATGTAAATTTGTCATTGATATATCATTATAGCACCAGTGTATAAAGTCTTTTTCACTATAACAATTTTCTCAATTACATATTAATAATAATAATTCATCTTTATAAATAGAATAATATCATTAAATGTAATATTTTACATATTTAAATTATTAATTATACATTATATAATAATTAATAGATAATTAACAATATAAATTTAATAACTCATTATCAATGAAATTGTTATTTTTGTTAACAAATTTTTCTATATATTATTTTATTATATTTTTTTAAAAAAATTAAATTTATAATATTTATAATTTTAATTTCATAAAATTTTAGTAATATTTAAAATCATGATGATATAATTCTTTGAGGAAGATTTTTTAATTGTTATAAAGTGGATGCCAATTGGTGAATATAATAAATACATCTTTTAGGAATTTTATGAGTTTTATAGAATAATTATGAAGTAATAAGGGATTAAATATGAATGTATTTTTTTACAATTTATGTATTTATAAAGTAAAATAGTGAATTTTAAATTTATAATTTGAATTTATAATCATATATATTTTAGATTGGATCCAAAATTAAATTAAATTTTAATAAAAATCTATTTTTGTTAATTGTATTTTATTACAAGGCTCAATGAATCCATTACAATTATATGTCAAATGACCATTATCTTTTTAATATAAAATAAATAAAATACATGGGAACCATTACTATCCATGAAAATTGGTAAAAATGATAAATTAATCATTATTTTACTGTAAAACATAAAATCCCCATATAAATTCCACCCCACTCAACCCTAGTTCTCTAAAAATAATAAATTTTTTATAAAAATAAATGTATAAAAAATCCATTAAAAATAATTATTCTTTTCCAAAAACTATTTAATCACAAATAATACCAACCCAAAATAGAATATAATAATTATAAAAAGAGTCATCCTAAAAAGTTAGGCAAGAATTTTGAATGAATATTTCAGTTCTGTTACATTAAATTTGTTCATCTAGGTAAACTACATTTATTATAACTTTACTAATATAATTCTACATGGATTATTAATATATTTATATTTCATTATATTAATGGAATAATAGTTTTCTACCTCCCTCCGAACAATTCAAAAATTAAAATTCCACCCAAAGTATGGTTGGTTCACTACCATCATAGACCACGTACATCATTTTTAAATAATTACATATATTTATAGTTTTATAAATTGATTTAATGAATTAATATAATATTTATTAAATGATTATTACTTTTTAAATATAATATTTTCATTGTATTTATAATATTAACAACAAATGGTCATAGAGATTTTAACCAGAAAAGGCAAGGACACATAGTTATCATTAATAATTTGAATCTAATTATAAAATTATTTTAACATAAATATATTTTTTTACTATAATGATAAAAAAAATAAATTAAAATACATTTATAGAAATATAGAGATTTTATGTATCACATTTAACCATGTTCAACATAACAAAGCACTTCATGAGAAATTTTCTCAACAACCACAAGTGGATAATGAGAAAAAAAAATATTCACCAAATGATTGAAATATGATAAATAGTATACATAAAATAAAAATATAATTTTTTACTAATTATATAATATACATAATTTTTTAATTTACGATTCCAGATGCACATTGCAAGTGTGACAAGACATGGGTATGGTAATTTTTGAACCACACTCTATTATTTTATGATATGAATTCTCTAATTTTATGACGCTATATCACCCATTTCATCTTATTTAATTCATATATATTCTATTTATATAATTTATTTACCATTTTATTTTATGGTTTTATGAAAATTGTGATGTTACCTCTTAATATTTCTATAAACAATTATTTAATAATAGATTTCATGTTCATTATTCTATTTCATGTTATTGTATTTTAATATTTTTCATTGAGTGAGGATTTCCAAAAAATACTAGTTACCGAATGGATGCAAATTATGGTTTATTTATATTTTTCAAAAACAACATATAATTGGATTATTAAGTTGTTATTTACTCCACTATAAAAACATATTTTATGATTTTTAATTTAATTCCTAATTCTCCACTTCTTTTATATAGATTTTCATCATTTTACATTAATACTCTATGATCCATTAAAATTTATTCAAATATTAATGATAAAAAAAATTAATTCCTTCTTATCATGGGATTAATTATGATATATACCGTTCTTATATTTTCAAATAATATTATATAATAGTTTCCATTTTCATTGTATTTAATTATGGTTTTGGATAATGAAAAAAATTAAATATATTGAATACATATATTGGTATATTTAGATGTGATAGGAGGGAATAGTTATATATATCCCTCAAATGCAATTGCATATTTTTTTTCCTAAGATGAGATACTATGTATTGTACATATGAGGTAAACCCAAATAAGAGTCTCATGTTTCTTTTGTATTGATCCAGGATATATTCCTATAACACCATGATTTAATTGTTTACAACTTCTTATAATTCAATAATCTAATTATATATACTATTCTATGAATTATTTACATATAAATATTTTATTTTATGATTTCATACTACTCCTCTTAACTCTTATATAATATTTACACTATAGTGAAATTGGGTGATATAAACAATTAAAAACAATGGAAATAACCCCACTAGTCATGGATGTAGACTATGGAAATGGTTAGTAGTTCCATTAATTTTTATCTATATTTCTATATCATAAGATTATTTTTTGGAGCTAACAATGGGAAAAAACTATTTATGAAAATATTATGATTCCCTTTCTATAACCATGGTTATCCATAAATACAGCCATAGTGAACATTAGTCATCATCGTTGACCCTTGAATCTAAAACAACCAACATATTATACCAAGGCTTTCCCACTCAATTGAGATAAGTTATATGAATATCAATATATATATATATATGAATATTTATATTTATTTTACTCAATATTCCAACATGATCTCAATTTTCATTTACACTCTTAAAACCATTGTCCATGTGTATTATATATATTTGATGAGTTTATTTCTTCTGTCAACCTTGATAATGGTTGTAGGAACATGGTGGTTGAGCCAATTTCGACAGTCTATTTCATCAATGGTGATAAGAGGCATTAAATTTTTTCCTTATTTACCAAAACCATAGGCTACCCAATGACCATGATTTTTCCAACATTGGCTATAAGGGTGTCATCATAGATGGATTTTTCACTAGTATTCATTTTAATTATTACTCTCTTAATAAGATTCAAACACCATACATTCTTTATTTTATTTCCACAAGTGATATCTTTTGGGAAAGTGTGTTTTATCAGTTTATAAGTTTTTTATGATGAAGTATTTAGTTACGTTTTATATAATTGAATAAGTTGATGATGTATTATGTTACTATTTCAAATAGAGATAAATATTTTGATCTTGAATATCGGTTGTAGTTCATATTAAATTTCTAAAATTAATTTTTTACCAAATCAATAATTTATGGTCTGGTACAAGTTTCAATGTAAACACACATTAGTGTTTCTTATTCTTAAATATATATTTATTCTCTAATGAAACAATACACTTTGATTATTTGGATGGATTATAATAATATAGCATATAAGTTTTTATGAAAATGGTTTCAGTCCAATTGTTTAATTTTTATTTGATGGCATTATAAATATTTTTATGTCTTTTGGAACACTTAATTATGTGTTATCTTCATATGTTAGGCGGGACTAATATATCCTTTTATCACATTACGTAATGTTTTACAACTCATGAGATAATTTTTTTTGGAACATGAATATATAGATTAATTCCAAATAGATTTTTATATGGTTGGTTATCTTGATCCTAATAGGTTTTTACACACATGTGTTTTTCTCATGCCAAAAAGGTACAAGGGTGGTTAGCCTAGGCCTATATTGTTATGGGTTGTTGTTTAACCTAGTAAATTAATTTATTAATGTGTTAATGGTTAACTATAATACATGTTATATCCTCATATTCTGAATATATTATTCTTCCATAAATCAAGATTATTACATTTTGATATATTATTGACTCATATTTCAACACACCCAAGACTCATATATTATGAAAAAATCATCAAGTAATTATTTACAACTTATGTGATCTGTTTTATAATGTATTGTTTCCTTTTTGTTATGTTATTGTATCTACTTTATGTTCTCATACCCACATGTATATATTACGATCACTAGAATATTTTATTTTTTACTATTATGTTTACCCATATTAAATATTTGCGATAACATTTTCCAAATCTTTCCATTCCACATGAAATGTTGAAGATTATTATTTATTATTTTATAATAAAGAAATCATGTGTTGAGAATTTATTGGGAGATTTTGATTAATTATTATAAAATTAGAATATATTGTTTTTAATATGTAAATACAGAAAAACAAATAGTTATATGGTGTTATTTAATGTCATTTGTAATGAACATTCATTAAATGATGTAATGTGTATATATTTTATACATGAGTTTTCTAAGTGGGTATCAACAAAAAATTTCTATGACTTTTATCTAGTAGTGGAACTATTGGAATATTTTGTTGATATAAGAGATGAGTATAGTTTTTTTAAGTATTACATTGTTAAAAATAAAATTATAGTACCCAAAATCAACATGTAATAAACCTAATGTGATATAGAATGAACATATAATGTTAGATATTGAAATATAGTGTTGTAATTTATTACATATTACAATTTATTTTTCTTATCATTTGATGGATTTCTTTTATTATTATAGCATAGTTATTACATAAACCATTTAGGTTGCAGTAAATGACATTAAATAAGATTTATTGATCTAATAATTATTTTAATGGAAAATACAGAGACTATACAAATGATAAAGAAAAATAATTGGGAGATAGATTAAAAAATCCCATGGATATGATCACCAAACACACTTATGTAATGAATAATGATAAAACGATGCCAAACACCAATATTTTTCAAGGAAATAAAAAATTTCTATTGTGTCAATTAATATGAAACAACCACCTTCATTTAGTTGGTTTTCCATTATAAAAAATATTTAGAAATGGATATGAATAATAGATATGATATTTTATTGTACTTAGTACAGGGGGACTGAATATTGTTTTTAATTTATTTTCATTTTCAAGGTGATGTGGAAAAATGGTGGAACCAAATAATGAATTTGAGGTAATAGGAAGAAATAAAATCTATGAAAATGGTGTATTTGAAGGAGGTATTTTTTATGAGATATTTTCATTAAACTCTTCACACTAAAATAGAGGGATAATTTCTTGAGCTAAAGTAAAAGGTGTATAATTCCATACGTACATATGATGGAAAGAATACAAAAACAATAATGCTTTTCTTTTTTAATCATTAAAATGAAATAAAAATTAATAATTTATTTTTTGATTTAGAACATGTTTCAGAATGGAATTAACATTATGATAATTTCATCACTATGAAAAAATTGTTTGACATTATTTCTAGTTAGATATATAAAATATATAATAATTTTATTTTGAATATTTTTGGAATAAAATTGAAACAATGAGTTTTGAGGAATCTAAAATGAAAAAACACAGAGAAAAATGAAATATAATCATTATATAATTTTAAAATGATATAAGATGCTATAATATAATATCCAAAAAGGTTCAGCTGAATTTTTTAAGTGAGTGATAAAATTTCATAAATAACAAGAATGTAATAATGATATAAAAAATTAAAATGATGATCAACCTAATTTTCTACCCACATTCCAATGGTTCAATTATAAAGAGTTTTTACATTATGCCGAATTATGAACTAAAAAAATCAATAATTATGATAATAATAATTAGTAACCATCAATGAATATGAAAAAATAATGGCTTAGGAATTTTAAAGTACTGATTTGAATAATTAAAATAGATTTTCGTATTGTACACATGACATCCACTCATGAACATTAATTTTTCTATTTGATTTTCTTAATCCACACATTTATATATAGACAGTTTTAGAAGAGAATTAATTCATAATACAAGTTATTATATATTAAATTAGTAATTAAAAAATTAGTGATATGATCATTGCAGACCATATCTACAATTAATAAATATGTATGTGGGAATATTTTTCCTCAGATTGTTATTATTATCCATTTAGTGAAATTTAATTTATTTTTTCTCATATTATAGATCCTAGAACATAGATCTTATAATAAATTACATTATAAGAAACTCATATCTCAAATCAAATATCAACACATGATTGTATAATATTTAACATCTGACTATGTACTCTTTATGAGAATTACATTCACTATATGGTTGTTATTACCCAATTATGAGAGTTTATTTAGCTCCAATTATTATTGTAAAACACAACTTTTTTTGATATTATTATTAAAGGGAAAATATAAGTCTCTCATATTTATATAAAATAAAAAATTTGGTATATTATTTTATATAATCCCGACCCTTTCTAGAGTTATATTTTTTGAAATATCTTGTACATTTTGTTATTTTTAAGTACCTTTGATGGGAGTTATGACTTGGGGTGTGTTTGGGTGGAGTTTTCTGAGAAATTTTGGGAAAAGAATTTGTTCATGGTTGGCGCATGGTTAGATCAAAATGCATTCCCAAACCCAGGTAATGGTTCATCCCTTTAAAGTTATGGATGAAATGTTGGCACACAATTTACCTTAACCATGCATCCATACCCAAAAAAACTATGCGCATAGTTTATTTCCACCTGAAAATTTGTTTTCAAATTCCTTGAACCACAAAAAACACCTCCTCTTCGATCTCAGATAAGGATTTGAAATTTTTTGGGAGATTTTAGAGATTTATGAAGGGGTTCCATGACCATGTATCCTCCATTTTTCATGATTCAAATCACCAATCGAAGATCTCATATTCTCCCGGTAATTGGATCTCATATAGATGCCATTACCGACTATTCTTATCAATCCCCTTGATATTTTCCTAGAATTTAACCTCTTTTATTTAGAACTAAATCAAATTTGTGAGATCACAATATATGATTGTTGATCTAGATCTACATTTATAAGATCATGACATCAATGATCCTGATTTCGGGATTTAGATACAGAACTCAGATATATGTCATGGTGCTCCTCATATTTTAGGGACTTTTATTGAATAAACTTTCATCAATGAATTGAGGTAGGTGTTATAAAATTTAATTCTCATAGTAATATATTTAATTCATGTATGAAAAATTAAATAATTGATAATATTCATTATCAATAGAATTCTTAAAGTTGGTTATTTACGTTGACCAATTAATTTGTTGATTAATTGTTGAATTACATGATTAATTGAAAAATTGATCATGAGAGTAAGGGGAATAACTATAAGATAATTATTTTAGGAGAAATGACTATGATTGATAGAGTTTGTGATCTATATAATTCTTCATAGTACTAATTATGAGAGATTTAAATGGCTAAATTGAAATAATTAATTGTGAATTAATTGTCTTCTTTTGATATTATGAGATAGATAATTAATGGTGGAATGAATTATGAAGAGTTGATATTTGTTATAAGATTATAAATTATTGTAATTGTTGGATTTAAATTGTGTTAGTATTTAATAAACATATGGATTAGTTAATCTAATTAGTTTACTTAATTAATTGGGGAGTTAATTGTGGATATTGATGTATTTGACTAATTTTCGAATTAGTAATGTAATAAATGTGGATAATAAATTATGAATTAAATATATGTAAATGAATTGGAACATGGTCATTTTATATTGATAAGTATAAATGGTAGCATGGTGATTGTACTAGTGAGTATAAGAATGGGAACAAGGTCATTCAAATGAGAAGTAGAAATGGTAACATGGCCTTTGTACATATTTGTAACGGAATGGGAACATGGTCAATATATTGATAAGTAATAATGGTAACATGGTCATATTACATATAAATTCATTATTGGTAACTTTTTTATTTCTATTAAAATTTAAAGAATAGTTAGAAATTAACTTTAAGATATGGCCTCACATGATAATACATTGAACTCCGACATCATTCAAATTAGGTACTGAGATATCATATCAACTTACAATACTTCATACCCCAGTATGAGTCAACTAAGTTTTAAGACATTATATTACGTAGGGAAAAATCTGTGCTTCACCATGAGCCGAAGCTAGTATAGAGGTACATGTATCCCCGAGAACACTAGAGTTAACATGTTTGAAAAAGAATAAATGGTAATGTGAAAACTGTTTATTTTTGAATTGTACACATTCATTTATAGAACTAAATATATTATATTTTTATGGGAACTATTTTATACATTATTGGTGGTGGCCTACTGAGTTGTACTCACACCATACTTGGGCTGCATGATTGGTACCCAAATAAAATTTACTAATATATGACAGATTAAGGGAAAGGGGCCTATGTTAGATTTTTTATTTGATTTCGATCTTGTATGAGGGAGAGGACGTTGTTTATTACCCACCTGGGATTCATTAGTGTCTTTAAATTCAGTTTCACATTTGAAACTTTGCCAATTACATTATCATTATATGTTTTTCATTTCGTTTAATATTGAATTTTTTTGTTTTAGTTATATTATGACATTGTTATTGTTATGGTTATATATTCTTCTAAATTTGTTTATCTATTTCATATGGTGTATTACTCTAATAAATTATGGTATAGTCTATACATTACACTCTTAGAATTCCTTTACCGCTAGTTGACATCCTATAGCACATGGGGAGGTATGTATGTGGTATGTTTGCCAACTGGCTTGGGGAAATATCGCATGGCTCCAGGGGTAGAATGTTACAAAATGGTGTCAAAGGACCAATTATCTTTCTTCTTATTTTGTTTAATATTTTGGTAAAGGTAGATAAGATACTTGTAAGATTTAGTTCATGTTAATGAGTTCATTCATAAGAGTTTCAAACACTTTTATGAGGGAAAACTTGAGTAATCAAGGTGATATTGTTGTTATTTCTATTTATTGTTACAATTAAATATTATTGCACCTTGGATGATGCACTTGTGGTGTGATGTGGTTATTGTTTATATGAATTTTTTATTATTGTTTAGTGTCTTTGAATGGAATTAGAGTCAAGTCTGCATGAATCATTCATGGCACTCAGGGTTATTAAGTCATGCATCATTTTAGTCATGCATGAGAAAAGAGGTTATGGGTATGTTTTTGAGCACGAAATGGTTCCTTGTTTATGAGATTAAAATGAAAAATGGTTCTTAACAGGAATTGAGGATGATTGTAAAATGATTCAAAATGAGAATAATCAGATGTATAGATGATAAACATTTTTATGATAGTTTCCTTAGCCTTGATAACCAATACCTATGAGTAGGATGGTTAAGAGTAGTAATACCACGCCAGTGTTAACAATATTGTCAGATTTGGGGGAAAATACATTTTTTGAATTATTATGATTTTCCCCTTAACTAAAGGTTATAAAGTAGTTTTATGAGACCTAAGATGTCTATTTGGAATTGTAGAGAATATTAATCCACAATTATTTTTGAGGGTACAATCGAGGGGCATGGCTAGGAATGGTCTTTTAGTTAGGGAAGTTGAGGAACCAATCATTCCGATTGAATATGATGGGGACAAATTATTGATGAAATTTTCTGGCATCATGCAATTCATGGAATGTGAACCGGGGAGGGCTTTGAAAAACATTTCTAAGTTGATAAGGTTGTTTCAGAAGAAATACCCGTTGAATTTTGTAAAATATTTTGAACATGAGGGATTTGAATTCTGGGTTGAGTCCATAGACATCATACATGATGATTTAGATACTATATCTATGAGGAGGTTTAATCTAGCTGGTCAAATACACCTGGGATTAGTGACGCGTTGGTGGGACATTCAGGCGTGAACAGGGAAAAATAATTATATTTGATGTAATGAATTCATGAAAATATTATTGGAGAAGTTATATAATGAAATGACAAGACAAGAGAAAGATGAAGAGTTTTTACATATGACACTAGGGGTAATTTCCATGATAAATTATGATAGAGGATACAATGAACTGTAATTCTTCTCCCCTACATTATTAAAATATGAGGAAGCTATGATGAAACACATTTAAGATGGACATAAGAGAGATATTATTTCCCATGTAAATATTTTATGATTAAATATGTTTGTCGATGTTGTGGTTGAGGATCTCATAGATGAAGGTAAACTGTGAGAGTCATCCAGTAATGTATAGGTTGTTGTTACTCAATGATCTAGAGGTGTGACTTCTGAGAGTATGATGGTTCATTTTGAAAACATTAGACATGGAATTGGGGAACATAGTACAAAGACAGGAGGGTAAATTTTAAAGGACCTTAATGGAGTGATATGTTATTAGTGTGGTAGTCTGGGAAAATATCATTAAAATTGTACCTGATGATTAGTAGAGTGTCAATATTCTGGAAAGATGGGACACTGATAGAATTTTTTCTGGTTTCAATGAAATACTTGACTTGATGAATAAACTAGATAGAGTCAGAGTGTGCGAAGGGGATCTTCTACACTTTATCATTTTGGAAGTTGGAGTTCTATAGTCTATGGAAATTGAGTTAGTGGATGTGGTGCTACAGAGATAGAGAACCCATATTAGCAGAGTGGTGCAACTCAATGGAGTTAGAAAACATCACATGGAACTGGGGCAAGAAAGCTATATGCGGTGAAGCCTATACATGTGTAGAGTGAAGCTAGGAAACTGATAGTGATATTTACTATTCTAGTAGCTTCTACATTAGCTTGTTCTTTCATTGATACTGGGGACTCTCATTCATTTATATTTTCATAACTTGTTAATGGTTTGTCTCTGATAGTGGATTTTGTAAGCAGGGTTATGACAATCAATACACCATTGGGAAAATAGTCTAGAGTCATCTATCTATGAAAGGTACATTGACTGGATATTATAGAATATCTTTTTCTATGGGATCTCTATATTCTTACTATGAAAGGAATAAAACCAATTATGGGTGTGGACTGGATAGTCACATACCAAGCCCACATCGATTGTTACCATAGGATAGTGACCTTTATGTCTCCTAAGGGTGAAGCATACATTCACCATGGAAAGTTGGATATCAAGGTTGGCTGAGCAGGTCCAATTACTAAGCAACTTGGGGAGCTCAAAGCCCAATATTCTATTATATTACTAGATGATGGTGGTGTTAGGAAATATGTCCTTCCACCCATGGTGGAACTGTTGTAGGACATCTTTCTTGAATACCTATTAGGGGTACGATCGTAGAGAGATGTAGAATTCCGTATTTGTCTCATGCCATGGGATGATCAAGATTTTATTCCACCACACTGAATGGCACTGATTGATCTTCAAGATCTCCAGACTCAGTTGGTGGAGTTGGAGGATAAAGTATTTATCAGTACAAGTATAACACCATGGGTATCAATAGTATTGTTCATAAAGAAGGCGGATAAGATTTTACATTTGTGTGTTAATTACTAGAAGTTAACCAAAATGAATTCAAATAACCAATATCATCTTCCACGTATCAATGATCTATTTGACTAGTTAATGGGTTCTTTTGCGATCTCAACGATTTATTTGAGATCAGGGTATCATCGCGTGATAGGTTAGAACTCTTATATACCAAGGAAATCATCAAGAGAAATTATGAAATTTATGAGTTTTTCAAAATTACATTGGGGTTTACAAATGCCCCAAGTGTTTAGGGTTTTGATGAATAGGTTTTTCATCTGTACCTTGATCAGTTTTTCGTGGTTTTTTGGATGACATCTTGTTGTACTTCCAAACTCCTGATTATCAGGCCCATCATCTTGACATTGTATTGAGTACACTAAGAGAGCATCCATTATACACTAAGCTATCTATGTGTCAGTTTTGTGTTGACTAAGTACACTTATTAGAAAAAATCATATTGGAGGAAGGTGTGTTACTAGACCTAAAAAAGGTTAATGTGGTAGATTATTAAGAGTATCCCATGAATTTATTTATATCATATGATTTATGGTATTAAATTGATATTATAGGAGATTCATCCCAAACATTTACAATTTGGTAGTTCCTCTTTTGGGATTGACCAAGAAGTAGATAAATTTTTAGTAGATAGAAGCATATGTGATTGATTTTTAGAACTTAAAGAATACATTGATTTTGGACCAAGTTTTGATCCTACCTGAGTCCGGTGAGGGGTACATGGTTTATTTTGATTCATATAAATCGGACTCATAGTTGTGTTGATGCAATGGGATTGAGTCGTGGCTTATGGTTCTCGGAAGATGAGGCCATGTGAACAGAAGAACCCTATGAATGACCTCGAGTTAGAAGAATTGTTCTATGGTCATAAGTATTAGTGACATTACATTTGTGGTGAAAATAATACAATTTATACAGATTAGAACATCATGGAGTATATCTTTGAACAACATTGTTTGAATATTTTTAGAGGATATGGGTAGATTATATGAACTCATTTAATTTTGGATAGGTATATACGCCCAAGAAAGGAAATAGTGTAACTGATGGCATGAGAAGTAAAATTCAGACTCATATGGTTTAGGATTCAAGTGCAGACTAGAAGATGGTGAGTTTTCTAGATAAAATTCATTTGGTGGTTTTGGAGAGTCAGGAGCAGATGAATATCATTTCAATTGTTGTGGAGTCTACACTTTTGAGATGGATCAGGGATATATAGTATGAGGATACAAGGACTATGGCCTTAAGGGAAATATTTGAGGTAGGGGAGACACCTTAAGACTGGTTGATAGATAAGGATGGGATCATATACGCGAAGAATCAAGTGGACGTACCTATTAGCATAAGATAGGGGTTTATATGATAATCTCATACCTCGAAGTGGGTGGGGAAACTAGGTGTGAAAAAAATGTACCATGACCTATGATGATAGTTTTGTTTGTTATGAATGAAAAAAGAGATAAAAGGTTTCGTTACACTATCCTATACTTGTTAGCTGGTGAAGGCATAACATCAACGACCTAGTGGTTCACTACAGTAATTTCCTATTCCAGAACGAAAGAGGGATAATGTTACAATGGACTTTGTGATAGGTATTCCAAAGTCTCCTAGAAATAATGATGTTATTTGGGTCATTGTTGATCAACTGAAAAAGGTATCACATTTTGTACCTATAAGGGAATCCTTCATAGTGGATTAGTTTGGAGAACTATATTTAAGGAAGCCAGTTTATCTTAATGGGGTACCATAGACTATAGTTTTAGATTGAGAATTTCCCATTACATCACAATTCTATAAGGGATTAAATAAATCACTTGGTACATAGGTTTTACTGAGTATGGATTTCCACCCATAGATTGATGGGTAGTCATAACGTATGATATAGGTGACTGAGGATATGATGGAGGCATATATGAATGACATCGGTGGGTCTTGGGAGAGGAACATGGATTTAGTGGAGTTCACCTATAAAATAGTTATTATGAAACTATATATAATGAACCATACTAGGATGTTTATGTAGGCCAAGTAAATCACCAATATGCTATATGGAAGAAGGTGAGTCAGAGTTGTTGGGACCGACTCTCTTGTGGGAGATATTAAAGAAGGTATAGTTGATTTGAAAATTTCTGTCTATTTCAAAGAGTAGGAACAAGTTACATACTAATAGATGATGATGATGTATATAGTTTATAGAGGGTGGTAATGGGTTCCTTCATGTTTTTTCTAGGTTGGTTCATTTTATGATATACTGGAAGGGAAAGATGGCTCCCAGGTTTGTTAGATCATTTGAGGTAGTAGAGAGAATTGGGATGGAGGTGTACTAATTCGATCTTCCACAGAAATATAGTTCTATTAATGATGTATTCCATGTGGAAAAACTAAGGCAGTATCACCCAAACCGTATTAAGTGATCTATGTGGATAATATTTAAATGGAGATAGATTCGTCCTTTTAGGAGTATCTGATACTTTTGCGGGATCGATATAAGAATGTGATGCATGGAAAGACCGAGTCGATAGTTTGTGTGTTATGGAAACAGAGATGTGTGAAAGAGGAAACATGTAAGATAGAAGAAGATATAAGGAAAAAATGGACCATATTTTGGGTCAAAATTTTAGAAAATTGTGGATGTTTAGCTTAAGTAAGTGTTGTTATAAGGAGTGTCGATTGTAAGATCCTGGCCATTTATAGAGTAATCTCAGTGAAATGTTTTGGTATGTATTTTTGTTTTTAAGTAACTTTTATTGAAGTTGCGACATAAGATTTTTTTGGGTAGATTTCAATGAAAACATTGAGGAAAAAGGGTTGTACATCCTTGGTTCATGGTTCAAGAATACAATGAAACCAAACCCTAGTAACTATGTCAGTCTAGACTGTGAGGGCCACATGGTTGGCGCACAGTTTACCCTAAACGTATGCTCAACGTTGAAAATCGTGCATGTTGTTTCATTTAACAAAAAAATTAGTTTTAAAATCTCCCAATCCCCCATAATACCCCTATTCATCCTTGGCTCGATACTAGATGTTTTTTGATGATTGGAGGGTACTCCAGAGGAATTTCTGAAGGACCCTAGATTACCATAAGAGTGGGGGTGGGTGAATCAATGATTTATCTTTTTCTATTATTTATAAGATCTTGTTCCCACATTATTAGTAACATGTATAAACCTTTATGATGGAAATATGCAGTAATTAAAACATTCAGAAGAACAACACAAACTTTTAACATGGTTCACCAATTAAGGCTACGTCTAAAGAGAGCAAAACAACAAGTTGCTGGTCATACGAAATTACACTAATCTTCACTAGTAGTGGATTAAAAAGGATTGGTAACAATCACTCAATCCTAGGCACACTACATTTAAAAAGGTTCTGGGATATCCCACTGCTTCCCTAAGATCACTTCTGTTGACTCCCCTAGCTCACTACCTTGGGAGTGGTCTCACTCTGTTTATCAAATGGAAGGTCGCTTAAACAGATTGGCATGAAAAGTCATTATCTCCATTTAGCATGAGACACGACTAGTGTCAATCTCTTGAATTGATGCTCTTTTATATTCAATTTTCTCTTTTATCACAATTAGTGAATGTACAAGAACATCATCCCTTTTTATTCTCTATAATTACAAACTCCCTATACAAGGATTTTATTTTTAGGAACTATCCATGAATTTCCAGAGTGTCTCTGATCTTCATACCAAACCTATTCTGAGTACCAATCCTGGACTACGTACCGTTCTTGTTCCACATACCTCCCTTGCTCGTCCTACCATTCTTGCTCCGCATACCACCCTTGCCCGTCGTAGGGTGCCTACTCTGTGTACCGACTATGCCCTATGCACCACCTCTTCTTCGTGTACCACACATTCTCTATGCATCACACTTTCTCTAGGAACTTCCATTTTGTGTCGCCTCAATGTATGTCCTCTATGTACTGCCTCGGTTTACTACCTTCACATACCGCCTTCGTGTACCACCGTTGCATACTGCCTTCGTGTACCACCTTCGCATACCACCTTCATGTAGTGCCTTCGCATATAGACTCTGTGTACCATTTCATCCTTCTGAGTACTTCTTATTCAAATTTTGTGAATTTTTTCAGCACCCACATACCATTTTTTTCCTTATGCAAAATCTCTTATGTGGACTACTCCTTCCAATTTTGTGAACCATTTTGGATATCGCGTACCAGTTCATCCTTTGCAGAATCTCTCCTACGTACCACTTTTGGACTTTGTCATGGTCTTCCACAACGATGATATTTTCTTCTCAAATTTACGCTTGTCATAATGATGGGATTGACACTCCTTATATAGGCAAATAACTCCGAAAATTTTGTAAATCTGGTTTACCCAAATTTTTATTATGGGACAAACTTCACTGCATACTGAATTCCTTCCAGGTACTGTGAGCCTCCACCGCGTACTGTGACTATCCTGAGAATTTCGATCCGTCACTATGTACCATGGGTCTACCGGTCTGTGTACTAGATCTCGTCTACCGATGATGAGTTATTCCGCATACCACAACTTCTTCCGTGGGGAAGCATTTTCGGTACCGCGACCTGTTCCTAGAACTGTTCCACGTACATTTCCCTCTTACCACTCTCCATCACCATGTACCATTTTAGCAAAACATTTTTGGTTCTACACACCGCTCTGCGTACCATTTCTGCTGCCATGTATGAGGATACAAACCATTCTAGGAACATGGTATGGTGTCCATGTTCTGAGGTACATGGTTTTGTTCTTTTACTGATTTACTTTGTCGTTCTATATCTTGTTCACTACTATACAGAAATCCTTCAATTTCAAAAAACAAAATCAATATTTTGAGGTCCAAAAATTTGGGAAACAATGTGAAATAGAACCACCTAAAAGATATTATTCATAATGAATAGCCATGCTATTTAAATTTCAACATTATTCATTAGTAGTCAGCATCTTTCATCACAGACTCTTTCCACTGTGATATCTACTATTTGAATGTTCAGTTACAAGATCATCAGATTCTATAGGGAAAGTACCAGAACTTACCAACATCCTTGTTTTCAAGCAACATCACTCTTTCCAGTCAACACTGAATATGAATGGCATCATCTTCTCATATTTGTATGATCATTCTTAAATCATCAAATGTCCACATGATTCCACATGTAATAATTCATGCCTCTCAAAAACATGAGATTTTATATTCATATCTTTCTTCATTTTGATTTTCATTGAAAACTATCGAAAAAAATACAACCTTATACACAATGTGGACCCAAAAATCTCCCCCTTTTTAAATTGTTCACAATACCATAAATTTCACTTCAAATGAATGTGCCAATATTAATATAAGAATATTTTCTCTCCCCTTAATTATTTCTCATCCTTAAACATTCCTTTCACTTCTCTCCACCTTATTAACTATAAATAAAAACTTCATATGGAATGGGTATCATTACATTCTGGATAAATGTTCCATCAATCATTTCACTCTATGTCAATGTGAGAAATGCTCGATGTAGAAAAAATAATTTAAACATACATCAATTCATTCCACTATCTACTGATCATGATACCTCATGAGTTGAGAACTCATGTACTTTTTCTTCAAGGGGTTTGAACTTTCATTCTAGGATGAAGAAATTTAATGTGATAGGGAATAATTGACTTGAAACACCTGCACTAACTTAATCAAAATGATAAAAAAACATTCAAGTCCATTTGGAAGGATAAATGGCCTTGGGGAACATAAATTCTTCTAATGTCAATGACTAATTCAGTTGCTCCCCCTTTGTAAATTGATATTCATTCTGAGTAACCATGGAAAAGAGATTGATAAATGACATTCCTTTTCCAATTAAATGTTCTTCTTGAAATCTATGGTGTTATTAAATTTAATACCATCAAATTTGATACTGATTTAAATAAAAAATTATGGAAGATTCTTCATTTTTATCTCCCTCAAGGGAAACAATCTTCATCATCTTTATCAAGGGTGATCCTTCGTCATTTTAATATCTGAATATAAATTGAATAATCAACAAAGTTTGGAAACTTCTTCATCTTAGCTATCATGATTTGACAGTATTTTCAACTTCTCATGTCCTCCCCCTAAGAGCATACTTCACCTTCAATTCCCTCAATTATCAGTAAAAATACAATAAACAAATGATTAAGGGAATAAGGTGGTTCCTCTTTACTTGATCAGTGTTAGTAGGATGGATGATATGGTTTCCTCAACCAAGACGATCCATTTTCTCCAGTATTCATGCACTCACATCTGTTAAAAAATTCCGATCTGTGCTTATGTGTCAAGGTTATCTTCACATTATATTCTTCTTTGTGTGGAGAGTTGTTCTTCCTAACAGCCATCATGAATGATACATTATTACTCCTTTTAATGATTTCTTCTTGATCTGGTATTATGGTGAGAAAACTTATTTCAATTATACCATATTTCATACATCTCTCACACAGAACTTCTATAAGACATGTTTCAATTTTTGTTTTCTTTCCCTCATATACTTTATCTTCCTTATAACACCGTGAGATTTTATAAGATATATTCTTTTTAAATTATACCATATCTTCTGTTGTACACTCCACCAAGATTATCTTGCGCTATACGCAACACCGTATTAGCTTGCAGTATACGCAACACTAATCTTGGATCGTGTTACACACAATTTCAAGTTCGTTTCACAGTAGTTATTCTACGCAACATTGAGTGTATATATATATATATATTCAATTTATAAATGAAATATGGTTGGATTCTATTATATGAAACAACAAAGGAGTCTTTCACTACACGAAACCCTGACTTGGCTTGCATTACACACAATCGGGACCTTCCTCAATAGAGTGTGTAGTACGCAATACCGGGTTTCCCTAAACAATGATATATTGTTATAATATTATTATGGACTAGCTGCTATAAATATTATTAAATAAATTTTGAATTTTATAACATTATTATTCATCTTACACATTTTTTAAAACACGGTATGTGAACGAAATAAATTTTTCGGGTAAAATAAGTGTTTTTCAAAAATTGCAATTTTGCCGCCTTTTGATGGAACACCCACATTAAATATAGTTTTTGACAGGTTTATAAGTACAATTTGACAAAATAAAATTTTTATTTGGAATAAGGATTTAAAAATTTACTTTGTATAAAATTTTCATATTATTCTGATAATTTTCATATTTTATTGAATAGTAAAAACACGCTATATTTTAATTAAAAACAACTTTTTTCATCGTAATAATTTATATGGTCGAATTACAATATTTAATTTTTTTAAAGTATAAATAGAATATATTTTTACCATATAATATATTTTATGTCATTATCATTGATTTTACGTTGAATTCATAGGAAAAATCATTTCAATCTTTTGCAATCTTTTAACTTTTAAAACTCGTTTTCTTTAAAACAGAATTAATTTTAAATTAATTTCTGAAACTTTTGTGTACTTAATTTATAAAAATGGATTCCATATTTGGAATCAGTGGGTCCAAATTATGTTAATAGGCTACTTTTTATTTTTGGGCATTATGAATAGTAACTACGGTAAATTTTATTTACCATAATAAAAGGTAAATCAGGTAATTAAGGGTAATATTATATTATAAAGTTACCCTAAGACTTTTAATAATATAATAGGATTCTTATATTTCTTCCTAAGGCATATTTGGGTCAAAATGGAATCCATTGGAACCCACATGGAGGTGATTAAGACCTTTAGTTTATTTAATTTAAAGGAAAGTGAAATATGTCTCACTCAACTTTAATAATTAAAGTATTTTTAATATAAGTTTATACAGAATATAAATCTGTTTATAAATATTCATTTGAAATATAAAATTTTTTTCTTTATCATGGTAATTTATTTATAATTCTTAAGAGATATTTAATTACCATAATAGCTTATACATTAATGATGCAGAAATTATTTATTTAGAGAAAAATAAGTAATATAGTTTTTATTGAAATAATAATACCCATTAAAATGCTCAAAAACCTGACCAAAACTTTTTGGTAGTGTATATATACACCATAATAATACAATTAACGAATATATGATGGTTTGGAGACTTATAAAAGTGATTACGACACTTATATTATTTTATTTTAAATGATGTCAAAGTTGTCACCTTCATAATTTAATAAATATAGCATTTTGAAAGTTGGGTGTATTAGATTATAAATCCGACTAAAAGTATTATTATGAAATCTATAATATTTATCTTTATCCTAGTATTTTATTTGTTAATTTTTATGCTACAAATAAGTATATTTAATAATTATACAAAAATGCTGTAGAAATTATTTTATTAAGAGAAGTATCAAATAAATGGTTTTACAAATAGTAAAATAAATATTATATGAACTATTTAATGTTCTCCACTAATTTGATATATTAATATGAGATGTTAGGAACCTATTAAATATTTTAGTTCTAATATATACTCTATGTGGATTTTATTTAAATTCAAATACTTGAACAGTGTCAAAATTGACACAATTGTTATTTTATAAAAATAACATGTTATTAAATTGTTTAAAAATCACAAAAATAACTAAAAATTATAAATTTAAATTTATATAGTCTAAAATGTCATAAAGTATCCAATTATGGAAAATTAACACCACATAAGTGATTATTTATAACCATTTAAAATTTATAATTTTATTACCACAAATAAAATTAAATAGATTAAATAAGAATAAATCAAAATGATAAGGTTTAAAATAAAATACAGAAATGTCTAAATTTGATTGGTTGATGAGATTAAAACCCTATATCATTTAATCTTATAATCAAGACATTTTTTGAGGTTTTTAGGTGGGGATTGAATTTATATTAAAGTAATATTTTTGTGGATTCTAAAGGTGCCCCTCTCCGCTCTTACAAAAGGGAACCTCCTCCCTCATCTCCTCACACCTTTTTGAGCCACCATGCTAGGCCAAAACCTTCCCATTTCACTTATCAACATTCTTAGAAACATACTAGAGGTCCTTGTCTTCTTCAAAGACCAATTTTAGTGCCCTAAGAGGAGGTTTCAAAGAGGTGTGTCGAAGAAGAGGTAATATTCGTTACCGATTGTTTCAAATTTATTTCTTCTTCTACTTCCTCTTCTTTAGTTGTTTCATTATGAAGTAATAACATCAGTATCACTCATATAATTATATGTTATTATAAATATGAAACAAACCTATTCCACCTTCTATCCATCCTACAGAAAACCAAATCACCGCGCGTGAGTACGTACGGAATACCGTCTCCACACCGTGGTGTAATCTGTTTTCCACCACCACCTTACATGGATGGGTATAATGGTGTAAAAAATAATTATATATGATTATTTTAATGTTATATAGATTCTGAAATATTATACATACACTTAAATACAATTCCGCAATCAGGGGAATGATATCATCGCTCGTGAGTACGTGCGGACAACCGTCTCCACGAATGCGATGAGATTCATTTTCCATGATTAAACATTCTAGTATGATTATAAATTAAATATAATAAGTAATCACTAAATATATGACATAATAATTCTACTGGATTTACTTTTATATATATATGTCATCTACTTAATTCCATTCAATTCAATAAGGAAACGAAAAAAGCGTTCATGCATACGTATGGCCTACAGTCTCCATGAACGATGTATTTCTTTCCATTTATCGATCTTTTATATATATGTATATTCTGAATATATATTATATATAAATCATGTTTTATATTCTGGAATTATTTAATCATGATCTATGTAATCATATTAATAATTACAAGTCAAAACACGGATGATAACTGAAACGATTTTACCCAAAACACTATTTTAACATGAATTTACAAAAGAACGGGTAATATAATGTCATAAGTGAACCATATATGATATCATAACAATGAATATGATTCTGTAATAGTTAAATGATATTATTTAAATCATTATACAGGAGGTTCGGATACGTACGAAGCATATCAGACCTAAGGTAAGGGATAACATTTCCAATCTCGTTTTTATCTGAGATTGTATATTCGTAAGTATTTACTAGGGTTATTGTTATCTTCAATGCCCATGTTCTCTAAAAATGTTTTCATGTATTTTTAATGTCCTTTTACCCATTTTTTACTTTTACTACATGGTATGTAAGGAATCTTTTTTTTACCATACAAGTTACTTTTTGACTTTTTTGACAAAAGTATGAGAAGAATGATATTTTTAACTTATACTGCGTGAATGGATTTTTACGGTTTCATAACGCCTCATTTTCATGAAGCTTACTATACAAGATTTTATGACTATTTTCAAAAAAATACTTTTCTTTTAAAAGGGCATGGAATTTTGTGAAAAGAAAATGATTTTAAAGAATAAAGGATATTTTCCTCAAGAATTCATTTCAAGTGTTTTATCAAAAACATTTTCCATCTAAGATGACATTATTTCATATGTGTATATTTCAAGTATAATGTCTCTATGATTTACATGGTTTCACTTTTATTATGATGAAATATCCATTTGTTTTATATTTATTTTGTGATGATGGGATGACGTTTCTGAAACCCATTTTATTCTTTGTGTTATGATGAATGTTTTAAGTTTATTTTGTGGAAAAAGTAAGAATGATTTCATTATGAGATGGGTGGGACCTATATCTCCCTCCAATGCATTGGGTAATTATTTATATCTCATGAGATAGAAATGGATGGAACGATAAGTTAATTTGGTTGAGTGTTACAGGACTGAAATGAGGAGTGAACTCGATTCAGAAAGGGACTTTGTCGACTATGATGGTCTTGGAAGCAATGCCTTGGCTACTATGGAAATCATAACATGTGCTGAATGGTTTCCAAAATTACATGTTTTATTTCCATTATATTTTATCATGGTTGATGTTCCATTATGATATCAGCCTTACTTACTTCCATGATTTATGTCTTTGCTCAAGATTTTGATGTTTAAATTTCATGTTCATGTTTTTGCATTCAAATGTTTATGGATTGTTTTATGTTCTGTATGTTTTCCCTTACTGATCATTTGAGCTCACCCTTTTTCTATTTTCTTTTCCCTAGGATATAAAGAACGGTTTTAGGTAAGAAAATAAAGGATGATCTTTATGGAAGATGTTGAGGATCTTTCACCAAGATTAGAAGATTATGTTCCAAGATTCCAAAGACACAAAACTATTACGGTCCTTTGCTGTCTGTTTTTGTTATGTATTAAGTATTCCACAAAAGTTATGTAACTTCCATGTAGGTCAAGATTTGGGTCTCTATACTTGGTATCAGAGGCAAAGGAGGTAGGAATGAATCTGATCCTTTGGAACTCTCACATGTGAGCGTTGGACGAAGCATGGCTCTCCGCCCAAGGGATTCATGAGGAAATTGATGCCACTGGGGATGGTGGTGTGTCCCACCCAGGGGGTGTGGCCGCTCATGGAGTGCCCTGATAGGTATCAATTATAGTCCACTAGAAGTAATTCCAAACTATTATATTTGGTATCAGAGGAAAGGTTTAGTTAACCTTTGGAAACTAGGATGCGAAAACTTTAGTCAAATCCCTAGAGATATTTCTAAGGTATGTCTAGGGATGTCCCTAAGGATAAGTATGCGTATAGGTTATAGTCCTAGAATTACGGTAACAATATTATAATTTAACCTAAGATGTTAGATATTGGTGGTACACCCCATTATTTATGTTTTTTTCTATAGCATGATTTTTGTGTCTCACACTATTATTTTTGGGATTTAGAAAATGGATGGAAATAGGAAGATTCATGATAATGGAGGATATGATGGAAAATGTAATGATATTATTCATGAGCAACCAAATGAAATTGGATTTGGAAGTCCAAACATCATTATTATGCCTAATCAGCAATCTCATAATATGATCAATAATCTCAACATTGGTATGTATCCTGACTCATCTAATAAGAGAAAGATGGAGTTTCATGATGATCATAGTGGAAAGAAAGTTCAATTTCCCTTAGGTAAATCATGTGGGAAGAGGCATCAGGGAGAATGTTTCAAAGTAACTGGAATATGCTTTGGGTGTGGAAAAGAAGGACACAAAGTCAGTAAGTGCAAAGTAAAAGGTTCAATTAACACCGTGGACAAGGATAATGGTTTCTATTGGACATCAACAATGATTAAATGTTTTAAATGTGGAATGTACGGGAATTATGAAAACCAATTCCCCAAGGGAAAGGCTCATAAAGAGAATCATCATGGTTGTAATGGTAGTATTTATGTTGATGATGATGAAGAGACTACAAATGATATGTGTATGAAATAATTTCTCAAGATTGGTCAATGGATTAAGAAGGTAGTGGGATGATTACATGTTTATCAAGAGTAATTTTGTATAAGTAATATCATTGTACTATGGAATAAAGAGACATCTAAGTATTGTTAAACTGTTTTATTTCCTTATGTTTTTGAAAGTATATGTTGAATGGTACCGGTAACCATGAAAGCTTATTTAGATATTTTTGGAAAGTAGATTATATGCACATAATGAAAGGACAAATAAAAAATGAAATGAGCTCATGAATTATATAAATACAAAGTTATATCATGGTTTGAATATATAGAAATTTTGGGATTTTGGTATATGGAAAGTGTTAACATTTGACAGCATTCATGTTTTCACCTAGGTTCAATGGGTATTCACTTTTCAAGAGAATACATGATTATGGTATTCACATGTTTGGAATGTGATCAACAAGATATATCTTATGTGGGGGATAAATGATGATATTCAATGCTTGGTTGGTGACATTTCAAGTAATCGTTTTCTTTATACTATAAGATTGGACAGAAGTATTTTCGATATGCTTAAAGGTTGGAATGGATTAAGTTAGACATCAGATATAATTGTTTAAGAGTAGAAATTTTTTCAATATTATTTATGGAATTTTATAATAATGTAGTTTTAGAAAAAGGACAACCTGTAGGATGGGCGAAAACCCTTCGCATAGGACAAGGATGTGGGAATCGAACCCACAACTGAAGTACGACATGCCATTATCGCCTACTACTGGCCTACAAGAAGTCCCTGGTTATTAGAAACTAGTTTTATTATGTAGGATGATAGATAAAGTATAAGTCTATTTTGGAACCATATTTGATTAATCTCACCATATATAGAATTATGTATATAACTTTTTCTAACCCTATGTTTGAGACAGATGGAATGACCTATCATTCTATCACATGATCTGCTAACACTTCTCAAAAGACAAATTAAACTTCATTTAATTAAGAGATGAAGTGGAAATTGTTTGAGGCACGAGCAACGTTGAGATTGTACCAAAATCAAGTACGTATTTATTTTAATTCAAAAATTATTCAACATTAGGGAAATGATCTTAAAAACCAAAAATATTGTCATAGTGCTCTCAAATATGATGAATCAAATGGTCCCTTAGATCATCACAAATTTATGGCTTTGTGACTGTTGGCTTTATCATAGTCATGCCCTCTACCATTCTCCATCAGAACATGATGGTTAGATTTCTCTTCTATATCCATATTTTCACCTATGTTATCCTATGTGGAAACCCAGTGATTAGTTAAATTGGGTAACCGTTACGTTTCATTATTTAGTTTTTAAAGATAAGTGTTGGTATTCCTTTTTACGATGAGGCTTTCTATGAAAGAGACTATCATGTAATAAACCATTTAAAACCCCGGCGAATTTCGAGGGTGAAATTCATTTTAAGGGGGGTAGAATGTAACACCCCGAGATTTTAAAAGATATATTCTTTTTAAATTATTTCATATCTTCTGTTGTACACTACACAAATATTATCTTGTGCTATACGCAACACTGTATTAGCTTGTAGTATACACAACACTAATCTTGGATCATGTTACACATAATTTCAAGTTCGTTTGATAGTAGTTATTCTACGCAACATTGAGTTTATATATATATATATATATGTTCAATGTATAAATGAAATATGTTTGGATTCTGTTATACGTAAAAAAAAGGAGTCTTTCACTACATGCAACCCTGACTTGGCTTGCGTTACAAGCAATCGCGACCTTCCTCGATAGCTTGTGTAGTACGCAATACCAGGCTTCACTAAACAATGATATATTGTTATAATATTATTATGGACTAGCCGCTATGAATAATATTAACAACATTTTAAATTTTATAACATTAGTATTCATCTTACACATTTTCTAAAACATGGTATGTGAACGAAATAAATGTTTTCGTGTAAAATAATTATTTTTCCAAAAATATAGTTTTTCTGCCTTTTGATGGCGCACCAACTATAAATCTAGTTTTTGATAGGTTTATAATTTAAATTTGATAAACTAAAATTCTTCTTTGGAATAAGGATATAAAAATTTACTTTCGATAAATTTTTCATATTATTTTGATAACATTCATATTTTAATGAATAGTAAAAACACGCTATACTTTAATTAAAATCATCTTTTTTAATCGTAATAATTTATATGGTTAAATTATAATATTTAATGGTTTTAATGTATAAATAGAATATATTTTTACCATTTAACATAATTTATGTAATTAGCATTTATTTTACATGGAATTCATAGGTAAAATCATTTCAATATTTTGCAATGTTTTAACTTTTAAAACTCATTTTCTTAACAATGGAATTAATTTTAAATTAATTTCTGCAACATTTGGGTATTGAATTTAGAAAAATGGATTCCATATTTGGAATCAGTGGGTCCAAATTATGTTAATAAGATACTTTTTATTTTTGGGCATTATGAATAGTAACTATGGTAAATTTTATTTACAATAGTAAATGGTAAATCGGGTAATTAAGGGTAAATATATTATTATAAAATTACCCTAAAACTTGTCTTAATATAATTGGATGCTTATATTTCTTCTTAAGGCATATTTGGGTTTAAATGGAATCCATTGGAAACCACTTGAAGGTGATTAAGACCTTTAGATTATTTTATTTAAAGGAAAGTGAAATATGTCTCACTCAACTTTTATAATTAATGTATTTTTAATATAAGTTTATATAGCATATAAATTCGGTTATAAATACTAATTTTAAATATAAAATGTTTTTATTTATCATTGTAATTTATTTATAATTTTTAAGAGATATTTAATTACCTTAATAGCTTATACATTAATGATGCAGAAATTATTTATTTAGTGAAAAATAAGTAATATAGTTTTTATGGAAATAATAATACCCATTAAAAGGCTAAAAAACCTGAAAAAAACTAATTTTTAGGGTATATATACAAAATAATCATACAATGACCGAATATATGACTGTTTGGAATCTTATTAAAGTGATTATGACACTTATATTATTTTATTTTAAATGATGTCAAAGTTGTCACCTTCATAATTTAATAAATATAACATTTTAAAAGTTGGGTGTATTAGATTATAAATCTGACTAAAAGTATTATTATAAAATCTATAAGATTTATCTTTATCCTAGTATTTTAGTTTTAATTTTTATGCAACAAATAAGTATATTTAATAATTATGAAAAAATGTTGTAGAAATTATTTTATTAAGAGAAGTATCGAATAAATGGTTTTACTAATAGTAAAATAAATATTATTCGAACTATTTAATGTTCTCAACTAATTTCTTAGATTAATATGACATTTTAGGAACCTATTAAATATTTAAGTTCAAATATATCCTCTATGTGTATTTTATTTAAATTCAAATAAATAAAGAGTTTCAAAATTGACACTATTGTTATTTTATAAAAATATCATATTATTAAATTGTTTAAAATTCACAAAAATATTTAAAAATTATAAATTGAAATTTATATAGTCGAAAATGTCATAACTTAGCAAATTATTGAAAATTAACAACATATAAGTGATTATTTATAACCGTTTAAAATTTAGAATTTTATTAACACAAATAAAATTAAATATATTAAATAAGGATAAATCAAAATGATATGGTTTAAAATAAAATCAAAACATGTCTAAATTTTATTTTTTGATGATATTACAACCCTATGTCATCTAATATTCGAATTGAGTCATTTTTGGAGGTTTTTATGTGGGTTTTTAATTTATATTAAACTAATATTTTTGAGGATTCCAAAGGTTCCCCTCTCCTCTCTTCTAAAAGGGAACCTCCTCCCTCTCCTCATCACACCTTTTTGAGCCTTCAATCTCTTCCAAACCCTGCCAATTTCCCTTCTAAACTTTCTTAGCAACATACTAGAGGTCCTCGTCTTCTTCAAAGACCAATTTTAGTGCCCTAATAAGAGGTTTTAAAGAGGCATGTCGAAGAAAGGTAATATCCGTTACCGATTCTTTCAAATCTATTTCTTCTTCTACTTCCTATTATTTAGTTGTTTCATTATTAAGTAATAACATCAGTAACACTCATATAATAATATGTTATTATAAATATTAAACAACCCTATTCCACCTTCTATCCATCCTATAGAAAACTAAATCACTACGCATGCGTACATACGGAATACCATCTTCACGCCGTGGTGTAATCTATTTTCCGCCACCACCTTACACGGATGGGTATAATGGTGTAAAGAATAACTGTATATGATTATTGTAAAGTTATATTGATTCTGAAATATTATACATACACTTAAATACAATTCCTCGATCATGGTAGTGATATCATCGCTCGTGCGTACGTACGGACTACCGTCTCCACGAACGCGATTAGATTCATTTTCCATGATTAAACATTCATGTATGATTATAAAGTATATATAATAAGTAATAATGAAATATATAACATAATAATTATACTGTATTTATGTATATATATATATATATATGTATGTCATCTACTTAATTCCATTCAATTCAATAAGTAAACGTAAATAGCGTTCATGCGTACGTAAGGCCTTCCGTCTCCATGAACGGTGTATTTCATTCCCTTTATAGATCTATTATATATATGTATATTATGAATATATATTATATATAAATCATGTGATATATTTTAGAATTAAATAATCATGATCTAAGTAATCATTTTAATAATTATAAGTCAAAACACAGACGATAACTGAAATGATTTTACCCAAAATGCTATTTTAGCATGAATTTACAAAAGAACGGGTAATATAAAGACATAAGTGAACCACATATGATATCATAAAAATGATTATGATTCCGTAATAGTTCAATTAAATTATTTAAATCATTATATAGGAGGTTCGGATACGTACGAAACATATCGGACCTAAGGTAAGGGATAACTTTTCCAATCTCATTTTTATCTGAGATTTTTTATTCGTAAGTATTTACTAGGGTTATTGTTACCATCCATTCCCATGTTTTCTAAAAATGTTTTCATGTATGTTTAAATTACTTTTTACCCGTTTTTGACTTTTACTACATGGTATGTAAGGAATCTTTTTTTGTTTACCCTACGAGGTACTTTTTGACTTTTCGGAAAAAAGTACGAGAAGAATGTTATTTTTATCTTATACGGTGTGAACAGATTTTTAAGGTTTCATAACGCCTCATTTTCATGAAGCTTACTCTATAATATTTTATGACAATTTCTAAAAAAATAAATTTCTTTTAAAAGTGCATGGAATTTTGTGAAAAGAAAATTATTTTCAAGAAGAAAGGATATTTTCCTCAAGAATTCATTTCAAGGATTTTATCAAAACCATTTTCCATCTAAGATGACATTATTTCATATGTGTATCATTCAAGTATAATGTCTCTATGATTTAAATGGTTTCACTTTTATTATGATGAAATATCCATTTGTTTTATATGGATTATGTGATGATGGGATGATGTTTATGAAATCCATTTTATTCTTTGGGTTATGATGAATGTTTGAAGTTTATTTTGTGGCCCAAGTAAGAATGATTTCATTATGAGATGGGTGGGACCTATATCTCCCTCCAATGCATTGGGTAATGATTTATATCTCATGAGATAGACATGGCTGGAACGGTAAGTTAATCCGGTTCAGTGTTACAGGACTGAAATGAGGAGTGAACTCGATTCAGAAAGGGACATTGTCCACTAAGATGGTCTTGGTAGCAATGCCTTGGCTACTATGAAAATCATAACATGTGTTGAATGGTTGCCACAATTACATGTTTATTCCCATTATATTTTATCATGGTTGATGTTCATTTATGATATAAGCCTTATGTACTTCCACGATTTATGTCTTTTCTCAGGATTTTGATGTTTAAATTTCATGTTCTAGTTTTTTCTTTCAAATGTTTATGGATTGTTTTGTGTTCTCTACATTTTCCCTTACTGAGAATTTGAGCTCACCCTTCTTATGATTTAATTTCCCCAGGATATAAAAAAAGGTTTTGGGTAAGAAAAAAAGGAAGATCTTTATGGAAGATGTTGAGGATCTTTCACCAATATTAGAAGATTATATTCCATGTTTCCAAAGACACTAAACTATTACGGTCCATTGGTGTCTGTTTTTGTTATGTATTAAGTATTCCGAAAAAGTAATTTAATGTCTATGCACATCCAGCTTTGGGTCTCTACATTCCTCCTGTGAAAGTTTTCATTTTCCATTATCACTTCCTTGGCCTTTTCATCTTCATGTTTCTTTATTCTATTGAAATCATCTATCTAGATAACCAACATGTCGTTTGGAACAATTGCAGTAGGTTTGGATCCTTTACACAGGTTCATCTGAGTGTCATCCCTCTTGTTTTCTATTTTGGATGAATTTCACTTCAATTTCATGGTTCTAAAATCCAGGGTATTCTCATCTTCCTTACATGATATCATCTTTTGGAATTTTTTGTTCACAATATTTTTTTGATTTTTTCCTAAGGTATATACTTAATACTTAGATGGCATCAAAGGACTTCTTTTCGTATCAAAAGTGAATGATTGTTGGGATGGTCTTGTACCTACCTTTTGACCACTTCTGTTTCATACATCATAGATATTATCATGTAATTCAAATCTATTTATAGTAAATAAATGCCTCTAGACCTACAAACGTTTCTTCTTCTTCTCTAGATTTCTCCCCTTTGATATAGGCTTTCAGTGTGATTTTTCATTTAAGGGAATGAACCATTAATCAAGTGCACAATGCCTAAATCTATTGCAGCACCAAAATTGACCAACAACTCGTGTCTTATTGATATATTCTATATAAGGTTGTTGGGCCTTCTTCTTAATGTTTTTTTTCTCTACATGGGGAACCATCTTCTATCTGCTTTTTCCTATCCACCCTAGCCATGGTAGTAGGTTTCTTCTACTCAGCTTTCCTCCCTATACTTGTTTAGAAATTTTCTTCTTTCCTACACTTTTCATAGAAACATATTTAGAAAAAATAGTACAAGTTAGTAAGGATTGTACCTTCACTTTCATAGCTTCTTGTGATAGATCAGTGAGTGACCTCATGATATTCTTATCACATATTAGAAGAAAATTGATAGTAGAATCTTTTAGTGACTATAGAGTTTCAATAGAAATGTTTCTAGAGATGGATAATCAAGAGAGGACATAATATTCTTGTCACATGTTGGAGGTATTTTAGACGTTGATTCCTATAGTGAGCATTGAGTACCAGCTAAAACAATTTCATTCTTTCATGAAGTCTCAATATGTGACTTCTCAATATTGTTCAACTGAGCTTCCAAATATAGACATTTCTTATTGGGAATGACCATCTGATTTTCAATCATAGTCATATTCTCTTCACAAGCCTTCTTCATTATTTTAACTTCAACTTCATAAAACGTAACTATGGATTGTAACAAAGAGTCATGTTCTATGAATTTTTTGGAAGTTTATTTAAAATATAAAATCTTGAATTTAGTGCCCTTATCCAGCTCAGCTTCATGTTCATGGATCTTTTATTCTAGAGTCTTTCTAAATATATCTTCCTCTTCAACTTCTTTATACATTTTGATGAATTATTTCATGTTTCCTTTTTTGTTTCTTCAAAATCTTCAATCTTTCTAGAGAAAATATAACATTTTGATGCTTTATTTATCAATCTTTTTTTATATTATCAACTTCTCTTCCTAGTCATGTGATCTCAACTTGCATACAATGAAATATTCTACAAACAAAACCAACTCCTTCATTTATAATACCATGAAGATAAGTTCTTAATTTTTCTTGATCACGTGATAATGAGATAGAAGTGTCTTCCTTTCCTTAGATAGAAACCTAATCCACCTACTCTTTAATTTAAAAGTTTGGTATTTTTCATTATTGGAAGGGCATGGAGAACCATACACTGCATATTCTTTGGACATGAGGGACTTCTTCAAATGTGTCTTCTCTTTCATTTTACTATTTTTCAGTGTCTTCCTGGATGTAGAATTCTTCATAGAGATGACTAAATCTTTATCAAGAATATACTTCATTATTGAATTTAGGAATGAATCTCAAATCCTATTCTAAATAGAATTACTGAAAAGTATCCAACAAACATTAACCATTGATCTTTGATACCAATTGAATGACCCTATATCACCCTAAGAGGGGGGTGAATCAGGTTGTCAACCTTCTCACTCCATTTCTAGATATTGTTCCCATGTTGGTGGGAATTGTTTACAATTGTATAATGGATAAGGGTAGTAATTAAAACATGTATAAGAACAACACAACCCTTTTTACTTGGATCAACACTAAGGGTTATGTCTAAGAAGCATATGTTGATAGGTTTCGGGTCCTACCAAGTTCAACTAATAATCACTAGTACTGAATTACAATTGTTCAGGACCAATCACTATGTCCCAGACACACTGTGTTTAAAAAGGTTTGGGGATAGCCCCTCCTTCCCTTGGGTCACTTCCGTTGACTCCCCCTAGCTCACTGCCTTGGGAGTGGTCTCAGTCAGTTTATAGACTTGAAGGTCTCTTCAACTGATTGACATGAAAAGTATTTGTATTTATTTATAATGAGACACTAATTGTATTGATGTCTTGAATTGAGTCTTTTTTATATTATATTTTCTTGTTTAGCACTATTTGTGAATGCACTAGAACTTCTTCCCTTTTATTATATAGAATCACAATCTCCCTTTATGATGTTTTTATTTTTTTGAATTTTCCCTGATTCTGTGGACTTTCTCTGACCTATGTACCACGCATGTTCTACATTACACTCCTAGTCTGCATACCATGATTATTTTGTGTACCACCCCTACTCAAGGTACCACACCTGCTCTGCATACCACCCCTGCTCGACCTTCCATTCCTACTCTGTGTACCACCTCTGCACCACGTACTGCCTCTACTCCATGTATCGCACCAGCTCTGTGCACCGTGCCTGCTCCACACACTGCCTCTGCATACTGCCTATGTGTATAGCCTCTGTGTATTGTCTCGGTGTACGACCTTCGCGTATGGCCTTCGCGTACTAAATTCATGTTCCGCATTTTCATACTACCTTTGCATACCACATTTTCATATCTCCTTTGTGTACTGCCTTCTCGTACCACCTTTTCATACCGCCTCCGTGTACCACCTTTGCGTAATGCCTCTACATACCATTTCTTACTTCTGTGGACTTCTTCAAAATCTGAAAATTGTATCATCTCCTACATACCATTTTTTTATGCAAATTGTCTTTCTCAGACTACTCCTTCCAATTTCACAAACCTTTTTCATTTTGCGTACCACTTTTTCCTATGAAAAATCTCTCTTGCATACCACTTTTGGGCATAGCTAAGATCTTCCACAGCGATGATATTTTCTAATTGAAATCATACTTATCTTAATGATGGGATTAGCACTCCTTATATAATAAAATAACCGCACCAATTTTTCTAATCCATTTTAGAAAAAAATTCAATGTGGGACAAACATCACCACATACTAAACTCCATCCGCATAAAGTGAGCCTCCACTGCGTAATGCATCTCTTCCTCCAACAACGGGCTATTTTGTGTACCAAAAATCCTTTCGTGGTGAACCATTTTTGGTACCACGAACCATTTAGAGAACCTTTCCATATAACTTTCCCACTTACCACATGCCTTCACCGTGTACCATTGTAGCAAACCATTTTCAATTCTGCACAACGCTGGACATACCGTTTCCGCTACCAAGTTCATGGCCACAAACTATTCCTAGAACATGGTACATGTTCCATGTTCTGATGTATGTGGTTTGATTCCATTTCTAATTTTCTTCACTTTTCATCATCTCATTCACTCCTATGAAGAAATACATTCATTTCCAAAAACAAAATCTCTTTTTTGAGGTCCAATAATTTGGGAAACAATGTGAAATAGAACCAACTAAAATATCTGATTCGATAAGAACACTCATACTAATTCACTATCATCTTTCTTATTTAACAGTCAGTGTCATTTATCACAAACTCCTTCCACCATGATATATACTATTTGAACAATTAGTTCTAGCATTGTTATATTCTCTTGGGAAAGTACATCAACTTAACAACTTCCCTGTCTTGTAGCTACATCAGTCTTTCCATTCAACACTGAATATGACTAACATCATCTTCTCATCATCGTATGATCATTCTTAAATCTTAAAATCTCCAAATGACCCCTCATGCAATAATTCATGTCTGTCAATAATTTTTTGAGTTATTCTTCATTACCTTCTTCATTTTGATCTTCATTAACAACTGTTAACAACAAATAAAAACTTATACTCAAAGAGGTCCCAACAGTTCTAAGGTCATATGACCTTCGTTATTCATTATTCAAAGACCAAATCAAAGATCAACTCTTCCCCCCATCAAGTGGATCTCATCTTGATGACTATCCTATAAATTATTCTCTCTTACCATG
This sequence comes from Viscum album, assembly GCA_963277665.1. Taxonomy (NCBI): domain Eukaryota; kingdom Viridiplantae; phylum Streptophyta; class Magnoliopsida; order Santalales; family Viscaceae; genus Viscum; species Viscum album. The sequence continues at coordinate 451,572,095 of OY728141.1, read as the reverse complement.
ATATTTTGGTGGAATTTAACCTCTCTTTCTTTAGATCTAAACCTAATTGGGGAGATATAGGATTGTAGATCTAAATTATCATTGATATGATCTTGAAATCCATGATCTTGATTTAGGGATTTAGATCTGGATCATAGATATATTTTTTTGTTCTATTTATATTTTAAGGATTCCCACTAAATTAATGTCCATTAATCTATATAATTAATATGGTGATTAATTTTGAGAGATTGAAATGGATAAATTGAGTTAATTAATTGTGAAATAATTTTGTTCTTTTTATATTATGTTGTACAAAATAAATTTTTAAGACTTCTTATTTATCATGAGATAATTTATTCTGGAATATTAATTTTGGTATATGATATTTTTATTTGTTAATTAATTGATGAATTAATTAATGGGATTTTTAAACTTAATTAATTGGGGAGTTAATTAAGGATTTTTATTTTTCTGATGCAATTTTCTTATTAGTAATGAAATAGATATAGATAATTAATTATGAAATAACTATTTGTGAATGAATGGGAACATGGTCCTTATAAATTTAGAATTATAAATGGTAACATGCTCATTGTAATTGTGATTAAAGGAATGGAAATATGGTTTGTCAAATGGGAAGTACAAATGGTAACAAAGTCATTATACTTATGAGTAAAGGAATTGAAACATGGTCATTATATTGAGAGGTAAGAATGGTAACATGTTAATCTTACATATGAATTTGTTATAGGTAACTTTGGCATTTATATCATAATTTAATGATTGGTAAAAAGTCACACTGAGATATGGCCTCACATGATAATACATTGAATTCCTGCATGATTTGAATCAAGTACTGAGATATCATATCAATATAGAACACTTTGATCTTCATAACAAGTAAAAGAAAGTATAAGATATGATATTACCTAGAGAATACTTCAGGTTCTAGAATGAGACGAATCTAGTATATATGTATGGTCATCGACAAGAAACCTGGAGTTAATATGATTAAATAAAGAATAAATGGAAATGTGATAACTCTTTATTTTGGAATTTTCCTCATTTCATTATACAATTGAATACACTAACTTTTTATTAGACTTTTTTTGATGTCATTGGTGGTGGCTTGATAAGTTGTACTCACACCGTACTCAGGATTCCTAAGAGGTACATGAATAAAAATTCCAATTATATGATAGGTTAAGGTAAAGGGATGTGTGTTAGATTGCTGATTGGGGATGGAACTTGGATGTGGTATGAATATGGGGTTCAGGAGCCACATAAGAGTCATCAGTCCATGTACGTTAAGTTTTACTTTAGACACTTTGGAACATTCATTGGCATATCATGTTTCCCTTTCAGTTGAATATTGTATTTTACTTTTTTGGTTATCTAATGACAAAGATATTATTCTGGTTATATATTCTCCTACATTTAGAAATATGTTTCCACTAGTTTTTTTACTCTGATAATAGTGGGTATAGTCTCCCCAGGACTGTCTTTCCAGATCCTCACTGATAGTTAGAAGTCTCCAGCATACAATGAGGCGTGCTTAAGGTCATGTTGAAAACTGGCTCTTAGAACCGTTGTGTGGCTCTTTTCCTGGCTTGTTACACATTTTAACTTATATCATGTGTTTTTTATATCATATCGATACATTCATATAATTTACTCTCCATAGAATAATTATAATTTAGTGTACATAGTTTATTTATGGGTTGAGTGGGGTATGCAACACCACATGTTTTCGTAAACCTTTTTATTCCTTATAGAATATGTTTATTATTTTTAATAATGATTTTATATTCTATTAAAGGATTTTAAATCGAGTATAATGTAAATGATATAGGACATGAATATGACAAAAAATATTTTTTCACCCATAATGGTGATTTATAATAAAATTACTGTAATACATATATTAAAAGAGTGGTTTATTGCATTTTTTAATCATTAACAAATTAAAATGGGACAATAAATAAAAAAAAGATATTTTTACAACAAAAAATCTTAATGGACCATCTTTATACTTGAGAATCACTAATAATAAAACATATAATGTGAAAAATACACTAAAAGGTCATATAATGATTAAATATCCCAAAAAATAAAACTATTAAATAAAACATATTCCTTGTTAAGATATAATGTTGTAAATTTTTTGGATTTAGTTGGGGTAATACAAAAATTATATATCAGTTATAAAAGGGTATATAACCACATGGTATAAAACTATGAAACATCTTACTTGTTCATAATCATTGATATGTAGTTAACATACATAATGAATATTTTGATGATGAAAATACACATTTTCATTGTTAATAATTCATTTGGAAAAGAATAAAATTATTTGGAATATTTTTAATAGAAACATATTAAATTTAATAAAATACTATTGAATATAATGATTTTTTTATGAATTACATATTTATTTTTAACACATAAATTTTAATGAATCATATATATTAAATGGATTGATTAAAATTAATTATTAATGTTGTGAATATGTATAGTTCATTAAATAATCAATGAAATATAAAGAGTACTAGTATTATTATTCATGGAAAATGAAATATGCTTTATTTAAAAAAATATTTTATAATATAATATATTTTTTACATAAACTTTTTTTGTATCCTATTTTAAGTAATAATTTTATTTAATTTTATTTTTAATATATATATATATATGAATTAAATTTTTTTGAATGATTATTAGCTGGTTAAAAATAATAATAAAATAATTTAATACTAAAAAATTATAATTTTACAGGATTATTTTAATTTTCCTATATTTCTATCTTAATAAAAATATTTTTCCGATTTTAAAAGACTAGTATAATAAATTTTTTCAATTTCTTATAAATATGTTTATACTCATTAAATTATAAATGTGTTATTAAATATGATTATGAAAAATTAGTTTTTTAAAAAATATTTTAATATAAAAATAGTTCATTCTATACAATTTATATTTTAATTTAAAAGATAAATATATCCTTTTGGAAATTTAATCAGATTAAATTGATTCAACATCTGTAATAAGAATATATAAATTGGTTAAGAAGTTAAATTTCATTTATATTCATAAAATTAAGATATCCTGATTAATGATTTGTTATCTCTGTAAATGTAATGTGAGGAAATACGAGATAAAGTAATTGGTCAAAAAATAAAATATCATAAAAATTTATTTTTAAATTTTTTTAATGTAGGGATTCATGAACCATCTACATTAATTTCTTGTTTTTATCAATTTTAAATTTAAAATAGAAATATAATAAATTATATAATTAATATTTTTCAAAATACCACTCAAAACTCATTTATAAAAGGAACCCTGCTATTTACCACTAAAAAACACATTTCTTTTAGTTCTGAATTGAAAAAAAATTCTCCTCCAAACTACTTATTATAATTTTAAAAGTCTCTAGATCCATTAATGAATTAAAAATCCTAAATTTTGAAAAAACCTTGTTTAATAAGTGTATTCATCAAAGTATCTTGTTCTTTTCCATCTTTTTTAATTAAATTATCATATACACTTCTTATAAATATAATTATCCAACTTAATGATGGTAAATTTATGTCAATATGATTTTGATAAAATGATACAAATATTTTATAATTAAAAAACTCTTAAAAATTCACAAATAAATCATTTTTTTGTTTGGATTTGTTAAACAACAAATATAAACGAAACTATATATAAATAATCATTATCATTATAAATAAATATAACGAAATTATTTTTTTAATATATGAAATTATTATTTAATATAGATGATGTTTAGTTTACGTTAATTTTTTTAAAAAAATATAATGATCCTTACAATGTTAATTTTTATTATTATTAAATTACCAAAAACATGGCCATTGTGGATTTAGTTTTCATATTAGATTCTAAAACCATCAGTAAATTGAATGTGAGGGAGCCTAACTAATAAAATAAAAATGATTTGTATTATCTGAAAATATTTTAATTATTAACTTTATTTCAACGATTCAGGACCGATATCATCATTTTGAATCCTATACTAAATAATAAAAAATACTAGCATCAAATAATGAATTTTGTCAATTACTAACATATATATATGTGTAACAAATGATCATAATTCATTAGGAAAAAAGGTAATATATATAAATTAGTTTGTTAATAATGTAAATAATTTGGTATTATTTAATGTATGGGAGGTTAAATCACATTCATGAATATCATGAGTAAAATTATGGGTTTCTGATACAAATTTTACCTTCAATGAGATACATTCCATATTGACCACCTAAATTATTTTCATTTATTTATATACTTCCCTGTGAAATTTTTTCAACATAAATTTTAAAAAAATAACGGTATGATAAACTCTAAATCATTTTATCTCTTCATCGTACTTTTTATTCAAATGATATGAAATCATTAAGTGTTTCTTTCAACTATTAATTTTAAATTGTGAATATTTATGGCTAAATTACATTGAGGAAAATTATATATTATATATGTATAGAAACAAATATATTTTTTTATTAGTTCATTTGTTTGATTTACCAATCATCTTATTATTTCAATTCCCTTAATATCACAATTCGACTAAAATATGCTTGTATGTGAAGCCGACCATATATCTTTTTTTGTTCAAGAATTTTTTTTCTCAATATTTGAATACATTATTTTGGGTTATATATTTGTATCACTATAAATAAATGATTTATTATGAAAAATTTTTATTTTTATTTAATTTATTTTTTAATAAATTTATGGAATTTTTTAATTCTTTGTAATGATGATATTCTCTATTTAAAATGAACTTCTTTACAAAAGGGTTATATGATTCACTTTAGGAAACATTTTCTGCATGAACACAATTTACTCCCAAATTAATCTATTTTTATTACAAAAATATCTCTCAAATATTTCATACTTGTAAAAATTAATTTTCATTGACAAATATTTATTAAATATTTTCTTATAAATTAAATTTCTTAAAAATTATTAGTGCTTTATTTTTATTAATTAATTAAAATTTTTAATTTCTATAAAATAGTGTCCATAATAAATGTAAAAAATCATTAATGTTTTTTAGTCTTCATTAGGGACATGATCTAGCTATAACATCCAAGTTATTTTTCTTAATGTGATATGATAATGTTTTATATAAGATTTAATGAACCCAATCTCATTTTCATGATTTAACTATGATTTGTTGGAATAATAAATGTTTTCATGTTTAAGTTTCACATATATTTATTATTAAAAATTATTTTATAGGTGGGTATGATATAGCCTTACAATTCATTGGTTAAAGTTTATATCCCATGAGATAGGGATGTGCTACATGTGTGTTTAGACCATGTCTAAATAGATGTTGGACACGACTAGTTTTCCCAAGATGAGAATGTTTATGTATATGGGTTGTTATCCAAACCCTTATATAGTATTTGGATGGTTACCTAAGCCTACTATATTATAATAAGGGGGTCAATCTAGTCCATTAGGTAATAAATATCTCAATATTCAACCTTGTCACGTGATTTATTCTCATTTTTGTATCATATTACTACGTTATGAAACATTACTATATTATATTATCAAATTATTGACTCATATTTTCCCACTCCGATGAATCATGTTTTCTAGTAAAATTATTATATCATGATATATTGAATATGTTATATTATCTATTTTCTAAGATTAATTTATTTATCATTATTTGTGTATCTTGATTAATTTATTATACCCACTTGTTCATTTCTTCCTCAGTTATTACATTCAACTATTATTTCTTATGTATACCCCTACTACGAATTAGAGAAAACCCCATTTTTATGTTTCTATTACCAAATAATTAATATTTTTATTTTGTATTACATAATTAGATTGATAAAATTTATGGAAAATTTTGTGGGAAATATTTAATATATCATATAAAATATGAATATAATATATGTAATATCTAAATAAACAAAAAATAAAGGTTGAACAATGATATATAATGTGATATATAAGTAATATTCAAGTTAAATGACTAAATATGTGTGTATCTTTTCTCATGTTATCTAAATTATTATTATATCACATGTGTTCTAAAAAAATATCAAAGTGTTTGGGTCTGATGAACTTCATTCATAGAATTAAAAATTCATTAATGCATTATTATATCTCCCATTATATAATGATCAGTTAAAAAAATCTTGAGGTTACATTAAATACACAGTTTAAATGAAAAACATACCAATGAATTATCAGATATCATATTGGGGGATTTTTTAACTTAAATAATTTTCAACTAAAATTCCACATATAATCAATTTTCCTTCTATAAAATAATTCCAAATACTAAAAATACCATAAAACTATAAGGTAATGAAACATAAAAATTAAGGATTCTATTATCCTGTTATTATTTTATGAGTATTAATTTAATATTTTGTATAAAAAATGTGGAATCAAGGAATGTGATGGACCTGATTCTTTTAATATTATTAATTATTAATTTTTTTCATAATTTTGTGTATTTTCTAAAACTATATTTCCTATTAATGTTTCCCATGAATAAAAATTATAATATTATTATTTAATTCGTCATTATAAAATAGTTGTATATCAGGAATAATAGTGTTTCTAAATGGATGAAATATTACATATTTAAATATTATAAGGGTATGTGTTTTCATTATGGATGATTATGATTCAAGTGATTTTAAACCTAGATAATTTTTAATTATAAATTCTAATTATTTTATCACTGTGATATATGATGAAAAAACATTTAGAATTAGAATATAATTTCAATATACTATTTGACATTAAATGATTTGGATCTATCTATAATTATGTAAAAAATTCGTTAACGGAAATTTGGTATATTCATAGGATGTTATAAAAATCTAGGTCACTATATAAAAATATATTTTATGAAAAAGTTAAACACAATCGAAATAATAGAGTAATAAGTATTTTAAAATCACATCGTCTATCTATGAAACTTATCCCCCCATCACATCATTATAGGATAATAAATAAGAAATTATAAACATGAAATTATTATCTTTCAGTTTTTTCTACATTTATTGGATTGAATCATCAGTACCCCCACCAAAAACATCCTTAAATATATATTTGTCCTTAATAATGTAAGATATGTGATGGTTCATGAAATAAACAATATATGAATAATGACAATGAAATAAAATATTCACAAAAAGAATATTCTTTATCAATGTATAAGCAATGAGGGATAAAATGTTTCTATAGTGGGATATACATTTATAAACAATCCATTAAAATGATTAAAAATAATAGTAGTATATATTAATATAGTGGAAATAATGGATAGTTAATAATGGAGTTGTGGAAGATTTTTTTTTGTGAAAATAACTCTAATGAAAATACACAAAATAATTAATGGTTGAGTGAACTACAAGTTGAAATTCATATTATAAGTGTCATCTATTTAAATAATCTAATTGAAATGTATTACAATTTAAATTTTTAACTACTTATATTTTTCATTATTGTGATTTCTTTTGCGTAAATAATTGAAAAAATTATAATCAAGAAGTGATTCTCATTAACACGAAAATATTAGACGAAGAATTTAAATAAAGTTATAGATTCAATTTTAAAATATCATTTAAAAATATTTTAGGAATTAATTCCTTCTATGAATTTAATTAAGGCGATACAGGCTAATGTAATTTTTTAATATGAATATATTATTGTTTGGTGATATATACTTATTCTTTTATTAAATAAATATCATAACTGGATTGAAGAAAGTTCATTGATTTTATTTTGATTTATAGATAATTGGAATTTATACATTTTAATAGTTAAATAATGAATGAATGTATTATTTAATGATTATAGATGAGTGAATTATTTCCACATTCATGTTTAGTGGGAATGAATATTTAATAATATATATTGAAAAACATCCACTAGTTATTCACTATTTTTCTATATCATTTCACTGTTTTATGTGGATAGATAACATTCAAAATGTAAAAGACACCAATTTCCATATATATTCTTAATACATAAATAATATGTTAACATCCATGTTTATAAAAAAAAAACTAAATAAAAAACTGTATGTTAAAATAAAAAATTTATTATTTTAATATAGCCATTAAATTAGCTTGTATAAATTGAATTAAACATAATGAAAATTAAATAATATAGAAAAAAATATAATTATATAGAATAATTATTTCTTATGAAGCAAATTTTTGTCATCTTTTATGTGAGGTAGATTCCCTATGGTTTTCAAATGACTGATACCAAGAAAGACTTGATTAATTATGGTTTTTGATTAACTATTTAGGGTGGCAGTTAAATCATATTGATATTTCTACAAGATGCCTTAAAACTAAACCACCACCCAAGAATTGAAAATATAGTTTATAATATTCATTTGGTTGTATAAATTAGGATTATAGAAATACATAAAATATATTTTTATGTGTCGATATATATTTAATTTTATTTATTTTTCAAAGGCCATTTTTCTTAATTCAATTCCTCATAAAAATAATAATTTTCTAGAAATTTGAATTACAATTTTGAGGAATTAAAATTATTATGAATTAATAAAGAAGTAATATATATTTATATATATTATATATGTTAACAAAATGATAATTCATTATTTTTTAGAAAAACTATTGTTATTATATCAAAAGTAATTTTCTTGTAGAAATAGTTTTTCGCTGAATTGTATGTTTTTTAATTTACATAAAAATGATAAATTATAGGATGTTAATTTGAAATAAATTATTTTATAATTGGATTACTCCTGGAAATTTTAAGATAATAATAATTATTTAGACTTTTCTAAAATGGTTATTTTTTAGTTGAGTATTGTATTTACCATTTTGAAATATAACATGACTTTTCTTATATTTTTTAACATTATAAGGAATTTTAAATTAATGATATCTTCTTATAATAAAAATTAATTATTTTTTTATTAGATATAAATTTTATATTTTTTTAATTTATAACCAAATATTTCAAATTTTAGAATTTATGTAATATTTAAAAAAAATTATTATATTATATAATTATAATTCAGATTTTAATATTTATCATTATTAAAAATTGAATACAAAACATATTTAATATTTTTAGTCATCATTTAAAAATTATATAATTATTTAAATTTTTGATTTCTGTATAAAGGATAAATTAAATAGATTAAATATTAGTTATCGTGGAAAAAATTAAATTGGTAAAAATGAGTTTGTTAAGAAGTAATTAGAGAACATCATCCGAAATATATTTGAATTGATTTTTTCTGGAATTTGTAGACCCAAAATAGTCTAATATTTATCATTTATAAATTTTATATAAATCATCGTTGAGGGTTACTTTCCATTATTGAAACGTTTTGGGTATTTCCAAAAATGACACACCTTTTCAATTACAAATGAATCTTTCCTATCCTCAATTCCCATCACACCAAAACTATGTTTCTTCAACTAAAAATCTTCCCCAAAACAATATAAACACTCCACTACATCTAATTGAGGGTTTTTATTTTTACAATATCATCCTTAAAATGTTTAACACCCTTTTCAAATGAGATAACCTAATTAGTGGTGTATTGATTTTCAATTGCTTATTCTTATTCCTCTTTCCTTGTATGAATTTATTCTTATCATAATTATTTTATCAATCTAAAAATGATAAAATTATCATAATTATTACAATAGTATGATATTTTAATTTTATTATGAGCATTAAAGACTCTTCAATTTTCCCTTAGAAAATCCAATATGAGATTTGTGTGTGTGTCGATTATCGACACCACAAAAAGTCATGTTATATTTCCTTAAAAACATACATAAATATTAATAATCTTTTATTTAGTAAATAATTATTTTATTTATATAAAATTTCAAATTCATAAATTAGAAAACATATTATTTATTTCTCCTATTCTTTGGAACCAGAAATCATGGATGTTGAGTACGTGTAGAGTACCCCCTCCATTGGATGATTGATTTATATAATGTCTTTCATCAATTAAATACAATCCTAGTAATGGTTGTGGGTTTAATGGGTAAATATTATGATAATTATATCATTATATTGATGTCATAGAATATTGGAGGGCCTAATAAAGACACATCTAAAAACATTTTTCATTAATTCAATCATTTAAAACACGTATACTAAGAGGAATATCATTAATATAAATCAGGTAATATTTTAATACCTATTACTTATTCTTCAAGATAAATTGTAAAATTTTATATCACATTAATAAATAGTAAATTATATCATTAAGATAATGGGGTAAAGTAATTTTAATAAAATATCCTCATACTAATCAATAGTCATGGTATGTTCGTGTATGGGTTGGTTTGACAACCTAAATAAATACTACTAAAAAATTATATTATGGGGAATTATGAAAACATAATTATAGGTATAATATGAAATAATTATTTATATAATTATTATTTTTTCGTAAAAAAATACTTTTGAATTTAAATAATTAATTACAAAATCAACCTTCATTGAATGAAAATCACTGAAAAGGAATCATTATTGATTTATTACTATTGGATAAAGACTTATGTACACCTAAATGGAAATAAAAAAAATAAAATTTATCCATTATTTAGAAATTAATTTAATTCTAATGATTACATATTTAGGGATAATGAGTCTTGATACTTCTCCTTTGAAACTAGTACAAATTATCAAAACTATAAACAACCGATGCCGGGAAAATAGGAAAAAAGAAACTAATATACATGTAGAAAATGTTTATAAATGATGATTACAAATAGTGTAATGTACGGAAATGGATCTGAGATTGTAATCAATATAGTATTGTTTTTATGGAGGTTAGAGTGCAATTGACTGAGCAACAAAAATATTATGGGGTTATTTATCACAAATTTAATTTCCTGAGATTTTTTTCGTACTATGAATGAGGATACCCTTAATATTTTTTATTACAAATTAATATATGTTTTTAACATATTATTGGATTTTAAATATCAAAATCACTTAAATTATTTATATTTATATTAGTTCAAAAGATACCCAATAATACTATTTTTTTGATTAATATGTGACTGAATCTTTAAGGGATTCCTTTCCAATCATATTGTCAAATCATAATTGTTATTGAATGATATAAAAGCATAGAAATTTTTATTCATTATAAAACCTATAATAATTTTCATGATATATTAATATATTATTATACATTCCCTCAATATTCCATTTCAATTGACTACTATTTTACCCAAAGGGATTCTTTTAATTAAAACACACATTGTCTCTTATCTTATGTTGGGACACTATAATTTTCCATTTCGTAATTAATTATATAGTTTTAAAAACTTAATAATGTATACCAAATTATTAAAAGATGTAATATTTTTACAAATTTACTATTTTAAAATATTTAAAACAAATTTTTATGATTTTTGGGTCATTTTCATCATTTTGTAAAAAAATTCTATTTAACATTTTATGTGTGATAAAAAGTCCCCTATTTTTTGTCATTTTATATGATTCAAATATTATATTATGTAATGTTCTATTGAAAAAATTATATTCTCTTCTAATTATAAAATATTTATATCTAATTTATTTAAAATGATAACGGATGTTTGATATTTCCAATGAAATTTGTCATAATGGCATTGAAAATTGATTCAATATAAATTCACATGTTTTGAAATAAATTTTTCCTTATGTGTTAAATAGTATCAATAAAAGGGAAAAAACTACACATACCTTCTTGGGACAATGTGGGACACCCCCAACTACTAATCTAAGGTAGCTCTACAATAAATAAATTTTATAATGAAGCAGAACCAGTACATAAAAAAGATAAATCAATAAACGTAATTATTGAGACATAATGGGTATTCCAAAATAATCTATTCTATATACATTATCATTAAAAATAAAACCATGATATACAAGTTTGAAAATAAGACATAAAAAAATTTTTTCCATTATTTTTATAAACAAGTAACATGCTACCATTTAAAATAGAAAATTTCCATTTCATTTTAAAAATAGTTTCCAAATCTTGTGATATATTAAATAAACCATTTACAAGATGGAGAATGAAATAAAATAAGAGTCACAATATGAAAATGATATTAATATGTCCCAGAAAATAGAGAAAAGGTAATGTTCTTTTTATTATTTAAAACATGTAATGGAACTTAGGTAATAAGGTTTTGAGAAAATAAAATAAGAATATTGGGTTCAATTTTGAAATGAATAAGGGGAAATAACTATGTATATAGAGTTATATGGGTCCTTGGATCCTTGTACCTTATTGATGAATACATATAAAAACCCATAGCATCCTTATGCACAATCCAACAGAGGGGAATCACATATGAAGGACTAGTGGTATCTGATAATAATCATATAATTATTTAGTTTTATAGCATCTTCCATTATAAAGAATTGATCCTTATCCCTATTGGACAGCCTAGCATACTAGTCCTAGTATTCCCAATAAGGTACTCGAGCTCCCATGTGCTCTATTTTAAAAAATGTGGTGAGTTTTTAATCAATCTTCCATATACAAACATATCATTTCCTTTACCAAAATCCCATCAAACGTCTATCAATTGATCTCCCTCATTAATAACATCCCCATTTCACTATCACATAATAATACACAAACCACTTCACGAGGAAAATATAACAAATCACCTATTTAACAAAGATAATGTATTTCTAATTCTAGGGGGAATGGATCCAGAGGGGTTTTCTGCTTCCATAAAACTATTTCAAAGTTCCAATCGGGCCTCATTATTTAAAAAGGGATACATCCACTTTAGAAGAAACTAATTCCAAAAACACATGTGTTCCAAAAATTATTGTGAAAATCAATTGAACAACCAAAACAAAACACATTTAGAAATAATGCTTGAAAGGATTATTAAATAATTTTTCTCACTTCTATGTCTTAGGAAAATCATGTAAAATAGGTGAAAATGTTATTTTTTTGAGAAAAAACCAATTTTTATAACATATAAACATTATATAATAATATAAAAACATTTTAAAAACATTAAAGAAATTTTGGGATTCAATTTAAATGGTTAGGAAAAGGGAACCTAACTCATAATCAAGGTGATTTGACAGGATAAATGTGAGTCTTTACTTTTTTTCCCACATGCATGCCTATGAATGTTAATATATATATATATAAAACCTACCACCTATGTACATATTCACATTTATATGATGTTGTAAAAGTGGATACTTATATATATGCTTATATAATCATATACCGAATTACACTTACAGAAGTATAAAATTCTCACATATATATAAGTACAACTACTCCCAATATTTATATTCATAATTAAATGAGTAAATATATATAATTGTGAAACATAAAAATATATATCCCTACTATTGAATATGAATTTAATTTTACATCGAATCTAGTGACTTGAAACCACTTCATAGAATATCCAGACACATAAAAAATACTAGGAACCCAAAAGTCAAAACAAATCACCCAAAAAAGTGGAATAACACAAATTGTGGAAGAAATCCTGCCCATAATTTGGTGGTGAAACAAAATACAAAAAATTATTCCCCTTCCACCGAGGATTCCAAAACACACAAAATGATGGCCTGAGAGACCCATCACACACCATAAGAAGAAGAGAAGCATAAAAAAATTTCCTACAATAAATTATTGAGAATCCAATACAAACCAACACCGAAAATCATACATCTATAAATAAATACAAAACATTAAAATAAATATAAGAAAACCAATGTTAGGTGTGAAAATTATCCCCACCATTAATAGTTTCTACCCCCCATGAAGTCATTTTGTCAAAAATAGAAACTAAACCGACCACAAATTGAAAAGGACCTATAGAATAAATCTGCTATACCAAGAATGAATTCAATGAATACCTCTAAATTGATCCCTTCACATAAGAGAACCACCATCCCTAGAATTACCATTCATCTCTACACTTCACAGTTGACCAAATCAATTGTAAACCACAAATATATGATTCCCCTGGTTGGTTCGCCACCATTGTTGAAACTAGGAGTCATAATAACATAACCCCCACTCATAGACATATCACATGGGGGACATAATGAATGAAATTAAAGATGAGAACTAAAAAATGATTCATAAGATCCATAAAACACAAGAATCTCTAAAAATTCCCCACATGAAGGAAAAAACATTTTAAAATATTATTAACCTCATAAAAGTGCTTATCAACAAGATGAAATCATAATAATTTTTTAAAAAAACCCATAAATGTTTCTAAAATGAATTTTTCTTAAGAACATAAAACCACAGTAGGGGAAACATTAATTTCCACTACTCTGCTATCGGATACAACATGATGGATGAATATTACCCTACAACTTGAAATTTCTTGTCTATTTGAAGAGTTTCACTCTAGGACCTATGGATAGTGCCATGATGTCTTGAATCATCTGATGGCCCATAGTCGGGAACTAGAATCCTCTAATAGAGGGTTCCTCTTCTGGAAATATTTCTTATATAACAAATCCACAGCCACACTGATGATAAGCCTTCAGAAGAAATGTTTTTACAGTTCACACTCTTCCCCGGATGGGGAACCTTTACAATAACCAAATGAAACCTGACCACTAGCTACCATGGGATTCACTCTAATACTTGTCTGGATTAATTTAAGTGATTCATGAACCCTATATAGTGAACTAACAAAGAATAATTACTTTCAAATGATCTCTTTAAATTATAACTACAGAATAGGAAACCAATTCATTGAAATAGCTATCATAATCGTTCACTATCTCTTGACCTTGTCAAAAATCTATAAGCTATGAAACAATATTCTCCTCCAATAACGAAAAAATCGACTTGATTAATTTGGTCTTTCATATATCCCAAGACATCTCAATATATAATGAGGATGGCTTGATCACCTTCCACTGCTCCCTTTCCAAACCTTCAAACATACCCAAGACAAATCACACTCCCTCGACATCTAGAGTTCTCAAAAACATTATGACACTCTCTATATTTATAAGTCAATGAAAACCCATAAAAAACATTGACTTCTATAGACAAAATTAACAAACAGAGAATATATTCACTGCACTACTTTACAAGGAGTCTGGGTAGGTCATACAAATTGATGAAAATTCATAGAAACTGTATGGTTCATTTTAGGAGCATACTCTAAACTACATAATGCACCAAACCAAATCAACATCAAACCTTTACATGACCAATTTAAATTATTTTCTGAATACCAAGATCATAAATCAAAACATCATAAAATTAATTAAAACAAAATCTTATATCAACTGAAACAAAACCACAACAAAATTAAAAAACAATCCAAAAACAATCTATTCAAAATCAAAACTTCACATTTTAAATTGAATTTTTTTTCCAACATCCAAAACTCTTACATCAAATCCACCATAAAATTCAAAACACTATCTCACTATTCACATTAAAATAATGAATACAATTAGAATAAAAAAATCTTATATTGGAAATCATTGTCCTTTTCATCAACCACTTTGTTTAAACTATTTCAAACCATTGATATTAAATATTAACCCACAAAATCTTATGAACTACGACATATGATTACTTTTAACTTCCTATTATATCATTTACGAATATATACCAATATGCACTTTCCACACATATATTCAAATATATGTGAACGTTCATATAAAACTGAAAGGGTCACACACACCATTTTTTCATCAAAACCAATAATTTTCTATTTACTTATCATTTAATATTTAACAAAACCATTAGAAATTCAAAAAAAATACAAATACATAAATAAAACAATAAAATGTTTTTTAATTTAGAAATACATATTTTGAAGACTATGTGTCATTTTAAAACTCATGTAAAGCACCTCAAAACAAGTTTATAATCACACTAAATGAAATAATACCAATTAATCAACCATATTAAAATAACATAAAGATATAATTATAGGTCATTCATAACCCAACCACATAGTTTAATAGACTATGCACTGAGCTTGAACCATGATTTGGGAGCATGTTAAACTATGCACGTGGGATCCACATGGCTCGTTTTTTCATGTAAGCTCACTCTTTTGTACCATATCATATCCATTATCATCCCTAAAATATACAAAGTCTTATCTAAATAATAAAATTCTAATAGAGTAACCCAAAATAAAACTAAATACTCAAATGCCAACTACCCCTTGTGAATGAAGTGTTGTAATGAGTGGTGGTGATCAGGTACCAACCTAAGAACTACATCATGAGGCCTAACAATCCTATCTCAGATCTTCCTGATACTCCAAATAATAAGGTTCTTACCTTGATACCATTGTCTCATAAACCATCATGGCTAAACATAGAATTAGTCACCCAAGGCATCTCGTAATAAGTATCGAGAGTCATTATTGATCCTCTAGGGCGGTAAACTAGTGTCCATTATCAAAGTAAATCCATTAGGAATGATTTAACCAAAAAATAGAAGATAAATAAATTAATATAAAATAAAAAAATAAAATTACATACAATAAGAAGAAGAAATGAAAAACCAAAAATATCTCCATATGACCATTTGTTTCACCACGGAACACTAAATCAATATCACTCCGCAATGAATGAATTCATGAAAAATGCAGCACCATAATATAAAATAAACAAAAAAAAATATTCATTTGTATTAAAACTATGTAGGAAGACCATAATAAACAATTTCCATTTTTTATATTTAAAAATAATACCAAGACATTCTAGTTTTAAAATAATACACATAAAATATGATTTTTCACTCTTTTTAGAAACATGTAACAATATTTTTTTATGAAAAAACCAATTTCCAATACATTTTCAAAATTGTCTCTAAAACATGAGTTATTTCCAATCAATGATTTATAAGAGGGAGAAATAAAAAAATATGAGTCATAGTAAAAATAGAGAATCATTATGTAAGACAACATAGAGAAAATAAAATGTAATTTTTATTATTTCGAACAAGAAAAAGAACCTATGGAATGATATTTTAAAACAATACCATTTGAAAATATATTTAAAAGATATAATGAAACATGGTATGTCCCAATGTTTCCATATTATTGTGTGTAGTTATCATAATAAATTAAATTAGTGTTGTTGTATCAGTTCTGATTAGGGAGTTAGGGCTTGGCCCAATTAGATAGCATACTAGAAAAAGTCTTCCCACTTTGTTACCTAGAATCCAATGCAATCTATTTTAAAAAGGTTGGTGATTATTTTTTCAGGATATAATACACATATATATCATTTACTTAACACAAAACCCATTCAAAATCGCACCACTGATCTACCTCTTTAAAAACATTCCCCTTTCTATGTCACATAACAATTCACAATTATCTTGATAAGAAACAAATCACAAATAACATTATAACACATATATCATATTTCAAAATCAAGGGTTCAAGGATCAAGAGTTTTTTTCCACTTCCATAAAACATTTTCAAAGTTCCAATCACAAATAATCATTTAAAAAGGTATACATAGACTAATAACTAATTATGAATTCATTAGAGTTCCAAATATATAATCAAAACTAATTGAAAAACCAAGGAACAATAAATTTATAAAACAATCTTGGAATAATATTTAAATATCGAAGTTCATGTTAAAGTCTTAGAGAAATCATGTAAAACAGGTGAAAACTCTATTAAAGAGAGAAAAAACATATTTTCATAACATATACACATTATATAATAATGAAAACTTATTTTTTTAGAAAATAAACCAGTTATGGAATTCAAATTAAATCATTCCAAATATGGAGGTGACCTAAAACTCAAGGATCATTGATAATGAAAACATGAATCTTCCATTTTTCTTCTTTCATGCTTATTCACTTTAACAAAAATATATCGACTCCTAGCCATTATATACTTATACGAATTTCCATGAATATTTAAAATAGTATCCTTACACATATTCTTATTCCTTTATATACCACTTTACACATACATGAGTCTATATTTCTCACATATATGTAAGAACACATAGCCCCAATATATATATTCATAACAACATGAGTGAATATATATAAAGGGGAAACATACATACATACATATATTCCTACAAGTGAATATTTATATTTGTTTCCCTATACTGTGGATAATTGAAACCACTTCAAGTAAGACTAAGACAGAATAAAAAATACAAGGAACCCAAAAATCACTAAAACCCCCCAATAAAAATTGGAACAAAAATTGGGGGGAACCTACCCCAACAATAGTTGTGAAAAAAATGAACCAAAATGCTTCACCTGTAGTGATAAATGACGAAACATATATAAAGATGACCTTAGATGACCATCACACACCCCAGGTAGAAGGGAAACATAAAAAATTGGCCCAAACAAATTATATGGAATAGAATATGTACCTCCACCAAATGGATCAATCGTCCCTAAATAAAAATAATAAATGAAATAAATGAAAACCTGGGTTGGGCATGTGAACTTTCATTTTTGAACGAACTATTTTTTATTTAATTAATATAATGGTAATCACCAAGATGTTATACATTTATTTATATGGGGAAATAATTGACCTAAGCATACAACCATTATATATAATATATAAATACCATATTCTAAATAATCTTGATTTGATATTAATTAATTGGAATGTTACATGATGTCATTGAATTCCCATTTAATTTCAATGTGTTCATTTTGTTATGATTATTGATGAAACTAATTATGATTTCCTTCGATGAATCCATATGAATCCCATTTACATTTCATGTGTTCTTTATGATGTGTTCAATGAAATATAATTTATTTACAAGGGCTTTCTGTGGTATAAAAGTGAATTTTATTCATTTTTAATGTTTGATGAATCCCATTTTATATACAATGGTTCTTTATGAAGGTATTTGTGATATATTTCTGGTATCACTTCTAAGTACATATGATTATGGGTGGTTTCCTATTTCTCCTTTTAATAAGTTGGTTTAATGTTTATATATCAATAAGTAATTATTTTTAAGTATATTTTAGTTTCCTCTAATCAGTTCTATAGATCTTATAGTTCAGGAATGTAATGTTTCATAAATTACTGGTAGTTCTAAATATGAATGAAGTTTTATTTTTTATTCTTATTACAATAATATTATTAAGATATCACAGATCATGTACTTTTACTCATGTTTCAATATATTTTTTGATTCATATCTTATGTTATAACAAGTCATTTTATATTATTTAATATATATGTTAGGGATGAATATTTTTTGTATCTTTACTATAACCATATTATAATCTTCTATTAAATTGTGATATTAGATATTTAATTCTAATGTCTTCCCTTAATGAGTGTCTAAGCTCACCAAATACTTGTGGTTCCATTTTCCCAGGATATCAATATAATTACATAATATAAGAAGTATATAAGGGAATCCAATGTCGATCAATTATGGGGAAATGATCACATGATTTGTTAAATAAGATTCCTTTATAAATAGTACTCGTAGCCACTATGTCATCCATTCTTAAGTTTTTTGATTATTTGGTATATGTAATGTTTCCCTTAATGGAAATGATGGAAGACTAATTCATGTATATTCTTGGTTTTTATAGTTGGTATGAAATTATGGTTTAGTTATTTTGGATTATTAATTTAGTTATTCGGGGGATTAGAATGATATAGTTGTAGATAAAACCCTTCATATGAATCTATATATATATTGGTAGTGTTTTGAGTATGTGGTTTTAATAGAAATGCATCCCTTTTTATATTCAAGAAAGTGCATACAACTCTGTTACAGTTTCACCAAGGGGTATTCCCCACTTTATGGGTGGGTTCACCCATAAATCAATCATCACATTGATGAATGATGATTGGGACTATGAATGAACACTATGATAGACACTCCTGAGGATATGATTTGGTTGATCACATGAAATTTATGAATCACATTGAATTATTGATTTCATAGTTACATTGCAGGACGTATTTGATAATTATATTTTAACCAAATATTTAGTAATATAGTTTAAAATATTATTTGTATATTATGAACTCTGATAAATATATCCCAATGTAATGTTATAAATTTAAAATAAATTTTAATGTTGAAATTCAATTTATAAATATGATAATTCCGCCACATGATAATGTTTTTTCACCCATATTGAATCCTTTGATTTTAGTAATTGATGAAAATAGAAGGAATCAGGGGCATGAGGGACAATATAGAGATTACCTAAATGAAAAATCTATTATAGTGGGTATTGTAATGTGAAACCCTGTGATTATTCTGAACTATAGATCCCGAAATATGATTAATAATGTGAATATAGTCAAAGATCCAAAGACCAAAAAATGATGTGTGGATTCATGTAAAAGATCAAGTGATGAATGAAAAATGGAATACATTTAAAAAAAGATAGAAAATAGAATATGGGAATTTCATCATAGGGAATGGAAGGTGATTTAATTTTATAAGAGGGGGTAATCAAGCATTAAAATACCTATAGAAAATTAATAGTCCAGTTAAGATACCGAGAGTGGAAAAAGTGCATATAAAATCACCTCAAACGATCCACTATCTTATGTGATTTAAATATAGACATTGTCGATGTACGTGTCAAAATCCAAAGGTTGATAAGAATGATATGTGTGTAAAACCACCCCATACAAGGGAGTAAGATATATCCTATTAAAATAAGAACAATTTTACTACTTTCTATAATTATGTTCTCCACATTAGAATTTTTATTATGATATCTTTATTCTAGTCGATCTATTCTGACATGATGTTTCACTACATGTACTAACATGATTTTATGTTATAAAAAACTATATAGTTGTATAATGTTTCTGTAATTCCCCAACCCCAGTTACCCCGAGTCGGTGAATTATTACATAACATTGGTATGATCACAATAAAGATCAATTCTCAAAAGACCGATTGGTTTAGTAGCCTTGGAAACACTAGATATATTCATAAAGTTTTACATTACATCATAAAGTGAAAACTACTACAATAACATATTGTCTCCATATTCCACACTATTATCCCCTCATAATATCCCTACAGGTCATTCATAATTTACTTCTTCACATCCTGGGAAAAATAAAACATAGAAAAGGGGTGAGCTCAAATGCCCAGTAAGGATAACAATATAGCAGAAACTTTCATAAATAAGAATAAACATTTAAGACAATGTATAACTAAAACAAAAGCCATTTAAACTTGAACTTCAACATTTTATGGTAAAAATAAAATGAAATAATGCCATTTACTTACTCCCATGGATATTATACTAATCGAATAATCACATGCAATACCAATAACCACTTTCATAATGATGGAATGCATATTTCCAGACTATCATAACCACATAGCCAAGGCCTTGTGCCAAGACTACAAATAATATTTTTTCAAGGCCTTGTTCCAAGACACTAGTTTGTCTAATGAGACATACCGATGCATCAAGGAGCTATAGCAGGCTCCACCCATCACATATTAAGTCCAATTCATTCCCATATGAAAAGGTTTAAACATAACATAAACATTTTTATTAAAACTAGCATATGAAATGTCAATACTTTCACCAAAAACCACTAATGCTATAAAAATAGCACATCCACAGTCAAACATATCACAAAACCTTCAATACAATATATAAGTTTTGTATCATAATAAATCAACTTCAAATAAGCGTAAAATCCATCAAAGGATCTTGACATAGATGAAATCAAAACTCCTTTTAGAGAAATAGATGTCTCTATTTTGAAATCATTTAAGAGTCATATATATATAAAATAAAACATTTTCTTTGAAAATATTCTTATAAGCTTATAAAGGAAGCTTCAAAGATTTTATAACGGCGGAAAATAGCTGCACCCGCCGTATAAGTTAAAAAAAACATTCTTACCTTAATTCTGTCGAAAAGGTTAAAAAGCACCTTGTTTGGAAAATGACAAAAATATTCCTTTATAAAACTCTTATAAAAAGTCAAACAAAGGTATAAATGACTTTAACCCATATTATTGTAAATAGTAAAAATGTTTTTAAATAAATTTTTAAGAAACATGGATGTGGATGATAAAGAGATCCCAGTAGATTATTACGTTTAAATAACCTCGGATAATGAAGAGATTGCGAAATAAACCCTTACATTGTACTTTCCATTGGTTGGGGTAGGTTAACATCCTGTATAATGGTGAAATAATTGTTATTAAATTATACAAGAATCATATACATTAATATGATATCATATATGATCTTTTATTGATTTGTTAATAATATCTTGGTATTATCGTTGTTTCGGGTGTTAACTTACTCGTTTTATTTTATATGTTTTGTTACGTAAGCTATGTCTGTCATGGATAGGTTGTATATTAATCATATCCAGAATGATATCAAATCCTTATATACTATTATTAATCATCAAATGAGAATTATACTTGAATGGATACGACAGAGAATGAATCTTATCGCGTTCATGGAGACGGTAGTCCGTACGTACGCACAAGCGACAATATCATTATTTTGATATTAAAATAATATATAATTGGATGGTATATCATATATACATAATCATTATCATGTTATACGTATTATTTAAATGAGTTACACATCATTATTATACCCATCCAAAAAATAATTTATTGAATAACAATTACACCATGACGTGGAGACAGTAAGCCGTACGTACGCACATATGGTGACATGTTATTCAAAGGATGGATAGAATACTGAATATGGTTGTACCATATTTATAATAATATTACAGTATATAGGATATACTGGATTCATTATTTTATAATGCGAATAACAAATAAAGAAGAAGTGGAAGAAGAAAGGAACTTGGAAAAGGGTGGTGAAATCATTACCTCTTCTTCGGGTTCTTCCTTTTGATTTGATCAAAAGGGATCTTAGGTTGGCTTTATGACTAAAGTAAGGCCTCTAGGATTAATTTAGGGAAGTTTAGAGAGTATTTGGGCAGATTTTTGCCGATCCAAAAGGCTTTTAATGTGTGAGTTAATGAGAAGAATGAGTGCCCTTTTATAAGAGGGCTGAGGGGCACCTTTGGAAAAGCTAGAAATACTATTTTATAATAAATTCATATTCGGTTTATAATGGCTCCAAAGTAGATTATTTAAAGTTTAAGGTGGGTATAGGTTGCAAAACACTCAACCAATACAATTTATATAGGTTTGGGTCATTATATTAACCTTATCTTTAAGTATTAACTCATAGTTAATTAGTTTCACTTTTACAATGTCTCTTTGTATTTTTATATTATATGGTTAATAAACTTACTATATACATCCAAGAGACCCCCAAGTGGTCCATTAATGATACACCTATCATGATATAAGTCTCCTGGCCTAACCCTAGATTTTTAGGAATTTAATATCAATTAATAATATAATATTTGTTTTAAAAACTCTTTTTTGTCAATTTTGACACTATTTGGAAAATTGATTTTTGTGAAAATCATAACAGAATGATTAGTTCGAAATAATTAAATTAAATCATTCCTAATATTTCATATTATCCTAGAAAATTATTTTAATTCATTAAAAGCCTCAAATTGTATTTATTTGGGTATTTATAATATCAATTATTTTAATTTTTCACTATTATGGTAATTAATGCATCATCATTGTGTCACAAATAAATTAAATTATTTAATGTCTAAAAATTATAAATAAAATATCATTATGTATTAAATATTGTTACCTTTCTAATGAATATTTATAGTTGAAAATAAAACATTTATAACCCTATGTAAAAATTGATTTTCTAAAAGATATATGCTTGTGTCATTTTTTGTATTCATTTTAACTTAATTAAAATAAAGTGCCCCTATCACTTACAAGTGGCATAATGGGGTCCCAAAATCGACCATAAGACGCCCACGGTCGAACATGTATCAACCAATATGTTTAGGACACGTTTTAGGGTAATTTGTTATTATTATAATATTATATTTTAACCCTTATTTACCGGATTTACCATTTAACCATGGTAAATAAAATATTTACCGAAGTAGTTATTCAAAATGTCTAAAAATAAAAGTTATATATTTAAACAATTTGAACATCCTGATTCCAAATATGGAATCCATTTTTCCAAATTCAAAACACATAAGTGACAGAAGTTAATTTAAAATTAATTCATGCTGTCAAAACAAAAAGCGTGTTTTTAGGATATAATAACTATCAAAAGATTGATACTTGTTTATGTTCGGTATAATTGTGAAACTATGTCCAATGACCAACATTGTATTAAATGGTAAAAATATATTCTAAATATACTTTAAAACCACTAAATAATATAATTTATTAATATAAATTATTTCGATTAAAAAAATTTTTTTAAGTATTTTCACTATTCATAAAAATTGGAAGTTCTCAGAAAAATACCAAAAATTCAACTTAGGATAATTTCGATATTCTGAATCCAAAAATGAAGTCCATTTTGAAATATAAAATATATATAATTTAAAAAGGTAGGTATTACTATTTATAACGGCTATTTTGATTGGTTGTGGTGTGTTAGAACTCGATGTTGTGTACAACACACGCTATCACACTATTCCAAGAGAAGCGTACCGTAGAAGCTTGGGGTGTTACATTCTCCCCTCCTTCAAATAATTTCGTCCTCGAAATTTCTATAATACTACCACATGAAAAGACTCGGGTGGTTCTTCATCATAAGTTCCTCAGGTTCCCACGTTGCCTCTTCCATCTTATGGTTTCTCCAAAAGACTTTTACCAGACGAGTCGTCCGGTTTCTCAGTACTTGTTCTATCGTATCAAGAATCATGACGGGCTCTTCGCAATAAGACAGATTGGGTTCCAGTTCTAATTCTTCGTAGGTGAGTACATGCGTTGGGTCAGGCATGTATTTCCTCAATAGAGATACATGGAACACATCGTGAACTTTGGAGAGACTTGGCGGCATTGCCAATCGGTAAGCTACAGCCCCAATTCGTTCTAGAATTTCAAAAGGCCTGATGTACCTGGGACTTAATTTACCTTTCTTAACAAAATGTATGACTCCCTTCCATGGAGATACCTTCATGAAAACATGATCACCGACTTGAAATTCTAAATCCTTCCTTTGATTATCAGCATATCTCTTCTGCCTATTTTGAGCTACTTTGATATTGTTTTGGATTACCTTCACCTTTTCCATCGTTTCCTCCACCAGTTCTAGGCCTACAAGTTTTCTTTCACCAATGTCATCCCAACAGGTTAGTGTGCGACATCTCTTTCTGTATAACGCTTCATATGGTGCCATATTAATACTCGAATGGATGCTATTGTTATAGGAAAATTCTACCAGAGGTAAATATTGATCCCACATACCCTGAAAGTCAAGTGAGCAGGATCTCAACATGTCTTCTAAGGGTTGAATAGTTCGTTCTGATTGTCTATCTATTTGAGGGTGGTAGGCAGTGCTCAAATGAAGTTCAGTATCCAAGGCTTTCTGAAGACTTTTCCAGAATCATGAAGTAAAATGGGGATCACGATCAGAAACAATCGATTGGGGTACTCCATGAAGTCTCACAACATCATCAATATATAGTCTTTCTAGACGTTCCAGTGGTAGATCTTCTCTTATAGCAAAAAAATGTAGTGACTTGGTAAGACGATCAATAATAACCCATATTGCATCGTTCCTTCTAGGAGTCTTTGGTAGCCCATTGACAAAGTCCATCGTAATATTGTCACATTTCCACTCTGGTATGGGAAGAGGTTGCATGACTCCTCCAGGTTGTTGCCTTCCAGCTTTCACTTGTTGAAAAACCATATATCTTGACACAAAATCAGCAATCTCCCTCTTCATGTTGTCCCACCAAAAATGTTCCTTCAAATCTCTATACATTTTTGTGCTCCCAGGGTTTATAGAGAAATTGGAATTATGAGCATCATCCAGCAATTCCCTTTTTAGATCAGGTATATCGGGAACACAAAGTCTCTTCCCAAATTTCAAAATTCCATCTTCATACACAAAGTCTCTCAATCTCCCATCATTCACAGCTTTAATCTTCTTTTTAAATTCTTCATCATCGGTCTGAGAACTCTTAATTATTTCTAGTAAAGACGGTTTGGAAACCATTTGAAAAAGCATTGATGTTTCACCTTCCCTAGTTATTCCCATGTCCATCTTCACTAGATCCATGAATATTGGATCCCTTTCAATTCTCATATTGTTCAAAACTCCATGGTCTTTTCTGCTCCAAGAATCTGCCACCCTGTTTGCCTTCTCCGGGTGGTAGTGTATCGTGCAATCATAATTCTTGAGTAATTCAAGCCATCTCCTTTGCCTCATGTTGAGTTCTTTTTGTGAGAAAATATACTTCAAACTCTTGTGATCAGTATAAATCTCACATTTTTCACCATATAGGTAGTGCTTCCATATCTTCAAAGTAAAGAACACAGCTGCTAACTCGAGATCATGAGTAGGATAGTTTTGCTCATGAATTTTCAACTGTCGTGATGCATAGGCAATAACCCTATCATTCTACATAAGGACACAACCAAGTCCTTTCTTCTATGCATCACTATAAATAACAAACCCATCATTCCCCAATGGTAGAGTCAATATAGGAGCATTGAATAATCTTCTCTTCAGTTCTTCAAATCATTCTTCACAACCTTTTGTCTAAAAAAATTTAACCCCTTTATGTGTGAGCTTCGTTAATGGGTTTGCCAATCTGGAAAAATTCTGGACGAAACATCGATAATAACCTACCAAACCAATGAAACTGCACACCTCAGTTATACTCGTAGGTGCTGGTCATTCTTGGATTGCCTTAGTCTTAGAAGGATCAACAGAAATTCTATCTTTAGAGACAATATGTCCGGGAAAAACATCTCATGAATCCAAAATTCACAGTTGCTAAACTTACCATATAATTAATGTCTTCTCGGAGTCTTCGGGATAATGCGCAAGTGACTTTCATGAACTTCGTAGCTTTTAGAGTATACCAAGATATCATCAATAAATACCACCACAATTTCATCAAGATATTCCTTGAGTAATCTATTCATCAGATCCATGAATACAGAGGGTGCATTAGTCAATCCAAAAGGCATTACAGTAAACTCGTAATGCCCATACCTGGTTCGAAATGATGTCATCGGAATGTCTTCCTTCTTTACACATAACTGATGGTATCCAGATCAAAGGTCAATCTTTGAAAAGTATTGAGCTCCAT
This sequence comes from Viscum album, assembly GCA_963277665.1. Lineage (NCBI taxonomy): Eukaryota > Viridiplantae > Streptophyta > Magnoliopsida > Santalales > Viscaceae > Viscum > Viscum album. The sequence goes on along the minus strand of OY728141.1, from coordinate 451,544,869 downwards.
GAATTTGGTCAAATAAATCATCAATGCGAGGTAGGGGATACTTGTTCTTTATTGTTATGGCATTGATCTGCCCATAGTCGATACATAACCTCATAGATCCATCATTCTTTCTAACAAAAAGAATAGGGGCTCCCCATGGAGAAACACTAGGGAGAATAAATCTCTTATTACTCAATTCCTCTAGTTGTTTCTTTAGTTCAACTAATTCTACAGTGGCCACTCTATAAGGGGTCTTCGATATACGCCTTGATCCAGGAATTAAATCAATGGAAAACTCAACTTCTCGTTCTGGAGGATGTCCAGGTAAATCTTCTGGAAACACATCTCCATATTATTTCACAACAATTACATCCTCTATTTGAACATTACTTTCCTCACCCACAGTCATTTCATTCTCTTCCTCCCCAATAATTTAATTTAGTTGAGCCACTGGGGGTGGATCTAGATAAGAATTAGGTGGTGACGATTCTGCTCTAAAGATAAGTTGTTCCTTATCATCATCATCAAAAATCATAACCTCCTTCTTCTTATAATAAATATTCGCATCATAATCCGAAATCCAATCCATACTGAGGATTATATCAAACTCAATCATAGTTATGACAATGAGATCAGCGGATAAAGAACATTTATGTCCTCTAATGGGGACTGATTCACAAAACTTTGTTGCAATGATACATCCCTTAGGAGTTTTAGCTAACAACTCCCTTGTTAAATCAAATTGGAAATATCTAATTTTCTTAGCAAATTGGGAAGATATGAAACAATGTGATGATCCAGAATCAAATAATGTATTTTCTAAACTTGAAGAAACCATTAAATTACCTGCCACCACGTCTTTCGGAGCTTCTACCTCAGCAGTAGTAATAGCATAAGCTTGGCCTTGATCCCTTGGCCTTTTATGAGCTAAGTTACCCGGACGCTTAGGAAATTCATTTGTATAATGTCCCATCTCCCTGCAATTGTAGCATTGAACATTGGTAGCTTCCTTCTTCCCTTGGCATTCACGAGCTTGGTGGCCTTTTTCACCACACCTGTAACAGACACCCATTCCCTTCAAGCAAGTACTGGGGTGTTTCTTCCCACATTTACCACAGGATGGATATTCAACCTTTCCCTTCTTCCCCTTATTTCCATTCCCAGATTGATCAGCAGATCTCTTCTTCTCTTTCTTTTCTTTAATGTCATATGAATTTGAGAATTATTTCTCTGTCTTGATAGCACACGAGACAATGTCTTCATACGACGAGAAGGATTGTGAGACTAATGCTCGACGGAGAAATGGTTTTAACCCATCCAAGAAACGATCAATCTTACTTCTTGGGTTAATTATATAATCTCCAGAATACCTTTCTAACCTTGTAAAGTTAGCCTCATACTTTGCAACATTCTCATCCTCCTTTTGTCTTAGACTCAGAAATTGCCTTTCCATATCTGCTCGATGGTCACGGGGAATGAATTTTTCTAAAAACAGATCTTTGAACTCCCTCCATTCCATATTTGATACTTCATCATCTTCCTTCGTGCTTTGAATCAATAACCACCACTGATCAGCATCTCCGGTGAGGTGGTAAACTTCCATGATAACGTTTTCCCTTTCACTACTCCCCAAAGCCTGAAATATTTTCTATGGAGAATTTATCCATTGCTCAGCTAATAAGGGATTTGCACTCCCATTGAATGTTAGTGGTTTTTTCCTCATAATGCGATCTAACTTTGATCCTCCACACTACGGATCAGGGTGCTCCATACAGGTAAGGTTATTATTCATAACCGGAGTGAGTTGTCCAAGTATGGTGATTAGCTGATCGGCACCAGTTGCATCACCAGCTCCACTATAATTATCTTGAGCAGGAGGGAAATCCTTACATGGAGTGCGTGCATTGATACGGCTTCCATTTCTTCCACTAGGTGCCATTTCTAAACAATGGCATAAACTAGATCAGTTTATGAATCAAAATACATAATTCCATAATTATAAAACACTTATCATAAATTGAACTATTTATGGATATAATCCATAATCATAAAAATGTTTTCTTTGAGGATGTATATACTCATAAACCCTTCATAATGATTTGTAAAGAAAATGAGAGTTATCCTAAGCATATCCCCCGGGAGTGTCATAACCAAGAGTGCAGCAAGGCCCGTTGTCGTGCACCAGTTCTCGTTCGAGTCTAGCTCAAAGCGGTGTTTTCGGGTTTTACCCCTAGGTACATCTGTGCCAGAGCCGCCTCTACCAGCTCTTATCCAGACAGGGATGTATTGCTTGGAAAACTCATAAAATCTCTACAATACCAAAATTCTAGGAAGTTCTTCTATATTAATCCTCAAAGTTCATCTTAGGTCTACGTGCTCTAATCAGAGTTTATCTAAATCTATCTTCTAAGGTTTGTACTAAACTTTCTCTGATACCAACTGCAATGCCCCGACCCCAATTACCCAGAGTCGGTGCATTATTACATAACATTTTCATGATCACAAGAAAGATCAAATCAAGAAAGACTGATTGGTTTAATAGCCTTGGAAACACTAGATATATTCATAAAGTTTTACATTACATCATAAAGTGAAAAACTACTACAATAACTTATTGTCTCCATATTCCACACTATTATCCCCTCATAATATCCCTGCAGGTAATTCATAATTTACTTCTTCACATCCTGGGAAAAATAAAACATAGAAAAGGGGTGAGCTCAAATGCCCAGTAAGGATAACAATATAGCAGAAACTTTCATAATTAAGAATAAACATTTAAGGCAATGTATAACTAAAACAAAAGACTTTTAAACTTGAACTTCAACATAGTATGGAAAAAATAAAATGAAATAATGCCATTTAATTATTCACATGGATATTCTACTAATTTAATAATCACATACAATACCAATAACCACTTCCATAATGATGGAATGCATAATGCCAGACTATCATAACCACATAGCCAAGGCCTCGTGCCAAGACTACAAATAAGATTTTTCCAAGGCCTTGTGCCAAGACACGAGTTTTCCTCATGAGACCTACCGATGCATCGAGTTGCTATAGCGTGCTCCACCCGTCACATATTAAGTCCAATGCATTCCCATATGAAAAGGTTTAAACATAACATAAACATTCATATTAAAACTAGAATACGAAATGTCAATACTTTTACCATAAACCATGAATGGTATAAAAATAGCACATCCACAGTCAAACATATCACAAAACCTTCAATAAAATATTGAAGTTTTGTATCATAATAAATCAACTTCAAATAAGCGTAAAATCCATCAAAAGATGTTGACATAGATTAAATCAAAACTCTTTTTAGAGAAATAACTCTTTCTATTTTGAAATCATTTAAGAGTCATATATTTATAAAATAAAACATTTTATTTGAAAATATTTTTCTAAGCTTGTAAAGGAATCTTCAAAGATTTTATAACAGCAGAAAATAGCCGCACCCACTCTATAAGTTAAAAAAACATTCTTACCTTAATTCTAACGAAAAGGTTAAAAAGCACTTATTTGGAAAACAACGGAAATATTCCTTTATAAAACTATTATAAAAAGTCAAACAAGGGTATAAATGACTTTAACCCATATTCTTGTAAATAGTAAAAATGTTTTTAAATGAATTTTTAAGAAACATGGATATGGATGATAAAGAGATCACAGTAGATTATTACGTATAAACAACCTCAGATAATAAAGAGATTGCGAAATAAACTCTTACCTTGTACTTTTCCTTGGTTGGGGTAGTTTAACCTCCTGTATAATGTTGAAATAATTGATATTAAATTATACAAGAATCATATACATTAATATGATTTCATATATGATCTTTTATAGATTTGTTAATAATATCTTGGTATTATCGTTGTTTCGGGTGTTAACTTACTCATTTTCATTTATATGTTTTGTTACGTAAGATATGTATGTCATGGATAGGTTGTATCTTAATCATATCCAGAATGATATCAAGTCCTTATATACTATTATTAATCATCAAATGAGAATTATACTTGAATGGATACAATGGAGAATGAATCTTATCGCGTTCGTGGAGACGGTAGTCCGTACGTACGCACGAGCGGCAATATCATTCTTTTGATATTAAAATAATATATAATTGGATGGTATATCATATATACATAATCTTTATAATGTTATACTTATTATTTAAATGAGTTACACATCATTATTATACCCATCCAAATAATAATTTATTGAATAACAATTACACCACGACGTGGAGACGGTAAGCCGTACGTACGCACGTACGGTGACATGTTATTCAAAGGATGGATAGAATACTGAATATGGTTGTACCATATTTATAATAATATTACCGTATATAGGAGATAATGTATTCCTTATTTTAGAATGGGAATAACAAAGAAAGAAGATGTGGAAGAAGAAAGGAACTTGGAAAAGGGTGGTGAAATCGTTACCTCTTCTTCGGGTTCTTCCTTTTGATTTGATCAAAAGGGCTCTTAGGTTGGCTTTATGACTAAAGTAAGACCTCTAGGATGAATTGAGGTAAGTTGAGAGAGTATTTGGGAAGAGTTTGGCCGAACAAAAAGGCTTTTAAAGTGTAATTTAATGAGAAGGAGGAGTGCCCTTTTATAAGAGGGGTGAGGGGCACCTTTGGAGAAGCTAGAAATATTATTTTATAATAAATTCATATTTGGTTTCTAATGGCTCCAAAGTGGATTATTTAAAGTTTAAGGTGGTGATAGGTCTAAAACCACTCAACCAATAGAATTTAGACAGGTTTGGGTCATTATATTAACCTTATCTTTAAGTATTAACTCTTAGTTAATTAGTTTCACTTTTACAATGTCTCTTTGGATTTTTATATTATATAGTTAATAAACATACTATATACATCCAAGAGACCCTCAAGTGGTCCATTAATGATAAACCTATCATTCTATAAGTCTCTTGGCCGAACCTTAGACTTTTAGGAATTTAATATCAATTAATAATGTAATATTTGTTTTAAAAACTCTTTTATGTTAATTTTGACACTATTTGGAATATTGATTTTTTTGAAAATCATAACAGAATTATTAGTTCGCAAACAGTAAATTAAATCAATCCTAATATGTCCTATTATCCTAGAAAATTATTTTAATTCATTAAAAGCCTCAAATTGTATTTATTTGGGTATTTATAATATCAATTATTTTAATTTTTCACTATTATGGTAATTACTGCATCATCATTGTGTCATAAATAAATTAAAATATTTAATGTCTAAAAATTATAAATAAAATATCATTATGTAGGAAATATTTTTATCTTTCTAATTAATATTTATAGTCTAAAATCCAACATGTATAACTCTATGTAAAAATTGTTTTGCTAAAAGATATATGCTTGTGTCATTTTTGTATTCATTTTAACTTAATTAAAATAAAGTGTCCCTATCACTTACAAGTGGCATCATGGGGTCCCCAAAACGATCCAAATATGCCCATGGTCGAACATGTATCAACCAATAAGGTTAGGACACGTTTTGGGGTAATTTTGTATTATTATAATATTAATTTTTTAACCCTTATTTACCGGATTTACCCTTTAACCATGGTAAATAAAATATTTACCGAAGTAATTATTCAAAATGCCTAAAAATAAAAGTTACATATTTACAATATTTGAACCTCCTGATTCCAAATATGGAATCCATTTTTCCAAATTCAAAACACATAAGTGGTAGAAATCAATTTAAAATTAATTCCCGCTGTCCAAACAAAAAGCGTGTTTTTACGATATAATAACTACCAAAAGATTGATACTTGTTTATGTTCGGTTTAATTGTGAAATTATGTCCAATGAACAAAATTGTATTAAATGGTAAAAATATATTCTAAATATACTTTAAAACCACTAAATAATATAATTTATCACTATAAATTATTTCTATTAAAAAATTTGTTTTTAAGTATTTTCACTATTCATAAAAATTTGAAGTTCTCAGAAAAATACCAAAAATTCAACTTAGGATAATTTCGATATTCTGAATACAAAAATGAAATCCATTTTGAAATATAAAATATATATATAATTTAAAAAATTAGGTATTAATATTTATAACAGCTAGTTTTATTGGTTGTGGTGTGTTAGAACTCGATGTTGCGTACAACACACGCTATCACATTATTCCAATAGAAGCGTACCGTAGAAGCTTGGGGTGTTACAGTTTATATTTCAAAATTCATGTTTATGAGAATATAAATCATGGTATGGGTTCTTTAGATGTATTTTTTATAATTATGGTAATGTTTTAAATATTTCAATATAGAATCCATATTTACTACACATTGTTACACTACCCACAACATCCACACTATTAAAAATGGGTGGGGAGGGATAATACCCAATATCCACAAAATAGAGCTCTCATGTAAATATGGTAAGTGAAAATATAAAAGGATTATCTTTACCATAATCCATTAATGAACCATCATCACATTTAAGACTTATTATTTCATGGGATGTTGAAATAATAATAATAACGGTGGATCTATAATATAACCTCATTGCTACAACAAATAAGAAAATACATTATGGATTTGAGAAAAAGGGGGTGGGTTCCTAATGATCATCATGCTGGGAGTAGTTCTAAAATAAGGTTTGATGACTACGAAAATGTGATTCCATAAAACATGTGTGGAAATAGTTTTTGTTAAGAAAATAATTTTTTGGTTACAAGGTCTACCAACCATAATTAATGTGGTGAGGAATCCATCCCCTACAATCCGTATTCAATGAGAATTTTATAGAGTGGGTATCATAAGGACTAGTTCTACCTGTAAATAAGAATATTTTTATTATCTATTATATATCTAAATATAATCTAGGGATATTATAGAGAGAGTGAATAATAGTGTAGTGTAGGTATATACTATAGAATGTTCTCGGAGGGGTCTAAATGGGGATCTGAATGAGCCTAATGATGATGATTGGAATTCTTAGTCCATGTCATTATTTGACATCAACATTCTGCTGAAAACCCAAAATTGAATAACCAATTGTATGAAATATAAGTGTTTCTGTGTTGATTTAAAAAAAATAACCAAATTTCATACCTTAATATGAAATATTATAATATTTCATTACCATTCATAATAATGAACACAAGGAAAATTATTATAATTCTTAGTAGAAATACATGAGAGGTATTTGGCTCATATAGTGTGGAAGAAACACCATATTGGGACTATTAATATTATAATTTAATATATTAGATCAATAAATAATTATAATGTTAAATATCAATTTAATTTATATATTTATTAGCTTCATTTTTTATAAATTAATAATTAATTTTATAGATGCATAAATTATTTAGATAGGTTGTAATTTCGGGATATTTTTGTATTTATTAATTCAAAATAAAAATAATTTTAATAAATTTTTTGACATGAAAAATAACAAAAACAATGTGATATATTAAAATAAAACTTGACCATTATTATATAGCCTTCATGTTAGCTTGTAAAAATTGAAGTAACCGTACTAAAATATAATGAAATAATACTAGATGAAATGGAATCCAAAAGTAGAATACATTCTCAAGAAGCCATTTTTTTGTGCATAAATGTGATATATCTTTATTAAGGTTTATCTTCAACCAATCTAATGCCAAAATCATATAATAAAAAATAAAAAATTTGTATATAAGAAATTTTGAAAATTGTATAGAATTAAACAATATTAGTGCTAGTTAAATCACCACCCAAAAATGAAAAAAAAACACACTTAAATCATTATTCATACATGGATATCATAAGTGTTTATGTATATAGAAATTATAATTATATTGACATGCCAAAAAAATCATGTATATATATAATATGTTTTTTTTATTTTTTTAGTTTTATTTTTTAATTACATCACTTTATTCATAAATATTAATTTTTATAAAAATTATTGATTTACATATAAGAACTATTTTTATTACAATTATATAAAAAATATGTGGATTCTATAATTTAACATAAGCATAACTAGATATTTGCAGGAAAAAAGAATAATTAATATACTAGGAGTCATTTTTTTTAAAAAAAGTTTTTCATAATTTTAAATATATTGAATTAAAATTTTAATTTATAAATTTTTGGAAGTGTAATTAAGATAAATAACATAATTTTTTATTTATCATTAATTTTATAACATAATATTAATTTTCTATTTATTTTTAGATAAATAGTTTGTATATGATTTTTTACATATAACATAAATTTTATGAAATTATTTGTATTAAAGAATGAGTTGTAAATTCAAGAAAAAAATTAATAGAAAAATGTATTTTATATGTAAAATTTTAATTTTTAAAAACTTATATTTTTAATTTTTAAAGCCGTATTTTATTTTTTAAAATTTATGATATTTTATTAAAAAATTTATTATATTATATGTTTAGTATATTAAAATTATCTTTTTTTCTAATTAAAAATAATAATAAAAAATGGATTTAAAAATTTGAAACATTTTATTCAAATTATATAATAATTACTATTTTATAATTTACACAATGTGTAAATTACCTAGGTAAAAACTAGTTACCATGGTAAAAATCCAAACATAAAAATTGGGTAACCAAATATGATATGGCAAAAACATGTTAAAAATAACTATAATTGAGTGGATGAGGTGTGGATGAATCATATAACTTCCCCACTATGTTATTTCTAAATTCATTTATCCATTTTACATAAGGGTGAGTTTCATTTATTGAAATGTTTTGGGTATTTATAAATATTCCACTCTCTTTCCAATATGAAATGGGATATCCTCTCTTCAATTCCTATCACAAAAAAAAACACCTTCGTTCAGCCTAAAATATACCCTAAAATCTCCTAATGAATTCATTACATGATATATAGGTTTCAACACTCACAAAATTCAATACATCAAATGATTAACCCCATTCGAATAAGAGATAACTAATGTAGTGTGGTATAGATTTTTAACTGTTTATTCCTATATTATTTTTCCTCATGTGCATTGATTATTTATAAAATTTAATTTCCCTATGGAAAAATTATAACATTTTAGGATTATTATAATATTGTTTTATTATTATTGTGTACCATGCTTTATCCACCCTTTTATTATTCACTAACTAAAGTGAAAATTGTATTTGTCTATGTGCGAACTACAACCTTCACAAAATGTCATAAAACATTTACCTTAACCAATATATATATATATATATATTCTGAATATTTAATTTAAGAAATAATAATTATATATATATATAATATTTTATATTCTAAAATTACAGAACATACAATTTATTTCTCCCATTCTATTAAAAATGAAATCATTAACCACACATTTCTCTGGGCTACAACCTCTTGTGAAGATTGATTTCTATATTTCATTTCATAATACTAAAAAATGGATATTAACAAGAATTGTTTTAATGTATAGACACAATCTTTATGATATAATTATAGAATTTTTTATAAAAAATGGATATCATATTAATGATATGATAAAAAACTTATCATCAATTTAATCATTTAAAATAAGTATACAGAGAGGAAAATAATTAATTCAAATTAGGATATTTTTTATTAAATATTTTTTCTTATTATAAATAAATTTTAATAATAATATAAAACAAAAATAAATACAGAATTATAACATTACTTTATTGAACTAATTATATTTTTAAAAACTCACCATAAAATAATCAATAATCATGGTATCTTTAGGTTTGGGTTAGTTTGACCAGAAACATGAGAAATGCTATGAAATTATATCAAGGATGATTTTTAATATATAAATAATGGTATAATATGATATAGATATTTATATAATTGTGTTTTTTACATTAAAATATACTTTAATATTTAACTCATTAATTAATAAAGCACTCCTCTTAGGTTGAATGTCAGAAACAAATGTTTGTAATCGGTTTCATCTTCTATGATAAAGACAAAAATAATAATTTAATGAAATAGAAAAAATAATAAATAATTCTTCTTCTTCACATATAGTAACATTAATGAATGTTTAATGATGAAATAATGATCATGAAGTAATACCCACACCATTCATACAAAATTTATAAAGATGGTCAAAACTATAAACATGTGTTGGAGGAAAATAGAAAAAAATTTATCTAATATACACTGAGACAATGATTATAAATAAAAATTAGAAATTTTTATATGTTTTAATATTTTAATGAGATTTATTATTAATTTATTTAAATATTATATAGGTGGTTATATAACATTTGATGAAGAAGGGATAAAGTTAAGCGGTTCCTTATCTCAAGTTTATTTTTATTCAACTTATTTCTTAATATACATCATGATACCATTAATATGGTGACATTAATTCCAAGGGTATGTATTATAATCTATTATTTGGGTTTTTAGAGACTTATTATATTCATTATATATTTTTTTATTCAAAAGATACCATACATTAAGGTTCTTTTGAAGAACATGTTACTCAAATAGTGAGGGTTTTTTTCAAATATTATTTTCAAATCAATAATATTTCTAAAATAAAATCTATATGGTGAGTTTTTATTCTTCATAAAAATATTTATCATTTTTATTTTTTATTCTTAGGTTTATATTTATTCTCTATATATTTCATTTCCTTAAACTAATATTTATCTTAAGGTGTTTCTTCTATGTAAAACCAACCCCATCATTTATTTTTAGTTGGGAAACTCAATTTGTCCATATCCCAATCCATTGGATTCTATTGATAATCTCATTATATTTAACTCAATAATTAATTCAGGTAATTTTATAATTCCTTATTATCTTTAAAAATTTTAATGATATTTTATTTCTTTCAGTATTGTTTATTTTTCATAAAGTGTAAAAACTCTACCTTTAGAAATTTTTTATGTAAACTCCACATTCAACATTTATTATCGTATTCTATGATACTTTATTTATAAAAATTAATAGTTTTACAAAATAAAATCATGTTATACATTATTTATAAAAAGTATCTATCACCAATATTCTCAAAAATATCATCGGTGTTTCTTATTTTTGAATATATTTTTCATAATGATCCTAAAAAGTGTTTCCATCAAGATACACTTATATTCACATACATTATTCTTGATTAAGGATACTATTCTAGTTTAGATATCCTGTTACTTTTTTTTATTGACTTATGTAATGATATTTTTTATGTAGTGATCCATTACATACTATTTCATCCCTAATTAACCACTATTGATTATCCTGACTTTTCATACAATGTAATTACTTTGTAAATACCCCAATTTAATTTAATATTTTGAGTGGTTCTCTCCTTAATGAAAAAATTGACTTATTTAGGTAAATTATTGAAATAAAATTTACCCATTATCTATACAATCTAAATAATATATTCTTTATTAACATGATTTATGGTTTTTACTGAGAATGTCACTCGATTTCATTAAATTCCCATTTATTTTTATGGGTTTTACATTTTATAATGAATTTAATTATTATTAATGATAACTTATTTGAATCCATATAAAACCCATTTTCATTACTTAGTTTCTTTATGATATGTTTAAGTAAACTTATTTTCTGTGCATGGGATACTAACAATCTAAAAGTGAATTATTATCATTCGAAAATGTTTATGAAATCCATTTAATCAACTTGTTATTTATGATGTGTTAAGTGCTTTAAATCTTGTAACACTCATAAGTATAGAAGATGATTTGTGGGATCTAATATATCCCATCAATGTGTTTTTATTATGTTTATATATCATGATATACATATTTAAGGGTACATTTTAGCTACTCATAAGTGTATGAACTGATGTTTTGGCTCATTAATGTTCTGAGTTATATAATAACATCTATAAAAAAATTTGAAGGTGCTTTATAGATTTATGTTTAATCTCATTATGAGTCAATATCACTTGGATTATGTTTACTGGATCAACATTCGATATTATAATGGTTCATTTGTATTTTTATTACATGTTATGCTCATTGATTTATGATCTATTCTTTTAGTGGTATGAATTTTCATAGGTTTCATGATTATACTCATATGTTGATATTATGTTAACTTGTGAGATTTTATTTTTATCGTGTATGTTTACCTTTACAGAGCATTTAAGCACACCCCTATATTATGATTCAATTTACTCTAGTCATAAAGATGAGTATAATTTGTAATAAGTGTAGGGGGTAGTTTAGTGTGTTTCAATAATGGTGAAAGGATCACAAATTATTATACCAAAAGTTATAAATGTTGCTAGTACTCAATGATAGTTAACCATAAATTCATAGTATCATATGTTTATTTTTTATATGTAATATTTACCTTATATGAAATTTTCCAGATAATAGAATGTCATGACTATGTATTTATAAGAAATCCAAAATAATTTTTTTTATAACTGTTTCATCAATTTTCAATATTCATTGTTATTAATATAATAAATCAGTTCAATAATATATTCATTGAATATGTCAAGTATTTACATCAATGAATTAATTAAAATTTAATAAATAACCTTATATTTTTTCCCTTAATGATTTATTTCTTTTTACTAATGCTTCATTTCATTAAAATAATAAAAATCATACATAATATTTTTATGTAATCAATAAATTGAAAGAAATTAATTTTAAAATTTGAGAATTTCCATGAGAAAAACTGATTTTCCATATATTTATGTATTTATATCTCTAATAAGATCCCATTTAATTTGTATTCGTGGTTGGGTTTAGTTACCTTTAATAAGTTTTTTACTATACCGTTATATTAGAGTATTTTTAATTATTCTCTTTTAAGAATACTATTGTTCTTAAAATTGGTATTTGAAAGGAGTTATATATGAATGTAGTGAATATAATTGTAATTCCAAAATCTCAATGGTATGAACTATCTCATTTAGAATGATTGAATACTTATAAATCATTTATAGATTATTTTGGTAATGATTGATATTTTTATAGATGGATATATTATTTTAACTTTATATGTTGTCATGATGGATCATGATAGGTGAAATATTTAAAAGAGTCATCATGGTGAAATATTTTACAAATATAATGGTGTTCATGACACTAAAAGTAACACAGGGTGTGATCAAAAATATTTATGATTTTTGATAACCTGTAAATGAAAATAATATATATATATATATATTTATATAATTAAATCAATATGAATAATTTCACATTTTAGTGGATGAACAAATTAACAAATTCAATATTATAATTAATTATGTGTTTTGGATCAACTATAGGTCTTAATGAGTCACTATAATATGAAACTATTTTTGATAATATAAATAATATTCTTTAATCCATAATTTGTTTAATTGTATAAACCATATAATACCATGATATGGTTTAATTTACATTAAGTAAATTTAATAGTTTCTTGATAGAAAATTATCTATAAAAAATAGTGTGATAATTATGAATGTTAATGTTGATAAAGAAATTTGTGTTGATAAAAAAATGTACCATTAGTAGGGAATTAATGAATAATAAAGGTTATATTCTCATAGAGATTATATTGATCCAAAGTATGATAAAAGGATTATACATTTATCAATGATTGTTATGAAATGAAAGAGTATGTATGAACGTATAATACTTTTATATAGTTGTTCTTATGTATTAATTATTCTATTTATTGAAAACTATTATAAGTATGTAGAAAAATAAAATAAAGATAATGGTGATTGATGAAAAATATTTTTAAGGATAAAATCAATAGGATTAAACACATCATTGATTTTATCAAAAGTAAAAGATATAATTTTTTATAATTTTATTAAATTCGTTTTTAACTAAATTCGACAAGGAATTAAGTGATTCAAATGTAACTGAATGTGACTATTCACTAGAATCCAATGTTCAGATAGTGATATAAAATGTTAATATAGAATATTTCTATAGTTAGATTGATTATATTTGAAATATAGAAGATAACTATAAAAAATAGAAATAAATATGAATACTTTATTGAATGTGTTTATTTTAAAAATATAAAATATGAAATAATATGAGAAAAAGTTGTTGATATCACTTATATCATCAAATATCCAAAATGTCCAACATAAAAAAATAGTTAAAATTAAAATGGATATAATAATTAAATGTTTTATTTGTCCATGATTGGATAGTATATTAAGTGATTGAATAGATGTCACTAGAAAATGATATATCTTATTACTCGATAATAGTTATTTTATTTTGATAACAATATATATAATTTTTATTTAAACTGTATGGAATATACTAAAAAAATATGTAAATTTGTAAGGAGAAATAAAAATATTATCTATGGTTCCAAAACCCTTGAAGAACATTTAAATTATAAAATTAAAAAAATGGTAATATTTTTATTTTATTTGTGGAATAAAAGGATGTAAAAAAAGTAGAGAAGATGGATATTTTTTTTAATAAAAACATCATAAAAACAATTCTGTATAATTTTTTTTAATGTTCCAACCTTGGAGCTACTGAACTATTCCCCAAGCTAATGGGTCACATTCCCTCAACTGTGCCACCCCATAATCTATAGGCATCCGTCTAGTAATGACGATAAATGGTGTTACATTGGGGAGCCTATAACATGATATCATAGTGGAACAACAGATTTAAATTAATAATAAATATAAAAAGCATAAAATAAATATGAACACAACATAAAAATATATGAACACTGAATAACTATAAAATTCAATCTTATATGGAATAATAATAAATAAATGAAAAATTATGGGTCATATGCAAAATGGTTACATGGCATTCTGATATTAAAAAAGGTGAGATAGGGGAAACATAGTACCTATATATACATCATACTATACAAAAATACAAAAAAGGCCAAAATAAATTTCCACTATGATAATGAGAATATTACCAATAGTATCCTTATATACATCAAAAAATATGATAAATAGATCAAGATCATATTACATAATTTTTTTCCTTTTCCATACCAGTATTCATGAAGTCTACTTGGGTTCCAAAAGTAGCCCTTGTAGGGTGTGAGATAATATCAATATGAAACCACCAATGGTGTCTAGAAATAATAAAATATGTTTTTATAGTAAATAAGTGATATGGTGAAATGAGCAATAAAAAATATGAATAAATAAATACCCACCAGTTTTGGTACCATTTGGACACCTGGAGGAGTTTACCAGCTTCCACATAGGCCGAAATATGTCAAATATGAAAACCATATATATATATATGTATGTAATATTATATATATAAATATATATATTATAAAAAAACAATATTCACTTTGTACATGAGAAATAAATATGAATATAAATTGACAGAAGGTGCTAAATAAACCCTGAGACTAATTCAAGAATCAATAACTAATCTAACTAGTTATGTGATCAAGAATGTGTAAAAACCAAGAATCTAAAAATGAAATAGATGCATCTTTTCTATCATTTAAGATGGTGGGTGAGTCATAATTCACAAAACCCGATATATAAGAACACATAACATCCTAAATATCACCCCACAAACAAGTATTACAATTTTAGATATTATTCCCAACACCTGATGTAAGGGAAAATAAAATATCATGCATAACAAGTCCATTATCCATCAATAATCAATGAATACACATGGCCTACCAATAATACTATAAAGGAATTATATATAAATAATTAAATTTAATTAATACCAATAAATCAAAGGAACCCAAATTTATATAATTTTAATTTTTAATTATATACATTGTGGCATGTCCTTGCACCCAATTCCAATCCATTAATATTATGACATTATTTTAATTAAGCACTGATGATCCATTTTTGGAGTTATGATGAACCACTCTGAATGTTTTCATATTAATTATCCATTATTTTAAAGAGGTAAATTTGAGACATCACACATAATGGTATGGATATCATTGAGGTATACATCCTTTAACAATCTATGAAATGTCAATAATAGTATAAAATCAAGAGTATATTAAAATAGAAAATAAAATTACATTTTAAACAAATTCAAAGAAATGTCCAGCATCATGCATAATAAATAATTCTATATTAGCAAATAAATTTTTTGGAAAAGACTAGAACACTTAATTTAGGTTCTTAGAAGACTCATCGTCCAATATCAACATAAGAGTTTTTGTCGAATGGAATAAAACTGGAGAATAATTCAATTTATAATGTGGATCATATGCTTCTGACAGTGATGGAAACACAGGTTGGGTCAAGAATTCTTATTGAGCCGTATGTGAGTAGAAGGGATAGATCATGGGAGAGAGGAAATGAAGATCAGATTCTTGAGAAGAAAATAAGAAATGAAGGGAGAAGGGACTTAACATAATTAAGGTAAAATGTTAAATTATCCCCTTAAAATTGGGATTCACTATATGTCTAAATTATTGACCAAATCGGGCTTGCACTATGGTTAAGAATCATCCCTTGAACCCCACTAACATGGGAAAGTTGGAATGTTTATCTAACCATCCAAAAGTGGTGAAACAATCCTCTGTCACAAACCATTGAAACCTTGAATGGGCATGAACGTTAGCCCAAATAGTTGTAGGTAAACCACCCAAACTCTCTTATGTAACCAGTGACATACATGGTTGAGATTTATGGTTAGAACTAATCATGGTATAACTATAAAACCCTCATTTTTTGTCCCAATTTTTGTGTTATGGGCCCTGAAAACTCCTAAGACACTTTTGAAACCTTCCACAGGCTATATGAAAGGTTTAGCGAGATTGAACAAAGGAATAAAATTGAATAAAAAATGAGTAGTAAATTTATGTATATTTGGGTAATAAAAACCTCCCCTACTTAAAGAAACTTGTACTAAGCTATAATTTTGAGGTTAATGAGTGATTTTCTATGAAAGTTTTTGGCTAGTGGGCTTAGACATTATCATCCTACTCCCAAGGCATGAATTTTACTTATTTGTGCAACAATAGGACCCATACGAAATAAAATAAAATTCGTCAGAGAGTATTCATAAGAAGATACACAATAAGAAATGGATACTCCTCAAAATAAGAATCCACCTCCAACCCAACCTCATCAGGATGAAAAACATATTATATATACGGATAATACTAGTGAAGATGAGATACATGAAAGGCATACCACATAGATCTATATCTCTGAGGATGTTCTATGTAATAAGCTACCAGTTCATTTCATTTCAAAACCTCCAAGGGTATAACAAATTGGGGTGAAGGATTAACCTTCCTTTGAATCCGTCAATGACCAAACCTAAGTTAAACCTGAAGGAAAACACGGTCACCAATCCTAATCAAAATTGGTTTTTGTTGATGATTGGAATTTGACTCTTGTATAGACTCCACAACCGACACACACTTCTTGTTGAATTGGACCTAATCAAAAGTCTCTTGGAAGAAATGTGGTCTTAGTAAATATCCCTCCACTACCTCTATCTATAGCTAATTTGTTCTTCAATTACTACCATAAATGGATTCATATGTAGCCATATAAATGATAACCTGAAACATATTATTGTAAGTAAACTTAACTAGGGGTATGTGTCTATCCACAAAAAACATGATGTTAAAGACACATGGGAAGATAATGTACTTGAACATCTCAATATTATACATTCATTAAATTATCAATGAAAACCCAAACTATATTGTTTCCTCATGGTGATCTAGTCGAACCAGACATAAAGACCATAGAGAAATAATTCTATTTTCACTTAGGAATGTATAATAGATGTAGAAGACAATTGGGTTATTGATATTCTTATTTTCCATTATGATAGTTTGAATAGTGACTATTAAGTTTGTTTTTCTCCCATTTTATAGAATTCCACCAATATTGGCACTGTAAGGCTAAATACATCTTAGTGACATAAGGATGAACATACCAAATTTATGCATGAAATACCCAAGTCATCTCCTCTTAGATGTCTATTGGGACCCATACAGACCTATGAAATTTTAGTGTCTATTCATCATCTATTGCCCTACCAAAAGATTATTCATCACCAGACACTATTTTCATCACAAATAAGCCCTCTAAATCTAAATATTTACTCATTTTTACCCATTAAATAATGGTGGAGGTCACTACTAAAGTTGAGAGGATGGTATTTCCATGGGCCTCTTGAAATGATATAGGAATTTCTGAGAACAAGGCCTTGAGCTGCCATTCCCCAATGGCCTCCTAAACAAATTGTGTCTATGTATTTTGACTCACAACGTCATCTAAAAAAATTTCGATTCTACGTGTATATGTAATCTCAAAATCAAATGAATATAGTTATTCAATACATCTGAACTATGTACGATTTATCTCATTATATGTAATGATATAATTCTGGATTCTGTGATAAATGAATACCCCAAAAGGATCCCCAAGGAAAACATTCCTTCAAAAGAGTATATCATGAACAACCATTTATATGTGAAGATCATGCATTGGGTAAATATTCTTATGAGAATTCAACTAATTAGACTCCAACATTACAACTCACTTTTTAGGCATCAAAATAGTCCCACTACAAATAGAGTATGCATCATTATAAAATGAATATCTCTTGCCTATATCTAGTGGAATCTGAATTGTCATTATATTGAATCTTATTTTGTATTACTAAAAGTAAATTTCTGAATATTTTATGCATGTGAATTTCAAAAAAATCAATATCATGTCCTTAAGCAGCACTACTAGGCTTAAAAATTAATGGATAATGTGTATATAATATTTGAATAGTTCCATAAAACTCTATATGTAAAATATGTTCATCAGAAACTCTGAGGAAACTATAGATCTCACTTTCTCTAGGTATATTAAAACTCATAATTTTAATATAATATGAACTATGTTGTGGAATTGTTCAATAAAAGAGGTGAATTTACTATGTTTAGAATAAATCTAGTTCTCTCTTAGTTTATTTAGTATGTTATCAAGATGTTTAGAAAAGTCATTCTATGAAAAACGCACTAAGATGTCATTCATAGAGACTACCAAGAATAAATCCATATACAGGTGCAAAATACTATTCACTATAGACATGAAATCACATGATATGTTCCAGAGACCTAATGACATTACCTGGTACTTGAAAAGTCCAAAAATACATTAGAAAGTTGTATGGGGTGTGTATGAAGATTAAAAACATTCATGATACTATCCTGAGCTCAAATAAATTGTTGAGAACACCCTCACTCCATATATATAATAAAATAGGTCATCTATTTGAGGTATTAGATACATGTTCTCTACTCTAAGAATATTTTACCATAGGTAATGCACACAGAGGATGAGGGTTCAATCCTCCTCCATGGTTAAAATAAAGAGTGAACCCCATTTTTATGTCATAGGATACTTGAAAACTCTAGCCTCTAAATATTATAACTGCTTCTTGAGAACCAAGATATCCATAGGTTACATCCAATAAGGATGAATGGAACATTGTTCCACACATAAAACTAGATCAATGGTTAATTATACTTCTCTAACTAGAGCTATACTAGAAAAATTATTTTGGATAACTTCCCTAAAAGGATAAAATAATGGAGGGAAATCCATATGTCACATTCACTTATCATCCAAGAAGATATAATTAATCTAAACTATCACTCTAACCATCCTTTTATACTCATGTTATTTTTGAGTAACATGAACATACCATTATCCAGTATGAACACAACTAGTGGGCACTAGTTATGTAAACATCACCACTTGATAATAAAAGTATATATGGAATCAGTAGAGAACCAACCAATCCATCCCAAGAATTAAATAAAACCATATCATTTTGAGGGTAAAACTATCCCACATGAACACCTAAAATTATATATGAAGGAGACAGTCATTATATCAAATAACACTCTCTTATTGGATAACTAAGAGGGTTTCAAGAGTTATCACACCATAAAAGTGTTATATATTGAGGCACAAACTAACTGTACATTCCTTATAAAAAAATGATTGTGATGCACCTATGTCAAATTCTAAAGATATTAATTTAGAGGATATAAAAATAGTACCTAAAATACTATAATTCCCTACACCCTGCTTCTTCATCATAGGTTTTACTCTATATAACTAGCCTCTACCACTGGACTGAATCAGAACCATATGTCACTAAGTAGGCCCACCCTGATGGTGCTGATAATCCTGAGTCTGATTTCCTCTCCCCTAACCACCACCTTGGAATGGGTGTCCAATGGAATTAAAGCTACCTTTGTAATGACATACTAATCACTATGATCCATTATGTGTGGTAGAAGTAGATCCCCTCTATCTAGGCACTGGTGGTAAGGTACTATAGAAGCACTAGTTTTTCCCCATCCTACCGCAACCTCTGAAATCCATTGGATCTTGTATAAAATGGTGTTTTGAGTTTCCCATTTTACTATACAGGTGATATATATAGATACAATCATCATGAGTTCTATAATTACTGTTAACCCCATGAGAAACCTTGATGTGTCACTTCTATCCACCAGAATAAACAATGATAGATCTAGGGGTTCAACTTCCATGGATCACACCATTGAATTCCTTAAAAGTTCTCTCTCTAATAAGGGTTGGAAGATTATATTAGAAATATTGGTCAAAAGAAATAAATTGACCTATTATTAAATGTCTTATACCCACATTTCACAAAATCACCTAAGATTCATATGCTCATACAAGATTAATTCTATACGAACCACTACAACTCTATAAAATGAGAAGAATATTTTATCCCATTCATATCTCCTTATTGTAAGTTCATAAATTATATAGCTTGGTCATCTTTCAATGTCTATAGAAAAAGTAAATTTTATAAAATAAATTGTAATTTTGACTAATTCATATCTTGGTGTCAGTCTTACTTGGTAATAACATCTCATAATCTCTTGGTAGAAAAACGCATCATATAAGTGGAACAACTTACCATATCCACTGGAGAAATCTATAGATAATAAAATATAAAAAATAATTGCTTCTATCCATGACTCTAGAGAATGTGGTCTGATATCCCTTTAAAAGGTGGAAAGATGCTGCTACTAGAACTCCAGAGTCAACTTTTCTAATGTCAGGGGAGGTTTAGAAACTTCCTATAAGAAGTAACCATGCAAAGAAACCACTCCCAGAACTGGCCATCTATACCCATGTTGAGAATACGAGGTGGGGCCTATTGTGGTACTACATGAGGTAACATGGGTGGATTATGTCCTAACACCTCTTTTGAAGGATAATCACTTCCGTCTGGTCATACAACCCAAGGATGTTATGGTGGAATGATTTGAATGTCCTGAAATTATTCCTTAAAAAAGTATTTCACAATTGTAAAGATTATAGATAGGTAATAGTACAGGTACAAATCCATTCTATGTAATAATAACCACCTTTCTTTCTACTCCAAAATCCATTTATAGGTGGTAACAAATAGGATACGTGCCATATAAATGATTTAGAAACACACAACTACCCACTATGAAAGTTGGGTTCGGGTTTGGGTCTCATATAGAACAGTTGGGGGATCTGATATATAGAGTGCAACATCCCCAAAACCAATATTCTCTAACATGGCCAAAAAAGGTTGGTTACGAGACCTCAAACGTATATCCCTGATTTCTAAAGGATTATGTCTATTAGTGTCAGTGTAGATAATATACCACCTTGTTATTAAATGTTATTCAAGAGAAACTATTCATAGTAAATTAGAAATAATCAAAGTAAAAAAATGTAGAAGACAACAATAAAAACCAAATATATAGTTAAATAAACCATAAAGAATAATGTAATGACATGATGTAATGTAACTATATTTCATTAATGAATAAATCAAGAATATGATATGCAGAATCAAATAAAAGTATCATGTCCCAATTCTAGAAACCCTTGTCGATTTAATCTCAAAACAATATCCCGATAGATACAAGAAATCAAATGAAAGATCCAATTACCCTAACCAAAAATGTGTCCACAATGTCATCTCGGGTGCCAAACAGTGGCCCAAATAGGGTGTGAGTAATACTCAGTAGGTATACATGACCAAGTCAAAACAAAAACATTCGGATAAGAAGATTATGAAATGAAGCAATAAATAAGTGAATCAATTAATTTTATAATTAAATAAATACAAAAACCTACTCCAAAAACATTCTATAAATTTTTGAATCATGTCATACAAACATGCCAAGAACAACCAAATAACCAAGGTAAATAAACTTCTTCAATTCCACACCAGAATTTGTATAATAATCTCTTATAACCCTTCTATCCCAACCATAATCAATGTAATGTCCAAAAAACAATCTAGTTGATGTCGCTATTACCATTGCCGCATTTGAATGGACAAAATCCACTATCTATAATCAATACAACATGGACTATGTCGAAACCACTAAAAATGATCATTATATAATACACATGCACAAGTGCCTGAGTCCTAACCATTATATTATAATGTCATCATAAAACACATATTTTTTAATACAACATATATATCACAATATCACATTATATATTTCAATATTTAATTATGTTGATTAGCATGATTCTAATATATTCAACGTTCTAGTTCTATTAAAAATTAATTATCAATTATGTCAATAAGTAGTAAGTCATAATTTAGGGATTCTATAACAAGAAACCACCCTTGGTCTCACATCATTAAAAATATATCTTAATTCCTTATACAATTACTAATCCATTTTTAACTAAAATAATTTGAAGGATAATATCATGTAATAATTTTATTAATTTGGTTCCACACTACATTGGAATGATCATGACATTATATGAACATGGTCATAATCGAATTATAGGTTTAAGATTTAGAACCCTACCCTAAAATAAAGATCCAACAACACTTCTATTGGACAACTTCCATAAGGAAGTTGGTGTTGAATATTTCAAAGAGTTTCTATGATCAAAATTTTATCAATATCAATCCAATAAAGAAATAGGGTAAAGGATTTACCGCAACGGGTTGGATAAGAATGAAGAGAATGAAGGAACATGGTCAAAGGAACTTATCAAGGATTTATTTCATGAACGAGACATCCAAAACAAGGTTCGTAACTCCAAACTCAACAGGGGGATTCCCAAGGGAGGATATAGAAAGAGATTTAGCAATTCGAACTAAAATTAACAACATAAAAATTTTAAAAATATTGGTCACTCATTTATATTTGTGGGTACTTCATTTACATGTCTTGTAATTAATTTTCATGGTATCCTCTGAAAATCCCATAACCTCATATTTATTTTATTAAAATTGATAAAAAAAATTAAACGGCGTGTAATCCCTTTACTAATAATGTAAATGTTCTATAGTTGGGGTTTTCAGTCCACCGTCCCTTTAATGCTTCTCAACATATCAAGAACCCATTTAAAACTTAGAACCATTTATACCCAGAATACATTTATTCAAACAAACATACATCACTAAACATGAAGGTCATTTTCTTCATCAAAGACTATGTCTATCTAAACAATACAAGGCCACTAAGGATAAAATAAAAAACTATGATAGAAAACCACTTGAGAAAAAAACGGGATCTCACAACTTTCCCACCTAATAATATCTCATGTTGATGCTACCTTAAGCATCATGGAGAGGCTTCGACAAACAAGTCCATCCACTATTTTCTCATATCAGATTCCCATTACCAAGTATATCCACTAACATTCCGATTGTAACAACTCAAAATTATATATTTGAAATTTTCTTCTTTATAATTATTTCAGATATTATTAATCAAATAAAATCACTTCAAGAACATAATTAAACTATTATAAATGAATAATTAATTAAATAGGAATAATTTCTAGATGTTACGAACCCTACAATGATTAAATAGTAATGTAACCTTAGGAATAATAATATGACCCTTATGAATAGTAAACTGACCAAATGAATTGTTACCATACCCATGAAAGTTGAAAAAAATTAGGTCGCCTAAAAATACGAGTATGACATAGTTATACCATATTATATGTAAATGAATATTTTAAAATTATTAACTAAGTGTTGGAGTTTTTTGTAATTAATAATTAATTAAATACATATTTTTTAGTAATAAAATGATTTAAATGAAAATTTATTTTTATAAAAATGTATTCAGAAATTAATATTTGTTTTTTATATGATTTTAGGATAATTTAATGAGATATTAGTTATTTTTTTAGAGTGTTATAAAATCAGTTATAAATTTAATATCTCTATTTATGAGCAAATGATGATTTTAATTAAAAATTAAATGTCTCATATTTAGAAAATAAATTTCATTAAATAGACCTCATTTATAAATTCTATATTTCCAAAAAATGGTTATGGTGATTATTGGGGGTTTTCTAAAATACATGAATTTTTGGTGTATAGTAAAATGTGATAGTTTATGAAAAATGTTAAACACATGAATTATTGAGTCATTAGTTATGTATAGACGATGTAATTCCATAATCTATAACCCCAGTTATTTTATTGTATTTTTAAATAATTCTCAAACTATTCATAGTCTTAATCAAAAATATTAAAAATGTGAATAAAATATTTAAAAAACACCCCTCTTCTCCACAATAAATAACACCGCTCACCACCCCCTTCTCCTTACATATTCTAAGATATGATCATTGTAAAATTTCTACCTGAACCTCTTCCCAAGAAACTCCCTCAAATCGAGCTGCTTTTTTCTCAATAAAAGACCAAAACCAATCCCTTTACAGAGGATCTCAAGAAGAAGATTTCAAGTGGTAAAAATGCATTTTCTTTTCGTTTATATTCTTTTCAATTTATTTTATTTTTTTTATCCTTCACTCACCTCCCATATCCAATGTGTCATGATAACTATAATATAATTTATACACAAGAATTATATCATGTAAAAGGAATATCAAAAATCTAACTCTTTTCCCTCTTTCTTTTTTTCAATTAATGAAAACAACACATGTGATGTGTCAATTTACCAACATCAAGGATAATTCATCTCTATTTTCAACTAAAAACATTGTTTCTCATCATAAAATACTAGTTTGTTGTTAAAAAATATAATATATGTAATAAATCCAATGTAAGGTTCTGGAACCATTATGTGAACATGATGTTAATTAATTAAACAAAACAAGTTTGTGATTGTCGAATAACAGCACAAAAAATATAAACAATTTTCACTAATTATTTAACTAATGATTAATTATAATACAACATAAAAAATGAATAGTAATAAAATTAAATATTATTTATTTTCATCAATAACATGTAATTACAATTCTGGATAATTATACTCATTTTACACGAACAACCATATTTTTATTCAACTAAACTGATAATGGAATCAAAGGAAAAGAACACTCTTGAGCGAAGAAATTCAATCTTATAACCCATAATAATGACCATAATTGAACATAATAAAATTATATAAAATAAAATATATATAAATATGTTTTTTATATAATTAAATAATGGATTAAATTTTATTTTCTCAAATATTAAGGTCAAATTCTGAATATTTTTGTACATAAGATAAGGGTTTTCTCATCTCACTTTTATTTCCATGAGATATGTCATATTCCCCACAATTTCATATGAATTATTTATGTATACATCCCATTTATGTATCATATAATTAATATAATTATTGGCATGTTATTATTTTTATCATTTTATGATTATTAAATTTTTGGTATATGATTCGATTGATTACAAAGTGGTAATGATTTTCTAATCAAAATTTTATTCCGATGAGATAAAACTTATTTGAAACTATTTCTTATGAAAGGTGAATGAATAGTTCCCATTAATTGACCAAATCTTGAATCTATTTAATATCATGGTATTCAATGTATCATTTGATGGTAATTAATTATTAGTAAATATGATTCGATTGATTACAAAGTGTTAGCGGTTTTCTAATATCATTTTAATTTTTTTGATATATACCCCATTCACAACTATTTATATTTTATAGTGTATATATAATTATAATTAATGTTTAAAATCGTTAATATATTTTTTATCATTGTATTCAATGAATAATTTTATGATTATTAATTATGGGAAATATTATTTGATTTATCACAAAGTGGTAAGGGTTTTCCAATATCACTTTTATTTCCATGAGATATGACTTATTAACAACTATTTCTCATGTATAGTGAATTTATACTAATTGTTTATATATAATATCATGAATCTATATATTATCATTGTGTTAAATTTATCACATTATGGTTATTAATTTTGGGTCATATTATTTGATTTATTACAAAGTGGTTAGGGTTTTCTCATCTCACTTTTATTTCCACGAGATATGATGTATTCAACAATATTTATTATGTATGGTGTATGTATACATACCATATACATATAATGTCATGAATATATTTCTTATAATGGTTTTTAATGTATAATTTTATCGTTATTAATTATGAGGAATATTATTTTATTTCATACACATGCGGTAAGGTTTTCTTCTCGAACCTCCATTTTCTTTTGGTTTATGCTTTCTCAACCTTTTCCCAAATGTAATTATTTAATATTTTTATATACATATTTTAACATATTTTTATGTGTTTCATAATCATATATCCATAAAATTTATTCACTTTTATTTTTTTAAATAAATTTTTTATAAAGTTCCCTCCTCAATTATTTCCCATAAGAAAACCCGATTAATGGTAACTTTCCGTTTTCTTATCCATTATCATATTCTTTCCATAATAAAATTTAATACACCATATTTTTTTTAAAATTCAATAATTTTATCACGAAAATCTATATTGGTTAATTTTTGGTTTTAAGGAAACAAACAATCATTTCCACTTTAAATTCTATTTAATATTTTTCTTAAACCCCAATAAAATTTATTATTATTGCAGTTTTATAAAAACTATTCTTACAAGACTTCACTTCAGTTGGAAATAATTTAGGCCTCATATATAATATAATTTTCCTCCCCTTTTATTTTTCAAGTATTAAATATTTCAAATATGGTTATATGAAAAATAATAATTATTTTCCAAATAAAATATTCTTTTCAAACTAAAAAATATTTTTCTCATCTAACTTTTACATATATGATATATATGCCATATTCAAAACTTATTCATTTTAATTGTGGTGTATGTAAATCCTTTTTTTATATAATATCAGTATTCGTCTTATCCTAATGATATTATATGTTTCATTTATTTATTATTTTTTAGGGATTAAGATTTAAATGTTTCAGACTGGTAAGGGACATATTGGAATATTTAAAGATTAATTTACTAAACAATGTTTTGATGGTATATTCATCTATGGGAACATAATTCTATAAATATTTTAGTTCATTTAGGTTTATCTATTAAGACACCATCTAACATTTTTTTAATGGTTGATGATGAGTTTGACTGAGGATGTGCAATTTGACACCACTCATGGTTTAAGGTTAAAGTATTTACATTTTGTAAGCTATTTTCTGAAATGAATGTTTATTTTGATTATATTTCTCCCTTTTCATATTATTAATTTACTGGACTTAGTAAGTAATAGGTTGGATCAACTATATCCCCTAGATGCATCGGTAGGTCTCATAATACAAACTATACTAGGGTTTTACCCATGTTTGTATGTTGTCTTCACCAACACCATGACTGTGAATTTATGATTCCCAGAATTATGTATTCCTTTATTAAAATATTAGTAATTTATATCCAATATTAATATTTTACTCGTATAATATTTAGGGTTAAGTTTAATTGAAAATTGATTATTTTATAAATAATTAGTTATCCAGATTTATTTCTTCCATATTATGCAAAAGATTATCTTTTAGTGGCATGTCTTTCTAGTTATTCACCATTACTTTTTGTTTATAACTTCCACTATATTTTGGACCCTTACTGACCATATAAGATCACCCATTTCTTCTGTTTCATTTTTTCCCTAGGATGCAATGATTTTTATTTTGAAAAATTTTTAGGGTTAATCAATGATTTTATTCGCATTTCCAATAGAGATTATATGTTTTCTTTCCTTTCACGTGGTAATAAAATGATCATGTATGTAATCTAGTTTCCCAAAATCCTAAACTATTCAGTCCTTCGGGATGTGATTCTTTGTAATTATACATGTTTAGTAAATTAAGTCACCAAATCTAGGTTACTAGGTTCATGTTCTTTACACCGATGATTCAATTGAACCCTAACCAATGGTATTGTATGACCGTTAAGATATTTGTCACTAAAATCCAAAACATGTATAGGATTATCATTAATGATTGCATCTGAAAAATTCTCAATGAATTATATTTCAATAACATGGTAAGGATATTAATGAAATATCCATATTTGAGACACATGGGAAACATCATGCATGGAACTATAGCACTGTGGAAGGGCTAGACGGTATTCCATTAGACTGGACCTTTCCAATATTTCAAATGGACCAACAAACCTCTGCACTGGTATCCCTTATTTTTTGATACAACATTACGTCAATCTTGGTGACACTCAAATGAAAACATGATGACCAAATTCAAATTATATATGTCATCTCTTATGATTGTCATAAGATTTTTTCCTAATATACATGGTCACCATCCATTGTCTAATAAACTAATAATTTTCAGATGTCTCCAACTTGAGACTAGGATCAACAAGTGATGACTCACCTACCTCCATTTAAAAAAGTGGAAAACATTATGACATAGTATACAAGTTCATAGAATGTGTCATTTGGATCGATGTGTAGAATACATTATTATATGAAAACATATCATGTGCCATATGTTCCTTCAATGAACCAAAGAATAGGAAACACAATCTTGAAGCATATCCTCTTTAGTATGAATAGTCTACTCTGATTGATCCTTAATCAGTTGATGATAAGCTTTTATTAATAGATCTCGTGGTTGATGTGATTTATGATGACTCTTATTAAAAAAATGTGAAATGAGGATCCCTGTAAGAAATGATACTCCTTGGATCATCGTCTAATTGATCTAATTCATGAACTTAATGATTTCCCAGGTTATCAATTGTAAAGGATTCCCAGATAGGCAATAGGTGGGATACATTAGTCATTCAATGCAGAAAAACCCATACAATATCATTCTTATTATTCATCCTAGGTAATACCATCCCAAAATATATTATGACCTCATCCCTTTTCCAATCTAGGATAGATAAATGCTACAAAAGAACTCTAAGGTTTTGATTATCGGATTTCACTTGTTTGTAACTGAATCATATAGAAATGATGAATTTTATAGCATTCTTCATTCCTAACCAAAAATATTTTTGATATAAATCACGATACAGCATTGTTAAAGTAAGATGTACCACTCATCTAGACGGATGAAACTCCTTCATTAATTCATCATGCATGCCCATAGGAACCCATACTCGACCAAAAAAAAGAATAATATTTTCACTTCCAAGAGACTATCCTGATGTTCTATCTACACCATATAATTTTTTTTCTAGAACTAGCAACTAAAAATTAGGCAAATGTATGATCTTAATTGGATCCAAAATCATGGGTATAAAAGATATCAAAGTTAAAACGACTCTCCCCTAAAATTTATGAACATTCATATATATGTTTGTAAAAAGGTCTATTTTCTTCCACTCACCACAAGACTCTAATACATTATATATCTATGTCATTCAGCTCAAAGATTCAGAAATTAAATATACCTTTCTTGGTGTATAAGTCAATTCATAGTCAAAAGACTAAAGATACATGACTAACCTCCTATGTTGAAGGTGAATGACTTGCTGAGAAAAGATATACCTAAAGCTCTTTTGACTGTGGTATACCAAAAAACCTTCACCCATGAGATTGTTTCACCAACAACTCATGGCATGTACCACTACTCCTAAATCCAGATCGTGAGTAGGTTAATTTATCTCAGGTAGTCTCAGCATCCTAGATCCATAACCAACCACCCAATCCTCTGACATTAGTACTACTCCGAGTCCAACTACATATGATTTACAGTACATGGTATATGATATAACAAACATAGGTAATTTGAGGTTAGGATACAAGGTCACAATGCATTTCTTCTCTCAAAAATCTATTTCACATGCATCATACCAAACAAACATCACTCATTTATAGGTCATCTAGGGCATATGTTCTTCCAAACGAGATAGGACAAGGATAAAACACATGTAATGACCTGATAATCCCAAAAAAAATATTTTTTAAAGATGTTATTTTTCCCCATTATTTCACTACATTGACATTACCTAGGTCCCCAGAAACTCTTACCTCTGATATGAAATGACCCAAGAAGTGCAATTTACTTTTCAATAAACTGCATTTAGTTATCTTGGAGTAAATCTGATGTTGTCTCAATATAGATCAGATAAGATTGTTTGAATGATCCCCTATTGAATGGGATTACAATAAGATATCATTGAAAAAATCACCAAAAAGCTAATCCTTAAAAGGATTAATGATATAATTCTTTAATCCCATGAATTACACTGGTGAATTAGTTAATTCAAACGACATCACTACATATTCAAGGAATCCATACCTTCTCCTAAAATAAGTATGAGGTATGTATGATAGCCACACCTTTAATTAATGATATCATGAGCTCAATTAGATATTCATGAAGATCATAGTACCTCTCTATATATCTAAAAGATCATCAATGCATGGAAGAGGATACCAGTTGTTGACCGTCATTTGGATCAATATCTGATAATCACTATAAAAATGAAAATATTCATTACCCTTATTAGTGAAATGAACTAGAGAACCCCAAGGATATGTACTTAGTCATATGAGTCCTTTATATTATAGATGTTATAACTAAACTTTTACCTCCTCAGTCTCTACTAGTGACATTCGGTAAGGTGAGATTGAAACTAGGACATGTCCCAGCACCAACTCGATCATGAACTTGATCTCTCACTCCTACAGTAACCCATAGTACTCATTAGAAAAATCAGATTGAAAATGGTCTACCATTTGTGGAAAATAATCTTTATAGATTAATCCCTTGTTTAGAAAATTACTGATGATTTGATCTAGGAGATAATATAATCTACCATAATTGGCCCTTCATGACTAGCCTAAAGAACCCATCCACCCTGGTGAGAATAATTTCTTCATTCTAGAGGTGGGAAAATAATTCACTTTATATAATAGTAAAAATGATAATGATCTAGGACTAATGAATCCATATAAACAATCATGTGGAAGCCTTCCATTTTACAGACTTATGGTTCCCAAAAAATTGATACGCACTAATATCTTGAGAACACACCAAGAAATGTTTCATATTTTTTGAACACACTCCCAATAGATTATCAATGGTTAAAACATGATACATTATTTCCACATCCAATCCCAAACCATTTTTTAAAAAATTAGAATGAAATGAAGTGTGTTATAATATATCAAACAAAACACAAAATAAGGTAGACGATAAATAAATCGTACCTATGAAGGTAGATTATTTTTCATCCACATTATCCAGAATAGTCTGTATAACGCACAATTGAAATTTTCCATCTTCCCAAGGCTATAGTATGGAAATGTTGAGATGTATCAATTTCTTTTTATTTTTTCTCAATAACTGGGGTACCATATCCCCTACCTTGGCCTAAAGGTTCTGTGAACTCCAACTACTAGATAGATGATGTGTGTCTAAGAATCTTCCTAATTTCGGGTCATGTTTTGATTCTATTCCATTGATCAATTGTGGAAATTTTGAATAGAACAGCTGAATATGACCCGGTCTATATATGATATTACACTCAACTATAGTTTAAAGAAATTTTGGTTGATTTTGATCACACATGCTACACTGATAGAATTGGAATTAAACATGGTCTTTGAGTTGGTTTTCTAATGCCCTGATGACTCTACCCACTAGTGATTTAGAGAAAACTATCATATCATCATTTCATACATCTCAAAAGATAACTCCCATGTTTTCCAGTATAAGAGGCATGTCCACTAATCAGATCCTCTTTTATATTCTCTCCCATGATGATAGAATAATTCATTACAACTTCATATCTTATTAAATGTAAAATGTTCACTTAAGACCTAACCACATAGAGAATATCATACTCGACGTTTCTCTCCTTGGATATCTCATTAGATTACAGATGGAACAAAGCATTAGAGGTCATTAAAACATCAAACATAGTCTAGAACTGACACATCCTTATACATAAAATGCATGAAATCTTGATCTTATTCATCCATTATGTTATTAGAATAGAAATTTCACATGAACTTCTTCTTGATGTCCTTACATGATAGCTCATTATATTGCCTAGATTCTTCTAGAACATACCAAAACTTCTTGGTAAATCCACGAAGCATATAAAAATTATAATTAACCCTTCTATCTATGGGTGTTTTAAGATGCTTAAAGATTTATGGATAGTCTCTATCCAGAACTCAATTGTATGGGATCCCCCTTTTATAGTAAACACGTGCAGATGTTGAAGTTGAAAATCTATTTTCATCTAAGAAAAAAAGTAATAGTATTAAAATTCTAAATATCCATGAATCGTATGTCACTTAGGAAGCTCTCAGGATGGTGATAATTTATATGCTACTCATGAACTATATTAAATTCTGATTCAACTGCATTTGGAGTGTCATTATTTCCACTCTTTTGATTCCCAATTCAAGGGGGGATAAGGAGAAATCTGTTCTTACATTTCTAATGTGAACCTTTGAAAACTATCTAGAAATAAGGTCAACCTAACATGTGAATTTAAAAGAGAACCACTAACACTTGGTCTCTCTAGACATGGATTAAATTTAATTTATCATGACCTGACAAAAAAATTATTCATCTAGTAAAATAGATATCTCAAATTTTATATAAACAAGAAAGTGTATATTACATGAAAATATTGATAAGCCCCTATAATGATAAATTTTTGTCAATATATCCCTCTATGCCTATTATGATACATGTATTATTATCCCACACCATACCGGGACATAAGTATAATCTAAAAAATTAATAACATCATAAAAAATTAAACTGAATGTAACGTGTGGATAACTTAAGGTGAAGTAACATCAACTATAAAAATAAGACAATGAAAACATCATCCTCATCCTTGGGTACAACGATTTTCCCTCATACATAGGTTTGATACACCACTATTAAATTCAATTTATCATGTCCGGACACATCCTAGTCCCCTATCTACCATTTCCAAATTGAAAAGAAAAAGAATAGAGAACCTCCCAATGATACAACTTTGTAACATCCCCAAATAAAACACTCTCTCATGTTGCCATTAAAGTTTGGTTATGGGACCTCAAGTACACCTCCCATACACCAGAGGTATACAACTATAAGAGGGGATATGGTCAATATAGTGGGGAGACTATACCCCTGTGGTGTGAGTGTCATTCATGAAAAACAGTTCATATTAAAATAGAAAAAATCATAGTAAAAGAGTGTAGAACAAAAAAATAAAAACCAACTTAATAATTCAATAAATTATAAGTAATAATTTAATGACATGCTGGAATGTTACTAAATTCCATATAAGTATAATACAAGAAACATACAAGAAAAATAAAATATAAGCCCCTAGCCTTAGGCCTCGAACCCCGTGTTGGTCCCATTTCAAAACACCTGCCCAGAAGCAAACAATAAATCAACAGAAAAGTCCAATGCTGTTTTCTAAACCTATATCCACAAAGTCTAGTTGGGTGCCAAATGGTGGCCCAAATTCAGTGTGATTTAAAACCAATAGGTCAACACCCCCATTTCTAAACAAAACTAGTCTAATAAAAAGTGTAAATAATAATTTTATAAACAAGTGTATCAATTAATTTAATAATTAAATAAATACAAAAAACATGATTAAGCATCATGCCATAATGCATAGGGGAATGTCTTAGAACCATTCCAACCACAACAATATAACCAAGGTTAATAACCTTCTTTCACTCCATGCATGGTTATCTCTGATCATGTCTTACCAAGGATTCCAACCACAATTAGAACCAAGGAAAATTTGAAACAATCTTGTTCCAATACCTATAAGCACTACAACATGGGATTGTGCATAGCCTGCTCTCTATAAGTATTATAGGATGGACTGGGATGAGCCTGCTCACTATCAACATCATACCATATACATGTGAATGTTCCTGGGCCATACTATTATATAATAATCCCATCATAGAACATAATTCCTTTCATACAACAAGGATATCACAATATCGCATCATATATCTCTATGGTTAACTATGTGAATATTCATGATTCTTTCATATTCCATATTGTATTTTAATTCATAATTGAACAACTATTATATTAATAATCTATAAACCAAAATGTAGGTATTCTATAAAAAAATTCAATCTAGGTCCCATGTCATGAAAAATACAACTTAATCCATTAGCCAATTACAAATGCATTTGAAATAAAAGGAATTCAAAGGATAATCTCATTAAATCATTTAATTAATTTCATCACACACATCATTGGATAGATAATTATATTTCTTAAAAATAATAATAATCAAACCTTAGGGTTGGGATTTTGACCCCCCTCATTAAACCAAATATTCAACAACAATTCTAATGAAAAACACCCATGAGGAAAGAGGTTCATGCGATTTTTATGAGGTTCCTAAATCAAGATTTTAGCAAGATTAAAACAAAAAAAAACTATTGGGAAAATTATTATGCACAATAGGGTGGACAAGAATAATGATAATGATGAAACATGGTCAAAGAAACATACCAGGGATTGATCACGTGAACTGGACATCGAAAAAGGCGTTTAGCACACCAGAATTTCTTATAGGATTCCCTAGGACTGTTAGGGAAAGAGATATAGCCAATTGGAAATAAAATCTGGAAGTTATTAATTTTAAAACTAAAGGTGGTGTTGTAACACCCCAGGTAAATAAAGAATATGAAATTTTCATATTTATCCATATTTGTGAATAAATTATTAATATTACTTTAAAGGGTTGCTATGCTCGATGGCGTACCCAACACACAACAACGAGTTTCTAGGGAATCTTACGTTGCACTCTAATAATAAAATAATATTATTTTAAATGGTAGTTAACATGTATCCATTGTAATGGAAAGAATGGATAGAAATAACTAAAATATGATTATATATGTTTTTAAATGGTTTTACATTTATCCAATAAAGGATAGAGGCTTAAAATACGGAAAGAATTAAATTTTAGGCGTATATGCCCTAGTTTTCACTAAAGGTTCACTTATCACCTTTTGATGTTGAACCATCATTAAATATGGTTTTTTTCACTCTTATACATCCTTTTGGACCAAATAAAACTCTTCTTAAGAATTGGGACATCAAAATTTACTTAGTGTAATTTTTTGGTATCTTTCCGATAAAGTTCATTTTTTTAATAAATAGTGTAAAATGTTTTATTTTAATTCAAAACCTCTTTTTAATCTAATTTATTTATATGATTAGATTATATTTTGAATTGGTTTTAAAGTGAAATTATAATATATTTT
The DNA here is from genome assembly GCA_963277665.1 of Viscum album. Lineage (NCBI taxonomy): Eukaryota > Viridiplantae > Streptophyta > Magnoliopsida > Santalales > Viscaceae > Viscum > Viscum album. Next base: position 451,509,435 of record OY728141.1, on the reverse strand, counting down.
TACCATTAAATCCAATAGTGGCCGTTGGAATTAATTTCACTTTGAAATCAGACTTAAACCACTGTCAATCTTTTGATACTTATTGTTTCATAAAAACACGCTATTTGCTCTGACAGTGGGAATTAATTATTAAATTAATTAATGTGACTTAAATATTTCAAATTTTGTAAAATAGACTTCATTTTTGAATTCGTAATATCAAATATATCTTAGGGTGAATTTTTCGGATTTTTCTGAAAAACGTCAATTTTTGATGAATAGTGAAACCACTAATTGGCACTTATAAAAACAGATTTTTCCGTTTAAATGAAATTTTTCCATCTTTGTGTTTTGAATTTAGAAAATCTGACATACATGGTTGTCATTAAGAAGTAAAATTTGGTTCAATGGGATAAAAATAATTTTTTGGTGAATAGTAACTTATTAAGTTTTTAATAGTGATTAGAGGTAATTAGTGTAGTTTAAGGTAAAAATAATGCTTTAATAAAATGAGATGAGCTTGAAACATGTCCTACCATCATTGGTTGTGTCATGGCCGACCAAGAAAAGCCATGGGTCAACTTGGGGACCCCATGGATCCACTTTGGTTGGGAAATGACATAAATAACTTTTTATTTAATGTAAAAGTAAAAATGACACAAACATGATATGTTTTACTAGAACAAATTTTAAGTGGGGTTATACAAGTCATCTATTTGATTATAAATAGTCATTGGAACGATAAAACGATTTCATACATCATAGTAATTTTTTTATAATTTTTAGACATTAAATAAATTAAATTATTTATGACATAATAATGATGCAGTGATGACATCATTATTTGACGATTTAAATAAAATGGAATGATAATGTAAAATCTATGAACTAAACATGTAAAAAACTAATTGTATGGGTGGATTTCGAACCCTTATCACCGTATCCACGAATTATATCAATGTGGGACCTTTTAAAACCGAAACACATTTTCAAATAAAGTAATATTTCTTACTTTCCAAAAGTGCCCCTCCTCTCCTCTTATAAAAGGCCCCCACCTCTACCTCATTACACACACTCCTCAAGCCTTTGGCTCGGCCAAACCCTGCTCATTTACTCTCTCCACATCCATCTCCTCATCCTAGAGGATTCCCTTTGGGCAGAATCCTTTCAAAGGAAGCCTTTACGCTCAAATCAAAAGGAGTTACACTTTTAAAGGTAATTCACTCTCTCATGTTCATTTGTTTTATTTTGCTTCTCCAACCCCCTAAACTCTTTTTATTTACTTCTTTTGTAACAACACCTGTATCTCCAATATACTAGGATGTTTTTATAAGATTTATTCGAGCTACACTCTCACACAACTACATCAAATGGTTAAAGAACATACTGTTTCCGTGGATGGCGAAATTCTGCCTCGCAAAATGATGATTGTTCAATACTCATTTAACACCTTCAAAGGTGGCCATTATGATGTCACTATTTTTATATATGATATATAATATGTTTATGTTTTACTTATGCTTCTGTATTTTTCTTTTTTGTCTTACCTTTATGGCTTCCATTATGGGTATACGTGATATCTTCATTTAAGGAAGTGCGGACTACCGCCCCCTCAAAGTGATTTGATTCGTTAAATACCATATCTGGGACGTATAAAGGATGGAACTATGATATTATATATTATATTATACTGGAATTATAATATACCTTTATATCATTATGATTCCATTCTATAAAATATGAAATAGAAATGAAAGTAGCGTTCATGCGTACGTACGGCTTACCGTCTCCATGAACGGTGCATTTCATTTCTTACCTCTAAATGGTTATGTAATGTTATAAATGCATGAATGTACTGGATATATATGAAATATATGATATATACATCATGAATAAAATTCTGGATATAATAAACTTTTGGCCACACGAACAACATGTAATTGTAAGAAGTCCACTTTCGACTTAAGAACCAAATATCGGCAAAACAAATATTATTAACTTAAATGATTACATAATGTTTATGACATGGTAATAAGTGATATAAAAGGAATAATTAACTTGAAAAAGGTTCTTAAGGATGTATAAATTAACTCAAGTTTATTATTCAGGAGATTAAAGAACGATCGAGTCAAGTCGGACCCGAGGTAAGGGATCCTACTCCTCTCTTTCTTTTTAAGTACACACTTTTATGTCATTCCTTTTAAAGCTCATCTTTCTTGTTATTGGGATGATCTTTTATATTACAATTACTGTAATTTTTATGTTCATGTGATGAGAGACCCTATTCTCTCTCATCAATCCATTTTGGAAGTTTTGAGTGGCGCCGTTAGGCTGCCGAACTTTCGTAAGAGATCTAACCTCTCTCTTTCTTTTTAAGTACACACTTTTATGTCATTCCTTTTAAAGATCATCTTTATTGTTATTTGGATGATGTTTTATATTACACTTACTGTAATTTTTATTTTTATGTGATGAGAGACCCTATTCTCTCTCATCAATCCATTTTGGAAGTTTTGAGTGGCACCGTTAGGCTGCCGAACTTTCGTAAGAGATCTAACCTCTCTCTTTCTTTTTATGTACTCTCCTTTATGTCACTTCTTTTAAGATCCTCTTTGTAATGTTGGGGGATATTCTTTTATATTCCTCTTGTTGTACATTTTATTTTAATGTGATGAGATACCCTATTTGATCTCATCAATCCATATTCGGAAGTTTTATGTGGCGTCGTTAGGCTGCCGAGTTTTCGTAAGGGATTTTTCATCTCACTTTTATTCCCGTGAGATTTATGCTACATTTGCCACAAATTCCATTTAGTGGTGTATGTACTGTCCATTATTCTACTCTTTGTGTAATATACTTTCATTTATGAGTATTTACATCAATGATCTATTGTCCTTCTTTAATGGGGTGTACGTTTTGAAAGATACCCAAGTCGGTAAGGGAACCTTTCACCCTCCTCTTTTTAAAAAGACTTCTTTTGTTGGGTCTTTTAATTTACATATTGTTATGTTGGGATATGTTCTGATATATCCTTATTGATGTAAATTTTATGTCCAAGTGATGAGATACACTTTTTATCTCTCATCAACTCATTTTGATGTGATGTCGTTAGGCTGTCAAGGGAACTTTTTAACCCAATTTCGATTTCTTTGGGTTCAACATGCAGTCATTGAATATGTCATCCATTGAATATGTGTGAATGACCTTTTATTGTTTTACAATTAATATCCACTTATATTGTGTGTATTTATATTTTTCACACATATTTTTGAGATTGATTTGTCCTTAATTTAAGATTACCTTCTTTATAAGGGATTTCATCACATTTGACATTTCTATTGAGGGTTCATTGTTGTTATGCACAAATTCACTCTTATATGGTGTATATACTGTCCTTTGGAGTATTATATCATGAATCCATTTATTCTCATGATATTATAAAGTTCTGACTAAATGTTATTCCTCAATTATTGTATTCAAGTGTCTCTAATTTTGGTAAAACCCCTTTAACCAAAATATCGTTTTAAATGTTTTAATTATTTGTTATTATTAATATCCATGTTTTCAAAATGGTTTTAAGGATTTATTTATATGGATATTAATGGTTTAAAATTTTATGCTTCAAGGTGGTATGGGACACTTTGATTCAAAAATCTCTTTATTAAATGTTTTAAATGGTTTTGGAAATGGTTTCTTTTTGAATGGATTCAATATTTCAATATACTAAAATGTTATATTGTGATTGAAATGTGGAAATGTTATGTTTCCTTTATGCATGTTTTATGTGACACATTTATGTTATGGTTCTTGGGCATTGTTATGAAAACGGGTGGTTCCGTGATAAACTAAGGGTGGGTGAGCCCGATATAGCTCTCCAATGCATTGGGTAACGCGAAGGAGTGAAACGTTAAGGTTTCTCCGAAGAGATTTAGGGAATATACTGTGATGGGTATTCCAAACGTAACAAAGAGGGTTACTCCCTACGTAAGAATGTTATGAATGCCTCAAGTTACCTTTATGTCTTATGTTTTCTATGATTTATTCATGGTTTTATGAGGTATGTTAAAGTGCCTTTGTTTTATGGGTAAAGTATGATTTCATTCTTATGTATATATGAACTCATGTTTCCTTTCCATATTTTTATAACCCTTACTGAGCTTTTTATGCTCATCCCAAGTTTTTGAAATGTTTTTCACAGGTCAAGGGAAAGGTACATGATGTGATGATAGTGTCAAAGATGTGTCAAGAAAGAATCCATGTTTTAATTTCAATATGTTTCCATTGATGGGAATAATGAATACTGTCTTTTATGTAACCACTTTGTTTAAATGTGGAATGTAATTCAAGTTTCATGATCTAATTCTCTAAAACTCTAAACCTGAAAATATCCTCAACGTGTAATCTTGTGATAACTCAAGATTATGTAAGGTTTAAGGCTGGGGCCTTATAGTTGGTATCAGAGGTCGGTTTAGATAACTTTAGAGGTTTGGGTATTCTCTAAGCATAAGTGACATTACCATAATGGTTAGGATTTTAGAAAGAGTCCTAGTTTTAGATAAAGTGAATGAGTAAGTGTATCTTAGTGTTTACCTTCCTCATTAGTACATGATGGTTTTGTTGATATACTCACACTGACATTTCTATTTTTAGTGAATGGGTGGATCTAGCAGGCACCAAAGAGACAACAGGTTTGAAGGAAACTGTGGTGGTTCTCTGACTAAGATACTAGATAAAATGGAGGATTCAATGAGGAAACTCGTGGTTATTCTAAACCAAATACCAAGGAGTCATGATCAACCACTTGAACCTCAGTATGATCATTAATGAATCTTGTACAAGATGACCAATCCATGTGGAAGTTCAGGTAATAATTATAAAGGTAACCATTAATGTTTATATGATCCTTACTTTTGAGGTAATTATGGGTTACTATATGTTATGATGGAAAATGAAAGGCATGAGATAAACTTGAGGTTAAAATATGTTATGATCATTTTTGATGATTTTATCCCTTTTTGGGGAATGATTTGAGAATTATATAGTTTTGGAAAAAGGACAAAACGCAGACCGTGTGACTACCCATCGCGTCGGACAAAGCTGCGGGAATCGAACCCACAACCAAAGTGCGACTGGTATTTATCGCCTACCATTGGACTACGTGAAGTCCCTGGTTAGTTTGACTGATTCTTTTTAGTTATATGATTTTATGAATTAAGAGTAAGTTGATTTTGGGTTATTTATGAAAATGATTAACCTATCATGGAGGATATGTGATTAGGTTAATTACTTTTCAATACGAGACTTTAGGAGCAACTGATATTGTTTGGAGATAAATGTTACGATTTAACTTGGAAGGCTATGTGACTAAATCCTTAAAATATTTGGGTTTCAACCTTAGATTGGTTACTTTTAAGAATTTTATGGACAAATTTTTTATCTAATGGTCCTCGTTGAACTTTGGGTTTTGTTGGACAAATTCTGGAGATTAAGCATAGATTTTCTTTTTATAAAGGGTTATTCTTTTCTGGATTATCTGACCTTGTACTAAACATTTTGGTTATGGTTTTGGTTAAGGTCTAAAGACATGGGAAGTATATAGTTCTCTTTTGTGGATTAGGTGACTCTCTATAATTTGATTATAGTACTCTTAATGCGAACAAGTCTCCCTAAATACTCGCCTTTTGGAAAAAAATATGAGTTTGATTAAGGAATCTAGTAAAAGTTGAAAGTCAACATGATAAGTGATTATGTTTCCTTATGAATAAATTCCTCAACAAAAGGTATCTTAAAACAAAAATGTTGTCTATTAACTTCTCCTACTGGGGAATCGAATACCATTTAACCCATCACAAGTTTGTGATTTTCTTATTGTTAACTTTCTCCTAAACATGTTTTCTATCACTCTCCATCAGAACATGACCCTATGTTTTCTCCTCCATGTCCATGTTTTCCTACATGGAATCCTAGTATGGGTTAACTCAGGTGACCTCTGTACTTATCTTTCTTTATTTTAAAGTGATTGTTTTACCGACTCTTGTTCCGATGTGGGACGTTCAAGGATGTTTCCAAGCTCAATTTTAAAAATTGCGAGGACGCAATTCCCAAAAGGGGGGAAGGATGTAACACCCCAGGTAAATAAAGAATATGACATTTTCATATTTATCCATATTTGTGAATAAAGTATTAATATTACTTTAAAGGGTTTCTATGCTTGATGGCGTACCCAACACACAACAACGAGTTTCTTGGGAATCTTACGTTGCACTCTAATAATAAAATAATATTATTTTAAATGGTAGTTAACATGTAGCCGTTGTAATGGCGGGAATGGATAGAAATAACTAAAATATGATTATATATGTTTTTAAATGTTTTTACATTTATCCAATAAAGGATAGAGGCTTAAAATACGGAAAGAATTCAATTTTAGGCGCATATGCCCTAGTTTTCACTAAAGGTTCACTTATCACCTTTGGATGTTGAACCATCATTAAATATGTTTTTGTTCACTCTTATACATCCTTTTGGACCAAATAAAACTCTTCTTAAGAATTGGGACATCAAAATTTACTTAGTGTAATTTTTTGGTATCTTTCCGATAAAGTTCATTTTTTTAATGAATAGTGTAAAATGTTGTATTTCAATTCAAAACCTCTTTTTAATCTAATTTATTTATATGATTAGATTATCTTTTGAATTGGTTTTAAGGTGAAATTAGAATATATTTTTACCATTAAATCCAATAGTGGTCGTTGGAATTAATTTCACTTTGAAATCAGACTTAAACCAGTGTCAATCTTTTGATACTTATTGTTTCATAAAAACACGCTATTTGCTCTGACAGCGGGAATTAATTATTAAATTAATTAATGTAACTTATATATTTCTAATTTTTTAAAATACACTTCATTTTTGAATTAGTAATATCAAATATATCTTAGGGTGAATTTTTGGGATTTTTCTGAAAAACTTCAATTTTTGATGAATAGTGAAACCACTAAGTGGTACTTATAAAAACTGATTTTTCCGTTTAAATGAAATTTTGCCATCTTTGTGTTTTGAATTTTGAAAATCCGACATACATGGTTGTCATTAAAAAGTAAAATGTGGTTCAATGGGATAACAATAATTTTTTGGTGAATAGTAACTTATTAAGTTTTTAATCGCGATTAGAGGTAATTAGTGTAGTTTAAGGTAAAAATAATGCTTTAATAAAATGAGATGAGCTTGACACATGTCCTACCCTCATTGGTTGTGTCATGGCCGACCAATACAAGCCATGGGTCAACTTGTGGACCCCATGGATCCACTTTGGTTGGGAAATGACATAAATAACTTTTTATTTAATGTAAAAGTAAAAATGACACAAACATGATATGTTTTTCTAGAACAATTTTTAAGTGGGGTTATACAAGTCATATTTTTTATTATAAATAGTAATTGGAAATCTAAAAAGATTTCCTACATCATAGTAATTTTTTTGTAATTTTTTTGTAATTTTTAGACATTAAATAAATTAAATTATTTATGACATAATAATGATGCAGCGATGACATCATTATTGGACGATTTAAATAAAATGGAAATATAATGTAAGATCTATAAACTACACATGTCCAAAACTTATTTTATGGGTGGATTTAGAACCCTAATCACCTTATCCACGAATTATATCAATGTGGGACCTTTTAAAACCGAAACACATTTTCAAATAAAGTAATATTTCTTACTTTCCAAAAGTGCCCCTCCTCTCCTCGTATAAAAGGCCCCCACCTCTACCTCATTACACACACTCCTCAAGCCTTTGTCTCGGCCAACCCCTGCCCATTTACTCTTTCCACATCCCTCTACTCATCCTAGAGGATTCCCTTTGGGCAGAATCCTTTCAAAGGAAGCCTTTAGGCTCAAATCAAAAGGAGTTACACTTTTAAAGGTAATTCATTCTCTCATGTTCATTTGTTTTATTTTTCTTCTCCAACCCCCTAAACTCTTTTTATTTACTTCTTTTGTAACAACACCAGTATCTTCAATATACTAGGATGTTTTTATAAGATTTATTCAAGCTACACTCTCACACAACTACATCAAATGGTTAAAGAACATACGGTTTCCGTGGATGGCGAAATTCTGCCTCCCAAAACGATGATTGTTCAATACTCATTTAACACCTTCAAAGGTGGCCATTATGATGTCACTATTTTTATATATGATATATAATATGTTTATGTTTTACTTATTCTTCTGTATTTTTCATTTTTGTCTTACCTTTATGGCTTCCATTATGGGTATACGCGATATCTTCATTTAAGGAAGTGCGGACTACCGCCCCCTCAAAGTGATTTGATTCGTTAAATACCATATGTGGGACGTATAAAGGATGGAACTATGATATTATATATGATATTATACTGGAATTATAATATACTTTTATATCATTATGATTCGATTCTATAAAATACGAAATAGAAATGAAAGTAGCGTTCATGCGTACGTACGGCTTACCGTCTCCATGAACGGTGCATTTCATTTTTTACCTCTAAATGATTATTTAATGTTATAAATGCATGAATGTACTGGATATATATGACATATATGATATCTACATCATGAATACAATTCTGGATATAATAAACTTTTGGCCACACGAACAACATGTAATTGTAAGAAGTCCACTTTCGACTTAAGAACCAAATATCGGCAAAACAAATATTATTAACTTAAATGATTACATAATGTTTATGACATGGTAATAAGTGATATAAAAAGAATAATGAACTTGAAAAATGTTCTTAAGGAAGTATAAATTAAATCAAATTTATTATTCAGGAGATTAAACAACGATCGAGTCAAGTCGGACCCGAGGTATGGGATCATACTCCTCTCTTTCTTTTTAAGTACACACTTTTATGTCATTCCTTTTAAAGCTCATATTTCTTGTTATTGGGATGATCTTTTATATTAAAATTACTGTAATTTTTATTTTCTTGTGATGAGAGACCCTATTCTCTCTCATCAATCCATTTTGGAAGTTTTGAGTGGCGCCGTTAGGCTGCCGAACTTTCGTAAGAGATTTAACCTCTCTCTTTCTTTTTAAGTACACACTTTTATGTCATTCCTTTTAAAGCTCATCTTTCTTGTTATTGGGATGATATTTTATATTACACTTACTGTAATTTTTATTTTCATGTGATGAGAGACCCTATTCTCTCTCATCAATCCATTTTGGAAGTTTTGAGTGGCGCCGTTAGGCTGCCGAACTTTCGTAAGAGATCTAACCTCTCTCTTTCTTTTTAAGTACTCTCCTTTATGTCACTTATTTTAAGATCCTCTTTGTAATGTTGGGGGATATTATTTTATATTCCTCTTTCTGTACATTTTATTGTAATGTGATGATATACCCTATTTGATCTCATCAATCCATATTCGGAAGTTTTATGTGGTGCCGTTAGGCTGCCGAGTTTTCGTAAGGGATTTTTCATCTCACATTTATTCCCATGAGATTTATGCTACATTTGCCACAAATTCCATTGAGTGGTGTATGTACTGTCCATTATTCTACTCTTTGTGTAATATACTTTCGTTTATGAGTATTTACATCAATGATCTATTGTCCTTCTTTCATGGGATGTACGTTTTGAAAGATACCCAAGTCGGTAAGGGAACCTTTCACCCTCCTCTTTTTTAAAAGACTTCTTTTGTTGGGTCTTTTAATTTACATATTGTTATGTTGGTATATGTTCTAATATATCCTTATTGATGTAAATTTTATGTCCAAGTGATGAGATACACTTTTTATCTCTCATCAACTCATTTTGATGTGATGTCGTTAGGCTGTCAAGGGAACTTTTTAACCCAATTTCTATTTCTTTGGGTTCAACATGTAGTCATTGAATATTTCATCCATTGAATATGTGTGAATGGCCTTTTATTGTTTTACACTTAATATCCACTTATATTGGGTGTATTTATATTTGTCACACATATTTTTGAGATTTATTTGTCCTTAATTTAAGGATACCTTCTTTATAAGGGATTTCATCACATTTGACATTTCTATTGAGGGTTCATTGTTGTTATGCACCAATTCACTCTTATATGGTGTATATACTGTCCTTTGGAGTATTATATAATGAATCCATTTATTCTCATCATATTATAAAGTTCTGACTAAATGTTATTCCTCAATTATTGTATTCAAGTGTCTCTAATTTTGGTAAAACCCCTTTAACCGAAATATCATTTTAAATGTTTTAATTATTTGTTCTTATTAATTTCCATGTTTTCAAAATGGTTTTAAGGATTTATTTATATGGATATTAATGGTTTAAAATTTTAAGCTTCAAGGTGGTATGGGACACTTTGATTCAAAAATCTCTTTATTAAATGTTTTAAATGGTTTTGGAAATGGTTTCTTTTTGAATGGATTCAATATTTCAATATACTAAAATGTTATATTGTGATTGAAATGTGGAAATGTTATGTTTCCTTTATGCATGTTTTATGTAACACATTTATGTTATGGTTCTTGGGCATTGTTATGAAAACGGGTGGTTCCGTGATAAACTAAGGGCGGGTGAGCCCGATATAGCTCTCCAATGCATTGGGTAACACGAAGGAGTGAAACGTTAAGGTTTCTCCGAAGAGATTTAGGGAATATACTGTGATGGGTATTCCAAACGTAACCAAGAGGGTTACTCCCTACGTAGGAATGTTATGAATGCCTCAAGTTACCTTTATGTTTTATGTTTTCTATGATTTATTTATGGTTTGATGAGGTATGTTAAAGTGCCTTTGTTTTATGGGTAAAGTATGTTTTCATTCTTATGTATATATGAACTCATGTTTCCTTTCCATATTTTTATAACCTTTACTGAGCTTTTTATGCTCATCCCAGGTTTTTGAAATGTTTTTCACAGGTCAAGGGAAACGTACATGATGTGATGATAGTGTCAAGGATGTGTCAAGAAAGAATCCATGTTTTAATTTCAATATGTTTCCATTGATGGGAATAATGAATACTGTCTTTTATGTAACAACTTTGTTTAAATGTGGAATGTAATTTAAGTTTCATGATCTAATTCTCTAAAACTCTAAACCTGAAAAGATCCTCAATGTGTAATCTTGTGATAACTCAAGATTATGTAAGGTTTAAGGCTGGGTCCTTATAGGTGTATTTACATGTCACGTAATTCATTTACATGACATTTAATTGTTTTTCTTTATATTCAACAAAAAACTCATCACCTCCGATTTATTTTATTAAAACCCACAAAAAATTACATAATGTGTAATCCCATTAAACAACATGTAAATTTTCTATTGATTAATTTTTCATCCAACCTTCCATTTAAATCTTTTAAGCATAACAATAACCCAGGTAAAACATAAACCCTTATATACTGAGACACCATTTATTCAAAAAAATTATATCCCAAAATATTAGATCATTTTCACTAGTAAAGGGATCTCTATCTATGAGTAAGATAATTCCACTAGAGATCAAATGAAAAAATTATTGGGAAACATACATTAAAAATGATGGGATCTCACATGGAGTGTCAATTTCAAGGTACAAAGTAAAACACCCCTTATTTTTTAGTTTGCATCTCATTTGGAAGTTACAATTTTAATTTAATTGGTTATATTTACAAAAGATCATATTATTTTATATAACAAAATATTATACATTGTCCAATTAAATGAATCACCTTTAACAATACCTTGAAGTCATATACCTTATAAATTGCAATTAGCACTCCATTAAAGATTAACATGAACATTACATCTGCTACTAGGATATAACATGTCATAATTATTACATGTAACACATTTTTTGATTTATACAAGTAATTTCTCCGTAATCTAGCTTTTTATTTGAAGTTAACCAATCAACTATCATTGTCTTGGTCCGCCTAACTAGTAGTTATAGAAACCACATCATGTTATAATAGACTAATAAATGTTTATAAACCAATGAATACAAGAATGATATAATTATATTGATGTAGAAACATTAATTAATTCAGTAATATTATCCCTTCTAGTAAGGTTTCAACATATCATAAATACAATAACTAAGAACTTATATGTATGCGGTAGGAAAATGAACACAGAAAGTAGACATAATAAGGGAAAATTTCTAGCATATTAGTTATAATGATCCTATAATGATTCATGAGATTCTAACTCCACTATGTCATTGGACAAGTAATTAAGTATATTTCAATGAATCAATAATAAAAATAATATCAAAAATCATGTGTGTATCATAACGATGAATTCATATCAAATTTTACAAGCATAATCCATAACTACAACATTGCATCCCTCGTAAATTCGGTTTCCCCTAAACATAAGAAATTTATGCCTAGGAAGAGGCTCATTACCAAACTCTATTATATCATAATCTACAGTCTAACACCAAAAGATTAAGGAAAATTAAATGGAGAATCCCCTCATCCATCTTTTTATTTTCCTCAACTAGTAGCAACTGAACTGTGCCCTGAGAAGGAAAGTCACATGGCCTCCAGTGTGTCTCCCTGCATTCCAAAGGCTTCTAAGAAGTAGTGAGTGTCTATACTGGTATGAATTTGACACAATACCATTAAATGATAGTGTAATAATGAATATAAATAATCTAGAAATTTTTGAATAATAGAATAAAGAAAAATATAGATGGAACAATATATAAATACATAATAATAGTTGAAACAAAACATCCAAGGAATAATAACAAATAAAAGAAAAAGGTTGAGTCATATACAAAATGATTTCATAAAATTATGATATAAAAAGGGGAATCCTAGGATAAATAGTACATATATATACAACATCCTATAAAAATTATAATAAAGGCCAATGCATAGCTCCTCTAGAATCATGAGCATTTTCTCAGCCCTCTACTACCATGCACATCGTTATAATAAAAACAAATCAAGAATCTATAATAGGGTGATTCACTTGTACTTGATGGGTGATCATTGGAGCCTCTGAGTGGCAACTCTCCCTCAACACCTTCTTATAGAGTTTCTCAGTGGTGCCTCTGCAGTGGGAGGCCGGCGCGCCGCTCCTCCGTCTTGGTCTCCCCCATTTCCTCCTTCCATCCTGTTTCATCATGATTTCTTCCTGGCATTGGTTCTCCTTTATTTTTGTTTCAGGTGTGGAATTCACATGGTGGTGGCATCATTGGTGTGGATGGAGGCTCGGTTGTGGATATACTTCTCCTATTTTCTATTGAGGTCATGTCCGATTCTCGCTACTCTGGCTTCCGTCTCCTTGGTTTCTCACCTAGTTGGTGTGCAACGATGGTTTCAGGGAAGCTTTGGGATGTGTAGTAATCTGTCATCGGTGTCCCAAAAAGCAATTCCTCTCTTGATTCAATTATTTCTTCAGGATTCCTCATTTGTTGATTATTGGGTATGAAGATTTGTGTGTTTAAGTATCATGAATCCTGGTTTGGTTAGCTTTCTGGTGCAGTTGTGTCTCATTTTTTAGGCCCTTGCCGCTTCCAATCTTCCATGGCCATAACATTCCACCACTAAACTCCCATGCAGTCTTGAATTATACTCAGGTACTAATGGAGGCTCGATTATGGTGTGAGATAAAATCAGTAGGCCACCACCAATGGTGTCTATATATAATCTAGCTAGTTTATAAAGAAATATGGGGTTCATATATATGATTTGTAGACATAGATAAATAAATAAATACAAGTAAGGTAGGGCTCTATTTATAAACCATTCACACCCTACCTGATTCGACATAGACAAAAATATGTGTGATCAAAAAACCAATTTTATATACAAGTAATAATATATGTGTGTGTGTGTGTGTTTATATACTATATACACAAATATCCAATAAGTATATGTGGACATAATTATGAATATACATGGATACAATGTGATTTCTTACCCAAGGTGTAACTTGGACATCTATAACAAGTCTAAAGATCAATATTTTGAATAAAGAGAACATTATCAAAACCTATCATAATGAATGTGAGACATATTTCCCGTCATTTTAGATGGTGATTTGAGTCATCTTTTCGAACACCCAATATATAGGAACACAGAATGTCATACCTGTCACACAAATAAATTTATAATGGTGTGATAAATCTATCCAATACCTGAAATAAAGGTGCATGAAACGTCATGCTAAATGATCTCTTTATCATTCATTCATTTTCCAATGTAAATGGAATAAAACAATTAATAGAAAGGACTTATAGATAATGTATTCAAATTAATCATACCTAATAGATCACATGAACTAAAATGTATACAATTCCTAGTTATAATTATATATAATGCAGAGTGTCATTTCCACCCACATATAATATATTAAAATTAATCCATTTTATTTATTTAAGTATGTAATATCCATTTAGAGTCATGAGGTTCTATTTAAGGGGTGGCATGATTCAATAAAATTTATATTAAAGAGGATGATTTATTCCGAAAACCCAAAAGGGGTGGTGATCAATGAGGTATACCTCCTACAAGTAGTTAACATTGTTAAATAAGATAAAAAAACATGTGTATATTTACATTTAAATAAAAATAACATTTTATGTCGATGCATAAAAATGTCCAGCATACCACAAAATAGTGAAATATATTTAATAACATGGAATTTTCAATAATAATACTAAACCCACTACCTTAGGAAAGTATACAAATCATCATACAACACTGGATTAGGTTTTCAATAGAACAGATGATAACTAATTAAGGGTCCAACACCCAATGTGGATCTAATAATTCAAATAATGCTGAAAATAGAGGTTAGATCAAAATGTTATCATAATCCCAAGGCAATGATAAGGGAGAGTTATTGGGAGTGGTGAAATTATTTTCATCTTATGGAGAAGAAAATAGGAAAATAGGGTGTGGGATTTAAGATCACTAAAGGAAAAAATTGAATATTCTACCCTTAAAAGGGGGTCACAAGGTTTTTCTTCACTATTTTCCAAAACATGCACCAACATTGTTCAAGATAGTTCCATTGTACCAAAATCTCATGGGTTAAGGAGATGGGTTTTCTAAGAACATAAAACCCTTGAGAAAAGCCACTATCAATATGCACTAAAACCTCACATGGGTTTGTGACTTGGCTCTTACTCTTTCAGAAGTATAGTGAGTCCTCCTCTCTAAGAACAATGCCTATGAAGTTCAACACTAAAAATGAGCTAACTATGTGGCCTACTCTATTTTTCCAATTTTTGGAGCTCTGGTCTCTAAATAACTCTATAATTCTCTTAAATGCTTCCTTAGGCATATAGAACACTAACCAAGTTTAATTGAAGGATTGAAACAAAAAAACAAATGACATGTGCATTTTTTAAATTCCAGGTTTACACAAAAATATTAAATTGGATGTAAAAATATACAAAAATTTACATATGGAAAGTTTAAAATTTTATAATAAATATTCGAATAAAGTTATATATAGAAATTAAAATCATTTTATTCATTATTTTGGAAAAATTGTAATGATCACCTCAAGGAATGAAAATGATGATAAATAATGATTGTGAAATGACCTTATCTGTTCTCTTTTGGAAAGAAATAGTGAGAATCTAATGGTATAATGATTAATGGGGGAAGAATTTTGAGTCACATTATGTCAATGGTATTTATTTATTTTAGTTATTAGTTATTAATATTTATATATTTCCTAAATTTTAAACATAATTAATGTTCACAATTAACAATTTTTTACAAAGGGTTTCGTGGGTTGGAATATTAGAATAATTAAAATATGTCCCCTTCCCCTCTCTTTCATTAATTATGATTAAATTTTATAACTAGTGATTCCTCTTTAATATCTAATGTTTCTTGTATATCATCTAATAATTATACACTTTCTACCCTTTTATTTATTCTATATACCTTAATTAGTCATGTAGGAAAAATACATCTTATGGGATAGTAAAAAATTTTGGGGTTTATGTCTAGGGATTTGGAAATTCATCTTAATCAATGATATCCTATTATCAGTTAGAATCATGTCATAAAAATAAATTTTCATATGATATTATCTAGTTATAATTTTATTTGACATCAACTTCAATGAATGAATGTTTTAATATCATTATAGACAAATATAACAATTCATTAAATAATATATAATAGATTATTGAATGGGTTTCACTATTTACATATATATAGAAGATATTTAACGGGGATTAAAAAATTCAATTTATGATATAGGTGGTTTCATGTTACTGTAATTTTTTATTTAAATGTTTGTTAAACATTTAAATATCATAAATGAATAAAACTAATTTTATGCGATTTATTTTTTGGTTTTTAAATTTTTAATTTCATTGTTGACTTTTTAAAAATTTAAAGTATTACTTTACTTAAATAAAGGTGATTTAAATTTTTCAATCATATTAATTATTATTTTTATTATGGGTTATATTATAATTAAACTAAATAATATTGAATGATGGTAAAATTAAGATAAAAGGGTTACTTTTTTCGTTGGTGGATGAGTGTGTCATGAGATATGTTATGAATTTTTGTTACTGGAAATCATTATATAAGATTTTTTAAAAATAATAATAGTCATACTTGTAAAGATATAATTTTTATTATTATGAGTTATTTACTAATATTGTAAGATATTTTTCATACCAATATAAGTGATTTAAAAATATATAATGGGATCTTCCCTAATGATTCCCTATAAGGACAGGTTTGAATTGTGATCTTAAAATATTTTCTCATTTGTAGTTATATTATTCATTCAGATCCTATTTCTAGATTGAGTTTTTTGGCCCTTTTTATATATTCCATGATGAGTGATTCTTGATGTTTGATGAGTATTTTTTTCAATTTTATTTTATCATATTGGTTATGATTGGATAAATTATTTTGGTTTTGAATGAAAATGTGGACATATCATTTTTTTTTCAATTCCAATTCTTCCGTATTAAATGCAACATTAATATTTATTTGCAAATATGTATTTCTGAATTATATTATAAAATAATATAATGTAGAATCATTTAAGGTTTTATAATTTCCATTATCCTCAATACCTTTATAAATATATGTTTATTTATATAGATTTTATTATCCTTGATATAGGTAATGGGATGTTGTCTCCCTATTATAGTAGTTTTCTATAGATGTCAACATAGAGTTAAGGTGACAGCTATACTTGGGATGTGATTATGTGTCAAATAGAGATATTGTTCAGTTTTATTATTTAGGAATTTATTTTCTAATTATTTTATGTTTATCATAAAGGGAACAAATGGTAAATATCCCACTCCTTGGTTTATTTTTATATTTTGGAAGAATATGTATTCACTTGTTATGTAATATTAATGAATAAATGTTGTGATGTTTTAAGTCTATGTATACCTTATAAATGTTATTTCAAGGTTTCTATTATTCATGATTCTAATGAACTATTTATATCAGTTTTATTAAAATGTTTTTTCTCTACTATTTAGTGTCTATTATATGGACACATCATACATGATTTCAAGAATAAATTTTTGTGTTCGATTAAATGAATTAAGTGGTGGTGAAATGATTCCCAAGAGTAAATGTATGATGCCCTTAGTACCTGAGTTAGACTATAGGGATACACAATGATATTTTGGCCATGTGGAAACCAATGTGGGTATTAAGATAAGATCGCTTAGGGAAGTATGTTATTTGATAAACATGGGTACACATAGTTTGTGGCTGGTACACATGGTTCCTTGTGTATATACAAAGTACACATTTATATAACTATATATACTAGTTTACATGAAGGTATACATTGTGACATCAATATACACCCATATAAAACCATGAACATATGGTTAAGGTTTTTAGAAACTAGTACACTTGGGTATACACTTGTATACATGGGTCTTCATGGAAATTCATGGGAACACATGGTATCAAACATTGAAACTAGGGTATTATCTATTATATAAAGATACGCATAAAAACTCTCGAGTATACATAAGTATATGTGTTTACACCCTGGTAGACATGTGAATATGTAGAAACATTTGGTTATATGTGGGTACATGAGAGTATCAGTATCTACAAATAGGTATATTCTAGTACACAATGGTATATGTTTGTACATCGGGGTACATATAGATATGCAGATCTATAAACTAGTATAAATGAGTTCATGTTTGTTTATGTGATTCAATGAGGTTTGATCCATGGATTCAAGGGTATATATGGGAAAAGGAGTATGAACATGTTTGGACATAGTGTAACCCATGTATATGTGGTTCTATTCCAATAAACCTTACTACACACTAGTACCCATGGGTAAAATTGGATACAATGATTTGAAAACTGTAAATCAGGTATACATTCATACATTAGCGGATGTGTGTATACACATAAACACATATGTGAACACATGTTTGTAGATGAGTATATGTAGTTAAACACAGTGCATATGGGTATTCTTGGGAGAAGACCAATAAAAATTGGTATACCTAGTTACAAATAATAAATTTCAGGTAAATTGGCGTAAACAAATGTTGGCATATATGGCTAAAGCATGGAAAAACATGGTACGCATTCCTACAGATGGGAAAACATAAATACAAATGATTTAATAATGTATAATTTGGTATGTCTAGTTAAATTGTAATACACTTAGGTACATGTAGGTATACCCATAACAATACTGGTTCAACCAATCACACAAGTAAACATATGGTTATAGTTGGATATATCAGGACACACTATGAGAGATCCATGAAGAGATTAGTATATGAGGTTACACAATGGTAGACTCAGTATACATTGGAAAACTCATGTAAAAACGGGTAAACCTAGGAAAACCCAATTAAATTGTGGCACACAAGTGTACACCCAAGTAAAACTAGGCATATAAGATTATAAAAATACAAACTAGTACATGAATTTATAGAATTTTACACATGGTTATATGTGATTAAATGTTAATTAATCCATTTTAATCTAGGATCAGATGATTATGAGTAAATGTACATACACATGGGTACACATTGGTATACATGAGTGCATATAGATAGAACAATGGAAACATGGGTAATGATTGGAATATGTGTGTACACCCTTGCATACACCGATAAACATTGGTATTCCCCCGTATGCATAGGTACATTTTAGAATTATGGTATAATAAGTGCACATAATGGGGCAAACGTATACCCCCACATGGGAACATGAAGGTATACCTATGAAAATGTGAGTAAACTAGAGTGTACTTGGGTATATCTGATTATAATAGATGATTCATTAGTCAAATTCATTAACATATGTAAATTCTCATACAATTGAGTTTTTTTGTGTACAAACTCGTATACATGAGTACATATGGGTACACCTAAATAAATATTTGTTCACTGTGACTAAATATGTACTTCTGGGTACATTCACCTACATATTTGTATTTATGGATAAACCCATTGACACATGGTTACAAGTGGGTAACACATATGTTACCTTGAGTACACATAAGTATGTATTTGTACACTTTGGAAGACATTATTATACATATATATAGTGAGACTGATCGGTAAATATGTGGGTACAAAAAGTACATGTGAGTTAATAGTGGTAATAATAGGTATACATAAGTATAGTTGGGTATAAATAGGTAAAGGCATGTATATGTGGGTGAAGATATGTAACAAATGGTTATCACCGGTTGATGTTTGGAATATATAGGTACAGTTCGTTATACAATGGTAAACTTGATTATATGTGTGTATAAATGAATACACTTGGGAATACATTGGTAATTAGGAATAAACACTAGTAAATTCTTGTACATAAATATACATATACATTATCTAGAGGGCCTGTGGACACCCATGGGTACATGAGAGAGAATTTTTTTTTAAAGTTGGTAGAAGGAGTTAAAAGATGATATTCTTGGGCTTATAGTTGTATATATTGGTTTACCATGAATATAAGTGGGTGTATGATGGTATACATGGGAACAATGGGGTATATTGTAGTAAACTATATTACATGTTCGAAAAAAATTATATTATTTGTTATATGCATGCATGCACATGTTCATCCAGGTAGATATGGGTTCATATAGATACATCATGGTACATATGGGAATATCATGATACATGAATGTATTTGATCATATCTATGGTTATGTTAGTAAACACATACATTCAGGATCATGATTATGCACACTGTTATATGTGTGTATAGTTAGCTACATATTGGAACATAAAGGTATATGATGTTATACTTGGGTACATTTGGGTATTTGTGTGTACAAGAATGTATATATGGGAAGACCTGGTTACATGAGGTTGAGACTAGATATATGTTGATCTATACGAAAACATGTAGGTTCATGTTTGTATTCACTATTACATGAACATATATTCTAGTATCAAAGAGAATATATAAGGTCATCTTGGTAAATATAGATACACATATATACAACCACAATTGATTGGTCTCACCATTATATATATGGGTACACACAATTACATTTCAGTACACTTTGGTATACAAATTTATGTACGAATACATGTTGGTATATTCTTGTATTATCAAGAACAAGTCAGTACAAGACAATATATTGAGGTATATTCTAGTATATAAATACATAGTGCGAAGAAATAGATAAACATACTAGAGGTGCGTGAAGAAAAAACTGAGGTAAAAATGGGTAATTGAGGATACATAAAGGTACACCATGGTACAACCAAGTAAAAGAATTTATAATTGAGTGTAGGTTGTCAAACAAGGCTTCATGGGTGAATACATGGATACATGTATTTATACCCATATAAAAAGAGTTACACCATGTCATACACAATTAAATTAGTCTCATGAGGGTAAATTGTAGTACCAGTGGATAAATATAGGAATAATAGGTACACCAATGTAGAACTGTTGGATGTTTGTACACCTCCTTACACATTGGTAAATAATGTTTCAAATGGGTAGAAAATTATATACTCATGCACACATGATTATATACAAATACACATGGGTGGACTATAGTATAATAAGGTAACAGTTGATATGAAATTATACCCTAACTTATACATGGGTAAACAAATTAATTTCCATGGGTACCCAAGTTCATATCGGTTTACCAATGTATGTCCATCTGCATTCCAATACATAGGGGTAACCAATTGTATATTCATGCACACATGAGGAAAGCCATGTACACATGAGGACACCCATGTACACATGAGTACAACCATGTACACATGAGTTAATTTTAATACATATGGGAAGGTAAAAATCAGATGGTATTTGTGGGTTTACATGGTTACATATAGATTTATTCAGCTATATGTGGATATATATATATATGGGTATGCTCATGAAAAAATTGATATAATATGGTATATACATATACCTATAGGTATTTTACTATTCTTGATAGTACGAGGTTATACCCGTATATACCGTGAAACAAACTATATACTCAGGGGTACTTGATTCTTTCTATGTATACACATGTGTACCTAGTTATACCATGGTAAACCTTTGTGGATCCACTTTTTCCTATGATTTTCAATGTGTACCCGAGCAGATATACATATTCATGGGAATAATTATATATACTAAGGGATAAAAATATTCCTAATATTTCACCATCATATATCTTTTATACTAGGGATTATTTAGGTGTACTTAGGGTTTTCTCAACATGTACACTCATATCTGGTGCTAAAAACACTTTCTTTAAATACTATATTTGATATATTTGTATATTTACCAGGAAAACATATATATATATATATATAATATCATTTTAATAATTATAAAATTCAAATAAAAATAATCTCATAATCCCAATAACTGAATGATTAAATTATTTGATGACTAGCTACATGAGAAACTATTTTTATAACACTGGACATTTCTCCAAAAATGATCCATACCAAATTCACCTTTAGGATTATCACAGGTTATACCCATATTCAATAACTATATAATTGAAACATAAGAATTTTATTTTTGAAAAAAACACATTAATGAGAGAAATATCAACATGTCATCAAGGGTTAGAAAACAAGCATATGAGAAAAATAAACATGGGTAAAAATGTTAATTAGCATGATGACTGGGCATATGACTAAAGTCATGGATATAAACTCTATAGTATTGTTATCTGTTAAATTTCTCTCCCTTTTCAATCCATTATGAATGATTTATTATGTTAATTAACATGGTCAAGGGGTCTGGGAGAACCCAGAATAACGATTCACATATTTTCCAATTTTGGATTACATTTAACTAACTAAATTATGATTGTTTTAAAGTGTATTACATTTCAACGTTGATATTTTTATGAAATCATTAATTATACAACTCTGATGATGTTAATTGTTCATCATCCGTATTAAAACCTTTTGGTTTCATTAATGGTTGAACCCCAAAAAAACCAATATAATAATGTATTCCATAGTGAGTGCAGATATTGTCAAAACTATATTCGAAATGGTATAAGAGATAGAGTGAGGAATATATTGATTATTTCAAACAGAATATTATGAATCATTTCTAAAGTTTTGAAAATAGTTGGATTGAAAAAACACCAATGAAGATAAGGATAGAATTTCATATAATTTTGGGTGAGGATGATGATTACATTTAACGAAATTATGATTTTTTTAAAGTGTATTACATTTCAACGTTGATATTTTTGATGAAATCATTAATTATACATCTCTGATGATGTTAATTTTTCATCATCGACATTAAAACCTTTTGGTTTCATTAATGGTTGAACCCCAAACAAACCAATATAATAATGTATTCCATAGTCAGTGCAGAGATTGTCAAAACTATATTCGGAATGGTATAAGAGATAGAGTGAGGAATATATTGATTATTTCAAACCAGGTATTATGAATTATTTCTAAAATTTTGTAAATAGTTGGATTGAAAAAACACCAATGAAGATAAGGATAGTATTTCATATAACATGACATCATAATAACAATTCAAATATCACTCCCCAAACTACATAACATAGTGTTATAGGATATATTCTTATGCACGTAACATTGTATATCATGAGATGAAAAAATTAAAAAAAATGTAGGTAAACATAAATTTGATCTTACACATATATTTGTATTATGTAAATTAACATGTGTTCTAAATGAGTGAAAGTTTCATACAAAAAAATATTCTAGATAAATAGCCATCGACCAATGCACTTACGATGTCACCACATTAAACTCTAGCCTTACTTCACACGTGAACCTAATTTATGATTTATATGAAATACATAAAGAGCCAATAGTACACTTTCCAATGTACTAATTTACATCAAATTCCAAAACATAACTAGAACCAATCTATTCATCGATGCACACAATATTCTCATTACATTCCACTCTCATAGGCTTCATTAACACTGGACGTCACATCCATAATTATAGCCTAAATCAGCAGTGAAATAACACCTCAACTGTTTACATAGTAATAACTAACATTGGGGTATCGTAGTTATTTTTATAACAACTTATAGATATATCTCTTTGTGAAATACTATTAACGCCTAGATCAAATACCTCAGGGAGTGACCCATTATTCAATATTGTAGGATCCAATAAACCTTAACCATGATGTAATAATCCAAAACCCTTCAAGATGTTACCTATTATCACATTACTAAAACTCTCATAAAAATTAACAATTAATATATATTAACATGTTGATTTCTCCCCCATCATAAATTTAATGATCATCATGTATGGAAATTAATTCTTCTTTAATATTACATAAAAGCAACATGAGCACCATTTTTTTATGATTCATAATCCCAATGGGACAAGAACGTCTTGGTATCTTCTAATAAACTAAAAAAACTTATGTCTATGTTATCCCTCATGACTAATTAAATTGGATTACAACATCTTGAGTTATTCATTGCTGAAATTAAGATCACATGAAGAACTAAATGTCTTGACATTCCATTGGAATTATAGTCCTATTAAACTAATGTATCCTTAGTGATTAAAGAACTAAAAAGTTTCAACTACCATATGGCTTCTTACCTACTATTGGAGTAATTCTATAGTTAATAAGTTTTTATCAAGCAGAAATAGTTGATATAAAATCATTATCCTTACCTAAAACCATTACTACATGCCTCACTGATACGTCTTATCACCAAGGATGCAACCAAAAATATGTTAACCACACAATTAACATGAGGCACCGACTCTACAATTCTAATCATTTCTAAATATTTTACAATATTTCTAAAAAAACAAACTATGTACAATTAAAAAGACATCAACTATGAATCATTAAAAACATCCATGTTTTTTTCCAATTTATCCCTAAAATGGACCCCCATATATTTACTTTTACAACAATATAACTTGAAGGAGATATTTAACCCATTTATTAGCTCATATTTATTATTATAATTAAGGATAGATTTTAATACATAATGAAAAACACATATTATTACACAATTAGGTCAGTACCAAGACAATTTCCTAGTCACCAACTATATATTATCATAGGTAGAGTGGAATCTCCCTAAATGATCTATCTCAAAGATGTGAATTCAAATAATCTAGTTAGGTAGTATTCCAACAATAATCCATATATAAATAATCTATTAAATTTTTTTTGAGAATTAAAATAGAAAAATCCATTTAATACATATACCCAAAGTGGTTTAATAACAAGAAAATTAAATACAAAATCGACCTATGAAGAACATGACATTCAATCACGGGTTTAGATATATTGGACTAAATTCCCATGTTCTATTGGAGAAGAATTATAAGATTTTAATTGGGAAATGATATAGTTACTATCCATCATTAACCTCATTGATTGATTAAATTAAAATCCTATTACATAAAGAATTTAATGATTAACATTATAGTTAATTCATTTAATATTTTATATCTATTTCAGTTCATTAACTAATTTAATGATGGTTAGATAGATTTCCCTCTTCATTGAATATGAGAAAATTCAATTTAGGTTGACGAAATAAATTTATTTAACAAACCATATTCCACTGAAATAAAAAGAGAAGAAATCACAAAATCATGAATATAAATAAAAATAAAGAATAATAATGGAATTTTCATCCAATGTGTCTAAATGTTTCATGAACACATTCCCTCATATTGTAACAAACCATGAATATAAATCAATAACTCAGTAACCAAAATTCTAGTGAATAAACCCCCAAGGTGAATGAAATAAACTATAATAATGGACATCATGAACAATTGTACATCTTTAAAAACATGGCTTTTCACCCATGCATGGGTTCGTCATTCGGAGACACAATCTATTTAAAATGTTTTGAAACATTCTTAGACTCCGTTATACCATACCTAAATAGTAATACAGAATATAAAATGAATATATGATACAGCTTTAGATGTCCCCAAATTGATTCCCTCCTATGTAACAAAACCAATGAGATTCATGGCCTGAATCACACTACATTGTATAAAGGAGGCTAATGTTTACAAGTGAGGGTAAAAAAACTTTATATTGGGTCCATTATACCCTCTATATTAGTAGAAAATAAGTATAAATAATTTAAATAAAAAATATTCAAATAAAAGTAAACATAAAACATAGCATGTGATAATAAAAACCAACCATTCATGAATATAAAATTTTATAGAAAGAAGTCATTTAACACATACAACTATAGATACATAGAAAAATAGTGTAATTTTAAGATAAATAAAAATACCCAAACATATACAATACAAAATTTTGAACATTATAGATTCATAGGAAAATTCTTATACTAGAACCATGATATCTGTTCAGGTACCAAGAGATATACCAAACATAGTATTAGTAAAACTCAATATGTCATTAGAAAAGGTGTCAAATGATTTTCTAGTATGTGAGTATAAAAAAAATAAGTGAACATTATTTAAATTTTAATGTGGTAAAATAGATACAGATCAAGGTATGAAACATTAGTCAACATAAACTAATTATCTCTAATCATGTGACCCAATAAGGGGGTTATAGGACCAATGGATATTAGCCAATGTTTCCAAGATAAAACCTTGAATTTGAATACGTAAATATTGTCTATTAATTCTTATTTGATGAAACCATAAAAATAATGGAAAAACCCAAGATCTTTTGTAAATGTAATTGAAATTTCATTCAATGGTGATCAGTACACCGAATATATATATATATTGTAGAAAGTAATGGTTAAACCCTGAACATTATACTTTCTAAATAAAGATCAATATCAACACAAGGTATATGTCCTTGTAAATTTAGGGAAGAGTCATTATAGGGATTCAATGAGATAATCAATGGAATTCCATGTTTTATGAAAATAATATGAATCAACGAGATTATCCCAATATTATTTTTTGGAGTTTACAAGTGAATCAAAAATGGTATACAAAGGCATTCTTGAAAAACGAATAGTCTAACACTCTTATGGTCAATGATAAACCCTTATGAATATATCCCAATATTTCTATTAATTATACAAGAAATATATTATATATCATGATTTCAAAAAATAATTTATGTTCATATGGGTATCAAAATTAACCAAAACACTTTCCATAATCCATATAATTTATTTCATTTTAATTATATAACACTGATTTGTTAATTTCATCACATAAATAGGGTTATTTATGGGTATTAAGTTAATTAATCAAAAAATAGTCACACTCTTAACCTAGGGGACATAAGGTTACCAGTTAAAATTTCTTTTCGAGGGATCCCAAATTTAAGAAATATTTTATATAATGGATAGAGTTACTCATGGTTATCTAAACACATGAATGTTACTCATACCCAACAGGGTCGACTAATTTAAAAAATGGAACCTCATTTTACACAACTTTCTTAGGTTGAGAACCGTCTATAACATTACAAATCATATTAAATTAGATTAAATAATAAAATAACCCATATAATGGCTAAATAATGTGAGATTCAAAAATTAGATTCAATTATCTCTTGAGTCATGGTTATTTAATTTCTCCCATGAACTATACTTAGTCCTTGGGAAGGAATGATAATTTAAGGAGACTACGTGAGAGGAAAAAATCCCATTAAGAGCTCTAAAATAATTGAAATACTTTTTAATTTAAAAGTAGGTAAATGATGGGTAATTATAGTGAAACACAATGAATATTATTTATAAAATATTTATATGATAAAAGAAATAAAAAATGGAAAAACATTTCAATCTTCAGAAATATTAATCATCCTATAATGACCCTCGATTCAAGATATAATGAAATAAATATATGTTTTTTAAAAAATAACAAAAATATATCAGGTTTTTAGAAATTCTTATGAGAAAACCAAAAAAGATAACAAAAAAATAAAAGTAAACCTACATATTTACTACCCTACCTTAGGTTGACTTATCATTGTAGATAGAACATGAATTCGATCACAGGTGAGAGAAGTCACTTTCAAAGTAAGAGGAGAATAATACTGGGGGGGACATGATAATCCAAAATGAGAAGAAAAAATATTGTAGGGGATTAAAAAAGAATTAATGTAAAAAATTAATCAACACTTTTTACATGGGCACATAATCTGGCTTCAAGGTTTTATAAACCATGTGGTTAACATTAAATTGTAGCCACATTAATAAAAAACTCCACTCATGGTTAGATAAATAATTTTAAAACCCATTAATAAATTGAGTTACATTCCATAAAAATTTATAAAATAATTATATGGACACAATAATCCCTTCATTTTATTTAAAAAATTAGTCTCCTTTACAAGATATATCACATGGCAGAGGTTCATGATTATAAATAACTGTGTTCTAAACACGAACCCAAAATTGAATCATTAAAAAAAGAATATAGAAATTATTAATTCCCCTGAGTCTTTTTTGGGTTAATGACACACATCTTACACCCCCAACCATAATAATAAATAACACTTTAAGGGATCTAACCATCCAATATTCCATTACAATCCATGATTTTATATTTGATCCACCCACCAAATGAAAAAACATTATTACATTGAATTCAAATTACCTATATCGAACATGGGGTCTTACATGTTTATTTTATATTTCCATTTGAAAATATTTTATATTATTTCTAAGTATTTCCAATAATCGGCTTAAATTAATAATGTTTCCTTAAAATGGTCATTTATGGTTGTTAAAATTTTTATGACCTTATATTGTTAATATCACATATATAATTTCCAATATTATCATCCAATAATATGAATACAGTCAGAATTATCATTCTTATATCATAAATATACCTTTAAACATATCGATGTTACCTGGTGATGAAAAATAAGACACACTATTCAATGAGACGAAGGTCCATATATACGCATGAGGATATTTTATTTCATTCAAATGGTTTTAGAGGAAGATAAAAATTGGTATACAGTTATTATAAGGAAATTTCATAATTTCATTAATAATAATCTTATGATAATTGAATATGTAGAACATATTTGTGGAGGTATAATAATAATTGAACTAGTAGGTCTCGATTGGAAATGTAATTATGTATATTGAAATTTCTCTACTGGGTAACAACATAAGGCTCCATAGGATGGTTATTTAGAATGAAAAAGGATTCAAGGGAATGGGGAGAGAGATTAGTAGATACATGTGTAGATTTTTGGTTAAGATAAATCTAAATTATGTATATAAAAAATATAGTGCTAAGGGGTTATAATTATAATTCATATGGCTGAATTTTTTGAAAACATAAAAGGTAAAGTCCATATTTAATGTTAAAGGGGATTCCATTATTGATAATAGTTGAGTGGGGAATAGGAATGGTTGAAATGTAATTTACTATGAATTCTGAGTCATGTTTTGACTTGTTTTTTTCTTTTAATATTATATTTTTCACTTTTTCCTTTTTTGGTTTTTTAAATGGTAACATATTTTTACCCAATAAATTTAACTTTAATACCTAAAAATGATATTTTACAAATTAAACAATTTGTTCCAAATTATTCCAATTATTACATCCTTTTTTTGAATGAAATTTCTATATTTGAGAGAAAATAATTTTAATTTTTTAGAACATAACATGTAAAAGATATTTGAAAATGTTATTTTAAGAATAATAATATTGTCGAAATTTTTTTTTGAATGTTATTGATTCCAATAAATTTAATTGGTTAATTATTATATAAATAATTTTTATATTCCATTAAATGAACAAAAAAAATTGAACTATACCCTCTGAAAAAAAAAATTTGAATAATTCAAAGAATGGTTTTTTATATTAATAAAATATTACATCAATTTCAAAAAGTAACTCATGGGTTTTATAAATTTCAAAAGTATTTACAAACAATAATTAGAGTCTTTAAATATTTTTTCCAATGAATTGTGTTTAATATGTTTTTATGTCTTACATATATCTTGATATAGTGATAAATGATAATGTATTAGTAAAAACATTATTATTCACTGTCCACAGAAAGAAAAAATTATTTCATAAAAAATAAAAATAATTATTATAATAAAGTATATTTTTTGTAATTAAAAAATTGAATTAATTCTGGAAAATCTAAAATTCAAAAATATTATAACATAATTATTTTTTCAGGAAAGACAATATAATGATAACTACATTAATAGGATAATCATTTTTAATAAATTATAATTTTTTTATTTACCAAAATTTACGTATTAGATTAATGTTTTATCTATTATTCATTTAAGATATATATATATTATCCATGATATATTTAGTTTCATATCATAATAATTCTTATCATATAGAATAGAAATTATTTAGAAATATATATATTTTAATCATAAAATGAATTTTTCCATATAACAGGCTTGGTAAAACTATTGGATGTATTTTTATTTTTCATGTAAATGTTATCAATACATTTAATTAAAAAAGTAATTTAGTTGTGAGTATTTAATTAATAATAATAAAAACATTTTCTTTGAAAATTAATTTCTTTTGTATTATATAATCATGACCAAATAAAATTAAAAATAATTATTATTTAAAAAAATAAATTTTACAAATATATTAATATTTACATCCTTCGTTGAATTTCATAATTTCATAGTATTATATTTTAATAATACTAATATTATAAATAATATAAAATAGACATAGACACACATATTATTATTATTTTAATTTTTTATTTTCCATATCAATTTTTCAAATTTTTTGAATTATATTATATTAAATTTTCATCTAACAATAAAAATCATTAGTATACATATTTTATATATAAATATAGATATAACCCATGATCACATTTTCTATCACCATACATTCACTAATGTTATTTATAATGATCATATTTATGATTCCTTTATTTAATTCTAATAAATATTGTAACTAAACTCATTCATTCCATTTACACTTCTTAAATAACATTTTTAATTTCCATATTTTTCATTTTGGATCTCACCAAATGATTCCAAGTTTCATAATTTGTCACAATTACATGTTTTTCTTTCCTAATGGTGATCCTTAGGGGTGAATATAACCTATGATATATCCTAGATTTGTAGATATTTTTGTTATCTATTTATTTTTTCCATTGAAATTTATACACATTTAATGAATAAAATAGTCTATGGTGAGTAATAATAAATTATTTCAAATACATAGTTTCATATGATTTTGTTGTAATTTTTTTACAATGAGTTAATAATGTTCTATTAATTTAATTACTACCACATATCCTATATTTCTTAATCCGTTTTAATTCCATGAACAATTTTAAAAAATTATTTATGAATTAAAAACTAATAACTTTATTGAAATTATATATTTACTAAAAACCTTGTGTGTTTCATTCCAAAAAAATTAAAGGGAATCATAATAAATTTAATTATTAGTTAAAGATGGAAATAACCAATGGAATTTTAAATATAAACACAACTTAGTGAGATTTCAACATTACAAATTTGGGGTAATATATTTTCCCTTAGAATGTGTTTATCCCCAATATAGAGTTATTGTCCATATATTTTTCCTTTGTGTCTATCAATATTCTACATAAATTCCCAAATTATATAATTTCCTTCACAATGGTGTTCATAACATTCCCTTCATTGATAATCTATAAAATAGTTATCTAAAATCTGATATACTTATTCCAAATAATTTTTCATATGGGTGAAGAGATCCACCCTATTTCTAAAATAAAAATAATTATATATAAATGAAGAATAATATGATTTTTTAAAAATAGATTCCCATAAGAATAATAATGTGATATATTATTCATACAAATAAAAGTTCTATTTGAAAAAAAATCATTAGTATAATGATTAAATTCAATTAGAAAGTTTCTTAGATATAATAGAGTTCCTATAAATAAGACAAACACAACTCCAATGTGGAAGAAAAGTGTTCCATAATTAACCCTATGCACATTAGTGATTATCACCACATGGGATTTTCCTTTTCCCCTTTGTATTGGAGGTCACATATTCCTATTGCCCATTTTTGTCTATGGTTAGGTCATTAATTTTCATAATTCACAAAATAATTCCATTAAAAGTATTGAATTTTTTATGGTGAATTAGTTGGGACTTTTATACCTTACACTACATTAGAGAACACCTTTATCTGTATTTAATAATCTTAAGCTCGATGTCCTATTTTTCAAAACATGAAAAAATTTCATATTCTATTGAGACATTCCCTTGCCTGACCCTCCCCGCATTATTTATATAAAAGAAATTTAATATCCTAAAATTAATCATCTTCCTCACCCAAAATTATATGAAATACTATCCTTATCTTTATTGGTGTTTTTTCAATCCAACTGTTTTCAAAATTTTAGAAATGATTAATAATATCTAGTTTGAAATAATCAACCTATTCTTCACTCTATCTCTTATACCATTCCGAATATAGTTTTTACAATCTCTGAACTGACTATGGAATACATTATTAAATTGGTTTGTTCAGGGTTCAACCATTAATGAAACCAAAAGGTTTTAATGCAGATGATGAAAAGTTAACATCATCAGAGATGTATAATTAATGATTTCATCAAAATATCAACGTTGAAATGTAATACACTTTAAAACAATCATAATTTAGTTAGTTAAATGTAATAAAAAATTGGAAAATATGTGAATCGTTATTCTGGGTTCTCCCATACCCCTTGATCATGTTAATTAACATACTAAATCCTTTATAATGGATTGAAAAGGGAGATAAATTTAACAAATAACATCCCTATAGAGTTTATATCCATGTCTTTAGTCATATGCCTAGTCGTCATGTACCATGTGAAGATTGAGTTGATACTCCACCAATGATTTTCATGGTTATTACCCCCAATTAAATTGTATAATGATATATTCCTAATTTATGTTATCCCAAGTGAGATATAATTTTTTGAAAACCATAAAATATCTAGTTTAATAAAAAAAATATTTGAAATTATATATACAATTATATATAGAGTTTTTATTGATGTAATATTATCATAATCCACAAAATTATTAATAGAATTCTCATAACAAATAATCTTTTCTGTGATAAAAACAAAGGATCCTCTGACCAGAACAACCAGTTCTAGTTAAAAAATAGAAATTAAATATTGAACTCGATACAATGTGTGATCACCCAAGACAACGATTATGTACTTCACCTCATTTTTATAAATAAATAATTAAATATCAAAAAAATCTCATAATAAGAAGGATATAAGTATTAATTACTCTGAGGAATATCTACATGAGCATCTTATTTTACAATTCTTTTTAACATTTCACTATAATTTAGAAAAACTAGAGACCCTTCTGGACATCATATAAGATGTTCTCATATTATAATTCTTTGAATTGGAAGTATAAGAAATATGTGAGATGAATTTATTATTGGGGGGAAAATATAATCACCATGTCATTAGGGGTAAGATTAAGATAATATTTCAAAACATGACCAAGGGGGAGATATCTTATAAAAAATGACATAGAACTATAACAGTTATGTATAAGTCATGATAGTGAGACATGAAATAAAAAAGGAATAATTATGTATCATAGAAAAAGGATGTGTTATATTATTGAAAAATTGGAATAGGGGAAGGATATAATAAATTCATGGAGTCATATACATGTGGAAATGACATAAAACATTACATCATAGAAATGAGTTATCAATAACAGAAAAAACGTTTTCAAAATTTTTTCTGTGCATCATACACAATATATATATAGATGAAAAAATTACCCAATGCTTTTAAGGGATATATAATTCAATAACCACCGCAAACTTAATAATATAAATATTCATATGTGCACCACCAGGGGAAAGGTAACTATACATAAATGATATAAATTATAAATGAAATTATAATGAATTAGATTTTATAATTATGTCTTAAATCACAACTTAAGGATATAACATAAGTATTCACAAGATAAAAAGGAAGTAAATCATTTTGGATGTTTATATTTTTATAAATAATCCTAGGTCTTGAACATAGAGTATCAATGAATTAGAAATTATTAGAATGATTGGATTTATACAAATAAGAAAATCCAATTAGGTGATGTTACAAAAAATTGGTTAAGGGTCATTTAAAGAATAAATATTTTCAATAAAATAAATATGGATTTCAGAAAATATTTACTATTAATAGAATTTTATGGTGGTTTTAATTTACTTGAAATAATAAATAGTGGAGTTCTCATAAACTCGGTTTACTTTAAGGAGGGAATTATGAAGGGAAATTGAAACATTTATAAACTCATTAAGTAAAGGGACAATAAAATAGTTATATATGTATATAAAATATAATAATATAATAAGTTCAAGAGAAAAATATTTCTGAAAAATGGGAAAAAAAATAAAGTGAACGTCTAACCCAAAGGTAATGAGGGTGGCTGGGGAGATTACTTACCTTGGGTCTTGAATCACTTTTTATGTGTTCTATAAAACATGAATAATAAAATTGTGTTTATTAAAAGAATTCATAATAAAATTTTCCATTTATTTTTTATTTTTTATTTATAATTATTATCTTGTTTCATTCGTTTATTATGTTCTTTATCTTATGTTAGTGACTTTTAGGGGTTCTCACAATTTTTTATAAAAAATCATCGATATATTGAATATGGTAAAAAGAGTTGTAATTTTTTTCATAATAATGATTATTTTATTGTTGAATGTTATTGATTATTTATTCAGATAAATTATTTATATTTTCAATGTTTTTCTAAAAAATGGACTCAAATAAATAATGGTCCCTTGATATGTACATTCAAGGGTGTTAAATTTAGTATAATAATTAATTAATAATATGAAAAAAATAAAATACAATATTATCATACCATGATACCTATATCATTATTAATATCATTTTTTTACCTTGAAAATAATTTTAAATTCACCGTGTAAGGTGATGATGAAAAGTAATATTGATGTTTGTGGATTTGGTAGTCCATACGTACGCAGGATGACAACTTCATTTTTTAGTGGTTTTATATGGAGGAAGAAAAATGAAGTTCCATTATTATAATAAAACTTCTATTCATAAATATTATTTATTTATCCTACTTTCATCGGTATAATATATTTGATGAAGTAGAAGATGAAGTGAATTAAAAGAGCTATATTGAGAAGATTACCTCCCCATTTGGATGAGCTCCCTTGGGTAGCACCTTAGGGCTCCATAGAATGGAATTTTTGAAAGACCAAATATTTTAGGACATGGGGAGATATTTTAGGTGATACTTTTATAAAATTTTGGTCAAGTAAATTATATTTATAGAGTTAAAAAAGGACTGATGAATGGTGGAATTTATAAATTAAAAGACTAGAATTTTTAAATTAATATACATGTTAAAGGAACTATTATAGTAAAGATGATCTAATAAAGTAAAATAATGTAGTTATGTAAGATCAATGTTCTATAAATATTATACTATGTTATTACACACTTTAATTTATTATATTTGTGTGCCTTTTAATCATAAAATTTTCACATTTACCATTTTTTATTTTTACCGTGGTAACTAATATTCTATAGAAAAAAACATTTAATTCCACTAAATATCCATATTTAATATTTTGTGTGTAATTAATTACAATATTAAATCCATTTTTTCAAATTATTAATATAAGAAAAATTTATTTTATCGTTAGTGAACATATAAAAAATATTTTTAGAAATTGGTTATTTTTTATAATAAAAAGAAGTTTTTAAGATACAATTGTCATTGTTGTTGGATCCCATGAAAATATTTGGTTAACTATTAAAAAATAAAATTTATGATCCTTAAAATAATTTTTATATAGATTTATACCTTTTTTTAAAAATTAAAGGAGAAATAAGAAGAAAATATTTTTATTAGAATAGAGATCACTGATGTTTCAAAACATTAATCATAGAATTTATATGTACAAATAAGTAATTTTTTTTAAAAACGATATTATTTGTTACCTATGAATATTTTTTATATTTTTAAATTATTAATTACCACATATTATAGTCATATATAGTACACTATTTGGAATATCTTCATTTTTCACAATTCACCTAAAAACAATTATTTATGAAAAAAGTTATTTTTCTAAGATAATATTTTGAATCCAATTAAAATAATGATGTTAATTATTTTAAATTAAAATTATAATATAAGAAAATATAACATTAAAATAAAAATATATATAATGAAAACCATTTTTAATATTAAAATACCAATTTTTCTTCTCTTAATTGATAATATCTTTATTTCATATAATTTAATATTAAAATTTTCATTAATATAATTATTTATATGGTCATTCTATTTTATCTATGCCATATATAGTCCCCTAAAATAGAGATGCATAACATATTATAGGAAATTAATTATAAAAATAAATTTTTTGGATGTGAAATGTATTTGTCATTATTGCATGCCTCATATAAAATATTTTATCATTATTGATATATTGTTTTATAAAAATTACAAATAAATATCATAAAAATAATCCTTGAGTGAATGGTACTTAAAAATAAAGCACAAAAACAACTTTTAATTTGAATATGTTTGTTTTATACTAAATAATATTAAACAAAATACCATTAAAATTAATTAATTATAAAAAAACTAATTTTACTAATCCATTGTTATTAATATAGTTCATTAACATTTATAAATAAATTATAAAATAAACATGCATTATTAATATAAATAATAATATGTATAACACACATGTATATACATTTATAATATTTATAATATTGTATAATTATTTATTTATTTATTATTCATTAAATATATTATATTAAATTTTCTTCTAATAATGAACAACATTTGTATACCTATTGGGTTCGTTTCTATCAAATGATCATACTTTAAATGGCCTTATTTACAAGGACTATATATCAAAACACCCTATTTATAATGTTAAAATATCATTCAATATATAGTTTAGTAGACTCATTCATTCTATATACACTTCTCAATTCAGACTTCCCACATCAATGGTTTTCATTTTAGATTTCTCATTTGATTTCTAATTTCTTGTTATTTTTTATAATTATAGGTTTTATTGGATATTTTTGATCCTCAAGGGGGAAGATGATCTAGGATATAATCTACAGTTGAATAACTTTATCATTTTTATTTATTACCCTCTTTTAATATAAGAACATTTAATGTATGAAATAATCAATAATAAGTAATAAGACATTATGTATAATACATTATTTCATGCGCTTTTTTGGGTAATGTTTTACTATGAATTCATAATGTGTCATTATTTTAATTTCTATGTATCCTTTTTCAATTCTAAATCTATTTCAATTTCATGAAAAGTATAGGGAAAATACTCTTTAATTAAGAAATCTAACTTATGGAAATAAAAATATTCTTAAAAACCATGTGTGTTACGATACCTATGTATATACAGGTGTCCTTGCATGTACTTGTGTTCCCCCTTTCATTTTTGAATGTGCATGGGTTTCCATTTGTGTACCTTTATTTTCTCATGCTTAATAATGTGTAATCACCTGTACGATGTATCCCTAACATGTTATCATATGTTCTTGAATGTTTCCTAGTGGATATGTATATAATATCTCATAGCAATATATTCTTAAATTTATATATAGGAACCCATTTGTAACCTTGTGGACCCATGTAGACCACTGTTCTCTAATATATACTCGGGTCAACTTGCATGTTCCAATATTTACCAACTTCTACCTATCTATCTGTGATTCTTCATAGGTAGACCCATGTATAAAAAAGATAACTATGTTTTCTAGAATATAACAATGTCTATGTCTACCCATAGAGGATAGGGTATACCTCTGTGTACATTGCATAATTTTCATATACCATATATTATATGTATGAACACTTATTACCCCATGTATACCAATGCATATTTGATTAATCATATTCATACATGAGTGTACTAAGGATTAAACATACACTTCATTATATCCATTTTTACCCTAGATTTCAAATGTGTAGCATTAGAAACCATTTTATATGGTGGTGTACTGATATAACATGGTGAACACATCCATACCAAGTTGTATTTAAGAATTAACATGTGTACCTAAGTATACCCACACGTTCTCCCATATACATTCGTGTAGCTTCATGCATTCTTAAACCCAAGTGTTACCATGTATCTATGTGAACACAAGTGTTCCCTAATATACTTGTGAGTAAATGTTTTATGGGGTTTCCATTATCTATCTAAGAGAAAACATTTTTATGAAGTTGTATTCATGTGTACATAAATTTACCCACATGTGTAACCATGAATGTGGGAATATTTTATTCTACTAAGATTTTTGTTAGTGTACACGTGGGAACCTGTGAGTATGATTTTTTACACCAAATTAAACTTGGGTATGTGGTGGAACACATGGTTAGATGCAATAAATTTTATATTACAACTAAATAAATAAATAAACTTTTGATTATAAGGAATCACATATTGGGAAACCCATGGATGATTAAACACATATGGGTATACATTTTCTTACATTGGTACATGTATATACAATATGATAAATTCTAGTAAACTCTAGATATAGTTGGGAAATTGTGTTATGGTTTCCATAGTAAAAACTAGTAATCTAGGTAATCTAGTTCATGTATTACCTATTAATGGAGGAATAGTTTAACAATTTTCTTAATATGAATAACAATGACTGATCATAGGGCCTTAAAAGTTCTTATAAATAGGTAGTCCATGTTATAATGATATATATAATCATTCTTTTTTAACATCAGTTTTGATTATAAATTAATTATACCTTATTATTTTATATATCTTCTCTCTTATGGTGGATTATAATTACACAATATATAATGTCGTAATTTATGATATAATTTTAATTATATTATGTTGGAGGTGTTTTTGTATTTTTCATATATATCATGTTCATAAAAACAGATAATTTTTAGTGTTTTTAGGCATATTGTGGGTTATAATATTCTGATACACCCATATTTTGTACCTATGTATATTATGTTATTTTCTTATATTTGATGTATTAAAGGTTATATTTGTGTTATGGGTATAATTACTTGTATACAAGATCATTATATTCCAAAATTAGTTGAATAATTTGGAGGTGTGATTACCATTTTATAAAATATGTTCTTTGTTTTATTCAATGATGAAATTTTAACAACAATGAAATACAAATAAATAAAGGAAATAAAATCCTTTTATGAGTCGGATTTCAATTATGGAAAGATGAATATAAATGATTGTCTATTTAAGTGAGATATGAAACATTAATTCGTAAGTGTTAGGCCTATGATGATGTAGAAAAGTGAATGAGAGAATATTGATTGAAACATACATGGAGTTGTATGTGTTTCATTGACATGAAATTATTCTTCCACTATCTAGGAGATAAAAAATACTTTAGATCTGTTTTCTATACCCAAATACATTTTTTATACTAATACTATAATGAATATGGTGTTTCTTACTTTTTGAATCATTACTCTTAAACTAATTAAATGCATGTTAGTTGGTGATTCCTTGAATAAAATCAACACGATCAAAAAAAAAATGTAGTTAATGAATATTATGTTTGGTAGTGGATTGTAGGTATTGGTCATGGAATAATCATTAATATAATCAAGGGATAAAATTATTAACATTTTACATTGGTCAATTAGAATTATTTAACTGATGTTTTTGGATACCCAGTAACCAAATATAAATGATGATATAATATGTAATGATGCTTTTAATTTATTTTATAATAACATATATGAGGGAGGGTATAGGATTAGTAATTCATTTTCCCTAACCATATATAAAAAAGGTGACTAGAGATCTCTGTTAACATTCAATTGTCCATTAGATTCATATACCACTGACTGCAAATAATTTATTCACTCTGTATCATATAGAGAATTCATTACAAATATTCATTTTTGAAATTTTTTTGGTATATCTTATGGATGGGGACGTTCTATGTATTATTGGAATAGGGAATATTAATATATAGAAACAAAATAAGAGCCTCACGATGTTGAAATGTGTTATAAAAATAAATTTAATGTGGAAGAATTTAGTTTTAGTAAGTCAACATGATAATAATTGGTTTCAAACAATATTTTTTTAGTGACGTGTCATATAATCATACACCATTTGATGGTTATGGTAAAATGTTTTAATGAATGGAAAATATGACATTTTATCTAATAGGGTTATTATATAAGAACAATTTTTATAATAGAATGCCTAAAAAGTTATGTAATTTTTTAATTACTCCCTTGGTAACATGAGTGGGGATGGGATGAGAGTCTATGATGCTAAAAATGTATTGACACACAAGAATATGGAGTAAGTGTCATGTAAATATTGTATCATTTGAAAGAGGTAGAGAGTTTCTTTTGATAGTAAAGAGAGGAACCCCACATTTCATATAGAAAATTGTAAAATTAATTGTGGTGAGGTGATATATTATTTATTCACAATGGAGTGACAAAATTAATAATTTTTTTGGATTCTTCAATAATTAACATTCATCCTTGTTTAAGAATAATTCAAATAAAATTTACTTATACAAAAATATTCATCAAAGAACCTTATGAATAAAAAAAATTCAATTATTTCAATTAAATATAAAAACAACCATAGATATTAGAGTGATATAAAATATTCATTATTAAAAAATCATTTCTATATCCTCATCATTTTATGGTATCATCCATTTCCATAGGGTCTACTAATATAATATAATTTTTTATAATGAGAGAGTATAATCATTGGATTCAACTGTGTACAAATTTATCTAGAATAGTAAGACATGTTATTCAAAACTAAAATAATACATGATAAAATTTATAGTAAATTAATCACTTTTCACATAAATGTATAAAAAGTTATTTTAACCAAGTACTACAACTTATTCTTCTATTTAATAAATGAATATCTAAAATTCATCAACCAAATAGATCATCTAGACCTCATCCCCCTGATAAGATATCTTGATATATAGATGAATCCCCTATCATCAAATATAAATAATAAACTCAACAACACCATTCACGATGAGAGTAGTATATCTTCTATTCATGTTAATCATTCATCTTCTCTAATTAAGGATTCATCCATAGTAAATAGATGAATTAAAAAATTACCCTACAATAATGTTTATTGGTTTATTATTATTGAACATTATATTAACAAATAGAGCTACAACATCTCACTCACAATATAATATTAGAACACTTTAATATGAAAATTATGAATTATACAACTTTAGTTGGGTGGTTTATTTCCATATTCATATTCCATCATCTCAAACTTCATTAAAATTCATTGTATTTATCATAACTTCCAATTATATTTTACTTTTAAAATGATAAATTGAGTTTCTAGAAATAATTTATCAATGTTGTGTAAACCAGGAAGGGGAAAATCTAGGCATACTCTTTTTTGATAGTATCATAGTTAGTTTGGAACCTCTTTTTCTAGGATAAATGGGATGAAATGTATTATTAGCTAATGAAATTTATAGTAACATGTTGTATATAGTGCCTGTGATGGAATTGAAAACAATATTCTCCAAGATTTAGGTTTATGATCCTATTAAATGAAATCATAATTTCATGCATAGAGATCCCATTAACCATTACATCAAAATTTTCTCGAAGTCTATTTTTTTCATTAAAAAATTCAGTGGAATAATAAAAACACATTGTGGTTAATGTTAGTTTGGAGAAACTAGTTTGAATAATTTATTTTTCTTATGCAATGTCTGATTAGTTGTAAAGGGAGATTTTGTGGAATTATCTTGGGTGATTTGATTTGGTTTGATTGTCATATACTGTGAATGGATTCATCAATACTATCATGGAATTCTTAGATAAGAAGTACGGATTTCTCTATATAAGAAAGGGACAATATTATTTTATCTCCTTTCTATATCACAATAGCCTAGTGGTCCTTGGGTTTTTTGGGGAAAAGTAAACTTTGTTAAAAACCCAATAGAGAGAGAATTACATAAGGTGTAGGATTAACTTTTACCTTGATAACCGGGA
Source organism: Viscum album (assembly GCA_963277665.1). Lineage (NCBI taxonomy): Eukaryota > Viridiplantae > Streptophyta > Magnoliopsida > Santalales > Viscaceae > Viscum > Viscum album. The sequence goes on along the minus strand of OY728141.1, from coordinate 451,467,969 downwards.
GACATTGTATGCTATATTTAGTGATAAGGTTTTTCACCATTTTCATCCCCTATTGGATAAATTTCCCATCCTTATAAGGATAGAGTCTAAGGACATTGTTTATGGAAAATTATTCTCCTACAATAAGTTGATATTGGATTCTTATTTTAATTCTTTAGTTTAGATATCATGGTCAAAACCTATACAAGGTTGTTAATGGATTAATTTTAATAAATTTCAAGGGTAGTTAATGGGTTATTTTCAATCATGGGATATAAATAAACCTCACCTCTTTGGGGATCTTTAATCTTTCATGAAGGAAGTGGATCAGGATGAATTGTGATTTGAGAAAATAAATGATGATGATATTTTATTTGATATTAAATTTAATATAATTCATATCTTGGAAAAAAATAGCTGATTAATTTATGTACATTGAGATATATAGAGATTTATGGATAATGGTCATTTTCCATAACATAACATACATCTAGGAAAGTATTATGGAAAATAATCACGATATGACACATAATTTCATCCCATGTGATGGTTATGGATCCATATATCTATATATGGTTTATTTTATGGTTGATAATCATAACAAATCACATTTTCCTAGCATTAATTTATGCATTCAAGCGCTTAATATGAGGGGTCACTATGACATATTTGACTTTATCCCTCGAGTGGTCTCAGATTATTTTAAATGTAACTTCGAGGATATTTCAGATGTAGAAACGATTAGAGATGGAGTATTATCTATAAATGTGAAGATATATTTAGGGCCTAATAGTTTCATGGTATTGTTTAAAGTTGTATACTAGGTTCTTATTAATTGTGATATATTGGCATTTATCCAGGATTTTTTCATGGGGAAACCATCCAAGGGTGGCATGCATGACCATACTGATTCTATTCAAAAAGGATAAGGAACCAACATATATGAAAAATCACTGGGATATAATTACATAAAATATTACCTAAAATATTCATTTTAGTGTGTTTAAAATGAGGTTATCTATTCATCCTCGTGAATGGTTTTTGGAAGTGAAACACTTTTTTATTAAGGGGAGGCCTCAATGGGATACCATTGTCTTCATTCTGAAAATGATAGTATATATTAATAGAAAAACCCTAGGTGCCAAAATATATATTATAATTTATATGGATAAGGTATATAAATGGCTATAATAGAGCTTCATTCTTAGGTATATTTCTTTCATGGTATTTTATAGATAGGATTAAGACATGTTTTTCTGATGCATCAGTTCCCCGTGGTTCTTTATTCACTTTATGGGAGAAAGATATAGGTTAATCAAATCTATTCGTGTCTTGAGGTATAGATATTCATTTTCAACTATTGTTTTCATCACAATATATGACTATTTTAGTAGGATTGTGATGAAGAAGATTTATAGAGGTTCCATTTTTCTTTCTTATGAATAGATCATTTAAATGGGGTTTCCCATCTTTTATTTTCATACAATTTTATTTTTTTAAAATGGTAGAAGCAGGTCTATTACAGATATCAAAATGATCTTGGAGAATTATAGTAAATTTAGTGGGTAAGAAATTTATCACGTGAAGAGAAGAATGAATATTTCTAAATAATACTCGGTTGACTGGGGTAATAATATTGAAAAGCTTCTAGGATTCAATAAAAGAAATTTTTGAATGGAATATAATTGGGAGACGATAATGGATAAGTGGTTTTGTATTCACAATTTTGGGAGTATTATAAGACACATTTCATCTCGAATCTGGAATTGGAATAATTGGTTCTTATCCATTAGAGGCCAAATCATCCTCTTCATCTCAGCCCTCACAATCATTCCAATTCATGTGCCAGTAGTTCTCAAAGTCCCATAGAGAATAGTGAAAAAAAAATCTATTGGGATGCTCCTATAGAAGTTTTGTGTCACTATTCAACTTAAGTGAACATGGAAAAGATAGTTGAGGCATGGTGGATTAATATTAGGATCTTGACGGTCACCATACAATGCCTAAATTCCATGTTGGCTTGGGAGGTCCTAGAGGGGTTCTCTCCTTAGGACATGTTCATTGTAGTGATGTATTGGAGGAATATAGACGAACCAAAAGGGAAGATTTTATATAATTGGTAGATTCTGTGTAGATACTTACCAAATAACCAATGTCATTCATGGTGGATTTTCTTCCATGGGATGCTTAGATTATAGACTCATATCCGGGTAGGGATATCTCTGTCATTTGTCGATTTCCAAACTCATGATATCGCATGTCCTCATGCATGCATATTTTCATAATTTATTCATGTGGTCATGGTCCAGGATCATATTTTGGTTTTCAATGATATTCATATGTCTTCTAACCCAGACTATTTTTTCTTCATAGAGGTAACATCAGGATATTTTCTTCCAAGGTGTATCATTATTTTTTTCATTATGTACTAGTTCATAATGATTTGAAATTAGTTCTTTCATATAATATGATTACTAGGAAATTTAATTTTCTTATCTGTAATGTCTGAAAAATAACCTTCCTAAGGATGATGTGATCAAATGTATGGGTCTAAATATGGCCTCTAAGTGTAGGTGTTGTCAGAATGAAAATTAGAAGATGATTTCACACTTCTTCTTCCTTGGTGATTTGATTGATGATATCTAGAGTAGCCTAGGTTTTATAAAATATTTAGGAATTCAAAAAAATATTAAATTGGAATTATAGTTGTTTGAATACTGAATGTGGGGAGAATCTCTACTCATAAAAATCATTGTAGATCATTTTTTCTGCGGGTTACTAGTGTACTTGAAGTTTTAGGAATTAGTCCCAGATTTAGGGCCTTTTCAGATCATTCAAATCCATTCTAGTTCGATCCAGTTTCCATGTGGAGGATCTAGGTGTCCTTAAAGATAATTGGTATGATTCCTTCTCAATGAGGATGGTGGTCTTGGGCAGGTCTCTCTATCCCTCATTAAACCTCAGTCCTGCTCTGGGAATACGAACTCAATGGTTTCCACCTGTTTATGAATTTTAACATAATTTAGATGGGTTCTACCAACAAAAAATCATTTGTACTGTTATAGTAGAAATAGATACAAAAGTCTTGGTTGTTGTTTCTTTCAACTTATTATACGTCCAAAGGAGCTCCCTTGTCATAAATGCGAGGTCATTTCATAGTGGACTTGATGTTTGAATTTCCCATAATATTATCCTTGAATAATTCATGCAGGAATATATGTTTTCCATAACTCTCTCCAGAATATGATCACCCCACATTCTCCTATAATCTATAACATTCGTTGGAGTGAGAGTCTCATCATCCATGTGATTATGAGGAACACATGGCACTGAGGTAACAAAGTGGTCAACTTCATAGCTTCAATGGGAACTCTTGTTCACCCTTGTAAGGTTTTTCATAACATGAGGTCCTTATCTTCTATCTCTATTGACATAGTACATGTGTATTCCATTGGAAATTATTACTTCTCCCCCCTTTAAAATTCCCTTGTTAGGGTTTTTAGCCACCATAACAATTTTTTTTACTTTTGATAGATATCAAAGCTCGTACAACACCATAAGAGTCAAATTTCATATCCTAAAAATAATAATTAATTTTAGTTATGTCCTTGATCAACTTTACAATAAAATATTGTGTCACATTAAATATATTTATTTTTATAAATTATGTTTGGATTTATATAAAAAATGGATTATTGATATTTTTTTGTGAGTCTTTGACAAAGCCAACAAAGTCATAATAACAGATTAAATTTTTTATAAAGATATAGATGAGAGATATAATAAATATTTATCAAATATAAATGGATATTTTTATGATAATAAACATATTTTCAAGATATATTATGCTTTTTTGGGTAACATGTATATGATTTAGACCATTATAATCTTTTAATAAATGAGATGTCAAAAATTTCACACTCTTATATCTAATATGTTATTTTTTTAATATGGAGTTATCTAGAGGATATGTTAAAATTTAAATATTATTTTTAAATCTATAATATTTATCGACGTAAAGGTTATTAATTTTTTATTTTTAGAGAATGAATAATTATAGTAAATTATTACACAACGCGGATGCAAAAAATATACCATAAATGAAAAAGCCAAATTAATTATATTAATTATAGTAAAAGTAAAATATTTTGATATATTTAAGGTTATATATGATTTATATAGATGACCATGTCATTTTTAAGATGAAATAAAATATTTTTCTTGAATTTAACTTGTTTACATGGTGTGTTTAAAGTCAATGTAACGAATAATATCAAAATTGAATATAATGATATTTTTCAGGATTAATATCATACTTAATTATTTAATTTCAAAGAAAGACATTAAATGATAACAAAGGGGATAATATATGGTTCAAAATATCATCCTCTAGACATTTTTATGCCACTTTAATTCATTTTTCTCCAGAATATTCATCACATATTTTTATATTTATAGCGATTCTAGAAGTGCCCCTCACCTAAATTACAAGAGAAAACCCCTTATTTCATTGATTTATACCAAATTGATCCATATAGGTCAACAAACTCAACTGATTTCTCTTATCGACATAATTTTTTTCATTAGGTTATTTCCCTTCCAAAATAAAAACCCTAGATTCCTTAAAAAGACATCTAATGGAAGGCCTCTGATGAATAGATAATCATTTATACCAACTATTTGAATTTTATTTCTTCTTAAACATCTTGTTCATATGTTTTTATAAATAAAATATTTATATAACTAGTACCATCTCTATACTGAGATTTTATTGAAATTACAAGAAAAATATATCCAACCTTTTATCTAGCCTATAAAGGATGAAGTCGCTATGAGCATGTAGGTACGACTTACAATCTCCATGTAGTGGTGTAATTTTTTTCCACACCACATTATTTGGATTGTTATAAATATGGGAAAAATTATATTAGATATATATAATTTAATAATTATTATTTAATGGTTAATTATTATTTACCCTTATTTTTTCAACCCATCGAGTGATGAATACATAATTCATGCATATATAAGGCCTACCATCTTGGTGAATGGTATAATTCATATTTCTATTTCTATAATTATATATAACTGTAAATATATATATATATATATATATTATATGTAATATATTTATAGAATAAATAATATAATGGATATGATGTAACTATGATAAATGTATAAATACCAAATTATTCATATCAAAACTGACATGAATAAAATAGTTGTCACAAAAAACAGTTATTTTGACACTGAATTAATAACAAACAGTACACTAAATATTAAAATACAATCATATATGGTATGATATATATAGTTATAGTTATATAAATTATGGATAATAAAGAAATATTTATTATAAGTGAGTTTAAATAATGTTCGTCTAAATAGAAGCATGAGGTAATTGAGTTTTTTCTTATATCTAATTACATGGGACACATGTTTTATACACAAATTACTTATTTAGTGTGCTATATATAATTCGAATTTTACATATTATAGGAGGAATATATTTTCATTCATTAAATTTTATGTTTAATTTTATTTCATTATTTCATGGGGATTACAATTTGAAAGATACCCATAATGTAAGAGTTTATTTTAAAATATCTTCATTATTTATTACTTTTTATGTTCTAGTATTATATAGGTAATATTTATCTCTCATATCCTTGTTTTCCATTAATGTTTCAAAAAATATTTCATTATTCTCCTAAATTTTTTTAATTTCATGTTTAACAATGTTTTAATTTTTTCAATTTATTTTGAAGGAATCTTCCATTTGTTTTCAAGACAAGGTAATTTGAGACTTTTTTGAACAAAAATGTAGAAGTAATGAATTATTTAAACATATAAGTCATGATATTTTATTCCATTCATCTTGACAGAATAAAATTTTGAATATTTAATTACAATTTTACATGGTTATTTTTGGGGAATATTTTTTCTTTCACATTTCCTTAGTTTATTTGTAAAATTGAATTTCAAAGTGAATATTTTTTCACTCAAAAATGATTTAATCATAATTTTGTAAAAAATTTATTTATAAAAAAAATTATTTTACGTATTCACACATTGGTATATGAATTAATGAAATAATCCTGTATATAAGTCACATAATTTTTATCATAGAATATTTATTTTATAATTAATATACATATATGTTCATGATGGATTTGATTATTTCATAATTCTTATACCATTTTTATATACGATATTTACTTGGAAATATATTTTTTTTATCAGGAGAAATATTGATACATTCATATACAATAATCAATAATTATATTTATTTCTATGGAAGATTTTCCATTAATTCAATAGATTATTTGATATACGAATAATTCTCTAGATATGCAGGTGCAAGTAGGGCCCAGATATAGATAGCCCATCGATGCATTGACTCATCTCATGAGAAAAAATAGTAATCCAAATCAGATTGGATTTTACACAGTAGTTATAAAACTACTTGAAGATATATATTGATGGTAGAGGTATCATGTGCTTGAGACATGATGTCCAAAAATTAATCATCAACATTATTGAGGATTTAGTTATATTATTTTCTATGAGACTTTTACCATGATATTATATTTTAATGACTTTATTTATAATTTTAATGATAAAATGGAAATTATTTTAGGTTATTTACTTTTCCAAATTTATTCTCGCTTATCATTTCATAATATTCATGTTATTTAAGTATAATGTGTGTTCAGTTATTTAAATATCCATGTTGATTAAACTGAATGATTTATGATGTCATCTATTATACATAACCATTCGTAATGACTTTATATCACTCTCATTTTATTTCCATTCCATAGGATCTATAAAGTGTAGTCGTATTTCTATTAAAGAATATTATAAAGGGAATAATATTATTCTCAAATAAAAAAAATAATTTATGTTTTCCAATATAATATAGGAATCATGTATTTTTCTAGTTTACCATTACTACAGAACTATTTAATACCTTGGGGTGTATGTACTTGTAACTTAATCCAAAGTAATAATGTAACCACTGACTCTGGGCTACTGGGGTTACTGTCTTTAAGATTTTTATTAGACTATGGTTATTAGAAACATTTGAAACTATATTTAGGAAAAAATATATTATGCAATATAACACTATGACTATTTTTTTTGGATAAATATAATTATATGATAACATTCAATAGATTTGGTAATGACCTATAAAAACTGTGGATAAAACTAAGGAATCATAGATTTAAAATAATTTTTCATGATATAGATATACATTGAATAATATTTCATTATAGCATAATCTATTTATTATACTTTCATACTTAAACTTTTAAATTTTGTTTTAGTCAATGTTAGTGAGCATAAGGAACTAATTTTAAAATTGAATGTGATTGAAATTATGTCAAAATTTTACTTTACCAATTGTATTACGGTTATAAGAATCATTAAACATCTAATGAATTTTATTTATTGTGGTATAATACATTTTTTCATTAATATAATAATTATAGACACTAACATGGGTTGACAAGGATAATGTGGATAATAATATTAAATTTATAAACACCATTTTGGGGTTTTGTGTTTTTAGAGTCAATCCAAACATAGAATATTTTGAGGGATATTGTGGAATTACAATCCATTAGTTTATTATATTGTATTTTAGGAATAATTACATTATATTTTTTAGAAATAAGTTTAAAAAAAAGTATATACTTTATGGTTTATATGATACTTAATTATAAATTAATTATGTGTTATTATATTTATAAAAATAAAAGTGAAATGTATGATATAATATTTTAGGCTAAATGATTTAGTTAATGTTAAAAATATTAAGATAATTTTTTTAAGGATGTTTATGATATTTTTGGGACTTTTCTAAATGTTATGTTGATATTTTTCTACAAAAATGACAACCAAAAGTTTAGTTGACATGACGTCACATCTGGTAAGGTTGCGTGGTTCAAACTGACAAATGATGGAAGACAAGGATGAATCACCTACCACATGCCTATGTTACTACCTCAATAGTAAGAAATATTTTTTATTTATTTTAATTAAACAATAGGTTACTAGTATGGCCATTTTTGGAACATATTGTTTTATCATATATATAACCATGTGATTGGAAGATGATTTGTTGTTAAATTTGTTATGTTGGAAGATGATCACTATTTTTGGAAACTAAAAAAATTTAGATAATTGATAGTAATAACTGTTTAATTTTAAATTTTAAGAATATATGATTTTATTGTGGAATTATGGTGATTCATGGTATTTTTTGAAATGGTTAACATATATTGAAGGTTATTTTTTTAGACCATACAAGTTATTGGAGATAAAAATTATATTTTTATTGTAAGCCTATGCCATAAAGTCCTTATTTTTTTCAATCATGGGTAGAAAAATTTCTATGGGAATTTAAGGATACTTAATTATTAAATTTTGTAATTTTAATTTACGGTATTACTTTCGTGTTTTGGTAAATTAAAGTAATTATGTTCATATAATGTTTTATTCATTTTATTAATTATCTTATCAAATTATAATGACATTTATTTTGGTTAATTACTAATTATAGGAGGAATAAATTAGTATACTTTTATTTATTTTATTACCATTGATGTTGATCATAGTGCGCCATGCATGAAAAACATTATACTCATCATTTGGAGAAGAATATGGGTTTTTTGTGGAAATAAATTAAATGTTGAATCTAAAATTATCATTTAAGTATACTTTATTATCTAATTAATGTATTAATGTAATTAATTAATGTACTATATTAAGAGTATTCTGTAGGAAAAGAATTTTCTATTTACATTTCATATAGAGAAATCAATGGATTTTAACCTATCACTGATTTGTGGTTTTTTATGGCTAAATATCCCATGGAAATTTTATCTATCACTTCCCATAAGTACATGTTGTCTAGTTTTCTCATACATTTTAATATATTCACTTATCATTAATTTTTCCATTTTTAGAATCCTAGTTTTATGGTAACCTTCAAACATTCCTTTCCCTCTTTTAATGAAAAAAATGTTATTAACCCTTTTTATGATGTGTGTTTCCCACCAAGAATTTTCTTATATCATACATTTATTTTCTATGTGTAATTTTATATTTTGAGAAAACAATATATTGAATATGGTGATAATTTAAAATTCCATGATTTAATAGTATTAATATTTAATTATTGTCTTGTAGTGTATACAATACCTAGTGTAAATATACAATGTTATACTGTTAAACATTATTATTTTAACCTGACCATTATAAACTATCCATTTAATTATAAGGTTTTAAAATAATTAAATATACATGATGTTCATATTCAATAATAATTTATTTACTCTTATTAAATATACACATAATTTTTAGGGTAAAGTTTTTATTTTTCAAATATATGTTTTCTTTAAAAATATGTTCTTATTTCCTCCAATGAGAAGATAATTATAATTAATTTTTAAAACATTTTGATAATTTATTTTATAACATAAAACTATTCTTTGACATAGTAATATCAAAATTATTCTTTTTGAAATTTTGAATTTCGTGAAAAATTAAAACTTTTAGTGAATACTCAAAACACTTTTTATTATGTATGGCCTTTTTTGTGATATATTAAACTCATAATTTTGATATATAATTTTATTTATATCATGGAATTAATAATTTAAAATATTTTAATATATATATTGTACAAAAATATTTGAAAACATTCAAATTATAATTTATTTCATGATAAATATAAAAATCATTTCTATTGTTAATGCAGAGACCACACAACATTTGAAAAGACAAATTTGGTATCCTAAAAATAATAATTGGGTTGAGATTAGTTATTGGTTGACTCTTCTATTATATGTAATGTATTAATTATGATATATATGGATATAAAATATTTTTATGGTTATATAAATATTGTATTATCCAAATGATTGTGCAATACTTGCACAAGGCCAAAAAAGTCAAAATAAGACAATAAATGTGTTTCCATGATATAAATGTGAGTAATAATAAATATTTAACAACAATAAATAAATATTATTATCATAATAAACTTATTTTTATGATATAAATCTATTTATATCTTTTTTGGTCCACTTGTATAATATTATGACCTTTTGATATTTTATTCTATAAAATGGAAAATAAGTATCACCCTTATATTTAATAAGTTAATTATTTTTAATAGTCATTAATCTAGATGATATATTTGAATTTAAAAATTATTTTGAAATGTAAAATATTAATATACATCATGGTAATTTTTTATGTCCTATAGAAAGAATAATTAACTAAAATAATTATACAACACTAATGAATTAATTATTCAATTAATGGAATCATGAAATAAATTATATTAAAAGTTACAAAATTTGGCATTTTACGGTAATATTGATATTATTTAGTTTACAATGTAATATTTAGGATATAATACATTTTTTTCTCAAATTTTAATAGTTTTGTTGATGTTTTTAATGTCAAAGTAATGAATATTATCAAAATTCACAATAATGATATTTTAAGGGATTAATATTTTATGAAATTATTTAAAAATTTGTAGAATATTAATTAACCAAAATGTGGATAATATATGGTTTAAAATATCAACCCATATGAATTTATAGGCCATTTGGACGTATTTTCCAGAAGAGTTGTTTAATATATTTAACTCTTGAAAATTTTAAAAAGTCCCCCACACATCAATTATAAAAGGGCACCACTTCCATCACTTATTTACACAAAATTGAGAAATATAGATTGACCAAAATATTACCATATATATTATAAATATATTTAGTTAATTTCATTGGGTTATATACCTTTCTATATAAAAAATCATGTTCCCTTAAGGATATATCTTAAGGATGTATGTTGAAGAAGAGGTAATCATCTATACATATTCATTCATGTTTACGTCTTATTCCGCTTCCTGTCGTATGATTTTTTATCCTACATCAAAAAATATAATATCAAATATAAAGTTATATTTTATTTTTATTATAAAACAATCATATTACACCTTTTATCCATAATATGAAGAATGAACTCATCATGAATGTGTACATACGACGTACTATCACCATCCAATGGTGTAATGTTATTCATCACAAGTTTATTTCGATGGTTTTAAATATAAAACTAATGAATATATAAGATAAATATATATATATATATATATCAATTTACAATTAATAACGAAAGGTTCATTATTCATTACCATTATTTCATTACATCCATTGAGAGTTGAAGACAATGTTCATGTGTTCGTACAGCCTATTGTTTCAATGAATTATGTAATTTTTTCAATATATATCCAGATAGATGAATATGAATATATATATATATATATTATAAATTATATTTAAACAATAAATAACAACCTAGATATTGTAGAACTATGATAAATTTAATATCACTAGAACTACCTAATCAAAACATGCAAGAAAAATGAATCAGTTATCACTAAAAACATTTATTTTTATAATGAATTGATAATAAACTAGTGTTAAAATATTATAAATAAATCATATATGATATAATATATATGGTTATATATCTGATAATTCTATATTTATTATACTGGAGGTTAATTAATGTTTAACTAGAGGGAACTGTGAGGTGATAGATTTGTATCTCTCATTTATTTCTATGGGACACATTCATTATTTTCAAAATATTTATTTTTTGTAGTGGATATAATTCCCATGTGATATATTATATCATGTATCTATTTGTATTCATGAAATTTAATGATTCATTTTATTTTATTTTATTTTGTGGGGCTTAAGATTGATAATATACCTAAGTGGTTAGAGTTTATTTCAAAATCAAATCACTTTTTTGGATTGTTTTTGTTTAAGTCACTACTAGAGAATATTTATATTAAGTGGCCATGTTTTCTAAAAATTATTTGAAAAATAATATTTACCTTCCTCCTACAGATTTTTAACATCATTTTAACAATGATATAAATTTTAAAAAATGTTTTAAATTGAATGTACCTTTAATATTTCGAATGAGGTACTTTGTGACTTTTTGAACAAAAATATAGATAAAATGTTTTATTGTTTTTCTTATACATAAGGAGTTGCTTTTCGTGATATCATGATGCTTTAATTATTTAATTTTTCATATACATGTTATTAAGATTATTTGGTGATAAAATGTTTTCCTTCTTATTTTCTCAGTTTCTGTTTAGAAGATAATTTCAAATTGAAAGATTCATTTTTACTCAATAATTATTTAATGATATTTTATGAAAAAAAATTTCATCAATGTAAAAAACTATTTTTTAACCTATTAACCACTATTTATATGATTTAAAAATAACATACATTCATGTATTCAATTAATTTGATCATTTAATAATGCTTTTTTATTTAATATCCACATTCTGGAATGATGGAGATGGTTATTTCTTAAACAATATTCCATTTTTATATACAGTTTTTAATTTCAATGATATTTTTTTATCTATGGAATTATTGATAAATATGTATCCTTTACTCAAATTGGATATTTCTTAATAAGGCACATTTATTGTAGCATCCCAACCCCTAATAGCCCATAGTTGGTTTATTTTACTAATTACATTTCCATGAATACATGGAATCTATCCATAATCAACCGAGTAGCTTAGTAGTCTGGGTAATCCAAATATATAAATGAAATTTTTTACTACAAATTAGAACAAAAATTTCATATTTTTTCATTCAAAATGTATAATTATTAGTATAATAGTAATTAATATAGTAAACACATATATGTCATTCATTTCACGCATATTAGATTACTTTGTAAAGAAACACAATAAGGGTGATCTAAAATTCTATATAGTGGAATAACATAGTATAATAAATAATTAATCAATGATAATAGTCAATATGGGAAGGTAAATAACTGAACGCACATATCATGTAATCAATGAACTCAATAGAAGTGTGTAAAAAATATGTAATAGAAATAACTGAAAAAACATGCCATTAAAATAACTAGATAATGAAAACTAAATATCATAAGGTAAGAAACTGAAACACATGCCATCAAAATAATTGGAAATGAATTGTATACATAGATATGTAAATGAAAATCACAAGGATGAATAACTATAAAAACTAATACGAGGGTAATAAATTTTAATGTATTTCAATTATAAAGAACATGAAAACCTATAACACCATGGCCTTTGACATGATGATTTAAAACTACGAATAGTGACCCGTTTAACATTCATAACTATTTTTTCTCATTAGAGCCTATCAATGCATCATATATCTACATAAATTCAGAGCTCCACTCACCTTTATGAGTCTAATTAATCCCCATATCAAATAACCAAATAAAAAATTATGCCTTGTCAAATATCATTACTGAATAATGAATAAAATATTATTAATATTTCTCTAAATAATAAAATAAATAACAAAGGATAAATTGTATATAAAATGGTTTACAGTTTATGAAATTATAATATGTATTATTAATGAGATGTATAATTTAAGGTATATTCAATGTTTAATGATTATAGTATATTGAATATTTCAAGGGGAATAAAAATTAAATCAAGGAAGTGAATGTAAATACTATCCATATCCAATATAATAATAAACCATCCAAATAAAGAATAAGTATGGTATCAATATTACTTAATACATGTGGAGTAAAATAAGGATTTGTTTTCATTAATGAATAGACAAATTGTTAAATGATATTTTAAAATTATTGTTGAGGGAAATAATATTTTGTTTTGAAAAACCATATCTTTGAAAATTAATTTTTTTTAAAAATCATTAAAAATATACATTTTAGACATGAAAAATAAGCATTAGAAAATGGCGGCGAGTAAATCTGTACTTTTTGTATAGGGTAAACAATCATTCATTTTTCATGGTAAAAAAGTTTTACAATTTCTTTGTCAGAAAAGAGACAATAAGATTTCATTGAAAAAATAGGTAAAAGAAAAAAATGGTAAAAATTACATTCTAACTAATTTTAAATTAATTTTTAAAAACATTTTAATAAAACTTGGTTCTTAGAAGAAAATAGGCTCTCTGACTAATGAGATAAATAATGATGGGTTTTTAGAAAAAACAATTATAAAACTTTTTGAGGAAGAAAGAGTAAAAAAATGGTACAAATACATTAATAGTTTCATTAATAACTAAAGGGATAGAAATATTAAATGTTTTATTCAAAAATGGTCACATAATTTCCTCGAATGGAGATACAATTTTCATGATCATTAATGTTATTGTTGAGAAAAATAAACATTAATCATTCCAATGTGTCCCATACCACATTGAAACATTTTAAATCTAATCCTCATGAATGAATTATTTTAAATGAGAGTTTACAATAAAATTAATAAAATTTAATACATTATATATTATATAAAAATTGGTAGTAGATAAACCAACAAAATAAGTAAGTGGTGAACATGACATTTATATCTCAGAAGAAAAAAACTGAGATCAAAATACCATAACGTGCATTTCCATTCGGGTGAACATTATTTAAGATCATGTATAATAAATATCTGTTAATATTTAATTTCTTTAGAACCATTTTAATGTTTATCAATACTTTTATCTCTCATATTACTATGTTTTATACATCTACTTCAACAGTTATGCTTACATCAGGTGGTATGAGAAAATTCAGATTATGTGTCAAAAACAATATTAGTAGATCAACTTATTGTCAAAGGGATCATTATATATCATATAAATAATAGCAGTAATGAAATAAATTGTCATATTTATACATACATTTTAATTTAATAATGAATAATTGAATATACTTATTAGAAATCAATCAACGTTACAATCTTGGAGATGGTAGGCCATATGTAAGTATGAGGAACGTTCTCATTTTTCAATGATTGTTATGAAAGATATGTATGTAGCATTATATCACTACATAAATATAATTATATCATAAATAACATATTATTTAATCATATGTACTTATATAAGTATTTATTTTGATTAAAAAGAAATCACATCATGTCGAGGAAGCGGTAGTTCACATTGTAGGTTTTGGGTGCAATAGAAGCGCATTGGTAGGAGTGCCCAACTTTAAGTTTATCATTAACAATGATCAATATGAGATCCATCATGATGTAAAATTCTAGATCTTCGGAATAGAATGAATAATGAAAAACGCAATAGGGAGTCCCAGAACCGTAGAGATAGGATCATCATATGTTGGTAATAATTAATATAATTAATTGACAAGAATTACTGTAACGACCTGGATCTTTGGAAAAGGTATGGATCTTTAGTTTTGTATTCAAATATTTCAATTAAGCTTGTTTAATGTGTGTAACATCCAAAGGAAGGTTCAGGGAGTTTCCAAGGTTGGTTCAGAGCCTGGGAGTTTGAGAAATGGGCTTACAGGCAGTGACACAGGGCCTGCGCATGGTCTGCGCATGGTTTGGGATAAACCGTGCAGCTGTAGACAGGGGCACCTATAGGGGTGCACGGCCATCCGGGCCAGGACGCACGGCCCTATAGCTTTTTTCAAGGCGGTAGTGAGGTGCGCATGGTTTGCACACAGTTTGGGTAAACCGTGCGCCTAAACCGTGCAACCCTGTTCTGGGTATATTTACCATTTTGCCCTTAAATATCTTTTAAGGCTTTAAGCCTTTCTTTTTCCTCCTTAAAGTGGAAATAACAAAGTGGATCCCACCTTGAGCTCTAAAATCTCTCTCCCTCTATTTTCTTGGTTGTTCCATCCCCCTGTGTCCGAATCTCGATCCGTCGAAGGCGTTGGATCACCCACGGTAAGGCTTACCTCACGCACCCTACTTTCCTCGGGGAATCTTGGTATCTATTTTGTTATTTTACCGTAGGCTCATAATCCTTATTTTCAGTGTTTTGGACTGGAACTCAGATATCTTCTAACCTACTGCGAATCTAAGGTCGATATCAGGAGAGCCTACGCCTACAACTCTAAGGTATGTGGTCAAGTGGTTTCTATTTTGGGTTTTCTCTTTTTTGAGTCATAATATTCTTGTCGTGGTTTTTCTTTCGCCAAACCCCTTATTTTTAATTACTGCATCATATCTAAATGACCTGTGTTGTATGATATTGATGAATCTAACCTGGATAGGGTGTTTAGATGAGGTATGTATTTGGGAAGGTCAGTCATAGGTGTATGCCTTAAGATTTGGCCATTTTTCACCTTTGAACCTTAACAGTATGTCTTGAAGGGATTTTTCCATGTTAGGGAAATGAGATGACTAGTTTAGAGGTTGGATAGGATATGATAGCCTGAAACCTTTAATGAATTGAGATGTATGTTTTCCTTATATTGTTATTGGGAAATTTCATTCTTTGTTAATGTGATATGATATAAGATAGAATGCCTTATATAATGTTATGTGAATGGTTATGCCTTGCTGTGTGGACATGCTTGTGATATCCCATGTGTGGGCGGGAGGCATTCTTACATTGTTCTAGATTAATCTCTTTGTGTCGTGGGAGGCATTCTTACCCTATGCCAGATGAATCTCTTTGTGTGGGCGGGAGGCATTCTTACCCCATGCCAGATGAATCTCCGTGTGTGGGCAGGAGGCATTCTTACCCCATTCCAGATGAGTTCCTATGTAATATGATGAGAGGCATTCATACCTTGTGCCTATATATCCTTTATGGGTGGGAGGCATTCTTCCCCATGCCAGCTACAGTGCTTGTGGACGAGAGGCATTCAAACCTCATGCCAGTGATAATTATATGTATGTGAGAAGCATGGATGAGAGGCATGCTTACCTCTTACCAGTGATTACCTATATCTATGTACTTACACTTTGGTGATTTTCTTAGACTACCACCCATGAGCTGAAGCAGGTTGACCCACCAGGTGTCCTTTCAGAACCTGAGCAGGTGGGTTGGTTATTTACTTTTCTTTACTTACATGCAGTCTATTACTCATTGTTACATGCGAACACCTATTTGGTTTACACGTAGACACCGTTGGTGGTGGCCTACTAAGACTCATCTCACACCCGACCTGGGCGGCCTACTTGTCACCCTTTTAGACTCTAATATTATAGGTACTAGTGGGGAAAGGGCCCAGCTTCAGGTTGTTGACTCATATATGTTCAAGATGGAGTTCCATAGCAGAGTACTGAGCTTGACTAGAGATGCTCGTTGACTAATTTTGTTCTTGTTTCTTTTTGTATTACTGTACAACATGCTTTCCTTATATTTCCATTGTAACATCATGCCATGCATCCATTTTGTATGAGAAACTACCTTGGTGGATTTTGTATATTTATCAGGTTTTTCCTTACTTCTTTTGTTTGGTTCAGATGTTTCCCTTTTTCTCCTGTTTATCCTTTGGTTGTGCTTCTGCTATTCTTGCTACTTTACTTCTTTCCATTATGCACTAAAAAAGGGGTTAATGTCTCCCCACTGACTTACCATGACACTCCCACTGGTAGTCAGCAGCCCCTGGCATATGGGGAGACGAGACAGGGGTCATGTGGCCAACCGGGCTCGGGGCTCGGGTTAAGGGGAAGCCGGGTCCGGGATGTTACAAAGTGGTATCAAAGTAGGTTTTTATTTCTTGCTTTTCTATTTGGTGATGAGACTTGGAGAATGGGAACTCTTAGGGACTTAGTTATAAGTCGTGCTTCGGTCTCACGAACCCATGTACCGAGAAAATTCCAGGTTGCCTAAATTATGGTGTTATGGATTTTTTTATTTACTGTTGATACTGTTTCACTATTGGGTGCTTCACATGATTTGTGATGTTAATGAATTTTGTGAGGTTGAAATTTTTATTTCATGGTTTGACCCAATGAAATTAGGTTTATGCATTAGAACATGCATCACGATAGGCACAATATGATTAGGCCATTCATCTTTCCATGCCAGGTTTAAATTTTCAGCAAGCATTGAGTGTTGTTTATTTCCATGCCTTGTTAATATGTGTGCAACTGTGCTAACCCTTCTTGTAGTTTGTGAATGGAGGAATGATGTGGTTTTGGTGGGTGATACTCTTTGGTTCATAAGGTGTATGGGCCCTTATGGATCGTAAAATGACATTCCAACTAAACCAATCATTTACTTTAAAGTAAATTAAAACACATAGTTAGCACATGTAAATGAGAAATGACATCCAAGTGTGTGTTTTCTTTCAGTTCATGAGGCATTTGGATCCTTATGGGCTGCGAAATTCCATGTTACTGAATTAAGTAAAATTTGAACAGTTGCAGGTTTTACCAAGATTTCTAATGGGTGTGGATAGGTGATTTTAGAGGTAGGATGCCTTATTACCTATACTAGCTTCTATAGTTCAACCATTAATTTGTTGTTTTCTTCTTTTGAGATGTTCATTTGGCATTGTATCACTATGCCTCTGAGACGTCATCGAGTCACATGTGTTAAAGGTGGCGACAATCACATTCTTGTGGTGGCGGGCCCTGATCCACCAGTTGATACTCTTGTCGAGCCACCTATGGATCCTATTTCTATTCCTGAGATGGGTGTTGATGCCTTGTTCCATGAGGGATTCGTGCATATGATGTAGATTATGCATGGTGGAGTGCGACCTGCCCCGATTATGGCAGAGTTGACCCACGAGTTTTATTCGCAGCACCCTCCTATATTTACGAGAGATGGCGGACCACTTGTTGTGGATTCTTGGTTGGAAACTATTCTAACCATCTTCGAGCACCTTGAGATGCCTCCAGAGCATAGGGTCAAGATCGCAGCTTTTATGCTATGTGTTTCATCCAGGAGGTGGTGGGATGTCATCACCCAGTCGGGACAGCAGAGAGATATGGTATGGACTATTTTCCATACCATCTTCTACGATTATTTCTTTCCCCAGACATTGAGGGCTGACAGAGCTAGGGATTTTATGAATATGTAGCAAGGGACCATGATAGTTATGGAATATTCATCCCGTTTCAATGATTTACAGCATTTTTCTCCTACACTAGCTGTTGATGATCTCACGACCAGTTGGCGTTTTGAGGATGGGCTATGTTACGCCATCTAATCACAGGTTAATGTGTTCAGGTTGACAACCATTTCATAGATTTTCAATCTGGCTTTGATCACAGAGAAGAATTTGAGAGAATCGGACAACGTGAACCAGGGCGGTTTGGCACCTAAGGGTTCTAGTGGACCTACTTCTAGGAAGAAGCGATGTTTTGAGGACTCTCGTGGTATTAGTAGTGGTCAGAAATTTTTATCAGGTGGTACTCTTATCTATCACCAATTTGTGGTTCCATGACATATGAGGAGGCATTGTACATGAAATCCAATGGAGTGCAGAGGTTGTGGTAGGTTGGGTCATCTCCACTGTTTCTACAGGACTTTTCCCCCAGGGCCTATTGAGAAGGGATCTGTACCTACTCCATGATATGGTGCTGGATCGGCAGGATCATGCCAGTCAAGAGGATGAAATACCACTGGCTGATCAGGCCATGGCGGTAGTCGAGGCAGAGGTAATCAGGTGTATGACTCTCAGCGCCATTAGGGTGGGTCTGCTCAGGGTAGCCAGGCTGTGACTCGGGGTCGTAGTACCGACCAGTTTTATGCAGTCGAGCCTATACCATAGGAGTAGTACGCCGGACCATCTAATGTACGAGGTACGATTCTATTTGCCTCTACGTTAGTATCTATTTTTTTGACATAGGCACTTCTCAGTCTTTTATAACAGATGCGGTTATTGGAATTTTGGGCCTCAACGTTGATTCATATCATGGTATGATCATGTTAGATACCCCTTTTAGTATTCGTTCAGAGGGAATTCATCGTTGTCAGAATTTTCCCCTCAAGGTGGGAGGTTACCTTTTAGTGTGGAACCTGTATGTTCTGGTTATGATAGGTTTTTATGTAATAATCGGGATGGATTTGTTAGTTCTCTATAGAGCCCAGGCTTACTGCTATCATCGGAGGGTGGCGTTTATATCACCATAGGGTGACACGCATATGCATAAGGGAGAATGTGATATTAGTGCGAAACGAGCAGGACTGGAACACCAGAGTTTAGGTGGTGTTACGGCACAGGTTGTCAATATTTATCTCAATGGCCAATGGTTACAACCCTCTATTTATCCTCCAGTGGTGGAGAATTTCATGGGTGTCTTTCCTGATGATCTCTTTGGTCTTCCTCTAGTGACAGAGGTGGATTTTACTATTGAGCTTATACTAGGAGCAGCACCAGTGAACATTCATCCTTATAGAATGCTACCTAAGGAACTTTTGGAGATCAAGAGTCATCTGGAGGGCCTGGAAGCAAAAGGATCTATACATCCCAGTACTTCTCCTTGGGGATCACCGATTCTCTTTTCCATGAAGGCAGATGGTTCCCTTTATCATTGTGTGTATTATCATATGTTAAATCAGCTGAATATTAATAATCGGTATCCTTTACCTCGAATTGACGACCTCTTCGATCAGCTTCAAGGAGAGAAGGTGTTTTTAAAGATATATTTGAGGTCGGGCAATCACCAGGTGCATTTTTGGACTTCGTACATACCTCGCACGGCATTCAGGAGCATGTATGGTCTCTATGAGTACCTAGTAATTCTGTTTGGGCTTACGAATGCACCTGCAGTGTTTATGGCTCTTATGAATTGTATTTTTTGCCCTTACGTTGATTCTTTTGTGGTTGTATTTGTGGATGATATCATAGTCTATTCACGCTCGAGACATGACCATGAAACCCATCATGAGATCGTCTTGAATACACTAATAGGGCATCAGATTTATGCTAAGCTCAGTAAATGCCACTTTTGGATAAATAAAGGTCACTTCCTAGGTCACATTATTTCGGAGTCTAGATTTCAGTTGTCCCTAAGAAGGAGAGTGCTGTAATTTCATGGGAGCATCCCAAGAATGTCATTGATATCAGGAGTTTCTTGGGTCTTTCCGGATATTATGGGCGATTCATTCAAGACTTTTTATGCAAAGCTGCACCGCTTACAGCTTTTACCAAAAAGGGGAAGAGATTATATTGGTCAGAATCTTGTGAAGTATCTTTTCAAGAACTAAAGGGCAGACTAACATCAGCACTGATACTGATCTTGTCAGATCCAGGTAGATCTTATATGGTATTTCGTGACACGTTAGGTATCAGGCTTGGAGCTGTTTTAATGCAGGACGAGTGAGTCATTGCGTATGGTTCTCGTCAGTTAAAGCCTCATGAACGGAATTATCTGATGCATGACCTCAAGCTCACAGTAGTTGTACATGTCTTACGCTGTTGGAGACACTATTTGTTTGGAGAGAGTTTTGTTGTATTCACT
Source organism: Viscum album (assembly GCA_963277665.1). NCBI lineage: Eukaryota > Viridiplantae > Streptophyta > Magnoliopsida > Santalales > Viscaceae > Viscum > Viscum album. The sequence goes on along the minus strand of OY728141.1, from coordinate 451,446,722 downwards.
AACCACAAAAGCCTCAATATATCTTCACTCACCAGGATCTAAATCTCAGGCAATGTAGGTGGGTCGAGTACCTAAAATCATTTGATTTCGAACTGGCCTACGCTCCTGGGAAAGGAAATTTAGTAGCTGATGTGCTGAGTCGGAAAACTCAATTGCAAGTGGTATGGGAATATAATAATGAGTGGAAGCTGATGGCCCTTTTTTCGGAGATGCATGTTGAGGTTCATGAGGGTCAAGGTCAGACTGTTCTCTCAGCCATAGCGGTAACATATACTCTTTTGGAACGGGTCAGGGCATGACAGTTATTAGATCCGGAGGCCTTGTTCTACAAGAAAGTGTCATTAATGATGCCTCTACATATTGGACAATGGATGAAGGTGATACTTTATTGTTCCAGGGGCATGTATGGGTCCCAGCAGACATTAGAGAAGAGATGATGATGAATTTACATGCCTCAGCATGGGCAGTTCACCTAGGCATCACCAAAATGTATCGTGATTTGTTACGATAGTATTGGTGGCCTAACATGAAGTGGGAGATAGCTGGTTTATCACGGGTTGTTCCACCTATCAACAGGTAAAGTCAGAACATCATAGTCCTACATGGCTTTTGTAGCCATTGTCCATTCAGGGGTGGAAATGGGATGATGTTTCTATGGACTTTGTAAGCAGTTTAACGAGGTCACCTCATGGCAATGATGCAGTATGGGTTATCATCGACCGTCTGACGATGGTCATTCATTTCATACCTGTGCGGGAGACCTTCACGGTTGATGACTTGGGAAGACATTATGTCAAGGAAATAGTGTGCATTCATGGAGCACCTCGTTCTGTCATCTCAAATAGAGATCCTCATTTTACATCTTGGTTCAAGAAGGGTTTATAAAAGGCCTTTGGTACTCATGTACTTTTGAGCACAACCAATCACCTATAGACTAACAGACTGACCAAGCGGACTATACAAGTACTGGAGGATATGTTACGTGCATGTGTTCTCGATTTTGTAGGTTCATGGGAGAAACAAATTCCTCTTGTTGAGTTCAGTTATAAAAATAGATTCCATGCTACCATTGAGAGGGCTCCCTATGAAGCCTTAAATGGTAGGACATTTCACTCGCCTTTGTGTTGGCTTGAAGTAGGGGAGGCAGTTGTTCTAGTACCATGTCTTGTGTAGGAGACTACAGATTATATACAGCTTATTACGAAGCGTATGGAGAAAGATCAGTCTAGACAGTAGTCCTATACTAACAAGCACTGGAGACCTTTTGAATTCGAGGTTGGGAACCAGGTTTTCTTGAAGGTCTCACCTAGGTTGGGGAAAATACGTATATGGAACCAGGGTAATCTTTAACTGAGGTTCGTAGGACCCTTTGAGGTGATGAAGAGGATTGGACCTGTAGCTTACCATTGTGCACTTCCACAGAGGTATCAGGCCATGCACGATTTTCTCCATGTATCTCAGCTACACAGGTACTTTTTAGATCTGACTCATGTTTTTCAGCCTGATGAGGTTGAACTGGATATGGATTATTCCTTTGAGGAGTATTCGATGCAAATTGTTGACTGGAGTGTGAAGACACATCGTGGCAGGTCTGTTCCTCTTGTACGGGTTCTATGGCAGCACGACCAGGTACAGGACGAGACCTGGGAGTGGGAGGCTGATATACGTTCTCAATTTCCATAGCTTTTAATTTAAGGAGGGGAGGTTATAACGAATCGACTTTTTGTAAAAGGTATGGATCATCAGTTTTGTTTTAAAATCATTCCTTTAAGCATGTTTAATGTGTGTAACATCCTATGGATGTTCTGGGGAGTGTCCGAGGTTGGTTCGGAGCCCGGGAGTTTGATAAATGGGATTACAGGCTGTGGTGCATGGCATGCACACGGTCTACTCACGGTTTGGGATAAACTGTGTGGCTACAGAAAGGGGAACCTATAGGGGTGCATGACCATGCGGACCTAGCCGTATGGCCATGTAGCTTTTGTCTGGGAGGCAGTGAAGTGTGCACAGTTTTTACACGGTTTGGGTAAACCATGTGACCCTGTTCTGAGTAAATTTACCATTTTGACCTTCAAAATATTTTAAGGCCTTAAGCCTTTCTTTTTCCTCCTTCCAGCAGATAGAAAAGAGGTGAGCCCTCCTTGAGCTCCAAAATCTCTCTCCCTCTCTTTTCTTGGTTTTTCCTTCCCCCGGTGTCCAAATCTTGTTCTCTCGAAGGCATTGGATCACCCTCGGTATGTCTTACCTCACCCACCCTCCTTTCCGCGGTGAATCTTGGTATCCGTTTTGTTATTTTAACGTAGGCTCATAAGCTCTATTTTTTGGGATTTGGACTAGAACTCAGATCTCTTCAACCTACTACGAATATGAGGTTGATATTAGGAAATCATATGCCTACAGATCTAAGGTAAGGGGGTCACGTGGTTTCCATTTTTGGTTTTCTCCTTTTTGAGTCATTATCGTCATGTCGTGGTTTGTCTTTCACCAAACCCCTTATTTGTAATGACTGCTTCGTATCTAAATGACCTGTGTGGTATGAGATTGATGAATCTATCCGGGATTGGGTGTTTAGATGAGGTACGTACAGAGGAAGGTAAACCATAGGTGTTATGCCTTAATTGGACCTTTATCACCTTTGAACCTTAATGATATATCTTGAAGGGATTTTTCCATGTTTGGAAAATGAGATGACTTGGTTATAGGTTGGCTAGGATGTGATAGCCTAAACCCTTTAATGAATTGAGATGCATGTTTTCCTTATAATATGACTGGGAAATTTCATGCTTTGTTAATGTGATATGATATAAGATGGAATGCCTTATATAATGTGATGTGAATGGTTATGGCTTGTCGTATGGACATGCTTGTGATAACCATTGTGTGGGAGGGAGGCTTCTTACCCCGTGCAAGATGAATCTCTGTGTATGGGTAGGAGGCATTCTTACCTCGTTCTAGATGAATCGTCGTGTGTGGGTGGGAGGCATTGTTACCCCTTTCCCGATGAATCTTCGCGTGTGGGTGGGAGGCATTCTTACCCCATTCCAGATGAGTTCCTATGTAATAGGACGAGAGGAATTCATACCTTATGCCTATATATCATTTATGGGTGGGAGGCATTCTTCCCCACTCCAGCAATATTTCTTGTGGATGAGAGGAATTCTTACCTCGTGCCAGTGATGATTATACATATTTGAGAAGCATAGATGAGAGGCATTCTTACCTCATTCTAGTGATACCCAATATCTATGTACTTAGACTCTGGTGATTTGTTTAGACTACTAGCTATTAGCTGAAGCAATTAGACCCCCCAGGTGTCCTTTCAGAACCTGAGAGGGAGGGTTGCTTATTTACTTTGCTTTGATAACTTTGAGTCTATTACTCACTGTTACTTGCAAACACCTATTTGGATTACACGTAGACATCGTTGGTGGTGGCCCACTAAGACTTGTTTCACACCCTACCCGGGCGGCGTCCATAGAACCCATGTAGACTTTACTATTGTAGGTACTAGTAGGGGAAAGGGCCCATCTTTAGGTTGTTGACTCATATATGTTCTAGCTGGAGTTCCAGAGCAGAGGACCGAGCTTGGATAGAGATTCTAGTGGACTACATTTGTTCTGGTTTCTTTTTGTATTATTGTATATCATGTTTGTCTTCTATTTTAATTGTAATAGCATGCCATGCATCCATTTTTTATCAGACACTGCCCAGGTGGATTTTGTATATTTATCATGGTTTTCCTTTCTTCTTTTGTTTGGTTCGTATGTTTCCCTTTTTCTCCTGTTTATCCTTTGGTTGTGCTTCTGCTATTCTTGCTACTTTACTACTTTACACTGTGCACTCTAAAAAGGGGGTAAAGTCTCCCCACTGACTTATCATTACACCCCTACTGCTAGTAGGCAGCCCCTAGCATATGGGGAGATGAGCCAAGGGTCATGTCTCCAATCGAGCTCGGGGCTCGGGTTGAGGGGCAGCCGGGTCTGGGACGTCACAATTACCATGATAGAATTCTTTCTTTATTGATGTCTCCGGTCACGATCTGGTCTGATTCGTCATTGTGTCATAGCATCCAAGTGTAGGATCCCCCTAGTGGTGATCCACACGTGCTCCATTTATCTTTGTACATCACTGAAGGGATCTCTGGGTGCTAGCATGGAAGAAACTTCTCTTGCGATGTCCGCCTTCGATCACCTTGATCCGGTGGTGGTGGATCTCTCTCGGTCTTGAGTATGTTCTTGCAGGAAGGAGTTCTTTCGGCCTTGAGATAACTCTCCAGAATTGTTGTGAACAAAGATTGGGGAAAAGTGTTGGGGTTTTGAGGATATTTATAATCGGGTTTGAGGTTATAAAGTTATGACAATAAATAAACACGTTACGTGTTTTATTTATTTCATTAACTCTTATTGAAAACCTCCCATGTCAAATGATTAATTCCATAACATACACCCATGCTAATTATAATAAATATCATTTAATAAAACGATATTATTTCCTCAAAATCCCGACTGGAAAAACTACATGTCATGTAATCATTAATACATGGCGTGTACTCATTTTCCATAAAACTACACAACGTGTATATTCATTATACACGGCATGTACTTTAATTTTCCATTTTCCTTTATTTCCTCCACCACATTTATTAGTCCATAAGTTATGGATATTTATTTATTAAATAAATGTAACTGCATTACTCGCTAATAAATATATATTATTTCATCCTCAATATATTCTCTGGAATAACTAGAGTTGAAATAAATGCAATCAGGCATCATTAAACAATTATTAAACCACAGTAGGTAGTAATCATTATTTAACTTGTTAAATTAATATTTAACTGAGATACATGGACTCACTTAGTGTGTGACCCTCTAGGCCTCTTTCTCAGTGAAATTAGGCAGAGCCTCCCAGAAGTCTAAGGTTAGCATCTAGAAACACGCCAAGGCACCCATAGAGAAATAAGTTAACACCGCAATGACATGTCACCTCATACGAATTCTTACCATGTAATATAATCTCTTTGTCACGATATATCAAATCAAGCGTGTTGCATGCTAGTTCCATCAACCCATGTGCTCGATTATTTTTCTATGAATTTTCGGAAATGAACTCGCCCATACCTTACCATGGCCATGGATTTTAGGCTAGATCAATTCCATCAAAGGGCCTGAGAAATCTACTTCTGTTATGTAACATAAGGGACAAATCCTTTCTCGCATTACCTATTAATGCAGTATTACTCGTGATGCACCCAACGTATCCTACCTCACTGAAAATAGTGTGTTATCACAGTTTTCTTCAACACATCTAAGTGTGCGAGTTCTAATACCCATTAATAATAATCTTAAATTCTATGGACCAATACACATGTCCATAGATAGGAAAATCCAATGACACTATGAAATGTGGCTTTCCTACTGGCTGGTCTCGTTCTCATAATATACTCCTGAATATTACCAAGGGCGCACACCATGAGAAGGTGCCTCAAAGTTTTATGAGTCCCCAACCCTAAAGGCCTATATTATTTGTGTCCCTCAAATAACATCATTCGGCCATAGAAAAAATATTCAAGAATAGTGTTATGTAACTTTCATGTTCTCATCATAGTAGGGATCTGCTATGAACCTTTAATGCAACAGTTATCCTTAAAAAATTATAAAATGCATTGTCACGTATAAGATTAATCAAGATGTGATAAGTTATTTATTAATGAATAAAGTAAAAAGTAGTTGGTTCTAGGCCACCACCTCCAATATACTCCCACATAGACTAGAGCCAACTTCTAACAACATTTAACCCGCTAGCTCTCACATGATATTCATGCTTCTACTGAGATATGCCTTTAGTCATGGGGTCTTCCAAGTTCTCTCCTGTGGACACTCAGCTCACTGCAACTTCACTCCTGTGATAGAAATCCTTCAAGAGGTGATACTTCCGTAGTATGTTCTTTGTTCGTTGATGTGACATTGGTTCTTTCCCAAGAGCCACCGCTACAGTATTATCACAATACAATGTGATATGATCTTTACTACTAGGCACCACATCAAGATCCTAGACAATGTTCGGAATCCAGACGGCTTCCTTGGCTGCATCAGAAGCCTCTATATATTTAGACTCCACTGTAGAATCGGTGACAACTGGCTGCTTTGAAATATTCCATCACATAGCTCTTCAATTGAGACAGAAATCAAATCCAAATTGCGACTTCATATTGTTCAGATCTGTCTAAAAAGGAGAATCAGCATACCCTCTAATGACAAGATCCTTGTCTCCTCCATACACCAGTAACATATCCTTAGTTCATATCAGATACTTAAGGATAGTCTTAATAGTTGTCCAATGTTGTTCTCCTAGATCTACTTGATATCTTCCTACCATGCTCGGTGTATAGGCAACGTCATGCCTTGTACATAACATGGCATACATGATGGATCCTATAGCCGAATCATATGGGATCTTACTCATTCTATCTTTCTCCTATTATTTCTGTGGACACATTTTCTTTTAAAGATGTAGGCCATGTGACACTAAAACTAATCCCCTCTTGGATTGTTCCATACTAAATCTCTTTAGTATCTGGTCAATGTATGCATCCTAACTTAGTCCAAGCAGCCTCTTGAATCTATCACGAATGATCTTGATCCCTAGAATGTAGGCTGCTTAACCCAATTCATTCATGGAGAATGTAACACCCCATGCTTCTACGGTACGTTTCCCTTTGAATAATGCAATAGCGTGTGGTGTATGCAACATCGAGTTCTAACACACACCACAACCGATCAAACTAGCCGTTATGAATAGTAATACCTACTTTTTGAAATTTTATCTCTGAAAATGGACTTCATTTTTGGATTTGGAGTATCTAATTTAGCCTAAGGTGAAATTTTGGTACTTTTCAGATAACACTAATATTTTGATGAATAGTGAAAATTACTAAATTTTAATTAAAAACAACTTTTTTAATCAAAATAATTAATAGTGATAAATTATGAATTTGAGTGGTTTAAAAGTATATTTAGAATATATTTTTACCATTTAATACAATTTTGGTCATTGGACATAATTTCACAATTAAACCGAACATAAACAAGTATCAATCTTTTGATAGTTATTATATCTTAAAAACAAGCTTTTTGTTTTGACAGCGGGAATTAATTTTAAACTAATTTCTTCCACTTATGTGTTTTGAATTTGGAAAAATGGATTCCATATTTGGAATCAGGATGTTCAAATTGTGTAAATATGTAACTTTTACTTTTAGACATTTTGAATAATTACTTCGATAAATATTTTATTTACCATGGTTAAAGGGTAAATCCGGTAAAAAGGGTTAAAAAATAATATTATAATAGTAACAAATTACCCTAAAACGTGTCCTAACATTATTGGTTGATACATGTTCGACCATGGGCATCATTGGGTCGATTTTGGGACCCCATGATGCCACTTGTAAGTGATAGGGACACTTTATTTTAATTAAGTTAAAATGAATACAAAAATGACACAAGCATATATCTTTTAGAAAAACAATTTTTAAATAGGGTTATATATGTCGGATGTTTGACTATAAATATTAATTAGAAAGATAAAAAGATTTCCTACATAATTATATTTTATTTATAATTTTTAGACATTAAATAATTTAATTTATTTGTGACACAATGATGATGCATTAATTACAATAATAGTGAAAAATTAAAATAACTGATATTATAAATACCCAAATAAATACAATTTTAGGCTTTTAATGCATTACACTAAATTTCAAGGATAATATGACATATTATGATTTATTTAATTGACTTTTTTCGAACTAATCATTCTATTATGATTTTCACAAAATTCGATTTTCCAAATAGTGTCAAAATTGACATAAAAGAGTTTTTAAAAAATATATTATATTATTAATTTATATTAAATTCCTAAAAATCTAAGGTTCGGCCAAAAGACTTATATCAGGATAGTTGTATCATTAATGGACCACTTGGGGGTCTCTTGGAGGTATATAGTATGTGTTATAACTATATAATATAAAAATACAAAGTGACATGGTAAGTGTCAAGCTAATTAACTAAGAGTTAATACTTAATGATAAGGTTAATATAGTAACCCAAACCTGTATAAATTATATTGGTTGAGTGTTTTTAGACCTATAACCACCTTAAAATTTAAATAATACACTTTGGAGCCATTATAAATAGAATATGAATTTATTATAAAATAATATTTCTAGCTTTTCCAAAGGTGCCCCTCACCCCTCTTATAAAAGGGCACTCCACCTTCTCATTAACTCACACCTTAAAAGCCTTTTGGTTCGGCCAAACACTGCCCAAATACTCTCTAAACTTACCTCACATAATCCTAGATGCCTTAGTTTAGTCAGAAATCCAACCTAAGAGCCCTTTTTATCAAATCCAAAGGAAGAACCCGAAGAAGAGGTAATGATTTCCCCACCCTTTTCCAAGTTCCTTTCTTCTTCCACTTCTTCTTTCTTTGTTATTACCATTATAAAATAATAACTCCAGTATCTTATATATACTGTGATGTTATTATAAATATGGTACAATCATATTCAGTATTCTATCCATCCTTTGAATAACATGTCACCATACGTGCGTACGTACGGCTTACCGTCTCCACGTCGTGGTGTAATTGTTATTCAATAAATTATTATTTGGATGGGTATAATAATGATGAGTGATTCATGTAAATAATAAATTTAACACGATAATGATTCTGTATATATGATATACCATCCATTTATATATTATTTTAATATCAAAATAATGATATTGTCCCTCGTGCGTACGTACGGACTACCGTCTCCACGAACGCGATAAGATTCATTCTCCATCATATCCATTCCAGTATAATTCTCATTTGATGATTAATAATAGTATCTAAGGACTTGATATCATTCTGGATATTATTAATATACAACCTATCCATGACAAACATAGCTTACATAACAAAACATATAAAAGAAAATGAGTAAGTTAACACCTGAAACAACGATAATACTAAGATATTATTAACAAATCTATAAAAGATCATATATGATATTGTATTAATGTATATGATTCTTGTATAATTTAATAACAATTATTTCACCATTATATAGGAGGTTAACCTACCCCAACCAAGGAAAATTACAAGGTAAGGGTTTATTTCGCAATCTCTTCATTATCCGAGGTTGTTTATACGTAATAATCTACTAGGACCTCTTTATCATCCACATCCATGTTTCTTAAAGATGTATTTAAAAACATTTTTACAATTTACAAGAATATGGGATAAAGTCATTTATACCCTTTTTTGACTTTTTATAAGAGTTTTATAAAGTAATCTTTCCATCGTTTTCCAAACAAGTTGCTTTTTAACCTTTTCGACAGAATTAAGCTAAGAATGTTTTTTTATCATATACGGCGGGTGCGACTATTTTCCGCCGTTATAAAATCTTCGAAGCTTCCTTTACAAGATTATAAGAATATTTTCAAAGAAAATGTTTTATTTTATAAATATATGACTCTTAAATGATTTCAAAATAGTAAGATTTATTTCTCAAAAAAGAGTTTTGATTTCATCTATGTCAACATCCTTTGATGGATTTTACGCTTATTTGAAGTTGATTTATTATGATACAAAACTTCTATATTGTATTGAAGTTTCTGTGATATTTTTGATTGTGGAAGTGCTATTTTTATACCATTCATGGTTTATGGTGAAAGTATTGACATTTTGTATGCTAGTTTTAATATTAATGTTTATGTTATGTTTAAACCTTTTCATATGGGAATGCATTGGACTTAATATGTGATGGGTGGAGCCCGCTATAGATCCACGATGCATCGGTAGGTCTCATGAGACAAACTAGTATCTTGGAACAATTCCTTGGAAAAATCTTATTTTTAGTCTTCGTAGGAGGCCTTGGCTATGTGGTTATGATAATCTGGCATTATGCATTCCATCATTATGAAAGTGGTTATTGGTATTGCATGTGATTATTCGATTAGTATAATATCCATGTGAATAAGTAAATGGAATTATTTCATTTTATTTTTTCCATACTATGTTGAAGTTAAAGTTTAAATGGCTTTTGTTTTAGTTATACATTGCCTTAAATGTTTATTCTTATTTATGAAAGTTTCCGCTATATTGTTATCCTTACTGGGCATTTGAGCTCACCCCTTTTCTCTGTTTTATTTTTCCCAGGATGTGAAGAAGTAAATTATGAATGACCTGCAGGGATATTATGAGGGGGTAATAGTGTGGACTATGGAGACAATATGTTGTTGTAGTATTTTTTCACTTTAAGATGTAATGTAAAACTTTATGAATATATCTAGTGTTTCCAAGGCTACTAAACCGATCGGTCTTTAGAGACTTGATCATTCTTGTGATCATGATAATGTTATGTAATAATGCACCGAATCTGGGTAACTAGAGTTGGGGCATTACAGTTGGTATTGGAGGAAGTTTAGTACAAACCTTGGAAGCTATATTTAGATAAAATCTGATTAGAGCACGTAGACCTATGGTGAACTTTCAGGATTAGTATAGAAGAACTTCCTAGAATTTTGGTATTGTAGAGATTTTATGAATTTTCCGAGCAATACATCCCTGTCTGGATACGAGAAGGTAGAGGCGGCTCTGGCACAGATGTACCTAGGGGTAAAACCCGAAAACACCGCTTTGAGCTAGACTCGAATGGGAACTGGTGCACGACAACGGGCCTTGTTGCACTCTTGGTTACAACACTCCCGGGGGATATGCTTAGGATAACTCTCATTTTATTTACAAATAATTATAAAGGGTTTATGATTATATACTTCCTCAAAGAAAACATTTTTATGATTATGGATTATATCCATAAATAGATCAATTTATGATAAGTGTTTTATAATTATGGAATTATGTATTTTGATTCATAAACTGAGCTGGTTTATGCCATTGTTTAGAAATGGCGCCTAGTGGAAGAAATGGAAACTGTATCAATGCACGCACTCCGTGTAGGGATTTCCCTCCTGATCAAGATAATTATAGTGGAGCTGGTGATGCAACTGGTGCCGAAAAGCTAATCACCATACTAGGACAACTCACTCAGCTTATGAATAATAACCTTACCCGTATGGACCACCCCGATCCGCAGCGTGGAGGATCAATGTTAGATCTCTTTTTGAGGCAACAACCACCAACATTCAATGGGAGTACAAATCCCTTAGTAGCTGAGCAATGGATAAATTCTCTAGAGAAAATATTTCAGGCTTTGGGGAGTAGTGAAAGGGTAAAAGTTATCATGGCAGTTTACCGTCCCACCGGAGATGCTGATCAATGGTGGTCATTGATTCAAAACACGAAGGAAGATGATGAAGTATCAAATATGTAATGGAGGGAGTTCAAAGATCTATTTTTAGAAAAATACTTTCCTCGTGACCATCGAGCAGATATAGAAAGACAATTTCTGAGTCTGAGACAAAACGATGATGAGAATGTTGCAAAGTATGAGGCTAACTTTACAAGGTTAGCAAGGTATGCTGGAGATTATATAAGTAACCCAAGAAGTATGATTGATCATTTCTTTTATGTTTTAAAACCATTTATCCATCGAGCATTATTCTCACAATCCTTATCATAATACGAAGATATTGTCTCATGTGCTATCAAGACAAAAAAGGAATTCTCTAAGTCTTATGACTTTAAAGGAAAGCAAGAGAAGAAGAGATCTACTGATCAATCTGGGAATGGAAATAAAGGGGAAGAAGGGAAAGGTTGAATATCCATCCTGTGGTAAATGTGGGAAGAAACACCCATGTACTTGCTTAAAGGGAATGGGTGTCTGTTACAAGTGTGGTGAAAAAGGCCACCAAGCTCGTGAATGCAAAGGGAAGAAGGAAGCCACCACTGTTCAACGCTAAAATTGCAGGGAAATGGGATAATATGCAAATGAATGTTCTAATTGTTAGGGTAACTTAACTCAGAAAAGGCCAAGGGATTGAGGCCAAGCTTTTTCTATCACTACTGCTGAGGTAGAAGCTCCAAAAGATGTGGTGGCAGGTAATTTAATGGTTTCCTCAAGTTTAGAAAATGCATTATTTTATTCTAGATCATCAAATTGTTTCATATCTTCCCAGTTTTCTAAGAAAATTAGATATTTCCAATTTGATTTAACAAGGTATTTTTCAGTTAAAACTCTTAAGGGAAGTGTCATTGCAACAAAGTTTTGTGAATCAGTTCCCATTAGAGCACATAAATGTTCTTTATCCGCTGATCTCATTGTCATACCTATGATTGAGTTTGATATAATCCTCGGTATGGATTGGTTTTCGGATTATGATGCGAAGATTTATTGTAAGAACAAGGAGGTTACAATTTTTTATGATGATGATAAGGAACACCTTATCTTTAGAGCAGAATCGTCACCACCTAATTCTTATCTAGATCCACCCCCAGTATCTCAACTAAATTCAATTATTGGGGAGGAAGAGAATGAAATGACTATGGGTGAGGAATGGAATGTTCAAATAGAGTATGTACCTATTGTGAAAGAATATGTAGATGTGTTTTCGGAAGATTTACCTGGACATCCTCCAAATTGAGAAGTTGAGTTTTCCATTGATTTAATTCATGGGTCAAAGCCTATATCGAAGACACCTTATAGAATGGCCACTGTAGAATTAGTTAAACTAAAGAAACAACTAGAGGAATTTAGTAATAAGGGATTTATTCACCCTAGGGTTTCTCCATGGGGAGCCCCTGTTCTTTTTGTTAAAAAGAAAGATGGATCTATGAGGTTATGTATCGACTATAGGGAGATCAATGCCATAACACTAAAGAACAAGTATCTCGTACCTCACATTGATGATTTATTTGACCAACTGCATGGAGCTCAATACTTTTCAAATATTGACCTTCGATTTGGATACCATCAGTTATGTGTAAAGAAGGAAGACATTCCGAAGACAGCATTTCGAACCAGGTACAGGCATTACGAGTTTACTGTAATCCTTTTTGGATTGACTAATGCACCCTCTGTATTCATGGATCTGATGAATAGAGTTTTCAAGGAATATCTTGATGAATTTGTGGTGGTATTTATTGATGATATCTGGGTATACTCTAAAATCTACGAAGATCATGAAAGTCACTTGCACATTATTCTGAAGACTCTGAGAAGACATGAATTATATGGGAAGTTTAGCAAGTGTGAATTCTGGCTTCTGGAGATTTTTTTTCTTGGCCATATTGTCTCTAAAGATGGAATCTTTATTGATCATTCTAAGACTAAGGCAATCCAAGAATGGCCAGCACCTATGAGTATAACTGAGGTACGCAGTTTTATTGGTTTGGCAGGTTATTATCGACGTTTCATCCAGAATTTTTCCCGATTGGAAAACCCATTAACGAAGCTCACACATAAAGGAGTTAAATTTGTTTGGAAAAAAGAGTGTGAAGAATGTTTCAAAGAACTAAAGACAATATTATTCAATGCTCCTATATTGACTCTACCATAGGGGAATGATGGGTTTGTTATTTATAGTGATGCATCAAAAAAAGGACTCGGTTGTGTCCTTATGCAGAATGATAGGGTTATTGCCTATGCATCACGACAGTTGAAAATTCATGAACAAAACTATCCTACTCATGATCTCGAGTTAGCAGCTGTGATCTTTGCTTTGAAGATATGGAGTCACAACCTCTATGGTGAAAAATTTGAGATTTATACTAATCACAAGAGTTTGAAGTATATTTTCTCAAAAAAATAACTCAACATGAGGCAAAGGAGATGGCTTGAATTACTCAAGGATTATGAATTCACGATACACTACCACCCGGGGAAGGCAAACATGGTGGGAGATGCTTTGAGCAGAAAAGACCATGGAGTTTTGAACAATATGAGAATTGAAAGGGATCCAATTTTCATGGATCTAGTGAATATGGACATGGGAATAACCAGGGAAGGTGAAACATCAATGCTTTTTCAAATAGTTTCCAAACCATCTTTACTAGAAATAATTAAGAGTTCTTAGACCGATGATGAAGAATTTCAAAAGAAGATTAAAGCTTTGAATGATGGGAGATTGAGAGACTTTGTGTATGATGATGGAATTTTGAAATTTGGGAAGAGACTTTGTGTTCCTGATATACCTGATCTAAAAAGGGAATTGCTGGATGATGCTCATAGTTTCAATTTCTCTATACACCCTGGGAGCACAAAAATGTATAGATATTTGAAGGAACATTTTAGGTGGGACAACATGAAGAGGGAGATTGCTGATTTTGTGTCAAGATGTATGGTTTGTCAACAAGTGAAAGCTGGAAGGCAACATCCTGGAGGAGTCATGCAACCTCTTCCCATACCAGAGTGGAAATGGGACAATATTACGATGGACTTTGTCACAGGGCTACCAAAGACTCCTAGAAGGAATGATGAAATATGGGTCATTGTTGATCATCTTACCAAGTCAGCACATTTTCTTGCTATAAGAGAGGATCTACCACTGGAACGTCAAGAAAGACTATATATTGATGAAGTTGTGAGACTTCATGGAGTACCCCTATCGATTGTTTCTAATCGTGATCCCCGTTTTACTTCAAGATTCTTGAAAATTCATCAAAAAGCCATGGATACTGAACTTCATTTGAGAACTGCCTACCACCCTCAAATAGATGTACAATCAGAACGAACTATTAAAACCTTAGAAGACATGTTGAGATCCTACTCACTTGACTTTCAGGTTATGTGGGATCAATATTTACCTCTCGTAGAATTTTCCTATAACAATAGCTTCCATTCGAGTATTCATATGGCACCATATGAAGCGTTATACGGAAAGAGATGTCGCACACCAACCTGTTGGGATGACATTGGTGAAAGAAAACTTGTAGACCCAGAACTTGTGGAGGAAACAATGGAAAAGGTGAAGGTAATCCAAAACCATATCAAAGCTGCTCAAAGTAGGCAGAAGAGCTATGCCGATAATCGAAGGGAGTATTTTGAATTTCAATTCGGTGATCATGTTTTCTTGAAGGTATCTCCATGGAAGGGAGTCATATGTTTTGGTATGAAAGGTAAATCGAGTCCCAGGTACATCGGACCTTTCGAAAATCTAGAACGAATTGGGGTTGTGGCTTACCGATTGTCAATGCCGCCAAGTCTCTCCAAAGTTCACGATGTGTTCCACGTATCTCTATTGAGGAAGTACATGCCTGACCCAATGCATGTACTAACCTATAAGGAATTAGAACTGGAACCCGGTCTGTCTTATTACGAAGAGCCCATCAAGATTCTTGATACGAGAGAACAAGTACTGAGAAACCGGACGACTCGTCTGGTAAAAGTCTTGTGGAGAAACCATAAGATGTAAGAGGCAATGTGGGAACCTGAGGAACATATGATGAGGAACCACCCGAGTATTTTCATGGGGTAGTATTCTATAAATTTAGAGGACGAAATTATTTGAAGGAGGGGAGAATGTAACACCCCAAGCTTCTACGGTACGTTTCCCTTTGAATAATGCAATAGCGTGTGTTGTACGCAACATCGAGTTCTAACACACACCACAACCGATCAAATTAGCCGTTATGAATAGAAATACCTACTTTTTTAAATTTTATCTCTCAAAATGGACTTCATTTTTGGTTCGGAGTATCGAATTTAGCCTAAGGTGAAATTTTGGTACTTTTCGGATAACTTTAATATTTTGATGAATAGTGAAAATTACTAAATTTTAATTAAAAACAGCTTTTTTAATCAAAATAATTAATAGTGAAAAATTATGAATTTGAGTGGTTTTAAAGTATATTTAGAATATATTTTTACCATTTAATACAATTTTGGTCATTGGACATAATTTCACAATTAAACCGAACATAAACAAGTATCAACCTATTGATTGTTATTATATCTTAAAAACACGCTTTTTGTTTTGACAGCGGAAATTAATTTTAAATTAATTTCTGACACTTCTGTGTTTTGAATTTGGAAAATTGGATTCCATATTTGGAATCAGGATGTTCAAATTGTGTAAATATGTCACTTTTATTTTTAGATATTTTGAAAAATTACTTCGGTAAATATTTTATTTACCATGGTTAAAGGGTAAATCCGGTAAATAAGGGCTAACAAATAATATTTTAATAATAAAAAATTACCCTAAGACGTGACCTAACCTTATTGGTTGATACATGTTCGACCATGGTCATATTTTGGTCGATTTTGGGACCCCATGATGCCACTTGTAAGTGATAGGGACACTTTATTTTAATTAAGTTAAAATGAATAAAAAAATGACACAAGCTTATATCTTTTAGAAAAACATTTTTTACATAGGGTTATATATATTTTATTCTCTACTATAAATATTCATTAGAACTCTAAAAAGATTTCCTACATAATTATATTTTATTTATAATTTTTAGACATTAAATAAGTTAATTTATTTATGACACAATGATGATGCAGTAATTACCATAATAGTGAAAAATTAAAATCATTGATATTATAAATACCCAAATAAATAAAATTTGAGGATTTTAATGAATTACACAAATTTTATAGGATACTATGACATATTAGTATTGATTTAATTGACTTTTTTTGAACTAATCATTCTGTTATGATTTTCACAAAAATCAATTTTCCAAATAGTGTCAAAATTGACATAAAAGAGTTTTTAAAAACAATATTATATTATTAATTGATATTAAATTTATAAAAATCTATGGTTAGGCCAAGAGACTTATATCAGGATAGGTGTATCATTAATGGATTACTTGGGGGTCTCTTTGAGGTATATAGTAATTTTATTAACTATATAATATAAAAATACAAAGTGACATGGTAAGTGTCAAACTAATTAACTAAGAGTTAATACTTAATGATAAGGTTAATATAGTAACCCAAACCGGTCTAAATTATATTGGTTGAGTGTTTTTTAACCTATCCTCACCGTAACATTTAAATAATCCACTTTGGAGCCATTATAAACCTAATATGAATTTATTATAAAATAATATTTCTATCTTTTCCAAAGGCGCTCCTCACCGCTCTTATAAAAGGGCACTCCTCCTTCTCATTAACTCACACCTTAAAAGCCTTTTAGTTCGGCCAACCTCTACCCAAATACTCTATCAACATCCCTCACTTCATCCTAGAGGCATTACTTTAGTCATAAAGCCAACCTAAGAGCCCTTTTGATCAAATCAAAAGGAAGAACTCGAAGAACAGGTAATGATTTCACCACCCTTTTCCAAGTTCCTTTCTTCTTCCACTTCTTCGTTCTTTGTTATTACAATTATAAAATAATAACTCCAGTATATTATATATATTGTGATGTTATTATAAATATGGTACAATAATATTCATTATTCTATCCATCCTTTGAATAACATGTCACCATATGTGCGTACGTACGGCTTACCGTCTCCACGTCGTGGTGTAATTGATATTCAACAAATTATTATTTGGATGGGTATAATAATGATGTGTGATTCATGTAAATAATAAATTTAACATGATAATAATTCTTTATATATGATATACCATACAATTATATATTATTTTAATATCAAAAAAATGATTTTGTCGCTCGTGTGTACGTACGGACTACCGTCTCCACGAACGTGATAAGATTCATTCTCCATCGTATCAATTCAAGTATAATTCTCATTTGATGATTAATAATAGTATCTAAGGACTTGATATCATTCTGGATATGATTAAGATATAACCTATCCATCACAAACATATCTTACGTAACAAAATATATAAAAGAAAACAAGTAAGTTAACACCCGAAACAACGATAATACTAAGATATTATTAACAAATCAATAAAAGATCATATATGATATCATATTAATGTATATGATTATTGTATAATTTAATAAAACTTATTTCACCATTATACAGGAGGTTAACCTACCCCAACCAAGGAAAACTACAAGTTAAGGGTTTATTTCGCAATCTCTTCATTATACGAGGTTGTTTATACGTAATAATCTACTGGGATCTCTTTATCATCCACATCCATGTTTCTTAAAAATGTATTTAAAAACATTTTTACTATTTACAAGAATATGTATTAAAGTCATTTATACCTCTTTTTGACTTTTTATAAGAGTTTTATAAAGGAATATTTCCGTCGTTTTCCAAACTATGTGATTTTTATCCTTTTCAACAGAATTAAGGTAAAAATGTTTTTTTAACTTATACGGCGGGTGCGGCTATTTTCCGACATTATAAAATCGTTGAAGATTCCTTTACAATATTATAAGAATATTTTCAAAGAAAATGTTTTATTTTATAAATATATGACTCTTAAATGATTTCAAAATAGAAAGAGTTATTTCTCTAAAAAGAGTTTTGATTTCATCTATGTCAACATCCTTTGATTGATTTTACGCTTATTTGAAGTTGATTTATTATGATACTAAACTTCTATATTGTATTGAAGGTTTTGAGATATTTTTGAATGTGGATGTGCTATTTTTATACCATTCATGGTTTATGGTGAAAGTATTGAAATTTCGTATGCTAGTTTTAATACGAATGTTTATGTTATGTTTAAAACTTTTCATATGGGAATGCATTGGACTTAATATGTGACGGGTGGAGCCCGCTATAGCTCCTCGATGCATCGGTAGGTCTCATGAGACAAACTAGTGTCTTGGCACAAGGCCTTGGCAAAATCTTATTTGTAGTCTTGGCACGAGGTCTTGGCTATGTGGTTATGATAGTCTGGCATTATGCATTCCATAATTATGAAAGTGGTTATTGGTATTACATGTGATTATTCGATTAGTAGAATATCCCTGTGAATAAGTAAATGGCATTATTTCATTTTATTTTTTCCATACTATGTTTAAGTTCAAGTTTAAGAGGCTCTTGTTTTTGTTATACATTGCCTTAAATGTTTATTCTTATTTATGAATGTTTCCGCAATATTGTTATCCTTACTGGGCATTTGAGCTTACCCCTTTTCTATGTTTTATTTTTCCCAGGATGTGAAGAAGTAAATTATGAATGACCTTCATAGATATTATAAGGGGATAATAGTGTGGACTATGGAGAAAATATGTTGTTTTAGTAGTTTTTCACTTTATGATGTAATGTAAAACTTTTTGAATATATATAGTGTTTCCAAGGCTACTAAACCAATCTGTCTTTTGAGATTTGATCTTTCTTGGGATCATTCCAATGTTATGTAATAATGCACCGACTCTGGGTAAATGGGATCGGGGCGTTATAGTGAAACACTTGTTGAACCAGTCCTTAACTGACTATAAGACTGTTATATCATTTCCGATAAGAAATATGTTGTCAACATATACTACTAGGATAATGATTGCATTCCCATTAAACCGCTCATAAACACATGGCTCACATTCATTCTTAATGAACCCTAATTCCTTTATCGCTTCATCAAATTGAATTTTCCATGACTTGGATGCTTACTTTAATCCATAAATGGATTTATACAACTTGAAAACCCGTTTGGCTACACCTGGTGTCACAAACCCTTCTGGTTGTTTCATATAGACATCTTCTTGAAGGTTCCCATTAAGGAATGTTGTTTTGACATCCATTTTCCCAATCGTGTAGTCATGGTAAGCCATTATGGAAAGTATAATTATTATGGATTTAAACATGGAAACTAGCGAGAAGGCTTCATCATAGTCAATTCCTTGACGCCGTCTGAATCCATTAGCCATTAGCCTTTTTTTATAGGTGCTAACTTGAACTTCCATGTCTACTTTTCTCTTGAATACCCATTTTCATCCAAGAGGCTCTACATCAATTGGCTCATCGACCATAACCCATACTTGGTTCCGATACTTTGAATCCATCTCAGAATTCATTTCTTCTAGACATCTTGCATCTTTTGATCTTTCTACTGCTTTCTTATAGGATAGAGGTTCATCATTGTCCAACAATAAGGATTCACCATCCTCGGTGACTAGAAAACCAAATATCTACGATTACCTTACCTATCATGAGCTCCTACGCAGTGGTTGTGTTTCTGGAACCTTTTCTAAGGGGACCTGTGAAACTTTTTCCTGTACTAACTCCTATGTATCTTGAGCATCAACTTTGTGGAAGTCAATCTAGCCCCTACTATCCTTTTTGAGGATGTGCTCCCTCTAGAGAAAGACGACTTTTCTTGTGACAGTCACTTTCTTGTATAAAGGGTTATTTAGGTAATATCCTTTCCCTTCTTTGGGATATCATATAAAGATACACTTCATGCCCCGGGGTGCTAGTTTTTTTCCTGATAAGGCCTTAAAAAATTCCTCACATCCACATACATGTGTGTGCGAAAAAATGGGTTTCTTTCCATTCCATAACTCAGATGGAATTCCATTTTCCACCCTACTTGGTACTCAGTTTAATGTGTATGTTGTTGTTTGTAATGCATATCCACAAAAGGATAATGGAAGATCTGCATGACTCATCATCGACCTCACCATGTCCAACAAGGTGTGGTTCTTCCTTTCACTAACCCCATTCCACTATGGTGTATAAGGATGAGTGAGCTGAGATAGAATCCCAAACTCCTGTAAAATATCGATGAACTCTTGGTTCAGATATTCTCCAACATGGTTCGATCAAAGTTTCATTGTCTCTTTACCAAGCTGATTCTCCACATCATTCTTGAATTCCTTAAATTTCTCTAAGGACTCTGACTTATACATCATTAAGTAGACATAGTCATATCTACTTAAATCATCAGTAAAAGTAATGAAGTAAGAATATCTACCTCAAGCTTCTACTATAAATGGTCCACATACATTTGTGTGCACCAATCCTAGAATCTATGTGGCTTTTTCACCCTATCCACCAAAAGGTGGCTTGGTCATTTAACCTTGTAAACAAGTGTTACATCTATCAAGTGGTTTTAGCTCAGTATGTTCTAAATATCCATCTTGGCATAGCTTTTTCTAGCGCTTCTTGTTTACATGACTGAGACGATGATGCCACAACTGGGTGATGTACGAGTCATGTGATTTTGTTTTTTTTCGATTTCCAACACTTGGTTTTCATAATTTAGTACATAAAACCCATTATTTAAATGCTCCATTCCATAACATATGTTTTTCTTATAAAAGAGACAACCCTTATTCCCAAACATGAAAATTAATCCATCTTTATCCAAACAAGATACAGAAATTATGTTCTTGGTAACACTAGGCACATAATAACAGTTATAGAAAACCAAAATCATCCCAGTCATCAATGAGAGGTGGTAATCGCCAATAGCTAATGCATCCGGCCTTGTGCCATTGGCAGCTTGAAGATCCGCCTTTCCTCTAGTAATCTTTCTAAATCTACATGGTTCCTGAGTTTGAATACATATGTGAGCCCCACAAGCTGTATCTAATACCAAATGAGTAGAAATAGAAAGATTACACTTGATAACGAATGCACCTTTTGCGTACCGACACTTCTGGGTTCTGTTACTCTTCCAGTGGCCTTGCTTTCCACATG
The DNA here is from genome assembly GCA_963277665.1 of Viscum album. NCBI lineage: Eukaryota > Viridiplantae > Streptophyta > Magnoliopsida > Santalales > Viscaceae > Viscum > Viscum album. The sequence goes on along the minus strand of OY728141.1, from coordinate 451,425,236 downwards.
AAAAACATAATGCCTCTCATTCCTTTCCCTACCTATGGATCTTCCCCTTCTTGGAAGGACAACTCTCGGGGGCTTCGGACCGTTTATAAGTATTTGGACACTTTTCCATGTCCTTCATTTTCTTATTAACCATAAGGACTGTGTGTTTGTCTTTCCCCATGTCATTATATACCTGGAAAAATATGTTCAGTAGTTCCAATAGACTCTTCTCATTATTGCTCATGTTGTAGTTGACAATAATGATTGAGAAGGACTTAGGCAGTGATGATAGGATGAGGTCTGTATGAAACTCATCCAGGAACTTAATCCCTATGAATTCTAGGAATTCAATGTAGCCAATAAGCATGACTACATGAGGCCCAGATGGCGTAGACTCTCTATGATTAGTTGTAAAAAAAACGTTGGAGATCTCATATCTCTCCTATCTCACCTTCACTTGGTAGAGATCCTTAAGGTGAGACATCATGATATACGCGTCCATGTTTTCATGTTGCATCAAGAGCTCACTAGACATGACTGATAGCATGAAACACAGGAAATCTATGGAATTATCCATGTTTTTCATGTAGATAGATAGTTCCTCATCACTGGCATCCTTTCCAGACGCAACTGGAAAAGGATCTTCCAGCACATACAATTTCCTTTCGTGGTGTAGGATGATGCCAAAACGCCTCTGCCACTCTTGGAAATTGGTGCCTATGAGAAGGTTTTTCTTCTCGAGTATGGTTCGCAATGATATGTCTGAAATAATTTTTCTTTCCACTTCTACAAATTAATATGAGAAAAGGTTTAGTACTTTATTATAAAATTGAGACAAATAATTAAAGTTATATTTATTAGTATCACACTGTTTTATCGAAATCCAATAGCCCTCACCATTGACTTTGGAATATTCCATTGCCTAAATATTCTAGTGGAAAGGTTCCATATTTCCCTTCACATTACCCCAAATAGGGTTGGTCAAGTAACTTGATGGGTTTTAGGTAGGCATTTGAAATTCCAACAGCATTAACTCGCAGCTCCATGATCCACTGCGTGGACTCCCCAATCCTAAAATCCTTTTATTTTGGATTTCATCAACCTTTGCCTCTTGGTCACACCATGTACTATTATGGAAGTCAACCCTTTATGCGAACCAAGTCATGCAACCCAAAACCTTGAATTAGAATTCTACGATAATTGAAAGCACCCCAACAAGGGTTGGGCAAGCACTTTGAACTATGGTTCGATTCTAACCAAGATTATGGAAGGCTATACTAACATAATATTTCTTTGAGGTATTTTATCCTTCTACGTAAATTTAAATTTTATTATCTTTGATTACATGCTTTTTAATATTATGTGGGATATACTTAAGTGATTAACCATGTATAAGATAATATTTACACATAAGCTGGTCTTTATTTTAGTTCCATCTTGCATGCTTGTTTAATTCATTAATTGTGTGATCGTGACAACACACCCAAACTAAATAAACCATGAAATTGATATAAATAAAGTAATTTTTATAATAATGAGCTTTTTCTATTGGTTAGTTTATCTAGTGGTTGATAAACTATCCCAAGACCTAGGGGAGAAACACCGTGAACCTTTCGGGCTCCTGTTTACAGCCTTCCACCTGTCCACCTTTGTATCTCCTTGGATTTTTTTCACTTTGGCTCCTGACTTGAGCCGCCTCTACTAGCTTGGGAGCTCTACCCATTACATATGCATTTATCTCACACACAGGTGAGGGGTAAAAATATTTTTTTATATAAAATAATCCTTGGGCGTGCAGACCCTATATATTAATGAGGAGAAGGCTCGTAGGCCAACAAATTTAATTTATATAAATAAATTAAAAGAAATGATTAACAAACAAAGTTCTTGGTATACCTCATGATCATCCATAAATGCAACAATATTTACTCATAAATTAAACTACCATTCGATTATTTAATAATTCTTGATTAAGATAAGTCACGTTCAAATCACTTCATTATGTTTAATTAATCAATACATTTATATTAAACCATTTTATTAATTTCCTTGAGATTCTCATCCATCATAATTTTAAAAAAATAAATTTATTTAAAATTATGTTTGTATGTAACATGTCCCTTGGAGGCAACCCGGTGAATTCTAATTCATTACGTAGATGTTAAATTAAAAAAATATATACAAAACACCTACCACGTGTTGTGCCTCATCTTTACGCCTTCACTATGGTACACGTCTCAAGGGTTTGTATAATATAATAATAAATTTTAATAAATCTACAAAATTTGTGTGAGTACACGGTGTGTAGTTCCGACTACACGGTGTGTACTTTTCTTCACCGTCCATCCGAAGTACATGCACCGGGACGTGGCGTGTTGATGTACTTCAGAAATTTTTGGAGTACACGGTTTGTTTAGTTGGACACACGCCATGTAGTATCTGCGTTACACAGTTTCTAGATGGGTAAGCCATGTACAGGTTACACAGTCCAATCACATCCAAAAGGGACTACACACCTTATTCAGTGGACTACACATTGTGTATTCCAGAAACCGTGTGCCACCTGTTCCTGGTCAACACACGGTGTCAAAAATGACTTAGAGAGGATCCAATACACAGCATGATTTTGCAGACCAGTCCAATGCCTTGAACCTAGACTACACGCCGTGTAATTCCGAATACACTCCGTGTATTCTGGTGTTGTACGGACAGGAATGTTTGGCACCTCTGGATGCGTTCCTCTATTTTATTTTAATCAAAATTAAGAGAAAAATTAGTTTCTATAAGGTGAACGAGAAAGGATAGGTGAGGAACAGTTCTTGATATTATGATTTTAAAGAACAATTAACTTTAATTAATACAACTAAATTATTAAATGCATAAATCACCCACAAAAAACTAAATAATTTTAATCAATGATATGACCCCTCAGATACCACTTGTAGGTTCCGGGCAAAGTCGAAGCGCATTGGTGGGAGTTCCCAACATTAATTTTATCGTTAAAAATGATCAATCTGAGATCCATCACGATGTAAAATGCTGGATCTTCGGAATAGAACTAAGAATGAAAAAAAAGAGGGAGTCCCAGAACCATAGAGATAGGATCATCATAATTTGGTTATAATTAATTTAATTAATTGACAAGAATTACTTTGATGAAATTCTTTCTTTGTTGATGTCTCTGGTCACGATCTGGTCTAATCTGTCGTTGCATCGTAGAATCCGAGTGTAGGATTCCTTTAGCTAGGATCCACACATGCTCCACATATCTCTGGACATCATCGAAGGGATATCCAGGTGCTAGCGTGGAAGAACCTTCGCTTGTAATATCCGCCTTCGATGGACTTGATCTGATGGTGGTGGATCTCTCTCGGTCTTGAGAGTGTTTTTGGAGGAAGGAGTTCTTCCGGCCTTGAGATAACTCTCCAGAATTGTTGTTCTCAATGATTGGGGAAAAGTTTTGGGGTTTTTAGGATATTTATAATCAGGTTTGAGGTTATAGAGTTATGACAATAAATAAATGTGTCACGCGTTTTATTTATTTCATTAACTCTTATTGAAAACCCCCCATGTCAAATGATTAATTCCTTGACAAGAACCGACGCTGATTATAATATATATCCTTAAATAAAATGATATTATTTCCTCAAAATCCCTACTCAAAAAACTACATGTCGTGTAATCATAAATACATGGAGTGTACTCGTTTTCCATAAAACTACACAGTGTGTATATTCAATATGCACAACGTGTACTTTTATTTTACATTTTCCTTTATTTCCTCTAACAAATTTATTAGTCCTTGAGTAATGGCTATTTATTTTTTAAATAAATGTAACTGCATTACTCGTTAATAAATATATATTATTTCATCCACAATATATTCTCTCGAATAATTTGTTTCGAAATAAATGCAATCAGGAATCCTTAAATAATTATTAAACCATGGTCGGGAATAATCATTATTTAACATGGTAAATTAATATTCAACTGAGATACATGGACACACTTAGTGTGTGACCCCCTAGGCCTATTTCTCAATGGCATTAGGAGGAGCTCGAAAAAAGTCCAAGGTTAGCATCTAGCAACACGCCAAGGAACTCATAGAGAAAGATGTTAATTCCCCAATGATGTGTCACCTTATATGAATGCTTACCGTGTAATAAAATCCCTTTGTTAGGATATCTTGAATCAAGCAGGTTGCATGCTAGTGCCATTAACCCATGTGATCGATTATTCTTTCTTTGATTTTATTGAATTGAACTCACCCATACCTTACCATGGCCATGGATTTTAGGCTATATCTATTCCATCAAAGGGCCTGAGATATCTACTTCCATTATGAAATAGAGGGGACAAATCATTTCTCATGTTATCTATTAATGCATTATTACTCGTGACGCACCCAACATATCCTACCTCAATGTGAATAGTGTGTCGTCATAGTTTTCATCAATAAATCTAAGTGTGTGAGTTGTAATATACATTAATAATAATCTTAATGTCTAAGTACCAATACACACGTCCGTAGACAGGAACATCCATTGACACTATGAAATGTGGATTACCTACAGGCGGGTCTCGTTCTCATAATATCCTCCTAGGTATTACCTAGGGTGCACACCATGAGAAGGTGCCTCAGAGTTTTATGAGTCATCACCCCTAATTGAATTTATTATTTGTGTCCCTCAAATTACATCATCTGGTCATAGAACATGTATTCAACCACTGTGTTATGGAACTTCCGGGTTCTCATCATAGTTGGGATCCTCTATGACCCTTTAATGAAATAGCTGTCCTTAGGACATTATCACATGCATTGTCACACAGAAGAACAATCAAGATGTGATAAGGTATTTATTAATGAATAAAGTACATAATAGTTGGTTCTAGGCTGCCAACTCCAACACACATGTCCACGAATAACATTATCTCATCTTTAGGGTGTAAAAGGGTAATAAAGAAAACTATATATATATATATAGAAATTTAATTATGTCATTAATAGAATATATATTGTTTGTATGTGACATATTTTTAATTATAATCATCGTTTATACATTCCATGTATTGTATGAACAAATCAAATCACATTGAGGGCATCAATGTCCACACCTCCTCTAACGATGTTATCATATTACTGAAAAATGAAAAGCACAAAAGGTATGATTTATAAAATAATTAAATAATAATAAATTAATAATAAAAATAATATATAAACATATTTTCTTTCATAATTTCCAAACATGAATGTTGTTAAAGGATAAAATGAGCTATCATTCTTTCGTGAGGCTTAGTTTTTTGTACACAGAAACCGTATATTCTTTTCCCATTATATGGAAGAATGTGTTAGTGTAGGTATATCCATTAATAAAATTACATATCATTATATTTATGAAACTGGTGTTATTATATGAACATGTAAGAAGAAAATATGATGTTGTAGAGGAGTAAATTAATGAAAAGTGATCATTTAGAATTATCACCTTACAAATTATGTAACATCTTTTGATATACTAGAGGGATTATTTGGAATGATTCCTATCCAAAGGGAGTGTTGGTTGGAGTAGAGTTCCCAAGAAGGGGGTAAATTGAGTTTCTTTAAAAAAAAATTGCAAAGTTTTCTTATAAGGTTTCCCAATAAAAATAAATACAGCCTAGTTAATCAAGATAATATGGTTATTAAAGTTTGACTATTCAAATAACTTATCTAAAGATTTATTAATTCTCATTAATCTCAATATGAGTTATTGATATTACTTTTAAAGCTATTTTAGTAAGGGAAATCAATTATAACTTCTGTCCAAGATTAACAGTCAACGAAAATATAGGGATTTCATAATTATATTATAAAACATAAAAAAATAAATTAAACAATAAAGCAGAAAAAATAACAAAGTGTTCAGTCTCAAGTCGAGATCTAGTCCACTCTAATTGGTGATCACCATCCACCATGCATTTTATATTAGTAAACTTAATCCATACCCTGGATCAGGGTAAAAAACAGTTCCCAGGACTATCCAGGTCACATAACCTCTTCTATAGTTCTTTATGGGTATAATCTAATAGGTCACACATGGACATCTTCCAAACTTATTCATGGGATTAAAAAAGAGTAAAAAGATATGTGAGGAAGGATATCTTTTATCCTTTAATTTAGTGCATGAGATAGTGTGTGTTTTTATACAGACACTGACACACTACTCGAAAGCTAAAAACAATACACAACAGAGTAGAGGTGATGAGATAAGGTTATAAGTTCTCTGAGTGTTATTTTATGCAGCTCTAGACTTCTAGGATGAAGCAGATATAAGAATCGAATCATCTTCAAGAAACAGTAATTCACAAGCATGGTGATGTGGTTTCTAGTTAGATATAGCTTGTGTTTTTCATGGAGTTTGTATTGAATTAATGTTATTGACCCTGATCTATGGTATCCCATATTTTTTATTCTTTAATGCTTCAGGTGTTCTTCAGATGTTTCTTGTTGCATGTGTCAGTTCATTTCTCATGAATGCTTTTTCTTTGGATACTCTTACCCAATATATCTTTCAAGGACATTCTTTTCTATTTATTATTGTATTGCATGTGTTGAAGCTGACATGATGCATATATTTTGTACCTCGTACCTCATACTATTAGGTAACATGTCTAGAAATAAATATTAATTATGTCAATGTATTTAAAAGAATCAAATATGACCGTTAAAAATTAAATTGAAAATGAAAAAACAGATTGAAGAACTATGTCACAGTCTGTCTGGAAGTGGCGTCACTTGAAAATGGTGTCACCAAGAAACAATGTCTTCTTATTTGACTTTGAGAGGTGATATTGTTGTGATCGCATAGTTGTATATAGATCAAGAACTGGTAGCATAGATGCAGTGTTAGAATCACGGTGTCTAGTCATGGTGTCTGGGTCATAGTGTCTAGTCACGGTGTCTGGGTCACGGTGTCTACTCAGGGTGTCTAATCATGGTGTCTCGTCACGGTGTCTGGATCACAGTGTCTGGGTCACGGTTTTTGAGTAACGGTGTCTGATCATGGAGTATGATCACGGTTTCTGGGTTGCCGTGTCAAGTCATGGTGTCTGATCACGGTGTCTGGGTCAGGGTGTCTAGTCACAATGTCTGAGTCACGGTGGCTGTGTCACAGTTTCTCAGACATAGCCAAATATCTATATATAGACTTCAACAACGATATTCCAAGATTAAATTAGACTTACTCATTCATAAAATAAATCATTATAGACCAACATCATATATATTTTTCAATAATCAAACATATCACTTATGATCCTGAGTAAGTTTATTTAAAGAATAAAGAAACCAGAAATTTTTACATGTGATTTGAGATAGATTAAACATGATTAACAAGTTTTATAGGATTTAAAGGATTTTTTATCATTAAAAAATCATTAAGACCATAGAAGTCCAACAATATCCCCCTTTTGATGACCACAACTCATGTGAGTGAGATATCTTTTCATAGTGGATGTGTCTCTCCCTTAGTGTGCATTTAGAGTTCATGTCACTCCCCCTTTTGGGATCATAAAAAAGAGTACAAAAGTAAATAATGGAATAGAAAAGAGGAGTTTTCAGTGCATTAGATAGATAAAGATGTGTCATTACAAATAGAAGGCATCAAAAATAAAAAATATATCCCAATAAAAAGATAGTGTTCACTTTTCTTTATCACTGGTTGTCTTCTCTTTTCCCTTGGAAAAAATATCAGGAGAAGTCACATGAGAAGAGGTACAAGTTGAAGAAGGAAGTGAAACACCAATTAGATAAGGAATGGGGAGTCCTTAAAATTAAAGGGGCCAAAGTAGGTTATCTAGAAGACCGAGGTAATTGTTGTTCAAGGATAATAGGTCTGATCTAACTCAAAGCCTGAAAGATAGACATATTGGTAGAGGAAAAGGCAATAAATGAGGAAGGAGGAAAACCAAGTCACAAGGGTGCAGCTACAGGAGCCAAAATAGCAGTTCTCTGCACATAAAGATAAAGCCTCAATAACTTGATGAAGTCAACAATAATCTCACCACCATACAACATCTCTTTCTCAATTTCATCTTTGTTCTCCGTGAACTTTTCCACCAAAAGAGTGAAATATTTAATCTTTTGAACTTTGGTTTTGAAAGCATGAGTGACAGGAAGGATTTTTAGATTCTCTACAAGGTACATGAAATTTTTTGTCATGTAATTCTCAGAGAAAATCCTATTGATGTAGAAATCCACCTTCTTAGTAATTTCTTCCTGATCATCATTGGAAATATTGGAATGAATTCTAACCAAGTCAAGACCTTTTTAACTATTATTGAAAACCACAGATAGAGACTCTTTGTCAAATCTACTGAGCACTGATTGAGGTTCTTAATTAACAACCATTCTGAGAATATTACTATCCATGGAGGGTTGATATTATTGTCCAGTGGAACTAGAAGTTGTAACAGCTGATGTTAGGGACTTCAGTTGATTCAGAACATTATAGATACAACCCATGTACTCATCAGTTAATTTGATGAGACCAATAACAATCTCACACATTTCTTGAACTATTTACTTGTTTCTTTCAACCACCATTTCAGTTAAGTAAGTTAGGTTATCTTGAATCAGGGATGCAACATCTTGTGGAATCTAACTACCAACATCCTCAATAGGATGGAAAAAAGTATCTGGTCTGTATTTCAGCACTCTCTGCATATCATCAACATAAAACTGAGAGACTTCACTTCATCACTTTTATGTTTGTTCTCAATTATGACCTCTTGAATTTCATGAATCATTTTTGGATGAATCTACCATATGATCTTTTCTAACAACATGGAAGCATCTCTTTTACTCAAGTTGGTTATAGGATCCGGTTGAATGTTCATGAGCTTTTCAAATCCAGCCAATAACGTATCTCCAGAGGCATTAAACTCATCCTTACAAACTAAGGTAGAATGTTCTTGTGATGGTTCATGAATAGAAGCTGAGATAAGCTCAGGTTTCTTTGCCGAGAAAACATCAAGAGCAGATACCAGTTTCAATTTAAACATAGTAGACATATCTATACATTTAACTGAGGTTTCTTGGGAATCATTCACATCAGTGTAGGTAGGTAATTTATATCATGTATCCAAAGAGCATGGATTAACTGAATTAAGAATATAAACACTTTCCTGATTAGGTTTATTCTCCCCAAAAATAAGCGCATCTATTACAAGACTAAGAGTTTTTATTATTTGATATATTTCCAATATTTCCTCCCTAATAGCCTCACCCATTTCTTATATAGCTAACTGAATGTTTTTCTCCATTAATTTCTCAGAAGATGGGACAATATTTTGAACATCTTGATCCTCTATGTGTTCCTCAAAAGCAGATTTTTTCTCATGATAAAGATATTCTTCTATATTCTTTTCTAGAATAGAATTTTCCATAACATTAACAACATATTCTTCTTTAGAAGATGGTTCTTCTACTTTCCAAACAACAATTTATTCGAGAACTGGTATTTACTTCTCAATTAAGGCTTGAGGAGAAGGTCCACTGTCGTCCTTATCTAGGACAGTTTCCCTTATAGGTTCAACAACCTCTTCCTCTTACTCCTCAACAGGATAGTCAACAATTTCATCGAGTTCCAAAAAATGATCTGAAATTTCATTTGGTCTTGAAGAATACTCAATCAGGTTGAACTTTTCATAATCCTTTCCATTATTCTCTACCCATGAGTTTCTCCATATATTTCAACTGATTTTCATTCATTAGACTATAACCTTTGAGATAAAAAATTCATAGTCTTTAATGACTTCTTCATCCAGTCCAACCAACCCTTAATCTTGAAGCATATCTGATATTAACCTAGAGTATAACATGGAGGTTGACTTTGAGTTCATCCTAATCAACTCACACATATTAAGTATAACATATTTTCATAGGTTAATCTTATTTCCATTCATCATAATATCAATCAAAAATACATCCTGAAACATGATTGTAGCAAAATATCCTTTTCTTGGATTAATCAGATTCTGAACAAACTTAAACAAAATTCAGGTTTCACCATCTAGCTCTACAGCAATAGCTCTTCTCTTTGTTTCATTTTCAGTCCAGATTCCCAAGGATTATTCTAAAAAAATATCTCACATTGTGGAGGAGGACCTCTCTAGTAGTCTTAAAAAACCATATCAGGAGGTATCCTTAGGCAGGCAGGCCATAGCCTTAAATAAAAAGTGCATCTTTGGCCATTGATCAATATTCTCAAAACAAAACAATGTTCTATATAAAATGAGAATTGAAAGAACTGAAAAAACTGAGCAAATAGCATTGGTTAAATCGGTCTTTCTGCATTTGTAAACCAATCCATCCATCCTTTCCCTTTTAGTACTTTCAACACTAAAGACTTACTTGAAAACAACCACTTGGGGTAGATTTACTTTTCAGGTGCCACTATTCTATCCACCAGGTTCAGATTCGAAGTACCTTTAGGCATTATCTTTAGTTCTATTTTCATCTTCTTCTATGATCTTAAATTCTCATGAGTTGATGAAGGCATGCATTTTATCCTGGGCATTCAACGATTGTTCGAGAGAGAGATAGGTTTCGGGTTTGAGAGAGGAAGGATCGAGTAAATTAAAGAGTGAAACTTCTTTCATTTTTATCATTTAGGGATATCATGCATCAAAAATTCAAAAGTGCAGAAAAGTAAAAGAATTAAATAATTAATTATAGTGATACATGTTATAATATTTAAATAAAATGATAAAGTGTCTTTATGGTGAGATCGGAACAGAATTTCACAGAGAAAGCATAATATATTTTCACAGTGAGACCATAATAGGTTTTCACAGTGACATCTCTATAGTGTGAATTCAAAATTGTGCGGCCGTATCATTTGAAATTGTATGTGCCAGATAGTAACCGAGAGATAGTAACTGTAATATAGTAAACATGAAAGAACAACTTTTATGACAGCAAACAATAGAACTATATGTGTTAGATAGTAATCATAAGACAATGACTTGTGATACAGTAAACTGTGAAACAGTGAGTTGTGAAACAGTACCTTTAATACTTAAGATTTATCGTTCTTAATTCATGTATGATGTAATCTATTCATTCTGAATTTAATAGTTTGGTGAATATATTAGTGTGATGATATTTAGTTCCAATGAATTCCAAAGTGATATTACCTTTTTGATAATGATCTCTCCAAAAGTGATGTATTACATCAATATGTTTTTTCCTAGAGTATGAAATAGAATTTTATAAGATGTTAATAGAACTTGTACTATAACAATTTATGGGCACATTCCTCAATTGATATCTATAATCTAGTAATGTGTGTTTCAACAAAAAAATTTGTGCATAGCAGCTACCAACAACTATGTATTTTTCTTCGGTTGTAGATAATGAAATAGAGTTTTTTTTATTACTACACCATGGTACTAGTGACATGGATAAAAAGTGACATGTTATAGAGGTTATTTTTATATCTAACTTTCAACCACCAAAATCAGCATCAGAATAGAAAACTAACTCAATGGATTATCCTCTAGGATAGAATAGTCCTAGATTAATTGTATGCTTGAGGTATTTGAAAATTTTCTTAACAACATTTAAATGTAATTCCTTAGGGTTTGATTGAAAATCAGAACACATATATACACTAAACATAATGTCAGGTCGGATAGTAGTTAGGTACAGTAGGCTTCCTATCCTTTCGTTGTATGTGTTTTGATCAACAGATTTTACATCTTCATCAAGATCCAACTTAAAAGTAGTACTCATTGGAATGTCACTAATTTTAGTGATATCCGAACCAAAATTTTTTCTAATATATCTAGTATATTTTTATTGATTTAAAATAATACCATCATTATTTTGAATGATTTGAAATCCATGAAATAGTTTTTTTTCACCCATTAAACTCATTTCAAATTAATTTTGCATCATTTTAGAAAATTAAATATATAAATAAAATTTTTAATATCCAAAGATAATATCATCGACATAAATTTTAACTACAAAAATATCACTATAAATTAGTTTTATAAAAAGTGTAGGATTATATATTCATTTTTTAAAACCTTTATAAATAAGAAATCTATTTAATCTACCAGACCAAAAACATGGTGCTTATTTTAAACCATATAAATCTATTTATAATTTAAAAACATGATTTGGAAGGTCAGGATTTTTAAAACCATGGGGTTTCTCAACAAATACATCCTAAGCTATATACAGATTTAGGAATTCACATTTAACATTTATTTGATATATTTTTGAATTCAAATGTGCAACATAAGCAAGAAGAATTCTGATGGATTCAAGTCTAGCTACTGATGCAAAGGTATCTTCATATTCAATTCCCCCTTCTTGACTATTGCCTTGCCCAATAAATCTTGACTTGTTTTTAACTATGTTACCAGCTTCATTTACCTTACTTCTAAACACCCACGTAGTGCCTATGGAAAATGTGTCTTTCGGTCGGCCAATAAGTTTCCAAACTCTATTCCATACAAACTGATTAAGTTCTTCTTTCATATCATCACACAAAATTCATCATTGATTGCATAATTAATGTTTTTTGGTTCATGATGGGATAAGAAGACTTGATGTTCAACTTGATTTCTAAGAGAAGCTCTAATTTGAGTTCTTTTATCTAAATCTCCTACAACATCATCTAAAGGATGGTTCTTAAGGGTTCTAACAGCTCTAGGAAAAGATGGACTAGTGGTTTCAGGTTCTTCAAGAGGTTCAGGTTCATTTTGACTTAAATCTGAAGAATTTCCAAATCATTATGTATTCACATATTTCATTATAGGATAGTTAGAGGATTTTGATTTGATGACCAAATTTGATACATCATCCTCCATGTTCTCTAGAGTGGTCTTAGGATCATGTATATTAGTTTCATCAAAATTGACATGGATAGATTCTTCTACGCATTTATTTCTTTTATTAAAAAATATATTGGTTTTACTAGAGACTGAATATCTTATAAAGATTTCTTCATCACTCTTGGATGAAAATATTTCAAGACTGTACATAGTATTAAGGATATAGTCTTTGCAACCAAATACTTTGAAGTAGCTTCCTTTGGGTTTTCTATTGTTCTATAAATCATATGAAGTTCTTATAGGAATGGGTCTAATCAACACTCTATTATTAATATAGCATGTTGTATTTACAGCTTTAGCTCAAAAATAAATAGGTATGTCATATTCACTAAGAATTGTTCAGGAAATCACTTGCAAGGTTCTATTTCTTCTTTCTAAAACTCCATTATATTGAGGTGTTCTAGGGGAAGAGAAATTATGACTATAGACATTTTTTGAACAAAATGATTTAATCTCTTGATTTTCAAACTCACGAACATGGTCACTTCTTAAGGATTTAATTATAATTCTACTAATATTTTATACATTTTGGGCATATTTGGGGAAATGAGAGTAGGATTCACTTTAGTGAGTCAAAAAGAAAGTCCAAGTATATCTTCAAAAGTCATCTACAAGAACATAAACATAGTGCTTCATATTTAAACGAGAAAATCTAGATGGTCCAAAAAAATCCATGTGAACAAGTTCTATAGTTTTAAAAGTTGACACTTCGTTCTTTGGTTTGAAGAAAATTTTGTGTTTCTTTCATTTTTGATCGGGATCACACACATTATCATTTGGAAACTCATTTCTGGGTAGATATTAAACAGATATTTTTCTAGTTATCTTTCTATGCGTGTCAATACTACAATGTCCTAGTCTCCTATGACAAATCCAAGACACTTTGTAAAATACACCTAAACATGAAGCATTTTGAGAAACTAAAGAATCTATGTTAACAGAGTATACATTTTTATTTCTAAATACAAAAAACACTAATTCTTTGCAAGAATTAAAAATATTGCAAGAATTGTTTTCAAATTTAACATTAAATCCATCATCACATAGTTGTGAAATACTAAGTGGATTATATTTCCACCCATCACTAAAAACAACTTTTGAAATTAAAAACAAGTTAGAGTTAATGATTTGGAAAAGGCCAATAATTTTTCTTTTGGAATTGTCACCAAAGGTGACATGTCCACCATTATTTTTTATTATGTTCATGAAGCATGAATAGTCCCCTATCATGTGTCTTGAGCACCCACTTTGTAAGTAACATAAGATTTTATTGGATATCTTTAAGAAAATATCCCACAAAATAGTTAAATAAAAACATATTTTGGTACCCATATTTGTTTAGGTCCAGTATTATTGATAACTAGTTCTTTAAGAACCCACATATACGTCATAGGTTTCATATAATAATTATGTAATGATCTTGAGAATAAAAACTTATTTGGTCTAGAAATTATTGAAACAGTAGAGAGTGTATCATTATTTGAACTAGCTGAATGTTTTACAGAACTAGAAGTAAAGTTGTATGTCCTAGATTTAGAAACAAAATTAGTTCTTCCAAAATTTCTTTTACCCGGTTGATAGACAATGTCAGTAGTATATTTTGGAGAAATCTATTTACCTAGAATTTGAACCAATGTATCTTTACCATTAGTAAAAATTTCTAGGTACTTTTTAAATTTCTCAATAGATAGCTTTTGTTCAATGTTTTCATTGAGTAATTGAACATTTTTCTCTCTTTCAATAGTAAGTTTGTATTTTACAGTTGATTTAAGAGAATTGTGTTTGTTTAAATACTTTTATTTATCTTTTAGGTCATTACATGTATCTTAAATCATATTACAGTACTCAAAACATTTATTCATTAGACATATTCTCAGAATCACTTTCTTCTCCAGAATAATTGGAACTATGTACCGGATATTCAAGTGTTACCCCATATGTGTTTGTCATAAAACACATATTGGATTTTTTTGCCTTTTAATATTGTGGATATATTTAGTCACTTGACCTTTCCTTACCAACAACAACAACAACAATTTTTATTAAAATGTGGGAGCAAGGTCACACAGAAAAAAAACAACAAGAAATCTAAATGCAAGGGAAGTAGGGAGGTCTAAAATAGTGAAAATCAAGTGCATCTGCCTGAACAAGATCAAAACATTCTGAAGGTAGACTTCCCATATTATAGAAAATAATCTAAGGATCATTTTTATCACCCTTGGAGGCTAAAAAATCTTCCACTTTATTTCCTTCACGCCATGTATGCTGGACAGCCACACCATTAGGAATGTAACAGATACACCTTCGAATGTAATAATCAATAGACCATGGGGTATTTGTCTTGAACTGTATAGAATTATAAATCAATGTAGAGTCTTTATCAATCAAGGAAGGAGATAAAATAAAGACCCTATAGATTTCAAGCCCCTCAAGAAGAGCCTTAGCCTCTGCTCTGATAGAGTCTCCTTGCCCGAAGAAGCTACTGAATGTAGTGATAACGGAACCGTTGTTATCTCGAATGACTCCCCCTCCACGCATCGTACCAAGAGTGCATGATCCATCAACATTTAGCTTATATCCACTAGTAGGTGGGTTCCAACTTACCCATTTTCCATGTTTCAGTCTACCATGTGTTTCGTGAGTAGAAGCAGATCTTCTAGCAGTGCCAAACATTGTTAGGATTTTACTTTCATTCCCTTACTTTATCAATGATCCCAACTCCACTACTACGAATTTGAACCAGACCTGTATGGAAATAAAGGAGCTCTTATTACCTTCTTGGATGGATTTATTCCTAGCTCTCCATAAAGTCTAGCAACCCTCACCCATTAGCACAGACCGGGCCTTTGTCTCATGCTCAATCAAGCCAACACCGAGAGAGTCGTTAAGAAGGAAATCAAAACCAGATTCATAATGAATATCAATACAAATGAGGCTACCCAGGAAGCTCCACACTACTGTATCCCATTCACCAGCAAAAAATAAAGGCTTCACCATTTCATAACTTGCGGACCTGGAACACCAACATTTCGACACTATCTGAACACCCCTCCTACGGATCAGGTCATCCGTCAGAATACAGTTGTTATAAATCCTCCACATAAGTAAATTGTATTTTACATGAAACTCTATACACCAATATGCATTAATAACATTGTTTCCACCATTTGAAGATGTCAGATTCATTCTGTAACTCTTAGCCAAGAAGACCCCCGCGGGAGAATTTGTAAAAACCAGACGATCAGCACTTATAGTGAGGTCGATGCTGTCAAAACATTCCTTTATCTACTTATTAAGAATGGAATGAATGAAATCAGGATAATGACTTGCTTGGGAAAAAGTCATATTAGGCGTAGGACAAGCTGGAAAACCAATGATCGAACTAGACCAATTACTATACCAAAAATTGATATCACCCCTTTCCACGATCCACTGGGAATAAAAATTGAGAGTCTGAATGTGATCACGAAGTGACCTCCAGAGCCAGGAGATATTACCCCTTAGGACATCCAGGTTAGTCCCATATTTCATTCTAACAAACTTACTCCATAAGGTATCACCTTCAGGGACATCCCAGACCACCATTTCTTGAATACAGTGTATAGAGCCTTCCACACTGCAGAGATTAATACCCCCATTATTCACCGGCCTATCCATTTTTTTCCAAGACGCCCAGTGGTATCTTCTTTCCCCATGATAATACCAGATAAAAGATTTCAAGGTCCTTTCAATATTTCTCAAAACTGCATTAGGAACTTTGAGAACTGAAATAATGTGCATAGCGGTTGAAGATAGAACAAAATTAACCAGGGTAATACGACCACCAAAAGACAAAAAACGGTTCTTCCAATTGTTGATCTTACTGATAATTTTATTAACAATCCCTTCACAGTGTCTAATTCTCAATCTTCCAGGAGTTAAGGGAGCTCCAAGATATTCCAAAGGAAACTGTTTTCTCATGATACCCAGAACTTCTTCCATTTTTCTTATCCTCCTTTCTAAACATGACTGTGGAAAATACAGATTACTCTTATCATAGTTAATTTTCTCACCACTCCATTTACTCGACTCATCCAGAACCTTTTTAAGATTTATAATAGATTTACATCCTTCATTAATGAAAACGATCATGTTATATGCATAGAGAAGGTGAGATATTCCATTGGTCTGATTCCTGCATTTAAAAGTTTTAATGTAGCCATTGCTGACCCTGTTATCCAGGAGTTTACTAAGGGGGTCCTAAATCATAATAAAAAGACTATGAGAAATATGATCGCCTTTTCTAAGGCCCCTAACAGATTTGAAGAAACTAGTTCTCTTACCCATCAGCGATATTGAGAACCAGGGAGAGCTAAAGCATATGAAAAATAAGTCCCACACCCAATTGGAAAAACCCAAACAAGCCATAACCTTGAGAATAAACCCCCATTCCATCCTACCATAAGCTTTATCCATATCAATCTGAATTTCCACGTTCGAAACATGAATTTTTTTGTTAATATCCTCAATAATTTCCTGAGAAATACCAAGGGATGATTGTGGGGACCTTTCTTTAATAAAGCCATGTTGTTCGTTGGCCACCCAATCTTTCAGGAATCTTGCCACTCGCCTGTTAAGAATAGTAGCCAAGATTCTATAAGAAACATTACACATACTTATTGGCCGAAATTGATTGAAATATGACAGGTCTTTCACTTTTGGAATCAGAATGGGCAAGGTTGCACCGACCACCCTCAGAAGAGGCCATCCATGGAAGACATCCCGAATCGCTTTAATCAAATCCTCTTTAATTAGTTCCCAAGAGACCACATAGAATGATGCAGGGAAACTATCAGGGTCGGGTGAACTATTTTGGTTGAGCGACTTAATAGCTTCAAAGATTTCTTGCTCCTCAGGAATGTCCCTCAAAAAATCATTGACATCATTGGAAACCACATGAGGAATACCGTCAAAGAGCTCAAATAGACAATGAGGATAACCATCCTGCATACTTGGGTTAACATCAGCCAGAAAATATTTGAAATTGTTTTCAGCCATACCTCCAATAATCTCAAGATCATTAGAAAAGTTTCCATTTTCCATGAGAATATTTGGTACGATCCCTCGCCTTTTCTCATTAATACATGCTTGAAAGAATGCTGTATTTTTATCCCCTACTTTAAGCCAGGTGGCCCTAGATTTGTCTCAAACAACCCTTTCTTGTTCAGGAAGCATTGCATTAAGGCATTCTTTTTTATTAACAAGTTTAATAAAGAACTCCTCATCCCAATCATCTTCAAGATCAGATTCGATGCACTCAATTTCATTTTTAAGATTTTCCAGATCTTCAAAACGGTATGGTTGTTGTTTATACTAGTTTGGAAGATTCACCTTCAATCGTTTGATCTTGTTTTGGAATCTATTCCAAGATAACCCATGTATTGGTTTACACCATGAATTTTTTTCCACTTCATGATACGTCTGATAATCACCCCACTTCTTAGAATAGAAGAAACGATCCCTATCTGCCCTGCTAATTACCATTCATAAGATTAAAGGAGAATAATCTGAAATGGCTTGAACAAGTTGATTAACTATAGCATCTGGAAAGCCAGAAACCGCTTGAAGATTTCCTATAGTACGATCTAGCCGACACCAGGTTCGACACCTGCCTTTTTGGTTGTTACACCATGTATATTTGTCTCCTGTGTAGCCCAAATCCAAAAGGCCTTCCTTGGCCACAAAGGAGAAAAAATCTTGACGATCTCTCCATCGATAATCACATACTCCTTTCTTCTCTGAAACATCCATTATGGAGTTAAAATCTCCTCCCACAAACCTAGACAACTCACCTTCATTGAAGGATTCCATGTCTGACCATAAGATCTCCCTTTCTCTCCGATCACATTTCGCATAAATAAAGGTGAATAAAATACACTGCCCTCTATAACTGACTTTAGTCGTGATATGTTTTTCTGAGACATTAACTCTATCAACAGTAAAAAAGGAATCCTAGAATATCCAAATATGGTGATTAAAATTTTCCCCATGCAAATAGGAACGCAAACCAATCCTTCGAGAGAAAACCTCTATTCTGGAATTGTTCTACTTTAGTTCAAGAATAGCAAATAGAGATATCTTATTATGTCTAATTTCATTAGCTAAATAATTAGTCTTAACCCATGCCCCAAGACCACAGGAATTCCATATCATTGTACAGATCATTTGGAACCAAGTTGCCTGGTTTTGGCCACGGGTGAAAGATCACTCATGATTAAAGGAGATGAACCTGACATCTTGCATCCCGATTTGGATCTTGTACATACTCCATTTGAGGCTGAAGGTGAAGTTGTGAAACACAGGTCCAAAACCTGTTGTTCATGTTGTAAGAAGAGGAATCTATTTAAGATATGGATTGGAAAATCCATGACTAGTTCTGTTTCCCGAACAGGAAGACTTGTAGAAGAAACCTCTGAAATAAGCATTTGCTTGATAACTTCATGATGCGGTGGTGAGTCCCCAAACCAAGTCTTGGTCATCCTCAGTCTTGCAGAAAAGTGATAAATATTCGAATCGACCATCTCTGAGGTGGAGAAACAATGGATATCTGCATTAACCGAGGAAGAATCCAAGATTCCATGCACGAAACATAAATCACTGGTTGATTTTGACAAAGGCTGGATGCAAGAAAGCAGATCAAATAATGATATTAACTGTGGAGGGACATTGAGGTTCAAATGGTTTGAAAAACGATCTAAGTACAAAGGGACAAGATCCATACAGGAAGGGGAAGGAGGACCCGTCCACCTCCTATCTGACCTGACAAGAATAAGGGAGGACGCCAGAGAGATGTCCAACGGGGTATCTGCGCCCTCACATATCGATGAAGGACCACGATCTGATGGCTGAGGCCCCCCCAGCGACGGTGACGGAGCTTCACCATTGTTTGAGTGATATTGACGCCGTGAAGACGAGGTATGAGATCGACGCCTTCTACATTCTGACAAAGCATGCCCAAGAAGGAAACATGAAGAGAAAAAACGTGGCAACATAGGATACACAAGAGCCTGCCTCCATTCCAACACTCCTTCATGGCACAGGAGAAGATGAGACGGTGGAGGGGAAGTCAGATCCATGGCAACGCAGATCCTTGCCGGCGAAGATTCCTCCAAGCATAGCGTCTGATCATCCGCGCAAAGGAACTCCCCAAGTAAGGATCCAATTTTCTCCAGGAAAGATAAGTTATGAAATGAAAGTGGTAGACCAGGGAGATGAACCCAAATTTCCTCTATAGGGGAATCCCTACCTTGGTTAACCTCTATTGTCCACCGTGAAAGTTGAAAACGCCATCTACCGACAGATCTTTGCTGCATAGACCACGCTTTGTCAAAATCTTCACGAGAATATAAAACAATGAAAAAGGATCTTCTATTCAGAACGGAGATCGTGGCCTGCCTCTCCAGACCCCACGATCGAACATACGCTTAGAAAATGTCCAACGAGGGTTTATCATCCCCAAAAAGAGCAATCAGAGTCCATTTTTGCTGATCTGCAGTGTCAAAAAAGGTAGAATGGGAAAACTAAAGCAGTAGGAGACTATCCGACTGCTCAGCGTTGAAGGATTCCAAGGAAATCGCTGGAAAAAGAGGAGACACCTGAGGAAGGGAAGAAGTGGACCTGAGAAGAACATCCTTCCAAGAAGTACCAGGAACAATATCAGGCTTGAATGGACAGGGATCCCCCGTTTGAGACGAAGAAGCCAGAGAACGCTTTGAAGTTAGGCATTCTAAAAATTTTATTCTTCTTGTAAAATCTCTTAAACCTTCTAGATTATTGAGAAATATCCTCATCATTATCATGTGATGGTTTTCACTCCTGGAAATTTCTACAAAGACCTACAATTTCCATTTCTATTTGTGTTTAGAGGGGGTGATCTTAAGTGCAACGGATTTTATTTGGGGTTTAACCTCTTGTTCCTTGATTAATTTCTTCAAATCTTCATAAATAATTAGTTTCCCAACATGTTATTTTATAGGTAACTTTCTAATGTCGCATGACCCTCTGATAGTGATAGAGGTTCCACTCTATCAATCAGGTAGGCATCTGAGAATCCTCATGATTTGTTCTTTCGTAGTAACTTCTCTTCCATGAGAAATCATTTGGTTGACAATTCTGTTGAAACTGAGATACATGTCAGAAATAGGCTCTTCAGGATTCATTTTAATGTTATCATATTTAATAGTATATGTACTATGTCTCACTTATTTTACACTATAAGTTCCTTCATGTGAAACCGACAAAGTATCCCAAATTTCATAGGCAATTTTACATGCAGAAATTCTGTTAAATTCCACATCTCTTAAGAAGAAATATAAACCATTCATGTATTTTCAATTGTTATTGAAGGAAGTCTTGGTTGGGTCATCCCAATGGATTCTATCAGTAGCAGGAATCTTATACTCATCTATAATTTGAGATCAAATTTCAAAACCAATTCTTTCTAAATGCATTTTTATTTTTATTTTTCATTGGGCATATTTGGTTCCATTAAGGAATGGTGCTATGTTTGTTATAGTACCTTCTAGTCTATTATCCATAATAATGAAATACATTTAATGTTCATGAAAGCTAGAATTAACAGAAATTTACAGATCTTTAACGTATAACTAAAATCACATTTAAATAGTTTCAAAAACATAGTTTTAATAATCTCCTTTGATACAAAATGTTGGTTGGATTAGAGTACTCAAGCGGGGTGAATTGAGTATCTAAAAAAAATTTCTTTAATTTGTTTTCTTAAAATGTTCCCCAATAAAAAAAAATACAACCCATTTAATCAAGGAGATACATTTATAAATGTTTTACTATTCAAATAACTTCTTTGAAGATAAATTAATTCTTAGTAATCTCAATATGAGTTATTAATAGTAATTTTGAAGCTATAATAATAAAGGAAACCATTATAACTTCTATCTATTATTAACTATCAAAGTAAATATTGTGATTTCTAAATTATATAGTAAAACAGAGAAAACAAAATTAAAAAACATGGCGGATATAAAAAAACAGTGTTCAGTCTCAAGCTGAGACCCAGCACACTCCACTTGGTGATCACCTTCCACCAAGAAGTTTATTTTAATAAACTAGATCCACACCCTGGATTGGGGTGAAAAATAGTGCACAGAACTATCTAGGTCACATGACCTCTTCTATAGTTCTTCGTGGGTATAAAATAACAGGTCACACAGGGACATCTTCTACACTTATATGTGAGAGTAAACATGTGTAAAGAGATATTAAATGAATGATATCGTGTATCCTTCCGTTTAGTACTGGAGACAATGTGTGTTTTTCTATAGACACACACACTACATGAAATCTAAAAATAATACAAAATAGATAAAAGATAATGAGATAAGGATAGAAGTGCTCTGAGTATTATTCTATGAATCTATGGACTTCTAGGATGAATAAAATGTAAGAATCGTGTCCTTTTTTGAGAAACAGTGTATCAGAAGTCTGGTGCTATGGTTTCCAGTTAGATTTGTCTCATGTACTTCGTGGAGTTGGTATTTCGAATATGTTCTTTACTATGATCTATGGTATCCTAACTTTTGGATTTATGAATGCTTCATGTGTTCCCCAGATGTATTGTGTTGTAGGTGTGAGTTATTTTCTCAAGAATGTTCTCACTTTGAATACTCTTCCCCACAATATTTTTTAGAGCCACAATTTTCTTTTTTATTCATGGAGTGTGTGTTTTGAAGCCAATGAGATGCATGTATTCTGTACCCCGTACCACATAATATTAACTGACATGTCTACAATGAAATATTAATTATGTCAGTGTATTTAAAAGACTCAAATATGACTGTTAGAAATAAAATAGAAAGAAAAAAAAACAGATTATAGAACAGTGTCACACTATGTTTGGAAACGGTGTCACTTATATATGGTGTCACAAAAAAACTCTGTCTTATTCTTTTCCTTTGAGTAGTGAGACTATTGTGAAGTCATGGTTATATAGAAATCAGGAACCGGTAGCACATCCGTAGTGTTAGAATCACAGTGTCTGGTAATGGTGTATGGGTAACTATGTCATAGAACAGTGATTGGGATACGGTGTCTGATCACAGTGTCTGGGTCACGATGTCTTAGCACGGTGTTTGGGTCATGATGTTTGGATCACGGTGTTTGGGTCACGGTGTTGGGTCACAGTGTCTAATCACGGTGTCTAGGTCATGGTGTATGTGTCACGGTGTCTGTTCACGGTGTCTAATCACGGTGTCTGGGTAACGGTGTTTCTTCACGGTGTTTGGGTCGTGGTGTATGGGTCGTGGTTTCTCAGATATAACCAAATATCTTTATATATACTTGAGGAGTATTATTCATAGAATGTATTAGATTTAATCATTCATAAAGAAATCAATATTGACCAAAGTTAAATATAGTTTTCAATAATCAAACATAGCACTTAAGATCTTGTGTAGGTTTATTTAAAGAAAAAATAAACCAACCATATGTACACATGATTTGAGATAGATTAAATAGGATTAACATGTTCTACAAGAAGTATAAGATTTTTGATCATTAAAACATAATTACGATAAGATGATTCCAATAGATAGGATTCAAGGTATAAGGGATAGAAGATAGGAAGCTCTTTTTTCAGATATTTCCAGAAACTAATAGGTTTGAATGGAGTAATAAATGGGGAGATGTGGTGGACTTTTAAAAGGGTGGGATAGGACTCATTTGGTATTTTTGAAAAGAAGTCTAGTATACCCACGTTTTTATGTAACAAATGATATTAAAAACAAAAAAAAAATCAGCAATGGTAGGTTAATTTCTAAATTATGGACATAAAATGGGTTTTGGATAAGTTTTTTTGCTCATTTGGTCCCCTAATATAATTTTTTTGTCCGTTATTGTGTTTAATTTTTCCTTAATAAATGTAATTAATTTTAATCATGTTCACTAATAAGTTTTTTAATAATTTAATTATAAATTATTCTGTTTCTAAATATTATTTAAAATTTTCCAAATTCTAGTCATATATGTGTCATAGGATGATTTAAATTTAATCATGTAGGGGGGACGACAATATGGTTTTTTAACAAAAAAATTTCCGAAAGATTGATATGTTTTTACAATTAATTTCATAGAGAATTTGATTACAATTACATAAAATGTATTAATTGAAAAAAATATCTAATAATAATTTAATTTTAATTAAAATTATAGTGTTTCTTTATAAATATATTAGATCGAAAAAGAAATATTTAACAAAAATTCAGTATTTTAAACTATTTGTTAAAAAATGAAATGTTTTAGAAAAATATCAAAAAACCAGGAAAACCTAACTATTATGTTTATATTTCAATGATTATGATTATTTTATCATATTAATTAAATTATGTTGTCAAAATAAATATTTTTAATGGGGTTTCCATTTAAAAGAGGTAAAATTTCCTTTATAATAAAAATAGGTTTTTATATGTAAAATAGATTATTTTCTTATCTTATTCCCATAAAACCTAATGGATGAATATAATAAATAGTTAATTGAAATATATATATATCATTAAAAAAATACTACATGTAATTAATTATGTATATTAATACAAAACTCCTTTGGAAACATAAAATAATAATTTTTTTATATCTGATTGGTTATTATTTTCATTTATAATTAATTGGTAACTAATGAATTCATTTTATATTATTATAGACCATATATTTTATTAATTTATATAACAATATTTTCAACTATTGGACTCCTCATGCATTAATCAAGTTTTAAGGATCCCAAATCATATACATTCTATAAATCTTGTTAATCATGTGTAATCTATCTCAAATCATATGTATATATGATTAGTATCTTTATGATTTAAATAAACCTATCCAATATCTTAATTTATATACATTATGTTTAATTATTTTATACTATATTTAAATTATTTCATAATTATTTCTTTGATGAATGACTAAGTCTAAACCATTTTATGAATATCACTATTTAAGTCTATATACAGATATTTGAATAAGTCTAAGAAACTGTGTGTCTCCTACTGGTTGTGCTTTTCTGGTAAAGGATCCAGATACTGTGACCATCCAGACATCGTAACCATCCATACATTGTAACCATCCAGACAATGTAACCATCCAGACATGGTAACCATCATGACAATGTGACCATCCATACACTGTAACCATCCAGACACTGTAACCATCTGGTCACCAAGAGCATCAAGACACCGTGACCATCTAGACACTATGACCATACCGACATTGTGACCATCCAGACATTGTGACCATCGCGACACCATGACCATCAAGACATCGTGACCAGACACAGTGATCCTAACACCGTGTCTATGCTTTCAGTTCCCAATAACTATACAACTATGCCATCATAGTTGTCTCACCAGTCAAAGACATAGAAGGAGACACCATTTCAAGGAGACACAGTTTCATTGAGACACCTTTTACAGATATACTTTTAAACCATTTCATAATATATTTTTTCGTTTTTAATTTCTTTTTCTAATGGTCATACTTGAAGCTTATAAATGCACTGAAATAATTAATGTTTATTTGTAGACATATAATCTGACAGTATGAGGTACGAGGTGTAGAATACATTCATCCTGTTAGCTCCAACATGTGCACATCAAGAATAAAAGAGAAGTGTGGCCCAAAAACAATATAGAGCATAATAACGAAGTACACACGAGATTTCCTAAGAAAATAACTAACACATGCAGCTCAACATACCTAAAGAACACATGAAGCATTATTGGATGAACAATCTGGACACCATAGATCCTAATAATCGAGAACATATTCACAATGACAACACCACAAAGAACACGAGCCATATCTAGCTGACTAATGATTCTATATTTTTCCACGAGAGGAATCGATTTCTACATATGCTTTATCCATGAAGTCCAGAGCTGCATAGACATTCACTCAAAACACTTCGTACCTTATCTCACCATTATTGCACTGTTGTGTATTATTTTAATCATTTGAACAGTGTGTGGATGTATGTATTAAACACGCACTATATCTTGAATCAAATTGAAGGATACAATATACCCTTTCTCTTATAACTTTTTACACTTTTTTATTCCCACGGATAAGTGTGGAAGAGGTTTCTGTGTGACATGTTAGTTCATACCCACGAAAAACTATGGAAGAGTTCATGTGACCTGGATAGTCTTGTGTACTATTGTGAGGACCAATATAGGTTGTGTACCTAGTTTATTTATATAAACTACTTTGTGGTTGGTGATCACAAAGTGGATTAGACTAAGCCTCATCTTGAGACTGAACCACTTGTTTTATATCCATTCTGTTGTTTATTTTAGTTGTCCCTGTTTTATTGTTTAATTCAAAATTCACTAAATTTACGTTGATTGTTCATATTGGAAAGAATTTATAATAGTATTACCTTATTAGAATATCTTTAAAAGTAATGTTAATAACCAATATTAAGATCACTAAGAATTAATCGATCTTCTAAAAAGTTATTTAATCAGTCAAACTTTCATAAAAGTATAACTTTGATTAACTGGGATGTATTAAACTTTATTGGGGAAGCATTTTAAGAATTATTTTTAAACATAAATTTTGAATAGATACTCAATTCACCCCCCACCCACTAGATTACTCTACTCCGACCAACATTTACTATTAAAGGTTTGTTTCTAAATATGCTATTATTAACCCAATTAAACTATGATTTTAGTTGTACTTTAACGATCTGTAAATTTTTCTAATTTTAAATTTATAAATCTTTTAAAGTATTTTTGTTTTTTGGATAATATATTGTGAGGTGTTGCAACCAATAGACCACCATTCATTAATGCAACCAATTATGCTCAATGGAATATTAAAATAAAAATTCATTTAGAAAGTATGATCTTTGAAATCTGGTCTTAAATTATAGATGAATATAAGATTACTACTACTAATTGAATCCCATGGGATGAACCTACAAAAAATCCCGACAATAAAAATTACAAATCTATGAATGCTTTATACTGCTCTATAGAAGACAGAAATTTAATAGAATCTCTGCAAGTAAATTTGCCCATGAAATTTGGGATACTTTGTTTTTTTCAAATGAAGGATCTTTTTGTGTGAACGAAATGAGACTTAATACATACACTATTAAATATGATAATGCTATAATGAAACTTTATGAGCCTATTTCTGACATGTATCTCATGTTCAATGAAATTTTCAACACAATGATTTCCCTTTAAAGAGAAGTCACTGTTAAAGAACAAATTATGTGGATTATCAGATGCCTACCTGACAGATAGATAGGAACCTTTGTCTCTATTAGATATTCATGTGACATCATCAAGATACTTGTGAAAGAACTTATTAGAAAACTATTGATGTATGAAGAGGAGTTGAAAGTCAACAAGGAAGAGGATGATGAACCCAAAATAAAATCAGTTTCATTCAAGACCACCACCTCTAAACATAATGATAAAGGGAAATTTGAAGTTTTTGTAGAAAGTTTCAGTAGTGAACAATCATCACCTAATAGTGGGGAGGAGATGGCTCAACTAGCCAGAATAATTAAGAAATTTTACTACAAGAAGAAATTTTTCGGAAAGCCTAATTTCAAGGGAAGATATTATCAAAAAGTAAGTTGGAAGAAATATTGAAAATAAGTTTCATGTCTGATGAGATAGCCTATTATGAATATAAGCATAAAATAAATTTCAAGGATGACTTTACAAAGATAAAGTACAAAAAGAAATAAGAGTACAAAGATAGAAAGAATAAAAAGGAAATAAAAGCAACAAGGAGTGCTTCTGAGGACATTTAAAGTTACTCAAAATCTATACATGATGAATAGGCTAACAAAGCCAATATGTGTTTTATGACAAACACATCTTAGGTAACACTATATTCTTCTATACCATATTCATATTATTCTAGAGATGAGAGTGACTCTGAAAATATGACTAATGAAGAAATGTTTGAAAACATTAATATTATTGAAGATAGAGGAAATGAACAAAAAGATAAGTACAAATATTTAAAGAAATAGCATGCTCTTACCTCAACTATTAAAACTAAACTCACTGTAGAAATGGATAAAGATTCTCAATTACTCAAAGAGGACAATGAACTAAAACTATCTAATAAGCAATTTAAAAGGATCTTGAAAGGTTTACTAATGGAAATTATACCTTGGTATGAATACTAGGTAAATATATTTCTCTTAAATATACTACTGGAATTGGGTATCAACCAGGTAATAGAATTTCTGGAAGAACTAATTTTTCTTTTAAAATCTAGGACATACAACTTTACTCCAAGTTCTAGAAAACATTCAGCTAGCACAAGTTATGATACATTCTCTAATTTTTCAAGATTTTCTAGACCAATATATAGTTTCTTTTTCAAAAACATTACATAATGCATATAGGAAACCAATGAGGAAGATATGAATTTCTAAAGAACTTATCACTAATATTACTTCACCCAAACATGTGTGGGTATGAAAATCTATTTTTATCTGACTATTTTGTAGGAAAGTTACTTAAAGAGTTTATGTAAAATGTTATGGTACTTAGATAGTGGGTGTTCAAGACACATGAAAATATACTAATCATGCTTCAAGAACTTAATAAAAATTGATGGAGGACATGTCACCTTTGGTGACAATGCCAAAGGAATGATTATTGGCCTTTTCCAAATTGGTAATTCTAACCCAGTTTTGATTTCAAAAGTACTATTTGTTGATGGATTGATATATAATCTACTTAGTATTTCATAGTTATGTGATGATGGATATCATGTTAAATTTTAAAATTATTTCTAAAATGATATTAATTCTATAAATGAATTAGTGATTTCTACATTAAGAAATGAAAATGAAAATTCTGTTGACTTGCATTCTTTAGCATCTCAAAATGATTCATTTTTAAGTGTGTTTCACCAAGATTCATGGCTTTGGAATAGGAGTCTAGGACACTGTATCACTCACACCCTTAGAATGTTAACAAGAAAAATTTTATTCAATGACCTACCCAAACATGAATTCTCAAATAATAAACTGTGTAGTCCTTGTTAAAAAGGAAAGCAACACAATGTTTCTTTCCAAATAAAGAAAGAAGTGTCAACTTCTCAACCTCTCGAACTGGTTTACATGGATTTGTTTGGACCATCTAGAGTTTCTAGTTTAAATGGAAAGCACTATGTTTATGTTCTTATAGATGACTTTTCTAGATATACTTGGACTTTTTTTAACTCACAAATGTGAAGCCTGCTCTCATTTTACCAAATATGCCAAAACTGTAGAAAATATTAGTGGATATAAAATTAATTCCTTAAGAAGTTATGATGGTCGTGAGATTTAAAATCAAGATTTTGAATCCTTTTTCTCACAAAATGGCTATATTAATAGTTTCTATACCCCTATAACACCTCAAAAGAATGGAGTTGTTGAAAAAAGAAGTAGAACCCAGTATGAGATTTCTAGAAATATACATAGTGAATATGACTTACCTATTTAATTTGGGGTTGAATCTATAAATACTGCATGCTACATAATCAATAGAGTATTGATTCGACCTATCCTTAAAAGAACACCATAAGAGTTATGGAACAATAGAAATTCCAAAGTTATCTACTTAAAAATATTCAGTTGAAAAGTCTATACCCTTAATACTAAGGAAAATCTTGACAAATTCTCATCCAAGATTGATGATGGAATCCTCCTAGGATACTCAATTTCTAGTAATGCCTATAGAGTGTTTAATAAAAGAACTAAATATGTGGAAGAATCTTTCCATGTTAAATTTCCTAAAATAGATCCACATGAGCCTAAGACCTCTCTAGAGAACCTGTAAGATGATGTATAAAATATGAACATTAATTTAAAATCCCTTAACAATCCGGTAATAGAATCTGTGAAAACTTCTAGTTCTTAAAATTCATTAGATTCTGGTCATAATGAACCAGATCCTGTTGAATAACCTTACATCTCTAGTCCTTCCTTTTCAAGAGCTATTAAAAATCTTAAGAACCATCCTTTAGATGCTATTGTAGGAGACATAGAAAAGGAACTCAAACTATAGCTTCTCTTTAAAATCCAGTTGAACATCAAGTCTTCTTATCACAAATTGAACCTAAAACATTAATTATGCTACCAGTGATGAATTTTGGGTGATTTCTATGAAAGAAAAACATAATCATTTTGAAATAAACCAAGTGTGGAAACATGTTGAATGACCCAAAGAAACATTCACCATAGTCACTAAATGAGTTTTTAGAAATAAGGTAGTTGAAGTAGGTAATATAGTTAGAAACAATTCTAGATTGGTTTCACAAGGCTATAGTCAAGAGGAAGGAATTGACAATGACGAGGCCTTTGCACTAGTAGCTAGACATGATGCCATCAAAATTCTTTCTTGCTTATGCAGCACATATGAATTTCAAAATATATCAAATTGATGTCAAAAGTGAATTTATAAATGATTATATAGCTAATTATTACTTTTTTGACCAACTCAAAGTTTTTAAAAACCCTCATTTTCTAAATCTTACCTTTAAATTATCAAATTCTTTATACAGTTTAAAACAAGGACTTAGAGCTTGGTATGATAGATTAAGTACTTTTATTTATTTCCAAATGTTTTACAAAAGGAATAGTGGTAACTAACCATTTTATAAATTGGATTTCCAATTATGTTTTAGTAGTTCAAATCTATGTAGATGACATTATTTTTTATTCTTCAAAAAATTATTTATGTATTGAATTTTCTAAAATGATGCAAAAAGAATTTTAAATGAGTTTAATGGGTGAACTGAAATTCATTATTGGATTTTAAATCGTTCAAAAAAATGATGGTATTATTTTAAATAAAATAAAATATACTAAGGATCTTCTAAAACGTTTTGGATAGGATAGCGCTAAAAGTATTGGAAGTTCAATGAGTACTTCTTGTAAGTTGGATCCTAATGAATATGGAAAATCTATGGATCAAACCAGTAATAGAGGGGTGATTGGAAGCTTAAACTACTTAACAGCTACCAACCTTCCATTATCTTTAGTGTGTGTATGTGTTATCATTTTCATGTAAATCCTATGTAATCTCATTTAAATTTGGTTAGGTGAATTTTCAAATACCTCAAGCATACACCCAATCTAGGACCATTCTATCCTAGAAGACAATCATCTGAGATAGTGAGTTATTCGGATGCTGACTTTGGTGGTTGTAAGTAAGATTGAAAAAGCACCTCTGGAACATGTCACTTTTCAGGTAAGTCACTAGTATCATGGTGAAGTAAGAAACAAAAATTTGTTCCATTATCTATTGGAAAAGCTAAATACATAGTTTTTGGCAGTTTTTATGCACAAATTTTTTGGATGAAACAAACATTACTAGATTATGGATATCAATTCATGCATGTACCTATAAATTGTTAAAATACAAGTTATATTAACATCTCAAAAAATCATGTTTCACACTCTAATAAAAAACATATTGATGTAATAAATCACTTTTTGATATATCATTATATAAAAGGTGATATCACTTTGGAATTCATTGGAACTGAATATTAGCTTGATGATATATTCACCAAATCAATAAATTTTGAAATAATAGATTACATCATACATGAATTGGGTATGATAAATATTATATAGATTCGTATTGTTTCATATCATACTATTTCGTATCTTAGTAATTCATATCTTACTGTTTCATATCTTACTGTTTAATATCTTACTTTTTCACAGTTTATGGTTTCACAAGTCACTATCTTGAGATTACTATTTAACTCTAATGGTTGTATAGTTTAACTCTCTTAAGAGTTATTGTTTCATGTTTATGGTCTCAAATTTACTATTTCTTACTTACTGTCTGGCACTTACTCTCTCAAACAATATGGTCACACAATGTATAATTCACACTCCTATGGTCTTACCATGAATTCTTGATACGGTCTCACTATAAATATGCTTTATTGTTTAATTTATAAAAAATAACTCGTACCGCAACAATTCATTGTTTTTACTTTCCCACGATTTTGATCATGTGGTGCTTGATATCCCTAAATGATAAAATAGAAGAAGTTTCACTCAAGTTCTCTCATTTTCTCTCAAACTATAACCTCTCTTCAACCCCTCTCTCTCTATAGGTCCTTCGGTGAATTCCCAGGATGAAACTCCCTTTTTCTTCGACTCCTGAGAAGCGCAATTCAAAGAAGAAGATGAAAATCACGCCGAAGTTAGCACCTGAGGGCCCTCTGAATCCGAACCTATTTAACATAGTAGTGGTACCGTAAAAGGATATAATCCCTAAGTTGCTTCAATCATGTAAGTATTCAGTGCTAAAAGTGATAACAGGTCAAGGCTTGCAATATTGGTTTACAAAATAAGATAGTCTTATTTATCCAAAGCTAGTTTCCTAGTTTTTCCAATATGTTCAATTTTCTTTTGATTCAGAAGATGGGTATGTTGTGTGAATCTGGATAAATTATTATATTTTTACCTTTTCTTCTAGGATATGTGTTTCATGCCTTAGGATTCCTCATGATGGTATTTGTGAGGACTACCAGAGAGGTCCTCCACCTATAAGCGAGTTCATTGTTCTGGATGAATCTTTGAGAAGTTTAATAAGAAAAGAAACCAAGAGGATAGCCATAGATACCGAACTATATGGTGAATCTAGACTCTTGTTTATGTTTGTTTAGAATTTGGTATGTCCCAGAAAAGGATATTTTGTTGTACTAAAGTGTTAGGACGTATTTTTGATACATCTCATGAAAAATGGACATATGATCAAAATTTTCAAGTATATTATACTCTATTTGTGGGAGTTGATCAAAACAACCTCTAAGTCAACCTCCTATTTTATTCATGGATTATATCAGCTATGATTCATGAAAATGGATTGGTTGGACCAGATGAAGAAGACATAAAGGATTTTGAGTTCTGACTTTCAAAAGATATTTTAAAGAGAATGAAAATCAATTGGAATCCATGGAGGAAATCATGGGTGGAAGGTAAAAATAGAGTTTATGAAAAGTTTAACCCAGTGGAAAATCCTCCATGACCTAAGGATGTATCTGATCCTGGTTTGGAACCTGATGATATTGTTTAGTATTCAGATATTGAAGAAGAGGAATAGGATGTTGTATCATCAAAAGAAACTATTCTTGATTTGGATGATAGTACACCTGCTCATAAAATATTAATTGAAAATTAGGGGTATTTTCCTGAAAAAGTTATTAATATGAAAGAACAATGTGCTTCAAAAGAAGAATTTTTTGGTAAGGCAAGTGTAAATAGTGTTGTAGAAGAGCATACAGAGGAATCTCTTCCTATTATGTAAGATTCTTCCCTTGAAGAACTCCTAGTGGAACAAGATTTTCCTGATGTTATCCCTTCTACTAAAGAAAGAATGGAGTATGCCTTTTAGTTGGCTCAAAAGGGAATGGATGAGGAAATTAGGGATGAAATCGTGGAAATAGGTCAAGGATCTAAATTGCACAGTCCTAAGAAAGATGCACCTATTGAGGGGGATCTGCCTCCAAATATGGAATCTGTTGAAGTCCCTAATTTTATTGATCCAAGATCAATAGATATATGGTATAAATTTCCCAGTTATTTTGATGTGACCGATTCACAGGAAGTCTCAGTCAAAGGTCTTGATCTTTCCACTATGTTTCAGTTGAAATCAGTTTCTGATCTTGTACCTACAATGGAACCTGAGCCTGTCTCAGCTCCTGTTTCCGATCCCTCACAAGAATATTCAAACTTGGTGAATAAAGATGATCTGATTCATTTTGGAGATACCATGCTGGTAGGAGTTGAGAAAATGATGAATACCAAACCAGATACTGTAACCAGTCTAAGTGAAATATATGATTCACTTTTGTTGGAATAATTCATAAGGTAGATTCAACCTAAGAAGCTTCATGAGATTCAAGAAGTCAGCGTTTAGAATAAACTACTCAGTGATGAAGTAAAAACACTAAGAGGTACGGTTGAAGAATTTTATCGAGTGTTGAAATCAAAGCAAAAATATGTTTCTCATCCTATTAAGGATATTTTTAGTCAAACCCCATAAGAAGTGGCCTCATATATCCAACCTCATTTTACTTCCTTAGAAGATAAAGTAATAGAAAAAAACAAGAATATTGTTCAAGGGATGTGTGAGCTTGTTATTGGACTTAACAAGTTAATTCATGAGTATGAATCCTTCCTTCAGAAAGTTCTGAAGAAACTCAAATCCCATACCTCGGTTGTCACTACTTCTCGTCCTACTAGACAATCATCTCAACAATATTTAGATAGTGATCTGCATCAACAGTTTTCAAAGAAGAACATCAGGATGTGCTTAGTGGATTTGATGAAGAATCACTATCTGATATTTTCAAGAATAGTGACAGAGTTCTTGATTTTGTTTGCATCCATTGCAATATTTCCAATCATTCTCAGCAAGAAATTTCTAAGAAGGTTGACTTCTACTTCAATCGGATCTTCTATAAGAATGACAGAGAAAACCACTTCAAGTACCTTGTGGATAATCTGAGGATCCCTCTTGTTACTCAAGCCATAAAAACTCAAGTCCAAAATCTCAATGATATTACTCCTTTGTTGATAAGTTTATGGAGAACAAGGATGACTTTGAGAATGCTATTCATTATGGTGGTGAAATCTTTGCTGATTTTATCAAGAATTTAAGGCCTTATCTTCATGTTCAGAGTACTACCATTGTGGATCCTGCAACTACACCCCTGAGATCTAGTTTTCCTATCATCTCATCCCTTGCCCTAGCCTCCACATCTATGTCGGTATCTCAATCCTTGAATCAGATCAGGCCTATAATCCTTGATCAATAGTTGCATCAGTCTTCTACTGCACCTACTTTGACCCCTTCAATTTTTGAAGGATTCCAATTACCTTCTATGACCACTAGTTCACTCCCTTATTCCACTTAATCATTCTATCCAATAGATTATTCTTCTAATGATTCTACCAAGGGAAAATAGAATAAAGGATAGTGCTAAAGAACAGTGATTACTATCTTTTGATAGGGCACTTTTTTTTAGTCTTGTTCCTTACTATTTGTGCTGACACTTTTTATCCATCTAATGTATTATTCCTATTTCTTTTCTAATTCTTATTTTAAATTTTTTATAGTAAACAATTTTGGAGAAATATGTATTCTATATACACTAATTGCACATTAAAGAAAAGGAACATTAAATATGAATATATCTCTCTATCACATGATTTGTGATCATAAAAAAGGGGGAGACTGTTGGACTCCTCATGGATTAATCTTGTTTTAATGATCAAAAATCTTATAAATATTTTAAAGCCTATTAATGCTTTGTAATCTATCTCAAATCACATGTAAAGATGATTAGTATCATTTTGCTTTAAATAAACCTATCTAAGAACTTAATTTCTATACATTAAGATTAATTATTGTATACTATTTTAAATTACTTCATAATGATTTCTTTGATGAACGAATAAGTCTAAACCATTTTATGAATATCACTATTTACATCTATATACAGATATTTGACCAAGTATGAGAAACTATGAGTCTGCCATCAGTTGTGCTTTTCTGGAAAAGGATCCGGACACTATGACCATCCAGAAACCATAACCATCCAGACACTTTAACCATCCAAACACCGTAACCATCCAGACACCATCACCATCCAGACACCGTGACCATCCAGACACCATGACCATCCAGACATCGTAACCATTCAGACATCGTAACCATCCAGACACCGTGACCATCCAGACACCGTGACAATCCAAGAACCGTGACCATCCAAACACAATGACCATCAAGACATTGTGACCATCCAGACACTGTGACCATCCTGACACTGTGACAAGACATTGCGATCCAAATACCGCATTTGTTCTTCTGGTTTTTGATCTCTGTACAACTATGCCATTATAGTTGTCTCACTGATCTTAAACAAATATCGAGACACCATTTCACGGAGACACCGTTTACAAATAGACTTTGACAGAGTTTCTTAATTTGTTTTGTAATTTTCCAATTTAATTTCTAATGGTCATATTGGAAGCTTTTAAATGCAGAAAAATAATTAATGTTTATCTGTAGACATATCATATGATTGTACGAGGTACGAAGTGCTGAGTACATGCATCATGTCAGCTCCAACATGTACACTCCAAGAATAAAAGAGATGTGCGGACTAGAAACAATAGAGCACATAATAACAAAGTTCACATGAGTGTTCCTGAGAAAAGAACTGACACATGAAACTCAATATCCCTAAAGAACACACAAATCATCATTGAATCAACAAGATAGACACCGTAGATCAGAATCATCACTCACATCTTTTCAATTGAAAATACCATGAAGAACACGAGCCAGATCTAGCTGACTTATGACACTCTGTTTTTTTTTCACGATAGGACTCGATTTCTGGATCTGCTTCATCCCAGAAGTCTAGATATACATAGAATAACACTGAGATCACTTATAACCTTATCTCATCATTACTGCTCTATCGTGTATTATTTTTATCTTTTGAGAAGTGTGTGTATGTCTGTATTAAACACACACTATCTTCTGTATCAAACTAAAGTATATAATATATCCTTTCTCTTACATATTTTTACTCATGTGTATTCCCATAGATAAGTGTGGAAGATGTTCATGTGTGACATGTTCGTTCATACCCACGAAGAGTTGTGGAAGAGGTCGTGTGACCTGTATAGTCTTGTGTACTGTTGTAAAGCCCGATACAGGCTATGTATCTAGTTTATTTTTAGAAACTGCTTGGTGGAATGTTATCACCTAGTGTAGTAGACTAGGTCTCGGCTTGAGACAAAACCACTTGTTTTATATCCATTCTGTTTTTTATTTTAGTTGTCTCTGTTTTACTATTTAATTCATAATTCACTAAATTTAATTTGATAGTTAATCTTGTAAAGAAGTTATAATTGTATTTCCATATTAGAATAACTTCAAAAGAAATGTTAATAACCAATATTATGATAATTAGAATTAATAAATCTTCTAAGAAGTTATATAAACAGTCAAAAATTCATAATAGACTAACCATGATTAACTGGGCTGTATATAACATTATTAGGGAACCATTTTAAAAATACATTTTAAACCAAAATTTTGAATAGATACTCAATTCACCCCCCTGAGTACTCTACTCTGACCCACATAAAACACTAATATAATATCTAGGTGATATCATATTATATTAAATAAAAATATTTTAATAATACATAGTTATTTGGTGAAACACGGTCTTCTGTGTAATGAAAGCTATTCAGGAAGGTTTCTCTTGCATGCAGCATAAGATAACTCAGTGTTTCATGTATTAAAAGTAATATAATATATTATATTTATTTAATATTTTAATTTATTAGGTTAAAATATTCCATTTTTACACTTGGTGTCATGTTTCATAAACGATATCGAATACAAGGTTCTTAATTTGGAGTTTTGGGGAGTTACATTATTCCCACTTTAAATAATTGAATCCTCCAAATTTGAACCTAATATTAGTGATATTTTTTATATTTACTATATTGAAATCCTAAATCTTGATAAGGGATCTTAAAACATCCTCTATAAATTAGATAATTTTATGTACAAAGGTCACATGGAATATGATGTAATTAGGTCTCTATAAAAGGGAACATTAGTTGCGTGTGAAAATCCATACATGGAGTAAATGCATAAATATTTATAGATATTGAATGTGGTAATAAATCACAAACTATTAAATGATAAATAGAAGGTATAGGGAATAAAATCCATAAATCTATGATGATTTAAGAGACCATATGTTCGAAAAAAAATTACAGTATTATGAAAAGATTTTTGTCTGAATAAACATTTCCTAATGATGAGGAATTATTCTGCAGCATATGTAACCTAAATTGAAATATTTATATAAATATAATTTCAACATTTGGATGTGCTTCAATATATTTTTCCAATTATTTTATAAAAGTACCATCAATACAAGAAGCACAAAAATACATTTTAATGGATTTTATTGACCACAAAAGATTGACATTTATAACTATTTTCCTTAAATTGTATTCTAAAACCAATATGGTTCATAAATTAATATCTAATCCTAAAAATGGATACTACTTTTTCATCACTAACATTTATTTTTCAAATTTTTAACTAAAAATAATGATATATTAAATAGGACATTGTGTAGGTCAGTGGTTCGTGTGAAACCCTTATCATCCATCTATCATGGGTTCAAGACCCAGGGCCCTGATAGATTTTATTTGATGTCACCTAGCTTATAATTTATCCTTTTAAAAAACCAAATTATTATAAATTTATAAATAATTTTGATAGACATCCTTGAAGCCAAGTGAATCATCAAAAAATATTTTAACTATGGTTTTTAATAGAACCTAATTATATAAATACTTCATCCATTTATTTACACAAAGGTACTTCCTTACACTAGGGTTTATCCACAATTTTAATTTGAGGATTTCTAAATCATGAAATCTTATCATAAATCTAAGACACATTAGTTTTAACTTAGATTTTTTATTTTCAACATTATTAATTGTAGTTTGTAAATAGAATGAAAATGATCATATAAATATTCCTAGGGAGTGTCAGTCTAGGTGCACAGTAAGGCCCATTATTGTGTGTTAGGTTACATGTAGTCAGGATTTGCAAAAATTGTTGGAGTTATTACTCCAAGGTATATCTATTCTAGAACCACATCCATTTGTACTATCTAGAGAAGGATGTATTTCTATCAAAACTATATAATAACTATCTAGGTGAATCTTTAGTTTTTTCTTAAATGCATATCATGAATTTCTACTTTAGGGTTATGTTATTTAAAATATTTTTTCCTAAATAAAGAATCCATGGTTTCTACTAAACATCATTTTTACCAAATGTAGAGACTCGAGCCACATATCCCATATCTTATGTCTAATATTAATTATATTTCAATTATTACATGGAATCTATCCCTCAAGGACTGATCAGTTTAGTTTTCTTGGTAAACTAGATACATAATTGTGTCTTGTATTAAAAATGACTACACTAATTAAAATATACTTTTTCTTATTCTTTATAAATAAAAACATCAAGTATAACTCTGATCCATCTAGTAAATTCATACATATCATTCATAAAATTTATATTTTATTCATGTGGAAAGAAACATAATAATTGTGAGATCATGGGATCAATAAGAGAAACATATAGCAGAATCAAAAATGAATCAATGATAATAGTC
This sequence comes from Viscum album, assembly GCA_963277665.1. Taxonomy (NCBI): domain Eukaryota; kingdom Viridiplantae; phylum Streptophyta; class Magnoliopsida; order Santalales; family Viscaceae; genus Viscum; species Viscum album. The sequence continues at coordinate 451,386,080 of OY728141.1, read as the reverse complement.
AAAATGGAAAAGTAGCTAACTGAACACATATTCCATGTTATCAATAAAATTAATGGAAGTGTATAAATAATATAGAAAGTTAATTACTGAAAAAACATTCCATTCAAATAAATCGTTAAGAAAAAATAAATATGGAAAGTTAAGAAAATGAAACACATTCTATCAATATAACAGAAAACAAAATTTTTCCTTATATATGTCAGTGAAAAATCTTATGGATGAATAATAAATACAACTAATATGAGTTAAATTATTTCTTAATGTATTTCTTGTCTAAGGCACATGAAAAATTATACCAATAAGACCTTCCACAAGATGGTTATCAACTACAGATACATTCCTGTTTAATTTTTTCAAAAATATTATCTCAGGATAACCTATAATTTCATGGTTGAGCTATAAAATTCCCTAGCTCCACTCATAATTAAATTTCCAAATCATTCCCCATAACAAAAAGATATAATAAATAATATCCTTTATCAAATATCTGTATTGAATAAAGAATAATAAATTATCAATATTTCCCCAAATAATAAAATAATTTTCAAAGTAGACATCATGTGTAAAATGGTATATGGTTTAGGAAATATTAATATCTATGATAAATAAAATTGGTAATTTAGGTTAAATTAAATGTTCAATGTTGTTACGCGGTTAAATATTTCAAGTGGAATAATAAATAAATCATGGAAGGGAATGCGAATAATATCCTTATTAAAATAAACAATATACCATCAAAATGAAGAATAAGGATGGTATTAATAGAACATATCCCAAGTGTATTAAAATATGGGGTTTTTATCATTGATTAATGGAAATATTATAAAATATATATTTTTAAAACAATATTGAGGAAAATACCCTTTTCCTTTTAAAATAATTGAAACTTTATCCCTTTCAAGGTAATTTTAAAACAAAATTTATTTAAAAAATTACATTTTAAACTTGAAATGTATTCTTGAAAGTAATTATATTGAGTAAATCTGTACGTTCTATATGTGGTAAAATAATATTCTTTTTTCATGGTAAAAAGGATTGAAAAATGCATATCTAAGAAAAGAATAGGAAGATTCCTTTGAAAACATTGGTAAATGAAAAAAGCATAAAATTTAATTTACCCCATAATTTTAATATAATTTTTATTTTTTTAATGAAACTTGGTTTTTAGAAGAAAACAGGTTCTCTAACTAAATAGTGAATTAAATTCGGGTTTTCTGAAAACTATTTTCTAAAACATTTTTAGTACAAAAGAGTATAAAAATGGAACTAATGCATTAAAATTATCATTAATTCCCATTAGTGAGTAGAAGTAATGATTTTATTGAATGATGGTAATATAATTTCCTCTAATTTTAATACCCTTTCAAGATCATTAAAGTTATTATTGAGGAAAATAATCTTCATACATTCGAATGTGTACCACTTTAAAACATTTTAAACCATAATTCTCGTGAATGAATAATAATAAATTATAATTTTTAATACCATGAATATAAGGTAATTAATGATATAATATATAATTTTTTTAATAGATACACCATAAAAAATTTTATGTGGCCAATAAGACAATTATCTCATAGAAGTAAAAAAGTGAGATGAAAATCCATAACCTTGTGTTTCCCGTCAGGTGAACATACTTTAAATTAGTTTATAATAAACCTCTGTCAGTTATATTATTTATTGATGTATTTTTTAAAGATTATAATTAATTTTATTTCACTTATTACAACATTGTGTACAACTACTTAAACGATTATGTTTACATTGGGTGTTTTTACCAAATTAGGATTATGTGTTAAAAACAACTTTGGTAGGAAAAATTATGGTAAAATTGGTCATTATATAACATATAAGTCATAATAATAATAAAGACATTATTATTATATTTATACATAAATTATACATTTAATACAAATAATTAAATATTGTTATGAGAAATGAATCAGCGTTAAAGTTATGGAGACGGTAGGTCATACGTACACTATTGTAATCTTCTCATTTTTCAATGATCATTATAGAAGGAAGATGTGTAGAATTATATCATTACATAATGATAATTATATATTAAATTTCATATTATTTAATCATATATTCTTATTTATATAATTCTGGTGTTGAAAATTGAGCCACACCATATCGATGAGGGGTTAGTCCACACGTCCACGAACAACATTATAACTTTTTAATAATGTTAAAAGGTAATATAGAAAATGATATATATATATATATAAAGGTAATTATGTCATTAATATAATATATATGTTTTTATGTCTCACATTTTTAATGATAATCATATTTTATACATTTCATGTATCGTGTGAACGAATCACATCACTTTGATGGGTGGTATTCCACACTTCCTAAAACGATGTAATCGTATTAATGTTAAATGGAATTTATTGATGTATTTTTTTATAATGTATTAAAGAAGTATAATGTCAAAATAAATATCATATATATCATATATAAATAGATTTTCCATCATAATGTCTAACTATTAATGTTGGTAAATAAATAATGAAAAATCATTATTTCATGAGGCATTAGTTTTCTGTACACAGAAACAATATGTTTATTACCCATTAATTGGATTTTATTGACAGTGTAGGAAAAACATTAATAAAAAACATCAAAATATATTTTGGATAAATTTTCTGTTATATGAATGTTTAATAAGAATATTTGAGGTAGTGGAGGAGTAAATGAAAGAAAAATGATCACTGGAAAGTAGTACATTAAAAATTGAGAAACTCCTTTTGTTTTATACCAAAGAGATTATTTGGAAGGATTCCTTCCCAAAGGGGGGTTTATATTAAAATAAAGGTGTTATTTGGAATATAGTTTCATAACCTATGTGGTTTGATATTTGTAATTAATTGGGTGAGGTGGTGGCCTTTCATAAGGGAGGAAAAGGACTCACTTGGTATTTTTGAATGGATGTTAGGTGTACCCACATTTTTACCAAAATAAAGATCATCCAAAGGTAAAAAATAATTTAATAATGGAAGTTTAATTAAATAATTATGTCCATAAAATGGGTATTGGGCATGTTTCTAGGTCTTGAGGGCCCCTAAGATAATGTTTTAGTCCTTTATTAAGCTTATTTATTCATTAAAAATTGTAATTAATTTAAATCACTTTCACTGTTACACTGATCATGAATTAAATTGACTATTTGATATATATATATATATATATATATAAGTAATGCCTTATACATGAAGACAAAGTTGGTACGAGTTATAGATAACCCATCATATGATTGATTTGTCTCACGAGACAAACTAGTTGTCCAAATAAAATGGGGTTTTACCTAGTAGTTTTAAACATTTATAGGGATAGATCTTAATGGAATAGGTATCATGTTCTAGATACAAGACATTCAATAATTAAGAATTCACTTTACTGAGAATTAAGTTATCATATTTTCCCTAAAAAAATTACATGATATTATCTATGGATAGATTTAATTGTCATGTTTTTTATTAAATGGAATGTGTTTTTAGTTATTTACATTACCATATTGAATTTACATTATCATATTTTAACAATTAGGTAATTTTTATGGCATTATTTTTTAGTTATTTACCTTTCCATGTTGATTACATGAATTTATTAATGATATCTTCCACTATACTTAACCATTATTTGGAATTTGAACTCCAATTTACACTATTTCATTTCCCTAGTAATCTATTATGTGTACTATGTTTGATATGAAATTATATTTTAGAGGGAATAATGATATTTTCCAAAAAAAATATTTTCTAGTTTTCTTATGTAATATATGAATCGTGTTTGTAACTAGTTTTCCAACACTTCTAAACTATTATTTCCATTGAGATAAAATTCTTGGAATCTTATGCTACTATTGAAAAGTAACCACCGAATATGGTATACTGGTGATGGGGTCTCTACATTTCATGACATACCTCCCAAACAGCCCTACTGGAACCATTCACTTGATCACTATAAGGTGGAGTTCATGGCATTGGTAAGTAAGTGTATATGATAAAATAAATAATGGATTAAATAGTAATCATAACTAACAAGTTAGTAATATTAGTAAATAATTCCACACAAAGAAGGTATAACAGTAAATCCCACCTCTAGAACGACACCAGTCATCCTATAAAATAGATGAAAGGGGCAATATCTGTGGTTTTCATAAAAATTTAAGATACAAGTTAAATTTAGAAAAAAAATTGGAGTCCAAGAAAAGGAAATGATGTGAAAATTAAGATAAAAGATAAAAAAAATGGGATCCCACAAACTATAAAAATGAAAATATGTAAGAATAAAGGGGAATGGGGAGAGAGATTTACATAGATAATGATAAATGAGAAGATGTATGTATGAGATTAGAAACAATTACATGGTCATAATTTAGGATTATTAATGGAAACCCATGAAATATTCATTCCAAGAGATAGATCCACTTTTAGGGTTCCATATAATTAAACCTTTAGATAAAAATTCTATTTATTTATTAAAAAAAATCATTATTCTATATGTGAGGATAATATATTTTTATTTTCATATCATCTTACTAAAATATTCTAACTCTTTGTTTGAAATGTAACCTGTATTTATCATATGAAAATATATCCTCATGATGTTAATTTTGATCATTAACACTATCATCCATTTCTATATCAACATAATTAAATATTAGTTTTTTTAAATTTTTTATATTGTAAACCATAATCATTGGTTCTATTTATGTTCCATGGAATCATCCCTTATGATAATAAATGAGATTCCATAATCATTTTTTAGAAAATTTCACCCAAATTAACAATATAGAGAACATTTGTTATGAATTCTATAATGCAGTGAAAGATCAAAATAATATTACATAACTCCTTTTTATCAGCCCCTTTCCATGATCATTTTTTTAGATCTTCATTTGAAAAAAAATTACATTAAACTAGTAAATAATTATAGATTCAAAACATCAATAATAATTCAGATTCATCATTATATTTAGAAGGAAATATATGATTCATTTGTTAAAATAATTGACGTTCCCAAAAAAATTATTCCATCTAAAATGAAAAAATCAAAAAGATCCTAATTTCTTGTTGAATGATCCTTAAAAATATCATATTAATTCCCACCATGTATAAATAGAAATCATATATGAAAATTTACTGATATTCCAGCTTTAATCGTTTGATGTAGAGGTTTTTTTCCACTCTTACCTTCAAAAATTATAGTACATTCAAATTTTTTTTAACAATTATTTTTTTAACCTATATAAATCATTCATTAAAATAATAAAAAAAAATTCATCATCATCATCATGAATAAATATATTAAGATTATTAATTTAAATTATTCATCAACTTAAGCTTTGATAAATACTAACATTTTATCATTTATAAAAATATTTTATTTTCTTTGAGTAGGGATAATAATATGTATTTAATGTATTTTAAGCATAAAAATAGATAAAATGGATCAAAAAATACTCTCATGAACCGACCTAGGTCACAACTCAACCAGTCACCCTTGATATACTGGGGAAAACTAAAAATATAATTTCTGATCCCCATAGAAAAATATATTCCATGGAATACAACCATAAAAAATTGGAATGATTTAACCTAGAAAAGTAATATTATATTCTGAGAGTAATTCTATTTGAATTTTGAAAATTTTTATATATACATTGGATGACAATGTACAATAAATATATGTTTTTATGAAGAAACAACCCTAAGGTGGAATAATAAATAAATATCTAAATAATCACCTCAAAGTAAAAAAACATTAAAACTCCCTGATAATATAAATGAATATTTAAGTATCTAATATTACAATGATTTAGAAATAATAACCAAAAATATTTAATGGATATCCCCATATGACATCACGTTCACAAACAAACATAAAATACCATGACCATTAGAAACCTAAAAATATGATAAAAAAATAAAATAAACTCATTCTACTCACCTTGACTCAACTAAATAGTATGTGAACATAAAAATACTAATATAATTTCATCAGATTGTCCATGAATTTCCCTCAATTAAATATATCATAAATTTCATTTCAAATAAACTATTTAAATATATGGTTTTGTCAATAAATTATGGGGTACACAAGTTCATTATGAATCCCATTTAAATGATTAAATATAACATTGAAAAAAAATTAAACATTCTGTAAACAATTCCCTTTAAAAACCAATTTTTTTAATTCTATTTTTTAATTCACTTTTTGAATCCATTAAATGAAACTCATGAATCATATAATAATGCACTATTGAGATAAATTAAGCAATAAATGATGTTTTTTTAAAAAAAATTATATTTTCTTTGTAGTATTGAAATATATAAAATGATTATAGGCATCTTAGTAATAGAATTATATTATAAAAATAGTTTAAATCCATGAAAATAAAACCATACCATGGAGGAAAAAAGTAAATAAAATATAATAAAAAATATAATTTTAAGTGTAGTATAGTGTAATAGATAACGAATACATAACCATGGTAAATTTATAAAATCATATGACACAGCCCAAGAAATACTCTCGTGGAACCATTTTATAACCTACTAACATATTCCTAGTCCATAATCTACATATATCTCTAACCTAGCCTCACCAGCTAAACTCCTCCATAGATATGGTGGTTACTATACAATGGGGTATCCATTTGGTCTAATCATTAGTCAAAATTAATTGTATGATAATCCATTACTAAATACATATCAAATCCATGATTATAGAAATAATAGGTAGGGGTAATTTTTATCTTTTGTTAGAATCATCTCACAAGTAAATATTATTTGATTATATCACAATCAAAGAACATCAACTCACCACATTAGAGTCACTAATACAATGGATCTATATATAACATAAAAAAGAATCAATAATTCCGAATAACTAACAAACCATATATAATCTAGTTTCTTGATAATTAATAATATGTTGTTACACTTTTATAAAAAACCAATATTATATTTTGAAAATAGTCCTCAAAAATTAATAATAGAAAACAATATTAATTTTTTTAGAACCATGTTTTAATCATTTTATGTTGAAAGAAAAATTCATGCTTAAAATGTTCCATTAAGTAACATTTTTGAAGCATCATTAAAAACCCCATTTTTAATGCATTACAAGAAAATAGAGATATTAAAATTAAAATCCTCTTTTTTTCTCCCATTGAAATCCATGTATCATTTCAAATTCCCTTCAGGATCATTTTAAAAAATCGTTACTCGAGGAAATTATTTAATTAATATAAAAAAATTTATTCATTTACGAAAAACACGTGGTAAATCATATATAGGATTTTGGAGAGAGTAAAATTTAAAAATATATTGATTATGTCATCTAAAACCATGAATTGAAAAGAAAACATAAATGAATAACTCAAATACATATTAAAAGTTTTGTGATAAAAATTTTAAATCCAAATCATTAACAAAATATCTAAATCACATCAAAAAAAAATAAACATTTATAGAGTATATAAAATTTCATCTAAGAAGTTTAGATTGGGATGAAAATATACAGATATCTATTCATGGAAATAACACATTTGAAATCTAAGAAATTAAATTTTCATTCTTTGTTAATGATAAAAAGGTCGATAATTCTAAAAAATTATATAAATCTAATTAAATTATTAGTATGTTAATAAAAGGATAAATCATGAAAAAATAGCATAAATCCCATAATTTAAAAAAAATAGTCATGTTAATCCTCAGCATGATTGAAGAATATCAAAAAAGGAAACATAATCCCTAATCTAAATAAAACCCCCATGAAAATGATATTTTCTATTAACTAGAGGTTATTAGGCCATTGTAGTGTATGTGGATGAGAGGAGAAAAATAGAATTGAAGAGTACAGGGGAATACCTTAATGATATCACCATGAATTGATGTATGATGAACATAATCCAAGAAAGAGGAAAATTTAAAGTCACATGGAGTGTCTCTATTAATATACATTATGAAAATTAATGGAGAGGGGACCTCATAGTGGCTAAACACTAATGTTCGAAAATATGTAATTTCAGAAAATTAAATTTTTTCTCAGGGTACACTGTGGTATGACTCTTTTCAAAACTCCATGATGAATGTTTTCTTAGAATGGAAACCACCCAATGACATACATCAAGTTGTGTACACCATCATTCAGGACATGGTAAAATTATTCCTAGTGAAACCACATAGTGTGATTTCTTATATCATGGAGTGGTGGTTGGTTTTCTAAAAAATCCCAAAAATTACAAAAGGGTTCGTCATCATGTGAACTCATTAGGTTATGTTGTGAGTAGAAATAATTTTTAATTTAGATATAATTTATTCCACAGATATAATAGAAGATAATGAAAAGTATAAAAAAGGATAAAACTACATAAAATTAATATATATATATATATATAATAGTGTAAGATCAGGGTGATCCTAATTTAACAACCATAGCACTTTCTTCCCCAAAATTTCACCATATTTACAATAAATTATATGATTTGATAAAACTCAAACAAAAGGAAGAAATATTCATAGTATCATCTCTATAACCCTATATTCAAAATAAAAAATACATATTAAATGATATAAACCACAGTATTAAAAAATTTCTTCTGAATAATATTAACGCCATGCTAATATAAAAGATCAATAGAATGAGTATACTCTAATAGAATCACTATAAGGAAAGACCTAAATTCAGATTAGAGAGAACCGTAATATAATTTCTGATCAATGGAATATCTTTAATAACCAATTAACAATAATAAAATCTTTGAATAAGAACATGATATAGACTTTCCAAAAATATAATCCACAAGTCCACAACAATCATTGGTAGATATTAATAAAATAATGTGGAAGGAAGTAACCTATAAAAATACGCTTACCACTATAAATATATAGATGTAAAAAATATCTTTTCCAATAAATATTAATTAGATAACATAATTTAGGAATACATTCTAGTAGAAAAAAATTGAAATGTATTTGGAACATTCATGATGGTTGGATTTGAATGCTCAAACTGGCCATAATGGTAACATATAATAGACAACTTATTTCTCATTAATGTGGCCTTAGATTTGGAAGACTCTCTTAAATTTAGAGAATTTCCCCATCTCAAATACTCTAGCATATGATTCTAAATTTGTTTAGTAGGAAATCTACATAATATGGTTCACCCTCTAGAATAATACTATGAAGTCAATGATTCATTAATAAAATCATCGAACAATATTAGGATAGATAAATGAATTCCAAAAATAAATATTTTTCATATACCATTTTGAGTATCTCTAACTATAGTATCCAAGATCTAGTTCATATTTATTAAATTGGTACAAGATATAAGGGACCACACCGTAAATTATCTACCAATTTAATAGTCTTGTGAGACTAGATACCAATATGTTTCCCAAATTAAATTTGAAATATAAAAAATAGTATAAAAAATTACTTTTACCCTTGAAAATAATTTATGGATTTTATCTATACATCATATAGAAAGTAAAAAAATAAAGGGTGAGATCTAAATGTTTTCTAAGGGTTATATAAATTGAAATCTACCATTGAAAAATAAATCATAATCAAAATTTTATAATAACTAATCAAAAGAGATGAAATTATATCAAAAACATGATTTCAATGTAAATATATAGATAATATCAAAATGGTAATCACATGGATAATCAATACAGAATTATTAATACAAAAAGTACATAATTATGGACATTCATGATCCTTCCATCTAGTCCAACACTAATAAATCATGAATATAACAGTAAGCCTATGGCATGGAGAAATTCAGTGTATGTGTAGGTATACACCATTTACACAACTAATGTGGAAACCTATTTTGTCTTATAATACATGTTGATAAATGTCTGGGATATCTGAAATTGGTCCCCACCAATCACATTCACATCCAATGAATCCCTCCTATATTTATTTACAATATATAAATAATTATTAAAATTAAATGTAAAAATTATTATTTTCATTGAAACTATAATACAAATGGATTCCTTTATATATAAAATAACCTTATTAATATGATTTCCTCAATTTATACCATATATAAAATTTTATATGATTAAGACAACATAAATTTGGTTGATATATTACCACATAAATCCATGATATTTAAAATATTGATATCGAGAGGAGAAAATAATTTCCAACGAAATGATGGATAGTGATAAGGAATGTCATCAAGAGAATGTTAATGACCAAAGAACTGTAAACCAGAATAGTTAAAAAATAACAATTAAATCATGAAAAATAGATATTTTTTATAAAAAAAATTCCTTCTGAAATATATTATAATCTAAAATAAAATTATTAAAATTATATTCCTTGTTTAAAATAAATGATGTTATAAATTTTTTTTAATTTATTTATATTTAATTAGAAAATAATAGCCTTTTCGTATGAAAAAGTTTAAATAATTTTTTTGAGAATATGGATATTTTTTTCTATTAAAATATGCATATAAAACTATATAGTAATCGTCAATGTAAATAAAATTTTTAAATATAATAATGTGTTTTCATTGGGTAAAATTTTAAACAAATATTTCATTCACACATAGTAAAAACTAAAAAAACATCATCTGTAAAAAATGAAATAAATTTTAATACTTAAAAAAGAACATAAAAAAATTTCAAATTAATTCCAATAATCAATGAATTATAATGAAATATATTATACATGTATTTGAATGAATATTCACATAGATGAAAATAGTTATAAAGAAAACTATAAAACATAGATTTTATAATATAAACAAACCCACATGAAACTCACTTGTTGAAAACTGATTAAAAAATAGATCAAATAGAAAATAATATTTTAAAAACCATACATAACTAAAGGATATGAAATTTATAGATTTAAATAGATTTAGATCATATTATTACAAATTTAATATGAACATAAATAATCCCAAAATAATATGATACGATAACAGAAATCACATACTATAAGATTGACTTTCTCTATAATAGTTCTTTTCATAAAAAATCGAATTTATATTTATTATAAATTTATTAAAGAAGCATATCCATACTTATCATACCTTATAAGATTCAATTAGAAAATCTCAACATATGTTAATTAAAAATTTTTCATTATAATTATCTTTCGGGTGAGGGAATGTCCGGTTCCAATTAATGTATTGTTTTTAAGGATCTAGACCTTGAACCATGGTCAGTGTTTAATTATATCAAGAATCTTAATCATGTAATAATGTTTTTTTATTATTTATTTCAAATTTTATAACAATATCTATATTATGGTGATTAAAAATTAATTACATTATTATGTGGATGTGGTATTATATACATACATATGAACAATGTTTCTACATTTCAATGGATAGAAAAAAATAAAAATAAATAATAAATCACCTTTATAGAATAATTATAATATCATATATATGATATATATTCAATAAATCTATCATATTTACTATCTATGTAAAGTGGAAATTAAATATGAATCACATCACTTAATAGTGGTGGTAGTCCACAAGTATAGACAAGTGATGTGATATTCATACAAAAATATAAATAAAGATGATTAACAGTTGTTCCATCAACACTAAAAATTGTTTGTATATTTAAGATATTTATTGTTTTAAAACATCATGGTTAAAATATGTTTTATGGTTGAATAAAAATAAATAAAATATAAAGATTTGGCTATGAGTTATACTTATTAGGAATAATCCTCTAGATTTAACCAAAATTCAAATTAAAAGAACCTTATGAGAAGACCATAATCTCAACAATATAGGGAGTGAATATATTAAGTTATTTTTTACATATGTTTTGTATATGTTCTTAATGTATTTTGAGTAATATAGAGTATTTTTTTCATGATGGTATCATGGAACTCAACAGAAACAGATGCACCGATTATTTTTCAAAAAATATTTTTTAGGATGATGGATCTTATCTTTGCTAATGATTTGAGACATATTACGATCTAAGGATCTAGAATTAATTAAATGATCACATAAATTTAAAATTAATAACATACTTTTTCAAATATTATGTGACCTCAATTGAAACTCATATCTGGTGATCTTTTCTTGGAGGAAACATATTAGATTCCCACTTTAATATCTATAGACACTTCAAAATCTACTAGAGCATCGATCATTGAATTTTTGGTGCTATCACAATAAGTTGGCGCCACCTTCAACACCATAACGACCATTGTATCTCTGATACTCTGATATATAGGGAATAATTCAATCTAAATGCCCAGATAGAGAGTATATCTCTCTTGAAAAGAGTATAGAGATAGGCTTTGGAATTAGAACTATTAATATTATAGGGGAAGAGAATCTATCCTCTTATAAATAGTTGGATTTTCAAGATACACGGATTGGTTCCCCAACCTACATTTATTCAAAATTCACTAAATAAATAATTATGAAAATCTGAAAAATGTCAATATTTTTTTATTTTATCACGTACCTATAAAATATATAAAATATTTTACGTGATAATCCATAGTCATTAAATTGACTATTAATTTCAACTTAATATTAAACGAATGTGTAATATTAAAATAGTATTTGTTCAATAAATATTTTCTCAAATTAAATTATCTTTTAAATGATTTTAAAATTAAGAAATACCAATTTTCTTTTAACATGAGCAATATAAATTTATATATTTATAATTGGTCGATAATTTGGAAACAATCAGACCTAATGGTCAGTCCCTCCTTGTCCAATATACATATTCAACTAAATAGGGAGGATTCATTAATAGACTATTGTGTGTTACCATCTATGCCCACATCTTGATTGTAGTGAATAAAATCCATAGACTCTGAGAGGATTTTGGAGACCCATCATTGGCCCTTAAAAAGATAAGGATTGAAATAGAAACAAAAAACATCCTATGAACACATGATATTATAAGATTATTGTCATTAAATATATCATAATGAAGGATGCAGACTTTTTTAATCTCCCCTTTCATAAATTATTATTTATTGATCTAACCAAATGTATTTACATTTCGAGTACATTAGAAAAAGACATATGAAGGTATCACCATGCGGATCAACCAGGTATGAGATAAATTTCTTTCTTAACATGGAAGGAGAAAAATCATTTCTTAATCATTCAACCAATTTCAAACCACAAATCACAAACACAACAAAAGCTACATCTCCATGATTTCATTATCATGGGTTTTTACATTCATCAAAGTATGTGATCAAGTAGAAATAATGGATAATGATCTTAGGTTCGGACACTAATACACTTGTCTATGGATAAGAAAAACTAATGACACCTGAAACATGTGGAGTTCCTATTGGAAGTACTATCTTCATGATCTCAATACCATAGATCACCAAGTGAGAACATCATATGAATAAGTATCAATTATTATGATCCCCTAGCAACTAATAATCAAATATCTACTATGTCTAGTCATTATTATGTATCTGGATCATAATACCTTTGTTTAAGATAAATGACATAATATCTTTATGTTCCAATTATATCATGGTTTGTGATATAAACTTTTGATATGAAATTTAATCAAAAGAAATTACCATTAAATAGTGGATGTATAAATGTATAAAATATAACGGAATGAAAAAATTTTGTATTGGTAACTCTATACATGATATAGTGATCTAAAAGTACTGAATAGTTGGGTATATGGAAGCCACTAATACAAAACTCCCACTTTCTCTAGATCCATATGTATATCCAACCATGTTAGCTCTGACATGATAAATATATTATTTCTTCTGAGTAACGACATTATGTACTATGACATCAACGTTTCTTTTGTATGGCTATTCCACTATGTGAAACCTCATATCCTTGAGTAAAACTTCTCAAGAGTTTGTATTCCTTAGTAATCCTTTTATCCACTATCATAACATGACATCATTTAAGTTACCAACAATATATTTATCAAAATGATATAATGTTACATGGTAGTTGAGATTCCATGAGATGGAAAAAATTGTTGCATTTAATAATTTCTTCTTAGATGGCATAGATGCTGCAACATATTCAGTTTTTTTCGTCATGGATAACACTGGATTATATGATCTTTTCTTAGTAAATAGACTAACATTACTATGATACTCTATCAAAATGATCTAAAGGAAAACTATTTCATGTCCCATAAAACTATAATTCATTCTTCTCTACTTAAAAGGTACACATCCCTTTTACTTTCTCACGTACAATTGGACAGTTATGATTCCTTCCATAATAGTTATCCTGAATATAAATAATATATTCCTAAAAATATTTATATGATGTAAATACCATTACATATAAATATAATAACATATGTGATTAATCCATCTCTTAGGCATTTGGAATTCAACTCAACACTTTAATCCGAAACTATGCAAACTTGGAGAGATTTATTTCATCTAACACTGGAAAACTTCTCTCTTGAATTTTTCCAAAAATTATTTTTCAATACCATGTTAATATATATATGATCGATTAGTTCCAAGAAACAATTAGATCTACCTCAGTAGATCCTATTCAGTAGAACTTCAGTTTTGACATTATGTCAATCACTGGAGTATTACCTTCATCTTGGTCTTAACAAACTATATGAAAAATATTCAGTTTCTATATGATGTCGAACATATATTCCTTGGAAAAAAATGTCACTCACACTAAACATTGGTAGAAATATGGAAAACATTATTTCAAAATGAATATTCTATGATCTTGTTGCTTATATTAACCCTAAATTGGATTTCAGTAACTTTCTACCGTCATTGGAATCATATGGAATCACTATCCCCTTCTGGTTGAGTCATATATACACCTTCGTAGACATTTGGTCATGACATCCAATGTTTAGTTAAATTTCCCTTAATATTAGATATTGAAATTAAAATTCTAATGGGTTTATGAATACTTACTTGGAATAAAAAATTAATCCCTATTGGTACATCACATTTACCATCCACGTATCATCATATTTGAATACTCACAGCAATATTCAAAATAAAAATACCCTTTTCATTTTGTTAAATTGAATACATTATAGAATTCTAATTTATATTATCAATTATAGATGATTTCCATATAAATTTACCTGTAGGAATTTTTATTCTCAATAAATAATTTATCACCAACTTTGGTGAATATAAAACCATCATTATGGTATTTACCTTCCTGTATAGTATATTTTTTCAGAACAATCTTGTTCTTCATGTACTTATGGAACTTGTTCCTATTCCAATTAATTGTGAATTTATGGGATTGACTAATTCTAAGGCAATGTCTCCCCCACTATCTCAAATAGAGGTGCTCACAATTATATAGAAATGCAGTCTATTACATGACTACAACATTTCAATCAAATGTATTTATATAATATCCTAAGAATCTTTTTGGATAATTTCTTAGAAACACAATGTATTTAGGTTGATGAATTTTTGATTAAATCGTAACAACCATTTTGCATACAAACACATGTCCTTATGAAAATATGGATTTCCATTATACAATGACTCATATGATATCAATTTTTCATTATAGTTAGCATATGGTTATGGGATAACACTATTATTTTAAATGTTTTTCTAGAAATATAATGCCTATTTCTATAGGTTGCAACATTTATTCTAATTACATCATTAATAGGATGTATAAAATCTATGTTTAGGAATTGATCCATTCTTCAATTTATTAATAAATTTTAACATTTAATAATACTCATCATTCCTCCTTATTAAAATCAATTCCATGATGCAGATAAGGTGATATGTATTTTTCAATTACTCCATACTCCATACTACATTATATTGATTGATAATTCTTAGTCAAGATATTCTTCAGCGTGATGTGTCAAAAAAACTCATATATTCATATTTTTTATTTATCATACTTCACTTTATCTTTCCTTAATTACTTATAGGAATATATTGAAGTATATTTTCTACTAGCTTACCCTTAGATTAGATCGTGCTCACTGGATAAAATAGTTTTGAAATCTTTGTGGAATAAATTAATTTCTAAAGGATTATTTTTTCAAACTACAAAAGTATATATGTAGATAATACATAATGTTTTTATCTATACTAGTTCTTTAAACCATTCTGGGTATATATTTTATGTACACATTTAGTATTAAATGACAAAAAATTGTCTTACCACAATGGGGTAAAATTATTACATTTTATAGTCATCAGACATTGCATATGATTCATGTACATGTAAGATATTTTTAGAGTATGATTGAACACAAAAAAAAATTCATTCATTAACATGGAATAATGTCTCATTGGGTCTGAAAAACACGTTATATAAATATTTCGGTTGAACTCAATAAAATTTCTAAAAAAATCACTCACTTGGAAACTAGAAGTTATGTGTTTCTCATCACTAACTTATGAATATTATTTATTAAGACACTTGGAGAAAACACCATACATATTTTATTGTTTCTATTTCTTAATTGGATACTACATTTCAATACACATATGTGAAAGGAATAATTTATTTAATACCCTTGCAATATGTATGAAGCACTAGTTTATGAATATACATTGAAGAAGAAGAGGGAAATTGATTATCTATTTCAGTTTGATGTGATTAAAATCCATATATTTATATCTAGTTATTTGATGGAAATAACCAATATGTTTAACTACTAACCTCATTTAACTGAATTTCAATGAGAATTTGTCTTTGTACTTAAACATTATATTTTTATTTTCAAATTTCCATTTAATATTTCCCCATAAGAACTAAATATTATGTTCTATTTAATATTATTATTTACATAGTGAACCCACCCTAAAAAGGTAATGATGAATTTACATCATCCTATCTATTTTGAAACATGAAATGAATCTAGCTTAATTTGGTGAGAGAATGGTATGTATTAAAAAATTGTAATCCATATTTCATATTTATATAAAGACTACATAATTTATCATCCATTTTATTCTCACTTCACTTTAATCTCATAAGCTTCTCAAAGATGATACTACATGTTATATTATTCATGTTCTGATGCAGTGAAGAAAACTAACATTAGATGTTGATAATAACCAAATGAAATTACCATCAAATGTTTTATACTTGAGTCTCATATAATAAATCATACACCCTCTCTTCCTTAGGTAGATTAATAGTTGTTGGGACACCTGCACCTCAAATTTAATAAATAATTATAGTGTGTGAAATCACCTATAAAACACTAGGAAATTGATTCTAGTTTGAACATTAACTTTTTCAAATATTTATCAAATATTATCTTGTGGTATTAATTTTCATTTTCTAAAAATGTTATATTTTATCAAATTGGCACTTTTATCTTTATTAATGTTTTAGAAATTATTGATTAATTATATAAATAAATGTCTCCCAAAATTTTATCGAATTCTATGAATCATATATACTATAATTGTAATATTATGTAACTTAATTATTCAAGTGACAATTATCCTTCAAATGTTTCATGTAGTGTAGAAGCTATGGATAAAATAAAACTCATAGAATTCAAAGTAGGATTTTGAATTGAAATTTGTATTAACCCGAAGTTAATTGATCTATTGAGTGAAGTCCCGGATTCTAAAATCATAACTTGAGTCTCAGAATTTATTACTTTGAAATTATATAATGTTATATATGTATAATACTTACTAAAAAATTATTTATATCAACCCACAATTCTCATATGAACTCCTAGCTAGTGATAGACACCCTCATCTATGGAATGAAGAGAACCCCAAACCCATGATTTTGTTGAAATTTGAATAATAGAAGGCATTAATGATTTAATATTTCTTTGAGGGTTTTTTTATTTCCTCTCAGTGAATGTGATCCATTTCGATTAATGTTATTCAGATATGTTGTATTTCTCATAACTGAACATTAATAAAAAACATTCATTGTTTCTTTATAAATATCAGTATTCAATATTTTATTATTTTTCCCACTGCAATAAAATGCATAAAATAATAATTAAATGCATAAAATAAATCCTATAACTGACTAGTATTGAAAATCTATAATTTTTAATCTATTAAAATTCAATGGGCCCACCACGACCAAGGGGAATCATACCTATGTCCTAGCTTAACTCTTAATGTAGCTTCCCCCTATCTAATATTTTTTCTTCTCCTCAAGAGTACTACCTTGACATGGCATTTCCAATGTCATATATCATTCTCATGTTAGCATATCACCTTATCATTGAGCAGAACACTCAATATTTTTTCTCTATCAATTGTATAATAATACTCATTCAAAGGGAAGGAGGACTAGTGGTGTAATATAAATCAGATAAATTAGACACACATGACCATATACAAATTATCTAAAAATATAAGGCAATGTGAAGTGTGTCTTAATTAATTACAAACATCGCACATAGTTAAATAAATAATAAAAATAAAATGAACATACACCTGTCAAGTCAATTGCACAATACTGGTAGGTAAAAATCAAGTGGAATTAAAATTAAATTGTATTAATTTTTGTATGATGGAAATTTTAATTAAATTAATTCAATTAATGAATTTTAATTATATTTTGTCCACTGTAAATTATATTTTAATTAAAATAATTAAATTAGATAACTAATCTAATTTAAGAAAATAAGTAAATTAATTTTATCCTTGGTATTAACATTCTATTTAAAAAGAATAAATTAATTTTATTAATTAGGGTTAACTTAGGCCCTGCTAACCCATGTTTGCCCAAAACGGGTAACATCAAGGCCATGAAAATCTATTTCGGGCAGTGAAATGACCATGCATGGCCATTTTGTGATAGTATGGGATTCCCTGACCCATTCCACATTAGTAATATATGCACGGTCTTTATATTGGACAGAATTGGTCCGCCAGAACCTGGTAGGGTTACCTCACATGACCAGAGGGGGTCGCTGCTCTCCGTAAGGGATTTTTGGTGCATGGGGTTGCATCATCAAACGGTTCTAGGGTGGGGATCCTCTAATAGAAACTTATATGATACCAAATAGAGTTGTAATTGTATAGAATAAAAGCTCATGGGTAGTAGATAGTTGGGGCCCCCTCACGATAGCATAGGGTGGACCAGGCTCCGATTCAACTATGATCTAGTCAAGATGGCCGAGTTTTCCACTATTGGGAAAGGACATGAGATCTTAAGGTCGTGGGTCTCATGCGAGAGTGGTGGGTTGGGGGTAACCAAATATATCTGATCCAAGTGGGAGGTTTCATCCAGTGAAGGGGCGTGTGACGGAGGAAACATTGTGACCGATCTAATGTTGCGAGTCACTAGTGCTTGGAGGATGGTGCCAAGGTGTTGCTTCTCAACTTGGAATGATAAATAATTCTAGTGGAGAATGGTGGTTTGAGAGTTGAATAATTTCTTTATGGAATTTATTTCACCATTTTTTCCTCCCACTTATTGATGTGTCAACGTGGTTTGACCCCATTAAGGCAGTCACGTGGTTTTAATTATGATGTAAATACATCTTGGTTTTTTTGCCTATATAAAGAAATGAAAACCTCCCCAGAAAAGCATCCCAATTTGGTGGTGCACAAAACATCATTTGGGTTCAAATATATTCATTCAATCTTATTTCCATTCTCGCTTGTGTTTTCATGTTGAACAGTCAGGAATTTATAACATTTGGTAACAAATGGAGGTTCTCTTAATCCACAATGTAGAACTCTGATCCCTCATCTCCCCGAATCTCCCAGACATCATCGGCACGTCCTAGACCCCCTGTTGATAGCAGTAGAATCCCTCTGGTGGTACATCGAGTGGTGAAGGAGATCGGGGGATCAGCGACGTATCTGATCCTGATGAAAACAAACTACATCAACTTGTCCTTGATGATGAAGGTCATGCATCAAGCACGTGGTATTTGGGATGCTGTCAACACTAGCGGTGCGAAACTCCAGGAAGATCGGAAGGCACTGGAGGCCATCCTCCATGCTGTCCCACTAGAGATGATCTCCATACTCACCATCAAGGCAGCTGCCATGGAAGCATGGGACACCGTGAAGACCATGCACTTTGGCATTGATCGTGTTCACAAGTCCATTTCTCAAAACCTCCGAAAGGAGTACGAAGGCATTATTTTTCACAACGGCGAATCGGTTGACGACTTCGCAATATGGCTCACTGAGATGGTCAACCAACTCACTATCCTCCGTGATTCGGAGCCTCAAGACAAGGTCGTTGAGAAGTATTTTTACATCATCCCTTCCAGGTTCTCCTAATTTTCCCTTTTAATTGAAATGCTTCTTGATATTTCGAAAATCTCTGTGGAGGAGGTAACAGGGAGACTTAAAGTGGCAGAGGACCATTTTGAGCCACACCCACCATAAACACTAGAGGGAAGCTAATCCTTACTGAGGAGGAGTGGGTAGCATGGATGAAGGAGTGGAAGATGAGGGAGGAATCTTTTGACAACTCCATGTTCGGAAACTAGCATCTCCAAGGACCATGATAAAATAATAGCAGTGGTAATAGTGAAAATGGAAGGGATGTCTTGGGATATGATGGTTTTTGTGAAGTCTCAAGTGAAAAATTATACAATTGCGGAAAAATGGGTCATTGGGACAAAGATTGTCATAGCAGACCAAAAAGGCCTGAGGCCCTTCTAACCGAAGGTGATGACGATGATCACGCGCTCCATATGGAAAGGTCATGCACCGTAGTGCCCGATTCCCCACCACCACAATCCTCCACCACCAATACATTACAACCACAATGCATCCCTCTACGACTGATTAAGATGAATGCCTTCACACAACTGGATAAGGAGGAGGTTCGTGATGACAACTTTTGGTACCTCAACACTGGTGCCACAAACCACATGACTGGGTCCTGCGCTGTCTACTTCAAGTTTGACTCTGGGATCCGTGGCACCATGAAGGTTGGAGATGACTCTATAGTAAACATCGAGGGTTGTGAGGCCATCATTCTCACTTGAGAAACCGGTGATCACCACATGCTCACAGGGGTGTACTTCATCCCGATGCTCACCACTAACATCCTTCGCATCAGACAACTTGATGAGAATAGTTGCCAGATACTGATCGAAGATGGCATTCTATGGATCCGCGACCAGCAGCGGCGTCTGCTGGCCAAGGTGAAGCACTTCCCCGGATGGATGTACAATCTCAAACTAGACATTGCATAGCCAATATGCCTTTTTGAAAGGGTATCCGAGAAGGAATGGTGTTGGCATGCGAGGTATAAACACCTGAATTTTCAAGCTCTATGTAAGCTCGCTCAATGTGATATGGTGTGAGGGATAAGACAAATTGATCTGGTCGATCAAGTCTGTTACAGCTGCCTCATTGAGAAACAACGAAGAGTTTCTTTCCCTGAACAAGTGAAGCATCATGCGGAGTAAGCCCTTGACCTTTTCCATGGTGACCTCTTCAGGCTGATCACGCCGACAACACCAAGCAGGAGCCGCTACTTTCTACTACTCATATATGACATGAGCCACTACATGTGGCTTAATCTACTCGGAATCAAGGACCAGACTCTGACGACAATCAAATTCATTCAATCCACAGTGGAGGTGGAGACAGGGCGCAAGCTGAAGGTTTTCCGGACAGACCGCGGTGGCGAGTTCACTTCTGTGGAATTAGGTGAATACTGTGCCAAACGTGGAATATAACGGAAATTCACGGCCCCCTATTCACCACAATAGAACGGGGTCATTGTACGACACAAACAGACAGTGGTTTCCATGTCTTGAAGTATATTGAAGGAAAAAAGGCCTTCCCGGGATGTTCTAGGGTGAGGCTATCTCCAATGCTTTCTTTATCCTCAACCAGGCACTAAAACGTAGAATTAACAGGTTGACGCCATACGAGTCCTGGCATGGAAAATGACCGACAGTGCATTTTTTCTGCACTTTGGGCAGTATTGTGCATGCCAAGAATGTGAAACCTCACCTGAAGAAGTTGGATGACCAAAGTATGCCGATGATCTCCATCGGGTATGAGTCCAGGTCCAAGGCATACTGCGTGTATGACCCCATCAGCAAGCACGTGCATGTAACGAGTGATGTCATATTCAACAAGCCACAATAGTGGAATTGGAGTGATCATGATGAACAAGGTGTGTTGAGCAGTGATGATCCATTCGCTGTCGAACACACAATGGAATGTATGCCAGGGACGATGGAGGCCGACGACACTGTCAGAGAATATGTATCGTCACTAAAACCCACTAGAGCACACTCTGTAGACGCTACCACACAAGACGTGGTCAAGGTGATGACCATTCCATCAGATGTAGTGGATTTCGTCTGACCATCATCCAACATGGAGGAAGCACATGACGTTGAGAACGATGATGCTCCACTTTGGTTCCGCACTATTGGAAACCTCATTGGGGCCACAACACCACCTGGATTTTCATTACGTGATCTCAACCCTGGTGATGTATATTTCACTATGACTGATGAGCCAACATCCTTTTGTGAAGAAGAGAAACACCAGTGTTGGCGCAAGGTGATTCTTGAAGAGATAAGGTTGATCGAGGATAATCAAACATGGGAGCTCGTTGATCTTCCCATTAACCATCGTCCAATTAGGTTCAAGTGGGTCTTCAATATAAAGAAAGATGAGCTTGGTGTGGTAGAAAAGAACAAGATGATGCTTGTTGCAAAAGGATATGTCCAAAAATAGGGGATCGACTATGGGTATGCCTTTTCCCCTATCGCACGCATGGAATCAGTGCAGCTCCTCATCACAGTGGTAGTGCAGGAATGGTGGGAGGTCCATCACATATATGTCAAATTGAAATTCCTAAATGCCAACCTCCAAGAGGAGTTTTATGCCGAGTAACCACCTGGCTTCATCATCAAAGACCATGAGCACAATGTGCTATGACTCTGGAAGGCACTCTATAGCCTCTGTCAATCACCAAGAGCATGGAACGCCAAGCTTGATGCCAGCCTTCTGACACTTGGGTTTCACAAGAGCGACTCTGACCAAGCTATGTATATTCTTAGAAATAAAACTTATCATCTGATCATCAGGGTGTATGTAGATAACTTGATAATCATTGGCACTGATGTCAAAAACATCAACATGTTCAAGGTGGAGATGAAGAAGCTCATTCGGATGAGTGACTTGGGATTGCTCTCCTACTACCTTGGCATCAAAGTGAACCAAGGGCTCAACGGAATTTCCCTATGTCAATATGTCTATGCGACCAAATTATTGGAGAAGATCGGTATGGGAGATTGAAACCCCTGTTAAGTGCCGATGGAGGCCCGCCTAAAGCTAAGAAAGTCTATCACTTTCTCGTTGGTTGATGTCACTTAGTACCGGAGCACCATCGGCAGCCTCAGGTACCTAGTGCATACACAGCTAGACATTGTCTATGCGGTAGGTTACGTAAGCTGGTTCATGGAAGATCCACATGAAGATCACATGGCCACAATCAAACACTTATTGCACTACATCTCCAAGACATGCAACTACGGTGTCTGCTACACAAAGAAGGAAAATGATCGGTCGATCCTGTTGGGCTTTAGCGATAGCAACATGGTCAGCGATATTAACGACTGCAAGAGCACTTCTAGGGTGTTATTCTCCCTTGGAGACAGGCCCATAACTTGGAAATCACAGAAACAAAAGGTGGTGGCGTTGTCTTCAAGCGAAGCATGGTACATAGTCGTGTCAACCACAAAGTGTCAGGGTATCTGGTTGGCTCGACTGTTAGGGGAATTTCTATACTCAGACCTTAGTGCACTGGTGCTCAAAGAGGACAACAAGTCCACCATTGCATTAACAAAGAACTCCATCTTCCATGACCAAAGCAAGCACATTGACACCCGATTCCATTTCATTCAGGAGTGTGTTTATGGAGTAAAAATCATTATCGAGCACACTCGCACTGTGGAGTAGCTTGCAGACATTCTCAGGAAGTCACTTGGGCGTGTCAGGTTTCTGGAGATGCGCGCGAAGATTGGTGTCGTTGAGATCCAGTGAATGAGATAGAAATTAAGTGGGTGATTGTTGATTAATATCTTTATGGAATTTATTTCACCATTTCTTTCTCCCCCTTATTGATGGGTTTACGCAGTTTGACCTCATTAAGGCTACCGCATGGTTTTAATTATGTTTTAAATACTTCTTGGTTTTTTCCTATATAAAGAAATGAAAAACTCTCTAAAAAACCATCCCAATTTGGTTGTGCACGAAACATCATTTGTGTTCAAATATTTTCCTTCTATATTCTTACCATTATCTCTTGTGTTTTCATGTTGAACGGTCCGGTATTTCCAACATTGAGTAGGTCTCGGATTTGTATCCATGGTGCATGGTGTATGAAGGTGGCCGGGGTGGGTTCTATGATAGTGCTAAAGTTGGGGGTGCATTCAGGTGGTGTGTACCCAAATGGATATGGCCATTCACTGGTAGGAGAAAAGTCGGCCGAAGATGGATGAATGGATAAGGGAACCCACTGGGAGGTGCTTCTCTACTGATGGGGTCATTAGTGCAGTGAGGAATACACATGATAGTGGAAGGTATTTCCTATTCTTAATTGGTAGATAGGGGACACATCAGAGAAAAACATGAAAAGATGATTTTTTTCACACGGTTGACACCCAACCCATCCTCGACATTTTTGTTTATTCCTATTATTTCTGATGTGGAGAGAATTCCACATATCATAAAAATTTTCAACCTGTTTTAATTTTCTACACACTAATATATATTGGTTTTTAAAAAATAATTATAATAATAAAATAATAATAATTACTAAATTAAAATTATAATAATTATTATAACAAAAAATAAATGAAATTTTTTATTATTATTATAAAAAATATTTAAGGAAATATATTGTCTGTTGTATCGAGAAGATCTAAATTTAAAATTTGAATTTTAATACCCATTATCAAACCAAAAATATGATCCCTATCAAAAAATTAGAATGGGAATAACATGGTCATTCGAAATTAGATCGATGTGTGGTCTTAACTATTGGAACCATAATTAATTACTCTTATAAATTTCATTGAAAAATAAATTTTAAATTATAAAATATCTTATGTGAGTCCCTATGATACCAATTGAAGGTATCGAGACACCTATTAAAAAGTTGTTGGGTTGGTGGTTTTCAAAAAAAAATCATCATCAAAATGAGATACATTATCATCACTAATAACCTAAGCCCCAGTACAATCCATTTATCTCACACTAATTAAAAAATCACATAAATTAAAACCGAAAGGCATAACTACTCAGATATGAATCCATGATTGATGGGAATTATTCGGTGATATATTCATGAATGAACTATGGTAGTATCTGTCTAGATCTTCCATGAATCCTTTAAGATCCTCTAGATCATCAATAATTGAATTTGGACTACTTGAACTGAGATCTAATGCCTTATTCAATTCCCTAATGAGCATCATATCATTGATCTTGAGAAACATAAGGAAGAACATAATTTGAATGCATGGATCAAGAGTCTCCCTCACAATAAAGCAAGAGAGGTGAGAGAGGCTTTGAAAGTCACGCTTTGAATTGTGGATGTTATTAATATTTTCATGACTTATTATATAATCACTTTACTAATTTTATATTAAATTTGCATAATTTTTGTGAAATATTAGTATTTTAATATTAAGTATACTTTTTGATCATTTTTATAAGTAGTCCAATTGAGTCAGTTTACTGTTATAAGAATAAATATCACAATATTTATCCAAATTGTGTGGTTATTATTTTTTAGGATTCTGCTTTAAATATAAAACATTTAATTATATGTTACTATGAGCCAATTATGTCATTTTAAGGGTCATATGGTCCTCACAAACAAGACAAAAGAATATGTGAAGAAACTAGACTATTCATGAAGATTGATTTATTGGGCTAAATAGAGATGTCCAAATTATATTATTCTCCACAATAGTCTAGAGGACAATTTGAGGAGTCTAGGATAAAAATTTCAAGGCCTAATAATAATAAAAAATGGGCCCAAATGATTCATTGAAATCCATCCCACCATTCTGGACGAGAAATAAATGCATCATAGAAATATTGCCATTTCTCCTGATGTGGACATCCATTTGAGTTGATATTTTGAAGTGCGAAATAGGATATATGTATAGACAACTATTTTAGAGAAATTATTTTTATTTGATGGCATATTCTTATTCCAAAACTCATTCACATTATGGTCTTTGAAAAAGTATGGATTGAAATGGATAGATCAGAATTATTTAGTAAACCTGCCATAACCTTTGCTCTATAAGTCCAATGGATTCCAGATATTCATAGTAGATAGAGGTATTTTATATATACAACTTTTTAGAAGGAGATGTTTCATGATTCGGCAGTATGAATGTAAAAATAGGAGATCCAAGTGGAGGGGTAACTCTGGAATGCAAACAGTCCACCACCTTGGGCTATAAATACATCCCATCCTCTCCTCTCAAAAGGGTTGGCATTTTAGAATAGATAAGACCATATTGGCACGAACAAAGCCTTTCCATAAGATTGGGAGGACCTGTCATACTCAATTT
Organism: Viscum album; assembly: GCA_963277665.1. NCBI lineage: Eukaryota > Viridiplantae > Streptophyta > Magnoliopsida > Santalales > Viscaceae > Viscum > Viscum album. The sequence continues at coordinate 451,359,544 of OY728141.1, read as the reverse complement.
CTAACTTGAGAGACCTTTCCTCCTCTCCTCCATTTCATTTACTTTTGTGTTCTTCTTCATTTGAAATTGTGTAAGTGTTTGTTTTGTAATTATGTTTTAATGAATGTTTCTTATTCAATATCTCTTACTCTCACCCAACTTCTGTAGTTTAATGTTAATTTTCTTAAAATATCATAAATCAAATTAAAATCCATTCTCTTATTTTTCTTCCTCATTCAATCTAAATTCTATAATTAACAATTTCTTCATCGTTTGTGTTTGTGTTTGGTGCACTACTCTTATCTTGTCCCTTTCTTTTTATTCTCTTTATAATTCATCACCATAAAAATATGTTACCAGATTTATAACCATCTTAATGGCTGAGAAAATATCTCATTGGTGTGAGTTTTAATTTAGGTATGTTAAGCGATTGAGAGCTTTTCCTCGATGAGTATTCGTTGAATTAACATTGTGTATGTTGGACTTAACATGTCATGGATTAATGACTTGTTTTGTTAAACGTATGGTTTCCATGGATTATTGGAACCATAAATACACTACCATAAACAAGATATGATCATGATTAGAACCCTAAGTTATGTTAATGCTTAGATTAAAGCCTTAACACTTGGGAATTCAAATCAACGTCAACTTGTGACATGGGTGTTAATTTAAATGCAATATAAAGAAAAGCTCAAGGATATCAAAAGCTTAACTAACCTAATGATGAAATCACCCCGATCATTATAAATTTTTTAAATCAATCATAATATATTAGTAATTTCAATTAAGCTCTGCAATGAAACCCCCCTAATAAAAATACAATTAACTAAAAACAATCGACTATTACAAAGTATCATCGTCGAGGATTCGACCTGAGTGCTGCTATACACATTAGTAGAGAACCAGAAACTTGACCGGTCGATAGGAGACAATCGACCATGTGTTTTAAATGGTGCCGTTTTGGGGATGGTGCTTTAAGTAGTCATTAGTTTTTGGTTATTGTAATAAAAAACCAAAAAAATTAAAAAAAATTGAAAACACAATGAAAAACCCGTCTTCTCATAAAAATCATAAACGGAAAAAATACAAAGAAAAACTCGTCTTCCTCTTTCTTCCGAAATCTCTCTGAATTCCCCGTATCCTACCAAACAATCCCTCAGATTTGTTTGACCCTAAAATTGATCGAACACTTCGCCAACTTAGGAGGTACATAAGAGATAATCAAATAATTCAAGAACCAGTCACTATCTAACCAGTTGATTTAGATATGGCCAATCCTAGGGATCAAACACTAAAGAACTTGCTTCCCCTGATATGAATTACCAAACTCATGGTATTCAATATCCAAACATAGAGGGTGACTTCAATCTCAAATCGGGTTTGATTCATCTTCTTCCTCATTTCCACGGGCTAGCTAATGAGGATCCACATCTCCACCTTAATGAGTTCCAAGTAGTGTGCTCTACCATAAAGCCTCAAGGTGTTTCTGAAGAATGAATCAAACTTTGAGAATTAGCTTTCTCCCTAGATGACACTGCTAAGTCATTTATTTACTACCTACCTCCTGGTTCCATAACCACATGGAATGACATGAAGTGACTTTTCATAGAAAAATTCTTTCCTACGTCTCATACTGCTTCTATTCGAAAGGAAATAAGTGGTATCTGTCAGTTCCCAAGTGAATCACTCCATGAATACTGGGAGAGGTTCAAAAATCATGTTGCAACCTGCCCACACCACCAAATCGCTGACCAACTCTTGATCCAATACTTCTAGGAGGGGTTATTGTCAATGGAGATAACTCTTATTGATGTCGCAAGTGGCGGTGCTCTTGTAGATAAAACTTCTGCAGTAGCAAGAGATCTCATAAGTAACATGGCTTCAAATACACAGCAATTTCATACTCGAGCACATGCTCATGTCAAAAAAGCCCAACATAATCAATCAATTGAGCCGAACAAGATGACCGAGTGGATGAGTGAACATACAGGTCTTATGCGACAACTAGCAGTGTCATCTAAAGCCCCTATCTCATCCTCTCCACAATCACTATTTCTTGGACCTGTCAAAAACTGTGGAATCTGCAACTCTCCATCCCATCCAACTGACACATGTCCAAAACATCAAGAGGATCAATCTGATTCATCTAGACCAGTGGAGCTCAATGCAGCATATGCTCAGCGGAACACCAACCCTCAACTATCAGGTCAGTTTGATAGAAACTTCGACCAACCTCATTATGAGTCCTTCTCTTCTTTCTATAACCAAGTCCATAGGTATGGTAATCCCATATCTCATCCTCCTCAATTCCCTCCTCAAAACCCAAAACAGTTTCAATGTGATCAAGGTGTTGGTAACTTCCAACAACCTTATCCTTTTATACATCAACCTCAAAGGAACAATCCTCCACCTGGATTCCATTATCCTAGTGAGCCTTCAAAATTCCAAAACCAATACAATCACTTTCCCAGGAACCCAAATCCAGGTAATCCCAATCAGGGACAAGCCTCTTCTTCCAAGAAACCATGGGAAAGTGCAGTGGAATATCTTGCCTCCTTCACCCATTCAAGCCTAAATAACATTAAAACCCAAATCGGTCAACTTTCATCCCTCCTTAGTCAGCAGCAACCATCCAATTCTTCCCAACTTCTAGCTCAACCATTACCCAACCCCAAGGGTAATGTATATGCAATTGAACTTACATCGGGAAAGCAAATTTCTATGTCTCAAGATAAGTCCTTCAACCCTTTTATGAATGTTGACCTAGAAAATGAAAATAAAAAGAAACTTTAAAAGGAACCTAAAACCATTCCCTCACCTCCTTCAATTCCATATAGGAACACAATTCCATTTCCTCAATCCATTTCTAAGCCATCGAATTCCTTTGAACCTAATCCTGAAATGTTCGACATGTGTAGATGTATTGAAGTCAGCATTCCACTCTTTGATGCCATAAAACAAATTCCTAAGTATGCCAAGTTTCTCATGGATTTTTGTACCCATAAGAGGAAACTTAGGACCTTCGAAAATGTTCCAACCCAAGAGTCCATACCCATTAAGTGCAAAGATACAGGGTCCTTTACGGTTCAATTCCAAATTGGATGTTCTAACATTGATGATGCACTGATAGACCTAGGAGCCTCAATTAATGTCATGACCAAATATATCTTCTCCAGCCTTGTTCTATGTCTATTACATCCATCAGGAGTTGTCATTCAATTATCCAATCGAATCACAACCATTCCTGAGGGAATAATTGAGGATGTCCTTGTCTGATTCAATGATCTTATCTTCCCTACTGATTTCTATGTCCTTGGCATGGAATGTGAGACTAACACTTCTCGATCTCCCCTAATTCTAGGAAGAACATTCCTCATGACTGCGAGAACTATGATTGATGTCTATTCAGGAATCTTATCCATGGAATTCGGTGACCAACTGGTCAATTTTAACATTTTCCAAGCCATGTGATACCCATCTGAGGATCACTCTGCATTCTCAATCCATGCTTCTTGAGGACACTTTTAAGTGTCAATCGAACCCCAATCCACCATGTTCTTCAAGTTATAATGACAAAGGATCTTGTGAAATTTTCACCATGATTAACCAAGTCATAAATGTTGAAGTTTATGTGGACCTCTCATTCATAGACTCCATCAATCTAGAGGAACTTGAAAACTCTCTTGAATCCCAAATCAACTCTGATCTCTACTGCTCCACCTTGTATAGTATTAAAGAAAATGAATCTGAAGTAACTGAAGTCCCTTACTTCATTCCTGAGATTTCTAACCCACAAATGAAAGATTGTACTGATCAGAAGCCTATTCCTAAACACCTGAAATATGCATTCCTTTCCATGATCACTCGTATCCTGTCTTTATCTCTTCTTCACTTATCAAAACTGAGGAGTCCAAACTTGTTCAGGTGTTAGAGGAAAACAAAAATTCCTTAGGGTGGACCCTAGATGACATACAAGGAATCATACCAGCCCTTTGAATAAATCACATCCATCTTGAGGAGTCATCCAAACCAATTAGACAACCACAAAAAAGACTCAATCCACTCATACATGAGGTAGTTAGGGAAGAGATCACCAAGATTCTCAAGCTGGTATTATCTACCCAATTTATAACAGTGACTGGGTTAGTCCAATTCAAGTTGTACCTAAGAAGGGTGGGATAACTGTTGTCACAAATGAACATGGAGAGGTAGTCACAACTCGAGTAAAGAACAAATGGTGTGTGTGAATTGACTATAGGACATTGAATGTTGAAACAAGAAAAGATCACTACCCTCTTCCATTCCTTGATCAAATTCTGGAACGATTAGATATAAAGTCACACTATTGCTTTCTTGATGGATACATCGGCTACATCCAAGTCCCAATCGCACCTCAGGACCAAGAAAAGACTACTTTCACATGCCCCTTTGGAACATATGCATATAGAAGAATGCCTTTTGGACTTTGCAATGCTCCTGCAACATTCCAGAGGTGTATGATGAGTATCTTTTCCAAATTGATTGAACACTACATGGAAATATTCCTGAATGACTTCAACATTTATAGTGAATCATTTGAATATTGTTTGAATTCACTCTCTCTTGTCCTTCAAAATTGTGTCAAGTGCAACCTTATGTTAAATTTTGAAAAATGTCACTTCATGGTTACAAATGGGATCATTCGAGGGAACATAGTTTCAAAAGATGGTATTGAAGCTGATCCTGCAAAAAATTGAAGTGATCCAATCACTTACTCAACCCAAATCTGTTTGAGATATCCATTCATTTCTCAGTCATGCCGGTTGCTATCATAGATTCATCCATAACTTCAGTAAAGTTTCCATCCCACTCACTCGGTTGCTCCAAAATGATGTAACTTTACATTTTGTGGATGTTTGCAAGAGAGCCTTCATTGAACTCAAAACTCTTCTTACATCGGCCCCGATAATCCAACCCACATATTGGTCCTTACCCTTTGAGTTGATGTATGATGCTTTTGTTAGAGCTGTTGGGGTTGTTCTTGGTCAATGAAGAGAAAAAATTCCTCATGTCATCTATTATGCCTCAAAAACATTGGATGAAACTAAATCTAACTACACTATCACTGAAAAAGAACCTTTAGCAGTTGTTTTTACATTAGATAAATTTCGTCCCTATTCCTTAGTTGCCAAAATCATCATCTTCACAGACCATTCTACTATAAAGTTCTTACTCAAGAAAAGTGATTCCAAACCGAGGCTAATAAGATGGATCCTAATGCTCCAAGAGTTTGAGCTTGAAATAAAAGATAGTTTAGGAAAAGAAAACCATGTGGCTGATCACTTGAGTAGAAATTATAATTCTTCTCATTCTGAAATAATCGACCCGGAATTCCCCACTGAGCACCTTTCATCTCTCACTCCAAAAATACCATGGTATTCCCCAATTGTAAATTACTTGGTTTCTAGTGCTTTTTCGGAAAAATTTTCAAAAGGCCAAAAAATGAAGTTGAAAAGCGATTCAAAATACTATTTTTGGGAAGAAAATAAACATCAGAAAACTGGGGCAGACATGGTAATTAGGAGATGTGTTTATAAAGAAGAACATTCCTCTATTTTAGAATTTTTTCACTCAATGCCTAGTGGTGGCCACTTTGGACCACAAAGGACCTCCTGAAAGGTCCTAGACTCTGGATTCTTCTGGCCTTCACTCTTAAAGGACTCACATGAGTTCTGTCAATCATGTCCCACTTGAAAAAAGTTTGGCACAATTTCAAAGTGAAATGAGATGCCCCAAAAGCCTTTAATTTTCTATGAAATATTCGATGTTTGGGGCATCGATTTCATGAGACCATTTCCCCCTTCCAATGGATTCTCATACATCCATATGGAGGTTGATTATGTTTCTAGGTGGGTCGAGGCTAAATGCACTAGAAAGGATGATTCACATACTGTAAGTGAGTTCTTAAAGACACATATCTTCCACTGATTTGGCACACCTCGTGCCTTGATAAGTGACTTAGAAACCCATTTTTGTAATAAAACCATGGAATATATTTTGAAAACGAATGGGGTTGTACATAAAACTTAAACTGTATATCACCTACAAAAAAATGGCATGGCTGAACTTTCTAATAGAGAAGTGAAAAGAATTCTTGAAGAATTGTAAAACCCACTAGAAAAGACTGGCCTGAAAGACTTGGTGAAACACTTTGGGCTTATCGAACTGCCTATAAAACACCCATCGGGATGTCTCATTTTAGGATAGTTTTTGGTAAAGCATGTCATCTACAAGTTGAAATCAAACATAAGTCTTTTTGGGTTGTGAAAACCTATAATTTTTATTGTGAAAAATCTTGTTAAGAAATATTCTTGCAATTGGATGAACTAGAAGAGCTTCGACTTGACTCTTATGAGAATTCCATTCTCTACAAAGAAAAATCTAAGTCACTCCATGATAAACACATCCTGAGAAAGGTATTTCATGAAGGTGAAAAGGTATTTCTCTTAAATTCAAGATTTAGGCTTCACCCAGGAATGCTTAATTCTCATTGGGAAGGTCCTTTTGTTATTACTGATGTTTACCCATTTGGTTCAGTGCAAGTTTAAGACCCCTTTTCCAAAAGGACATTCATGGTTAATGGACATTGGTTAAAGCATCACCATGAGAGGACACACAATCCAGGATCATCATCGACTTCCACTGGATCCCCTACTTTTCCAGTTGACCAACCAATAGATGGAGATGGAAAACCACCAAATCCAAACCAGGGGCACCTCTTTCCCTTTAACTCTTTATCTATCTCTTCATATCTCTACCACCTTCTTCTGATTCCTATATCTTTCATTTTTTTTACCACTTTCATTTTTAAACCCTTTATTTTTCTCTTTCTCTTTTTGGTGAGTGTGTCTTTATGAAAAACTAAAAAAATATAAAAAAACAAAAAAAAATTATTACAAAACAATTAAGAGTCATGCTTACTCACAATCGAGTTTTGAAATTTTGTCCAAACTTTTTGGGGAGTCAACAGGAATGTTTTCATCTCAAAATTTTTGTATTTTCATCATGCCTTTGGATAAATAATTTTTTGTCAAAACCAACACATTTTGACAACTTGTTTTTTGATTTGGAAAATGATTTTCCCCACCCGTGAGGAACAACATTTGCTTTCATGCCAAGGCCACCTATGGCCATCTTTTAAAAATGTGTGTTTTCACACCCATTTGTGATTCTTGAGTTTGTGGACCATAGAGCTGAATTTCCTACCTTAGTGTGCATTAATATGATAGAGCCATTTTCTAAACTACTTGAGAATCACAATATCCAAATAGCCTCCCATTTCACTTACATTAATCCTCCTTTTGAAAGCCCCTTCGAGCCTATGAAAACCATTTCTTTGATAGCCACATTACAATCCCAATACCTTTTCCCACCCAATATCAACATGGATTTTTATTGCATAATTTTTTGAAATTTAAGTGTGGGGGGAATGGCTTTCATAGTTTGGGTACCCTATTATTGATTTTCAACGAGTTATCATATACTTGAGTGAAAGAATCCATTTCAGTGTGGGGGAGAGGTTATCATTCAATGAGTTTTGGGAATGTATGTATGTTTATGAAATATTGTACAAATATTTTTTCAAAGTGTTCAAAAAAAATCAAAAATAATCAAAAATAATAGAAATAAAATAAAAATTAGAATGGGTTGTGTCTTGGGTAGGTCAAAAATAACTATTTCTCAGCCTTTGATTTTGTTATAACTATTACAATCAGTGTCATGAGGAGATCAATCTTGGGTTGGGATATGAGTGTGAAATCTTTTCCAAGTTCAACTTTCTAAAAAGAGAAGAAAAAAAAGAACATTTGAATTATATTCTTATGACATTGAGAGAAATTTTTTGGTTTTTAAATATTTCATCCTCTCATACCCTTCAAATTTTATTCCTCTATTGTTTATTTCTTCACACAATCGTTCCCCTGTAAATATGTTTTTTCATTTCCTTCCATGTTTTATTTCAAAAAAATGTGCATTTCTTTTTCCATATTGGTGTTTTAACCCTCTTCTTCTTTCTCTTGGACATTATATTCCTACTATACCATAGCCATAGAAAAACCCATTAAAAATACCTCTTGATTCTTGTTCACTTTGGATAGGGATTGTAAGATAAAATCACTTTCAAACTCTAAGATTTTTACTTTTGGTTGGTGAAAGAGTGAACCTCCAGAAATGAATTTTATCATCTTGAGAGGTGTGAGTTTTGAGTGTCCACATTTCCCATTTATAAATTTGAGCATGAAAAAGTGAAATAGTTTTGGAACACTGATCCTATAACAACTTGTGGTGGAATTCAAAATGGATGACTGAAATAGTCTAAAATTCCCCTCATTGGAGAAAACACAATTTTAATATTTGTTTGTGAGTGAAAATGATTTTTTCATGTTTTTATATTTATTGCACATGAAAACATGCACAAAACTAATCTTGGGGGAGTTTATGTTCTTAATATTTTCATGACTTATTATATACTCCCATTACTGATTTTATATGTAATGTGCATAATTTGTGTGAAATATTAATATTTTAATATTGGTTATACTTTTTGAGCATTTTTAGAAGTAGTCCAATTGAGTCAGTTTACTATTTGAATAATATCTATCACTATAATGATTCAAATTGTGTGTTTATTTATTTTTTAGGATTCTCCTTTAAATATACAACATTTCATTATAAGGTACCATGAGCCAATTCTTCCATTTCAAGGGTCATATGGTCCTCACAAACAAGACCAAAGAATCTGTGAAGAAACTCAACTATTCATGAGGATTGATTTACTGGGCTAAATAGATAAGTACAAATTACATTATTCTCCACCATAGTTAGGGGGACAATTTATGGAGTCCAGGATATATATTTCAAGGCCTAATAATAACAAAAATGGGCCCAAATGATGCATTCAAATCCAGCCCACCATTCTAGCCGAGAAATAAAAGCAACACACAAATATTTCCATTTCCCCTGATGTGGACATCCATTGGAGCTGAGATTTTGAAGTGTGAAATATGAGATATGTTCGGAGAACTCTTTTGAAGAAATTATTTTTATTTGAGGGAATCTTCCTATTCCAAAACCCATTCACATTATGGTATTTGAAAAAGTATGGATTGAAATGGACAGATCAGAATTGTTTAGTAAACCTGACATAACCTTTTCTCCATAAGTCCAATGGATGAAACATTTTCACAGTAGACATAGGAATTTTATATCTACGACTTTTAAGAAGTATATATTTCATTTTTCGGCTGTATGTATGTCCAAATAGGAGATCCAAGTGGAGGGGTAATTCTGGAATGCAAACAGTCCACCACCTTGGGCTATAAATACATCCCCTCCTCTCCTCTCAAAAGGGTTGGCATTTTAGAAGATAAGAGATCATATTGGCACGACCAAAGCCCTGGAAAAGGATTGGGAGGACCTTCCATACTCAATATTTCACTTCACAGACCTTTCCACCTCTATTTCATTTCATTAACTTTTGTGTTCTTCTTCATTTGAAATCTTATAAGTGTTTGTTTCGAAATATTGTTTTAATGAATGTTTCTTCTTAAATATATCTTAATCTAACCCACCTTCTATAGTTTAATATTAATTTTCTTAAAATAGCCTAAATCAAGTTAAAACCCATTCTCTTATTTTTCTTCCTCATTCAATCTAAATTCTATATTTAACAGTTTCTTCATCGTTTGTGTGTGTGTTCGGCGCACTACTCTTATTTTGTCCCTTTCTTTTTATTCTCTTTATAATTCATCACCATAAACATATGTTACCAGATTAATAAATATCTTAATGGCTGAGAAAATCTCTCATTGGGGTGAGTTTTAATTTAGTTATGTTAAGCAATTGAGAGATTTTTCTGGATGAGTATTCTGTGAATTAACATTGTGTATGTTGGACTTAGTATGTCATGGATTAATGACTTGTTTTGTTTAAAATATGGTTTCCATGCATTATTGGAACCATAAATACACTACCATAAACAAGATATGATCATGATTAGAATGCTAAGTTATGTTAGGGCTTGGATTAAAGCCTTAACACTTGGGAATTCAAATCAACGTTTACTTGTGACATGGGTGTTAATTTAAATGCAATATAAAGAAAAGCTCAAGGATATCACAAGATTAACTAACCTAATGATGAAATAACCCAAATCATTATCAATTTGTTAAATCAATCATAATATATTATTCATTTCAATTAATATCTTCAAACAAACCCCCCTAATCAAAATACAATTAACTAAAAATAATCAACTATTACAAAGTATCATCACCGAGGATTTGACCTGAGTAGTGCTATACACATTAGCAGAGCACCGCAACCTTGACCAGTCGATAGGCGACAATCATCCATTCATTTCAATAGTACATGGAAGATCCAGTCTCCTAATATAAATAGTGAATGTTCATGAAACCAGGATTGGTTTCTCCAACCCCTGTTTATCAAATATCCACTAAATAAATAATTTTTACAAACTAATCATTATAAGTATTATTTATTATGTTATAAAATGAATGTAATATATAAAAAATAAATTACATGATAAACCTGAGTCATTTACATGACTTCTAATTACTACATAATATCAAATGAAACATGAATATTAAAATAATATTTATTGGATTAATATTTTCTCATATTTTCATATCTTGTAAATAATATTAATAAATTCCACACCAATTAATCTTAAATTTAATAATATTAGTTTATTTATTTATCGGTGATTGATAACTTATACAAAAATTTGATCCTATAGTGGGGTCCACCATGTCTAATATACATATTGAACTTAATAGTGTAGATTCGTGAATACACTATTCTGTGTGACCCTTTGTAACCTTATCTCAATGGTAGGGAATAAAAACACAGATCAAGAGTGGAGTCTAGAAGTCTATCAAGGCCCCTAAATAGATAAGTATTATCCTAGAAACAACAACCAACATTCCAATATGTACTATGTACTATAATCTATTAGTCATTCAATATCACATAAAATAGGATGCACAATGGTGTCATATAACTTTTATTTCTTTATTATTTGTTGATCTAACCTGATGGGTTTACATTTAAAATGATTTGGCCAAAAACCTATTAAGGTAGAACCATCCAAATCATCTAGGGCTGAGATATGTTACTTCTATAACGTGGAAGTAAAAAATCTTTTCTTAATCATTCAACCAATTTCATACCACCAACTAAACCCCCTACATAATCCACCTCGCCACAATTTCATTATCACAGTATTTTCATTGAATCAAAGTACATGATCCAATGGAACACCCTGGTAGTGATGTCAAGTCATGAGACCAATACACATGTCTCTAGATTAGAGAAACTAATGGCACATGAAACATGTAGTGTTTCTGTTGGTGGGTCTATCCTCATGATCTCACTACTAGAGCTCAACAAGTGAGAACTTTATGAGAATAAGCCTTAATTATTTTGATCCACTAGCACCTGATAGTCAAACATATACAGTGTATAGGTATTATAATTCATGTTGAACATTTTTCATTGGTTTATGATTAATTCCACAATATCTCATGGTTCTCATTATAGTATGGGATCTACTATAACCTTTTAATATGAAAATTAGTATGTGGGAATTATCATTAAGTATTAGACGCAAAAAATTGTACACTATACTGATAAGAAAACATCATCTATGGAAAACTATATACCTGATGTAGTAATATAAAGTACATGCATAGTTGGGTATATGGAAAAACTATTACAATAGTTCAATTTTATAAATGAGGTGGGAGGAAAATTTTAAATACTTGAAATATAAATAAATAATAAGAGTCTAACTCATGTAAAATGGATATAGAGTTCTATATATTTAAATATGAGGATAATCAATATGGAATATAGTAATGAAATTGAATTTAAATTTTTTTACATTTTTTTAATCCAATTTTTTTTTGGATTAACACAATCTTAAACACGCTTTATCTTTAACCATTTTAAAAAATGTGTCATTTTAGAGGAGTCATGAAAGTAGTTTTAAGATATTTGAGTGGCACATAAATGGACTATTAATGATATTAAATACATTTTACCATCTGCATGAGTGATAATAAAATATATTTAATATTATATTTTTTTTAAAAAAAATTAAACATTAAGTACCATTTATGGTCAATTTCAGTTTTATTCTCATAACTTAAAATTAAAGGAATCAAGATAAATATGGAATTTGAATAAAACATTTTTGACCATTAATTATTAATTATTTGTTTCTAATAAATTCGTGGGTATCCAAAATTCAAAATAAATGTATCTGTTTTTTTATTTTTAAAATAATTTATTTTATTTCTCAGTTGCATATACAAGAGATGGATCGTAATTATGTTAGCATTCAGGGTAATAATATTATCTCAATAAATCCTAAATATATTACTATTAGAAAATAAATATATTCCCATTAAAAATAACTATTTAAAAATGTTAGAAGTTTCTTTTTATTAAAAACAATTCATATTAGAGATATAAAAAAAAGATTGAATCTTTGTAATTTTTCCAATATAAGAAAATATGAAGGTTATATTCAATAGAAAGTAGAAAAAAATTCCATTTTTTCATTGTTATTATGGTTATAGAATAATTAATATCATAAAATTCAATGGAGTAAATTTTTTGGATGATTGGGAGACCTTATACAAACGTTTTATCTTTAATTAACTTGTTTTATTGATTATTATTGTGATCATTTTTTTACTGGAATACATGTCATTATGACTAATATTAAAATTTTAATAATTTAAAACTTTTAAAAAAATAAGTTTTTATGTTAACTGTATTTTTTAATACTCAATTGTGAGATTTTTTGGAAATTTATTTTAATAGAGTTATTCAAAACATATCAAAATCATTTTCAAGAAAATTGCATTTTTAAGCAATAAAATGTCTGTATACCAAAATAAAATATAATTTTTAATATAATGGAATTAAATATATTATATTATATCAATTGGATATTATTTTACTTATCAAACCAATCTAAAATATAATGGAATTTTCTAATTAAATGAAATAAATGATAGTATTTTTATAAAATTGTTACTTTCCACAGTTCCACTAAAAATTAATCCCTTTAGAAGGATCCAAAAAAATTTAGATAAGATAATTTTGAAATCATGATTTGAGAAATATTCTTCAATTTTTTATCTAAAAATTTTAAAATTATTTTAATTTAATTATTATATCCAAACAAAATTTAATTAATTTTTTTGTAGAAAATGTATTTGTAATGTGTAAAATGATTGTATTGTAATTAAATTACTAATAATCATATATAATTAAATTATAATTCATTAAATTTGATATATATTATATTTGGATTATTTTAATCATTTTTAAATAGTAATTAATTTAATTTTTTGTGATTGAAATACATTGGAAACATAAAAACTATTTTATGACAAATATTTCTTTTACCTTAAAAAGATTTTATCTTCATTTTGACAAAATTAATAATCAATTTATGTTTTATTATTCATTTTATTATTGAAAAATATTCTATGTGTATTACATAATATGGTGGTTCCTATTCATAACCACTGAATCAATGACCAGCTCTAAATGGCCATATTTAAAATATAGTATATCATAGTTTGTTAAAGCTCAATCCTGGGTGAGGTCTATACTATAGAATAGAATGTTTTTATAAAAAAAATATAAAACATACAACTAGTTTATTAAATTACCACTACATAGAGAAATTGTATCCTAAATTAACTTTCTCTTTTCTAAAATTAATACAGCCCAACATTAAAATAAAATCAGATATAAATTATATCCTGAATATTAATTTTCTAGGTTATGAACTTGAAACTTATTTCATGTGTACCAATATAATTTTCATACATGAAAATGAGTTTCTATTAATGTAACTGGGTATATGTGGGATACCTTCACATAATTAAAGATATATTTTTCATTATTTTTCTTGATTTTAAAAATTATTTTACCATTGGGATAAAATATGACAATATTTACATAAATGATTTCTTCACATTATATAACAATGATTTCATCTATTATTTTTCATTGTCATTATCATGAAAAAAAATTCATTCCTAAATCACTAAAAAATATTTTAATTGAATATATGATCCATAAAATGATGCAATGTTTTTCCTATTTCATAAAATTAAAATGGTTAAGACATGATAAAATAACCATCAATATGAAAAAACATTCAGTAAAATTTATCTCCAAATTATTTTTACTAAGAAATTATCATTTAGAAACACCTAACATATTCTTGATTATATTTTAACCAAAATATAAATAAGGTTGATATCATATTTTTTAAAAATCATATTATTTTTAGTTCCTAAAGAAACCATTATCAATAAAATATATATTATCTCTAATTACATTTAAAGAAATATAATTTGTCCCAATAAAATTAAAATAAAATTCTATAATATCTGCTAATGATAACCTTATCATATCACATAATTACATTAAAGGTCATATTAACATTATTATATTTTTTTGTAATATCTCTTTTCAGGTTCATTTATACCATTCATCATATATTTCAAAAATAAAAATTTTCTAACTATAAATGAAATTTATTATTATTGAAAAATACTTTTAATAATTTTCTAAATCCTCTTACCAAACAACTGTTGATAAATATAACTACATAATGTTCTATTATTCTATAATTTTTCCATAATTACCCAAAACTCAAACCCTTTATGGTTAAATTCACTTAATAGGGACATACTTAAATTTCCTTTTTCATAAAAAAGATCAATAGATTTCTAATTTTCATCCTTTTTTAGTGATTAATTTTTACATTATTTTATGATAAAAATGATCATTCCATTAAAGATCAACTAGTTTAGTAGTATTATGAGATAATACATATACATGATTCGTATATTTTATTTGAAATAAAATAAAATATAATGAAAAAATTTCATTTATCCTTAAAAATCATTCAAATATTATTTCATTAAATATTGGGGAAATGAAAAATTTTAAGGGTGAGATCAAATTATCACTATAAAGTATACATAAAAAAATATAAACTTTAAACAAAGCATGATCAATATGGTAAAGTGAATAATCAAAATTTATACACTTTAGCAAATAACATCAATTCAATATAAATCAATGAGAGATATCAATAAAGAAATCACATCAATATTGTTAAAAAAGTATAATACGAAATCCATAACACTAATTATACATTATCTTAAAATCAAGGCCTTGGCCCATAAACTCGGAATCTTTCCATAAACTTCTTGTAAAATTAAATTTCATTGTATGAGTAGGTATACACCAAATACCCAACAAATTTGGTCACATGTTTTATCGAATGATACCTATAAATGCATCAAAGAGAAATATATAACTTGTCCTCACTATTCAAATCAAAATCATATCGATTTCTCATATATTTAAATATTAATACAATTCATCCATAAAATGATTTATAAATCAACATTTATCCATATTAAGTCAAAATTAATGAATTGTTCCAAGTAAATTAAATAACATTTTAAATAAAATTAAATATATTTTATATTTTATATAAAAATGGAATATATTTGATACAACATTAATGTGGTAGAAACGATTCCATATAAATCCATTAAACATAAAATATATATATTTAGGATAAAATAATTTCCATTGAAATGATGGAGTGTCGTTGGGAATGTTAGTGAATAAAAACCCATTAATAACTATGAGATAACATAAGACCATTAATTATTCAGTAATGAATATTATATAGTAAAACCAAGACATCTATAAATACAAAATCAAAACATTAAAAAATTACTTCTATCTATATTTGTGTAAATAATTTTTTAAATAACATTTAATATTTTTTTAATTCTATTATAAAAATAATAAATATTTATTTTTCTAAGATTTTAAAATATTATAAAAATTTTGATAGAGATTTTCTCTATGAATACTAAAATTGATACTTTTATATTAATATTGAATGAAATTTTTATTATGATGAAGGGAAATTATATTCAAAAGTTAAATTAAAAAATGATTCCTTTCACACATTTAGTTCAAAGTATAAATAAAAATAATTTTTAAAGGGATAAGAATATTCATTTTTTAAAATTTCAAAGAAATTCAAATATGTTTTAAAAATAATTATAATAATTTTTTGAGATTAATTAATAATATTCTTGAATCATTTAAAGCCATAAAATGTTTTAGAACTATGTGTGTTGAAAATAAATAAACATGATTTTTATAAAATAGAATCCCATTTATATAAATATCATGTTTATTCTTAATTAAAAAAAATTGTAACATAAAATTTTCAAATCAAACACTTTTATATGATAATAAAATATTTTTGGATAAGGATATTTCGATCGTATACTTCTCCCAAAATAAATATAAATATAAAAAATCTCGAAATAAAATTAGACTGTTATATAAATCCTTTACATCAAGTCCAAAATTCATTATATGATATCTTATAATCATATAATATACATTTTTATTTATTATAAATATATAAAAATACCATACTTACATTTATCATTCCATATGTTATTCACTGATAATTTCTCATCATCATTTAATTAACAATTTTTCATCAAAATTTTATTTTAAGTGAAAAAGATTCTTTTTTCTATAATCCTTTTTGGATGTCAGATTTTATCTTTTCATTTTTATCATGGTTACTATAAAACCCTAATAATTAATTAAATATTTCTTTTTAAATAAATGAAATTTCATTGATAAATTCCATTACATGCAATATCGAGTTTAAATAACTATGATCTAGTAAAAAATATTATTTAAATGTGACCATTATATATAATACATTAAAATTAAGAATTATGATTAGTAATAAAAAAATTATGTATTTTTCTTTTTTATAATTAATTAATTTGTTATTAAATGATTATAAATGGAAATCATAATCATGTTATAGTAAAAGCGATTTTTTTCTAAGGAATTATTTTCATCCATGAAATGTTTCAATAAATTAAATTTTTCACCACTGGAAATTTATTTTATTGATATTTATATATAATATTTAATAAAAAAATTTATAACTCAAATACTATATTATATAGGTTTTATATAAGAATAAGTACATTTTATGATTAAAAAATAAAATTTTCTTAAACGTGTGTTTCATTTTATTTTTCAAAAATATTTTAAATTTAATTTTTCCAACTTATCAAAATTTAATAACTAAATATGGATTACATATTTTGAATGATGATGTAAAAATGTAGTTAATCATCCACTTCTATTTTTTACATGTTAAATTGAAACCCCGGTAAATTTTTTTCACCCCAATAAGGGTAAAATAGTAAAATATAGGCAAAACATTGGCATAAGGCTTGGTGATTCCCCAATAATTTATTTTATCCTATTAAATGAGGGGTGTTCAATAAATTTCATCCATTTATCAAAATATTACCATGGGTTCCATTTTTCCTTGTTATTTCCGTTTATATTATTTTTTATAACGAAATATACAAAATTCCATTGTCTTAACTTAAAACTTTTCTTTTATTTTAATGTATGGATAAAAATAAGATTTTAATTAATAATAAATGTTAAATTTTTCATATGAAATTTAATTTTTTTAATAATAATATATTTTAATTTTTTATATATATATTTACTTTATATTCTTGTACAATACTGACAACGTATTTATTCAATTAATTGATAAATAATATAAACAAATTTTAAAATATTAATGGTAATACAATTTGGATGAATTATTATACTCCAAGAATTTCATAGGAAAATAAATTATAATAGTCATGTGTGAAATTATTATATTTTAAATCTAAAATTTTCATCATATTTTCAAAATAATATTCAAAGAATAGTTAAAAATATGGCCATAATGATTTGTTTTTAAAAGTAATTTATTTATTTATATAATGGAAAAAATAATAAAATAGGAAAAGGTGGATAATATATGGTCTTAAATTTCATTCCATGTCCATTTTTAGGTAATTTTTATTTTCAAATCAAAATTAGACCACTTTAATATTTACAAATATTTTTTCATGTTTAAGAATAAAAATGGGTCAAAATGGGAGTAGACCAAATTATAAGTTTCAAAATTGAACAAAAACCTATCTAAATTTCAAAAGATGAATATTACTTTACAATGAGACATTTTCAATGAATTGAAATCCATTTATAATTTTTTTCCCATAGAATGGCTTTGTTGTATTTTTATTTTATTTTTCTAATTCCATGTGAGTCCATTCAAATCCTTAAAAAGGTAAAAAACCTTAATCTCTTCATTATTCTTGATTGAGAATCATATATCGACCAATACCAACCCATTTCATTTATCAAAATATCTATATATATTATATAGGTTGTGGTTTACCCAAAATATCATCACTAGGATCATAAATAGGAGATCTAATGGAGTTATTCCAAAGAAGAGGTACTCCCCATTATTGATCCAATTTTTTTAATTTTATTTTTCCTCCGGTAAATATATTTAATTTATCATAAAATAATTATTTAAGAATATTAAATATAATTAATATTTATTAAATTATTATTAAACCATTATCCACACTGTATTCCATGAAATGGGAGTGAATGTATTTCGCCCACATACGTACGACATACCTTCTCTACATATAGAAACAAATAGTAGTTGTTGTGATATTTTATGGATTGTAATTGTGATGTGATTAATTTATATATATTATATTTAGGATATAATTATACTTATTTAATTATAATATCATATATACCATATTACCTTCCAATTTATTTGAAAATGATTATATTTCTTATGAATACATGTGGACTATCTCCTCTACCAAGTGATGTGATTAGTTTTTCTTTTATATTTTAAATCTATAGAAATAAGGGATGATTTAATAAATAGTATTGATATATATGATATAATTATTAAAATTTAAATGTTAATTTTTTCGTACCTTTATTTTTTTACTTACATTTAGAGGTGAATGCAGTGTTTATTCATAAGTATAGCCTACAGTCTACAAAAATCATATAATTCATTTTTTATACCTATATTATATTGATAAATCTAAATTCATATATCATGAATATATATGATATTTTAATCATGATTAAATTTATGGATATGATCGTACCATAATTAATTTACAAGGAACAAAACTAATGAAGCAAAACATACATGAAAAGAAAATTAGTTATTACCTGGAATGTCGATTTTAAGAATAAATTGTTAATAAACATGTCAAAAAAAAATTATATGTAAAATAAATGTGGAATTATATATATATATATATTGTGAATTTTTTTATATATTAGGGATAAATGTGGAATCAATCTATTTTTAATATACAAGACGCTCGAAGACAAACAAAGGATCGCAGACCTAATGTACGGCTTGTTTAACAATCTAATCCTTATTTGTGATTTTTTATGTTTATTTATCCACTCGGGGAATTATTTTAAATTTACTTATTTGTTCTAGTATATTTTATTATCATATTTTTATTTAAATAAATTTCAATATTTCATTTCACTTTACATGGTTTATGTACAGATGAATCCGAAATAAGGTTTTTAAGGATAACTGACCACGATTGTCTACATGGTCAAGAATTTTTCACTTCCATTTAAATATTTAACTTTAATTGTTTAATTTTATGTTTTTAATATTATGGAATTGTTTATTAAATTCATTTTTAACCATTTATGAAAATATATCAAATGGTTAAAAATTAATCCTCTTATCTATTTCCAAATGTGATAATTTTTGAACTTTTTACAAAAGTGAGGGAGTAATTTTTTTAATTATATGAAATGTAATTATTTTTCCACTATAATGAAAAATAATATCATCGATGGTTAAATTAATGGTGTATATTTTTATTTCCATGGAATTTTTTTCCTTTATATTGGAATGACATTATATTTTAAATATGTGAATTCAATGTTATAGGGGATATTTTCCTCATGAAATTTTCCAATAACCATTTGAATGTATTTTCATCTACATCGTCATCCTTAGTTAAATCATATTCGTTGCTCATGATATACATTAATTATTCCATCCATAATATTAATTATGATGGTTTAAGATTATTTTGAACAGGAAATGTTATGATATTTTATATGCTATTTACTCCAGTATATATAGTTATTGATATTTATAATATTTAT
Organism: Viscum album; assembly: GCA_963277665.1. Lineage (NCBI taxonomy): Eukaryota > Viridiplantae > Streptophyta > Magnoliopsida > Santalales > Viscaceae > Viscum > Viscum album. The sequence continues at coordinate 451,339,366 of OY728141.1, read as the reverse complement.
TTATTTTGATGTATTTTTTCATATGATGAATGCATTAGACTTATTCAGTGATGGGTGGGTAAAAAATTATATTTCCACTCCATGAATTTACATGCCTCACGAGACATAATATATAGGTCATTTGGACTAGTTTTTAATTATTTATTTAAAATTTATTTGAACAAGGAGTAGAATGAATTTTAATAATGTTCTGGTGTGAGGCCTGAGGGTATGTTTTAGATTTCTAAAATTATGAATTCCCTTATTATAAAATTAGTTTATGATTTCCTTGGTATTATTTTAAAAGTTATGATATCGATGAATAACTTTTTACCACATGTGATTATTTGTATGGAATAATTTGATATTTCTTTTTTATCCATATTATTAATTCCTTTCTATATTCTATTGTCTGCATTCCCTTACTGAGAATCTAAGTTCACCATATTATTTTTTTCCATTATCTGAATTCTAGGAGGAGTATTCTAATAGATATGTATGGATATGCTAAAGGGAATAATGTGATTATAAGTTAATATACTATGTTATATTTTTCTGTTTTAAAATTTAATTTGATATATTCATATATATCTTGTTTTCTTAGACTAATAAACTTTTCATTTCATTGGGATATGATATCTTGTATATAGTTATAAGGTAATAATGTACCCACCTACTTCAGGATATTAGTTTTTGGGTACTTATAGTTGGTATCATATAATGATTTATAGAAAACATGGGAACTAGATTTTTGATATCGAAGATTTTGGAAGATAACAATATAACTAAATTTTTAATTTTTTCTAGGTATAGGAAGACAACCTAAAGATGTTTTTTAGGAAGTTATTATGTTGTTTTTATAGAAATAAATTTTTTTCGTAATACAACAAGTGTACAAAGTTTGGTAATAGATGCATGAAGGGGTAATAACCCTGAAATTAGTTGGTATAGTATATCGTGACCATAATTCCTCTGCATGGTGAGTATCCCCTTACTTCACAAACTGTTTGAAACTCCCAAGGCCTTGGGTTAATTTGATTTTTCTAAATAACCAGTAGGTAATATGTGAATATTTTTATATGATTTGAGAATATTTACAAGCAATCAATTTTTATTCTTTATAGATTGGCTATGTAATAAAATTTCACATTATGTTACATGTTTTACTATATTAAAAATGATACATTATGATTCATAATGTTATAGTATAATCTAATATATGGAATTTTTCATAAATGGAACCTAGTGAATCGAATGTAAAATGCATCAATGCACACAATACGTATAGGTATTTCCCTCCGTGTGAAGATTATGAAGTAGGTCCTTAAGCTATAGATAGATATAAACAATTAAAAAAATATATTGGGGAATCTGAGTGATATTATGATTGGTATCCTTGACCATGTGAAGCATTATACAACTCCATAACATAGTGTGACAATATTATACCACTTCATTTATTGACAAACTCCATCATTCAATGGGAGTAAAAATTCATTTTTCTCTTTAAAGTAGATTTGTTCCATGTAGAAGATATTTATTTCAATCGGATGTAATGAATGGGAGGAGGTTTTCATTGTAGTTTATCATCTCTTAGGGTATTTAGTTCAATAGTGTCCATTTATTGAAAACACTATGGATAGGGAGGAAATATTTATCAAGGAATGTAATTATTTTAAATAATTGTTCCTTGAAAAATATATTACAATCACAAAATTAGAAAATATGAAGAGATAAATATTGATTCTATGTTATAGGAATATTAAAATGTTTCTATATATGAATCTAACTTTATAAGGATATAGAGGCATGTTTCATACTATGTATGTAATCCGATGAGTAAGACAGACCATTTGAATGATGGCATTAATCCATTACATATAAGTTAACTATTCTCAAAAAAATTATCATAATATTATGACATAATTTCATGTGATATCCGGACAGATAATGAACTCCCAAAGAGCTATATCCTTGAAGGAAATAAATAGAGGAATAGAGATATTGAACAAAAAAATGATAAGGGGAAGAAGATAAAGAAGAATATTTTAACATGTGATACACATGGGAAGAAATAACATAGTACATGTTTAAAATGAAATAGAGATTGTTTCAATAGTGGAGAAAATTTTCATCATATGAAGAAATAGAAATTAAAGTGTTAAGAATGAAAATTTATCATAACTATACGGATATGGGGAACTATTCCACCATTTTCCTCAAACATTAAGGGAACATACTAAAAAATAATCCAAGGGGAGAAGGTCATGGTTATAAAATCACTATATCTTAAGAATATATTATTACATATGTGGTGAAATATATTTTTATAACCAAATATTGAATCTAATAATCCTTAATTTGAATCTAGCTATTCCCACACATTTATATCTGAAAAATTCTATATGGCTAAACCATCACCACCATAACCACTAGTTATTGAGTTGGTGACAAACAATCATAATTGTAGGATTACCATATCTCACATTTATATATGAATTTTGATAAAATAATGTGATAATTATATTCCTGTAAATATTTTTATTATTCCCTTATTTGAATTTTATGTAATTATGTGCATGGATTAAATCTCTTAGTATGGGGAAAATATTATTTATCAAGGAAGGGATGTTATATTATATACATTTAAACAACCTATTATTATCTATCAATGAAATTATGAACGTAAAAAAATGGAAATTGTGACTATATTATGGGTTTTACTACCTATTCTAAAGGTATAGTTAAATGAAATGTTATATCAAAACATCAATATTGAAAATGATTCTATATTTTCAAAAATATATAGATTTGTTTCTAGATTACATGTATAGTCTTCCAAAAAAAATGTGATGTTACGGATTCAATAAAACTCATTTCTTATTCTATACTTTTTTTAATTACTATATATAATGAATCCAATTGAGTTTTATGAATTGAAGAAGAAACAATAGGAGAATATAGATAAGGGCTTAATTAATCCTACTTATTCTCCATGAGGGATCACATATTCGGGTTTTTCAGAAGAAATATAGTTCAATGGGTATATTCATACATTATCATGATCATAACAACATATTTATAATGAAAATGTATCATCTACCTCATATCGATGATATTGTTTCCAATTATGAAGAGTTTTATATTTTTCTGAGATTGAACATCAATTTAGATATCATTAGTTATGGATTATGAATGTTGATATACCCAATACACCCTTATATATGAGGTATGTTCATTATTAATTTATAGTAATGACATTTGGATATACCAATTCTCCTATCATCTTAATAGATTTAATGAATAGTTTATTCAAATATCATCTTGATTTGTTTATGATAGTATTTATAGATGATGTTATTATATTTTCAAAGAGTATAGAAGATTCAGAAATTTCTTGGGTAATTATGTTGAATACTATAAAGAAGGAAGATTTTTGGGATAAATTTACCCAGTAAAAATATTCAATATTGATGTTTCCATTCCTAGATAACTTATTATCATGTCACTTTATACTATTTGATCCTTCAAAAGATAATGTTATTTAGAAATTCCATAGACAAACCATGGTAATTAAAATCCATATTTTTCTTGGGTTGGATAAGTAGTATGGATTATTTCTGAGATATTTATCAAGAATATCTAATCCACTCAACATGTTTACTTGTTGGTTGTTAAGTTATTATGGACAAATAAATGTTATGAGAAATTCAAAGTTCTTTAGAGAATATTGGTTAGAGAACATATTATTAAACTACCCTTCAAAGAATAAAGTTTTTAATCTTTTGTGATATGTAAAATATGGTATTTTTGATGCATCCTTATATATAATGAAATAGTGATATAATATTCCTCATCTTAATTATGAATTCATGAATCAGAGTTGGAAGAAATATTTTTTTATAGAATAAATAATAGAATTTTCTCTATAGTAAAAGGTTTCATATATATACTAATCATAAAATCATAATGTATATATTTATTATGAAATATTTTAATATTATCCAGATATTTTGGTTGAAGTTGGTTATTGATTATGATTTCTCAATACATTACCACCATGGGAAGGAGAAAAAGGTGGATTGTGATCTGATTCAAAAAGACCATGGGATTTTTTCTAGGAAGAGGATTTAAAAAGAACAAGAAATTATGGATTTTAAAAATATGCATAATTAAATTACAAGGAATGAGTAAAATTATTATATCTCTGTAATTAATATCTATACATCCTTACATGAGAGGGTTGATAAGGCATAGAAGGAAAATATTGAATTATTGAAGATGTTGAGGAAAGTTTATTTGTTAAACCATGATCATGTTAGACTAATATTTTTCAATAATTTTTTAAATTTACCATCTTCACCACACATGGAGGATTATTTGTTAGATTAAGGTCATGGTTCATCAGTCACTATTCATTCAAGAAGTAAAAGTACCTATATATACCAAAAGGATTAGTTCTTGTAGGAAAAATTAATACAGATATTCTTGATTTTGTTTAATGATGTATAGTATGTTTTTAATTTATGTAAAAGAGATATATGTATAAGTTTAGTTTAAAACCATTACACATTCCATAATGTAAAGGATATAGCATCACAATGGATTTCATCATCAGACTCCTCAACAAATATAAGTGGAAATTTTCTATAAGGGTTGTTTTAAACTAACATATGAGACATGTGAATCTTTTTTAAATAAGATATTTATATACCTTGATAATATATATATATATAATAATCATTAATTAAGTATTATGTTTTCATGGAACAACATATTCTATTTCATCTGACTAGAATCCAAGATTTTTTTTAATGTTTTCGAGGTGTTTTAATGAATCTCTCAATATATTATTGAATATCAAAAAATTTTATCATCCTTAGATATATGTAATGTCTGATAGGACCATTAAAACTCTAAAGGAAATGTTGTTGTATTTTTCAATGTATTTAAAATGTTTTTTTTAATCAACACATTCCATTGTTGAAAAGTTTTTACAATAATAGCTTTCACTCATGTATTCTGATGGATCCTTATGTATACCTAAATTGAAATAAATTTAAGTCTATAATATGTTGGATTGATGTTTTGAGAAAGTATCCTTTAGTGAATATATATTGTTGAGTAAATTATAGAGATGTTTGGTGCCATGTTATTACAAATTAGGCTATCTCAGAGTCAGAAACAAAAATATAGTGACATTTGTCACGAAGATCTATTGTTTGAAGATGACCACAAATTCGTCCAATAAATATCTCCATTGAAAAAGGTTATGAGATTTAGAGGTAATAGAATCCTAAGAAATAGATATATCAATCCCTTTAAAATTATTGGTCATATTTGAATGATAGATAATCACATGACACTTGCACTGAATATATATCATGTTTAGGATGTAATTCCTATATCTCTCTTGGGAAGTGCATACCATATACATCACATTTACTTACTTCAGATGATATATATCTTTAGAATGGAATTTATTATATGGAAAAATCAGTGGAGATTATATATCCTAATGAGAAATTTCTACAAAACAAGACCATTCACATGGACAATTTTTTATAGATAAATCATAAAATTGAGGAAACTATATGGGAACCAAAAATGTGATAAAGTATAAGTATCCTTATTTTTTTATATCAGTGGGACATAATTTAGATTCATAAATTCTTATAAGGGAATGAAACACCCAAATATCTTATGCAATATTTAATAAAAAATAAATTTATTTGATTTGATTTCTTACATTATACATAACACGTATTTTAAAATAAATGAGTCGTACTATAAAAATTTAATTTTTATGTGACCATTATATTTTAGACATTAATAAAGGTGGGTAAGAAAAAAATAGATTATGAATATTTAATATTTCATAGTGAAACAAATATTTACCAATAGATTAGATATGAAATTAAAAATATTTTCTCAATAAAATTGTGGTTTTTCTAGAAAATAATTTTTATGTGTGTAACATGTTAATAAATTAAATTTATAATTATTGATAAATTTTATTAATGAAATTTATATATATTATATATTAAATAATTTTTTAATATTGATATATTATTTTTTATAGTTCTGATATTATAATAATTCTAGTTTTACGATTAAAAAAATTATTTTTGTAAAAATGGGTTTCATTGTAATTTTTATTTTTAATATAAAATTATTTTATACCACTTGTATAAATTAAATTATAATAAATTTATTATATATAGTCAATCAGTAGAATTAAATTTCCTAAATAAAACCATGTATTAAAATTTTAATAATAATAATAACCGGGATAAATTTTTTTCACCTTGGTAATTTTAAAACACGTATAACATGTTGAAAAATATGGCAGAAGTCATTCAAATTTCACATAAAATTTACTTACACCAATTGGATGAGTGTATCCTGACTATTTACATCTATTTATTTAATATATAGATAAATGGATGTATTTTTTCATTTTGACCTATTTATTTATATGAGTAATGAGAATTATAATATGTCACTCTATTAACACTGAAAACCTATTTCATGTTAACATAAGGATATAAATAATTAGTGAAAATATATTAAAGGAAATTTTTTCAATAATAAGTTTTTCATGATTTTAATTTACTAATAATTTTTTTATATAATTACATTAAAGTAACTCACCACATAGACACGATAATTATTATGTTAATGGATAAATAAAATAAATGATTATGAAAATATTAAGGGTGTTAATATTTGAATATATTATTATGTTACTTTAATTTAGTTGATAAATATACTATATAATGTTTAATGAACCCCTACCAAAATATATTACCCCTTTTAAGTTGGCATTGAGAGAATAGAGATGTTGAAATCCCAAGACCCACAACCATTATGCCCAGGTTGGCCACTGGAACTAAGGAAATATATTACATTCATATTGATACCATACCCCCCTTAGAAAATATGAATAATAGGGAGATAAGGAAGATAAAAAAATAAATTCATCAAAAACTAATATAAAAAATAAAACCCATAATTATATATTTAATGCCATATAGTACTAAAATAACTGATATAAAAATTGAATGTAAAAAAACTTTAAAATAAGAAGTGACCAAAATGCCCAAAAAGATCATGTAAAATCAAAAAATATAAATATATAGGGTGATATCTAACATGATTCTCAGGAAATGAATATATATATATATAGGATGAGCATAATAGTATACACAGTAGGATCCTCTCTGTATCCTCTAATGATAAATATAAATAAATCATTCTAAATCATAGAAAAAACAGTGCATTTAAATAATTATCTAAAGAATTATAATAAACTTACAAAAATACCATGGATATATCCCCATAAGTATGATATACATGTGTGATCATATTAAATAATAAAAAACCAAAAGTGTGCCCCACTATTGCTACCCCGCTTGTTTTCTCCACTACCCCAATGTTACGTGTCCTCAAAGATTTCTCTCCAAAAGTAATCCATACAGAAGTCACATGGGTTAAGTATCTAAATATGAACCCCATTCATCACTTCATCACAAAATCCCAAGACAGACATCCATATTATAACCAAGTTGTTCATGGAAGCGACCATGGCCTGTATGAAATGTATTATAAACCTAGTATTATACCTCAAGCCATCGCAACTCATACACTGAGTAAGGAACCTCAATCAATCACAACCTATACATTCCACACCTATAATAATTCTTTGTATAATACATATAGACATAAATTGGTTTTCAATAACAACATTCTATTGACTACTTCCACCGAAATATATGGGAAACAATCTACCTTTTATTACCACCACATAATACTATAACGAGAAAAAGAATGGGTTGAGGTTGTAGTCAACCATGTATCATTTCTAACATATATTTTGGGATAAAACAATCAAAATGACTCATAGTTTTCAATTATTCTCTTCCAACGTGGTAGGGATAGCATATGAAATAAAAATAACAAACATTATCTAATATAGCTTACAACCACACTATGGGAAATAACAAAGTCCTAAGATCAACTACAGCTATCAACACATTGGCACTCAACTACAACTTCTAGAGACTAGATATCCTATAGGAAAAAATAATGTATGAAAATAAATTAAATTACAATTTTATTATGGAAAAGTAACATTAATTTAATTATTTAATTATCTATTAATTAAAAATATTTATATTACTTTCATTAAAAATCCAAGTGAAGTTCATTCCCTATAGTTATAATCCAATCGATCCCACAGTTTCTCAAGAGTACCATCTTTTCCATTATAGATTTCACAAAGTCCATGTGTTATGAATTTATTGATCATTATTTAACCTCCCTTAATTTTAGGTAATATTGGAAAAAATCCAAAGATACCATCATGAGATGAATCAATGAACTCTTAGCTACCTCAAGAATTTAGTAATGGAATATAGATTAATAATCAACCAAACCATACAAAACATATTTATATTCACTCACAAGAAAGCATTCAATCCTTATCACTCTAATGGGGAATACTAGTTTCAACCCATTAAATCAATATGGTTCCATCCATGTAACTATATTTCATATCTCTATGCATCCCACCATCATAGGAATCTACAAATGACACAACTATCCAGGACTCGCAGCCAGTATTACCTCAACTATCCTTAAATAATCCATCCCAAGGTCATATAACATCACATATAAAGGCCCTCACCTAGATCACATGGAAGTAAGAAATAAAAAAAGAATAGTGAAAAGGAAAATGTAGGTACTAAAAACGTAGGAATTTAGCCTTCACATAATCATAGGTCCTTAGTCCTCCTATATAAAGGCATCCAACCATTATTAATAAATAGACACTATAAGACCTAATATTTAATATTAATAAAATATTATATTCTAATCTATATTTAATTAAATAATTCAGGATTTATGAGTTCCAACTATGGAATACTAAGATCTTCGACTATAAAAATCTCAAAAAATGATTAAACGTGCTCTTTATCATAAAAATAGTGTCATCAAACAAAGATAAAAACAATTCCATTTTTGTATGTATTTTTATTCTTATTTTTGAAAATAATTATAATGAATCATGTTCATTATAAATTCCCTCAACACATGGAATAACATGTTTAATTGAAAATGAAATTTTTAAAAAATTTATTATCATAAAATTAAAACTAATATTACATTATTAAAAATTCCTATTCTTTAATTCCATAGATATAAAGAAATTATTTCTATATTTAAATTATTTTCCAATTATATTAATTTTAATATAGAAATATATTAATAAAAACATGATACATAGGAATATTATTGATATCTCATTGCCTATAAAATCAAGTGGCAAACCGTTATAATAGTATAAATCATTGACATGTGATCATTATCTAATTAATTTATTGATCTGATTGTATATTTATTTTGTTAATTCTATTTCCAAATAGTTTTATAATCCATGGTTAATTTATAATTTATTTTAAATAAAAAGATATATAATGAATCCCCTAACTCAAAGGCTTTAAAGTTCTTTTCACAATAACAAATAAACATCATGGATCTTTCATCATCACTCCTATAAGAAATTACATAACTCCAAGGATTCCACAACATAACCATGTAAAAAATAACCAAGGAAAATTTATTATAATGATACAGAATAGAAACTAAAACATGGGAAGAATAAATGATAATAAATGATATTTAATGGAGTGAAACAAATATAAAATGGATATACAATGTTCCTTTGATTGTTATGGATTGAAAAAAAAGTTTCCAAGAAAAACACCTCATGAATGGAGCTTCAAATATCCTCCAAATCCACTCATGGTGATAAGAGGATGAGATAAAGAAGTAGGTTAATGAGGGGTTCGGAATGGGGGGAAATATAATTTTAGGAACATATTTTTTAAGAGTTCATGGTGAAGCCCCTTGAATAATGCCATATCCTATTGAAAAAATAGGGAGAGAACAAAGCAGTGGAACGTGACTATGTCACAACCCCTCAGTAAAAAAACCTTTTAATATCATGTTAAGATCCAATAAAAGTGGTTTTATGGGATACAACAGAAAGATAATCACCATGTTGTATCCACCCCTTAATCTGTAGGGCCCCTTAAAGCCTACAACGCTGCTACAACACCTTCCATGTTACTGCTTCATGACCATTGTGAAGGGCCTAACCATAGTATTGCCACATAGCATGGGCATAACTAAAATGGTAGTATACAATATATCCTGCATAGTATCACCTAAACTATAGTCACATACACAAAATTGAAACACAACCATTTAAGTAGTGACCAATAATTTTTTTAGTGGAAGCCATTTTCCTCTAAAACACTCTAAACTTATTAGAACCTTCTACTTGATCCAATGTCACCTAAAAATAAACAATGTAAGAAATAGTGGGATCCATGAACCTATATCATATACCCCTCAAAACATTATCAACCTTGAGAATTCAAGTCCAGACATTGAGAGAAATAAATAGATATGGGTTATTAGAATAACCACATTGTGAGATAACTCTCAAGGATATTTCCGTAATAGGATATCAACCCAGACATCATAGGAACACGTTAAAAACCATTACATTTCAATAGTAATCCTCTATATACTCTCTAGGAGATATGGTTCTCAAACATGATCACGAAAACAATAATCGATAAGATAAAACCATCTCATAAACCAGTAACATGTTCAAGAACCTCAACAAGTATTACAGAAAGAGAGGAGATAAAAAATACTCAGGGAAATTATCAATTATTTAAAACCCATGTGCCATGTACTCTTATATATGCCACCATGTCACCACAAGCCACAAAAAAAGGTATTATCACACCAATAATATAGAAATACTAGACTAATATACATGGATATTCAATAATTTTAGATGAATTGTCATCACATTACAAAATTTCATGAACAAGGACCATAATAGTTTAGTGTCTTCAGAAACATGGAACACAATCTTATAAATTGGTCGAAGATATTAAATATTTCCCAAAATGTACCTCCCATTTATTACTCCTTAAAAACCCATTATCATAACGTGGGGAATGGAAAAATAGGAAAGGGTGATATTATTTTCTCAATAAGGGTAAGCAATAGAAATACAATAGGATACTTTTTTAATAAGGTAATGATAACATGATCATGTCATTAGAAAATGATACCCTATATATAAAAGATCATAATATTGATCTATATAATAAAAAGTTTGAGTTCATAAGACATGATTCATAAATTAATAAAAGAACATGAGCTATGAAATCATATAGTTAGAAAATGACATAAACATGTGGTATACATATCAGATTATAACATTTTGAACATGTGTAAACCAAAACAACTTCACTCATTCAATTATGGAAAAGAAATCAGTTCTGCACATAAAATTTTGTACATGTGATCGGGTCCTCGCATAACATTGGGAACATGTAATCTGGTTCGGTCATAACAATGTGAACATGAAATCAGGTTGACACATAACACTGTGAACATGTAATCAATCTAGCACATTAGTAGCTTCACTTCCTAAGTGGGACACACCACCACCCCCAGCAGTATCCCTTTACTAATAGTGGTTCATTTTACAACTTCTTTCCATTTTATATCAGGTTACACCTTCATCACATAGTGGATCATGTTAAACCAACATCCCATTGTGGATCACGACCAATGACTTTTTTCACATAATTATCTCTTGAGATATAAATCTTTACCCAATGCATTGGAGATCTATTTGGGATCACTCATTATGTAAACTATAATGGGATCACCTGATGTTATCTAGGTCATTGTATTGTATGTAATGGGTTTACCCAATGCTTTATGGTCCACCCCATTATATAAGATGTAATGAGGGTACACATCAATATTTGGGCCACCAAATCATATATGATGTAATGGGATTATGAAGTGATTTCAAGGAAACCCCTTGTACAAGCAATTTTCATGAACCAAAACAGGAATAATGTACAAAGAGATTTCATATCATCAGAGATAGTCATAAATAAAATTATTTTTTAAAATATTATTAAAACATGGAAAATAAATGGATTTTATTTTAGTTTTTTTGAAACATGATTAATAAGTGAAAAATATGTGTGTTTTATAAAAGAATATTTGTAACATGATTGACCAATGTAAAATAAATGGGATCCATAAACATCAATCCATCAAAATAGAAACCATTCAGATAAAGAATGTTAGTGGTATCTTTGGTTCATATACCTCATAAGGAATAATTAACACCAATTCATGTAATTTTAGATAGAAAATAGTTATTAAAGGATAATAATAAAAATTATCGATAAAAATATCATTCCATTTTGTAAAAACTCTTTTTAAAACATAAAACATTTATAAAACATTTTTCTTTGAAAATTTCCCTCAAAACATATAAATGAATATTTCAATTAAATTTTAAACAAATTTTATTATATAATATATTTAAAAAATATATTTTCTTGAAAATGAGATTAAATTTTATTTAAAAACATTTTTTGAAAACACTTTTATAAAACATTGTATCTGAATACAACAATTTTTCGACTGAAGAGAGAAATAATGATGGATTTTCTTTAAAAACATATTCTTAATTATCTTTAGTAGAAAATAGTGAAAAATTTGTACCATTACATAAATGTATCATGAGTAAATAAAGAAGAATAAAATTCACGTGATTTTTTCAGTTGTATATTATGATATATCAACATTTGATACTTTATCATAAATAATCCTAATAAACAGTAAGATTGTAGCAATAAACTCTTACCAATTTGGTAACATTGAATCATAATCTACATGAATTAATAACATTACATGAATATAAAAATATTATGAAAAAATTTTGATTCATGAAATTAAATTTTAAAGGGAATAATATAAACCTCAAAAAAGAATATAAATGAAAAAGATTACATGTGCCTCAAAGAAGGAATATTGGGACCAAATTAACATACCAAGTTAGAAAATTTGGATCAGTAAACCCCATGAAAGATAGAAAATAAACTAGGTATGTAAATTAAAATAACATTTATGATAATTATCATAGTATACATTCATTGGATGTATATTAAAAATAAAAACATAAATTAGTGGAGAATGTGTCATAAGTCTCATCGAAATAAATGTTTGATTATAAATCCCCTTACCTTAATTATGGGCCGCCGTCATACTCATTAAAAACACCTATATAATGAATATAATGTGATTATACATATAATAAATAACCATATAAATATATATCCTTCCATATATGATTTCTATTTGAAAATATATTACCCATTTATTAACACTCTAATGTTAATCTTATATTTTGGGTAATGACCTCTATGTTTTTCATAGAATATTTAGTAGGTTATATTTATTGTTCTCTCACATGAGTCATCATTTAATAACATTATGAGTGAAAAAAATGAAATAAATAACATATATATTCATTATATATGTTTTTAGAGTAATCAATTATATTTAATTATTGGAAATGAAAAAAACTACTAAGAGAGATGGTAGGCCGTAAGTACTCATGAACATCATTTCCACTTTCTGTCACGTTGAAAGAAACAAAAGTAAATAAAATATATATATATATATATATATATATTATAATTCAAGTATAATTTTAATTTCATATATATATCACATATTTCTATTATAAAATCCTTAATAAATTACATGTAATGCATGAGAGAATCACTTCCCTTAGGGGAGGAAGTGGTCAACACGACCAGAAATGATGTTATCATATTTCCATAAAATATTAAAAAGTTGGTATCTGTTATATTAATAATTAACAAATAATAAAAAAATATTATATATATCATATTAAAATTATATTTCCATCCTTATTACTAACCTTGAGAGGCGGTAAAAGAAGAATGAAGAACATCGATTCACGTGGCAGTAGTATGTTATACACACAAAGGATGATTGTGTATCCCATTATATGGATGTTTGGGATGTTTTGGGAATAAAAAACATAAAACACAAAATTTTAATTTTATTAATTATGTTATTACATAATATTGAGAAACAAATAATTTTTGGGGTGGATAATGAAATAAAAAAAGTTCTCTTTGAAGAATGTTATGTCTTCTTTAGGTAACTCCTTTTTGTTTTCAAAAAATATGTATCATCATTTTATATACTCCAAATGTGAGGCTTCTAGGGACAATGGATAGTTTCTGGGAGATTATTTTTTATGTTTTTGGTAGAGAAATAATATATTATATGAGTGAATAAGTGATGGGGGTGAGTTCCTTTTTATAGTGGAAGAGGGGTGGAATTATTGTAAATAACAAAAAGAAAACAATGTGGGGAATTCTTACATACAACATGTGAATACAATAATAATAAATTAAATACAAAATATGGTAAATGGTCTAAATATTTCGAACCAACTGGTTTTGGAAAGATTTATTGGTCATTTGGAACCTTAATTTGAGTTTTAGATCGTTAGTAAACACAATTTTCTTTTAATCACTATAATTAATTTTAATCATTTTCATTAATTATATTCATCAAAAATTAAGTTGACCACATTATAAATTATAAATTATTGTCATTAAAAATATTTAATCAATTTTTAATAATTCAAATGAAAGTATTGGTATAATTTATTTTAAAATTAATCCTGAAAACCAGTTTAAATTAAAATTTATTAATGTGACAATGTTTAAAAGCTTGAAATGTTTTTATAAAAAATTTCATTGTCAAATTTATTAAAATTACCATAATTGGATTTAATGTTGTATAAATTAACTAATTTTATTTTTAAATAAATTCAAATACAATTTTAACTATATAAATAAATTATTTGAAATATAAATTTTTAAATAAAATTCAATATTTTTCATTATTTATATAAAATGAAACTTCATTGAAAAATTAAAAAAATGCATCCCTAACATATTTTTGAAATTCCAATATCTAAAGTTATGTTTATTTTCTAAAATTAAAATTTTCAAAGTGTTAAAAATTATTTTTAAATTAAGTGCACGATTAAAGGGCGATAAAAATACATTTTAGAAAAATAGGTATTTTTTGTAAATTTGGATTTATTTCTTTCTATTTCATATAAAAAATTTGATGATTATTAAATAGTTGATTGAATATAATAAATTTATATTTAATTAAATTATTTCAAAAAAGTGGTTTTTTAATCTATTTAGATAAATCATGGTTTCCCATTAAAAAATATTTTTCCAGGAAAGGAATTTAATTATTTGGAATTTGTTCATACATTAATTTTTAACTAATTGGATTCCAAATAATTCATTTTATAAACATAAATAAAATATATTTTCATAATTTAGTTAATCTCTTTCATACCTACCATTCTAATAAATAGGTGAGAACAATAATAATATTTTAATAATATTATTAATTTTATATAGTAGTTTGAAAAAACTCAGTCTTCCATGTAACACAAGTTTATCAAATAAACTAAAAATTGTGTGTAACACAAGACAATACTAGTGTTTCATGTACAAAAATATAAATTTATTTTTATTTTTGGTGCATGATTAATGTTGTGTTCGATATATAGAAACAAAAACAAGGTATAGAGTGTAATTCATGCCATCAAATAAATATAATTTTTTAAAAATAATTATCTCATAAAAAATGGGGTGTTATATTATACCACCAAAAAAATGATTTTTCCTTATAAATTTTTTTGGGTAATCAATGGTTTATCCTTTGAAAATTCCATCATTGAAAAATTAATACTAAATCATCCCTTAATATATGAATGGTGAAAAAAATTTCCCAAAGTGATTCATAAAGTGGATTCCAAATAGGTGAACATGGGTGAGAATTGAAAACATGTACATGGAAGAAAAAACTAACACCCAAATATTCAGGCTGATTGATAGATTACATAGTCAGGATGAAGCTAATTATAAAATGTACATAAAACTATGAGGCCAAAAAATGGTCATTGATATAATCAAAGATAATGATATTGGGACAAAATTTTATTTAAAGTCCATTTTTTGATGGTTGATGACATTTCATGAGATGATATACATTATTTAATTCCATTTAATATGAAAAATATTATCTTTGGTTTCACCTTGATCAATTTAAACAACATTGCATTCTTCAATAAATAGAGGAGAATTTTTTTATTAAAGCACTAATAGGTCATGGGATCAAAAATTAGAATGTTAATTCATTCCTTAAGTATTTAATAACATCAAAACAAAATGGTTACCACAAGTTATCCAATATAAGTAAGTACTAATATGGTGAGATAATACATTAATATCGAAATCCAAATCCAAATTTCAAATCAAAGAATTAAATATATTGTCAACAGTATAACCATTTAAAAAATATAATTCACCTTTTATTCCTTAAATAATGATTTGTCTTATACAAAAAAATACATTGGAAACTATTGTGCATTATTTTTTCGATTTAGTATCAAATGATATTTCATTATTCAATAACCCATTTAGAGGGTGATAATCACATGAAACATAACTAATGAATAAAAAATAGTATTTTCATATGGCATATTCATACAAAATGAATCATTAATGATTTGTGTTTTTATTGGTGAATGTTTTTTAAAATTCAAAAATTCATTACATTGGAAACACTAGAGTGTGGGTGGGCTAATAGTTAGTGTTCAAGTTTCCTCTAATTAATTAACCATATCATTAATCATATTCCAATATTCATGGAATTTATGACCTTCCATTCCATTTTTAAAGTACTATCTAGTTCAATTAATTAAAATACCTTGATTCTTCTTACCATATTTCTAGAACACAAATGCTTGTAATTTCATTCATCCATTTGACTTTTCATGAGACTCAATGTTCATTTTCTTAACCAAATAAGAAAATGGTGATAATATCCTATTTAAATTTCTATCATCAGTCTATATAGAATGAATTATTTAAAGTTTTAAATTCTCATAAAACAAATTCATTTTGAAGGCTTGGTTTTTGTCCAAAAAAATTTATTGATTTTGCATTCTGGACAGATGTTCAAACTAGAATAATTCTACCCATGTTTTATAAAATTATATTCATAGATAGAAATAGATTTATTGTCTTATTTATTAAGCTTAATGATTTTTTTCTCAATGATTTTTCATATAATATGATGGATGTAAATATTGAATAATACCCCTTTAAAATCATCACAATTTATAGATTAAATTTCTTCTTTTTCGAGCATGTTCTTAATAAGAGACAACCATTGTCCTACTACACCATCCAAATGATAAGTAGCCAAAAGGTTTAATCACAAAATAATGGAAAATATATTTTTAATGGTATTAATCCATTACTACCTATTGATTAGGAGAACCACTAAAAATGTTGACATTTCTCCATGATGAACTAAGAATAACATTTTTTCCTCCTATGGTTTTTTTGAATTTTAGCATTTTAATAGCTTTATAAGGGTGAATAATTACATAAATAATAATTGGTATTTAAGATGCTATATTTTTTGGTTTTTTAGGAGGAAAATCATCACATTTTCCATTGAATTCATAATCTACAATATTTCATTGATTCTAGTCATTAAAGAAACCCATAAATCATAGAGTGAGAAACAATAATCATATAAATAACCACAAAATACTAAAAAATTACCTATATGGTGTCTAAATCATGAAATTTATATTATTAATAAAGGATATTTTAGGTTATTTATAGATAAATCATAGCCATCATATATTTAAATCCTTCATGATGGATCATTAATACTTTTCAAAATTCGTTATCAACAACCAATGGGAGTTTCAATATAGGTGTGTATCAAGGAACCTTTCCATGAAACAATTCCCAATTGAGTCTAGCTCAATATAGTGGGTTCAGGGTTGTTAACCCTTTCTACAACTATACCCGATTCACATCCTCTGGTAGTAACCTTACGTGGTTGTATTTATTTGAAACCAATTGCTCTAACCATTACCAAATTTCCATGAAATTTTTAAATACATTGACTTATCCTTAGATATATCAAATGAAATATCATTAAAAATATCACTCGGGTTCTCACTAATATTTTCTCATCATATTTTATGAAGGTTTACCAAACATTTTCTGTGATACATAATATAAAAACCTCGGAAAAACATAGATTTATATTACATCATTTTTTATTAATATTCATCACATTAAAAAAGTAAATTCATGAGGAAAATAATAGTTTAATATATTTGCAATATTGGAAGATAATCATTCATATTTTTGAAATATCCTTAGTAATTACCAAAAAGATCATCCAATTTATTATACGTACCTAAAAATCTTTTCTTCATATCATGGGGAAAGGATACATTATAATGGGTGAGATCAAATTCTAAATAAATTTACCCAAGGGAAATACGTAAGCATAATATGATTGTATGGGTATGATAACATGATTTTGAAATTAGAAAACCATACCCTATATATCAAAGATCATAATCCTATTACATGGAATAAAAATTAGTAGTTCACTCAATATAAATCAAAAATAAATCAAAGAACATGATACATGAGAGAATAATTTTAGCATAATACATAGGCATGTGGTATAAATATCAACATATAAAATTGAAAAATGGTGTAAACAAAAATGGGTTCACTCATCTAGTTAAGGAAATGAAATAAATCCCTCACATAAACTTTTGTACATGAAACCATGTACATGCATAACATTGTCGATATAAAATCAGGTATATGCATAATATTGGGAATGTGTAATCTAGTTCATAAAAAACATTATGAATGTGTAATCAGGTTCATGAAAAGGTGGATACACCTCAGGGGTGGGACAAACCTTCTTCCCCCAGAGAATCCATTTATACATAATGGATTAGGAAACACATTCTACCTAAAGTGGTTCACTTAACAATTTCTTATCATAGTGGATGAGGTTACACCTTCTTCTAATTTAGGAACAATTCTGTCAACATGATTCTTATCATTATCATAGGATACATAAATCTTTACTCTTTTCATTTTAGTTATATATGTATCACCAATCATGCAATCCATAACAGGATTTTCAGTGCTATCTTGGCCACTATATCATATAAGTTGTAATAGGATTACCCAATGCGACCTTGGAAAATAGATCATATATGTTTTAATGTGATTACCGGTCATTTTCTGGGACACCCCAACCTATGACATGTCATTGGATTACCCATTTCCATATGGTCCACCCCATTATATAGAAAACTTCCATTCACCACATCCTGAATCAAGAATAAGAGCTTGAACATCATCATAAAAAATCATAAATACATTTAATGTGTCATAATGTTATTAAAAAGTATAAAAAATAGGTTTTAGTTCAATCTATTTTAAACTTTATTATCCCCTGGAAAATAAATGTGTTTCTTAAAAATATCTTTGGATAATGATTGACCAATGGATAAATTGGGTTGTTAACCATCGTGCCATGAAATCATAAAGAATATAAGGAAATAATTTGAATGGTATCATGGGAAAATATACCCCATAAATCTGAAGAAACACTAACACATGTAATATTAGATGAAAAGTAATCTTTACAGAACAATTTAAACATTTCTTGAAGAAAATTACAATAACTCATTGAAAAACTATTTGACAAATAAAAAAAATTATTTTAAAAAAATTTATCTTCAACCCTTGAAAATGAATCTTAAAATCCACCTTAGAGACTATTCAAAACATAATTAATTTCAAAAAAAATTCTAAAAAAAATTCATAAATAAATAATTTAAAAAAATTATATTCTTTAGAAAAATGGTTTTTGAATAAAAAATATTCTTGGCTGAAGAGATAAATAAAGTCATATTTTCATAAAAACACTTTCCTAAAGGGATAAAGTAAAAAATGTTTTAATTTTTTTTTAAATTACTTGATGTTATCATAAA
Organism: Viscum album; assembly: GCA_963277665.1. Taxonomy (NCBI): domain Eukaryota; kingdom Viridiplantae; phylum Streptophyta; class Magnoliopsida; order Santalales; family Viscaceae; genus Viscum; species Viscum album. Next base: position 451,319,520 of record OY728141.1, on the reverse strand, counting down.
TAAACATAGGAGAAAAAAATTAATTAAATCTATTGAGGGGAGATCATGATACTTCATCATTAGAGATGTGACCATAAACAATCCCAATAAATGAAGAGATTATGACAATAAACTATTTCCACTATGGTAACATTGAATCTTATTCCCAAGAAAGAATAACATTAAATAATACTTAAAATGTAATTAATTGGAATATATTCTTTATATAACATTTCAATTGGTAGTATTTATATATAATTATAAAATATATGATCTTAACAAAATATCCCTCTCAAATAAGGAAAGCTGGCACAAAATTTCCATATTGATTTGGTAAATTTTGAACTGTAAACCCCATAAAAGAGAAATCATAAAATGGATATATAAATACCAAAAAATATGAGGATGAAAATAATATTATACATTCAAGGTATGTTTATAAAAAAATATCAAAAAAGTGTTGAATATGGAATAAGTCTCATAGAAATAAAAGTGAGGCTAGAAATCCATTTACCTTAAGTATTGGCTTCCATCATACTCATTAAATCCACTGGTTTAATAAATATATGTTTCATATAAAAACAATACAAAACCATTTTCATATATATGATGAAATATAATATTATCTTATGAAATTATATAAATTGTTTAACAAAAATCCTATGTTAAAGTTGTTTTTTGGGTAAAAACAACTTTTGTTTCTCATATTAGATTTAAATGGTTATATTTCTAGTTCTCTTAAAAGAGCCATTATATCATAATCTACATAGTGATAAACATGAAATAAATATCATATATATTCATTATGTATTTATTTATATTAATTGACCTTATTTTTTTTATATCAATAAAATACACTGTTAATGGAGATGGTAGGCCCTACATACGCATGGACACTATTTCAATTTTTTCGTCATATTACATGATAGAAAAATTAATGGTATATATATATATATATTTTAATATTAGTGTAGAATTTTAATTTCATTTATATTACATATTTATATTAATCCCATCTTTTCAAAATTTCATGTAAAGCTTGAATGTAACACATTACCTTCGGGATGTGATAGTCCACACATCCAAAAATAATTTCATCATATTCCAACAAAATGAAATGAAAAAAGATACGTGTTATATAATAATTACATAAGAATAAGTAGATCATAAATATAATATATAAATATATTACTAAAAATTACTTCCATTATTATTCAAATATTTTATAGTTTATAATTGAAGAAAAAATATCATCGGTTCACGAGGCGGTAATCCCCTTAACGCATGAATGAGGATTGCGTATAACATTTGATGGTAGCTTGTGTGGTCTTTTGTCATAAAATTAACATAAAAACAAATTAATAATAATTTTTATACTGTTTTTACAATATAAGAAAGATATAAAAATAATCTAAATGGTGGATGATGAAATAAAACAAAAGTTCTCGTTGAAGAACATTACCAATTCTTCAGGTAACTCGTTTTGGATTGAACCGAAGGACATCCTTGGATTTCATTAATAAAAAATTGATCTTTCTAGGATGAAATTTGGGATGTTGGGAATTTATTTGGTTAGGTTTTGGATGATAAAAATGTATTGAGATATGTGAATAAGTGATGGGGGTGAGTGCCATTTTATTGGGGAGGAGGAGTGGGATTCTTATAAATATGAAAATATAAATATTATTGGGAGTTATTCCAAACATAATCTTCCTAAAAAAATAAAATATTTTCAATTAAATAGAATATTAGGTACAAATATGAACATATTTTTGGTTTTATAAATGTTTCTAGATTATTTAGACCCTTAAGATAATGTTTAGTCCCTTCGTAAACATAGTTTTCTTTTAATTGTTGAAATTCACTGTTATTGTTATCAATAATTATTTTTGTAAAAATATATTTTTATCACAATATAAATTAATAATTATTCTGATTAAAAGTTTGGAATCTATTTTTTGAAATTCCAATAAAATATGTGGAAGAAATTAATTTAAAATTAATCTTATATATGAGATGAAACAATGAGTCTTTATGTGAAAATATTAAAAAGTTAACAAAGTTTTTATATCGAATTTCATATTTTAATTGATTGAAAAGAATTAAATATTGATTAACTATGTATAATTGAGATACATTCAATTTAAACCCAATTTTAAATATAATATATTAATATAAAAAATATATGAAAAGTTAATTTTCAATTAAAATTATGTATTTTTCACTAGTCATCAAAAATTTAAACTTGTCAAAAAAATTATAAATATTCGGGACAAAATAATTTATAAATTATTATTTATAAAATGAATATTAATACTTTAAATTTAATTTATAAATTTCTAAAAATTATTTTCAAAATATGTGCACCATTAAAAGCCGATATGGGTACCTTTTAAAAAATACAACTTTTAATATAAAATTTGATTTATTCTTTTTTATTATTTAAAAACACATTATATTAATGTTAAATCATTTAATGAATATAATATATGTATATTATTTATTAAAATCATTCATAAATAGTGGTTTGTTTAATTTAATGATATATTACATGTTTATTAATAGAAAAAAATTCAGAAATTGAATTTGATTATTTTCAAATAGTTCATAATTTAAATTATTACTAGTTGGTTACAAAAATAATTAATTTTAAAAACATATTATTATAATTTATACAATCCCTATAACACCTTCTGTTCCAATGGTGAGTGATAACATTAAAATATTTTAAAAATAATAGTAATAGTATATTTTTGTTTGGTAAAACAAGGTCTTTCATGTAAAACAGTTTTACCGTAGGAACTCAGAAGGTTGTGTTTCATAAGACAAACATACTATTCTATGTACAATATGATTATATAAGTGATAAGTGTAGTAAAATATTAATTTTGTGTTCATATTAAGTGAGAGTAACTTGGTGTTGTATATAATGTTCTCCATCAATGAAATGTAATTTATTCAAAAAAAATAATTCATTAAAACATGGGGTGTTACACACACAACACCATACTTGTAGTTCTTGGATCTCGACATGATTTTCCTTGAAGGTCACATTATAATCACCAATAAGATTTCCTAAATTTATGATGTTAGGGTCATCATTGATATATTATAAAAAATTTCTCATTAAAGACATCATATATATGGGAAATCTATGGTTGATGTTCTATTTAATTGGCCATATATCCAACACAAGAAAACACATTGAATGGACCAAAATTATTTTGATAAATCTTTATTTCATGTCTAATCCTTCTAATCTCACAATGCAGAGTCACCTTTCTGAACACATGATCTCTATCATTGAGAATCAAATGTATCCTCTAATAATATAAATATGATTTATAAAGATCTAGGACTGGTATCATCCTCTCATGAATAACCTAAACCATATTTTTTTATTCAGTTGCAGTTTCAACCCATTTATTTCTTACTCTCCAACTCAGTCCAACATAATTTATAACAACATTTTTTTCTCTACAAATATTCAAAAATTACATAATAATGGTGGATTGTAAAATATTATTGTATGATAACACAAAAAAATTTAGATTCCCCATCCATGAACCTCTAAATTATTGTACATAAGAACCAACCATGTCTTAAAGAGTCTATATTGTACGCTTTGTATAACCATCCATCTGGTGATGAAAAGTAGTTCTAAGGAATGAACGAGTGAACAAAAAATTATGGAGACCTATACATACACTAGGATAAAATGTGGTCCATAATCGTAGATAATAATTATTAGGACTACATGGAGTTTCAATACCTCTTTTAGTTTCTTACATGATGAAAACTCCCATGATATTGACTCCATGAACAATATGAGGTATGATTATTTCATAAAATTATTGATTGTCACCCATATATAGTCATATAAATCCCAATGAAGATGAAAATTGATAATTTATTCAATTTAGATGACCTCCCAATTTCATTTGGGAACATCTAAATATTATAGATAACCATGGGGAAAATAGTTCTTAGAGATCACTAATTGGTAGACCAAACCTGAAGATCCAAACTCGAAAACTACTCTCTCAAACCAAAGACACCAAAACTATCCTCTAAAATTTCATTACATTTTTCCATGCTCATATGTACCAATTTTATTAATATGTGGAACTCTTGGAAAACTATCCCACACTTCACCAAAGGGAGGAAAATATTTCCCTGAAACAACACATTCGGCTAATCATTCTCAGAATAACCATCAGGGGAATCCTAAAAAACAACATGGTCTATCCAGAAATCTGCCTTAAAATATCTTGTCTATGAATATTACACCCATTCCTAAAATTAAGTATTAACTATCATATAAATAAGTCAATATAATCATTTTAACTATCATATATATACATGAATCATTGATAGATCTTCCAACAGTCTCTACGAATCAATGCATTCATGTATGGAGTCACTATGTGAAAACCTTGTGATTGAATCTACTAAAACGTTATGTTTTCCTAGTGTATATGAAATCCTAATTTCTTAGTCCAAAAATATTTCCATCCAATGTCAGTATCTCATATTCATGTCATATTGTTATAAGACATACATCATTCTCTAATTATAGATAAAAACAATAAAATGCACCCTAATGAGGTAATGTCACCACAATATCAAATAACAACCAAATTATCCCAACCTGGGATCTTGGGTGGAATAATTATGTTCAAGGGGTATTAACTAAAAATACCCATAATAGATGATAAATTTCTTAATCATATGAACACATCCCAACCAAAGTTAAATATTTTCACAAGAAGAACTCAATCTGATATCAGTAAGCTTAAAAATAAAGGATAGGATTTATACTCTACATTACATTGAGATACTCTAAATTTTTCTCACATTTTATATTATATATGAATTATTCATAATTTATTTTTAAAGAAATTATAGGAGTTTAAGGAAACCATAAATAATCATATGAACCTTCTGTAGTAGCCTACAATACTAAGGAAAATTGTAACCTCTACAACTATCTTGGGGGAATCCTGGGAAATTACTACCTCTATCTTCAAAGGGACCACGACTAATTATTTTTTGGGATGTTAAATTCTTTTTTAAATTAAATTCATGATCCTATAACTCACACATTGAAAACATACCAAATATCAGGTGATGAAAAAGAGATCCAAACCCAACACACATGGACCGCATGATCCTTCTAAAATAAGGAGTACAAAAGGATTTCATCAATGAAAACCCCCAAAAAGAGTTCAAACAACCATATGAATATTATTTTCATTAAACCCATGCACATAATTAGAGAGTTATTTATACCAAATTACATGAAAACAAATTATAATTCCCATGATAAGAATGGAATGTGGTTTTCCAAATATCTTCATCCTTTACCCCCATATGAAGATATCCTAAAATAATATTGGTTTTTGAGAACCAAATTTCTTTATTAATCTAAAATAATTAGTCACTAATACATATAATAGGATAATAGTTAATCACTATGAAAAAATTAATTCAATAAAAGTAAATATAAATGTTAAAACTACCATTTTTCTTCTCCATGAACAAAAATGGTGAACGAGAAAATGACACACATGAAAAAAACCATGATAATGTATATTTTTGAACTATAATAACATATATAAAAATTTAGAAGGCACCATAATATATTGATACATCATGATAAGAAAGACATTCAGTTATATCTCAATCTCAAGCTCAATCCCTTATCATAGTGGTAAAACTACAACCACTACAGCAAATACATCTGGGTACTCTTCTAAAACCATGGGAAACACCAATGGATAACCTTATAATGAACTAAAAATCAGTATTATAATAATAGATGACATGTAATAAATATTCATATTTCCCTTATATAGGTCTCTATAATAAAAGAACACTATTATCTATCTATTAGAATCATACACTGAAACATTTCTCTAGAAACAATTAACAAGAGCCTAAACCAAATACATCTTGTTCATAATGAGGATGATTTCATAAGGATGTATCTATAAACATAGGATATCCCTCAAAGATAATTTCTCCCAAAAAATTACATAAATGTTTTTACATAGTTCATACATATAAGTTCAACCTCCAACTGGAATAGTTAACTATAAGGGATCTTAATGATTCTTCACATCAAATCCAAATGAATTGGAAAAGGGAGGTGATATGAAGGAGTACTCAACTCCAAAATAAATTAAAAGAAAAAATAATGTGGTAAAAAGGAATAGGGTACCCCAAATGAATTCATCCATACATATTTCTTTTAGTTATAAAAAATTATGTTGATTATTCCCCAATACATTATCACTTTGACACTATGTATGACCACCTCCTTCGCCATGCTCCACTATCTAAGGAGAAGGAGCATCTAAGGAATGTCTTTTTTCCTGCAACATCTCCTCTATAATAATCCAAAACTAGAACACCATATATCTAATGCATCTATTTAAACTACCTCAATAGAGGAACCAGATGTTTAAAACTAGGATCATGCTGACAACTAAAAACTGCAATGAAATTATACCACTGATGACCTTAAAATCCACAAGACAAAATTATAATCCTTAACATAGTGACAAGAACCTCCAACCCCAAATAAATGGGATAATTAATTTTTATAACAAACCTAAATGACTAAAAATAATTATGTTTAATAAAATGAGAATGACATACAAAGCCTCTATTTCATAAGGAATCTTGATGACTCCTACTTAGGGAATATCATGTTCAGGATGTGTTCCTCTCAAAACCCAATTATCTGAAAAAAAAACCTCAATATAAGTCAACAATATAAATGGGGTGAATTGGATATGTATTTCTAGATGTAAAGAATCCACAAAGTTCCTTTCCATATCCTCCTAATTTATGAATATTTCTACATCATAATGTGGAATTTTCCTATGATGGATCCCGAACTCCCACACACTAGAACACCCCATCCCAGTGTAAGAATCATTTGGTGACTAGATGTATTCATTTTATATGAAAGAATATCTATTATATAATCAGTCTTATAACCTCATACTTGTGGCTTAATAATCTACATGATCCCCAGGAAAAAATATCCACCAACAGATTACTAGTCCATAAAAAATCGTCACAACAAACAAATCCATGCTCTCCATCCAATAAAATATCAATCTAAAAGTTATTTCAACCTCATCTAAGAAGTCTTGTGTGATCTGGCGTGAAAAAACCCTCATACATATATACACATTGTAACTAAAACACATGAAGTTTAATCCTCTAATGGTCATAACCAGTAACCTCTACTCTATTCTGATCTGCTTGCACATAATACTAAACATATTCAAATGAACTTGATAAGGACTCCAACCTAGATCCACTACTAAAAATTAAAAATAAAATAACTCCAAAACAATAATATAGAATACATAACATCAATTAATCAATTATTTATTTATTTACTTTTACTATGAAAAGGTCTTCCAATTTCAAAAATATCAATACATAAGAATGATGCATGATCCTTTCATAGGTCTCTACAAACTAGTATCAATTTGTATAGTAGACTCCATAAAATTAATAAACTATAAATCAAATCACAAGGGGCCCTAAATACCCATGTCTCAAATGGAATTCCATGTTTACAACAATTAATAAACATAACTAACACTATCCTACCAAAATATGAAATATAACCCATTTATAACAAAAAAAATGCATCCTATCCAGAAACCTAAATGTTTGAAACTACACTATCACAACCCCCTTCCACAAAAGAGTACCCCTTCTGGATGAAATTTATATAAGGGGGGTAGTGAGAGCCAAAGTCTCACCTCTAGAAGTCCCTTGGTTGGTGAATAGTGATGAGTGTATATCATGCTAACAAATGTGAGACACTGCCCTCTAAAAACATATTAAATAGAGATATAAGAAATATATGCTTATCAATAACTATCTATAGATTTAAATAAATGAAAACCCCATTTCATACATGTAATTTCATACAATATAGAAAAAAATGAATGTAAAACAAAATGCTCTAAAAACGTAAACTCGACAGTGACAAAAAAATTCCAAATATCTCTTACAAAACCATCTTATAGTACTATTTAGCCCATTCTAAAATATTCTCCAACTGGAATAATATATATATATATATATATATATATTTGTGTGTGTGGTGATCATAAAAGTATGCTAAGTAGGATCATCCTCAAATCCTCTTGTGTAAAAGACAATTAATAAAATACTAAATCCAAGTAAAAAACATGTTAAATTAACTCCTCACCTAAATATGTATAATATATTCCTAGCCTCACCATTGTTATCTCTCAGTAATAATTTCATAGAAGGATGATCCAATTTTATAATAATAAATCAAAATGTGTTCCCTTCTATTGCTTTTCCAGGAGTCTTCTTCTCACCTCCAACATTGCATGACTTGATCCATCTCTCCCCACAAGTAATCCATCTAAAATACACCAAGAAAATCTATCACAACCGTTTCATCATGCCTAAAATAACCAAATAAACCCAATCCGCGTATCTATATAGTAAACAAGTAGTTAGAGGGATCCAAAACATCCCATATGATGTGTATCATTCATCATGTTTTATACCTCAAGAAATAATATCCCATACAAAAAGAAATTTTCCTCATGATATCACAATACATGCACATTATATCTATAAACATCCTTTGGATACTTAATATTATTATACATGTGTGTAAAATCAAAACAATACATTACTTCACACTAAACACATATATGTAAATATAACCACCATTAAAACAATAATATATTATATCTAAGATAATATAGTAGTTCTATAGGGATATCCATCATTCATTAGTAAACATAGTTGTTGGGGAACACTTCCTCTCTGAGTTGACATGGTTTCAGTTTCCCTAATTGATATGGGTGGGGTATAATATGATGTTACATACCATATATGATATAATATAGCTCAATATGGTAATTAACTTAGTCATTTGATTAACGACATATACCATTACATGGACACCCCTCTGGAACAAATACCGAGTATATATCCTATTATAAAACTTGAATTTAAGGAGATTCATTAAATTACATTTTATCATTGGAAGACTCACTTTTAATATATTAATTCATTATACATTAATTAATATTTTTATAATTACATTGATTATTCATCCATGTGATATTCATTCGCTCTAGGAAAAATCCAACTAAGTTCATGGGTTCTCACCAGTAAAATAGTATTTATTTTGGAAAGCATCAACCACACGTGTTATAAATTTAATAAACATTATTTGAAAATCCAAAATTTTGGGTACTTTAGGAAAACATCCTATGATATCATCAAGAGATTCATCTTAGAACACCAAGATTCCTTTTTTAGTGGGGAAAAGATTGTAGATAAAAAAGCAACTGGAACATCCATCCATTAAACAAATTAATTCACAAGTAAAAACCAAAGCCTTATCATGTCATTGGGTAATCCCATATGCAACCCATTCAATTATCAGGATTCCATCCCTAGAACAATCATGAAAATATCATTGTGTCTCTACACAATAATTATCAACACAAACCACAACCATCTAGGACACCCTAACCATATCTCATCATCCATCCTAGGCTCATACATTCCATAATCATATCACTCCACATATAAAATCACACATATAGAAACAAATTATTTGATAACAAATAAGAATATTCAATTTTGAAATGTATTTAATGAAATAAAGGCATTCCACCATCAGAACATAACCGGAACCCACATCTCCCAATTCAAGGAATGTATCCTTTATAAAAAAATAATAACTCTCAACACCAATGATATATCTTTACCCAAAAAATTATTACAACATTATATACATGATTCATTATTCATATGATTAAAATTGGAATCATAAAGAATCTATTATTACAAGTTTAAAAAATATTAAATATTCTATCTAGTATGAAACAAGTTGGAAAAATCTAAGAGGATTGTAATTAACACTTCACATAACTTTTTATTCTTATTCAAAAAGTTCATTAAAAATTCATGTTCTTTATAAATTAAATCAACATGAAGAAAAAACATTCAATTGATCATGGAATTTTCATAAATTTGATTATCATCAAAATATAAGAAATTGGATATTATTATACCAAACTATAATTTAATTCCATTTACAACCAATAATTATAATGGTACATTTGTTATTAATATATTTAATAAATTTAAACATGATAAACCTAGAATAACATAACTCTCAAGATGAATATGTTAGATAGCACACTATTTAGAAAATAATGAGGCAAATTGTTATCATGGAATAAAACATTGACATGCACTCAAAATATAATTTCACTGATAATCTAGTAAAAAATATATAAGGTTAATTCCAAAAAAAATAGTGGTATAAAACATGATGAATTTATGATTCCACATAAATAAAAAAGGAATAAATGAATCCCCTAACTCAAAGACTTAAACATTATTTTCTCTATAACTGGTTAACATCACTGATCTCATATAACATCACCATAAGATGTTGAATCCATCCAAGGAAGTAATGAAAATTCCACATAAAAAACATGGAAAATAAACTTTAATAATGGAGATAAAATTAATAAACTTTCAATGGATTAAGGTAGGAAACTAAATCTAATGGTTAGAATGTTCTAGGAAAGGGAGGTAAAACATACCTCATATTTTTGTAGATTGAACACGAAAATCTTTGAACAATCCCTATCAAAAGGGATTCAAAAATTCTAAAAACAAAAATGTGTATATTAGATATAAAGAGAATTAAGTGGGACTATTTAGGGTTTTAATGGGAGGGTTTTGTATTTATATGAAGTCATTTTTTAATACACCATAACACTAACCCTAGTACTATGCCATATCCTATTAAAAAATAGGAAGACTAAGTCATAATGGAAGGAAACCACACAATATTCTCTTTGCTCAATGGACTATCCAAAGATAAAAGTAATATATTATAAAAGTTAATATGAGGGACTAATTAAATCTTCAATATAACACATATTCATTTTATTATATATTTTTCCAATTAATTGATTTTTGATATCTTATGTCACATGCAAGAAAAGGTTCAAAAGAACAGTGATATAATATAAAAATAATATGATTTGAGATTTATCACCAATATGATGGATTGGTGGCTATGTATGGGAATAAATAAATAAATAAAGTATGTGGCATACACCTGTGTGAAATAAAAACATTGGTCATCCATTGATTAAAAATTAAAATAGGAAACTATTTAAATGTAAAAGGATTTTTTTTTCTAAAAAACTATCTTTATTAATAAAATAAGGTTTTATCATAATAAATTAAATTAGTCATTATTGGTGAATGGTTTTAATCAAATTTATATATTATATACATAATCAAAAAAATTCTCATTCATCAAATATTTTTTTTAATTAAGGGATATGAATAATTTCAGTTATATGTTTTTAAAAAATGTATTATTGTAAAATATTCTTCCATCACGTTATTCACATTTATTTTATAATTAATAATTTAAAAAAATAGTAAATTTATTTATAAATAAATATTAATTTTTTAAACCAACTTGTTAAATTTTTATAAGGTGTAATTTTTTAGAATTAACATAAATGAAAAAAATTTAATAAATATTGAAAAATGTTGATTTTTATTGAAAACTACCTTTATGTTTAATCAAATTACAAAGTTACATTTTTTATAAGTTTGGTTTAAAATTAAAAAAAAATCATATATATTATTTTTAATCTAATTTTGCTAGTTTGATTCAATTCAATGTTAACTGTTATTTAAAAACTTTTTATTATTTTGAAAACAGTTTCTTTGGAAATTATCTTTTTTCATTGTGTCTTAGGGTTTAATTTAAAATTAAATTCTACCACTTATGGAAATTTAATTTGGAAACATTTATTCCATATTTTTAATAAAAAAATTTATAATTTTTAATAAGTCCAAATTATTTTTTTGTCATAATAAATTGTAAAATAAATATAATTCAATTACCCTAGTTAAGATAAAAACTGGTTTTATTGGGGGGTAAAACATATTATAATGGTATGATTTAAAATATAAATATTATAAATAATATTATAAGAAAATATTTCAACATTATACTATCATAAAATTAAATCTATTTTAATTTGGAATCATTTTTCTTTGAAATGAATTTAAAATTTTGGATTTTTTAGGGGGATATCCATGTATTTTCCTAGTGGGTTATTCCCCCCCCCCCCCCCACTTATAAAAGGAAATCTTAAATCTTATCCGTAATTAAATATCCCTCTATTTCAGAAAAAAAAGATTCAGAAATATATTCCTTACTTCCCTCCACATTTCCTAGGGTAATTATGTTTATTAGTAAACCCTCCTATGAAGTTATTTGGTATATACATAAATTAGTTCTCAAAAGAAGTGGCTTAGTTATGAATCATGTATTTTCATTTTATTTAATAACTCATGTCCTTAAAATATTATTAAATTGTGTTTATTTAATAAAATAATTATCTTAAAATTAATTATATGTTATTATGATAATTTAAATACCAAAATCAATAACCACTTTCATAAAATGGGAAATGAAACCATCCATCGGGTGTATGGTGTACTACCGCCTCACGAACCGAGGTAATTTCATTTCCATCACCATCTCAGATGAGTGAATATAATGATATATTTTACATATTTATTTGATATTTTTGAAATAATTATGCATCTTGTGTTATAATATCGCATATATATTTTTTCATTCCAATTTATTGCAAAGAAATAAGGTTGATCATGTTTACGTGTGGAGTACTGCCTCTAAGAATTGATGTGGCATGTTTTTTATTTAATTTTTACAGGGATTAAAATTGGTATATATATAATTTATATATGCGATATATATTATATAAATATTATTTTTTAATGGTTTTTTATAATTGACATTCATTTTTTCATCTGTTGAGAAAATGGAATTAGTGTTCTTACAAACATACGACCTACCCACTTCATTAACATGGTGATTCATTTTTATATTTAAATTATTATGGATTATTTTATATAAATATATAATTAATATATATTATATTTATATATTTCCTAAAATAAATGTTACTATTTATTTATAGTCCATATTGATGGTCTAAAACTACAAAAAACACAAAACAAACATGAATAACGAACAAATTATCACCCAGAACAATTATTTTGACAATGAATTGTAATGAAATTGGGGTTAAATGGTTATAAGTAAAAATATATATGGTATGATTTTTAGGATTATAGTTCTATAATGGATTCAAAATAAATATCTATTTCTTATATAGGATTTTTTAATGTGTATGAAAAATTTTGAGACTTATGTTAGTCGATTATTTTTCACAAATCATATTCTTTTGGATGTTTGTTATGTTGTGTACCTCTCTTATTATATGAGGTGAATATACAACCTATTTGACGTGTTATAAAATTAATTAATTTATTAATTTCATTTTTAACTTATCATATAATGTTATTTATTCATGGTTATTATGATTAAAATTTTACAAAATCATGTAAGGTATTTTTGGCCAACTTTTATTTCAGAAAGACACAAGCCATATTCACTAACTTATTATTTTTTGTTGTGTATATAAAACACATGAATATATTTTATTATTATTATCAATTATAGTATGGGATAAAAATATCCATATATATTTCTTTCATTAATGTAACTTATGATCCAAAAGTTACCAAATTGGTAAAGGTTTTATGTATCAATCTCATTATTTATCGGGATTGTTTATGATTAACACTATTATGATGAATTAATATAATATGTCTCTAAAAATAATCATGAATTTTCTACTCCACTATTAATTTCTACTGGATAATCATTTTTCATTCATATTCATCTATTTATTAACTATAGAGGCCAAAATAAGTTTTTTGAAGATTAATAAACTTAAATTATATCTTGGGTAAAAATTATTTTTCTTCCTTGTATAAATTTTCCAAAAAAATTATAGAATTCTTTAAAAATAATCCAATTATTGTATAAGGTAATTTGTAAAAATTATTGTATTTTCAATTGAATGTTATGAAATGAAAAGTCATTTCATTTTCAGAATATGGAATATTTCAATTTTATCAAAACATTGAAGGGAATATTTTTTTAGCATGTGTAGAATGAACCAAATTTTCCTCCTTCATGACCACTCAATGACATAAATCTTTCCCTACATGTTTCAAAGGATTTTTTCAGAGAAAAGGTGTTTCTTTAATATTTTTTAATTTTTTAGATATTAATTAATATATTTTAACATGGCCTGAGTATTTTTCTCCTGAATGATGCAATGATATTCTTATTGAAATCTTATTCATCAATAAAAACCCTTTAGTGTTTCTCTTATTTTACTTGGAAAAGATCTAATGGTACTATCCTCATTCATTCTCAATATGTATTTTTATTTTTATGAAATGGTGTTTAAGAAAACATTTTCTTTTCCAAGGAAGATACTATGATACACTGTTTAGAAGAACCATTACATTTTCATGGATTATTAAATGTTAAATGCTTTATGATATCATAGAACAAAAATGTGGAGATTCTGTTAAACATGAGACTAATATCTCCCCCAAATTCATTGGGTAAAGATGGAAAATTCAAGAGTTAAGTTTTTTATGCGTGATACTTCATTATTGTTCACAATGTTACAAGTGGATATTTTTTCATGTCCATAATGTTATATGTGGACCAGTTTTCATGTCCTTATATTTATGTGGGGACCTTGATTCATTTAAATAATGTTTTGGGTGGAACTGGTTCCCTACCAATAAGAGAATTTCTAGGCCTGTTTTCACATCCACAAGGTTATAGGTACATATTTTAATGTACATTAGGATATATATGTACTTGATTTCATATCAATAAGATTTTTCATGGACCTATCTTTCATATCCATATGTTTATTTGAGTGTTTGATTTCATGTCCTTAATATAATTATTATACTTGTTTATACATATACATCACAATAGTGTAATTATATTATTTTCTTTCACATTCCAATGTTTATGGTATGCTCTCATTGCTCTAGTTAATAGATTTCCATTATGATTCAGATCTTATTAAATTAAATTCTTTATGCAATGACATAAGATTTTGATTTATGTTTCTTAGGGTATAATTTTAAAATGTAATGCTCATGTTCTCATACCATTATCCACATGTTATGACCATGTAGTTATTGATATCACTCTTTATTACAACTTTTGAGTATATGAACTCACTCGTTATAATGTATCATTTACCTATATTTTTAGGAAAGAATTTATGTTGGATAAAACTATTTATAGTACTAAATGGGGATATCATTGCAGTAGATGTTGATAATCTTTTATGATTGTAGAATATTGTGTTTATAGACACTCAATACACTAAACATACACGTTCATAGTTTATGTATTTATGAATTATGATGAATATTAATCTAAAAAGATGTATTATATATATATAAGGCTTTGGTTACTATAGTTGGTATTAAGGAATTTGTTTAGAAAAACATTATAGATTAGGGTTAAATAAAATTTGTCATAACCCTAAGGATAGGTCTATGTATGTAATTAAACCACAATGTTTTAGTAATGAAAATATTATGTTTAAGTAGAATGCATGATCTCGGTATTCACATATTTAGTATATTTACATTAATAAGTACATTTTGAAATTTTGGGGAATAATTTAATGTCCATTTTATGATATTCATTGGTCTAATTTATAAATTTTTGAATTTTGGATGGGTCTCATAGTTAACAATTAATTGTTCAATGTTTAATATTAGTTAATGTTTTATAGATTAATGTATTATTTCACCATATAATGATTTAGGTATATTGGATAATTTTTACTGAACATTATGGAATTAAAAATAACCAGAGATATAAAGAATGATAGATCATTATATTATATATATCTTATTATCTATTCGTTCTTAAATGAATAAAACTTCATCTTCATTTCATTAAGTAAAAAATTAAGTAGAAATTGAAAAAAGAACAAATAAATGATGATATTCTTCTAATGAAATTAAATTAAATTAAATAACTATATTTTCTCAAGTTATCTATAATGATAAAAAATATACTCTAATATAGGAAAGGGATCTAGATAAAAAATTGTTTCCCTATTACATACAGTTATGATAAATCAATGTTATTTTAACTCATCAAATATTTATGGTTTTTTGGTGGTTAACATTCACATTACCTTGTTCATGATCACTTTATATTTATCCTTCATCATCAATATTCACTTTCATGTCCATATTTTTACTTCCAACAAATTTTATCCAATTTTGAATCCAAATTTCTGGTTTTCTTAGATACCTTTTATATTTTCCATTCTCTCTTTTTTTGAAAGAATATTTATTAACCCTTTTTGTGATGTGGGGTTTCCAAAAAGGTATATTAATATCAGAAACCTTTCACTCCTAATGAAAAGATGGAAAAATTTAAGTAAAGGTGGGATTATGTAACACCCCATGATTTATTAAAGTAATTTTTTCAAATAAATTTAATTCCTTAAATAACTTGCACAACACTCAATACCAAGTTCCAATGGACTCTAATATTGAATAATTTTTTCATTATATATTTCAGTTCTGTCTTAGTCCTTAGATTAGAGGATATTAATGAGACAAACTAAATATTAAAATTTATATGTAATGAAAATGTTTAATGTAAATTCATTTATAATCAATTGATTATAAATTACCATAAACCCAATTTGAATATGGAAAAAATATATTTTTTGAAAAATTGTCTTCATACACATAATTTATTTTTATTTTCAACATTATATTAGTAACTATTGTTTAATTATTTAAATGATCTTAATATATTATATACTAAATAAAATGATTTATCATTAATGTAATATTTTTTCTAAGAATGATATAATAAAAATGATTCTAGATTTATATTTATAAAAATTATCTTTCAGAAAAGTAGTTTATCACATTTTTTCCTATATAATCATTCCATAAGATACACTCAACAGTTCTGTAAGATGGTGTTTAGAGGTCCTCTACCATTCATCCTCGAATTCTACAGGCTACCGACTAGCACCAAGGGCTTAGGGTGTTACTATGGGTAGACCATTCCGTCATATATTACTGTATACACAATAGTAAATAATGGGAAATAAAAAGAATAAGAATAATATAGGAACATGAAGCAGTGAAAAAATATAATTAAACCTTGAAAGAGAAGTAAATGTCTATAAAGTGAGAAATAATCTATAATTAATACAAAATGATGATGTCCATGACACTTTACAAAATTATGAGTAAATAGGAAATAGGGATAGGTGAATATACTACATATTGGGAAATATACAAAAAGATAAAATAATATAGAATAAGAATCAAGTGTATAAGATTAGTCATCTTCAACCAAGCTCCATCCCAATCTTTAAATCAATCATGCATCAAAAGAATCACAATTCCCCTATATATATACATGTGATTATAATGTATACTACAGTACCAAATAGATCTCCAGATGGGTGTGAGGTATAATATCAGTAGCCCAACACCCATGGTGTATAGGATGATAAATTTTTTCTAATAAATAATGTAAACTTTTCCATAAAAATAAATATAGGATTGTAAAAAATTAAATTGTTAAACACCATAGTTCGTGTTCTTAAATGGGCACCCAACCAATACCACCTACTTTGGCCTAATTATATTTCTGGAAGAGGTATCTATACAAGTCACAATATATATATACAAGATCTATCCCAAACAATTCCACTAAAGAATTAATACCCCAAGATTGTGCTCTAGATTAGGGTCTCATTTCAATGCCATCACATAATCATGCGAGAATATAAATAAGAGTCAATATATATATAACATGAAATCATGTCATAAAATCTATGGGTAGAGTCAAAAGAAATTACATGGCGATCAAAATATAATCCCATGGGTTACTATAGGAACATATGATACACCAATTCCTCCGAGTCCATCCATGGTGACCAATATGACATACCATGTAAAACTTGAAACATAGTGCCTCTATGTTTGTACCAAGTATCTCACATAGAGGATCAGGTATCACCTGATGCTTGGTGTAGCCATATTTTCAATGGGTATTTCCTCAGTTTCTTCTCTAGGGAACCAGTGTCACTCTTGAGTATGTGTAACATTCACTTGGAAAGCCCATACAAGGAATTTGAATGCATCTCTCATGAAACACCAAGTAGAGACAGCCGAGCATGGAGATTCTATCCATTACATCATCAAATCAGGACCCATTTTCAATCACTTCCATTATAGTGTGAGCCATAACAACCAAATCACATCACGAGGCTTGAAATCTGTATAAAATTACATTCTAACCAAAGAAAATATAAATATCACTTGATTTCTAATTAACCAATATATGTAATGAAAGTAAAATGACTATGCAAAAAATGATATGGTAGAAGTACAAGGAATAGTATGCATCTATTCACATTTCATCAATAAAATATCAATGGAAAATGATGATTTAATGGAAATAATAGAATTTAATTCAATCTATTAAATTGTGGAATAATTCATTGAGAATAAAATGTGGTATAATGAACTAGGAACATGTAATGAAATAAAAAAAACCAATGAAATATGTAATGAATCATAGGCATTCAACAAATATCCTAAGAAAATAAATATTACTTGTGATTCGTGAAGCTCAAGGGATAAACTCATGGCCCATAATTTATATAAATTAAATTTGGATAATTAAATCCTTTAGCTAAGTAGAAACTCACCCTTTCTATTTACCATTTATGGAATATGTAAATAATCCCTTCAAGTTTTGGACACCCAAAGAGATTCCAAACTATGAATAAAATGGACCATATATGGGATTATTTATAATGAAATATCTCATGGGACATGTAAACCCATTTTTCTTAATTAATGAAACCCATAATGATGCATCTCAGGAAGGGTCTGGCGACTGGCACAATGACACATCATTTAAAAGGGGGTGAAATGATGTGAAAGATCCATGAATACCAAACTTGATTTATTAGAACACCAAAAATCCATTATTGAGGCTTTATTCTAACAAAAAATGAGATTAATCGATCATTCAAACATCCCAAAAATAGGCCAAAATCTATCCCCCCAAAATAGCACCATAAATAGAATAAGAACTTGAAATAAGTGAGTTTGGAAGGAAGATATTAATGAGGTCATTTCTTTTCTTGCAAAATAAAAGGAATCAAGCACCTAATGAAGAGAGATAGCTCAAAACCCATGGAGAGAGTATTATAAGGACACACACTAAGGGGTGGACGAAAACCCCACTGGAAATGGAGGAGGGCGTAAAAAAGAGTTTGAAAACTCATTAAGGGAAAAATGAGTTTTTCACCCACAAACACACAATACATAGTTTATCCAAACCATGAACCAACCGTGTGGAATATAGTCCAATAAGGGGACATAACATGATTAGTCACATTATTAACTAAACATGTAAAAAAAAATTTCTCATAAACTGGAAATCTTACACAGCCATGTTCTATATGTCACATGGTTTCAGAAAAATCCTATTTCCCCAGGTCTTCCGCAACATGAAGTCATATGGTTTAGGGAAACCATGTGGGTGGGATAGACAATCTCATAAAAATATGCATCCCTATATTCATATACCCATTATAGGGATTCAATCTTCGAACAAGCCTTACATTTACTAAGATTTATATTATCTAATTAGGTATATTTATTAGGTCCATTTTAGGAAATTTAAACCAAAAAATTATAGATTGTACCTTTGAGAAAAAGTAGGGTCGTTAAAACCTCCCCTCCTTAAAACAACTAGGCCCCAAGTTTCCCTACTGAGGGTGGTACAACATCCTTAGAAAATAGTTTATTCAACTTCACTTATACATCTACCTCCCACTTTCATGTCTCATACTTTACATGTATGGGGTTCCAAAACACTCGAACTAGAGGAATTGACATTCTTTGGGGAACCTTCATGCTATGATCAACAATACGTATCATATTCTCCTTGAATGATGCATATTTCACTAGATCAATATCCACTGGGTCAAAAAAATGAAATGGTCGGGATGATATTGTTGAAGTTGAGATTTCTTGAAGACATCGTCCATGTAATGATACCAATATGGAGTCAACAACTGATATGCTACCGGGGCAACTCACTCCACTATCTTGAAAGACCATACATATCTCAATGATAACATGACATGTCTCCAAATTTTTCTATGGCCCAATCCATGAGATACAAATTGAAATAACTGGTATCCCACCTCAAACTCCAAAGGTCTATAGTGACAACCAGTATATGAATTTTAACTATTCTAAGCAATAGTAATATTCTTCTAAATCTGTTGGACAAGATCTGAAGTGTCTTGAAAACGATGAGGAACCAATAGAGCTGCCTCACCTTCCTCAATCTAGTACTGAGGTGAATGAAATGGTCTACTATAGATACAATCATAATATTCCATCTAAATCATTTCTGGGAATCATTTTTAGTAGGAAAAATGAACCATAGGTATATTTTATCTAAGATCCATAAAAAGCAAGGAAGAAGGCGAATAGAAAATATTGTAGCACTTGAGCCATTCTCATGGACTTCTTGTTGGTATGAGGGTGAAATGATGCACACCAGGGAACCTGTAAACCTAGTACCTTTTTATCCATTTCTATAAATGTGATCTAAAACTAAAAACTATTTATGATACAATATAACGTTTTACACCTTCAAGTTACACAATCTATCACATATAAATCCTTTGTATCTCATTAATAGAGAAGGTTTCATGGATTGTTAATAAGTTCAGAACATTATTAAACATATTGATAGAAACTCATATTTCATTTATACCTTGAGGAGATCATGTAAATCCCATCATGAAATCCATTGGGATGTCATTCCACTTCCACCCAAGAATAGAGATGGGGTGTAAAAGTTGATTAGGCTGCTGGTTTTCTGCCCTTACCTTCTGACAGGTGGAGCACTGAGTGATAATGTCATCAATATTTCTTTTTATACATGGCCACTACTACTAAGGACATATATCATGACACATCATGGTATTCCCCAATTTAAATTCCCATATAGAGGCATGTGATTCCTTGAAAACGTCCTCCTACATATTTGATGAAACCCATGCTCATCCATGGATGTGTAGAGTATCACTGCCATAAATAACCAATCCATAAGGTGGGTTCCCAGCTGTGACACCCTCTCTCAAGGCATGTCCTTCATAATTTAACAATTTCATTATTCTGAACCATTCCATAAGATAGTATTTCACTTCTTGAGCTTCTAGACCTTGTTTACCTTACTTCTCTGAAACCTCTAGGTGTGTTTCAGAAAATATAGGCATTACCATCCACTCACTATTGTCCTCAAAAATGTATTGTGCCTATGTTTTTCATATCAAGGTGTCAGCCACTATATTACCATACTAGGTGTACAATAGAGCTCAAAGTTGATCAATTATAGGTTTTCCACCTACCTTCACTGTCTCATATTTCTGTCTCCCCGTGTGGAGATTTACATGATACTTCGATGATATTTTTAAAAACCTGAATTGCTAACCTAATAGGTAGTGCCACCAACAATGAAAAGAATGTACCAAAACTTCTAGATTGTGGTAATTCATAGGATATTTCCACTCATGAGGCCTCATATAGTAGGTTCCACATGCCATGAATCCATAACCCAACATCAGAACTACACTAAGATCAATTCTTGATGAATCAAAATAGACTATATAAAGTCTTCTCATTTCCAGAAGGATTAGGATTGGAACAAAGATGATTCTCCCATTTATGTCTTGAAAATATATCTCATAAACTTCTGACCGTAGAAATTATACACCCATATTACTTGGGGATGTACGTGGATATTCTAAGAAGGATATGTTTGGAATGAACTGCTTGTAAAGTCCAGCTAGAACAAAGAATTTGTGTTTATCAAAAACACTCTTCGGATGCTCTCAGGATACTGTGGAAATCAACTTATCTAGGTCCACTGATACAAATACCTTAGATATAATATTAACCATGAAGTGAACCTTAAATATCATAAATTTCAATTTTCTAAGATTCACATATAAATGGATCTCCATCAGTGTACATAGCATGAAGTCAATATGGGATGCATGGTCATGTCTTGGGAATGACTACACTAGGATTTCTTCCACTAAGACTACCATAATGGAATCATTATATAGGTGAAGAACCCGATTCATCAAATCCATGAAGACTATTGTCACATTCTTCAGGCTATATGGCATAACCAAAAACTCTTATAATCCATACATACTCTGAAACACTGTACGTGGTATATCTAATTTCCCCACACAAACCTAATGGTAGCTTGACCTCTAATATATTTCATAGGAATTAGAATATTCTTGTAGCTAGTTGAATATGTCCTCTATCCAAATAATTAGATACTGATTCTTCCTCATATCCTAGTTCAATTGAGCATAATTCCCACTCATTTGAAGGTGACCATTCAAATAATTAGATAAAAGGACTGTTGAAACCCATGTCGATCTAATGGGTCTAATAAAACTCATAGCCTCAAGATATTCTCTCTTCTTCATGATTTCATTGTTCATTTTGGGTATTATCCTATATATAGGAATGGAAAATAGTTTTACACATTAAAATATCTATATAGTAAACCCAATATCTCTCTTAGTTAGTAATCCAAAAAATTATTAAGGGAATACATCTAAAAAATGATCCACTAGAGGAGGTAGTTACACTAACTTCATCTCATAATCACTCATTAAAATACCTGATAACTGAGTTTTCACTCTCCCTAGCCCAGTTTTCTTGGGTCCATCATGGTATTCCTCAATAAATCTCTTTACCTTATGCATATATGTGATTCCCTTAGGTGATGTAAGGTCTACCCGCCGATGATAAAAATACACTAGAGCTTGATAAAGAACAAGGTAGTCCATATAGAGGATTATTTCAAAACTGGTCATCTCGAAGACAATGAAACTCCAAAAAAATCACCATCATATTTCAATGGTAACTTATGAAATTGGCATATGACCGCTTTTTTAACCCCCAAAGATGGGTTGAAAGACATGACACCATAGAACTACTCTATTTCAAGACTAATGATTACCACAATCATAAAATATATAAAACAGAATGGAGATCATATAAAAAAAAGGAGAAAACCAAAGTTGAGGCTACTAGATTATATCCTCTAATCATATATGGCCATGGCCTTAGCTCCATTGGAAGTGGATTAATTTTATATATATGGAATATACCATGGCCTTGATATGTGGTGTGACTAGTCTGAGCAGATTCATTATAGTTTTTCTAGATCTTTGGGGTCACACATCCTCAACCACTGACCTTACCACCAAATCCTGATTTTCCAATAGAATATTAACTCCCATCCTGATGTGGAGTCATGAACAATGTTCCTTATAGTTCTTCTACTACAGCTCCCCTCTCTCTTGATTTTAGAGGAAAATAATGGATGAAATGATGATGGTGGCCTATCCCACCACTAGTTCAACATTCCATCGGTATCCGCATGTACCAGGGATTCTTGTGGTCTAGCATGTCACACTGGTGACACAATATAGAATCAATGCATGTGACCTTTCTAGCACCACCCCCAAATGCACCCTTGAATCTAGGGTTCCTACTAGGAGATGAACCATCTCCCTACCTCAATATGGAACCACCATGGATAACATTTCTAGATTCTCTAATATTTAGTTTCATAATTATGTCCTTTTTTCACTATATCTATAATGGACTTAAAATGAAATAAATTCACTTTTGAGTGGAAATCATGACCAAGTATATCCTCAAAGTGCCTCATGTAACAT
Source organism: Viscum album (assembly GCA_963277665.1). Classification (NCBI taxonomy): domain Eukaryota; kingdom Viridiplantae; phylum Streptophyta; class Magnoliopsida; order Santalales; family Viscaceae; genus Viscum; species Viscum album. The sequence goes on along the minus strand of OY728141.1, from coordinate 451,295,698 downwards.
CTTAGATTTGGGTGCTCCCCAAAGGTGACCTGTACCTGGTTAGTCAAATGGTCTCCAGCGCATTTCCCTTAACACCAGAGGCTGCCAACTAATAGAAAGGGCCTTGGGGTTGATAGTGGAGAAACTATGCCAACATTTGTAGAGAAACAGGGCGGAATAACAATAATAAACAATCGATAAAAAATTAATATCATACAATGATATAAAAGAAGATGAATGGTAGAAAATAAATGACTAGAGTATATATAAAAATGATACATGTCACATATATCTAGAAAAGAATCCAAACATTACACAATTATGGAATATAGTACTAAACCAAAGTACAAAATAAAATCATTAAACTCCTATAACATCGCAAGCCTCACCTTGGTCCCATGCTCTCCATCTCCACATCAATCAAGTACCTGATGTAGAGGGGTTCTTTCCCTCATATATTCCTGAAACCATATAATCTATTTGGGTTGAAAAGAATGACCTAAAAAGGGTTTGAGATGAATCCCAGTACACAACCACCAAAAGATATTTTCTTAACTGATATTGAATATATAGCTGGAAATATGAAAAAAGAACAACAAACAAGAAAGTACTCAAAAGGAAAACAAATTCATATAGTATCCACTTACATTCATTTACATTTATAAATTATTTTAACCATTGAATAATTAAATTGTGGGATCTAGCCTATTCAGTGTATCCCCTGTGTAAATGAAAAATAAATGTCTTAGAAGACTATCTAATAATCATGTATGACTGAGTCCAATATTGTGCTCTATCATGGTAGATTCGTCATAGTCAATAAAACATTCACAATAAACCCTCTGGGAAAGATATCACATTATAACCACTTTATTTCAACATATCATCAATTCAATAAAGATATAATGAACCTTTGGGATATCTCATAGAGTCTAACCCCTATGGTCCCATAAAAACAAAGACTATCTGAGGAAGCACTCACTGTGAATTCACCTTATATTCTTTTAACGATAAACTATAGACTCTATGAAGAATTACTCAATTTCAATTCCTCATGTGGTCTTGTAATGGTATACTATAGACATTCTGAAATAGAACTCACCATCAATCCCCCCTATAGTCTCATAATGTAAACATTACAAACACTCTGGGGAATACCTCAATGTCAATTCCCCATATGGTCTCACTACACTAGGTTCCCACAACACTATGTAATAAAATAATGCATAAATTATATACAAAAACCCAAATAAATCTAAAATAATACAAGACTAAGTAGCTACAATGCATAAAAAATGCATTTAACATGAAAAAATTAAGAAATCAATTCAAATCTAACAAGTCAGGCATGTAAAACAAGGTATGACTCATAAGAAACCTTTACCAAATGGACATAAAAATTATATCAAAGAAACTCATCCATGAGGTGTCCTTTGAATATTAAATCTAGCATAGTATATCAACAAAACCATTTATTCTATCAATAAATCTAAGGTAGGTGATAATAGGGTTCAATTCCTTAACACAAAATACCCAAATCCTGGAAAATCAGCAGTTAGGCATATATAACTTCAAGAAAAAACCCGAAAGGCAATGAACCACCTGCCTCTACATTGTATGATGATCACTCTAAAACATAGGCCCTTGAATAGGCATATAACTTCGTAGATCTATAAAAAGGTCAAAAAAGTTCTACCATGAATAACTCGGGAGAGAGGAGAAATCAGGAAGTGATCTTCAAGAAGAATCATAAACTCACATAGGCAATTACAACACAACTAACAGTGTTTGATTTAGAGAACGGATGATGGATTAGTGGCTCGGAGGTGATTTTTCATTCCTAGTCACTCTTGGATGAAACAAGGATAAAAGAAGATTTTCTAGATATAAGATGTGACCCCGGTCCAATTTATTAAAAAAAAGAAATTTACACAGCATGTTCATTTAATGAACATACCGTGTACTATCCTCAAATGGACCCTGCTTTAGGCGGTCCACACAACCATGTACTCGGCTATTACACGGCCAGTACACAGCTACCCACAACCACCAGGTACACGACGTGTACTTCGGATTACACAGCGTGTACTTAGAAAATTTCCAAACACTTCCTTTTTCATCAAAAACACCAGAAATCAAGATCCGTACCTGAAAATAAAATCCAGGTTCTTACAAACATTCCCCTTAAGAAAATTTGTCCCCAAATTTCCCTTCCAAGGGTGGTGAAGAAGGAATTTCAAACAACTCTGTCTAATGTGATCGAACGTTGGCCTCCCTCTCTGAAGTCTCATCCTATACTCGCATGTGATGCCATAGAACCCATACCAAGGGAACATAATAGCAACCAAGAACCTTTGTGATACGATCCACAATCCAAATTGGGTGCTTCTCAAAGGACACATCCACCTCTAACTCAACCTCATCGGGTTGAAAAACATGAGACTGGTTCGAAATCTAATGTTGTAGTTAAGAAACCTGGAAGACATCATGCATATCTAGATACCTCTAAGGTAACTACAACTAATAGGAAACTTTCCAGACTCTCTCTAAAAACTCCAATAGCCTAACATTCTTTGGTGAAAGCATTACTTGTATCCTAATCCTCCTTTGTACCATCCTTGGTGTGACATGTAAGAAAACCTAATCACCAAACGCGATCTTCAGAGGTCATCTCTGTCAATTAGCATATGATTTCTGGTAAAACTGTGAAGTATCCATCATTTTCCAAATCAACTCCACCTTCTCAATGGTCTCCTAGACAAGACAAGGACCCATCATAACTGCATATCCTATCTCCATCCAATATAGGGGTGATTGGCATTACCTACCATACAAATCCTCATATGGTACCATTTGAATCATTTCACAAAAACTGTAATTGTAGGAAAACTACACTAGGGGTATGTGTCTCTCCCTAGAACTACTGAAATCTAGGATGCATGCTCTAAGCATGACCTCCAATACCTTAATCATTCACTCAAACTGTCCATCTATCTAGGGATGGTAAGCTATACTCTGAAGTACCTATGTACCCAAATCCCTCTATAGTCCCTTATAGACATGAGAAGTAAACTAGGAATCCCAATCTAAAATGATAGTGCATGGAAGCCCATGAAAATGTACATTACCTCATATGTACAACCTTCAAGATCATTAACACTAGAGGTTCCCTTGATTGGTAAGAAGATTTCAACCTTTATTAGTCTATCAATGAAAACCCAAACAACATCATTCCCTCGATGTAACCTTAGTAAACCTGTCATGAAATCCATCGTGACATAATTCTACTTCCACTCAGGAATGGGTAATTGTTTTAAAATCCTTGTTGTTCACTAATGTTTTTCCTTCACCTATTGACAGGTTGAACATCTCATCACAAATCTAGAAAAATATCCCTTCATACCTGGCCACCAATAATGACAATGTATATCTCAATACATCTTGGTGACATTAAGATGAACTGCCCGAATTGAGGAATTAAAATACTCCATCAGCTCCACACGTATATCTGCTGACACCAATACGCGTTCATAAAAGGGAAAGATCTCATCTTCTCCTACGGTCCCCCAAGGAGTAGGGTCCTCTCCAGAAAAATTCTCTCGTAGGACTATGACTTTGAAATCTAATAGTTGCCTCATTCTAACTTCATCAAGAAGCGTTTAGGTAACATTTACGAAAGAAACAAAAGTCTTCCCTTTTCTATCATGCACCTCCAAATGCATTTCATAGAACAGAGACCTAATATGCCACTCACTACATGCCTCTTGAACTACCTATATCTGAGTCATCTGGATCAACGCATCAGCCACTGTGTTGCCTTTCCCATGCATATAGGTAATCTCAATGTTGAAAGACTGAAGGTACTCAACCCACCTTCTCTATCTCAAATTCAGATAGTGCTGAGTAATGATACACTTGTGACTTTTGTGGTAAGTGAACACCAAAAAATGCTCCCCCAAAATATAATGTATCTAACAACGTAAAGCATGAAAAACTACAGATAACTCAAGATTGTGCATCATGTATTTCCTCTCATTTGTCCTCAACTACCACGATCTGTATGCAACGACTCCTTCCCCCGAGATAAGCACCGCTCCTTGACCGATATCTGAATAATCAGAGTAAATGTTATAACTCTTTCCCTGCTCTATAAAAACCATTATCAGTTTTGAAGCCAACCTCCCCATGGGATCCTAAAAGGTTGAATTTCTAGAATCTGTCCACAAGTACATTACAACATTCTTAGTCAGGATCGTTAGTGGCGCTGCTAAGCTTGAAAAGTACTGTATAAAGCATCTGTATTTTCTATCCAGCACTAGAAAACTTCGTAACTCAATGATGTTTTTCATATTCTCGTAGGAAACTAATACTCTCACTTTCTATAGGTATATTGATAATCATGTCTCTGAGATAACATGACCCAAAAGTGAATATGATCCATCCAAAAGTGCCATTCTGAAAGATTGGCATATAACAGATGCTCTCTCAGTTTACTCAAAATGATCTCAATATGGGTGGAACGGTCGTGTCCAGTGTAAGAGTACAAAAAGATATCGTCCACAAAAACAACCACAAAAATGTCCATGTAGAAATGGTACACTCAGTTTAGCAGTGCAATGAAAACCACAGGTGTGTTCGTGAGACCAAATGACATAAACACATACTCCTAAAGACCATAATTTCTCTTAAAGATTGTAAGATGTAAATATGATGATCTAACTCGCAACAAATGATAACCAGATCTCAATTAAATAATCAAGAACACACAGTATCCGCAAAGTTGATCATAGAGATCATAACTTCTCAGCAAGGAATATCAATTCTTGACTATCAACTGGTTTAGCATCCAATAATCCACACAAAGTCTGAGGGTACCATTTTCCTTCATCCCAAATAGGATCGGTGAACCCTAAGGAGAAGTGTTGGGTCAGATGAATCCCTTTGTATGTAACTCCTCTAATAGTTTCTTGAGCTCCTATAACTCGGGTTTTTTCATCTTATAAGGAGGAATGGACATCAACGCCACTCCTGGCACATGCTCAATAAATAAATCTTCCTCTAAATTCAGAGTTGAACCTAAAAAGTCATCTAAAAATACATCTATGAAATTATACCCCATATAAGGAAATTCCATCTGTGAAGTCCATTGTCCATATGGATATAAAATAGAAATATGGTATGAAATTCATCCCAATCTAAGATTCTCAGGTCCATATATACTTTCCTAAACATCTCATTCACCATTGTGTAGAAAATACATTCCCTCTGGTGACGTGAAACTCACCCTACAGTGATAGAAGTCAACAAAGTCATGAAAAGAGACTAACCAATCCATTCCTATAATGACATCAAATCCTATCACCTCTAAGACATTTAGGTCCCATAATATGTGAATCCCACCATCCTCAAGATGGATCTTCTTGCACTGACATAAACTAGTCATCCAAATCCCCAACAGAGTGTCTAGCATCATTACATCCTCATAAGTAAAAATACCGAGCCCAAGACTCTCCAAAAATGTAACACATATGAAACTATGGGAAGATCCTATATCAAAATGTGCATAATCTAAAATGGAGGTGAGTATGATTTTACCTATAACTATAGAGTTTTTGGGATCCTTCTTTTAGTGGGCCTCTTCCACTGCAAATTTCAGACCTGTTCCACGACCTTGTGACCCTGCCTAACATCCCTGAGCTACTCCACCCTATGATCACTGAAAACCTATAGCCTGACTCCCATGGCCACTTCCACCTCCTCGGCTAGAACATCTTGGTGAAATCAAGTTCCTAGACTGTTCAGAAACTATTGGTCCTACTTCGGAATGTGGAGTCATATATGAACCCATACTACTAGTTACTAGTGAAAAAAACTAGGAAAAATGCTGAAGATGGCCCATCTTACCGCAAGATCTGCACTCGTCTGGGTCTCTCAGGCACTGAGGTCCCGTATTCCCAAACATTCCACACTGGTAGCATACCACCTAGCTACCGAAAAGAGTATCTCATCTACTTGGATCACCATGCATAGACTCCCTTCAATGCTTCCAAATATCAGTCGGAGAAGTACCAACTCTGGAAGTCAAACTGCCCTAGCTCACAACTCTAGGTTTCCTCAAATTACACTCGGTGATTAGATCCTAGTTGAATATGGAAGATATGGAAGACAACCTAAATGTGTTAACCTTGGATCAGACGGTATGTCTGAGACCAACATCAAAATTCCTGGCCAGAAATAACATATCACCCCTAGAATGGATGTGAAGCATTGTAGCTATGTGAAGCAAGAAAAATAATCCATGACTGAAAGATTACCCTATTTGAGACCCATGAACTCTTGGTCTTGGTTAGACCTAAAGGTATCATTGTTATAATAGTCATAGAAGGTTCTCTAGAACTTATCCCAAGCTATAATTCATTAGAAACCTATCTATGATATCAAATGCCACCATCTCTTGAAGTAATTTCAATGCATGTAGGTTTCAGGCTTCACCATTCTCTCAAGAGGTGTCTCGATGTGCTTGAATATAGACAACATTTATTATAACCATGAATTTATAGCCTGAGGTCCTCCAACCCTTGAAAATGTTGGATGCTACTTCTACTGAAACACCTATGTCAGCACTGCCATAGATGGGGTAGGATGCATTTCTCGTTGGAATGTATACATAAACCTCATGAATGCTTATCTAAACTATGAATCAGCACCTGTGTCTTGTATAACAGCTTGTTACAATACGGGAATGATGTGAGGATCTACTACTAGTTCCTGATCTACCATTTCTGGTGTCTGATTGATACCCTGTATCTAGCGTACAATTGTAGGACGTCTCAGTGGCATGACTCTGCAAGGTCAAGCACACACCTCCATTCAATATTATCATGGTATAAAACTTAGATGTTCAAGAAAGTAACATGATAAAAAAAACATTCAAGTTTTTTTAAACATAGTCACACGTCGTGTATACTATCCACATGGTGTGTTCCCTTAAATTTCAAAATGGTGGTGTACCTCTTCCAAACATGGTCCTCTAATACCCCTACACATGGTGTGTCCTTCCTGTGACATGGCATGAACACAAATTTTCCCTCCATCCCGAGTTCCTCTACACGGCTAAACCACAAAATTCTCACTTGGGTAACACTATAGGGCGTGCTCACCCTAGACACGATGTGTACCACATAAGTTCCAACCACCCATGTCTTTAGTCACACGGGTAGAGACATAGTTGACTCTACAAAGTGTGTAATAATGGGAAATGGTGTGTACAACCTATGTTTCATACACCCATGTTGTTTTTCACACAGTCGGACACATGGTTCCTTATATCAAGACGTGTACTCCATGTACATGGCATGTTCTTCCCAATTTCCTAACCCAGTGTCTCTACTCACATAGTCAATCGCATTGTAAAAGACTATAAGGCGTGTACATACAGTACAAGATGTGTACATAAAAAAATTTGTTTCTTCAAGAACATAAGAACACATGGTGTGTGTTCATAACACCACACACCGTGTTGTCTGGGTATCCGGATAGTAAGCCTCTGAAACTTCTTCAGAACTCTTAAAAACTTAATGTTTGGTCAAAGGAATGACAATTTTTGACCTGTGAGAGCCCATACTCCCATGAATTAATGTTTTTCATCCTTACTCACAACACAACTTGGAAAAATTCAATAATAGTTCATACATGATCGACCAAATTCGGATCTAAGAGGGCCCATAAAACCTCAAGGACCAAAGTTTTTCATCCATCCAAAAGAAACCTTGCATATTAGAAATACCCTATCCAATATCATGTATTCTATCAAGTCATCTATCAAAACAACATGCATATCTAGAAAAAAATCTATCACAACAACACGCAATCAATAATGCACCCTAAACGACATGACAAGAATGTATCACCAGTAATCTCTAGCAACTGACTATATGATGCATGAGGTGGAATACCCTCATCTTATTGGATTGCAAAAGAAATAGAACAAATAAATCATAAAAGAACAAAACATGTGTATCACCCAACAGTGAAATCAAATCAACTTTAACAATTGAGAAATCAAAAAAAATCAATATTTGAGGTAACTTGGATTTTCCTTATACACAGGTAAGCTACTCTTAAGAAAAATTTGTTACCAACTACATATTCCTTCATATTTTTGTCTATATGATCCAAAGAGTAAGAAAAAAGAAGAAAAGAAACTCATTTGATACCACATTGTAACGTCCTGGATCTGGGTTCCGCCCAATGGTGCCCCTTACTTGGTTGGTCACCTGGCCTCAAGCACATTTCCCTGAACACTAGAAGAAGCTGACTAGTAGCGAGAGCCTTGGCTGAGATAGTGGGGAAACAATGTCATCATTGGAAAATTAACACAATTGAATTATAATAATTAACAACAGCATAAATAGTAATATTATGTAATGAAGTAACAACAGAATACTGATAGTAAATAATCAACTACAACACAAATAATAATGGTGTGTGTCACAAATGTCTAGGAAATTAGGAAAAAAAGTCACAATAATAGAATATAGTGCTAAAAAAGTTCAAAAGGAAAAAAGTAAACTCTTACAGCAACACAATCATTTGTGTGGTGACATGCTCTCCAGCTCTACAATAATCATGTACCTGATGTATAAGTGTGCTTCCCCTTATCTATACCTACAACCATATAGTTTTTTTGGGTTGAAAAGCATGACCCAAATAGGGTGTGAGATGAATCTTAGTAGGAAACCCTAAAAATATATGTTCCCAACTGTCAATGAATATATATATCAGGAAATATGAAAAATGAGGTAATAAACAAGGAAGTACTGGAATGTAAAGAATCCTACAGTTTCGGATAACATTAATTTAAATTTAATCAATTATTTGAACTGTTGAATAATGAAATCTCATGATCTAGCCTGTGATCTGTATCCCCTATTTTAAATAAAAACTAATTTCTCATATGACAATCTATCATTATTTATGATTGAGTCCAAGATTGTTCTCTAGAATGGTAGACTCGTCACAATCAATGAAACATTCACAAGAAACCCTCCATGAATGTTCTCACAGTCTAGACCCTATATATCAATATATAATCAATCCAATAATAATATAATGAACATCTGGGAAATCTCACACAGTCTAACCCCTTTGGCTCCACAAAAAAACATACTCTCTTAGGAAGAACTCACTGTCAATTCCCATTGTGTTCTTTTAAAGATAAACTATAGACTATTTGAGGTAGCACTCAAAATAAATTCCTCATGTGGTCTCATAACGGTATAATATATACACACTAAGGGATCACTCAATGTCAGTCCCCCCAATGGTCTCACAACTTGATCATAACAGACACTCTGGGGAAGTCCTCACCTTCAATTCCCCCTATGGTCTCACTACACGAGGTTCTCACAAACCCTGTGTAATAAAATTGTGGACAAATGATATCCATAATCCCAAAGAAATCTCAACTACAAAAATTCTAAGAAGATATAGTTTATAACACCTGAATTTGACAATTCTCAATTATGAAATAAATTCCAACCTAAAAAGCAATGCAAGGAAAACAAGGTTAATCTCATAGGAAACCTAGTCCAAATGGTCATAAACATTCAAACAAGGAAACACACCCATGATGTGTCCCTTGAACATGAAATATAGAATATTATATCAACCAAAACCCTTAGTCTATCAATATGTCTAAAAAATATGATAATAGGTATCAATTCCTTAACACGAAATACCCTAATCGGCACATATGATTATATAACTCAAAGACATACTCTAAAAGGCAACAAACCACCTACCTCGACATTATACGATGATCACTCTCGAATGTTATCCATTGAATCTTCATTGAACATCATAGATCTAAAAAAATCAATAACAGTCAACCTTGAATAACTTGATGGAGAGGAAAAATTGAGATGTTAGATTCAAGAAGAATCAAGAATCCATAGAGGTGATTACAACACAACCAATGGTGTTTGATTCAGAGAACGTATCACGAATTAGTAGATCAAAGATTATTTGTTGCTCTTGATCACTCCTGGATGAAACGTGGTTAGAAGATGAACATTCTGGATATGAGACACGACCCTTATCCAATTTATTAAGAAAATTGAAAATTACACGGTGTGTTTGTTTAATGTACACGCCATGTACTAGCCTCAACTGTCCCCCACTTTAGGCGGTCCACATGGCCCTGTACTCTACCAGTACATGACTACCTGTGGCCACTGGGTACACAATATCTACTCCTAAGAAGAAGATTCAGGTTCTTACATCTCACAATCATCAATTCTTTACCAATCAGAGATGTGGTAAAATGATGAAGCTTGATGAAGGGAGTAGAATACTCAATTATAGACATAGATCCCTAATGAAGATGCATGAACTCCTTAGATTGATCAACCTTTAGTGTCTATATAATTAATTGGTCATGAAACCCCATCTAGAATTCTACCCAAATCATTCATAGGTAAGTCTCAAAATGAAAAATTACATCCCACAAAATCATGTAAGAGTCACACATCTAGTAGGTTGAGAGATTGACCCTTCAATCTGGAGGCATATCAGGATGGTCTAAGATTGACACCATGGCTTCTAACTAGAAATCAATAGCCCTAGGTTTACCATCCCCTAAGAAGTTGGGTGTATGATTCTTTTAGATGTCATGTGTTAGCTCTGTATTTTTTGGGTAGGCCGATGAGCATTCTAAATAGACTTATTAAATAATATAAAACAATCATGGATCTGAGCATCACTGCCTGGATAAAGATTAGTTGGATATTCCTCAAGTGGAACTATAAGAGGTATAATGGGTGGATTAGGGGCCACCACCTATGAAGTAATCTCATTCCCACTTTCATGGTGTATAATAAGTGTTTTTTTTGTTTCATATCTCTAAAAATTCCAAGTGATAGCATTAGAAAACATTTATAACATATAGAAATAAGTAAATAAGGAAATTTGTAACTACATCATATGTACCAGGCCTCATTATGGAATAAAAAAACCGACAACCTTCTATAATATCCATGTCAAGATGAATAGAAAGGATCATATAAGAAACTCAAGATACATGGCCTACATCCCATTTCTCAGGTTGGGTCATGATCGTGGTCTCACAATAGAACATAAGGTGGTCCTTTCATTTAAAAATCATGTATTATTTTAAGTTATTTTATTTTTCAACACATTTTTAATTATTAAATTTTTGGGTCACCATTATAATTTATATGGGCCCATTCAAGTTATAATTTTTAATTAGGTTCCCACTTAATTAAATTTATAACACTATCCTACAAGGAAAATTGGTACTTTTCTAGAAATATGACAAAAATAGACACTACATGGATCAATAATCCAAGAATAATAGAAATCACATGAAAGTATTCAATGCAGGTTAAAAAGTAAATATGGAATGGCATAATGCCTATAATTTCATGTCCTATTAAGCCTAGTATGATTAATGCTTTTTATATTCCCTCATATCATTAGGTTAAAGTGGTAAGGATAATCATCCCAATCAAATGATTAATAACAAGATAAATAAAGTGTTCCACCCTACGATGAATTCATATCAAGCATAAATGGATTAATTAATAACTGTAATTTCCCATCCGAGGAAATTTTGATTTCCCTATACATCAGTTAGCTATGACCAAGAACAAGGTCATGTCCAAAATCCAATGTTTTTTCTCCAATATAAACCCAAATAGTATGTAAAAAGGGAAAATTTTATTTGATACCACTTTGTAGGATCTCAATCCAGGTTCCACTCAATAGATCCCCTATATAGTGGAAACATGACATCATATACGCCTCCATTAATGGGAGAGGGAGGTGACTATTAGCAAGGGCCTGGGGTGTGTCTATGGGAAGACTATTCCATCGTAGACCAGTTAATTCATAGTTGTAAAAAATGGATAATAAATAGTGTAAGCATAATAAAGAAACATACAACATCATCATAATATAACTAAACCATGTAAAAGATGTAAATGGCTAGAATAAGCCAAATAAATTATAATAGATACAATGTGATGATGTTCATGATGCTATACAAAATTACGATTATAAGGGAAACATGGACACATTCATATATTAATTCTAAGAAAATATACGAAATGAGAAATTATAGTACTAAAATATTCTCAATAATAAGCTCGGTCCTCTAACCCCAAGCTCTATCCTAACAAGAAAATTAATATAGCATCAGAAGTAGTATGTTTCTCCTTATCCATACCTATGATAAAAAATTCTACTTGGGTACTAAAGGGTTCCTATGTAAGGGGTGAGATATAATATCAATAAGTCGAAACACATAATTTCTAGGCGTATCCATTCTTTTAAATAAATAATTTATAGTGTTATATTAAAATAAAATGTATAAATATAAATAATTGAAATGAAAAACACCTCAGTTAGGGTTCCTCAATGGAAAATTGATCAATACCACACGCTTTGTCATGTTTCAAATGTCTAGAAGAGGTACATATTCATGTAACAATATATATATATATATATATATACAATGTATATCACAAAAAATACACTAAATAAGGGATACCCTAAAGATTTTTCTCTATATTAGGGTTTCATTTCCATGTCATCACATAAGAATTCACCAATATAAAAAAGAGGAAACTTTTATAATACATGAAATAAAGCCATCAAATCCATGGGTGGAGTCCTGATCTCATCTAAGGTGATCTAAAAAATTATTGAGGGTATCTATTGGAACATATGATATAATAAAATCCTACAAGTTTGTCCAAGGCGACCCATACAATGTATCGTGTATCAATCGTGTCATGGTGACTCAGATTTTGAACCATGTATCTAACATAGGGGGCCAAGTATCACCCGAGGCATGGCATAGACATATTTACAATAGAAAATTCACCCATTTATCCCCTAGGTGACCATTTCCATAGAGGATTATTTATAAAATCATCCATATCACCCCGTACATGGAAAGACAATGCATCGGTCTTGAAGCATTATGTAGAACCGACTGAGAATTGTCAGTCAATCCAAGGAATCCTTAAATCGGGACCCATGAACTCTTCTAGATCATAGCATGTGACCTAAAGAACAATCGCATGTCATTAGTAAAGGAATTCATATATAATTACATTCCATCCTATGAAAATATCAATATCACATGCTTTCCAATTAACTGAAAAACGCAATTAAATTCAAATTATTATGGCATAGTTTTATAGAAAAAGGAAGATTCATAAAATCTACCTAATTATATGTCATCAATTACATATAAATGGAATAATATAACAGGATTTTAAATCATATCATTCAATTAAATCTATTCAAACATGTAATAATTCATTAATCCTAAAATGTGGCATTAGTCACAAGGCACCGGTCATAGCATAAAAGTAAGAAATGGAATATGGAATAATGTATAGGAACAAAAAAACACGAATATGAAAATAAATATAATGTATGAGGAATGAAATTTAAGGGGGATACTCATGGAAACCCATTTATTATAATTCAATTTGATTAATTAAAACATTTATCTAAAGAAAAAGTCACCCTTGTTTATAAATCATTTATGGAATATGAAAATAATCTATTCAAGTTGAGAACACCCTAAGGGGTGGTCAATGATGAGGAGAATAAACCATAGATTGATTTCACCAAAAGGGAAGGTCACACAGGACATAAAAAACTATTTTAATTAATTAACAAAAAAAATAAATCATCTCTATAAGGGTCAGGAGAAGGGAATAATGGTGCATCATTTAAAAGGAGGTGAAATGACAGGGAAGAGCATAGACCACTTGCCTTGATGTATTATCTCTCCACTCATATGATACTAATGATTTTTTTGACCAAAAATCCATGAAAATGAAATATTTTTCAAACATAAAAAAATAGAAAAAAATCAATTGCACCAAAATAGTGAAAATGGGCAGAAGATATACCTTGAAATATGTGATTGGTAAAGGAAGATCTTACCTAGGGATATTGGTTGCTTCTCATAATTATGGAATCATACACTAGATGAAGGATCAAGGTCAAAATACAATGGAGAGGGTTAAGGAAGGCCACACACCAAGTGGAGGAGTAAAATCCAACTGGAAATAGAGGAGGAAGGAAAGAAATATGTTTAATCAATCATTAAGTTCAATATGGGTATTTCAACAACAAAACATGTTGCGTATCATTTTTCCATGTGTTTTGTGTAAATAGTGTGTCAACTATGCCCCCATTCACTCCTATAAGGGGTCCCATCACATGGTTAGATGTAAAAATTAACAAAATATGTACAAACCGTGAAAAAAAAACTATCCCAAAAACCTACAATCCTATATGGTGGTGTGCCCTAGGTCTTACAGTTTTAGATGAACCATGTGGCCCCTAATTATAAAATCCCTGAAGTTACATGGTTTCACTAAATCATGCAAACTGGGAAGTATGTCCTCCTCTAACTATTCGGTATAGTTGTATCTTCCCATTTCAAGGATATGGTCTTCTAATGTGCCTTAGAAGAACCTAAAACCTCTGTTATCTAATTAGGCATATTTATTAGGACTATTTTTAGAAATTTAAATTAAAAAATAAAGATTCATAACATTGGGAAAATGATGGTACATTATAGTGTACTTATGTAAAAACTAATTTATTCCACATTTTGAAAAACAAAATTTGGTAATAATCATGTGAGAATTATCTTAGGGTAAATTTTTGATACTTTTCATATATGATTAATTTTTTAGTAAATAATTATAATACTGAATATTTTTAAGCAAAATTTTCCATCCTAAAATTTTTAATTTTCCTTTTTTTAAATATGGTTGTAAAATCTACATTAGAAAATTTATTTAATTATTATTACAATTTAGTTTATTGGAATAAATTATATATTTTATTTTTTAGTTAAAAATTTATATACTTATGAAAACTTTTTCATTTGAACACATCATTATCATAGTGTATACTAATTTAAATTTAAATAATATTATTATGCATAAATTAATTTAATTTGATAAAATGGATTCCATATTTTTTATTAGATTTATTAATATTTTTTTGTAAGGATAACCTACTTTTCATGAATATTGAATTGTAAAAACTGTAATAATTTATTACCATAGTTAATGTCAAAATAGGTTTACACTATGTTTAATCTAAAGATAAGGGTATGTATTCCAATAAAATTAATATAAATCCTATTATAAGTAATTTTCTAAAACTTATTAAACCTAAAAGTATAATATAAAGACATTTAGAAGAAGTTTTCTTGGGAATGTCTTTTTTATTTTTGATTCATTTGTAAAATTTCCATGAACATTCAAGGTGGGTTCATTTCTCCACCAATAAATAGAACTATGCACTTCTATCAACCCTCTAACGTCATTTTGTTTTTTCCAACACTTCAATTAAAAATTTACTAAATCCATCCCCATGTCCATGTAGAATTATTTTTAAAATTAAACCCTCCTAATAAGGCTTTTTGAATAATCCTAAGGATGTTCTGAAAATAATAATAATAGTTATTCATCGTTCATTTTCATTTTTTTCTACACACAACAACATAAAATAATAATATATTTTGAGGACTTAAAAGCATCATTATATCCCATATAATGAAATAAAATTATATTAGTGGCATTTACAATATCTATCTACTCTTCCATTAACTAGGAAATGAAACCATCAATAATGTGAACGACAAACTACTACCTCACAGACTAGTGTAATTTGATTTCCATAACTACATCTGAAAACTTGATATATTGATGGATTTAATAAATTTATAATAAATTTATTACATAATTATACTTCTTGAGTTATAATATCACATCTACCTTCTTACCATACATTAAATTGGAAAATTATAATGTCGCTAGGGAATATATGTGGACTACCACCTTCAGGAAGCAATGTTGTATTTTTTTAAATTTATTTATTAATGGATGGTAAAAATGACATATATAACTATTAAATATAAAATATTTTATATAAAAATGATGTTTTTAATGATATTTATAATTTAACTTTCTTTCATTTCTTCTTTTCAGAAAATGGAATCAACGTCTATTGGTATGTACGATCTACCGTATCTATAAACGATGTGATTCATTTTTATATCCATATTTTTATGAATGTTTATTTATATATATTTAATATATGTGATATTTATATCATGTTTTACATTTTTAGGTGATGTAACCATGATAAAAATAAATGGAAAAAAACTATCGATCAAAAACATACATGAGAAATGAAGTGTTGCCACCCAGATCAAGGATTTTAACAATGAATTTATAATAAATGTGTTGTTGAAGGTTATATTTTAATAATATATTGTATGAAATATGTGATTATTGTTATTTAATATATGTAAATAAATATATATTTATTTTATAGGAGGTTCAAATGTTTGATAAGAAATTCGATACATAAGGTAATATAAATTTTTCTCAAATTTTCTTCTTTGGGATATTGGTAATGTTTTACACCTATCTTAATTTATGAGATGTATATACTACACCTAATATTTTTTATTGTAGGAATTGATTTATTATAATTATATTTAATGTATTATTTATTTTTATTCTATCATGGTTTTTATTACTCAAAATTTACTATGGCATTTAATGTATTTTCTTCTCACATTTAATTCTATGAGACAGATTCCATATTCAAAAATTATTTCTTTTGTGGTATATAAACATCCCATGAATTTATTTTTTGATTATTCAATGTTAAATGTTGAAATATACATATTGATCTATTTTTCATTATTTCTTAGGTCATATGATCCAAATTATTCAGAAATGGTAAAGCTTTATTGATAAAATCTAGTTGTTTATCAAGATTGTTTATGATTTTGTTTCTGATGATGAAATATTATGATCTGTATCTAAATAAACTCATGAATTTTTTAAACTATGTTAATTTATGTATACTATATTTTTTTAATCTTATATTACTATATGAAATAACTAAATTTTGATAAATAATGTTTTTGAAAATAATTGACTTAATTTTCTCTTCATTCAATTGTCATTTTTCTTCAATTTATATTTTTTATAAAAATATTAAAAATAATGTGTCACGACCCATCCTTGGGGCCTGTGTCGTGACTACCCCAAGCCCGCCTTCCATAGGCCAGGGGCTGGCGACTAACACCAAGGCGTAAATCCTGATAAACAGGGAAGGCATTTCATTTGTAAAGTAAACAACCATCACAGAGTAGGCAAGCGGAAAGAGTAAACACTAAGTAAAAACTGTAACAAGCTATGCTGAAAGTAAAAGGGGCTAGAAATACAAGCCCAAATGTAAAGTACAATTGAAAGGGGAAAACAGCAACTGAAAAGAAAAGCCACAGCGTCGAGCCGTCCTCTGGAAGTCCCACCTGAAGGGAGAGCACAGATAGCCTCCATAGCTCCTCAGTCCAGCTGTCTGCTCCGAGTACGTCCCGCCCAGTGGTCCACCTCCAGGTACCGTCCTGCTCCGCAAGCCTCCACCACGATCAGCGATGCCCATCGTCTGCAACCAACACAATGAAGTGCGGGCATAGCCCGTGCAGGGGTGAGTATAAGCTACTAAGTAGGGACCCCGAGACCCCCAAAGGGCTCTCGAAATCCACAAAGGATAAACCACAAAGGAAAGATACAATCATTAAGTAACAACCGACACTACTTAGGTATATGCCCATACATATACCTAAGTCATCAATTATCATTCAGCTCCAACATCCGAGCCCAAGCACAACCCAGTCCACACAGGAAAGCAAAACGTATAATCACACAGAATAGCACAACACAATCCATGAAGGAGAGCAAAATTAATCCACAAAGGATATCTCAACACAATCCACAAAGGAAAGTAAATAGTAAATCCACACAGGATAGTTCAACATAATCCACAAAGGAGAGTAAACAGTAAATCCACATAGGATAGTTCAACACAATCCACAAAGGAGAGTAACACAGGATTCAGCTCACACAGGTATACTTCGTCGAAAAGGTGAAAGGGATGATCAGATATAGATACTGAATCATCTAAGCTGGGACCCACTGAGGATACAAGACCAGCTGTCTTCATTGATTCATCTATGCTGGGACCCACATAGGATACAAGACCAGCACTGAATCATATAAGCTGGGACCCACATAGGATACAAGACCAGCACAGGTGGGACCCACATAGGATACAAGACCAGCAATCTTCATCGTCGCAGTCCACTGAGGATCTCTACACAGTCATCGTCGTCGAAGTCACAGCCAGCACTAGGGTTCCCGCACAAACGCAGCTACGGTAAAGGTTCCCTTAAGCGATTACCGGTGTTGCGAGTTCATCGGTGCCCTCGGAATTCGATTCCGAGCACCGGTTCAAAAGTTAGAAATTCCCGCTCGTTCGTTCACTGAACGTACCCGAGCCAAACATCAGAAATTGATTCCGGGCACACCAGGCCTCGGAATCAGGTGCCGTCAGAAACCGCGTTCTTGTAAAATTCCAAAGAAAATTAAGAAAAAATTTACCTTGAATTTTACGGGTCTTTAAATTACTCCCACCTCAGGGATTTACGTCCCCGTAAAGATACATCATAACTAGGGAAACAAATGTGGGTACTGAGAACGCATCTGAGCCTCCCGCTCCCAAGTGCTCTCATGGAGGTTCACGTGCTGCCATCTGATGCGCACCAGAGGAATCATTCATCCACATAGGACCCACTCCTGTCGATCCTCAATCTCCACTGGGACCTCCACAAAAGTCGCCCCATCATCGACGTCAAGCTCCCCATGGTCAATGATATGCGTCGGGTCGTGCACGTATCTTCTCATATGAGATACGTGGAAGACATCGTGCACCCGGTGCGACTGAGGTGGTAGAGCCAGACAATAAGCCACCTCACCAATCCTGCTGAGGACCTGGAAGGGTCCGATGAAGCGCGGAGATAACTTTCCACCTCAGCCAAATCTCTGTAATCCACGTTGAGGTGAGACACGCAAGAAGACGTGGTCGCCATCCTCGAACTCTAGTGGCCTCCGCCTCCTGCCAGCGTATGACTTCTACCAGCTCTGAGCTGTCCTCATCCACTCCTGGATGACCTGGACCTTCTCTGATCCCACAAGAACTGCTACGATTTCTTCTTTGCCGATAATAGAAATATGGTCTCATCCCCTAGATGAACCACTTCCTTTTCCTAATACAGTCAATCCCGACATGGATGTTACTAATCCATACCAAAGATGACATCGTAAGGCCTCAGCGCTACTACCAAGAGATCCAACTATTACTCTCGCCTCCAAGGGTTGAGTCACACTGTCGGCATTAGTGTGTGGTAACTGGGTCTCCTCCAGTAGATGTCTCACAAGTGAGGGTCAAGTCAACAGTCTAAACTGGAACCTCTTAGTAACAACACAAAAGAGGACAGGAATGAAAACATCACAAAGGTAAGCATCTTTTACTATTGCAGCTCATAATACAAAGACACTACACAACAAAAACAAGGAACTAGAAGTACAAAAGACGTATCCACTAGTTCCGCTCCTGTCCATCTACTCCCAGAGCCCCATGATCGAAGGCCTCAACTGCTTGAAGCTGAGCTCTCGCATGTCCACCAACTCCCTGTGGTCGGGGTGGACCTCCTGGTGGTGGTTGTGGCAACACCTCGAAGTGTCGCCCACCATCTGCTACTCGGCCAGCTCCTCTGCCTCGTCCGCCTGTACCCTGCGGACCACCGTGGCCGAACCTCTGTCTGGGAGGTCTCTCTACCATCTTCTGCTCATCTGTAAGATGAGTCGGCCAGTCTCGAGCCATGTGACCTTGCCCGCTGCATGTGTATCAATGCTTGCCCCTCGTGTAGCTGGCTCTCCTTCGGGTGCCCCTCACAACCGAATCTTCATCCTGAGACTACCCATCTGATGGTCTGGCCCGTTTGGACCTCTGCATCACCTATCTACTTCTAGCTGTAGAAGACCCTGCTATGGGCCATCCTACGGAGGGCCCTGTCACTGGAGCCTGCTCGGCGAGAAAACTCTCCACTAGAAGGGCTCTCTCCAACACCTCTGCCTGTGTTGGAATGTTGATGGAGATCATCGAAGCCCTGATCTCGTGCCTTAATCCCTGCTCGAAGGTCTGGTCCCGGAAGAATGTGTCCTGTACCATATCTGTGGAGTAGCGTGATAGATCAGTAAATCTCGCCAAGTACTGGGCCACTGTCATGCTACCCTGCCGTAGCTGTAGCAGCTCTTGGATGCACACCGCACGGAGGGTGGCTGGGATAAACTCTGAGCGGAAGAGGCTATCAAAGTATGTCCAGAGTAGAGATGCCTCATCGTGCACCTGGAGCATCAAGATCCACCATCGGCCCATTGCCGCGTGCAGTAGGCTCGCTTCGAGGATCGCCATGAGGTCTGTTGGTGTCCTCACTAATCGAAAAACTCTCACTACTGCCTCCAACCAGTCCTCGGCTGCCTGGGGGTCCGTCTCCCCACAAAACCTGGGCGGTCGCTGGCGTTGGAACTCATGCAGTGCAGGCGACATGCATCGTCAGCAGCTGGTGATGGAAGCATTGGTGGCTCGGCGGGTAGAGCTACCGCCGGTGCCACTGCTGACAAAGGGCCCTGCACCGAGGCCTCGTCGCTCGGTGGGCTGTCGTCACGCTTGACTCTCGGAACCCTAGCTGGCTGCCATCGTGGGGCCATCCTGAAAAGGAAATAGGTGAGCCACGGTCATAACAGTATACCAGGTGAGCTGATACAAAGTAATCACAAAGAAAACATGAAACACACACGCAATCAATGTTTTCGTGCATTAAGTCGGAAATCAGAAGTCAGGTTCCTGGTGTATGGATACGTCGGCCGCCGCAACAACACTAGAATCCCTGGACTGATAACCACACTCAATACGCTAAACACTATTGCTTTACATAGAAAAGATCAGAGTTTGCGGTAGAACCGAACTCCTCTGATACCAATTTGTCACGACCTGTCCTCGGGGCCCGTGTCATGACTACCCCAAGCCCGCCTTCCATAGGCCAGGGGCTGGCGACTAGCACCATGGCATAAATCCCGATAAACAGGGAAGGCATTGCATTTGTAAAGTAAACAACCATCACAGAGTAGGAAATCAGAAAGAGTAAACACTAAGTAAAAACTGTAACAAGCTGTGCTGAAAGTAAAAGGGCCCGGAAATACAAGCCCAGCTGTAAAGTACAACTGAAAGGGGAAAACAGCAACTGAAAAGAAAATCCGCAGTGTTGAGCCGTCCTCTGGAAGTCCCACCTGAAGGGCGAGCACAGATAGCCTCCACAGCTCCTCGGTCCAGCCGTCCGCTCCGAGTACGTCCCGCCCAGTGGTCCACCTCCAGGTACCGTCCTGCTCTGCAAGCCTCCACCACAATCAGCGATGTCCGTCGTCTGCAACCAACACAACGAAGTGCGGGCATATCCCGTGCAGGGGTGAGTATAAGCTACTCAGTAGGGACCCCGAGACCCCCGAAGTTCTCCCGATATCCACAAAGGATAAACCACAATGGAAAGATACAATCACGAAGTAACAACCGACACTGCTTAGGTATATGCCCATACATATACCTAAGTCATCAATTCCCGTTCAGCTCCAACATCGGAGCCCAAGCACAACCCAGTCCACACAGGAAAGCAAAATGTATACTCACACATAATAGCACAACACAATCCACGAAGGAGAGCAAAAGTAATCCTCAAAGGATAGCTCAACACAATCCACAAAGGAAAGTAAACAGTAAATCCACACAGGATAGTTCAACATAATCCACAAAGGAGAGTAAACAGTAAATCCACATAGAATAGTTCAACACAATCCACAAAGGAGAGTAACACAGGATTCAGCTCACACAGGTATACTTCGTCGAAAATGTGAAAGGGATGATTAGATATAGATACTGAATCATCTAAGCTGGGACCCACTAAGGATACAAGACCAGCTGTCTTCATTGATTCATCTATGCTGGGACCAACATAGGATACAAGACCAGCACTGAATCATCTAAGCTGGGACCCACATAGGATACAAGACCAGCATAGCTGGGACCCACATAGGATACAAGACCAGCACTCTTCATCTTCGCAGTCCACTAAGGATCTATGCACAGTCGTGGTCGTCGAAGTCGCAGCCAGCACTAGGGTTCCCGCACAAACGCAACTACGGTAAAGGTTCCCTTAAGCGATTACCGGCATTGCGAGTTCATCGGTGCCCTCAGAATTCGATTCCAAGCACCGGTTCAATAGTTATAAATTCCCGCTCATTCGTTCACTGAATGTACCCGAGCCAAACTTCGGAAATTGATTCCAGGCACACCGGGCCTCAAAATCAGGTGCCGTCAGAAACCACGTTCTTGTAAAATTCCAAAGAAAATTAAGAAAAATTTTCCCTTGAATTTTACGGGTCTTTACATAATGTGTTTATTATTATCAAATGTTTTTATAAAGAATTTTTTACCCATCTATTATTTTTTAAAAATAGCCGGGAGGAATATTCTTTCCATTTTTGGAAAATGGAGCATTTGTCTTTTTAACGTAATTGTGAATGGAATCCTAGATTATTATGTACAACATGAATAAAATTTCTCACAGTTATGACCACTCAATGATATAAATATTATTCCAAGAGTATAGAAGGATATTTTAAAAAAAACCTTTAATAAAAATGTAGAAATTTTTATATATTAAATATTTTTTTCAAAATATAAATTGAATTATTGCCAATATGTTTTCATGATCCATATATGGAATACCATTTCATCAGTAGAAATAGAATTTGGTGATTCTTTTATTTTTCTGGGGATATGTCCCAATTGTACAATCCTAATACTTTTTATAGATGTTTAATAATTATGGTGAAAAAAAATTTATGAATCCCATTTTATTCCCATAGGTGATAATATGATGAAATATTTAGGAAACTCGTTTCCTTTTCATTGGTTGTAATTTGTCACATATTTTATGATATTGTGGAACCTAAATGTATGGATTATATAATGGTTGGAACATATATTTCCATAAAATACATTGGTTAAATATTGAAAATTTATGAGTTAAATATGTTATGAATTAATTTTCTTTCATGTTAAAAATGTTTGGAGTGGACCTAGATTCATGTCCATATGGTTATGTGTAAGAATAGTTTCATTCCCATTCGTTTATGTGTGGATAAGTTTTAATGTCTATAAGGTTATTCATGGACATGGATTCATGTCCAAAATGATATAGGGGGCCTGATTTCATGTCTATAAGGTCATGTGTGGACCTAGTTCTATGTTCATAATATTATTTTTGGACCAAGGTTTCATGTCCATATGTTTATTCAAGGGAATTATTTCATGTCCTTAGAATAATTTGCGATCTTGTTTATTTTTATACATGTTCACAATGTTTTATGTTTTTTCAACAATCCTATGTTTATGTTATTATTTAATTGATCATGTTAATTGATTTCATTTATGAATCTTGTGTTATGAACATCCCTGAAATATTACATGACAGATTATTGTGATTTATGTAATGAAAGGTATTGTTTTAAATGTTAAAATAAAGTTATCATACACTTACACTCATGTTATGAATTATTTATGATTGATACCAGACTTATTTTACCCTTACTGTGAATATGAGCACGCCCTTTGTTGTGATTCATTTAATTTCGTTTTATATAATTATTTTAATTGGGTTTGTATTTAAAGATTACAAAATATGAGATATTTATGGGAGACATTGATGATGCTTCATGAAATTTAAATATTTTTCATGTTGTATCCAAAGACACTAAACTGATGTTATAATCAGTGGTGTATTTGTAAATTTTATTGAATGTTCATATGAAATGATTTAATATCAATGTTTTCAAATTGTGGGTTACTATTATTAAGAATAATTAAATAAATACCCCCTAAAAAGTAATTATCTCTCAAAACTCAATATTCTATATTATCTTGTTCTACACCACAACCACACAACTACTGAGAAATGACTCCTCTAAACCCTACCTCAATAGCATATCCATTGTTGAAAATGTTTTAGCCTTAAAATCCTCAGTGAAATCTCCTAAATTTTATCTAAGATCGTCCTTATTATAACTACTAGTACTATATCTGAGTGCACCCCTTTATTGCACAACGATGCCATATTTGTCTGCAGAACTCCCTTTTTCCTTCAAACACCCTCAAAACCCCATACAACCTCCTCAAATTACCACTGATAATATAAAAACACAAAGGGAATGGATATAAAGATCTTGGGACTTAAATTAGTGATGATTTTTAGGATAAGATTCAAATTATTTATTTTTTCTAAAGTTTTTATAGTAAAATTAAATGAATAGTGCCAAAAGTGATAAAAATGATATTGTATAAAAAAAATTGTTTAATTATTTTAAAATATTCAAAATATTAAATTTGGATAAAAGAGATAAAATATTTTCTAAAATGTCTTTTATTTTAAATTTTGAGCTAATTTTTATGTTTTAATTAAAATCAAAACCCTATAATATTTTAAAATCCATAACTTTTGATATGATTAAAATATATTAATGAAGGTGTTAATATAAAAGATAACTTTTAAGTAATAAAACAAATATCTAAATTTAATTTATTGATTATATTAAAAAATTATCCTATTTTTCATCAAATATCATCCCATTTGGAATAATTTTTCATGATAATGACTTTCTCATGTTTTAATCTTTTTTTTGTAATTCCATGTGTGTCCTTTCACTGCCTTATATAAAGACACCCTCCAATATTTTTTTACACAAAATTGATTAATATATATCAACAAATTCAATCCATTTATCTTACCAATATTCAAATTCATATTCTATAGGTGATAGTTTTACCAAATGTCCAACCCTTGTATTCTTATGGAGAGATCTTTTAGTATTCCTTTCAAAAAGGGTAAAATCACTTAACTAATCAATTTTTTTAAAAAAAATATTTTAATTAATATAAATAATATATATTTATCATAAATAATATTTCTTATGAATTATATATATATTTAAATTTTATAATGATTATGATACCACCATTATCCACCTTTTTTTAGTAAATGAGTTGTTAATGAATCACTTGTGTGTACGTATGACTTACAATCTCCAAGTAAAAATAAAATTCATTTTTCATAATCATATTTTATGTTTGTATATTATGATAGGATTAATTTTTTTCTATGAAATTTATGAAATTATTTTTATTTTTATTTTTAATGTGATATCTATAATTTTGCCTTCCAATCTATTTGATGATGATAACAACACAAATTCATATGTGTGGACTACAACCTCCATGAAATGATGTGATATTTTTTTCATTTCTAAATTACATGGATTTTAATAAGTGTAGATTTAATAATTATTATTATATATATCTATATTATAATTATTCTTTAATGGAGAAATGTTATTTAACTCCCTACAGCTCCATTTGTAGGAAAGTGAAAATAACATTCATGCATACATATGACCTACTGTTTTCATGAATGGTGTTATAAATTTCTCTTCCAGTAAATTTCATTTATTACTCTAAATAAATATATAATGAATATAAAATTTATTTATACCATGGTTAATTATTTGGATATGATGGAACAATTATTTATGCATAATGATGGAAACAACTAAAAAATTGAATTAAAAAATTAAAACATTATTTTTCGGAACATGGATATTAATATGGAATTGTTAATAACTAATTGAAAATACATTATAATTAAATCTTAAATTTCATGATATATATTATTTTTTAATATATTTATAAAAATATATATATTTATTATACAACTTGTTCAAATATGTACAAATGATGTCAGACATGAGGTAATGGTTTTTTCACAATAAGATCATTATTTGTTATTTTTTATGTCTAAATCTCAACTGGAGGAATTAATTTATATTTTTGTATAAAAATAAATAAATTTTTCCTCCTATTTTTATTTCAATAAATTAAAAAATTCCTTTAATTTCCCACTATTTAATTACTGAATATATCGAAATAATTTTGTATGGAAATACGACCATGTGTTTGTACTTTGTCATGAATAATTCGGCTTCGTGTCCATATTTTCCAAAAAAATCATGAAATAAATTTATTAATATTTTCCATTATTTAATTAAATATATTTCTAGCAATGATTGAATTTTTCAAAAATAGTCTAAATAGAATGTTCTTTTTTATTTTCAAATTCATTTCTTTTTTTCCATTTTTATAAAAGCGTGAAAGGATGTTTTTAAATAATATAACATGAAATAAATTTCATAATGTCATGTATGATCAGTGTTGTGAAGATTACATTAAATTTTAAATGTTTTTTTTCAAAAAAAAATTCCATAAAAACTGTAAAATTTTTGTTTTTAAAATAATCTATTTCAATGAATGGTATTTTCCTTGAGAAAATTTCCAATCACCTTTTGATCGTATATTAATCTATGTTAATATACTTTTTCAATATAATTATTTAAATAAGAAAATATATAATTATACAATAAAAAATATTTCTCCAGATGGTTCATGATTAGTAAAACTAGAAAAACTAGTGATATTTCATATACTATTTTATTCAACATGATAGGTTATTTATTTTTAAGGAATACTGATTACGTTATTTTGTTTATTTGTATAATTAATGAATTAGAATTTTTAAATGATGGGTGGGCCCATAATTTTACACCCCCTTGAAGAATCAGTAGGTCCCATGTGATAGAAAAAATAAGATATTTTTAATGGAATAAGCATTAAGGTCAGATGTATTGGAATGAGGGATTAATCGTATGATATAGATTTAATAGAATGTGGCCTCAATGATATGTTTTATATTTATTATATTATGGATTATATCATTATGAAATATATTATTGATGACCATGTTATTATTGTAATAGTTATGATATGAATGGGTACATATCTAGGTAATGTTATTATTTTTATAGAATTATTTCATAAAATTTTATTCTTACCATGCTTTTTATGGATTATCAGATTTTGATGTATGCATACCCTTTATAGTAATTTATGCTCACCCCTTTATTATGTTTCATTTTTCTAGGATTCCATAAAGTGTATTGTGATTGATGAGATGATTTATACAAAAGGTAATAATGTTACTTTCAATGAAAAGAATATTTTTATTTTTTATATTCAAATGCAGTGTGATATGAATTAATTTTTCAAAGTATACATAACGATTTGGTCGTTTTGGGTGTGATTACATAATTCTAGTTCCTATCTAATAATGTAACCACCGACTCTGGGATACAAGTTTTGGGGTCCTTAAAATTTTATTAGTTATAAAATATTAATATTTTAATTATTATAATATTAATTAATTATATTTTATTGTATAACCATCCCTATATTTTGGGGATGAAAAATAAATTACATGACTTAGTGATATGATTTTCCATATATATACACTAGTGATGATTCCAAATTTTGATGGAAATAATTAATGTATGTTAAATAATAAACAACCCTTCTTGAATCATTAATATATCATGTTTATTATATATATATATTCATTGAAGCCATATTTATTTCTATCAATGAAAATTATTAATTCAAAACAAATCACAATACATCATGGAGGTTATTGCCAATATATATTCAGAACGGACATTATCATCATCCAAATGATAGAAAATGGAGATGAATAACGGTCATTAGAAAAAAAAATATTATTTTATAATATTTAATATTATTTCGTTATTATTTCATCATGTTTACATAATTTAAGTAGGTATAAGAATAAATAAAATGAATAAAGATGTTAGGAATTATGACTTTTATTTAAAATAATCCCTTAGTTCACACATTAATCATTTATAAGATGATCTAATGGAAATAATAAAAGATCTAGGATTTGGTTATGAAATCCATAAATGTAATTTATTGGTGGTTGGTTAATATACGAGGTTCATGAAGTGTGAGGGGTAGAATATAGGTGGATCACTTTTATAAGTGATGTGGGAAGAAAATAAAGATAAATACTAGAAATTGTAACACTTAATTTGTGTATAACTCTTATAAAATGTATAAAATGTGACATATGTCAAATTATAATATATATATATATATATAATGTCAAAATATGATCAACAAATAGAATTAAGATTTGTTGTTTCATTTCAATCCTTATTTTTTAATACCCATCTTATACCAACATTATCATTAACCATTGGAAAAAAATTACTCATTAAGAGTCTTGAAAGTAGTTTTAAAATTGGAAAATGGAACCTAAATGAACAATGAATGTTAGGATATACATTATCCAATCCACTTGAGTTAATTTTTTTTAATTGAATTTTATAATATTTTAGAAGACATTTCTAAATAAGAATTACATTTTAATGTAGTTTTTTAGACTATTCATGTATCACAACTTTAAATAAATCAAGATAAAAATTTATTTTGAATAAAAACTTCTTCACTATATCTTATGCAATATAAGTATCTAATAAATTATTTAGATAATATAAATTTTCAATGTAGATCTATAACTCGGTTTTCCACCTGCACAGTACTCTGATCCAATTTTCCACTATGCCTTAGGTGCACCTCCCCATACAATAGAGGCAATTGACATGCAACGATGGTATGAGAGGTGGTAGTGGGGTGACTATACCCTCTTGTGATGATAATAATAATGGAACATACATAAATTTACATATATAGTGGTATAATAAGGAATATAATTAGTGGAATCAATAACAAGAAATATAATATGTATAAACAAACAATATTAATAATTAAAAACATGCCATAAATAACCATTTTTAAACACAATAGTGACAAAAGAAGTAGAAAAATAGTAAATTTCATTGGTGGACAACTATTTGTACATACATATATAAAACCTATTGATAAAAAAAATGAAACTCTAGCTGATGAAAAAATCTAAAAAGTCCCGTGACATCCATCCCACAAAAAAGGTACAACTAGATCATTAGGGTCAATCTATTGAGATAAATCCCTTAGATAATCCCATTTAAATAAAGTATACACATTTCATGGGTGTCATATGTCTAGTATGATAATAAATCATAGTAATCCATATCCATTGTGTTCTGGTCTTATAACCTTGATAATGTAACCACGTTTAAATAAAATTAAAAATAGTACATGAAAATCATATAAATAAACCTATTCATTTGTGCTCAGCATCCCCATGGAAGGGAAAACCTACTTTATCCATCATTGGTAATCTCTTAATATGTCACCATATTATATATGATGAATATAACACATTTCTACATATATATACCTACACTAGTAATGATCCATGTATTAACGCCCATGGAATCCCCTATTGAATATCATACCTGGTGAACCCTTGAGTTCCCCCTATAATCTATTCATAGGAACCTCATTACATTAGATATGTGACATAGAATCCAAATAGCATTCCCAAACATGTCCATACACCCTCAAAAATCAACAAAGATAAATCCTCATCATCTTGAATCATAATGTCTAAAGTAAAAATGGTATCTTTCCTCCCGTATAATCACCATCGGTTCAACGTTTTATGTCTTGAGGCACAACGATATCCATCCACCCAATATCCTATCACAATTGCCTCAATTTTCATGAAAATTTGTATCCCCTTATCTGTGGCCTTAATGCCATAAACATTTTTTCTATCACCATCCACACATATTTCAATGGTGAGCACCCCCCAAATGAAACTGATGGGAAACACCATTACCTAAGAAACATAGTCTGTGTCAGAATCTACCCATAACCAGTGGTCAAAATCACTTTGAATGAGTCCTATTTTTGTTCACATGACTCCAAAATTTGATTTACCAACAAAAAGTGTTTTAAAATCAGAAAACATACCTAATGAAAATCATCTAGCACCCCATGACCCTATGACTATATCACTAAATACTAATTATAGCATCCCGTCTTTTTATAACATAAACTTTCATTACATTACACAAAACTGAGGATCGTTAAGGTTTAGTGTCTTGGAAACAAGGATCATAATACATAAAAAAACATAAAACATTCTTCTTAAACACTTGAAAGGATTCTCCTTTAGTTCATACTATGTTCATTATGCATCTCATAACTTGGGGACATACATCAAAAGAAAGGGTGAGCAGAAGGCCCAGTAAGGGAAACAAGAGAAACATTTTACATGTGAACTTGAGATACTTCACCAAGGACATGAAAAGAACTTTAAGGCATGAGAAATAAATCATGAGATACATCATAATAAAAATAACATTTTTCATAACTTGAAGATGTGGCTGCAACATTTAATATTGACAATTGTTTTGTTTCACCAAGGTCCATCCCCAAGGTGTCGTTAAAAATTACCAAGGTTATTCACCAAGGCGTCGTTAAAATGGTCATCTCTAGAGATTAAGTCTTTACCTAATGCATTGGAGCGCTATCAGGGCGCACCCTTAAATTTGCCTTTATTATCATGTGAGCCACATATATCATCATCAAACATTTCATAAATAACCCATATAGCATAAAATAAATGGGTTTCATTTCATAATCATAACGTTTTAAAAATTGCTTTAAAGACATGATCTTTACGTTACTTTAACCCCACGGAAAGGGAAAGCGGGTATCATGTATGTAAATCCCAGAATTTAACATAGAACATTTTTATATATATGTGAATACCCATTTAGAAATAGGATCTTTGAGTATTCACTTTATAACATAAAATAATTTTGAGAAAAGAGAGGCATTTTGAGATGAAAATTCTGCAGCATAACGGCTATGTTACACGGTTTTAGAAAACTTTGAAAAGAGAGGGGACATGGGTCAAAAAATCATAATTGACCCATAAAACAGTAGAGGGACAGAATAATAAGTATATATGGACATGGTGATGCAATTTTAAGGTCATACCATTTGAAATGAAAAACATGGAAGGAAGACAAAAATTTGATTTCTCTTATGAAAATTCGGCAGCCTAACAGCGTCACTTAAACTTCAGCAAAAATGAATTGAACAGATCAAATAGGGTCTCTCATCATATGATCATAAGAGATCAGTATGATAGATATAGAGATCATACCCCAACATAATAAAAAGGAACTTGAAAGATTTGACATGAAAATCGAACTTGAAAAATGAGAAGGGTGAAAGAATCACTTAAACATTCGGCAGCCTAACGGCGTCACTTAAACTTTCATAAAACGAAATGATGA
Source organism: Viscum album (assembly GCA_963277665.1). Classification (NCBI taxonomy): domain Eukaryota; kingdom Viridiplantae; phylum Streptophyta; class Magnoliopsida; order Santalales; family Viscaceae; genus Viscum; species Viscum album. The sequence continues at coordinate 451,264,529 of OY728141.1, read as the reverse complement.
GAGTAAGAGGGGATCTCTCATCATATAAACATGAAAGGGGCAGTAAGAGGAATATAAAATAACATCCTCTCACAAAAGAACATGGAGCATAAAAGGAATGACATAAAAGAGATTACATTATAAGAAAGAGAGGGGTCGGATCCCTTACCTTAAAACGTGACTCTTGAAACTCAAAGTTTTGGACCTTGAGGGCTTGGGGGAACCTTGGGAGGACTCCTTGGGAGGTAAGGATACCAGAACTTCGTTGGGGGAGAGTCGGGAGTGGAAACTAAAGGAGGAAAGGGTGGGTATTTATAGGGAAAGTGAGGGGACAAGGCATTAATGGCCAAGGGACACCTCACTAGTGGTTTTGGCAAAACCATGGGCTTGCCCATGGTATTTGCCCATGGTATTGGCCACTTGGGACACCCCACACCTTATCTTACTATTCATAATTCGACCATATTGAATATATACTTAATACATAATTTAATGATGTCATTAAACACCCGTAACTTAAAATTTATATTTTCACTATTCATCGAAAATTCAACTTTCTCAGAATAATCTCAAAATTTCACCTTAACCAAATATCAATGCTCTGATTTGAAAAATGAAATCCATTTTATAAAAATAATTTTCTAAATATTTTTAATTTAATTTTTAAATAAAAACACTATTCATCGAAAATTTATTTTTTTCAGAAAAATCCCCAAAAATTACCTTAACATAATATCGATGCTCTGAGTTCAAAAATAATGTCCTTTTATAAAAATAATTTTCTAATTATTTTTAATTAAATTTTTAATTAAAAAACACTATTCATCAGAAAAAACTAATACTTGACTAATAATTTATGAAACCGTTATTTACCCATTTTATTGAATCACGTTACTTAATCTAGGTGTCTAAATTATATTAAAACTTTCTTTGAGTGAAATTACTAATCCATTTGGTCACATTACTAATCCTAAGCGTAAAATCAATATTCATAATTTACTATTCATCAAAAATTAAGTTAATCTTATTAGACTCCAAATTCCTTACTGAACACTTTTGTAGAAGACCATTTTTTGAAAATCATTTCACATCATTAGTTATTTAAGGTTTACATAAATATTTTAAAATATCCTTTTTTCAAAATTCATCAATAAAATACATTCTAAAATTATCTAGACATTTGAAATTTCACAAACATCACTAAAGGAAGAAATCTCAATTTATTCACTCGAAAGGATTACATAATGAAGCTAGGGTCTCGTCACATAGCCCCTTATAACACCGGCATAAGACCTAAGTGTAAGGTGTGCTATGGTGAGAGAATCTGAGGGAGGCTCAGATAACATTTCCCTAGTAATAATCTCTACTAACTTGAACTTCTCCCGTAGGCATTTTTGTTCAATCTTGACACGCTGGAGTTCGGCTTGGGCTTGGTCCAAAGTGAAGCCCACAGATGCTACCTCCTTCCCAAGCTCTGATAAGTGGGATTCATAAGGGTCGAGTCTACTGGATGAAGCCATCGACTCCTCTTTCTGCATTAACCATTAACATCTTATTAAATCATTAAGAGTAAGTTAATATACTACTCAAAAAGATTGGGTCGTTACATTCTTCCCCCCTTAAAAAATTCTGTCCCCGGAATTTATACTTGAGGCCTAGTCGAAAAGGTGAGGGTACTTTTGCTTCATTGTTTCCTCTGGCTCCCAAGTCTCTTCTTCATATTTATGATTCCTCCACAACACTTTCACAAGGTGGGTAGTCTTGTTTCGTAGGACCTTGTCTCTACGGTCCAATATCTCCACTGGCTGCTCCTCGTAAGAGAGGTCATGTTCCAGTTGTACCACCTCTGGGTTCAGTACATGCGAAGGGTCGGGTATGTACTTCCTCAAGAGAGATACATGGAAGACATCATGAACTTGAGCTAGGTTCAGTGGAAGTTCTAGACGATAGGCCACTGCTCCTATGCGATCCAGGATTTCATAGGGGCCAATGTACCTAGGGCTGAGCTTCCCTTTCTTCCCAAACCGCATGACTCTCTTCCATGGAGAAATTCGAAGGAAGACTTTGTCACCAACACCAAACTCCAAGTCCCTTCGACGATTGTCAGCATAGCTCTTCTGCCGACTCTGAGCAGCCTTTATGTGTTGTTGGATGGCATGAACCTGTTCCGTCATCTCTTGCACGAGATCAGGCCCAAGAAGCTTCCTCTCACCAATTTCATCCCAACAAGTAGGAGTTCTACACCGCTTTCCATATAGAGCTTCATAGGGTGCCATCTAAATACTCGAATGGAAGTTGTTGTTATAGGAGAACTCCACTAATGGGAGGTGTTGATCCCATCCACCTTTAAATTCCATTGAGCATAATCTCAACACGTCTTCGAGTGTCTGAATAGTCCTTTCAGATTGGCCATCAGTTTGAGGATGATAGGTCGTACTAAAATTCAATTCAGTATTCAGAGCATGTTGAAGACTTCTCCAGAATTTTGATGTGAATCTTGGGTCACGATCAGATACGATGGATAGTGGTACCCCATGCAGCCTGACCACTTCCTTCACGTATATCTTGGCAAGCTGATCCAGAGAGAAATCTTCCCGAATAGAGATAAAATGGGTTGTCTTGGTGAGACGGTCCACAATAACCCATATCGCATTGTTTCCTTTGGATGTTTTCGGGAGACCAGTTACAAATTCCATAGTGATATTATCCCACTTCCATACTGGTATGGGTAGTGGTTGAAAACCCCCTTAGGAAGTTGTCTTTCTGCCTGTACTTGCTGACACACCAGGCACCTTGTAGTGTAATCAGCAATCTCCCTCTTCATGTTATCCCACCAATAATGATCACGAAGGTCTCTATACATCTTAGTGCTTCCTGGATGTATAGAGAAAGTAGAGCTATGAGCTTCATCCATCAGTTCTTTCTTTATATCCGGAAAAGATGGGACACATAGTCTTGTACGAAATTTCAATACACCTTCTTGATCAATATTGAAATCAGGGAACTTCCCATCTTTTACAGCCTCCAACTTCTCCTGCAGTAAAGGATCTTCTTTTTGAGCCTTCTTGATCTTCTCTAGTAATGAAGGTTGAGAAATCATTTGGGATAGGGTTGATGATGTCCCTTTCCTTATAATTCCCATGTCCAGTTTTACTAGATCTTTAATCAAGGGATCTCCTAAGATCCTCATTGTTGCCAAAACAACAGGATCTTTCCTGTTTAATGCATCCGCGACTTTGTTTTCTCTTCCTGGGTGATAATGAATTGAACAATCATAGTCTTTAATAAGCTCCAACCATCTCCTTTGTCTCATGTTCAATTCTTTCTGTGTGAAAATATACTTTAGACTTTGGTGGTCAGTGTATATATCACATTTCTCCCCATAAAGATAGTGCCTCTATATCTTTAGAGAAAAAACAACTGCCGCCAGCTCTAGATCATGCGTAGGATAATTCTTCTCATGAATCTTCAACTATCGAGATTCATAAGCAATTACCTTGTCATTTTTCATGAGGACGCACCCAAGCCCTTTCAGAGATGCATCGCTAAAAATAACGAATCCTTCTCCGATAGAGGGTAGTGTTAACACAGGTGCAGTAACCAATCTCTTCTTCAGCTCTTGGAAACTTTCCTCGCATTCCTTTGTCCAGATGAACTTAACCCCTTTTCGAGTCAGCTTGGTTAGTGGATTATAAAGCCGTGAAAAGTTTTTCACAAACCTCCTATAATATCCCGCTAAACCAAGGAAACTACGAATCTCAGTTACTGTTGTGGGTTGAGGCCACTCCTCCACAACCATTGTCTTTGCAGGTTCAACCGATATTCCTTCATTGGTTACGATGTGCCCCAAGAAAGCCACTTGTTGTAACCAAAACTCACACTTGCTGAACTTCCCAAAGAGCCTCTCCTTCCACAGAGTTTTCAATATAACCCTTAGATGATCTTCATGCTCCTCACGACTTTTTGAATATATCAAAATATCATCAATAAAAACTACCACAAAGTTATCAAGGTAGTCCTTAAAGACTCTATTCATCAAATCCATGAAAATAGCATGAGCATTAGTCAAGCCGAAGGGCATAACAGTAAACTCATAATGCCCATATCTTGATCGGAAGACAGTCTTTGGAATATCTTCCTTCTTCACCCTCAGTTGATGATAACCAGATCGAAGGTCAATCTTAGAGAAGAATTGAGCCCCACGAAGTTGGTCAAATAAATCATCAATTCTTGGAAGAGGATATCTGTTCTTCACGGTGATCTCGTTCAGTTCTCTATAATCGATGCATAGCCACATTGATCCATCCTTCTTCTTCACAAAGAGAACCGGTGCTCCCCAAGGAGACACACTTGGTCGGATAAACCCCTTCTCCAACAAGTCTTGGAGTTGTTTCTTTAACTCTTCTAGCTCCATATTAGCCATTCTATACGGAGTCTTTGATATCGGTTGAGACCCAGGTACGAGTTCAATGGAGAACTCTACCTCTCTTTCTGGGGGAGGTCCAGGTAACTCCTCAGGAAATACATCCATGTATTCCTGAACAATCGGAACATCTTCTATTTGTATGCTCCCTTTTCCTTCTTCATCATCACCGATTAACTCCATAAAGAAAGCTATAGGAGGTGCTTCTAGATAGGGATCAGTTCGGGATATCTCTCCTTGGAAGATAACTATAGGTCGTTCATTCAAGACTACTGAGATTTCCTTACTTCTGCATTTGATCTTAGCATTATACTTTGAGAGCCAGTCTATCCCTGGTATAATGTCGAATTCCATCATGGGAATGACTACTAGATTTGCGATAAGATTGTGCTCACCAAATTAAACACTAGAGTCTCTAAATACTGTTGATGCAAAGATAATCCCACTTGGAGTCTTGACAGACAACTCTACCTCTAGCAGTTCGGGGATTGATTCTATATTCCTTGCACACTTGGAGGAAATAAAGGAATGTGTAGAACCAGAATCAAATAAAGTACTTGCTAGTTTTGAGAGGACAACAAGAGTACCTGCTACCACATCGTTCGAGACTTCAACTTCAGCTATTGTGATAGCGAAAGCACGACCTTTCTCTCTTGGCCTCTGCTGAGGTTGGTGGTGATTCCCCTCCACCGCCCTCGGATTTGGACATTGGTTAGCAAAGTGCCCAAGCAGTCCACACTTGAAGCATTTGACTTCGGGTAGGGCCAGAACCATCTTTCCTCTGTCGTTAGTGTTGGGAAGCTGAGGCTTCACCTCACTATGAAAATTCCGAGCAATATGGCCTCCTCTTCCACACTTTTAGCACTTGCCACTTCCGTTCAAGCAGTTCCCCAGATGAATCTTCCCACATTTATTGCATGTGGTAAGTTGCATTTTCTTTCCACCTCTTCCCTGATCAAAAGACTTCCCTAAACTGGGCTCCAACGATCTCTTCTTTTCATTTGGTTTATGAGACCACTGTGTCTCACCAAACTCCAACTCGACTTTCATAGCACTTTGAACTATTTCTTCATAGCTATCATAGTCCCTGTTGGCTAGATTCTTCCGCAGATGAGTTCGTAGTCCGCCAAAGAATCTATCAACCTTCCCATTAGGGTCCATGACAAAGCTTGAGGTATAACGGGAAAGCCTTGTGAAGTTCATCTCGTAGCTTCCGACAGATTCGTTCTCTTTCTGCTTCAGCTCGAGAAACTCTTTCTCCATTCTCGTTCTCATGGAACGAGGGAAATACTTGTTAAGGAAAATTCCCCGAAATTCTTCCCACTCCATAGCTTCTATCTCTCCTCGTGGCTTCGTGTTTTTGATCAGTGACCACCACTGATCAGCTTCACCCTCTAGGCGGTAAACAGCAAGGGTGACTTTTTCTTGTTCCGAACAATGAAGTACAGAAAAGATCTTTTCAATGGAGCTTATCCATTGTTCCGCAACCAATGGGTCAGTAGATCCACTGAATGTTGGCGGTTGTTGACGTATGAAGGACTCAACAGAGTGTTGTTCCCTTCGTGGTGAGGTCGGCCTCTCGGCTTGATTCAAGTTATTACTCATAACTTGAGTCAGTTGGTTCATCATTCGCATGAATGTTTCCATTTCGGCTTCCATCGGAGGGCCGTCAGCACATGGTGCATTGCAGTCACCATCGGCACGGTTCCTCCTATTTCCCGCCATCTTCTAAAATAATAAAACCTTAGTAAGAAACTTATTTCATTTATGAATCTTTTAACTAAGACTTCATGCTTAGACAATTACACTTTTCTATAATTCCTTCATAATGATTCATAAAAAGCTTGTGATTAACCAAACATATCCCCCGGGAGTGTCGTAACCAAGAGTGCAGCAAGGCCCGTTATCGTGCACCAGTTCCCGTTCGAGTCTAGCTCAAAGCGGTGTTTTCGGGTTTTACCCCTATGTACATCTGTGCCTGAGCCGCCTCTACCTGCTCGTATCCAGACAGGGATGTATTTGTTTGATAAACCACTTACTCAATACTTACCAAAATACCAGGAAGTTTTCCTATATTTAAACTTTTCTATAGGGTTCTTCCTAAAGTTTTTATATCCTAATTTCCACAAATAACTAAACCATCCTTTGATACCAACTATAGCATCCCGTCTTTTTATAACATAAACTTTCATTACATTACACAAAACTGAGGATCGTTAAGGTTTAGTGTCTTAGAAAAAAGGATCATAATACATAAAAAAAACATAAAACATTCTTCTTAAACACTTGAAAGGCTTCTCCTTTAGTTCATCCTATGTTCATTATGCATCTCATAACCTGGGGACATACATCAAAAGAAAGGGTGAGCAGAAGGCCCAGTAAGGGAAACAAGAGAAACATTTTACATGTGAACTTGAGATACTTCACCAAGGACATGAAAAGAACTTTAAGGCATGAGAAATAAATCATGAGATACATCATAATAAAAATAACATTTTTCATAACTTGAAGATGTGGCTGCAACATTTAATATTGACAATCATTTCGTTTCACCAAGGTCCATCCCCAAGGTGTCGTTAAAAATTACCAAGGTTATTCACCAAGGCGTCGTTAAAATGGTCATCTCTAGAGATTAAGTCTTTACCCAATGCATTGGAGAGATATCAGGGAGCACCCTTAATTTTGCTTTTATTATCATGTGATCCACATATATCATCATCAAAAATTTCATAAATAACCCATATAGCATAAAATAAATGGGTTTCATTTCATAATCATAACGTTTTAAAAACTGTTTTAAAGACATGATCTTTACGTTACTTTAAACCCACAGAAAGGGAAAGCGGGTATCATGTATGTAAATCCCAGAATTTAAAATAAAACATTTTTATATATATGTTAATACCCCTTTAGAAATAGGAGCTTTGAGTATTCACTTTATAACATAAAATAATTTTGAGAAAAGAGAGTCATTTTGAGACGAAAATTCTGGAGCATAACGGCTATGTTACACGGTTTTAGAAAACTTTGAAAAGAGAGGGGACATGGGTCGAACAATAATAATTGACCCATAAAACAGTAGAGGTACAGAATAAGAAGTATATATTGACATGGTGATGCAATTTTAAGGTCATACCATTTGAAATGAAAAACATGGAAGGAAGACAAAAATTTGATTTCTCTTATGAAAATTCGGCAGCCTAACGGCGTCACTTAAACTTCAACAAAAATGAATTGAACAGATCAAATAGGGTATCTCATCATATGATCATAAGAGATCAGTATGATAGATATAGAGATCATACCCTAACATAATAAAAAGGAACTTGAATGATTTGACATGAAAATCGAACTTGAAAAATGAGAAGGGTGAAAGAATCACTTAAACATTCGGCAGCCTAACAGCGTCACTTAAACTTTCATAAAACGAAATGATGAGAGTAAGAGGGGATATCTCATCATATAAACATGAAAGGGGAAGTAAGAGGAATATAAAATAACATCCTCTCACATAAGAACATGGAGCATAAAAGGAATGACATAAAAGAGATTACATTAAAAGAAAGAGAGGGGTTGGATCCCTTACCTTAAAACGTGACTCTTGAAACTAAAAGTTTTGGACCTTGAGGGCTTGGGGGCACCTTGGGAGGACTCCTTGGGAGGTAAGGAGACCAGAAATTCGTTTGGGGAGAGTTGGGAGTGGAAACTAAAGGAGGAAAGGGTGGGTATTTATAGGGAAAGTGAGGGGACAAGGCATTAATGGCCAAGGGACACCTCACTTGTGGTTTTGGAAAAACCATGGGATTTCCCATGGTATTTGCCCATGGTATTGGCCACTTGGGACACCTCACACCTTATCTTACTATTCATAATTCGACCATATTGAATATATACTTAATACATCATTTAATGATTTCATTAAACACCCGTAACTTAAAAACTATATTTTCACTATCATCGAAAATTCAACTTTCTCAGAATAATCTCAAAATTTCACCTTAACCAAATATCAATGCTCTGATTTCAAAAATGAAATCCATTTTATAAAAATAATTTTCTAAATATTTTTAATTTAATTTTTAAATAAAAACACTATTCATCGAAAATTCATTTTTTTCAGAAAAATCCCCAAAAATTACCTTAACATAATATCGATGCTCTGAGTTCAAAAATACAGTCCTTTTTATAAAAATAATTTTCTAATTATTTTTAATTAAATTTTTAATTAAAAAACAATATTCATCCGAAAAAACTAATACTTGACTAATAATTTATGAAACCGTTATTTACCCATTTTATTGAATCACATTACTTAATCTAGGTGTCTAAATTATATTAAAACATTCTTTCAGTGAAATTACTAATCCATTTGGTCACATTACTAATCCTAAGCGTAAAATCACTATTCATAATTTACTATTCATCAAAAATTAAGTTAATCTTATTAGACTCCAAATTCCTTACTGAACACTTTTGTAGAAGACCATTTTTAGAAAATCATTTCGCATCATTAGTTATTTAGGGTTTACATAAATATTTTAAAATATCCTTTTTTCAAAATTCATCAATAAAATACATTCTAAAATTATCTAGACATTTGAAATTTCACAAACATCACTAAAAGAAGAAATCTCAATTTATTCACTCGAAAGGATTACACAAGGAAGCTAGGGTCTCGTCACATAGCCCCTTATAACACCGGCATAAGACCTAAGTGTAAGGTGTGCTATGGTTAGAGAATCTGAGGGAGGCTCAGATAACATTGCCCTAGTAGTAATCTCTACTAACTTGAACTTCTCCCGCAGGCGTTTCCGTTCAAGCTTGACACGCTGGAGTTCGGCTTGGGCTTGGTCCAAAGCGAAGCCCACAGATGCTACCTCCTTCCCAAGCTCTGATAAGTGGGCTTCATAAGGGTCGAGTCTATTGGATGAAGCCATCGAATCCTCTTTCTGCATTAACCATTAACATCTTATTAAATCATTAAGAGTAAGTTAATATACTACTCAAAAAGATTGGGTCGTTACACTAATGGTCACCAGCATTCCATGACATGAGAGAAAATACCTGAACCTGACGACCTAGTTACCACAATATGACGACCATGTCTCCCAACATGGGAATAAACATCTCCCAATATATCATGGTTCAAATACAACATGACAAAACATGTCACCCCAATCCAGGTGATCATCATCACCTCCATCCTCTGGCCAAGCTCATCATATTCCCTTGGAAAAATGTAAATAAAAAATTCAATTTCATTAATTCAAACACACCTCACATAACCATTCCATGTGGTCCAAATCCCCATAGTCAAATTATCATTAAAAAAATGTCTACGGTATACCCAATGATATATGATTAAATAAATACATTTATTTAAAAACCTTCATTAAATATATTGGTGTATTACTCAGTAAACCCATTAATAAATTTAGATAAAACACACAGACCACTAAAAATTTAGGAGAAATATATGCACAACTATAATTTTACAAGATGTAATATCTCTTATGATATAAATATCTATATTAAGATAAATTTTAAGGATTTGTTTTCATGATCACTCTAAAAATACACGAAATTCCTTGCACATGTTTATCATATTCGTTGGAAAGATAAAAAAGAATAAAAAAAGGTGAATAAATGAAATTTTTTTATAAATACCAGGATAAAAATAGATATGGGATTGAAACATGGATGAAAAATAATGGAACAAAACAAAGATAGGAAGAGATAGGTGTGTGAGACACCTTGGGAACTACTACCTCTATGTATGGTGGAAAAGAATTAAGGTAGACCAAGCCCCATGTGGATATTTAGAAAATAATTTTTTTTCAACTTATATGGTGTGAAAATAGTGTGTATCATGTATTAGTTTTAGTACATGTCACCAAGTTACAGATTGTGAATTCACCTTGTTAGACCCCCATGAAATAATGCTCTGATGCACATCATATAAATATCATAAACATCATATAAGTGTCACATGACATATATTTTTTTTAGATCTATTTTAAAAATATTAGGATACTTGTTATTTATCATGTAATCATTTGAAACCCAAGGAATTCCATCGAATATTAATAGATCAAAATTACCCAAAATACTACACGCTCAAAAACCAGAGATGTTCCAATCTCCCCACCATTACGTAGCTCATAAATGAGCTATCAGTATTTACCCAAAGATGGAATAAAATGTACCCATCTCATCTAAATCATCCAAGTGTACCACGATCATCAATTTAGAGGTGAAATCCCCTCATGTAGATACCGATTTAGATTTTTTTACCCAGTTTCTTCTCAACCCAAAAAAAAATATAATGTTCCACCAACCATTCCTATACTCAAAAATTTTCTAATGAAACATCATCATTCCTGCACCTGATCATTTGAATAAATCATACCAATGTCATATCATACACCCATCAAGTCTGGAATCTCTTTGTATTCCCATAAGTTACTATTCAATATACCGAACTCATAATCACCTGAATATCATAAGATTACCATGATCCTACATCTTAACATATGATCAAAATAATACCACATCATATGTAAATATGCATTCCCATTTAAATATTGATGCATCAACACCTCATACATAATACTCATCACATCGATGCCCTTGTGGCAATGCACCTAATATAAAACTGTCATCACATCAATCCCCAAATTCCTACACACCTCATATATTACCGACATTTAATCAATATCATATTCCGTTGAACCTCATATATATATAACATGCAATATAAATAATAGAAACCTACTAACAAGTGCTTCTTTAGACCAAAATAAATATATATGCACCTAATACATATAAAATATCCTTAAACCAAAACAAAATAAGACCAAGTCATTCCGCTAATCATGTCATTATTCTAACTGTATCCTTCTCCCTGGCCAACTCTACACATGGAAGATCCATTGTAGGAATTGGTCCTAATGCCTGACAATTCAAGGCATGGACTCCTAATAGATCTGTACCAACCACCAGCTACTAATTCCACTATTGGTTTTAAAATTATCTATCATGACCTCTATATGAATTTGAATCGTGGATACCCATGCATGCTACCCCTCATGTTGTAACTATAAATCAATTATTCTACCCTGGACCATGGATCCCATTTATCCAATAAAGATTACAACATAACCTCATGAGATGCATAATCTGTCTACATTCCATGAAATCTATTTGAGGCCTCTCAGACTTAGTCCATACATGTCTATAATACCCATAGTAGTAGCATACTCATGAATAATTAACACCTTAGTGGTTTTCCTAAGTCATTGGCATGACTTCCCTGTGGAGATTCCCCATGGTCATGCTTCCAGCTACCTCGAGCATAACTATTAAAATACAATTGTGTTGTCCCCCATACAGAATAAGTTTGGTCCTTTAGGTTTCCCTCGGATATTAGTGCATGGTTGAACATAAAAAATATATAATTCATCCTGATAATATTCACATGTACCTTCATTGAATTCCACAATAAATTCCCAAAACATCCCAAAATATCGATATCACCTCCCACCATAGATGGTGGAGAAACAGTTTGTCCATTGATGATCACTGAATTGTCATGATATAAGTATCCCCATTTTATAGACACACTGAATATAAATCTCGGCCTTCTCTATAAGTCTACAAAATGAAATAAACAGAAAATATGGCGACAAAATCCTTCCAGGATAGTTCCTCAGGTCTTCCAGACTATTCATGTATATCACACTAGCACTTATCTAATCCTTTGATCATTTACATCTCCAGCATTACCCTAGGTGCTAGGGGAATCTCAAGATGGTTGAAGATTGTGTGAATTGATTATATGTAGTATCTTACACTCACATTACAAACATAACCTAGAATTTCTATGGATTATGAGACTGGAACTCGTTAATCACGTATTCCATAGGCATCTCAAGTCCTTGAGCTCCCTGATCATTGGCCAAAATAACCTAAACTATGATCTCCTGGAGCTATTATACCAACCATGGCAATAATGTTTCCATGTCCTATGGCTATTCCAGATGTACTTGAGCATGTTCCTAAATATCATGATTATCTCAACCCTCCCAATCCTTATCACATCACTTAGGGGCCTTATCATATACATGCTAATGTGACACCATATAAATTCCCTCCTAAAGCTCCACTATATGTCATCAAGGTGGAATCCCACTAAATAAAAATCATGGTGATCATTTTTCCATAACAAAAACTATATAAATATCATTGTTTTGGAAATTTGTAAATGAAATTGCATCTCTCCACACTTACCCTACCATATTGAACCCCGTATAATGACATCCGGACACAAGACCCATTATATACCCATATCACCTTTGGTATCAAGTATATCTCGGTTTCATGGACCCCTTACAACCCACATCTAAGTCAATAATATCATGTAATCTGGCCTAAATTCCCACAGCCTAACCCAATAGAATAAAGGCCTCATATATAATTTGATGTACAAGAGTATAATTTTGCTAAAGAGTCTAAGAATGAGAACATTTTTTATCTTTTATGTTGACACATTAAGGATATTTTTCAATAACAACACCCTTTATTACCCTTATTAGGGTCCATACGATATGAAACATTCATACAGATATCATAAAATCACATATCAATTTCACTAGAACCACTTGACCGGGTTGGTTGAGTAGAATTCCACCCAAATAGGCTATGTAAAAATAATATTTGGAGATTAATTATTTACACATTAATATGACCAATCACCCTTATCACAATCTTAATTCCCAATCTTAATATAATAATATTTTCTATAGTCAAATATACTTATCAGATCTCCCTATATGCCTACCATGACGAAAAATCAATCACCCCTTGCATTATTGTGCCAATGATCAAAAGGAATATAATAGATAACCATTACTCCAATATAGACCACTTGACGTGTAAATAGGATCAAATGTAATAGAAAACTATAAAAATAAATTTCAATCCCCATGAAACTTGGTCAGTACCTCGTGAATGGTGATATATGAACCCAAACACAAGGTCTCTACACCATTCTGACTACATCCTAGTCTCCTGTCTACCATAGACCAAAAATTCAGATGGAATAAATAAATGAAAACTTATTTGATTCCAATTGTAGTACCCCAAACATTTTTTATTATAAAATAGTTATACAAGATATTTGGACACTATGCCTTAGGTGCAACACCCTATATGCCAAAGTCCACCGACTAAAAACGAGGGTCTGAGTGGTGACCGTGGGGAGACTATACCCTATGGTAGGGATAATAAAAATTGTAAAAACTCAAATATATATATATATATATATATATCATTGGAATAAATAATGTACTTATTTGAGGAAATAAAATTCAATATATGAAGCATAAATATGAAACAATATTAATAAACAACATGAAAAAACAAACCGTATATAGACATAGAAATCATATAAGAAGTAGATAAATAGTAAAACTAATCCATGTCAAACCATATGTATATATATATATAAATTATAACAAAAAGGACATTAATGACGATAAACGAACCTCTATGGTATCTATCCATCCATACCATGAGATATTTATCACTCGATCAGTAGATTCCTGCGCCTAATCCTGATCCCTCACCTGATCACAGGGACATAAAATCTACAAGTTTATTGGGTGAGTATGTAGGTTCTATGAGTTAATTTATTTAGTCCACCACCATTTTGTTCATATCACACATCCATGATAATTCAAGTGTATCTAAATATACATAAAAATATCATATCTACATTATATAAATAAACTTATTCCTCAATGCTTAGCAACCACAATGAAGGGACCACATGCTACTACCATTACTGATATTCTCCAAAATATGTGACCAAAGTAATATTTATTAAAAAAAACATGTGCTAATTATATATATAAGTATAGTGGAAAGGATTCATAGATTAACACCCAAGGCATCCCCGGTAAAATTTCATACCATGTGAACCCTTAGGTTCAACCAATAACCATGACATCAAAACCTAGTTCCAACAGCCATGTAACCTAGTGTCCAAATGATAGTCCAAAACAAGCCCCTATTCTCATAAACCACATATTAGAAAAATCCCCTTCAGAATATAGCTTGATTTCCCAAATAAAAAAATATCATTCCTCTAATATAATCACTATCTGTTCAATATTTGATGTCCCGAGGAGCATGGAAATCTATCCCCCTAATATCCCAGCCCAATGGAATCAAGTATCCTTCAAGACTCACCCACCATTTGATGGCCTACACTACATAAACTGATATTATATCATCACCCACATCATTTTTGGAAATGATCACCCCCCAAATATAACAAATGGTAAACACCATCACTTATTTCACATAGTCTAGAGGGGAGGCCACCCACAATGAGCGGTCAACAACACCTTGACTGAGTCCTATATATGTGTATAGGACTCCAACTATGTGTTGACCAACAAATTATAAGAAAAAATCAGATATACTACCTAATACACATTAGTGGGAACCTCATTCCCTTAAATTAACATATTTAAATCCAGATGGTCAGCACCATCCCATAGCTCAAGATCCAATCCCTCATCCTGGCCACCTTATTGCCTCAATAAAATGACCATTCCTCCCAACCTTCTATTCAACATCACACCATATATCTTTGGCCAATCCCACTATAAAAAACCAAATCACCTCAATCCATCTGATCCTCTACACATCCATCCTCTTGAAAATCACATCACATTCTCTCATAAACAATTAAATAGATAAAAAAATTATTTTGTGAATTTAAAGGAACTTGTCCTATGTTTTCCAATTTGATCAGATTGCCTTACCTAGAATATCTTGTATAAAAAGCTTCGGTAATACCCAAATTAATCTAATAGAAACAATTAATTAATTAAAAGTATAACATTTAATATATGGGGGTATCTATTAGTAAACTCATTAGTATGATTAGGAATAAACCATAAAAATACCATCAAAATTAAGGAAAACGTTGTGGAAAACCAACATTGTACTAGTTGGCTCTTTATCCTTTGATTAATCATCTAACTAGATATGAATCAAAATAAAACTTCTTTTTAGATTAACTCCTTGAAAATAAGAAAAAATAGATCACACATATTTAACAAAGCATTTAGTGAGATAATAGAATAAGGGAAACTAGAGGAATTGATGATTTACCTCTATGATTCCAGTGTGATATAAGGATATTGGATCAGAGCTTGGATGGAGAATATTAGAAAAATCCTAGGAGGGAAAGGGAGGGAAACATGATACACATGTTTCGTCCTTCTTCTTTGTGTGGAGGAATGAAATAAGGGGGGTTGATCCCCCATTGTACCATTTTGAAAAATATTTCCTCTAACTTACATGACATGTAAAAACAATATGTAGTGTATTAGGTTGACCAAGTGTAACCCAATTACATGTTGTGAGTTCCCTAGGTTAGACCCATGAGCCTTCACACCTTATTGGATATCTATTAAATGACTTACAATTCATGTAAGTGTCACATTGAATGTATATCTAGTTGGTGCTATTTTAAATAGCCCTTATGATCTGTCCTTTCTCTAATGCTCACTCAAACTCCCCATACATCCATCAAAACATAAAAGTTTATAATTTCCAAAAAAAATACTGGCTTAAAAAACTAGTATGTTAAAATAAAAAAAATATTATAGTTAATATTTTTAAATTCATTTATTTTATTTTGCTACTACTTTCCCAAGCATTGTGTTGGAATTGTGTAAGAGTTCTTGTTAATTAATAATATATTTAAATTAAGATACATTAATATAATAGAAATAATTTAATTATATTCACAATAATCCATTATAAAAATTCATGTATTCTTTTTATCTCTATGACAACATTTTATAGATATTTAATGAAGGAGAGTCACATTTTGTAGTCCTTAACATAAAAAAAATAAAGGTCATAATCAATGGAAATATATACCAAAATTCTATATATTATATGTAATGATGGTTAATTTAAAATTTATCACATAAAATGAAATAAAGGCATGTTTTTGGTTGATCGTGAGACTATATCCCATAGTTTTATCATTAATTAACATGTTTCACCCATTGCCATAGTGATAAAATTTACCATGTACAATATTCATTATGACTAAAAATTATGTTTCCGTAGTTAAATTTTTTGAAAATTCATATTATAAATAAAAAATCCATTTATAATGAATAAATTCCATTAATGTTTTAAAAATTATTTTAATATATAAATCCAGAATTCATTGAATAAAGATTATAAAAAATGTTTTTATGTATAAAAATAATCATATAACAATATAAAGTACAATAAAGATTTTGTTTAATTAATTATATATGTTTTAATCAAATAGATAGTATGTTAAATTCCAATAAAATTTCAAATATAATGATATTTTCTAATTAATTAAAAATAAATTAACGTTTTCTTTGAAATTTTCATTTTTCACAATTCACATAAAAATGAACCTTTTTAGAAAAATCACAAAAATTCACTATAAGATTATTTTTTATGTGATGATTTGAAAAAAAAATTACATTAATTAAATATAATTTATATTATTATTTATATAAATTATAATAGACCCATAGAAAATGAAAATAAAACAGATTTTTTAAAAATTCATATTTGACGCATAAAATGACATTATTCTCATTAATTAATTAATGATCATAATTAAATTAATGGATTAAATTATTTTTTTAATTGACTAAGTTTAATAATATCATTTATTAATACTAATTTATTTAATCTATTAATATATAAATAAATTTTATACATAGAATCAATTTTCTTTTAAATATATTTTTTCTTCGTAAACATTGTGTCTTCATTTTAAACCAATTTATAATAAATTTATGATTGATTAATAATTTTAATAATTAAGAAAATTATATAAACATTGAAAAATATTTTCATTCCTATTCACATCCAAAAAACAAAATACATGGTTATAAAGGTCATATTTATGTTAAAGTATATTGTAGTTCATCTACGTTTAGTGTTGTACGGAGTGTATGTTGGGAAAAAGTGATAATTAAAAAAATATTAACTAAAATATCACGGTATTAATACCCTTATTAAAATAAAAAAATTAATAGATTTCAATAATATTTTTGAAGATAAAAATTGAAGATGTCATTGAAATGCATAATATACCCCATTGCCATTTTTTGACACTATTGAAGGTTAATAAGATCCAAAACCATCTTATTCACCACTAACCCATGGAAGTAAAATCGAATGAATGTAGTATTAAATAATCTCTATATTATTAAATCCTTCAACCTTTATTAGATGATTATCTTACACCATTAAATAAATTCCATGAAAAATCTATAATAACCATCAACCTCAAGGTTTTATGTGTTCAAAGTGGCTTGATGGTCTCCATAACTAACTAGATCCAATCTATATTCATTAACGGTCCTAGATCACCATGGAGGATAGGAAAAACATGATTATTCTTTATGGAATACTATATTTTTTCACTTTGTATTGTTGAATATGAAAAAAGACCACAAAAACTCAGAGAGACACTAATATAAAGAATAATCTATGGATAACCCATCCAAAAATACATCTTGAATTTTCTAGATTCATAATATAAATATCACTAAAACATAATACTAAGTCAAAAAAAACAATTAAAAAAGTACAAAAAAATTAACACCACTTTAAAATTTACAAGACTATATCCATCAAGAAGTTATTTTAATACATTTCAATACTATGAGACATTCATTTTATAAGAATTTGGGAGTGTCCCTCTATAAACTATTCTTTAATAAAATTAAAACATATATATTTTAATTTTTAAATAAAAAACAATTACAAATTCATTATAAAACACTATAGGTTTATCATTTAAATTATTTACAAATCCCCAAATATAAATTTTAAATCAATTTGTTTCGGAAGATCACTTTATGAACATCAAAAAGTTATTATTTATATTTTTGAAACCCAAGGTTTCATTAATTATAAATAAATAAAAAATCATATGATATCAAATCATAATGATGAATTATATAAAAACAGATCTATGATCGTGCAAGACATGGAAACATGGGTTAGTAGATCATGCACTAATCATGCCATTTTGAGTTATTCATAAATATTCACATGGTTTCACAGGGTTTTTTAGACCATAGGATTCATGATGTTCCACTATATCTTCTACCTTTTTGTCCACCATTAGGATGAATTCTCAAAATATCATCAACCTGGATAAAATAAACTATTGATAAATTATGAAATCATAAAATACATGATTTATTACAAAAAATACAATTGTATATTAGGTCCCCATGAAGAAAACTGATACCTAGAAATTTCCAACACCCACTTATCATGTTTATGCATTCCAATAAAGAATATACTATTTCTCCAAAAATATTACAGGACTATTGGATACGTGTAAGAAATTTCTATAAATGTTTTTTTAATGTGCACCCACACACTATACGACCATGAAAAAACCAAATAAGGTAGTTTTATGAAGAAAAAAAATCAAATCTAGCATAAAAATATATATATAAATTACCTAATCGTAATAAATATTTAAAATTAAAACTATTTTCCATTAATAAAAAAGAAAAATGAAATGATTTATATTATTATGATACGAAAATAATAGAAAACAATTATGATCTCCAAGTGACCAAAATATCATAAACAAATATCCAAATGGTCTGCTCCATGACAAAGATGAAACAATTCCTGAACAAGGAATATTCACTCAGTCAATTGAAACATAATAGTGAATATAGAGGGAAAGTATAAAAAATAATAAGATATCACTATAAAGTCAGTTAACTTCATTTAAATTGTTAGAATAAAAAATTATTTTGGAATACATTAATTTAAAATAAATTCCTTCCTATTTAGGTTTTGGAAATTATCTAGTTGTGTTATTCCTTATTAGTTTCAGGAAATGGACTAATGTTTTAAGAAGACTCTAGGTGATATGGTGGAAAACCCTTCAAATGGTATTTTTAGCTACATATATTAGAGTTACCAATGTTTTTCTATGTATCAACATTATGTAAGACTATGACCGTATAATAAATTTTTGTTTATGATGACATTAATATATGGTAATTCTGATTACATTATAACCATATCATTATACCATTATATATAGCATTCAATCCCACTTTATGACTTTTGATATATTTGATAGACTTGACATTCTTTATGAGCAGTTTCCCAAATACCCTCAATAACGACCAATGATGTAACACCCCAGGTAAATAAAGAATATAACATTTTCATATTTATCCATATTTTTGAATAAAATATTAATATGACTTTAAAGGGGACGCTATGCTCGATGGCGTACCCAACACGCAACAACGAGTTTCTTGGGAATCTTACGTTGCACTCTAATAATAAAATAATATTATTTTAAATGGTAGTTAACATGTAGTCGTTGTATTGTCGGGAATGGATAGAAATAACTAAAATATGATTATATATGTTTTTAAATGTTTTTACATTTATCCAATAAAAGATAAAGGCTTAAAATACGGAAAGAATTCAATTTTAGGCGTATATGCCCTAGTTTTCACTAAAGTTTCACTTATTGCCTTTTGATGGAGAACCGTCATTAAATATAGTTTTGTTTACTCTTATACATTATATTGGACCAAATAAAACTCTTCTTTAGAATCGGGACATCAAAATTTACTTTGTGTAAATTTTTGGTATCTTTCCGATAAAGTTCATTTTTTAATGAATAGTGTAAAATGTTGTATTTTAATTCAAAACCTCTTTTTAATCTAATTTATTTATATGATTAGATTATCTTTTGAATTTTTTTTAAAGTGAAATTAGAATATATTTTTACCATTAAATCCAATAGTGGTCATTGGAATTAATTTCACTTTGAAATCAGACTTAAACTAGTGTCAATCTTTTGATACTTATTGTTTCATAAAAACACGCTATTTGCTCTGACCGTGGGAATTAATTATTAAATTAATTAATGTGACATATATGTTTTGAATTTGGTAAAATAGACTTCATTTTTGAATTCAGAATATCAAATATAGCTTAGGGTGAATTTTTGGGATTTTTCTGAAAAACTTCAATTTTTGATGAATAGTGAAACCACTAAGTGGTACTTATAAAAACTAATTTTCCGTTTAAATGAAATTTTACCACTTCTCTGTTTTGAATTTCAAAAATCCGACATACATGGTTGTCATTAAAAAATAAAATGTGGTTCAATGAGATTAAAATAATTTGTTGGTGAATAGTAACTTATTAAGTTTTTAATCGTGATTAGAGGTAATTAGAGTAGTTTAAGGTAAGAATAATGTTTTAATAAAATAAAATGACCTAGACACTTGTCCTACCCTCATTTTATGAGTCATGGCCGACCAATAAAGTCCATGTGTCAACTTGGGGACCCCATGGAGCCACTTTGGTTGGAAAATGACATAAATACCTTTTTATTTAATGTTAAAGTAAAAATGACACAAACATGAGATGTTTTACTAAAACAATTTTTACATGGGGTTATACAAGTCAGATGTTTTACTATAAATAGTCATTGAAAATCTAAAAAGATTTACTACATCATAGAAGTTTTTTTATAATTTTTACACGTTAAATAAATTAAATTATTTATGACATCATGATGATGCAGCGATGACCTCATTATTTAACGATTTAAATAAAATGGAAAGATAATGTAATATCTAAGACATAAACATGTCCAAAACATATTGTATGAGTGGATTTAGAACCCTTGTCACCTTATACTCTAATCATATCAATTTGGGACCTCTTAAATCCGAATATCATTTTAAAATAAAGTGACTTTTCTTTACTTTCCAAGAGTGCCCCTCCTCTCCTCTTATAAATGGCCCCCACCTCTACCTCCGTACCCACACTCCCAAAGCTTTTGGCTCGGACAACCCCTGCCCATTTTGTCTCTACACTTCCCTATCTTACTCCTTGAAGCCTCAATTTGGGCAGAAGTCTTCCCAAGGAATCCTTTTAGCTCAAACCAAAGGGAGTTACCCGATTTTAAGGTAATGTCTTCACTTGAGTCCTTTTGTTTTATTTTGCTTCTCCAACCCCCAAAACTCTTTTTATTCATTTATTTTGTAACAACTCCAGTATCTTCAATATACTAGGATGTTTTTATAAGAATTATTCTATCTACACTTACACACACCTACATCTAATGGTTAAAGAACATACTGTTTCCGTGGATGGTGAATTTCTACCTCTTGAAACGATGATTGTTCAACAATCATATAACACCTTCAAAGGTGGACATTAATATGTCACTATATTTATATATGATATATAATATGTTTATGTTTTACTTAAGCTTCTGTATTTATCATTTTTGGATTACCTTTATGGCTTCCATTATGGGTATACGCGATATCTTCATTTTAGGAAGTGCGGACTACCGCCCCCTCAAAGTGATGTGATTCGTTAATGCCATACGTGGGACATATAAAGGATGGATTTAATGTTATTAT
This sequence comes from Viscum album, assembly GCA_963277665.1. Lineage (NCBI taxonomy): Eukaryota > Viridiplantae > Streptophyta > Magnoliopsida > Santalales > Viscaceae > Viscum > Viscum album. The sequence continues at coordinate 451,242,608 of OY728141.1, read as the reverse complement.
ATATGATGTTATACTGGAATTATAATATACCTCTATATCATTATTATTTCTTTACATTAAAGTATGAGATAGAAATGAAAGTAGTGTTCACGCGTACGTACGGCTTACCGTCTCCATGAACGGTGCATTTCAATTCTTATCCCCAAATGTAATGTACTATTATAAGGACATATATATAATGGATATATATGATTAATTATACATATAAATGATGAATATAATTCTGGAATTAAAATATACATACCTCTCATTTAGTTCTAATTCCATTAATATGACAAAGAAATGAAAGTAGTGTTCATGCGTACGTACGGCTTACCGTCTCCATGAACGGTGCATTTCATTTCTTACCTCTGAATGATTATGTGATATTATAAATACATGTATATTCTAGATATATATGATATATATGATATCCAAATCAGTAATTTCATTCTGGATATAAATAACCTTTGACCACACGAACAACATGTAATTTTAAGAAGTCCACTTTCGACTTAAGAACCAAATATCGACAAAACAAACATTATTAACTTAAATGATTACATAATGTTTATAACATGGAAATAAGTGATATAAAAGGAATAATGAACTTAAATAAAGGTTCTTAAGCAAATAGAAATTAACTCAATTTTATTATTCAGGATGTTAATGAACGATCGAGTCAAGTTGGACCCGAGGTAAGGGATCCTACTCCTCTATTTCTTTTTAAGTACACTATTTTATGTCATTCAGTTTAAAGCTCATATTTCTTGTTATTGGGATGTTCTTTTATATTAGTCTTACTGTAATTTTTATGTTCATGTGATGAGAGACCCTATTCACTCTCATCAATCCATTTTGGAAGTTTTGAGTGGCGTCGTTAGGCTGTCGAATTTTCGTAAGAGATCTAACCTCTCTCTTTCTTTTTAAGTACTCTCCTTTATGTCACTTCTTTTAAGCTCCTCTTTTTTATGTTGGGGGATGTTATTTTATACCCCTATTTCTATAAACTTTATGTTAATATGATGAGATACCCTATTTGATCTCATCAATCCATTTTTGAAAGTTTTATGTGGCGCCGTTAGGCTGTCGAGTTTTCGTAAGGGATTTTTCATCTCACTTTTATTCCCGTGAGATTTATGCTACATTTGCCACAATTTCTTTTGGGTGGTGTATGTACTACCCATTATTTTACTCATTGTGTAATATACTTTCATTTATGAGTATTTACATCCATGTTGTATTGTCCTTCTTTCACGGGGTGTATGTTTCGAAAGATACCCATGTCGGTAAGGGAACATTTCACCCTCCTCTTTTTAAAAGACATCTTTTGTTATGTCTTTTAATTCACATACTATTATGTTGGGATATGTTCTTATATATCCTTATTGATTCTATGTGATGAGATACCCTTTTTATCTCTCATAAACTCATTTTATGAATTTTGTAGTGATGCCATTAGGCTGTCAAATTTTTGTAAGGGAACTTCTTAACCCAAACTTTATTCTTTGGGATAAACTTATACTCCTTGAATATGTCATTATATGAATATGTGTAAATAACCTCTGATTGTTTTACACTTAATATCCACTTATATTTGGTGTATTCGTTTGTCACACATAATTATGCAATTGATTTATCCTTAAACCAAGGATACCATCTTTGTAAGGGTCTTCATCTCAATCTCCATTCATTGAGGAATATTTTGTTTTATACACAACCTTATTTTATACGGTGTATAAACCCCTTTGACTTTTACGTTTATTAAAAAGGAATCTTTTTTCTACGAAGCGTTTTACTAAATGACAAAAAGGAATGTTTCTTTTTATGTACGCAGTGACAACGACATTTTCCGCCGCTGCGAGTATTATTTGATCTTTGGCTTCCTCAACAAGCCGTAATGATTTTAAAATAGAATAAATACCATATACTTCTTTTTGTATTTTAGTATTAAAAATGGTTTTGATAAAGGATTCTATTATGTCAATATATTTAAATGATATATTGTGATTGAAATGTGGAAATTTAATCATTCCTTTATGTTGGTTTTATGTGTTATAATTTTATAATGGTACTTGGACATTTTACGGGTGGTTACGTGATAAACCATATGACAGGTGGTGCTGTGAATACCATGACGGGTGGTTACGTTATAACCTCCAATGCATTGGGTATGGAAGTCGGCCGTATGGCTATTCCATTAAGTATGTATGGAAGTTGGCCGAATGGCTATTTCATTAAGTGATATGTGTGGAATTCGACCTTATGGTTATTCCACTTAAGTATGTTTATGTCCCAAGTTACCTTTATATGTTATGTGATCTTTATATGGGTTTTATGGTAATATTTTGGTTACAGAAGGGTAAGTAATGAACTTTTATTCAGTGAAGAGTTTTTACTACTTAGAAAAGGTGAAAAGTATTACTTTGATAAAGTATACATGGTTAACTTGTTGTTTTGAAAAACTAACAGTTTTCATTCTTTGTGTATCCCTTACTGAGCTTTTTATGCTCATCCCAAGTTTTTTGAAATGTTTTTTACAGGACTTAGCGCAGAATAGGGTCAAGGATGGGATCAAGGGAAAGTCATGCTACCTAAACAAATGGAACTAGACATGTTTATTTTTAAGAGTTTTCATTTTATGGAAATTTAGTAGAAGCGACTACTTTGTAATCTTTTGAGATGTAATAGTTATGTCCTAATTCTCTAAAACTCTAAACCTGAAAAGATCCTCAATGTGAATTACTCATTTATTTCAATATTAAGTAAGGTTTAAGGTTGGGGACTTATAAATGAAGTGAGATAGGTTCATATGAAATTTGTAGGTTTATTATTCTATGATTTAATTGCTTATTAATTATTTTGTAAAAATTTTATTCATGGGTTTTTTATTTTGTAGATATATGTTTATTGAGAACTCTATGAACAGCCGTGATTTTCATTATCATTTGATAACATCATTGACATTTGTCCCCCCTTTGGCCTTCCATTTTATATTTCATGACACTAGTATTATTTACCAAAATGTTATGGGTATTTCTTATTGATGTTAAGTGATATAATTATTGGGTTGGTAAATAATTTGTGTTGTGAGATATTGTTGTGTAGAGTAGATATATTTGAGATTAAATCTAATGAGATGAGTGTGATTGTTTGGTAAATGTGATTGTGTGATGATTGTATATGATTAACCACATATAGGAAGGTGCGTACTATATTGATTATGTGATCATAATATTGAGTATTCATAGTGTCTATGTCATTAATCTATGACGGAATACAATAACTATTTCATATAAACATATATGTGTTTTGATTAAGGGTGAGTGAATTTAAATTATCATAAAATTACAATTTCCAATATATTTGTGTATGTATACATGATGTTTTGAAAATATTTCATCGATGATATTAATGTAATTCTAATATGTTAGTGGTTCTAACACTACCGATGTACAAAACACGTGTTTCAATGTACATGGGTATAACATAATATCTCATTTTCCGAGAAAAAATATTTAAATGGTGCTGGACACATTTATGGTATAAAATATTATATCATTGGATGATTATTTACCTAGCATTGGCATTGGATTTAATAGAAAATACCCCTAATAGTGAATTAAGATTTATAATCCATATGTTTCATCCTAAATAAATTTTTTATATTTACTTTTATTCCTTTCATGTTTCTATCTACTACTAATTTGTTGTATATTGGTTTGCTACATATAGGTGATTTTACATTTACATTCTATATAGTGCTACACCTACTTGGATACCTGATTTAATAAGACTATATTTTCATATAGAAATAATGTTGATGGATCAATATGAAACTAATGTTAATATGAAAACAAACATTATAAATTATATTTATTTCCATATTCCACTTGGAAGTTTTTTGGCCCTCGATGATATTTGAGATCCTCTTTTGTACTCAAAGGTTTTTTCTAATGTTCAACGGTGTCACACTATCATGTCACAATTTGTGTGAACCAATCCATGTAATTAGAAATTGTATCCAAGAATTAAATTTGATGAGTATTAGTTTTCAATAGGTATGGATAAGATTCTGATATTTTTGGGTCGGGATGAGAGTAGCCTAGAAAAACAAGAAATTAGTTGAAACCAATTTTACTTGGGGATTTCCATTGTATTATATTATGTACTAATTGTTGAGTGATGTGTTGGATTGATAATCCATGTGAAGGATATACAAGACTTGGGTTGATCCAAAATGATCAACTATGGTATATTTCTATTTTTTATTAATCATAATATTGCAATACTTTGCACATGTCACAATCATCTATGGGTTTTTTTTAAAATACCTTCCTAAGTTTTATTACCCATTGCATATAATTTAAAAAATATTCCAGATAATATAATTATTGTAAGTTATTTAATAACCAATTTAAAATCTACTACCCTTGGGGAATTTTACAATAGTTCTATAAAAAGAGATGTATATTAATGATAATAAAATTCATTTAAAAAAAATTAATCCTTTTAAATTAATATTAAAACTCAATTATATCATAAACATTATTCATTTCATATGAGGAACAAATTGGGAAAACCTATTCACCACCAAATATTTCCTAGTAATTATGTTTCCACCACCCTTTCAACATAGTTCTACCCTCTCCCAACATTATTCGAACATCATTCATCACGTTCTTTTCCCTCCCATCACTAGAAATTCACCCTTCCATAATTATGGAACTATTACAAACCAATATTTATAGGATTCAAATTGCTTTTTTATTTGTTTGAGTGTTTTATAAAGAAAATATGATTTAAGAAACATAATAAAATTTAAAAAACATGGGGTTTATATTTCAACTCCTATTGTTAATTTATTTTGTTTGTATGAAATATAAAATCTAAGAAATATATTTAGGTGATATTTTTTATATATTATGATTTTAATGGTAATTTTTTTATTTTTTTCGTATTTACTGTTAAAATTTATTATAAGTTATTTTAATTAGAAAATAATGAATAATACTTGTAAATATAATGTTATATATAGATATATATGTGTGTGTTTGTGTTTATCATTTTGGGAATATATAATTATATTAATATACATATATATATATCATTCCATTTTCTTTCAAATAATATTTTTATAATTGTTTAAATGTATATATATGTTTATATATATGTGTATATATATGTTTAGAAGTGTATATGATATATATAATTTACAAAAATTATATATTATTATATATATATTAAATATTTATATATGTTCATATATATGTGTGTGTGTGTGTTTATATGTTTTTAATTTATAAGTTTATATGTTTTAAATTTATAAGTTTATATGCTTTACATTTATACATCAGCATGTTTTAAATTTATATATCAACATGTTTTAAATTTATATTTCTATATCTTTTAATTTCTATGAGTATATATATTATAAATTTAAATGTGTTGTATTTAGATTTATATATTAATATATTTATTTATTTAAAATTTTTATATTTTAAATTTATATATCCATAAGTGTATTTTTTTTAATTTATTTCTTTATATCTTTTAAATTTATATGATTATATGTTTTTTTAGTTTTATATGCTTATAGAAATTAAAATTTAATATGTATTAAACTTATAAATTTTTGTTCATATGTTTATTTCTTTGTATGTTTTGAATTTTTATGTCTACATATTTATATATTTATATGCTTTAAATTTACATGTGCAGATATGTATTTGATTTCTTTTTTTATATTTATATTTCTTTGAAATTTTAATGTTTTAAATTTAAATTTATATATTAACATGTTTATATGTTTATATATTTATATGTTTTATTTTTATACGTTTTAGGGTTAGATGTCTATATGTTAATATTCTTGAAAAGGAATGTGTTAAGGAATAAAGGTTGAATCCATTTTTTGAAAATAATAATGTATAAGGAAGAGAAGGAGTGAAGACAATGAAAGACAACCAACATAAAAAATAAAGACCATAAAGTCACTAAAAGATAGGAAATATAAAACATGAGCATGATTTAGGCCCCATTAATCCCTCCTATAAATATGTCGTCCCAATGAATGTCGGCCAAACTTTTATGTCTTATAAATCTTCCCAAGTTCATATTATTCATCTGATGATGAAAACCAAATTTCTGATGAACCATAACTTGGTTATATAATCTATGCTTCATATCCCTTTTAATATTTTTACATCCTCCATTTTTAGAATCTCTTACAATTTGGGATACATTAAAAAATTCATCTCAAGGAATATACTTAGCTGAATCAAGAACCCAAATTATGTTGGAGATGGGGGCCATATAATTTTTAAAATTACATGGTCTATAATATTAGATTATATATTTATATGTTTTTGATGTTTTAAATTTCTATGATTATATGATTATATGATTATATTTTTATATTTTATAGGTTTAAATATTTTAAATTTACATTTTTCTAAATTTAAATTTATATGTTTTTAATTTATATGCCAATATGTTCATATATTTATTTGTTTATAAGTTTATATATATGATTTAAATTTATATGTATATATATACAATTATATGTTTATATATTAAATTATTTTCTTATATTGAATTGATATTTTAATTAATTATTAGTCCATAATTGGATAAATGTTTTAAGAACATGTGAGTAATATGACAAGGGGGTTTATGATTTAGTTGATTTATCTAGGTATATTGTTAAAAAATAAGACAAGATTTACTATCCATGAGTGAAGTGTAAATATATAAGAAAATTATAGTCCATAGAAACTAAAGACCATTTGATATTCAATTTTTTATTCCATGATAATTATTGGGGACCAAGAGTGACAAAATAACACATAATTCAAGATCTAATGTTGATAATGATTTTATATTTTAGGAAGTGGAACATATTAATGAAATAACTCAAGATATATGTGTTGAAAACACTAAAAATGTTTTAGTATTGATTAATTGTATGGAGGTGAACAAAAATTGTGCTTTCTAGGATGCACTATATTTATAGTCTTATATGGAGTACTAATATTTAATATCATAAATGTGAGAAATTTGTTGAGTAAAAAATCATCCATTTAATCAAACTTTTGAATCAGATACTTCTTGATAGAAATGAAAGACATGATTCCAATTACGATGATAATAAAAAAATCAATGGTACATGGATGAAACAAAATAAAGTCTTACCATAATGTATATCTACTATATATGAAATAATATGAAGGTTTTTCAAAGATCCTAATATTTAGGTAATGGTTATATAAATTAGATGGAAGATCATAATTTTATTCATCCCTAAGGAATGTTACTAAATGTAATATAATATATATGTGGTATAATGAATTAATTTTTTATTTGAGGATTTTATGTTCCAATTAAAATCATACAATGAGTCAATGATAACATGAAATAGAAATAATATTTGAATGAATCCATTAAAACCCTCTTAAATCACCATAAGGGATTTTATTTGACCAAAAATAACCTATTTTATAAATAAATTTGTAAATATGATAATGCGATAGTGTATATATTGAATATATCCATATTAAAACTATATTAGACAACCTAGTTTTGGGATTATTATGTTGGTAGTTCAATTATTTTCACTGAATGAAAATATAAATGTAAAATATAATGATTATTTTGATTATTTTTCAACCAAAACATACTTCAAATGATAATAATGTTTACATTACACTATTTTTTAATGATTTTATATTTTTAATATGAATTATGTATTGAAATTTTTGAATAAAAAAAATTTTAATCCCTTCTAAAATATATGACAATGTCCAATATAAGAAACATTTTTGTTTATGTAATTTTATCTACATATAGTGCTAAGGGATAATTATTTTTTCTAACTGATGAATAGGGAACTTCATGTCATGAATTATAGAATGGGGATAATATAGTGTATATGGTTTATTGGAATTATTCCCTAATTGATCCCACCTTTTGATTACTCATAAATATAATTTATGGTTGGGAAAATAGTATCTAACTTTAAACAATTTTTCACTGACATATATAGAAAAAGGTTTAAAAACATTGATATTATAAAAATAAATATGGAAACATTGGTTATGAAACAGAAAAGTAGAAGAAATATTCTATCACATTCAATCTAAATTATTAGAGAGTATTTAAGATAAATAATATCATTTATGTTAATCTTGTAAAAAATATATTTGAGACTTTTTTATAAGAATTTTGTTTGTTATAAAATGGAATACTAAATATGGATTGATGGTATGAGTGGGCTTCATATCTATGAGAATACATAATGATATATCTCCTAATGTAAATTGAAAAGTAAAATTGTTTTATATATCATGTAACATATTATTTAATGGTGAAAAATGAAATATTCATGATTTTTTCCAATTCATTAATGATAAAAGAATCGATATTATTTCAATTTGAAAAATTCTATGTCATTAAAAAAATTTAAATTAATAGAAATCTCATTTATGACAAAAAAATATAGATGATGGAGGAAATAATAACTTTACTATGTGACATATTGTTGGTTCCTACCAGAATGAATATCTTTAAACTATTTAAACTTTCAATTATATTTTTTTGTATGGTCCAAAATTTCAATTTAATAATTCTATTGGATAATTAAATTTTCCCTATAATTTTTAACAAGTTATTTATTTCCCCCCATAATTTTTTGATATTATAGTCTAACAAGTGATTTATTTTTTGTGAGAGATATGGTTGCTAAGACTATATAAATTTACAATTGGATGTATCTTTTTTTAAATATATATGAAATTTATGAAGTTATAAATTGATAATAAAAAATTAACAGTGGAATATATTATAATAGAATTTATATTTCATTAGGTGGTGGTGTGGTTTACTAACTATTTATAATATGTGGATCAGGTTGGTATTCCAAATTCTAACTATTTATTAGTAAAAAGGTGATGGTTCTATAACTAGGAGGTCTTATGTTATATTTTTCAACAATATACACGGGAATATTGTGTGGTGAAAATTACCAAGAATACTTTGAATGATGTGTTTTTTATTATCGCTGACTAATATTGAAAATTATTGAAGCATTGTATTAATGATATTGAATTATTATTAATTATTTTCACAAGAGTAAGATTTTTTTATAACTAAAACACATTAATTATATGTAACATCTGAGATTCAATTATAGTATGATATTATTTATAGAGAAACAATATCATAAATCACAAATAATTATTAAATAATGTGATTTAAAAAAAATCAAAAAATTTATAAACTGAATTTTTCAATATTAATTTCACTTTTAAATTAAACAATTCCAAATTACCATATTGGGAATATTTGATATTTTTTATAAATAGTTTCTTTAGGAGTAAATTATAAAAATTTCATATTTTTTTCAAAACACTTAATTATTTTCCTTAAATATAGTAATTTAACAATCCCATCAGGTTTTTTTATTTTATATTAAGATAATATAAATAATATTTAATTAAATATAATGTATTTGATTCCATTGGAATATGAACTATATTTGATTTTTCAATGAGAACAATTTTATTTATAAAAAAATTATAGAAACTATTTTTCAATTAAGTTTTAAATTTATATTATTATAAATTTTCATCACCAATTAAAATTGAATGCCATAAAAAGGAACTAAATTTTGGATACAAAATTTCAAAATTACCTTATGGTGAATTTTTTTATATTTTTTAGGGAAGTTTAATTTTATGTGAATAGTAAAAAAATATTGTTATTACATATATTGTAAACTTTATGACATCATGAAGAAATAATTAAGACTAAATTTTTAATAAAAAATCTATTTTTGTATAATGAATTTATATAAAAAAATATAAAATTTAATTTACAAACCTATGTAAAAATATTTTATTATTAATCTGTATTTAGTTCACCTAAGTAAATATTTTTCACTTATTATATTTAACTATGTGGTTTAATGATTCTATAAAATTTTCGAATGGTGTTAATATCAATGATCAATTTTTTATAATGATAAAAAAAAGAATTATATTAATCATAACTCTTAAAAACAATTTCATAAATGTTAAAATATCCCAACATTTACCCCAAAACACCCTTCCCCTAATGTAGTAACACTATTGTAAATGATGTATTTTTACATATATTATAACATGATTCATAAATGAATCATCCATTACTACAATAGAATGATTATAAAGTCTTAGATTCACTAGAAGACTGGGTTCATAATACGACAAAGTGAGGGTAAATACAAATATTTTTATTGTATTATTCATAACAAGCTTATAAATCATATAGATACTATAAATGGAATGAGATAACATGGGGAATAAATTAAAAAATGGTGATATTAAAATACATGTAAGTGAATAAACATGATAATGAAACATAATGTTCGAGTCAAATGTGTAACAAGATATCATAAATAGATGTATCATGAGTAATCACATTGAATCATATCATAAAGAACATCATTTGGTAATATTATTACATCATAATAAATGTGGAAAAAAGATATATCATTACATAATCATAAGTCATGGTGAACTGAAAAAGAAAAAATCACATAGTCAAAAAGTCCATTATTGTATTATTTTCAACCTTTAATCTCGTATATGGAATCTAGTGAGACTAAAACATTACCCAGTCCATTAGAGAACTATATTATTGAAATAATCATAACATTTTCATGATTTATATGTGGAAAATAAAGTAAATAATTCTTAATTCTTAATAGAAGAATTGTCCTTGGAAGTAACGGGCTGCATAATCTTTCTTCAAATCATATAAAAAGTAAATTTCATAATGAATTCATTTGAGAAATTATCATAAGAAATATTTTATCCCATCATTGGAAGGGATAAAGAACTAGGTATATAAGTTATAGACATATTTATATTATTTAGTAGTATTCCATAACATAGAAGGTTTTTGGAGTTGATGAAAAAACAGTTTTTGATGGAAAAAACCTTTTATAATGATTAAATTCAATGGAGTTCATATTACATGTAAAATTATTTTCAAAGATCACATTTAACATTTCATGTCAAAAATTTATTTTCCCTTATAGACATTTAAAAGATAAAATTTACCAAAAAGTAAATATTTCTTTTCAAAATAACATTTCAATGTTATAAAGGAAGCATTAAATCATTGGTAGGACACAATGCTGGAAGAGTTCATTTCATAAAAAATAAATTAATAAAAAATAAATATTCCTTTAACATTTTGGAAATAAAGGTAAAAAGTACCTTGATTATAAAATAATAGGATTATTTCTTTTTATTTTTGTATAAGTAGACAGATGATAATAATAATGAATTTTAACAATCATAGTTAAACATTTTTAAATCATTTTTAGAAAACATGGATTTGGATAAAGATTGTTTTTATACTGAATAATGAAATTAAAATAGATTTTATAAAACAAATATCAACCATTTTAAGTAGAAAATAAATGAAAATGATATTATTACCTAAAAAATAATGAATAACCAGTGGATAATATAATTAAAGGGTTTTATTAGAAAATGATCAAATAATTAATTTCAATGTACATTCAGGAATAAGAAATCTCATTTAAAATGATATTAAGTCATAAAACAATACTAATTTGGTAAATTTACAATAATAACATACCAAGAATAAAGTTCATGAATATTAACATAACCTCTAATTAAATAGGAAATATTAATGATATAGTATATAAATGAATAGTATAAACAATATTATAATAAAATAACTGTAAAAAAATATGTGTCTCAGAGAAGGATGTTTGAGTCGAACTCCATACAATGTTTGTATCATTGAGGTGAGAGTTAATAATGGGGAGAAAATGTTTCCAATATTTATTCTAGAGAATAAAAGTTTAAATACAACACAATTCAATAAAAATTCATTTTACAAATAATTTGAGAATTATATAATCAATGAAGTAATCATATAACCCTATGAAAAAAATTTAGTTAAGAAACACCATTCTCCACACTCCCCTCTAGTTGAAATATCATTATCCTCATGTATAATTGTTTATTACATGTTATTAACATTTTAAATAATCATTTTATTATACCTAATATCATATATTATCCTTTTATAACATCTTATTACCATTTTTAGTAAAATATCTTTATAACTATTATTTTTAATTTTAATTGCTCTGTTTTATCCAGCACGTTTCTTCAGAAATGTTCTAGATATATAACATAAATTAAAAATACATATTATTTAGAATAATATTAATACTATAATAAGTTTTTCATTATATACATATTTATATTCATTATTTAGTTTTTATCAAGGATAATGGATCGCATCTCCCCTAGGAGACAGAATGACATATGTATGCATGAGCAACGTTATCATTTATTTGACATGGGAAATGGTATGGAAGTGGATTGTATATTAATTTTAAGGAGAAATTATCATGTAATATTTATCACATATTTTCAGATAATTTATCCTTTATTACCATACATTTAAATCATTAGTGAAAAACTAATCACAACGCTTCATGATGTGATAGTCTATCGTAAACATGAATAATGTTTTCATTTATTAAATGGATTATAAGATAAGACTTTTTACAATATTTTTACTTTATATATTAATTAATATGACATTAATATCATATATAAACATCAAAATAATCCTTAATACCTTAAATTTAAATTGTAAGTGAAAAAATTAATCAAATCGCTTTCAGAGATGCTAGTCTTCCGTACACAGTAATGACTATATCATGATCCCTATGGAAAGAAAATGAAGAAGGTAAATTTGATATAATAACTCCAGAAGTATAATAATATTTTAAATATCACATATAATCAATAATTGATTCATTAAATATATCCATTATAAGCATTGATTGCAGAATAATTATATTGGTTTGTGAGGCGGTAGTCCGCCATACAATTGATCAACAGCTTTATTTCCCATTGGAGTGAAGAGGACAAGGTTTATGTTCATAAAATAAAATAAAAATATCTCATTATATTTAAAATAATTATATAATTATATCAACATGATTTTATATTTTTTTTTAAATTTTAATATGTAATAATACTGTACGCTTGGTTAATGATGTTACCCCTTATTGGGACAATATGTTTTGGTTTTCACCAAAATACTTCCTACGTTGGATATTGGACAAAAAAATCCTCTATGATGTGTTAATGGAGTTTTGGATTTTATTTTTGAAGCTATATTATAATCCAAGATTTTATTTATTTGATGATGTAAGAAGAGTGGTATGGCCTTTTGAAAGTGAGGGAGGGGATACACATGGAATTTTAGAAAATAATGAATTCCTCACTTGTTTTTATCTATTCAAAAGGCACCATTATGTAATTTAATAAAAAATAACAATATATAAGGTCTAAATATGATCTTAGAATAGTAATTATATTTTTTTCATTTATAACACTTCTGGTTTTAGATCATCCTCCCATTAAACTCATTTTTACCATAAGTGTGGAAAACTCTTTTTACTATTTTCACTATTCATTACATCAAAAATTAATTTGAAATTTTCAAATATATAAATTACTAAGATTCCAAATTTGTTATCCATTTTTCCAAATTCACCATATATAATTTCCAGAATTTAATTTAAAATATAACCCGCAAACATTATGAAATAACCAGTTTTCCTGAAGAAAACCTTCTAAAGATGAAAGGATTTCATATCAACATTTAATAAGTAAATTATTCAAAAAATATAAATTATTTAAATTACATTATAGTTGAACTATTTTAGCACTAAAATATTTAAAATATACATAAACTTTATAAATAATTTAAATGAAAAATTAATTTTCAGAACAAATCAGTAAATTTAACTATTCATAAAAAATTCATTCATTTCAAAAAATTATCACAAATCACCCAAAGATAATATTGACATGAATTTTTGAAAACCATTTTTTTGTAAATTAAAATTTTTAAATGAGGTAATAATATTTTTTAATTTTTTTTCTTAATGTCGGACTAAGCCACCTTTCAAAAAAATAACGTTATTCAGAAAACATTTCATTCTCATTCAAATGGATGATGCTTTATTTTTTTATCAATAGATTCCCATTGAATTTACTTTATTCATGTGTAATACATAATTTTTAATAATTTATTTGTCCTTATATAGACCTTATTATTTAATTAAAATGTAATAATGGTCATGTTTAAATAACAATGTTTCGATAGAGTATCATTTTTCATTTAAACCTCATTTTAAATGCATCAAAAGATATCGAAGAGATTGAATTTATTTAAAATTAAAAATTACATAAAGTCTCATTGTGTTACATTCTCAACTATTATTGGTGTTTTTTTTCATATATGATATCCTGCATTATTTTCTTATATTAAATTATCACGGTGTTACATTATACTCATTAAATAAATAACATGATTACAATTTCATCTTAAACTGAGTAATCAAAGGTTTTATATTTAAAAATAATATTTTTTTGAAAAAAATATTGTAAAATGAGCTTAAAAAACATCCCCATTATAATATAGGATGGTATTTATGATGGTCATCTTGAATAACGCATTATTAGGTATCCATTTAGAAGAACATTTGTGGAAAATGAAAACATGAACATACAAGAAAATAGCAATTCCCAAGTATTAATAGATAGTAATAGATATCACTGTAACCAAGAAATTTAATTATCATGTGAAAATTAGAAACCATAAAACATAAAATATGTAATGAATTAAAACACCATTGATTCTTCAGATATAAAGGTAATAGGGTAAAATTTTGGTTTCAAGATCCTTTTCCATGTTTATAGAGATTCATTTTATATAATGATTGATAAAACCATAAATTATATTTATATGATATATTTTTATTTCATAAAAAAAGTCATCCTTTCATTGTGCTTTGATAAATTTACACAATACCTCTTACTCAATAAAAATGCGTATTAAATATGAATTTTGTATTCTTGAAGAAAAAAAATTGACTTTTAGTATGTCATAAGTTCTATAAAAGAGTAATAAGTAATTAAACCATTTTTTATTAAAAACAAAATGGTTTCAAAAATGGTTTCAATAAGGTAATATAATAACCAAAATGAACATAAATATTTTAATATCCAAAACTCAATAATTTATCTAATGTTTAGCATAGTACATTACTTGAATATATAACCCAATATTCCAATTAACCCAAATGACCTCAATATGAAATATGGTTTTATCCTCGATGGTTATCTCATTCCCTTTCAATATGAAATATGGTTTTATCCTCGATGGTTATCCTTAATAGGTCTTGGTTTCATGAAAATAAAAATACAAAAATTATTAACGTGTAATAAAATGTAATACTCTCGTTGAAGAGGTGGTTAAAAGAACTTACGATGTAACTCAAACATGATATAAGTGTTTATTTCACAATACCATCCTTATTTTAAATTGTTTATGTTTTTTATTCTATTTCAGGAATTATATTATATTTTTATCTAAAAGAAAAATATTTTTTTATCCTATAAATTTTTTTTATAACTAATATCATTTCCTTTGTTTTCCACTCTTTAAGTACACACATGAACAAAAAAATTCTCAAGGGAAAAGAACCTAATTTTTATAACTGATGTGTAATCATTTTATTACATTTTAATAGTTTCATTAAATTGTATTGAACAATATTTTTACTATTATATAATTATATAATAAGTTAATTTTATCCCTTGTTTTTCTATCTATGAAATTTTTAAAAGGAATATTCTTGTCATTTTCTAAAAGAAGTAATTTTTATCAAATGTGTGAAAGAAATAATAGTTCTAATGTTCATCGCACAGACATATTTTCCCACCATCAGGCCAATACATTTCCATGATGCTTAGTTTACATGTTTCCATGTTTTATTTCAAATAAAATGGTTTACCATATATTATATAAATTTTAATTTTTTGATATCAAAATTAAAAGGTAATCTCCCTCAGGAAGTTTTCTAGTGATCTTTTAAAAGAATATTTATGTATTTCAACATATTTTTTAATATTATACATTACTATGGATATAATATAATGATTCAGTCCTCTATATTACTTTTTATTTATTATTTTTTTTCTAGTCATTGATTTAGAAAAATATTAAAATATTCTTCGTTATTTATACAAGAATAAATACTTTTATTCATTATTTATTGAATTTTTATTCATTTTATTAATATAATAAATTTATTATACTTATTATGTTATGGGAGGTGAAATTAATAGTCCCTAAAGTCATTGTTAGGTCACATAATACAGACTAGATTAGGCACATGGTATATACCTAACCTATTAATGTATGATTTCTTTGCGCATGACATTGATAGTAGGATTGGGATGTTCACATATATGAATTCAATCATTTTGATTGTAATTATTGTAATTTATTTTATTATTTATGTTTTCATTCCATACGTGGATATTATCAACTTTTATAGTAAGGCCCCATCCTTAAACATTACATAATATTGAATTATGTTAATAATTTAGATTGAGGATCTTTTTTGGTTTAGAGATTTAGAAAATTAGGTCATAACATATACATAAAATATTGAATATTAAAATAATACACTTCTACTCATAATCCATTTTGTTCCTAAAACAATAAACTCTTTAAAATAGAACTTCTTTAGTTACATGTTTTAAACAGCATGACTTTTCCTTGATCCCATCCTTGACCCTATTCATCTTTATGTCCTGTGATAAAAATTTTAAACTTGAGATAAGCATAAAAATATCAGTAAGGGATATATAATAATAGAATAAAACATTATTATATGAATACAAAAAAAATCAACTAAATCATACTTTTCAATCATAAAACATAAGCTCTTTAACATACCTCATAAAATCATAAGATTTATGAATAACACCTAGAAGTCATAGATAATTTTGGTAACTTGTGGTATCAATAACATACTTACATTGTAAAATTAAATTCTATGTATGGAGTTATGATTGGAATACCCATAATAGTATATTCTCTAAATCTATTAGCAGAAACATTAATTTTACCTCCGTCCTGTTACCTAATGCATTTGAGAGTTATCTCGGGCTCAACTGCCTAGTTTTATCACAGAACCACCTATATTTGTAAACAATTTTCAATAACCATAACATAATAATTACATAGAAAACAAGAATAAATAAAAGATAACTTTTACATATTCCAATCACAAGATATCATCTCAAGAAATTCATATAATCAATTCATATAAAACATTGATAAAGAAGAGTTTTCAATCAAAGTGTTTCATACCACTTTGAAACATTTGAAAGAAATTGACACTTTAAAACAATCATGTACAAATAAATAAATCCTTCAAATAATTTCAAAAATATAGAAATTATGGATATAGATTTATAAGATTAAATCTTTAAAAAAATGTAAACGATGTTTTAGTTAAAGAATCACTTACCACTATAGAAACACCTGAATAAAAATCATTAAAGAATAAAATCAATGGAAAATATAAATATCATGATAATATAGAAATTCATGATATAAAATGTCAAAATAATTGTATAGACATATTATAGGATAATAAAGGTTCACAATATCATGATATGCCTCAATGAACGGATATTGAGACAAATTCCCTTACAAAAAATTGGTAGCCTAACAACGTAACATAAAATTTCCGAAAAAGAGTGGATGAGAAAAAAAGGTCTATCATCAAATGGAAATAAAATTTAAATTAATAAATATATATAATAACATATCCCAACATAATGAAATGTAAATTAAAATTCATAACAAAAAAATAAGTCTTTGACTAAAACAGGTGGGTGAAAAGTTCCCTTACATTGAGTCTGACTCATCGCCTAGGTTCCTCATTCTTCCTGAATAATAACCATAAGTTAATTTATACTTGCATAAGAAAATTTTTCATGTTCATTATTCCTTTTATATCACTTATTACCTTGCATTAACAATAATTTAATTAGTCCATTTTGTACCGATCGTTTTTTCGATGTTCGGTACTTGAGTCAAAAATGAACTTGTTATAATTACAAATTGTCCATGTTGTCAAAAGTGAATTATCTCCAGAATTGTATTCATGATTTAAATGTAATATATATCTAGTATAAGGATATTTATATCCATTATATATGTATTTATAATTTCCACTAACAATTGGATATATGAAATGAAATGCATCTTTCATGGAGACAGTAAGTCATATATATGAATAAATGCTACATTTATTTCTTTTTCATATTTAATAGAATGAAAACTAAATGATAAATAGGTATATTATAATTATAGTACAATATATATGTTATATATATTACATTATTTCATTAATTTCATATTTTATACATTCCATGTATATCAGGAACGAGTCATATCACATTGAGGGGGCAGTAGTCTGCACTTCCTCAAATGAAATTATCATATTTATGTGTTATGGAAAACATAAAGGTATGATGTAAATAAAAAATAAATAAGAATAAAAACAATATAAATATAATATATATCATATATAAATACCTTTCCATCATAATTTCCACCATGAGAGGCGGTAGGAGATAATTGAACAATTATCATTCCGTGAGGCAATAGTTTGTCGTCTATAGAAACAGTATGTTCGAAATCAATTAGATGGAGGTGTGTTTGAGTTTAATTCTAATACATGAAATAAAAACATCATATTATTTTAAATATACTGCTTTTTTTATAAAATAATTTCATAAATATAGTTTAGGGTGTTGGATAAGGGAAAATAAATGAAAGAATCTTGAGAGAAGACATTACCTCAATTTGGCTAACTCCTTTTGATTTAATCTAAACATATTTCTTGAATTTCCATCTACCTAAGGTGAGGCTTCTAGGAGGAATATACAGATGTTGGGAGAATATTTGGGCATATTTTGGATGATCCAAGGGGATTGAGAGGTTTGATTAAGGTTTGAGGTGGTTCCCTTTTATAAGAGGGAGGAGGGGTATTTTAGGAATGTATTGAATGATTATTTTATTATACACTGAATTTAGATTTCAAAAGTTAAAAAAATCATTTAATTAGAATATAATATGAGTTTTTTTTCAATATCTTTTCAAACAATAGGGTTTAGACCATTTATGGTTTCAAATTTATCCTTATCATTTAGCTTTAACCCTCAGTTTACTAATTTAACTCTTACTATGTCTTCATGTACATTAATACTATATGGTTTATATAGTTATAATAAAATTAAAATAGAACATAATTGGGTTCATTAATTAAATTTAAAACATTATATAAGTCATTAGAAAGAAAAATATACTTTTAGGACAGTTAAATCAATTAATAAAATAGTATTTGTTTTAAAAAGTTATTTATGTCAATTATCATACTATTCATATCATGATTTTTTTTAAAATCCATAAAACATTATTTTTTCAGAAAACCTTCATTAATTAAAATATAAAAATTCATACTCATTCCTAAAATTCGTGTATGACATAAAAAGTTTAAAAATAAATTTATTTTAATATTTAGAATCTCGTTTATTTAAATCTTTCATTAATAAGGTAATCATTACATCCTCATTATGACATAACTAAATTTATTTATTTGATGTATTAAAATTTTAAATAAAATAAATTGATGTAGGAAATATTTTTATATTTCTAATAAATATTTATAGTCTAAAAGATCACTTATATAACTTCATATAAATTTTTTTTACTAAAATATACATGTTTATGTTACATTTTTCTTTACTTTAAATTGATACTTAGAAAATGTCATTTTCACATCTAAGTGAATACATGGGATCCGAAAATCAACCCATGGATTCTCAATTTCTTATATATCTCATCCAATAGGATTAACATATATTTTAGGGTATTTTAATATTATTATAATATTATTTTTTAACCCTATTTACCATATTTAACCTTTAACCATGGTAAATAAAATATTTACTGAATTTAATATTCACAATGCCTAAAAATAAAGGGTACCAATTTACAAAATTTGGACCTACTGATTCCATATATGGAATATTTTTTTTCAAATTCAAAACCCAGAAGTTATAGTAAGTAATTTAAAATTAATTTCTATTCTCAAAACCAAAAAGTGGGTTTCTAAGAAATAATAACTATCAAAAGATTGTCATGTGTTTATGTCCAATTTAAAAGTGAAATTAAAATTACCATAATTGTATTAAATGATAAAAATATAATCCAACTATACTTTTAAACTATTTTAAAGTATAATCTAAACATATAAATAAATTTGACGAAGAGGCAATATTGAATTAAAATGATGTACTTTTCTCTATTCATAAAAAAATATGAATTTTATCATAAAAATTCCAAAATATCATCCAAAGATAATTTTGATGTCCTACTTCAAAAGAATAGATTTATTTAGTAACATTGAATATATAAAAGTCACAAAAAGTATATTTAAAATGGTTCGTCATCAAAAGGTGATAAAATGACCTTTTAAAAATATTAGAGTTTTTCATGCTCAAAATCAGATTCATTCTTATTTTAATCATCTAAAATTTATTGGATAAATGTAAAAACATTTAAAAAACATGTGTAATAATAATATAGTTAGTTATGTTCATTATTAGCAATACAAAAACTATGAATTAACTACCATTTAAAATATTTATATTATTATATTATTTTTTGGTATAACACAGTGTTGTATGCAACGTAAGATTTCAAAGAAACCTGTTGTTGTGTGTTGAGTATTCAATCCTAAAAAGTGTCCCCATTAGCATAAAATTAATATCTTATTCATAAGTATTAATAGAAATAAAAAAATTATTATTCTATAAATTCTCGGGTCATTATATCCTTCCCCCCTTTTGGAAATTATGTCCTCACAATGATTAAATTGGTCTTAGAAACTTCATTAGAAGTCCCACATCATAAAACTATAAATTTAAAATAAATAAAGAGAAGTAAAAGGGTCACCCAATATAAAAAATACTAGGATTCCATGTATGATAACATGGATATGGTCGAGAAATAAAGTGTAATGTTCTATTTGAGAGTGAAAGAAAACATGATCAGGAGAAAGTTAACCACTAGAAAATCACAAACTTGTGATGGGTTAAACTGTCTTTGATTTCATAGTAGGAATAGTAGAAGATTTTTTTTAATATACTTTTCACAATTTTGAGGAATTTATTTATCTTCTTGAATAATAACATAAAGAAACATATGTAATTTTTATATAGACTTTCATCCTTTACTAAATTTCTACCACAAAATCATCGTTTCTCAAAATTATGAGTATTCAAGATGACTTGGTCACATAAAAATTGTTATAATCAACTTCTAAAGATTCAGATATTCCAAAAAAGATGAACTATATATTTCCCATGTATTTAGACAATAACCAAAACGAAAATGGATAGTGAAATTTCATATAATCCCCAAAAAAATATAATCCTTTATAAAAACAATACTACTCTTAATCTCCAAAATTCAACTAACAATACCCAAATTTCAAAAAATACCATTAAATAAACAATAATCCTTAAAATTCTTCAAAATAATCCATACTAATATTGAAACCCAAAACTCTAAAGGATTTAATCACATGGTCATCCCTACAAAATCTTAACATTTATCTCTAAATAACCTTGACCGCTCTTCAAGTCTCATACAAAAAAGTAATTAACCTAATCACATATTCTCTATGATAGGTTAATCATTTCCATAAATAACCCAAATTATCTTATGAACACAATAAAAACATAGATTCTTCCAAAAGAAAATTTAACCATTACTCCTCAAATGAAATCCAATAGTATTCAATTTTCTTTATGCATATAGTGTTTCCAAAATAGCTAATGTCTTCCAAAATAACGTTTTTTACTTAATCACTAAATCATTTTCTTATAATAAGGATATCTATTTAATAAATCATAAGTTCCCAATTTCAACTTAATCTTGATCTATAAAATCATTTAACTAGAAATAATAAGTCATACTAACCAGGTACTTCACATAGTTTAGTGGTAGGTGATGCGCCCTTTTCACCCTTCGGTTGCGGGTTCTATTCCTACGGCCTTGTCGGATGGGATGGGTTGTCACCCATCTAGTGGGTCATCCCTTTTCAAAAACCTTATAATTCTTAAAAAATCCCAAAATGAGATAAAGTCATCAAAAATAACCATAACATATTTTAACCTTAAAGGTTATCTCATACCTCACATTTTTTCATCCAAGAAAGTAATAACCTTTAATTGCCTCAAATTCAAGGATCATATAAACCCTAATGATTCTTTATAACTATATCCCCAAAAGATTAGATTATTCTTCCTCAATTAAAATTTTTAAATAAAAAACATAAGGGTTACAAATAATATAAGTCTTCCAAAGCAATCTCATCAATTATACATTTAAACATAACATCATCTATAGATCCAACATAACTCTTCAATTCCAAAAATGTAGAAATATTAATCATCGAACATTATTCATGATCCTTTAACCATTTTTTTCAACTTATTCCATAATACTTATTTCCTAAAAGAAATATCATGAATCATATCCTAAGATTCAATAATATCAAGACATTATCTAAGAAATAATCTGTACCTTTCATAGGTCATTTTAAGTTTTATCCTCTTCAATTGGAATAGAATTAGGTATTAGTAAACATGTATTTGATCAGTCCTTCTGGTCCCATTCCTGAACCTTTTTTGTAGGACATCTATATGTGTAATGACCACATACACCACATTTAAAACAGTCAATTGATCCTTCAGAAATAACTTCTTTCCCTTTCCTGGAGTCAACCTGACCCATCCTTTTTCAATGGTAGGTTATTTCTTTATGACCATCATTACCACATCTGAAACATCTTCTCATCCCTTTGATTCATTTTACTAGTTATTTATATCCACATCCTTGACACAAAGATCTTTTAATATACTTACCTTTATGATTATTACCTGAACTTCCATTGGGATTGATTTCTCACATATATGATTCCCTAGAAAAATCCCCAAGGTTCAAGTGTTCAATCATGGCTCCAGATAGTTGGTTAAGAATAACCACAATAGTTCTCATTTTAGCTCCCATTTCATTTGTTTTCTTACTCAAAATACCATCATAGTTTTCTCCACACCTATTGTTACATTGCTGCTTGTAAGATCAATCCATTTACTAAAACCAAAAAGGTAAGTGTGAGTATATCAATAAATTATTCCAATACTATCTAATAAGGAGGGTATAAACTAAGATATACTTATTCATGTTATCTTAAACTCATTTAATTTATCTAAAATAACTATGACTCTTTATAATTTTCTAACCATTATGGTTATGTCTCTTATGCTTAAATAACATCCTAACCTCTAAAGTTATCTAAACCAGCCTCTATTTCCAACTGTAAGGCCCTTGCCTTAAACATTACATAATCTTGAATTAAGTTAATAATTCACATTGAGGATATTTTTAGGTTTACATCATTATAGAATTAATTCATAACTTATAAATAAATTATTTAATATTACAAGTAGACACTTCTTCTTACTATCCACTTTTTTCATAAAACAAAAACTCTTTAAAATATAACATGTTTAGTTCTATTTTTTAAACAACATGTGTTTTCCTTGATCTCATCCTTAATACTATTAATCTTTAAGTCCTATGATTTTTTTTCAAAACGTTGAATGGACATTAAAATATCAGTAAGGGATCTAAAATAAGGGAAGAAGAAATTAGTCTAGGAATACATACAAATCAACAAAATCGTACTATTCAATTATAAAACATAAGCTCTTTAACATGCCTCGTGAAATATTAAGATTTATGAATAACACATAGAAGTCATAAATCATTAAGGTATATTGTGGAATCTATAACATACATACATTGAATAATTCGAAACTTCATCGAGAGTTACATTTGGAATAACCATCAAAGTATATTCCCTAAATCTCTTATGAAAACATTAACATTTACCTCCATCATGTTACCCAATGAATTACAGAGCTATCTCGGGCTCACCCACAAATGGTTTATCAAAAAACCTCCCATATTCATAAGAAATGACCAAGAAACATAAAATAATAATAACACATGAAATAAGAATAAAGTAAATATAACATTTCTTCATTGTAATCACAAGATATCATTCCAAGATATTTATATAATAAATTCATATAAAACATTAAAAAAGAAGAGTTTTCTAACAAAGAATCCCATACCACATTGAATCTTTTGAATGGAATTTATGGTTTAAAACACTCATATCCAAAAACAATCATTAAAATGGTTTCGAAAACATGTACATGAAAGAGAAGTATTTAGAATATTAAATCATTAAAACATTTAAAAAAAAATTAGTTAAATAATCTCTTACCACTTGAGAAACACTTGAATAAAAATCATTAAATTATAAAATCAATTGCAAAATATAAATATCATGAGAATATAGAAATTCATGATACAAAATTTTAAAATGGTTTCATATAAGCCTTATAGGTTAATAAACGTGTACAATATCATGATATTCCTCAATTAAAGGAGATTGAGACGATGTCCATTGTGAAAATTCGGCAGCCTAACAGCGTCACTTAAAAATGCAGAAAATGAGTTGATGGGGTAAAAAGGGTCTCTCATAACTTGGACATAAAATGTAAATAAATAAGAATATATAAGAACATGTCCCAACATAATAAAATGTAAATTAAAATACACAACATAAAATAATTAATTGACTAAAATCGGAGGGTGAAAGGTTCTCTTACCTTGAGTTTGATTCGACATGTATGTTCTTCATTCTTCCTGAATAATTAAAATAAGTTACCTTATAAATTCCTCAGAACATTTTTCAACTTTATTATTCCTTTTATATCCATTATTACCTTTCTATAACAATTATACAATTATTCATGTTCATATCGGTCATTTAGTCGATGTTTGGTACTTGTGTCAAAAATGAACTTGTTATAATTACAAATTGTCCATGATGTCAAAAGTCCATTATATCCAAAATTGTATTCATGATTTAAATATCATATATATAATGTATATAGGTATTTATATCCAGTTTATATTTATTTATAATAGTCCATAACATTTGGATATAAGAAATGAAATGCACCGTTCATGGAGACGGTAATCCATACGTACGCATGAATGATACTTTCATTTCTTTTTCATGTTTGAGGGAGTGAAATCTAAATGATACATAGGTATATTATAATTAAATTATAAAATATATGTTATATATTTTACATAATTTCAATAATTACATCCTTTATAAGTTCCATGTACAACATGAATGAGTCATATCACTTTTAGGGGCTGTAGTCCACCCTTTTTTTCAAATGAAATTATCATTTTTACGCTTTATGGAAAGAATAATGGTATGATGTAAATGAAAAATAAAGAATAATAGAGAAAATATATATATAATATATATCATATATAAATACAGTGTCATTATAATATCCACCATGAGAGTCAGTAGCAGATAATTGAACAATCTTCATTTTGTGAGGCAATAGTTCGTCATCCACAGAAACAGAAGGTTCTAAATCCATTAGATAGAGTTGTGTGTGATTTTAGATCTAATAAATAGAATAAAAAAATCTAGTATAATAAATATACTTTTTATGTTATTAAATAATTGAATAAAGAGAGTTTAGGGGGTTGGAAAAGGGAAAATAACTGAAAGAATCTTGAGAGAATACATTGCCTCAAATCGGGTAACTCCTTTTGATTTAAGCTAAAAGGAAATCAGGAATTGCATGATGCCCAAGGTGATGCTTCTTGAAAAAATAGAGGTTTTTTTGGAGATTATTTTGTCATATTTTAGACTATCCAATGGGTTTTAGAGTTGTGAGTAAGGGTTAGAGGAGATTCCCTTTTATAAGATGGAGGTGGGGTGTAGAGACCCAAAGCTTGACATACATAGATATTACATTAATTTTTCGGAATACATAATACATAACAAAAAGAGACACACAAGTACTGTAATAGTTTAGTGTCTTTGGAAACTTGGAACGTAATCTTCTAATCATGGTGAAAGATCTTCAAAATCTCACATAAAGATCTTCCGCTTTTTGTTTCTTTACCTAAAACCTTTCTTTTAATCCTTGGGGAAAATAAAACATAAAAAGGGTGAGATAAAATTCTTAGTAAGGGTAATCATGGATAAAATAAAACATACCATACACATTTGAACCTAAAAACATGAGCATAATGATTAAACATCAAAATCTTGAGCAACAACATAAAACATGGAAGTACATAAGGCATAGATCATAATGGAACATAAATAATGATAACATAGAATGGGAATAAAACATGTAATTGTGGCATCCATTAAGCACATGTAATGATTTCCATAGTATCCAAGGCATTGCTACCAAGACCATCTTAGTGGACAAAGTCCCTTTCTGAATCGAGTTCACTCCTCGTTTCAGTCCTGTAAAACTGAACCGAATTAACTTACCATTCCAGCCATGTCTATCTCATGAGATACAAATCTTTACCCAATTAATTGGAGGGAGATATAGGTCCCACCCATCTCATATTGAAATCATTCTTACTTGTGCCACAAAATAAACATACATCATTCATAATAACCCAATGAATAAAATGGGTTTCATAAACATCATCTCATCATCACAGAATCCATATAAAAGAAATGGATATAATTTCATAATAAGAAAAGTGAAACCATTTAAATCATAAAGACATTATACTTGAAACATACACATATGAAATAATGTCAATTTATATGAAAAATGGTTTTAATAAAACACTTGAAATGAATTCTTGAGAAAAATATCCTTTCTTATTCAAAATCATTTTCTTTTCAAAAAATGTGATACAATTTTAAAAGAAAATGATTTTTTCGAAAATAGTCATGAAATCTTTTGGAGTAAGCTTCATGAAAATAAGGCTTTATAAAACCGTAAAAATCTGTTCGTGTCGTATAAGTTGAAAAAAACATTCTTCTCGTACTTTTGCTGGAAAAGTCAAAAAAAGTACCTCGTAACGTAAACAAAAGAAAGATTCCTTACAAACCATATAGTAAAAGTAAAAATGGGTAAAAAGGAATTTAAAAATACATGAAAACACTTTTATAAAACATGGACATGTATGATAGCAATAACCCCAGTAAATACTTACAAATAAGCAATCTCGGATAAAAATGAGATTTGCAAAATTATCCCTTACCTTAGGTCCGATATGCTTCGTACGTATCTGAACCTCTTGTATAATGATTTAAATAATGTCATTGACTTATTACAGAATCATATTCAGTGTTATGATATCATATATGGTTCACTTATGACTTTATATTACCCGTTCTTTTGTAAATTCCATGTTAAATAGCGTTTTGGGTAAAATCGTTTCATTTGTCGTCCGTGTTTTGACTTGTAATTATTCATATGATTAATTAGATCATGATTAATTAATTCCAGAATATAAAAATTGATTTGTATATAATATATATTCAGAATATACATATATATAATAGATCGATAAATGTAAATAAATACAGCGTTCATGGAGACGGTAGGTCGTACGTACGCATGAACGTTGTTTTAGTTTCCTCATTGAATTGAATGGAATTAATTGGATGACATACATATATATATACATAAATCCAGTATCATTATTATGTCATATATTTCATGATTACTTATTATATATACTTTATAATCATTTATGAATGGTTAATCATTGAGAATGAATCTCATCGCATCGTGGAGACGGTATTCCGTACGTACGCACGAGCGATGATATCATTCCCGTGACCATGGAATTTTATTGGAGTGTATGTATACTATTACAGAATAAATATCTCTGTACAATAATCATATATAGTTATTATTTACACTATTATACCCATCCAAGTAAGGTGGTGGTGGAAAATAGATTACACCACGGCATGGAGACGGTATTCCGTACGTACGCACGCGTGGTGATTTCGTTTTCCGTAGGATGGATAGATGGTGAAATAGGGTTTTTTTATACTTATAATAACATATCATTATATGATTTATACTGATGTTATTACTTCATAATGAAACAACTAAATAAGAATAAGTGGAAGAAGAAATAAAGATGAAAGAATCGGTAACGGCATTACCTCTTCTTTGAAGCGCCTCTTTGAGACCTCCTCTTAGGGCACTAAAATTGGTCTTTGAAGAAAACCAGGACCTATAGGATGTTTCTAGGGAAGTGGAGAGGAGATATTTTCAGGGTTTGGCCGATCTTGAAGGCTCAAAGTGGTGTGAGGAAGAGAGGGAGGAGGTTCCCTTTTATAAGGGAGGAGAGGGGCACCTTTGGAATAACTAAAAATATTATTTTATTATAAAGTCAAATTCAGTTTTTATTAGCTCCAAATTGATATATTTCGAAGCTAGGGTGGGTCTGGGTCGAAATACTCTCATCAAATAGAATTTAGACAAGTTTAGGTATCAATTTTAACCTTATAATTTAGATTTAACTTTAAGTTAGATAATTTAACTTTTACCGTGTCATCTTATTTTCTTACACTATAAGGTTAATAAACTTACCATATCAAGCCAAAAGAACCCCAAGTTGTTTATTATTAATATATATAACCTTATCTAAGTCATTTTGCTGAACCTTAGATTTTTAGGAATAAAATAACAATTAATAATATAGAATTTGTTTTAAAAACTATTTTATGTCAATTTTGACACTATTTGGTAATTGATTTTTGTAAAACTCATAACAGAATGATTAGTTCGAAATTTTTTAATTAAATAAATACTAACATGTCATATTAACATATAAAATTATTTTAATTCATAAAAAGTCTCAAATTACATTTATTTGGGTATTTATAACATCAATTATGTCAATATTTCATTAATAAGATAATTACTGCATCATCATTGTATCATAAATAAATTAAATTATTTTAAGTCTAAAAATTACAAATAAAATACCATTATGTAGGAAATATTTTTATCTTTCTAATTAATATTTATTGTCGAATTTATCTTATGTATAACCCTATATTAAAAATTCCTTAGTTATTAAACTTTGATTTTAACTATTTTAACCCTTCCTTAAATAAATTGATAATAAATGTCCTAATCTAATCCAAGTGGGCCTAAATGGTCATATTTTATTTCTAAGGTTGTTTTTGGTCGAATTAAACTTATCCAATAGAATTAGGACATGTGTTAGGGTAATAATAATATCATTTTTACCCTTAACTACCCTATTTACTTTTAACCGTGGTAAATAAAAGTAAAAAGTTACTATTCACCAAAAATTATTTTCATCCCATTGAACCAAATTTTACTTACTGACATCAACCGTGTCTCTTGGATTTTTGAAATTCCACTCACAGAAGCGGTAAAATTAAGTTTTATGAAAAAATTATGTTTTATGAAAAAATTCAATTTTTTAACTACCACTTAGTGGTTTCACTATTCATCAAAAAATGAAAGTTTCCAGAAAAATAACAAAAATTAAGCCTAAGCTATATTTGATATTATGAATTCAAAAATGATGTTTATTTTACCAAATTCAAAACATATCAGTTACATTAACTAATTTAAAAATTAATTCCCGTCGTCAAAAACAAATAGCGTGTTTTTAAGAGATAATAACTATCAAAAGATTGACACTTGTTTATGTCTGGTTTAAATGTGAAATTACATACAATGAACAACATTGTATTAAATTGTAAAAATATATTCTAAATATACTTTAAAACCACTCAAATTAATAATTTATCACTATTAATTATTTCGATTAAAAAAGTTATTTTTAATTAAAATTTAGTAATTTCCACTATTCATCAGAATATGAAAGTTATTCGAAAAGTACCAAAATTTCACCCTAAGATAATTTCGATATTCTGAATCCAAAAATGAAGTCTATTTTGAAATATACAATTTATAAAATTTCAAAAAGTGGGTATTACTATTCATAAAGGCTAGTTCATAATAATATTATAATAATATCTCGTTTAGTGAAACTCGGTATTGCATACTACACACGCTATCGAGGAAGGTCACGATTGCGTGTAATGCAGCCAAGTTAGGGTTTCATGTTGTGAAAAACTCCTTTTTTGTAACTTACAACACAATACATCAATAAAATTAAAAATAATATTTCTCATAAAATCTCGGGGTGTTACATGGGGTACTTTAGGAATGTCTTGAACGATTATTTTATTATAAATTTAATTTTGATTACAAAAGTTCCAAAACTAATTAATTCGAATATAAGATGAGGATTTTTCTAAATTGTCTCAAAAAAATATTTTTTAGACAACTTTTGGTTTCAAATTTAACATTATCATTTAGATTTAAACCTTAGTTAACTAGTTTACCTCTTACCATGTCTTCTTGTAAATTAATACTATATGGTTAATATAGTAACCAAAAAAATTCAATAGAACCACAAGTGGCTCATTAATGAAATTTAAACCATTATCTAAGTCATCTGGATTAATAATATAGTTTTAAGAATATTATATAATTTAATAATACAGTATTTTTTTAAAATCTCATTTATGTCAATTTTTATACTATTCATATCATGAATTTTTTTAAAATCCATAACAGATTGATTATTTAAAACAACCTTAATTAATTAAAAGATAATATATCATAATCATCCCTCAATTTAGTGTATGTTATAAAAAGTTTCAAAATAGATTTATTTTAATATTTATAATCTCATTTATTTAATTCATTAATTAATAAGGTAATCACTATATCATCATTGTGTCATAAATAAATTTATTTATTTGATGTATAAAAATTATAAATAAAATACCTCAATATAGGAAATATTTTTATATTACTAATGACTATTTATTGCCTAAATTATCACTTATATAACCCCGTATAAGAATAGTTTTACTAAAAGATACATGTTTATGTTACATTTTTCGTTACTTTAAATTAATTCTTATAAAATGTCATTTTCACATTCAAGTAGCTCCATGGGGTCCCCAAATCGACCTAAGGATTCCCATGGTCAGAATATCTCATCCAATAGGATTAAGATATTTGTTAGGGTAGTTTAATATTATTATAATATTATTTTTTTACCCTTGTTTCCCAAATATTCCCTTTAACCATGGTAAATAAAATATTTACGAAAGTTACTATTCATAATGTCTAAAAATAAAATGTACCAAATAAAACAATTTTGACCTCTTGATTCCCAATATGGAATCTATTTTTTAAAATTCAAATAACATAAAGCTACATTAATTAATTTAAAATTGATTCCCATTTTCAAAACCAAAACGTGGGATTTTAAGAAATAATAAATATCAAAATATTGACATGAGTTTATTTCCAATTTAAAGGTGAAATTACATAAAATGACCATAATTTGATTAAATGATAAAAATATAATATAATTATATTATAAAAAAAATTAAAAGTATAATATTTCTATATAAATAAATTAGATTAAAAGGCAGTTTTGAATTAAAATGCAGTATTTTCACTATTCAAAAAAATATTAATCTTTTCTGAAAAATTACAAAATTTCATCCAAAGTAAATTTGATTTTTAGATTTAAAATTTGAAATTTATTTTGTAAAATTGAACATATAATAGTGGAAAAAACTAGATTTAAAAAGTTTTTTCCATCAAAAGGTGGTAAAAAACCTTTATAAAATATTAGAGTTTTCATGCTTAAAATAAGATTCATTCTTATTTTAAACCACTTAGATTTATTGGATAAATGTAAAATCATTTAACAAACATGTTTAATCATATTATAGTTAGTTATGTTCATTCCATACAATACAATGCATATGCATTAACTACCATTCAAAATAATATTATTATTATATTTTTTTCAGTATAACTCAAAGTTGTTTCCAACATAAGATTTCAGAGGAACCTGTTGTTACATGCTGAGTATGCTATCAAAAAAAGATCCCTATTTAACATAAAATTAATATCTCATTAAAAATTATTAATTGAAATCAAAATGTATTATTCTATAAATACCTGGGTCTTTCCATTTATGATATTATTTATATTTGATATTAAATTATTCTTTATCTATTATAGATTGTTATTGTTTTAATTTTTCTATGATAGGTTTTATTATATGCTTTTTCTTACTATGTATTTTAGCTCCCCATTATTGATTTTCCATTTCCCTATGACACATAGAAGGGTTCCATGAATTCTTTCGGGGATATCCTAGATGTTATAATAGTTTTCTCACCGGTATTTTATGTTTTACATCATTTATTAAAATAAAATGGAAGAACCATGTATATAAATAGAATCCAAAGAATAGAAAAATAATATGATCATTCATGATGCGATCTCTTTTATCTTTTTCCAATTTAGATAGATAACAACATGCTCGAGGTTCTAGGAATTGGGGAATTACAATATATATCATAGAAGTACATTGTAAACAATGTGAACTAGATTTAGGAAGGAATTGATTAGAGAATATAACCCCATGAAATACTATAATGATATGTCTTTATATTGGATTATATAAAAATTATTTCTTAAATTAGATATTTTTTTGTCTCCCTAGAAAATATATGCCTCTATAGATAATAAAATAATGATGAGACTATGGAATAGAGGCACTTAAAGGTAATAACTCTGAAAGGTGTAGATTTGGAATTAGATTGATTGGGATGGTGTAGAAGTAGTGAGACAAAGAGTACATGCCAAACTAGTCACTAATGGGGGATATGATATGGTTTATTTAAATTATCTTTACAAAACATTAATAAATATTTGAAAATATTTTTTTATTTGAGGATATTCCCAATGATACTATGTTTATAATTCAATGATTTCATTAGAATAAATTCTATATTTGTGTTATGTGCTACACCATATTAAGAATTATATTTTTTTATTTAAAATTAATTTTTTTAGATTATTCATTATATTAAAATAATTATAAATGAATCCTAGTAGATGTAAAAAAACCTTATTAATTAACTTAGTCAATGTAGGGATTACTCTTCT
This sequence comes from Viscum album, assembly GCA_963277665.1. Taxonomy (NCBI): domain Eukaryota; kingdom Viridiplantae; phylum Streptophyta; class Magnoliopsida; order Santalales; family Viscaceae; genus Viscum; species Viscum album. The sequence goes on along the minus strand of OY728141.1, from coordinate 451,209,672 downwards.
AATAAAGGAAATGGATCTTAAGATGGAGATGAATAAATATTATCTATAATAATGAATATGAATCATGTTATGACTAATAAAATTTCCTATATAGAGAGTCCTACTAATCCCCAACATGGTGCATCAATGTTGTACCACTTCATGTGGAAAAAACCTCCATAATTTAATTGGTCTTATAATCTTGTATTTGTTAATAAATTCATCATTTATATAAAGAATATATTTTCACTCTTAAAAATAGTTAATAAGTGTTTTTTTAATGGAATGTTATAATCATAGTGGAAACACTACTGAATGGTTGTCATTTATACAGAAATAAAAGGATCCAAATGAAATAAATGTTATGGATTGGAATAATTTCAAGGAGATATTTTTCATAAACTAATTTCATCAAGTGAAATGAGTTTATATGGATCTGGAATTCCACAATATATGTAAAAAGGATTTAATGTTTTTGAATATGAATCAAACTTTATAAGGATGGAATATAATTTTATAGATTACGAATCTAATCCAAATATCAATATTGATCGTATTTTTAATGATCAAAATACTAGAAATTTAAGGGAATTAGTTAGTAATAAAATTTCAATATATGGTTATATAGTTGAACGTTCCTTTAATATAAGTATATAATTATGAAATTTTTATGTTTTATGGGGATGATTACAAAATAATAAAGGAGATTAAAACTCTAAAAAATGAATTATTAAAATGGGATGAAGTAAATGATGTAAATTTATAATTATATTAATTTTTGAAATAATCACAACGGAATATTCATGATGGGAATGGAACTATGATTTATGTGTTGAGATAAATACCATTGGGCTCATGATTGTAAAGTAAATAATGAATCTACCAATATCAGATTCATTAACTGAAATGTGATAGGGAAATTTTTGAAATAATTCCATATATCTCAAAGAAAATTTTACTCAGAAATGGCTTGGGGAGATTGGACATTATTTTTGGATCACTACTATTGAGGATGAAGTTCTTAAATATGTAGTAGTAGGTAGGTTTCTCATATCCTAAATTTTATAGTAATTTTATTTGGAATAACAAATCCACCTTATGTTTTTATGAATATGATGAACATAGTATTAAATTAGAATATAGATAATTTCAAAATGAAAGATATATATGATGGCTCAGTATATAATAAATGATTGTTTAAGTATAAAATGAAATTTTGAATCCTTCTAAAGACTCTTAGATAAATGGGTGTGTATGAAAAAATTTATAAAATTAGAATTTTGTCTTAAAGAATTTTATTTTCTTTTATATTTTGTCTCTCCAGATGATGTATTAGTTTATCCTTCAATAAAAAGGTGTTGATTCAACGGACAACCATTAATGAAAACTGATGTATGTAGATTCCATGCATTATCATGTTACCATCGATGACTTACTCATTATTTTTCTATATTGGAAAACTTGTTAACTAAATTGAGATATAATAGGGTTATGATAATACGATGAGAATATTGTAATGAATTTTCATAATAATTAATGAGGATATTTGTCAGTAAACTGAGATTAACATTACTATTGTGAAGGGGATAATTCTCATATATAATGATTCTTCAAAGAGAGGGATTATATGTATCATTTTGTAGAATAAAAAAGTCATCAAATATTTATCAAAAAATTTAATTGTTTAGGATAAAAATTATTCAAATCCTTATCTTTAGTTGGTAGACATAATATTAAAATAGAATATATAGAGGCATTAAATTTTTCTTGAATGATGTAAAACATATACACATCAAAAATTTGTGAATAAATTTCCCCATAAAAAGTACTCAACATGAAGAAAATTTTGTGGTTATAACTAATAAATTATTATGATTTATCAAAAAAAGATCTCTCTGGTGGAAATTAAGTTAAACAATTTACTGGGTAGGATTGATCGTTAAATTTTGAGTAAAATTAGGGTGGTAAATGATATTATATTCATGGATTTTATAATTTTTTATATGAAAATAATTAAATAAGGGGAAAATTTATCTATTCAAAATTATTTAAAATCCATTATTATTGGAGTAAATAAGAATGTACCAGCAATGATGATAAGGATAATGAAAATAAAATTAATTCTATGAAATATAGGATGTTGGTAGACATCAACTATGAAGATGGTATTTTGTGATTTAGAAAGAGGCTATGTGTTCTATCCTTTATTAAGTGTTAATGATAATTATTTTGGTGAGGATCATAGTTTAAACCTATCAAAAATATATAGTTGAAACAAAATGTATCAATATTTAAAGGAATTGTTTTAAGGGATAATATGAAATTGGAAATTATATATATCATGATTATTAGGTTTTCAAAAGGTAAAGGGTGAGAGACAACATTCTAAAGGAGTCATGAATCCTCTACCTATCTAATATGTAAATGGGGTGATATTAAAATGATCATCATTATTATTTTACCAAATACTCCTAGAATGAATTACATTATATGGGTTATTGTTCATTGACTTACCATTCCCATGAATTTTCTCACTATAAGGGATGATATACCTCTTGAGTTCCATAATATCTATTTATTAAAGAAGTTTTGAGACATCATGGTGAATCAAATTTGATTATTTTTCATCATGACCAATAGTTTATGTCACATCCCTCCCCCGGGGCCCGTGTTGTGACTACCCCAACCCCACCTTCCATAGGCCAGGGGCTGGCAACTAGCACTGGGAAGGCGTATCCCTAAAACTGGGAAGGCATTGCCTTTTAACCTTCATATTCACACAATCCAAGAACACAGAAAGATACATGTACAAAGTAAACTAAATAGTAAATAGGTTAAGTACAATAAGTAAAGGGGCTGGAATAAAAGCCCCACTGGAAAGTACAAGTAAAACTGAAAATAGCTCCTGTGAACACCTTCCAAGGATCCTACCTAAAGGGTATGTACACTCTTGAAAGGTCATCTCTACAGTACGTCTCGTCTAATGGTCAACCTCCATGCAGCCTCCAGTCCTGACACCCTCATCCTCGATCAATGTTGTCTGTCATTTTCACAAGACACAACAAGGTGTCGGTGTATCCCTTGAAAGGGTGAGTATAAAAATACTCAGTAGGGACCCCAAGACCCCCGAAGGTCTCTCAAAATCCACAATGGATAAACCACAAAGAAACACTGTGTTCACATTCATGAAAACAACAGTAAACCCTACTTAGTTATATACCCATATATATACCTATGTTATTAATTTTACTAATCTTGTTCATGAGAAAACACAAGGACCAACTCTCTAGCTAAAAGCACAACTATTCCATGAAGGAAAGAATACCATAAAGGTAACACCACGAAGCTAAGTACCAAAAAGGAAACAACACACAAAATAATACCATGAAGGTATCACTACACAAAAGTGTACAGTAAAGGTAAAGAGTCCTCTCACACTAGGTATAACTTAAATACGAAAGTATGGACGATTAACTGTATTGCTAGATTATCTTACTTAATTGAGAAGCTCTGTTGTTCACCCACAAAGGATCGAAGATGACCCATATAGGATCTAAAGATGACACACACAGGATCTCAACATTACCCACATAGCATCTGTAAATGACCCACACATGATCGGTAGAAGCTAACCCACACTGGATTCAAAGATGACCCACACATGATTTAGAGATTCTTCAAGTACAGCTAGCCACAGGGTTCCCTCACAAAGTACGCTTGATTCCGGGAGGATCCGCTCCTCAATCAATAGGTTGATACTTCAACTACCATGAGTCCCACTAAGAAGTATCCCAAAGGACCTTCATGTCATAAGGGTCTCAACACGACATACGGAACGTTAATCGGACGCTCGGTCCGTAAGTTATTAGGGTATCTGTTTTGAGGTCCCAATGAGATTTGGGTTTGATCCAAACTGGTCGTACTCCAACTTTATCTAAGGCTCAAGTGGATTATACCAAAAGGGTCACCTCAATCCAAGGATCCGGGTACTATAGATGGTTTATCAAACGGATGCCTGATTCTCAATATATGACCAAAAATGCGTTTATGGGTCCAAATGGGCATAGGTCATATCTGAATCGGTCGGACTGACACATCCCAACCCAGTTCGGGTCAACCCGACCTGAATGGGCTGGACCACAGTGGGCTTGGCCTGCTGGGAGCAGCCCTCTCGGTGCGGCCTAGTAAGCTGGGTGCAGTTCACCCGGCTGGGTGCGGTCGGCCATGGCGAGGCCCGCCATGCCGCCACATAGGGGGATCCCCCCCAACCTCCACCCCCTCAGATTCCCGAACGACCCAAGGGCCATTTGGTTTTGGCCATACCGGGGGCACCATGTGGTGCCACCTTTTGGAACACAGGACCCACCAGATCGGTCCCGCTCTGTGTGATGTAGCCGATTGGAAGTCCAGTCGGCTTCCCTTCCAATGGCACAATGAAACTGATGTCCTCCCATGGCCGGCCAGTTGTCGGCCACCCTGGTACATATCTGCGGATCGATATTTGTTGCCTACCCTTCTACTGGTGGCATGGATGTGCACCGCCCTACCTCCACCGGGCCGGCTGGCCGCCGTCCTCCTCCACCGTGGCCGACAGGCCGTGGCCTTTTTTGGCATCGCAGTTGCACCGCCGCCACCGTTGTGGCCGACCGGTGTGTCGTCCGCCAGCTTGTACCCTTCCAGTGATGTGGTCGGGCTCTGCTCAACCCATCGATCCACCCGTGTGAACACATCAATCCATGAGGTTTCGGAGGGATTCGATCATATTTTTTTGGCCCGCACCCTCCACGTTATACTGATAGCATGCAGCTCAAGAAGAGAGATTCAACAAAACATTAACAAAGAACAATCCTTAACAGAACCTACCTTGATCATTTGTTGGAGACGGCATGAGGAAGAAGATGAAGACGATGAAGGAGACGCCGGCATTCGTCTCTCCCGCAACACGCTTCTGATCTGAACTCAAGCGTATGCTCCTCGTTCTTGATCTGGGGTTTTTTCTTCATTGAAGGAGGTTCTTCCACCAAGAGTTCTCTCCTCCCCAAATCCTTTCTTTATCAACGATTTCCCCCAACCACAAGAGGTGAGGATCCAACTTAATTAGATTCAAGTTAATTAGATCAATTAACGTTGGCTCGTTAATTAGGGAGGTTCCAAGAGTTAAATCACATTAAAAAGGGGGTTCAAGGTCAGTTGGTCCCTAACACCAATATTTAAATGAGAGGTTTCAGATAAATGAAATAAAATTAAATTGTTTTATTTTATTATTATTTATCAATTATCCCCTGGAGAACCAAAAAACAACTTCCACCCTCAACCTACATCGGTCGAGGTGAAGGTCCCCTTAAGAGAATATTGGTGTTATGAGTTAAACGGTGTCTTTGGATTTCAATTCTGAGCACCAGTTCAATAGTTTAAAAAATGACGCTCACGCTTTATCTGAACGTACCAAAACAATGTTCAGAATTTCATTCCAGGAACACCGGGCCTCATAATCACATGCTGTTAATTTTCACAAACTCTTAATAATTCAATATATTTAAAAAAACTACATGGGAAAATCCATCTCTTTACATTCTCCCCACCTCAGGGATTTGTGTCCCTGAAAGCCACAACACAAACTAGGGAAACAAGTGGGGGTACTAAGCACAGATCGAATAATCCTGTTCCCATGTTCTCTCCTAGAGGTTCTCATGCTACAAACGTACATGCACCAGAGGCATCGATCTCCCATGATGTACTCTCTTCTGTAGATCCTCAATCTCTACTAGAACATCTGAAAATGTCGCCCCATCATCGATGTCCAGCTCGCAAATTCAATTATGTTCATGGGATCATGTACGTATCTCCTAAGTTGGGATATGTGGAAAATGTTTTGCACTCGATGTAACTTATGGGGGAGAACTAGGTGGTACGTCACCTCATGAACTCTGTTGAGGACCTGGAAAAGCCCAATGATCCTCAGAGATAGATTTTCGCCCTGGCCAAATATCCACAAACCTCATCGAGGTGAGACCCGTAGGAATATATGGTCACCATCATTGAACTCAAGAGGTCTATGTCTCATGTCAGTATATGACTTCAGCCTACTCTGTGCAGTCTTCGTCCTCTCCTGGATGATCTGCACCTTATCCGTGGTAGCTCGTACCATCTCCGGTCCCATGAGTGCTGACTCCCCTTGGTCATTCCAGCACAGAGGTGATATGTAGGGGTCGACTGTGCAATGCCTCAAATGGTGCCATACTGATAATGGAGTGATAATTGTTGTTGTATGAAAACTACACCAAAGGAAAGTGATCCTCCCAACTGCGGTCGAAATCTAGGATGCAAATATATATCATGTCTTCAAGGGTATGAATGGTCCACTCTGTCTGACCATCCATCTAATGATGAAAGGTAGTTATCAATTGAAACTGATTCCTGAATGCCTCCTGAAACTTCTTCCATAGTTGGGAAGTAAATCATGCATCATGATCAGAGACAATCATCGAAGTCACTCCATGAAGCCATACAATCTCATGCACATAGAGGCATCCAAAGACCTCTACTGAACCCTTCTCTCTGATAAGTAGGAAGTGGGACAAATTGGTGATTCGATCAATCATCACACAGATGTAATCATGTCCCATGGATGTGTGTGGAATTCCTTTCACAAAGACCATGGAAATTTCATCCCACATCTACTCCGGCACCACTAGTGGCTCAACTAAGCCCCCTGGTACCTAATGCTCTACCTTCACTTGAAAAAAATGAGGCACTATCACACAAACTCTGTCACAACTTTCTTCATTCTCGGCCACCAGTTCTTATGCTGGAGGTCTTAGTACATCTTCTTTACTCCTAGATGTACTGCTAGATGGGATGTATGGAACCCCCTTAAGACTTCTGCTCGTAGAGCCACTGGTAACATAGTACTCCCTCTGAAGAGGATGACGTGCTCCCCACCTTCATAAAATCCATCAGGTGTATGTCCTATGGATATCTGAGCACGTCATGCCTCGCAGTCAGTGTCCCCTAGTTGTGCCTCCCTGACTTTCTAAAGGAGTGGGGGATATACTATCGAATATTGAAGATAAGAAGCTCCATCTCAATCCACTTAGGATATCCAAAAATCGGCTAGCTGCTTTGTCACCTCACTCAGCAACTATATACCAGATCTCCTACAGAGTGCATCTGCTACTACGTTCCCCTTCCCAGAAGTATAGACTATATCGAAGTCATAATCCTGTAGAAACTCTTTCCAACACCGCTGTCTCAGATTCAAGTCCTTCCGAGAGAATATATACTTGAGACTCTTGTTATCATAGTAGACTATTAAAAGTTTGCCCATCATGTAATGTCACCACATCTTCAGGGCGAAGACCACTGCTGCTTACTCTAGGTCATGGGTAGAGTAGTTCTACTCATGTTGTCTCAACAGCCGAGAACCATAAGTGATCACTGCTCGCTCCTACATCAGGACACATCCAAGCCTATCCTCTGATGTATTGCAGTAGACTACGTACCCAACGCCCTCCTTTGGTAGCCTCAAGATGGGGCACTCGTCAGTCTCTACCTCAGCTCATGGAAACTCTGCTAGCATTTCTCCGACCACACAAAGGGTTTCCCCTTCTTTGTTAACACTGATAAGGGTGTCGTAACTCTATAAAAGTTAGGCACAAACCTTCAGTAGTAACCAGCCAACCCAAGAAACTTCACACCTCCGTCACACTTCTATGTGGATCCCAAGCAAGCATAGCCTCAATCTTTTCTGGATCCACCAAAAATTCAGCCTCCGAGATGACGTGTCTCAGAAAGTGAACCTCTCATATCCAGAACTGGAACTTCGAGAGCTTACCATAAAGTTGGGGCTCTCAGAGTGTGTCCAGAACTATATGTAGGTGATATGCATGCTCTTCCTCTGTAACTGAGTATATCAGGATGTTTTCAACGAAGACTACCCCAAAGAGATAATGGTATGTCTGGAAGATCCTGTTCATGTGTCCCATACACACAGCTGGGGAGTTGGTCATGCCGAATGGCATAACCAAGAACTCATAGTGGGCATACCGACATCTGAAGGTCGTCTTCTACACCTCCTTGTCTCTTACCCTGAGCTGGTGATATCCCGATCTAAGGTCTATCTTCAAAAACCACAGTGTTCCCTTTAGTTGATCAAAGAGATCATTAATTCTTGAGAGTGGGTACTTGTTCTTCACAGTCACCTGGTTTAGGTGCCGATAGTCCAGACAGAGTCTCAAATGCCTATCCACCTTCTTGGTGAATAAAATCAGGGTAGCCCAAGGAGAAACATTGGGCCTAATGAACCCCTTCCTCTGAAAGTCCTCTGGTTGTACTCGTAGCTCTCGAAGCTCCACGGGAGCCATCCGATATGCCGGTGTAAATATCAGTGTCTTCCCAGGGTACAAGTCGATATAAAATTCCACATCTCTGTTAGGAGGTAGACCCAGAACATCATCTGGGAAAACATCACTATACTGGGCCACCACTACAGGATAGCTTAGACTCTCAACATCAACCGCTCTGAGGGTAAGGCTAGCCAACTGATGTGTGATTGGCTACACCCTCCTCCGTGTAAGTCCATCATGTGCTGCAAAGGTTCCCTTCTCGCCGGTGAAAAAACATTATCACATCCTCGCAGACACACCACACATTGCGCCTAATACCGTCGATCTGAGCATGGACTGTAGATAGACAATCCATACCCAAGATGACTTCGTAAGGCCTAGACGTAGCTACTAGAAGATCTCAGCTGAAGCTCTCGCCTCCTGGAGTAAGCTCACACTACCGCCACCAATGTTTAATCATCGAATCATGTCCAATATAAATCTCTAGCCGTAAGGATAGAGCCAACAGCTCCACCGGAATCTCTAAGCTATGAACGACGGTTGTGGCAATAAAAGGTGACTCACAACTGTGTCTATTAGTACTGAAAATAAGGCAGAGTATGCACAAATCGTACCTCAAATCATCTCTCAAGCACTGTGGTCATAGGCCTCAGTTGCCTAGAGCTGAGCTCGTCCCTATCCACCTTCTCCTTGTGGTTAGGGTGGACCACCTGGAGGTGGTGGTGGTAGATCCTCACATCATTCCCCACCACCTACTGCATGGCCAACTCCTCTGCCACGTCCACCTACTGCCTGCAGACCTCCTCAATAGAATCTTCACCTCTGCCCAGGCAGTCCTTCGACCGTCTTCTTGTCGTTCGTACAGTGGGTCGCGTAGTGGCGTGCCATGTGACCCTACCCGTCGATAGCCCCACACAACCGACCATGTATCCTTCGGTCATCTACCTGTAGGTTTAGTCATCTTGGACCTCTGTGTCATATGTCTGCTTCCAACTATAGATGACTTCGCTATGTGACATCCAGTGGTGGGTCTCACTGCTGGTGACTGCTCAGAAAGGATGTTCACTACTAAGAGTGCTCGTTCTAATACCCCCACCTACATCGGGATGCTGATAGAAATCATCGAAGCTTTAATCTCCCTTCTGAGCCCCTACTCAAAGGTCTAGGCCCAGAAGAAAAGGTGATGCACCATATCAATGGAGTATCACGAGAGACCGGTGAACCTCACGGAATACTGAGCCACAGTCATGTTTCCATGATGCAAGTGGAGAAGCTCTTATATACGCACTGAGAATAAGTTCATTAAGACAAAATCTTGATTGAAAAGGATCTCGAAGTCCACCCAGATGAGAGTGACCTCATCATGAACCTGGAGCATCGAGCTCCACCATCTGCCCGCTGCTGCCTCAAGATGATTGGCTGCAAGGATCACCATGGGATTAGCTGGTGTCCCTACCAGTTGAAGAACTATAAATATGGCCTCCAGTTAGTCCTCTACTACCTGTGGATCCATCTTTCCTCAGAACCTCAGTGGCCTCTTGCACTGAAACTTGTGCAACAGGCTCAATTGGGGTGCACCCTCTGCTATTTGGGCTGGTGGCATTGGCTTCCCAATGGGTAGTGGTGCTACTGGTAAACCACCTGATGGTACAAATTCTGAAAGGGTGCCCTACACCGAAGCCTCATCGCTTGGTAGGCTGTCATCACATACTCTATCTGGAATACTAGTTGGTTGTCTTTGTGGAGGCATCCTGGAAAGAAAGAGGTGCACCACGGTCAATAAGTTATACCTGGTGAGCTTACTCAAAGAGATCACAGAGAAAAATTTTCAAAAACACACACATAATCAGTGTTTTTGTGCACTGAGTCGGAAATTAGAAGTCTAAGTCCTGGTGTTAGGATATACCAGTCGCCTCACCAACACTGGATTCCGTTAATTAAAAATCACACTTACCTCACATAACACTATTACCACACAGAAAAGATTAGAGTCCTAGTTCTTTGATAGAACCAACTCCTATGATACCAATTTGTCACGACCAATCCCTAGGGGTCTGTGTCGTGACTACCCCATGCCCGCCTTCCATAGGCCAGTGGCTGATGACTAGTACCGGGATGGCATTGCCTTTTAACGTGCATACTCACAAACTCAAATCACACAACAAGATACAAATAAAATAGTAAACTAAATAGTAAATAGAACGAGCACAGTATGTAAAGGATCCGGAATACAAGCTCAACTGGAAAGTACAAGTAAAACTGAAAATAGATCCTCTGAACACCTGTCATGGATCCTACCTGAAGGGTAGGTACAGCTCTTGAATGGTCATCTTTGCAGTACGTCTCATATAATGGCCCACCTCCAAGCAGCCTTTAGTCCTGACACCCTCATCCTCGATCAATGTTTTCAATAGTCTTCATAAGACACAGAAAGGTGAAGGTGTAGCCCATGTAGGGGTGAGTATAACAATACTCAATAGGGACCCGGAGACCCCAGAAGGTCTCTCAGAATCCATGAAGGATAAACCACAAAGAAACACCATGTTTACATTGGAAAAAACAAAAATCAAACCTACTTAGGTATATTCCCATACATATACATAAGTTATCAAGTGTTTCATGAGAAAACACAAGGCCCAACTTTCTAGCCAAAAACACAACTGTTCTACGAAGTAAAGAATACCACTAATGTAACACCACGAAGGTAAGTACCACAAAGGTAACGCCACACAGAATAATACCATTAAGGTATCACCACATAGAAGTGTACCAAAAAGGTAAAGGCTCACCTCACACCAGTTATAACTTAAGTATGGATGTATAGATGACTATCTATATTGCTAGATCATCTTACATTGTCGAGAAGCTCTGTTGTTCACCCAAACATGATCGAAGATGACCCACACCGGATCTGAAGATGACTCACACAGGATCTAAAGATGACCCACACCGGATCTGTAGATAACCCACATAGGATTGGTAGAATCTAACCCACATAGGATCCGAAGATGACACACACAGGATCTGGAGATTCTTCAAATACAGCCAGCCACGGGGTTCCTACAATAGTCACACTCGATTCTGGGAGGATCCGCTCCTCAAGCCATAGGTTGATGCTTCAACTACCACGAATTACAAGAAAGAAGTATCCCAAAGTACCTCCATGTCATAAAGGTCCCAACACAATAGATGGAACATTAATTGGATGTCTGGTCTGTAAGTTATTAGCTTTTTTGTTCCGAATACCCGATTGGATTCGAGTTCGATCCAACCTGGATGTACTCCATCATTATCCAAACTCAGGTGGAGTATACAAAAAGGACCGTCTCAGTCCATGGATTTTGGTACCATAGACGGTTCATCAAATGGACATTCTGTTATCAAGATATGACCAAAAAGGCATTTCTAGGTCCAAATGGTCCGGGGTCCGATCTGACCCAGACCAACCCGACCTGACCCATAATGGGGCTGCCCGGCCCACATTGGGTGCAGCCCGGTCAGCTGGGTGTGGTCTGCCCTGCTGGGTGCGGTCGGCCTGACTGGGTGTAGTCACTATGGTGGGGCCCGCCCGAGCCAGCACCCAAGGGTAGGCCCCCTCCCCCCAATTCCTGAAAGACTTCAAGGCCATTCGGTTCTGGGCATTCTTGCAGTGCCACGTGGCACCACTTGTTAGAACACAGGACCCAGAGGATCGGTCTCACTCGGCCTGAAGTGGCTGGCCGGAGGTCCGACGGGCTTCCCTTCCAACGGCGCGACGACGTCGTTGTCCTCCCGCGGTCGGCCGGTTGTCGGCCGCCCTGGTGCACTGCTGCGGCTCGAGAGCCACAGTCTTCCATTCTATCGGTGGCCCGGACGTACGTCGCCCTACCTCAACGAAGCTGGTCAGCGTGTCGGCCACCATCCTCCTCCGCTATGGCTGATGGGCCACGGCCTCCTCCGGCTTCGTAGTTGCGCCGCTGCCACAATTGTGGTCGACCAGTGTGTCGGCCGCCACCATGTACCTTGCCATCATCGGTCGCCAGCGACATGGTTGAGTTTCTCTCAACCTGTCGATCCTCCCACAAGAACACATCAATCCACGAGGTTGCATAGGGATCAGGTCATTTTTGTTTTTCCTGCACCCTCCACGTTAGATTGATAGCATGCAGCTCAAGAAGAGAGATTCAACGAAAAATTAACAATGAAAAATCATAAACAAACCCTACCTCGATCATTCTTTAGAGATGGTGTGAGGAATAAGATGAAGATGATAAAGGAGGCGTCGTTGTTCTTCGCTCCCACAACAGGCTTCCGATCCGAGCTCGAGCGTCGGTTCCTCATTCTTGATCCGGGGTTTGTTCTTCGTTGGAGGAGGTTCTTCCGCCAAGAGTTCTCTCCTCACAAAATCCTTTCATTTCCAATGATTTCCCCCGACCACAAGAGGTGAAGATCCAACTTAATTAAGTTCAAGTTAATTAGATCAATTAATGTTGGCTCATTAATTGGGGAGGTTCCAAGAGTTAAATCACATTAAAAAGGGGGTTCATGGTCAAGTGGTCCCCACCACCAAGATTCAAATGAGGGGTTTCAAATAAATAAAATAAAAGTTAATGGTTTTATTTTATTATTATTTTTTAATTCTCTCATGGAGAACCGAAAAACCAACCTCCACCCTCAACATACTACGGTTGAGGTGAAGGTCCCCTTAAGAGAATATCAGCACTGCGAGTTCAATGGTGTTCTCAGATTTCAAATCTGAACGCCGGTTCAAAAGTTCAGAAAATTGCACTCACGCGTTTACTGAAGGTACCTGAAAAAAATAAGAATTTCATTCTAGGCACATCGGTCATTGGAATCACATGCCTTTAATTTTCAAAGACTCATAATAATTCTATATATTTAAATAAATTACATGGTAAAATCCGGGTCATTATAGTTTAAATTAGAATTCAATTTGAGTATTGATAGAACCACATATTATCATCAAAATAATAGCTATCCTAAAAGGACAATTTAGAAATTATAATACATGTTCAGGTTGTTATCACATTACATTCAGGGTCTATAAGATCAATATTTTCTATTGGTGTAATAAAAATATGATAATAACTCCCATTGAAGAATTAAAATGATGCAATAAGATTTATTGAATGGAATGATGTTTTTTACTCCAAATTTTTGCGACAAATATTTTGAAAATATGCTTGAGGGCCTAGATCATACATAGGAGACAATGGTGAATGTGAACACTGTTCAAAATTATTATATAGTAGCGCAACATAGTAAATAACATTATTCTGATAGTTGAGGAAGGATTTAGATTATAAACTGTGAAATGATATTTTCTTATAGGTTTATCTATTGGTAGGTCTTGTAAATTTCATAATGAAGTGGAAACTAAGTCCTTCATAAATTAAAATTTTTTAAATTCTATTTTGAATATGAAACATGGGTTAACACTTTCATATTACACCTAGCATATCTAAATCCTATCATGTGATATATATACCTATATAGTGGAAGTATATACTTGAAAAAAATGGTACTAATTTATGATGAAATATAATTAGAACATGATATATCTATTTTGATGTTCTCGTCTATATTCTTATCAGTAGATAACATGTGTTGAGTAATAAGTTGAATCGACTAGAAATAGTAGATTTATTAAATCATAATATAGAAGAGGAAACATGGTGTCTAAATGAAATTATAATCAAGAAATAACCACATATTTCAAGTGGTTTTATTCCAAATATTTTTATTATGAAATTTCTATATGAGGGAAGAATATAATACTAGACGATGATTTATAGTATGTTTTTCTGTCAAGATAAAAAATAGAACACTACACACAATTTGATTCAAAAATAGAATTTAAACCTAAATTTGAAAATGCTATAAAATAAATTGGATTAAAATAATATTATTTTTTAAATAAAATTGTAAAAAATAACATATGGATATTTTTCATTTTTCAGAAATTGTTGATTTTTTATTGAATAATGGATACTACTAATGTTTTTACAAGAATTTCATTTCATTTTAATAAATAAATTATTTTAAAAGTTCCATTTTATTTAGTATTTAATTTTATTTTAACAAATTAAATATTTTATTAAACATTGTCTTATATTTATGGGATCATTTTAATTCTTAAAAACACACTTTTTTAAAAACTAATGTTCTATTTTTGGAATTTCTTGAAAAGTATCTTTTATAACCTTTTGAGATTAAATTTCATAAAAAATAATTAACTTTTGGATCTATCAAATAAATTTTTTTTGTAGGATTATTTTTTTATTTTTATATAAAGGTTTATTTTTATTTAATAGTGAAAAATACTACTTTAATGTATATCGAATCCTTTAGGAAAAAATTACGATAAAATTAAAACATAATAGATTATAAAAAACATTTCTATAACTAAAAAGAATTTATAGATTATAATAATTTATTTATAATTATAATTTTTAAATTTTTATCATGTGATCAATATATTGAAGAAAAAGGGATATTATATTCAAATTAAAAAAGTGATTCATTATCTATAATTAAGAGTTTCAATGATGGAACCATATTTTTGAACAGTTTTAATTTAATAAAATATTTTTTTTTATTAAGAGACCGAAAAATCATAGGAATCATCACTCCTCATAATTTTTTAGCCTAAATGAAAGTATAATGATTATTTTAACCCCAAAACAGATCTCTCCTCATAGTTAAATATTGCCTCCCTTTTTCTAATAAAAACCAATAAATTCCCACTATAGATCTACTGATACCTAACCAAATGACATTCCAATTCCCCTAAACAAATAATAGTAGTCTTGGTCTCAGCATAAGATCAATCCTAGATGGATTAAGATTCAAGATAATTATGGTCCCTCAAAGAAGAGGATGTTAAAAATACTTACAAAGCATGTCATACCTAACATAGGGGTTTATTTCGTAGTATTATCATTATTCTATATTTTTTATAACTTACTTCCATTTTGATGAAATATATGAACATTTAATCTTAAATGTTATCCACTTACTTATAAATTTATTATTTTTCAATTTTTATGTTTTCCTTTAATTTTTTTCTATCGATGTAATTAAAATTTTGAAAGAATGTTTTAAAGTAAATATACGTTTCTACACTATTCATCTAAGATTTTTTTTGTTCATTTTCTATATATTATTTATAAATTTTTCATGAATTTTCATTCTAATCTCTAATGAATGATTAAATTCATTTTTATGTATTTTTTATTTTACATAAAATGGTTTAAAAAGAATATGTTTTTTCATTTTAAAATTTTTGTATTTTTAACAAATGTGTGAATAAAATCATTATTTTAAAATTTAATACATGAATAACATTTAATTTTTTCATTGATATTATTTTCCTAAAAGATTCCATTATAATATTCCATGCTTATTTTTAATGAATTTTTTTTCTAAATATTCAAGAAAAGTTTTATTTTAGATATGTGATTTCAAAATAAAAAAGGGAGGTTTAGTGAATATATTTTCGGGTGATATTTTAAATATATTTTCATTTATGTCTATATCCTTTTATGATTCATATTATTTAAAGGGGATATGATCTAATTATACCATGCACTATATTAATCTGTACTTCTAATGATCATTTTTCTCTAGTGATTGATTATGTAAAATATTTACATTATGTATGATAGTTTTTAAAAAGTTAATATTTTTATGTAATATCTATTGATTTTTTTTTCATTTAATTCATATATTTAATCAATTTTACTTATTATGTATTTCTTAGGGCATTTTATTTACCCCTAGATGTATCTGTAGGTCTCATTAGAAAAACTAGTTTGGTTATTTTATGAAAACATTACTTGCATATATAATATGTATTATAAAAAGTCCTTGATTAAAGTATTATGATTTCTATCGATATTTGTTTTATATATATGAAATTAGTTACTATTATTCTTGTGATTGTTGATTTTATTATTTCATCGTTGTATATATCCCCCTTTTATGATATTAGTTACATGATATATTCAATGGTTACTTATATCTACCATATTATTCATTATTTACTTATTATATTAAATATTTAGCTATACTATTTCCATTATTGGGAATTTTAAATCATCCTTAAATAGGTTTTCCTTTCCATAAGAAATTTAAAATGATTCTATGAATTACTTTTGGGATATAATATAATAAATAATAATTTTATAACTATAATTTTATGTTATAATTCATGTATGAAATGTATTATGAGAACCATGTTATTATCTTGTCACCAAATACTAGTAAATTATTAATCCATTTAGTATATGAACTTTCAGGAATCATGTTGGGATTTCATCTAACCCAACACCCAACCCGATCTGTGGCATGGCCCGAAGGGTATTCCCGATCCCCACAAGATGGAAACTTGTTATTGGGTATCAATAATGAATTTTCGGAATGATTTCACTGATTTATATAATCATAAAAAACCAAAAAATAATCAACATTAAAATAACTAATAACCAAAAAAAATTGAGGTACAACCATTTTCAGATTCAATGTTTACACTTTAACCAAACCCTAAAACTACTACATAGGAATGGGAACAACAACATTATCCCAAAAACCTCTAAGAAAAAGTGTGATATCACCCTCAATACACAACTATCCACATCTTCATGAATTATAACACTTGAAACTTGATCCACCATCACAACCATGATACATATTTCATTTTCCAGGTCATACATAATAAAGTCTATATACACCCAAAGGTGTATGTGGAGTGTGATCCAATAACTGATTGGATTTCATCCAAATGAAAGATTACATTACATAAAATTAGAAGGAAAATAAACTTTCACATTTCTATAAGAATATTATAAACATATATAATAAAAAATATTAACAAAAAAATCTCAAGAACAAACATTTTGAAGAACACCTTTTTCACAAGTAAGATCGCTTAGAATAAAAATGTACACAAGGTTTACTATATTCCAACAACTAGAACCCCATCACATAATAATACTATCACAAGGTATATCCATGAAAAATTCTATATAGTAAACTTACACACATGGTACCCTTTTAACCTCACACCCTAGTGATAATAAATCCTCCAACTCAACTAATAATAAATTTACTATTCACGAGCCACTAGAGGGGAACTTCTCAAAAAATTCCAGCACTCACCAAATCATAATCCAATATCACTATTGTACCAATACACAATCCACTATAGGGGATCCCATCCCAAACTTTTATTGGTCTCTAATCATATGAAATGTTTAGTTTGGGTTGCAATCATTAATCATACTAGATAAATATAAGCCTCAACCACTTCCAAATCAAGTAGTCTACCATTTCTAGTTTTCCCACCATGATACCCGTGATTCCCTTAGTGATCAAATTTCAAATAACTTTCATATGAATAAATATTTACACATACACATTCCTATAATGATAAAAACACAAAAAAAATCACTACTTTCATATTTAAATATTTAGTCCAATGATAAAATTCCACATGGAAACTAGCATTTTCTATAAACAAAACCACTTTCCATATTCCTCACACACCAAAACAATTTAGAAATAAATTTTACACCACATTCATAATTTATGAAACCCATTTGAAAAAACAGTAAGAGAACAACATGTGGAATCCAACCCTTTCCTTGGAAAAATACACTTTCAAAGAAAAATTCTAATCATATCCATTTTGTATAATGTTTGACATGACATTCACATTTCAAAGAAACATTTAAGGTGTACTATAATGAATCCAACATGAAATAAAACCTCATTTTTCCTAGAAAACTAACTTTAAACACAATAACACCCTTAAATCTCTTTGATAAACGTTTTAACACCATCCTCAAAAGGAATAAAAAACTCTCATGAATAATCGCAATAAATTATACATGAAACATATCCATATCCTATTATAAAATCAATTTTCATCACATGTGAATCTCAAAACCCATCCAAAACATGTTTCTCACCACACAAATATTCCATAGAACACATTTACCAAATCGAGAAATCATATCAAAATAATTTATTAATTTAAAATAATGGAACTACCTACTGCATAGTTATAAGCATCCGAAAATAGCTTTGAGATAATAACTACACCACGAACAGACCCTATAAAGGAAATATCAAACAATAACCATCAATATTCCACCCAACAACAAAATATCAAACCCTCATTAGGTCAAATAACCTACTGGGAAATAATAAATTGATAAATTTGGAATAAAAACCCTTGATAAATGATGAGTTCAATAGGAAAAGAAATTAAATGATTTTTAATTGACATTCTCACGCAACAACCACCAAAATATTAGAGTTTAAGAGGTCCAAGAAGGCTTGGAGGGAGCTTCCATGGCTAAAATTCTAGAATCGTGCTAATAGGATCTGATTTAGAGTTAAAAATAAAGAGGAAAATGTGTAAAATGTAGAATTTTAATGAGATGGACAGGTCACATGTTACTCTAAACTTTCCAAAAACTATTCACCCCACACCATCGAAGAGGTTTAACCCACATGGTTAGCTTGTACGGTTTCACAAACTATGTGCTGATCCAATGGTTGCACTATTAAAAAATGAAATTGGTCACATGATTTCTCCAAACTTTTGACCAACCATATACCTGAGGATGTCACAACAAAATCCCCATTATTCACAAAAAACTACAGAAAAAACTCATAGTTACCTTAAATAAACACATATAAATAAAATAATACCTCAAAAACTTTTGGATGTGACAATTCTCACCACCATGAAAACATTTCTACAATAGAATTTCTTACCAATGCTTATTCAAAGAACATAAATATATACTCATCATCATACCAATATTTGTGTTACCATGTCTCAATCTCATCACTACTATGATGCCAAAGAAGTCATTCCAATATAATATACATCCCATGGAGAACATTCTCCTGAGAATCCCCAATCTGCATTGGCCACTCAAACAAAAACAGATCAGGTCACAATACCAACTCCCCACAATTCAAGACATGATATAGATTTTTGTTAAAAAATTTCAGATGAGAAACATAGAACACGTCATTAATTGGCATCAACTCGTAGGAAAAATATAACTTGTATTCCACCCTACAAATCTACTCAATAATCTCAAATAGTTTTACATGCTTTATAGTTTTCTTTCCAAACATACCAAAATAATGGATACCTGAGTGACATGATACCTTTAGAAACACCCAGTCATGAAAATAAAACTTAAAATATCAGGACCTCTGATTAGCATAATATTAATAAAGAATCTAAGAAATAAACAGACGCTTCTTGATAAAATTTTCTCTATCAGATGTCTTTTTTCACATGTCTCAATCCCAACAATTTGGTCTCTCTCACCTCAACCCAACATAATGGGGTCTGGAATGGTTGAACATAATGCACCTCAATAGTATCTGTTAGAATATATGATTGGTAAATATTTTTATATGAAAACTCATCCAATCCCAAATGGTTGTCCCACAAACCTCTGAAATCAAAAACAAATTCTCGGAGAATGTATTCCAAAACATGATTTACCCGCTACATCTGACCATCCATTTGATGATGGTATACTGTAATCAACCTGAAATATGCCCCCATCACTATATAAATTCCTTCTAAAACCCATGAAGTAAAATGAGGGTCCTATCCAAAACAATTTTCAACTCACACCATGGAGCCTCACAATTTCGTGAATATATAACTGACCTAACTCGTCCTCATTGGCTGAAACCCTGATTGGAATGATATGGGATTATTTGGTTATACAATCAATCACTACCCTATTATAATTCCTTTCCTAGGGTGTACAATATAAGGTAGCAATAAATACCATGGAGGTCTCATCCCACAAGTAGGTTGTGATGGGAAGTGGCTAAAGCATACTAAAGGGACTCTTATGTCTTATTTATCCAACTAAAATGTGTAAAAATGCTATACAATGTTATTTATATCTAGAATCATATCTATAAACCCTATATACTAACACAAATCATAAAATATTTTGGTATCACATGGATGAACGACCTGCTGAGGCTGGTAGATATCATGCATCACCAACTTCTGCAATGACAATGACACCACAAAGTGAATCTTAAAGCACAACATTGCCTTAGGAGACAACGAACATTCACAAGGAACATTGCATCTATGAAGAAACACCACAGGACACTTCCATAACTCATAATGTGGATTCTCTTATTGAATTGAATATAGAAGAGAAGGTTTCATTTGAACATTGGTCGAGAATGCACATCCACTATGATCAGTTCTATCCAAGTGAATTAGGGAAAAACCCCCATCAAAGTACAGTCCTCATTGGACTCATTTAGTTCTTTCATTGACACTCTACTTATTATAGAATCTTCCATAACATTCCGATTTCTTGGGGTACACATGATATCAAAATCAAACCCATGAATGTACTCAACTAAATGACACTGCCTCAAATTCAAATCATCCTTTGAGAAAATTTAGCATAAACTCTTATGATAAAAAAACTACAAATTTTTCCATGAAAATATAGTGACTCTATGTATTTAAGGAATGCATCACTGATGCCAAATCTAGGTCTTTTTTTGGGTAATTCTTCTCATGTGGTCAGAGTTAGTGTACACCATAAGCTTCCACAGTTTCAGCTTCCATCAGAACACACCTAAGATCCATACCAGAGTCAAAATTATATTCTAAATATCACTTTCCTATATCCCCCATGATCCAAATAGAGGATATAGTCAATTACCTCTTTATCCCCTCAAAGTATTCCTAATAATCTTGGATCCATTCAAATACAATCCATTTATTGGTAATTGTTGATACTGATAAACCAATCTGAGATAAATATCCAATGAATAGACAATAATACCCTGACCTTCCAAAAATATTCGGATCTAAAAAAATCTTCAGTTCCCATGAAATAACTACACTATTATCCGTGTGGTCCACAGAAACAACATGCTCTAAGATCAAATGACCCAAAAATATCTCCTCCCTGATACAGAAGGTGCACATTGAAAGCTTTTCATAAAGATAATGATCTAAAGTAGTTCCTAGAACAACCCTAATGTTCTGTTCAAGATTCTCCTCATTCCTAGAAGAGACCATGATGTCATTCACGAATTCCAAGAAAAAATAATTAAGATATTGGTGGAACACATTATTTATGAGCACCATAAAAAACTATAGAGATTTTTTCAACCCAAAAGGCATGACCAAAAACTAAAAATGGTTTAACCTACCTTGGAAGGCTATTTTTGGAAACTCAACCTCTGAAACTATAACATAAAGATACCCGGAACACAAATCATTATTAGAGAACCAATTTTCATACATAACTGGATTAAAAAGGACATAAAATTATGGAAAATGGTACATGTTTTTATCGTTATATTGTTCAGCTTTTGGTAATCAATGGACAACCAAAGAGATCCATCAGCCTATTTTGTAAACATAACTATTGTGGCCCATGGTGAGACACTCAGGTGAATTAATCCAATGGATTCCAAATCATACATCTATACATATAATTCTCCAAAATTAGTGGGGTCCATTCTATTCAAGGTAAGAGGTGTAGGATGTGTTTCGAGTTCCAATGAAATTTCAAACCCCACATCATGTTCCGGTCATAAACTTGATAAATCCCCTGAAAAAACCCTAGGGAAATCATACAAAATAAGTGGTAATTCACCCTTAATATAACCACCATAATCCTACAATGAGATAAACAATATCAAAAAAAATGAAGCTTCCCAATTCTGAGGGTGGTTGTGTGGCACATCATGACCAAGGATCCAATTTACCTTGAAAAACTTTGGTACTACTATCCGGGCCATGAAACCCACTCGCAACTTATAACAACCAAATTTAACCATGAAATGCACCATAAAATAAATAACATGGATCACATAAATGAGTTCCATATGTAAAAAAAATACCATTTCAACTAAACCCCAGACACAGTGATAGAAAAAGATGAATACCTGAAACCCTTATCTCATGTTGTAATAAGTAGTGTTACTAACTCCATTAAACACATCATAAGCTCAGTTGGAAACTAAAAAAATACACAATATGGGAAGAAATAAGGTATAATAAACCAAAAATATCAAATATAATGGAAACTAATTATGACTCAATAATAATAGAAACTTGAACTATCACAGACCCTGCATCCGATTAAACTAGTACTCAATTTGTCGCATGAAGTTTTCTCATATAAGCCTAAATGAGAGAATGAACACTAACCTATTGATCATCCAGGAACTAAAACATCCTAGAAGAAGATCCAGTTATATATCCATGACCTCTAAAATTATAACCTTATGTAATAAACTATATTTAATGTTCTCACATCCCCTCATGTGCTACAAATCCTATACCACTCTGATAGGAGTGTGCCACTCTTCAAAATTTCTACATATTTCCCATAGATCCACACTGGTGACAAGATCTTGGTGGGGATGAACAAGATTATTACATATATGCTAATTTCTCACTCTAGTGGAATAAAAATGACCCCGAATTGGAAGTTATAGACAAACAGATATATGAAGGATGGCCGAAACTACCAAATTATTTCTTTGCTTTTTTATCCTAAATCCTCTTCATTATATATAAATTGACACTACCCACTACTGACACTATCCCTGAGAAACTATGATTTCCCTTATGATCAATTTCTACTATCATGGAAGGATCAACAACATCATTATATGTCATCATCCTTAATAAGAAGACATGAGATTGGATTCCTGGCCACAAACCTATCTCAATCATCTCAGCCATCAGATACTCATTGGAAGCAATCTTGGGTGCAAACCGAACCAACTTTGTAAAGCAGTTAGAATATTCTGTCACAGTATGATCTCCCTATCTATGCTCCAAGAACTCATAGAACCTATAATAGAACAAAAACATTGGACAATATTACTCATTTAAAATGAAATTAAAGGCTTTAAAACCCATAAAATTTTGGTTTCCATCATGCATCATGGATTCCCACAACATATGATTGGGACCTTCCAACAAAAATAACGAATAAATCACTTGAAAATCCTCTTTAGTATCATAAAATTCAAACAACCTCTCTATATTCTCAAGATAATCCTCTTATTACTGGGGTTCTATGATACACTTGAAATAAGGGGGATGGTTCATGAAGAACACTTGAGAATTATCATTTTTACAATATATTAATACCTCTCTAACCCGAGAAGGGACATCGGTCACTCACTAACCTAAATGATGTACATCATAAAACACTAATTACACTAATCAATGATCTATTGGTCAGGGATAACTCTCTCCAGCTGCTTCACATGGCTTCATAAGTATTATCTGGGGATTCATTTTAATAGATCAAGAAATGGATGAAAGAAAAATCATCAAAACAATATTCCAAAAATTTTGAGCAACAATGAAAAATCTCAAATTCATTCATATGTTAAAAAACAATAAAATATCATGAAAAACCCATGACACTACTTCCCCTCCTAGTATCCATATATGCTCTACAACCTGTATATCTCAACTATAGGAGAAGTCCACAAAATCCTAATATCCCATGGAATGTTGAGTCATTTCATGAGGTTTTCTATCGAGGAACCCCACTTGAAATCAAAACATCAAGCCCCAATAATAATATCTATGGTCTATCCAAACTCTACATAAAAACATGTCCCCAAAGATTTTAACCTTCTCTAATGCCATTTTTTAATGTACCAAGATGGGATTCCATGCATCCCGAAACCCGACCCGATATGTGGAATAGTCCAAAGGGCATTCATGATCCCTAAGGCATGGAAACTAGTGCATGGGTATGAATAAAACACTTTGGGAATGATTTCACCCATTTATATAATCACAAACAACCACAAATAATAAACATCCAAATATTTGATAACCACACCAAAATGAGGACCAACAATTTTCATATTCAATGTTTCAATATAAAAAAATCTCAAAAGTACTATAGTGGATTGGGAACACCAAAACTATACCAAAAAAACATGAAATAATAGATAAATCATCTACAAGATACCACCATAAACACCTTAATGAAGTGAATAACTAGAAACCAATTCAACCATTACCACCCTGATACATCTTTCCATTACCAATGTCATACATAACCAAGTCTACACACACTCAAAGTTATATGTTTGGTGTCAGTAAAAGAACAATTTGATTCTACACATAAAAATATTCCATTCCATAACATTAGAATACAAATATACATTTACATTTCAATAAAAAAATATTATATTCATATCTAAAAAATCATTTTACTGAATAATTTCTCAAGAAAACACTTTTTAAGGAATATTATTTCATAAATAAGAGTGCATTATCTAAAATCATACACAAGGTATATGCTATGTCAATTCATAGTACCACATCACAAAAGTTTGGCTTGGGAAAATCCATATATGTGACTAGCATAAGTGGGAAACTATGATCCTCAAACATTGTTGATCAAAAATCATATAACTCAACTACCAACAACGATCTCATTAATGAGACACTAGAAAGGAGCATCACTCAAAATTATAGAGGTCTCCAAATCATAATAAAATGACAAAAACATTCCCATGAATATTACACAAGAGGGAATACCACGCCAAAATTCTAGTGGTCTCTAATCATATCACATGTTTAGTTAGTGTTGCAATCATTGATCCTAATTTATGAATTCGGTCCTCAGCCACATTTGAACCATCTAGTGTAATGTCTCTAGTTTTCCCTCCTAGATACCTAGGATTCCATTTGTTCTCAAATTACACATCACATATAATATAAATCAACTATTTTATATACACATTTTAATCATCACAATCACATAAGTAAATCAAAACATTCAGATTAACACATTTTCTACAACAATAAAAACACACATTGAAACCACCATTTTCCATAAACAACACCACATTACATTTTCTAGACACACCGATAGGGTTTGGAAATACATTTCTCACCAATTTCAAAATTTATTAAACCCATTGGAAAAACAACATGAAGAACACCAAAGGAATCTAACCCCTTCCATGGGAAGATCACCATTCAAATTCTTATTCACTTAAAATACATTTTTTACTATGTTGATCATCACTTTCACAATTAAAAGACACATTTATGGTGAATAAAAAATAATCCAAGAGTAAATAAAAACCTATTTCTCTTGGAAATCACACTTTCAACTCATTAAATCCTTTAAATCTCTTTCAAAAATTCATTTGGAACCATCCACACAAGGCATACAACAATTTCATGATGCACCAGAACTATGAATACATGGAATATAGACATTTTCATTTATAAAACATATTTTCATCACATTTTCACCTCAAAACCTTTCTAAAACATGGTTTACACCACACATATTGTCCTTATAACACATTTAAATAATCATTAATGAATATCAAAATAATATATTAATGTAGAATCATGGAACCACTTACCTCACACTTGGAATCTTCTATAAATCAATGTGAGACCAGAACCTCACTACCACAATACCCTATAATGGAAAAATCCAATAATAAACATTTATATTTCACCAAAAAAACAAAATATGAAAACATCTTAAGGTTGAAAACCCCCACTAAAAAAACTCTAGAATGAGGGAAGAGAAACCTTTAAAGAAGTGAGGAATCTAGAGGGAAAATACTTACTTGATGGTTTTTTGAAGTTAAAACACCAAAACCACCAAAATATTGGAGTTCAAGAGGTACGTGAAGTATTATAGGGATCTCCCATAGCTACAAATGCTAAATTGGGAATATAAGAGGTGATTTGGGGTTAAAATAGACCAGGTAAAGAGGGTAAATTATAACTTTTTTATGACATGGAGAATTATCATTATTATCCCACATGATTTTCCAAACTATGAAGCAACAGTGAATCCCTAACTATCCAAGAGGAAAAATCTACATAGTTATCCTCCATGATTTGACAAACATTTCACTAACAATATGATCACCACTATCAATGAAAATTAAATTGGCTGCATGGATTCATAGGTAAGGGCTCATAGTCTCCCCTTACCATATCTTATAGAATTTTAATCCAAAATAAATTCGCTAAAAACTCAAAGGAATACCAAATTATACATGCATGACCCAAAATAAACCAAATTATTCCACATAACATAATCATGTATGTGACACGACCCCTTGTATCTTGTTCTAATATAGTATGATAACCACCATCCCTAGGTTATGAGAATTAGAATATCACAAAATTAATAGATTTAGAAATGGTTTTATAAAGATAAAATTTCAAATCAATATATTTCAAGAACTATGGTGAAATGAAAATTTCGAAGTTTTATGATTTTATCGGTTAAAAAATACTAATTCTTAGTAATGGTCAATAAGTTTAATCTTTTTAATGATTATATTAATCAGGAATTCTAGATTATTTTTTATAAAAGATATCAATTTACAATAATCTAAACATTTCCAAGTGGTTTTATAGTATTCAAGAATTAAATATGGGAGGATTTTCTATCCAACATGCACTATGAGTAACTATACTAAATACTAGTTAATAAATAATGGATATAAAATTATGGAAATGTGAATGTTGTATCTGATATTATTTTTGTCTATGAAAATGAAATTCATTTTACAAAAGAAATTTGGGTGTCAAAAACATATAAAAGGGATTTATTGTAAGAATACACATTTTATGTGTCATATATCCTATGATGACTTTCATCACAACACTATGAGTATCAAAGAATAATTTAGAAGCTCTTAAAATTGATTTTTTGTACCATAAATTCAATAATAGTCAATGAATATGTTTTAAATAATTTCAACATTTTTATATTTTTTGTGCCTTTCTGTTGAAAGGATGGTCATGTTGATAAGGAATAGTTTTAGATTTATGTGATCAATAGTTGAAGAAATAACACTTTCAGAAGGTAAGTCACATTATTTCAATTTGTGAATTGATTTTAGTTCTTTATTTCCTTTAGATAATTATTCTGTCCAAACATAATTCATTCCATGAATACTCTTATAGATAATTTTTGATATCGTGAAATTTACCCATCATGCTGATAAGTAACTGACCACACCATTATTCTAGTTTTATATTGAAATTTAATTGATGTTATGATGTGGTATTCATAGGGATGTGTAACTATCATTTGGGAAACCATTAAATACAATATTTGAATTCAATAGTCAATATTTTTTTGATGAAGTTATTGTTCGGTTAGATAGGGTGATGGAATAAGATCTAGAGGGTGTGAATATAATAGATAAAAATATTAATCAAATAATTTTATTAATAAAAATAATTTCCAATGTTAATTATTATGGTAAATTAGTAAGAGAAAAATTAAAGAACATAAAGATGTTTTTTTATAGTAGTTTGGCCTAAATTGGGCCTACTTCAAATTTTATACCTCTCAACTTTGTGAGAGATAAGTGTCAAATAAAAATGATTATTTGGGGGAATCATAACCTAATTACAAAATCCATTTTTAGTGGTGGTATAACCACCACACTAACTTTTGTGTGGGGACTCACAACACTTAAAACCTGGGTTTAGACACTAGAAGTCACTACCAAAATTTGTTTTGACCTTAGATATAGGGAGTCACAACCCTTAGATACCATCTTTAGAATATGGGAGTCACAACCAAAAGAAAAAGAATAACAAATAAATCTTATTTTAAATCCTAAACGGAAAATTAGATTGTGCATGAGTGAAGGGAAATAGTGTTATATACTCCAAACCAGATGAATGATAAGATAAAATATTAATGTGTAGGTAATGGTTGTTGAGGATTATATCAGGTCATCTCATCAAGGAAATCGTAGTCGATGAAAAATTAATTCATCCCCTAAGAGATTGTCCATGTGGTGAAACAAAGTATAAAATGACATTGCCAATGCAAAGCTAGATCAAATTTCACAACACTTTTTTGTGAAAAAATGAGTATCAAAAATGTTATCCCATGCCAATTTTTTATTATTATTCTGTGTATATTTCCTACAAGAGACAATTACATATATATTTAATAAATATGCAGCAGAAGTAGTAGCTAGACTTCCTTTGGATAATGAAAATAAATTGAATCAATAGTTATCAAAAATATCTCTATAAAAATCACAGCACCATTTCCTCTTTATTATTGTAGAATAAATTGCTAATAAAATCATTAAAAATAATTTGAATAAGTCATCTAATAAAATATCCAAAATAATAACAGCATTAAATGGTTTAAAATAACCATTTAAATTCATTCAAACCAATTTAAATTTATTCAAAATACTTCCTAGAAAGAAGTAGTGAAAACTGAATGTAAATTCAAATATTAGAATTTAAATAAACTTTAAACCACTGACTTAACTAGAAAAATACATTGAAATATTATATTTATTTCTTTGACCAAATATAGAACAATGAATATTAAAATATCTTTGACTAAAATACTTATATTTAATGAGAATATATCCATCCTAAAAACCATTGAAAATAATAAATATATAGGCACTAAAAAATGTTTCAAAAAAAACTCATGGAATGAACATTAACTTTGGAAATGAAAAGTAACATAGGATTGATGAACCATACATTACACTATTTATGAATAGTAATATAGAGTATGAATCAAGTATAGTAACATAGGGTTTTTGAACCATACCTTTCACTATTCATGAACAATACAGTAGGGTGGCGATGATGAATAGTAACGTAGGGTTGATGAACCATATTGTGTACTATTCATGAACAGTACATAGTGTACGGATAATGAACATTAACGTAGGATTGGAGATCCATGCATTGCACTATTAATGAACATTAACATAGAGTAGGGATGATGAATAATACATAGCATAGGGATGATGAACAATAATGTACGGTTGATAAACTATATAATTCACTATTACGAAAGTAGTGTTTTCCGTACATGGTGAATAAACTGGATATCAAAATTTAACAAATTTCAATGAATTTTTAGTGATTTAAATAGATGATTCAAACTTTGGTCAAAAAGACTTATTTTTATAAAAACTTATTATTTTTTCAAAAAAAAGAATCAAATAATTATGACATCTACTATTCCAAATATAATTAAAAATAGAACCAACAACATTCTAGAAAATAGTATTTATATAAAATAAAATAAGAGCTTCAAACAATTTAATCACCACAAAAACAGTCTTTTTAGACATCTACATAAACTAATTAAATAAATATAATCATGTGTAAATTATAAAAAACTAAGTTTCATACAAATCCAAGATCTTAAGATGTTGAATAAAAATAAATCTATAAAATTTTTAAAACTATTAGAAGAAGGGATTCTAAAACTAAAATAGAAAATTAATTGAATTTTTAGTGTAACCAAAATTCATTTCCAGACACCCTCATAAAATAATGAAATGTAGATAAATATATTATCTATCCAACATGATTAGAATCACAAAAACCCATAAAATGTAGTTTATGAAATCATAAAAATATATAAAGCTTTTTAAACAAAAAATCACATTACATAAAACAAAATAAAACATTCACATGAAATAAAATCTCACCAAGTAATAAAATAAGTAATCAAACAAAAGGGAATGGACCAGAAGAAACAATTCCCCATTTTTTATTACAAAAACAAATATTTTGAAAAATTAAAACCGGCTTATTTCCCACCATTTATTTCTCCCCAATTTCTCCCAAAATATCCCTCCCCCTTTTGTAAATAAACAAAAAGTGGAAAAAAACTCCCCTTAAACCAAAATAGTAATCAAAAATTAAAATTAAAATATACTAAGTTCAAATTTATTATTTTCAAATTGTGAAGATTCTAAAGGCATAGTAAAAATAACTATTATCTGATTTTTATATAGAATAAACTCTAAAGAAATATCACCCTTGTTCACATGATCCCTAATAAAATTAAATTTAAAATCAATATGCTTTATTCTAGAATGTTTTAATGGTTTATTATAAATAGAAAATGCAGAAGTATTATCCCAATAAATTGGAAGTGTATTAAGATAAAGACCAAAATCACATAATTTTTTTTAATTCAAAAACATTGAGCAAAACTAATAACAGCATATATATACTCATCTTCTGTAGTAGATAAAGAGAAATATAATTGATTCTTATATGGCTAGGAAATTAAGATTTGTCCTAGAAAATGACACATATGTGATGTTCTTTTTATTTCAATTTTGCATCCCCCAAAATCAGAATCAGAATAAGATAACAAATCAAAATATTTATATTATGGATAAAATAAACCAAAATCAATACTTCCTTTTACTTATTTAATTATTTTTTTCAAAATCTTTAATATGAATTTATTTAGGAACTAATAGAAATATTTCCCATAAAAAAACACTAAAAATTATGTTTGGTATAGATGAAGTTAAATATAACAATATACTTATCATGACTCTAAAATTTTTAAAACAAAGAGATTTACCAGATGTATCAACATTTATTTTATTATTTGTATCCATAAAAGCTTTCATAGATTTGGAAGAATCTAGACAAAATTGTTTTATTAACTCTTTAGCACTGTAAGATTTATTATGAACAATTCTATCTTTTGTTGGGAAAATTTGATTTCAAATAAAAAAAATTAGTTCTCCCATTAAACTCATGTCAAATTTCGATGACATTAAAGAAGATAAGTAATTACAAAGTATTTCACTGGATGATCCAAAAAATATATCATCAACAAAAATTTGAACAACATGAATATAATCCTAATTTATTTTAATAAAAATAGTTGGATCAACATTTCCTTTCATGAAATCATTATTTAACAAAAATAATGTAATAATTTAATACGAAGAATGAGATGCTTGTTTGGGACCATATAAAGGATTTAATAAATTATAAACCTGGTTAGAAAATTTTTCTCTTTAAATCCTAGGGGGTTGAGAATCACAAACTTCGTTAGTTATAAAAACATTTAATAAATCACTTTTTACATCAATTTGATATAATTTAAAACCATGAAAACAAGAAAAAACTAACTGAATTTGCTTTTCCACTAACCTAGAAATATTTAAAAATGAATCATTATAGGATATACATTCTTCAAAAGAGTATACTTGAGGAACATGTTAATATTTTTTTTGACATTATTCCCAGATTCATCCAACTTATTTCTAAATATCCATTTACTTCCAATCACCTGTTTATACATAGCCAGTTCCACTAATGTCCGAACATTATTTCTGAAAAATAGATTTAATTCATCATGAATAGAAACAATCTATTTTTCATCTTTTAAATCCTAATTAATATTAAATGGGTCAATATCATAAATAAAAGTAGAATTGGTACAAAAATTTAAAATAGGTTTTCTAATTTCAACACCATAAATCGACATTGGCAATTACATTTTTGATAATATGATCTGTGAGAATCATCCATGACTTTTGATCTGTAAGATAAGGAGTTTTATCCCCTTCAATTTATTCATTCTTATATTAAAGAAATTCTTCACCAAAATTAAATTCTCAAAACTCTTTGTCATAAAAATTAGAATTATAATTTTATTTAGCATTATTTTCTTCAAACATAACATGAATAGATTCTTCAATAACCATAGTTATTTTATTATAAACTCTATAAGAATTAATATTATTATAATAACCAAGAAAAATATATTCATCACTATTAGAATAGACATTATCTAAATTATCCATTTATTTTAAAAGAAAAATGTTACAACAAAAAACTCTAGAGTAACCAACATTAGGCTTTCTATTTTTGATTAATTAATGAAAATTTATCTTTAACAATTATCTAAAAAGAATTATATTTTAAATATTAGATTCCGAAAAAACATCCTCATCCAAAAAATATCTAGTAATATTATATTCACTTAACATAGTTTGATCCATTTCAATAAGAGTTCTATTTTTCTTTTCTACAAAACCATTTTATTGTGGTGTTCTAGGTGTAGAAAATTTGTGAAAATATCCATTCATTTCATAAAATGAATAAAAATATAAATTATAAAATTAAAAACCTTTTTTACTATGAATTGAAATAATCATACATCCTTTTTCATTTTTATCAAATTTAAAAAATACAGTAAATCTATAAAAAGTATCATTTTTATGAGCTAGAAAGTATACACATGTAAATATAATATAATTGTCAATAATAACTAAGTTATATTTCATTACACCAAGGATATAAATTTTATTGGGGCCATATAAATCAATATTTATTAATTTTAAATGTCAATTATAACTTATTTGGTTGATGGTTCTAAAAACATTTGTATTGCTTCCCTTTCATTCAAGCTTCACAAACATGAAGATGTTCTTTCTTCAAGGAAGTAAGCTCTAACATATTTTCATGTTTTGAGAGATTATGAATAAATCTGAAATTAACATTACATATGTTTTGTTGCCAATGGATTTTTTCATTCTATATATAATTCAAACGCATTACATGTTAAATAGTTAGTTTAGAAAAATCAATAATATAAACATTGTCTTTTGGATTAGCATAAAATAATAATGATTCATCTTTAAAAACTAAAAAAAAATTCATTTTCAAACTTAACATCTATTCCATCATCACATAATGGTGATATGCTATATAATTATGTTTTAAACCTTCAACATATAAATCATATGAAATAAATGTAGATTTTAAAATACCTACTTTACTAAAACCTTTTACTTTGCTATGGGAATTGTCTCCAAATGTAAGATTTCCACCATCACATGTCACACCCCGACCTATCTTTTATTTTATTTTATTTTATAATTTTCTTTGAATTTTAGAATTTTTTTGGGGTTCGAGTTGAATCTTGGACTAAAAACATTTGAGTTATGTTAAAAAGTGCACGTTTTTCAGCAGACGTCATTGGGCGCACGGGCGGAGTGCGTCTTGGAAACGTCGCACAGCTTCGCCCAGGAAACAACACAATCCACCTGCCTTCAGAATTTTAAAATGGGTAAAATTGTTAATTTATTGTGATATTTAAACATTTAATGGTTCATAATATTTCTTATTCTGATTATTATTATTAATTTAGGCCAGTGCGCGAGCACCGCACGACTAGAGGAAGCTGTGCGATCAGCCCGAGTTCCACGCAGTTAAGGTGTCTAAATTAGCCAAATAAAATGTAAATTAAAATTTAGAAGAAATAAGTTATCTTATTGATGATAGAATTAATTTTTCATGAATAATGATGTTATATTATTATTAAAGAATTTTTATTATTACAATTATTATTTTTATTATTATTATTATCTTATTATCATATTTTTGTTTTGTTTTCTTTTATTTATTTTTATTTCATTTATTTTCCTTATTATTCTTCTCTACCAATAGGTCACCCCCCTATACGCTTTTTCCTCACGCAGCACCAGCACCGGCTATCCGCGCTCCCCACCAGCCTCATCATCCCCCGGCATGACCTCCTTACTGCGCAACTTATCTTGATCAGCCAGCTCCCTCTCCTACCAGCTTCGCCTGCTGTACGCATCCCCACCTCCAACTGCCACCTCTCTTCTCCAGACCGGCCCACACGTGCCTCCCCTCCGGACAGAAATCCGTCACGGCGTGAACCCCCTAACCTGCATCTCTCCCTCTCCCCGTCACCTCCCTCCACCTTCCCTCGCGCAGCAGCACCGCGCAACCCGCACCCTTGTCTGCATCGCCCCAGCACCCTCCCCTCTGCTATCGGCCTGCACATCACCATCCCAGTCCTGCTCCCTACTCAGCGCGCCCCATCACCCTCGGCCTCCCTTTTCAGATACCCCCTCTCTTCCAGCGCAGCGATGCCACTCCCATTTTCCCGAAGCTAGCACACCTCCTTTCTGTGAACCATTATTCGGTGCTAGCCTGCACCGAACCAACACCCGTGTTTCTGTCCATCTGGTTTTGATATTATAGGAAGAGGAGAAAAACTACTTTTGCGCCATCATGTTCTCCCAATTGTCGAAGTGCTAGGGATATGGTTCAAGGCTGTTGTCATTGTTGGTATGAGTTCTTTAACTGCTGCATATCGAGGTAGATTTTGTGGGTTGTATGAAGCCAGGTTGTTACTGCTGGTTCGAAGGTACAACTACTATTTTTAATCCTCGTTCGAGATCGATTCATCTATGTCCTTACTGGTTTTCAATACACATGGTTCGATTACATTTCATATAATTTTGATCATTTTTTTCTATATGTAACACACTTTCCCTTCCTTGCTCCGGCCAACCAGAAGCGGTGCAACGCTCTAACGACTTCCCCCTTTGCTATACCGGCCACAGACTCCTTCTGTCGGACCTCTTTTCAGGTTACGCACACGTTCCAGACCTCTTTCTAGCTGCACACCCTCCGGTCGCGCGTCTTTTGATCTGCCACACGTCGTCTGGCCGGCCTCACCCGTGCAATGTGCACTCTTCCTTCCAACGCGCCTCTAGTCTAGCCATCGCACAACCTCCGAGTAGCGTCGTTCTCTTCACTGGCATCCTCGCTGGTCGTTTCCTCTTTTTCACAATCCCTTTGATCGAGTGCACCCCCCCCCCCCGCACTGGCTTTTCCTCCTTCGCGCTGTTTCGCCTACACTAATGTTTAGGTGAGGTATGTGATATCTTTTGTTTTGATTATTTCAAATTAGTGTTTATGTTTCTTTTTAGTTATTTTTGCAGTGTTAAATTGTCAGGTTATTTCTAGTCAGTGTTTCTATATTTTAGATTATTTTACTTTTATTTCAGCTCTTTGGCAAGGTATTTCTGCGATATTGTGGTCGCTAGCAAGTTGTGCATGCTTATGCGCAAGTGTCAGACGTGTTGCGCCGTTATAATTAAGCTGCAATTTGAGGTTGGTCCCCCACTGCACTCACCTTTAAATTTAGAATTTATTAATTTCATGATGTTTTATTAATTTTAATGAATGATAAATAAAATAAGATAATTAATTTTTAAATTATTATTTGGTGTGAAAAGAGCCGTTTATTTTATACCGAACACTTAAAACATTTTCTTGATGAGCAGACACCCAGTATTGAAAGAATGCAGGTTTGGACTTTAAACATAATTCACGGAATTTCAAATAAACATCTAGTTTTAAAGATAAATGATTTCTTCTTAACAATTGTTTTGGGTTTTCTCGAGAAATGACGTTTTTCTTTAAAATTGGTGAAGGTCTGTTTGACACTTTAATAAAATAAATTATTTTGGAAAACCCATTCAGGGGTGATCATTGGTGTGCGTTGATTGCATGAGCTGTATGTGATGCTTGTGCATTGTGACTGATTGATTGAAATTGTTGATTCACCCCTCTTTTATTATATGTGTTGACATGGGAACCTGGCATAGTGAGTGAATCTTTGAGAACGATTGCTGCACTAGTTTAGATTTCGCACTAGCTAGTGGCCCCATAGTAGGAGAATACTGAGTTATTACTTCTATGGGGATTGAGACCCTTGGTTAGGCCATGTAGGGCTATGCCGAGCATTAGGGCATTATAACATCATCGAGTTAGGACATTCCGTCAGGATGAGTCAGATGTATAGTACGTTCTAGATTGTTCACGATCTCCAAGGTTCGACCCATGTTTCTTTTAGTGTTTTATTTGTATGTGGTGGACGATTGAGAGGTCTAGTTTGGTTGTTGGCCCCATGTGCCACTTTTTTCATTGCCCTTAGTGTGCGTTGTGTGCTGTGTGTGGTTTCCCATTTGACCAAAAACTAAAATTTGTATTTCTAAATTGTTCGAAAAAATGTTTTAAAATGCAATGCATCTATTTCTTTCAAACACTAGACTTGTTATATATATATATATATATATTAAAAATGGAAATGGACTGTTACTTGTTTTAGAAATGAAAGTGTGTGTGGAAACCATATTTTATATAATTTAGGTACAAACTTGGAATTGATAAATTCTTTATTTAATGGCATGTGCATTGGGAATAGACTTAGTCGAGCCTACCCTACTAAGTTTTTAATACTCACACCTATAATGTTTTCTTATTTTTAGTTTCTTTTGCAGGATGACTTGAGCTTGTTTGTCGTGGGTGAGACTTGGTTGTGGTGTGGAGGGTGACTCTCGAGGTCACGAGAAGTTTTTGGCATGGTCAGGTTAGTTTGTTGTTGTTGGTATTTTTTTGTGTCGTTTAATTACTTTGGGTTTTTTTTCTTTCCACTGATTTATTTATTTTACCAGGAAAAATCATTCCCTCTTGCTCTCTTTTGATGCCCTGGTGCTTATCGTCAGCCCGGGAGGATCAGGAACGCCTCTCGGGCCATGTCGCAGGACGGCTCGGGTACTACAATTTGGACCTACGGCCATGGATCTATAGCCACAGACAATAAAAACCATGGCTATATATCACTTATACCCACGGCTATTTTCCTCTCTGTAGAATTAGCTCCCTACGTGAGCCCTTTCCTCCCCGTCCTCATGAGTTTCCGACCCCCACTGCCCCGCGATCCTACTCCCTATCCTCCTCCTATACCGACATCTCGACGTAGCCACCCCCACATGCCCGCGACCCTCCTTCTCTGACGCGGCTCCGGCACGATTCCAATGCGACCATATCCCCCCCCCCCCCCCGCGATCCACCTCCTCTCCTTACATCTCCACGGCCACCCCACCTCCCCGCGACCCTCCTTCTACGATGAGGCTCCATCACGGTTCTGACGTGGTCACCTCACCTCCTGGGATCCTCCTCCATCAACACGGCCACCCCAACTCCCGGGATCCTCATCATACACAAGGTCGGCCCAGGAAATGCCTTTGCCCAAGGTAGGTCCTTAAATTTTTTTCCCTTTCATTTAGTTAGAAAATTAGCACGAATAATCTAGATTTCAAATGAATTGAAGGGGTTTTACATGGGCGTCTTGACAATCAATACCAGGTGATGATCCCCTTCAATAGAAGTAATTTCCTGGACTAGAAACCTCAGTCATCCCCTTTATTTATGGGTATCCCCATATAATATTGCATGTTCCAACTTCTATAATTAGGTTCTTAAGCCAAAAAATCTAAATAAATAAATAAAGAAACTGGGCCAGGTGAAACTAGTGAAGAATCGCGCAAGGAGGAAGTGGTTGCAGTGAAGATGGACATGATGTATATGACAGCTGCAGCAAGAGCGATGAGTGAGGCAAAGGTGTGGTAGGGGCCAAACATATTGCAAGAAGTGACCTGGATGAACATCATGTTACTCTCAGATGAAATCCTGGAATTGACAATGTCTATGGAAGTGAGGTCAGGGTTGTCGGGATCGCAGGGAGGATGGGTGGCGCGCAAAGATGGAGATGAAGCAGGTGAAGAAAAGGAGTGGCTGGTTTGCCCCCAGCCTGCTTGTTTCCCTAACCCAGGATCTTGCGGGGCTTGACCTAGGGCTGGACCTGATCATACATGTGATCGATCCATGAATAAGGTACATTTATCTAGTGTTGATTTCATTGGTACCCTATCTAGGTATGATCCCACACTTAGAAAAGTTTATAGGTATGGTTGATAGTGGGGATTAAAATCTGGAATACCCAAAAATTGAAATAGACATCCTAAAATCAATTCCCATTCCTGCTATTCAAAAAAATTGCTTAGAGGATCCTGCAATTGGTTTGTTGGCTTGCAGGTGGGGTGACATCAATTACAAGAAAGAAAACATGTTAGTTCATTTTCACTTCATCCCTAGATTCCCAATCCCTCACATTTACTCTAGGAATGTGAGAATAAAACTTGGGTTTATATCAGCATCCCTCGATGAGGATCTTAAGATTTTTTATGATAGGATTTATATGATTGATGAACCGAATATGTCCACATTCTCAATTGAGTTGAAAATAAATTTTTGGAGGTTTTGTAGTAAGGGCATACCAACTGAAATTAATATCCATAGAAAATTAATTTAGATACCCTCACCATGTATGTGTTGTGAGAGGCTAAAATATGAGTTAGTCTAGAACATATTTTTTGATGTAGAATGGGCCCTATTTGCTTGAGACCTTATTGGGAAACTTAGGGGATTTCAATTTTAGGGGGGGATACATCTTTGACTTTTTGTGTAAATTATTTCAAAGTGTTGAGAAACATTCATATATGGTTTACCTTCATGTAATAGTGTTTTTAGTGGTGTTTTGGGTGGTTTAGGAGACAAGGAACAAGGGTTGTGAAGGAAAGAATAGCTCCCTATATTCATTCATGTTCATGTGCTCTCTCTCATGGAAAAACTAGGTTCCCATCTTCCTATTGAAAAGTGAATGGATACTAGTAAGTGGATTCTCCCTAGTGATGTGATTACAAATGATAGAGCTCCTCTAGGGTGGTCGATCAAGTGGATGCCCCCCAATGTTGGACTAAAACATAATGTGAATGGGTCATGTAAATAGGGAGTTATGAGGAGGGATTGTGCATGATTCTAGGGGATATATGGTTATCTAATATAGTTTCTTTTATGGTTTAGGTAATTCTATCTGGGTGGAGAAAAGATCTTTACTCAATGGACTTTAAATTTGGATGATAGATAACCTCAATATTTTTATGGTTGAGTAGAACTCCAAGATTCTTTTAAGACTCCTACATGATGATGCAAGTGCTCCTTGGTATTCAGTTTATAATATTAGGAAGTTTAGGTCCCCCATTGATCAAGGCACAAATATCATTCATACTTAGGGGGAGGGGAACTTTTCTGCATAAAATTTATCCAGTAAAGAGATACCTTATGAGATTCTTGTTATCTATCACATTATAGGGTATCTTCCACATTACTATGAAATTATTGTTAGTGGTTAAACCATCATTATTAACCACTTTAGACTCCCAAAGTGAATGATTTTCCAATAAAAGGTTCTTATTGAGTGATCAATAATATCCCAACTATTACATCAATCCAGGAAGTTCTTCTAGGGATAACATTAATAGAGGAGAATAATCTGAATAATCAAGATATTTATGAATAAAACAATTTCCATCACTTGTACAATGAAAATACTAAATTCAATTGGTTGGATAATCAATTACCCAATCAAATACATTGTCTAAATCCTAACCGTCTAGAACATTTTCGAACCCATGGCCAATTTTAATCCCAACCATCTCAACATCGAATCCAATCTTTTCCATATAAATTATTAGAATAATTTTTTATAAAAATATTGAAAATTAATTATCAATTTTCATTATTGAGATTAGATATATAAAACATTGAAATGGTTATGGAATCCATTCCTACTCAGGTATACCCTTCCTCAACATCTTAGAAGAATCTTGTCAGACACAAACCTCTCATGAATAACTCAATGTAGTTACTATTCCCAAGAGTGGGAAAACTATTTTAAAACCTAAACCATTGATTCCTAAACAACTAGATTCTTAAAAAGCATAGGAAAAAATTGAATAACCAACATTAGAAACTGAAAAATCAGAGCTGGATAATGAGTGAATCGGTTAGGGAATGTTGAAATTCAACCAGAAGAACATGTGGAAATTGTTGATGGGTGTTAAAATCTGGAGAAAACCAATTTTCTATATTAAAACGAGATAAATTTGACATCTTGGAATGATTTTACTAAATATTATTGTATTATTTATGGGAGATTGTCAAGAAAATATAGGAGATTGAAGAGTTTAGATAAAGACATAACAACCCTCACAGATAGCCACATGTAACCCATCCAATGAATAATGAGATTTATCTTTCTTATCGATACTGAAATAATACGTGGAATATGACCTTGATGTGGCCATTAGATAAATAACCCCATGCCAACTTATAAATAGATTGATCTCAAACAAAATTATAATATATCATAATGGTTTTTGATTAGTTAATTGTTTTATTTGGTGATGGTGTTTAGACTACTGATCTCTTCATCATCGATGAAGTTGGTAAAATAGAGATGTGTAGTTCTCATTTCTTTCTAAAAGTATTAAGTGTTCTCAATTCAGATATCCTAGTACTGTTTTCTATCCCCATCTCTAAAAGAGGAAATGATATTGATGGCGTTGCAGAATTAAGTAGACATCCAGGGGTAGCCATTTTCAAGTTGAACGTGAATAATAGAGATGCCTTTAAAGAAGATATTTTCTCACAGTGGGCAGATTTTCTTTGTAAGCATTAGGTGGTGAATGCAGCTGTGGAAATAATCCTCTTCAAGAGTTAGGTATGGTTGTAGTTTAAATCGAGAGTTATATGACTGGATTTATGTCAAATTTTATTTTCTTGATATATGTGAACCAAGTTTATGTTAAGATGTAATAAAACTTAAAATAATAATAAAATACAGCTTAAAATTATTTACTTTAAAAGGAGAGACATTCCCCCATCAAAATCCATTGATTTAAATGAATTTGTATTTTCATCTCTCTAGTGTAATTTTCATGAAATCAGATTATTTCCATATGAGTAGTAGATTATTATCAATGCACCTTAAAATTTTATCATGATTTTCTCAATTAATTTGGTTTACACATAATTATACCAAAATTTTCATTCATTTCTAATATGATGCAGGGGAGCGTAGAGTGATTAAGATGTGATTAAGCATTCTGAATTACCATGGGCAGGTGAATGTAGTGTATCAAAAATCATTTTTTTTCACTACATAACCTAACACACTGAAGAGAGAGTGAATGGATTGAGATCTTGGGTCATTCCAGGGTATTATTTAGGGGGTTGAATTTATTTTGTAAGAGATTATTATATAATTGATGAGAAAATTATATAAGGGCACCCTTCATTATATTAATCATTTTTCACTTTTATTTTATTTCTTCTATTCACTTGTGGTTCCAATCCTTTATTATTTCATTATTTTAAAATTAATATTGTTATATTAGTATAGGTGTGAGGATAATGAATGATTATATCCTTCCATACACCATTGGTTCCCTATCTCTTTTTACCATAAAATGTAGTATTTTTAATTTTCTATTGTATTACATTTCCAGATTGGAGTTGCAAATTAGTTTCAATCATGTTTTGAGGTCTTCATCAAATCTACCTATTGAATTAGAAATCACTGGTTTTTTGCATGCTGCACTTTTATCATCCTTTTGGAATCATTCTTTTGTTTAAGGACATTCTTAATGAAGACTATCTTTTAATGCCTATCTGATAGAATGATTTAAATTTCTGTTTTATATAATAATTCTCAGTTGAATCCACATTTGATTAACATGGACAGAGGGATGAACAGTGCTTATTTACATGATTGTCAGGTTGGTCTAAGAGGAATATGAAGAATTTTTGTTGATGAAGTGAAGCACTTCTAATTATGAAAGAGCAGAAAAAGTGGATGTTGCAGTAAGATTTTCTGTATGGAGTTTCGTTGCACTTTTTTCCTCATAAGGTGACTCCTTTTCCACATTATGTGAGGTTTTATTATATGTCATGTTTATATACTCTTTCATTTTATTGTAATACATTTCAGGATTGGTATTATTCAAGTATTCATGATTCTATCTTCTATTTATAAAATAATATCTGTGTTGAATTGTTGTTTTGAACATTTTAGAAGAAAAATAAAGGACACACCTATCCTTTAGTTATTGATTACATTATATAAATTGGCCACCTTATAAGTTATAGATCATTTAGGGATTGGGAGGTTAATTATATATTATTGATACACTACTATATAAATAAGGATAAAAAGAGATGAATATTATAGCTCCTTTTAATTAGGGAGGGCGGGTTTGGGGTGGGGGATGGTTTGGGGGGGCTAGTACAGGGGTGGGGGCGATGCAGGGGGTTGGGGGGTTGGTGTAGGCTAGGGGGTTGGGGGTTGGGGGTTGTTGTATGCTAGGGGGGTTGGGGGTTGGTGTAGGCTAGGGGCTGGGGGTGGTGTAGGGGGAGTGGTGTAGGGGGGGCTAGTGCAGGGGTGGGGGGTTGGGGGTTGGGGGCTGGTGGATGCTAGGGGCGGGGGTGGTCTTGGGAGAGGGGACTGGTTTTGGGGGTAGGGGACTAGTTTGGTGGGGGGAGGCTAGTACATGGGAAGGGGTGGTGGTGGTGCAGTGGGTTTATGGGGCCATTCTTTTTCAGTTCAAAAAAGAAATAACAAACCCAAGAGCAGGCCTTTGCTGGAGATGATTGAAAACTGCCAAATCATGGAGCAGGGGGTAGGGGGGTTATGGGGCCATTATTTTCAGTTCAAAAAATAAATAACAAATCCATGGAAAACTGCCAAATCATGGAGCAGGGGGTAGGGGGTAGGGGGCAGGGGGCAGGGGGCCGGGGGCAGGGTGGAGGGGGCGGGGCGGGGGGTGGGGCGGGGGGGGGGGGGGGGGGTGGGGGGGGGGTGGGGGGGGTGGGGGCAGGGCGGAGGGGGCAGGGGGGAGGGGGGTTGGGGGCTGGGGGATAGAAACATGCATGTCCTTGCTACAATAAAGCTTATATTTCCTCCAACTAATGGCTTGTCTTGAGACAGATTCATAATGCTCGAAAATCCCCTTGATGAAAGAAAGTGATCGGTCATCATTTTGACAAAAAATGAAAATTTCATCAACATAAAACAAGTGGGTGGGTTCTCTTATTTTTCTAGTGTCCTTAACTGGTGATAAATCCCAATAATATGTAGCTTTTAGGATGCATTTTATATGTTAATCCCTGATAATTCCAAATAAAAAAGATGAGGGAGGATCCATGTATCTCACCCATTGGGTATGACTAAAGTATCTTTTGTGAGACCCACTGATAATGAAAGAGAGTCTTGATTTGTAGATAAGGTCTTGAATAAGCTTAATAAATATGGTTGAGAAACCAAAACTATCAAGTACATAAAAAGTGAAATCCTATCTAAGAGTGTCAAAATCTTTAGAGATGTCAATATTTAAATCAATATTTCTATGCTTGGATCTCCTATATAATATATTCACACATTCAGTGTTAGTATATAAATAATCCTTCACTTCCATGTATAAGCACCAACTAATACTTCTTCCATATTCAATTATCGAAGAGTTAAATGAGTTTTGCATTTTATTTTAAAACCATACGTTGGAAATCGTAGCCATGCAGCTTCTCACATATTACAACCACTCACTAGTTGAAAACTCATGTAACATCAGTGGCCTTTTCTAGGAAAATTTCATTATCCAATTCCTTTCTTGGTATGGATGCCATTGATCCTCCTAAAACATTGGCAACCATGAAATTTATTGGTTCCATATTTTCCAATGTAAGAACTAGATTTCATAAAAAACATGATATATGTGCTTTTACATGGAGAAGAAAACTTCCGTTTCATTTGAGCATTGTTACAGATAGCTGCTCTGGAAGATGATAATGATGGTTTATCATTCATGATAATGATCCAAATTTCTGAATGTATGGATGAGTTCTTGTGTCATCTATTTTCTTTACTTCTACACTTGGAACCCAACAGTGTTATGTAAGTGTTTATGCCTCTTTATTTCTGTCCCTTTCTTCAATAATTTGTGTATTATTCTAATATTTAGTTATGAATTTTCTAGTTATTAAGTAGTTTATGGTATTGCAAAAGTTAAGGGCTACACTCTTCATCGGTTTTAGGAACGTTCCTGATTGAGGATGGTCCCTATTATTTTTTCATGCTGAAAATCCTGCTTGGGAAGCTCTCTCAAAATCTCTATTGTCAGGTATGTCCTGTAATTGAAGTTTGTTCAATCTAGTATCTTCAAGAATCTATTTTTCTTCATTTTTTAAGATGATTTAATCTTTGGAAAATCTGTATAATTACCTAAAGCGTGTAAAATGTGTCTTTTTTCTGTCTATAGTTGACACACTAATCACATATATATAAGAAGTTGTTATATATCATTTCTTTTCACACTATTTTCTTATAGGTGGTTTCTTATGATAAGACCGGTTCTATCCACCACCATCGAAGACAATGAGTTCAAGATTTGGGTAAGGTTTATTCCGTTTTTATTCTTTGGCCCAATTTTAATCAGGGCTTTTTTATTTTTGGGTTCCTTAATTTTTCATGTTTATATTAAATTGCAATTCTTGAATAAGTGTTAGTTAATATAATTGTTTCGTTTGATAAATAAGTCATGGTTTTGTAATAAAACCCCTCCAACGGAGGTGCGCTGTCTGCGAAAACTCGCAGTGGTATACCTTGCTTAACATTATTGCATTGATGTTTTCCTTATACTTGATGTCGTTGTTAGTCATAAAGCACACATCGTACTTGACCCTTTTTATATCCCTGTAGGGGGTTTCCCTCTTTTTATTAAAACGATTGTTTGAACCAAGACACTCTTTAAGTGTCGTTAAACTTTTAAGATGGATCCCATGTTGTGTGACCATGTCACATGGCATGTGATATTTTAATCCCCCCAGCACATACAACCATCCCCCTTCCACCGCATTCGATCCCTCACCGAGTTAGGTATATCAGGGGTCATCCAATCCTCTATTA
Source organism: Viscum album (assembly GCA_963277665.1). Taxonomy (NCBI): domain Eukaryota; kingdom Viridiplantae; phylum Streptophyta; class Magnoliopsida; order Santalales; family Viscaceae; genus Viscum; species Viscum album. The sequence continues at coordinate 451,165,001 of OY728141.1, read as the reverse complement.
ATCACATATTAACATTCATTTTTTAAATATTCTGAGAAAACATCCTCTCATGGCATCCATATCATCCTGAAACTAAGTGGAAGATGTTGCCTCGCAGATGTCGCTGGACTGGGCCAACACGCTGCGGTCACGCCGCGGTCACGTCGTGGTCACGCCACGGTCACGCCGCAGTTTGACCCTTCTCCAGCCACATCCATCCCACACCAGCCCCCGTCCACCATCATTTGAGCCTGCTGCCACCAGCATTCCATCCCGTAACAGCCCCCCTTCCACCTTCGAATTAGCCCGCACCATCCCCCCAACACCTGCAACCAGCCCCCTTCCACCTGCATTCGAGCCCTAACTGAATTAGGTATATCAGTGGTCATCCAATCCTCTAGTCATCACAGATTAGCATTCATTTATTTAAATATTCTGAGAAAACATCCTTTCATGCCATCCATATCATCCTATTTGAAACTAAGTGGAAGATGATACCTCACAGATGTCGCTGGACTGGACCAACACGTTGCGGTCACGCCGTGGTCACGCCGCGGTCACGCCGCGGTCACGCCGCGGTCACGCCGCGGTTTGACCCTGATCCAGCCACATCCGGCCCACACCATCCCCCTTCCACCTTCATTTTAGTCCGCTCCCACCTGCATTCCAGCCCGCAACAGCCCCCCTTCCACCTTCGAATCAGCCCGCACCATCCCCCCAGCACCTGCAACTAGCCCCCTTCCACCTGCATTCGAGCCCTCACCGAATTAGGTATATCATGGGTCATCCAATCCTCTAGTCATCACGTATTAGCATTCATTTTTTTAAATATTCTGAGAAAACACCATCTCATGCCATCCATATCATCCTATTTGAAACTAAGTGGAAGATGCTGCCCCGCGGATGTCGTTGGATCGGGCCAACACGCTGCGGTCACGCCGCGGTCACGCTGTGGTCAGGTCAAGCCGCGGTCATGCCGCGGTCACGTCGCGGTCACGCCACGGTCACGCCACGGTCACGCCGCGGTCACGCCGCGGTCACGCCGCGGTAATTTCGTGATTTGGCCCTGCTCCAGCCACATCCATCCCATACCACCACCCTTTGACCTTCATTTCAGCCCGCTACCACCAACATTCCAGCCCTGCAACCAGACCCCTTCCACCAGCATTCCAGCCTCCTCCCTCTCCATTCGCTCTTGGCCGAAAGATGCTGCCCCGCGGATATCGCTGGACCAGGCCAACACGCCGCGGTCACGCCACCGTCACGCCATCGTCACGCCGCGGTCACGCCGCGGTCACGCCGCGGTCACGCCGCGGTCACGCCGCGGTCACGCCGCGGTCACGCCGCGGTCACGCCGCGGTCACGCCGCGGTCACGCCGCGGTCACGCCGCGGTCACGCCGCGGTCACGCCGCGGTCACGCCGCGGTCACGCCGCGGTCACGCCGAGGTCACGCTGCGGTGACGCCACGGTCACACCGCGGTTTGGCCCTGCTCCAGCCACATCTAGCCCACACTAGCCCCCTTCCACCTTCATTTCAGCCCGTTGACATTATAATTTCAGCCCGCAACAGCCCCCCTTCCACCTTCGAATCAGGCCGCACCATCCCTCCAGCACCTGAAACCAGCCCCCTTCCACCTGCATTCGAGCCCTCACCGAATTAGGTATATCTGAGGTCATCCAATCCTCTAGTCATCACAGATTAGAATTCATTTCTTTAAATATTCTGAGAAAACATCCTCTCATGCCATCAATATCATCCTATTTGGAACTAAGGGGAAGATGTTGCCCCGCGGATGTCGCTGGACCGGGCCAACACGTTGTGGTCACACCGCGGTTACGTCGTGGTCACACCGCGGTCACGCCGCGGTCACGCCGCGGTAATGTCGTGATTTGGCCCTGCTCCATCCACATCCATCCCACACCACCCCCCCCCCTTCGACCTTCATTTCATCCCGCTACCACCAACATTCTAGCCCTACAACCAGCCCCCTACCACCAGCATTCCAGCCTACTCCTGCTCCCTTCGCTCCTGGCCAGAAGATGCTGCCCCGCGGATGTCACTGGATGGGGCCAACACGCCACGATCACGCCGCGGTCGCGCCGCGTTCACGTCGCGGTCACGCCGTGGTAATACCATGATTTGGCCCTACTCTAGCCACATCCAGGCCACACCAGCCCCCTTACACCTTCATTTTTAAGGTGTTTTATAGTTTTTAGTTTTTTTTAGAGTTTTTAGATGTTTTAAGTTTTTTTTTTGTTTTTTTGAAAGTCAAAAATAGTACTATAAATATCAATGAAAAGATGAATTGCAACAGATCACTAAAAGGTGAAACGACAGTTAACCCAAGAAACCAAATTCATATCTCAACCATATCAAGACATGGGAACCAAGAAAAGTGCCCATTAAACACCAAGAAACCAAGAAAATAAGCGAACACGAGACCCTACGATGTCCAACCAAACAGAATCCGGATGGTGAGGTTCTCATCTAAACTGGCAAAGCAACATCCATGAATGCAGCAAAAAAAATAGTAACAAAACCGTGACATCATGAAGAAATAACCAAGAAGTCATAGACTGCATGCACCAGTAACAGAAACTAGGGAATAAGGGAACATCTAAGAGCTGCCCGAAGCCCTTCCATACTCCAAGAGAGGCAACTAGAATCACCATTAATCGCATCCAGTAGGAGATGGGCACACACAAAACTAGCAGGAGACAGGTTGGATCCCCCTCCCATCCAGTGGCACTTGAGCACTGTAGAAACATCACCTATGAACTCATAGAAAGTAGCGACAGAAAAACCCATGAACCCAGCAAGAAAGACCTATAAGTGAAAAGAAGATTCCCAAAAGGAACAAGCCAACCAAACTGCAAGCCAAACTCAGAATCTATATCAACCAAACCGATAAACGCACACTCTGACACACCACCAACCATTGACACTACCCAATCCACTCACTCACACACACACAGACGCAGACACTCACTCATGAAACACCACTCAAGAAAGCTCCACTCGAATACCAATAAAGTAGCAACAAGAAAAGAAACAGGAATCCCCCCAATAAATGACCAGCCCCTAACCACCTATAAGAAACCACTCCCACACACCAGTCCATATGAGCCTGCACCGCACCAAACAAAAAAATAACCGACAAAAACCTTCACAATGTGACAAAAAAGAACAAATCTAGCACACCCATGACACCTGACCACCGAACCCAGCAAAGACCATCCCCATGCAAAGCAACCTGCAAACCAGTTGACTCCCACCCAATAGACTTCTAACCAAAATACTCCCAACCCATCCTAATCTACACCTCAAACCAGCCAACTCTACTCCTCCATCCATCAACACCCAAGCACCACTAGAAACCTTATCCCACACCAGCCCTAGAACGGCCACCAATCAATGACCAAGGGATCCCCAAGAACCTATAGAAAACCTAGGAGAGTAGCCACGCTATTCCCTTCACCCCACCAATCCACGAGCACACTAGAAGAAATCCACAACCCAAATTCTCCTAGAAACCTACTTTAAAAAAGACAACATGCAACCTCACTAACCAAGAGACACACACCATCCACATGCCCCATCAAGAAACCACCTGCACCAAGAAACCCATCCAAACCATCAACTCAGAAACCATCAAAAAATATCCAGACAAGAAACATTGCAAAATACTATAGACTACCCAATGAACAACCATGAAAAAAGACCAAGCCTCAAAACAAGCTGCCTAAACCAAATACCATTCAAGGGAATCCCACTCCAACCGAGCCTACATCCAGCACAAGGGCATCCATAAGACCTGCAAGAAGAAAACAACAACCAAGGCGGAAGCATTCATCCACAATAGCCCCTTCCAAACTAGAAGAACACACCTCTATGGGTCGGCCACACTAATATGCACCAGACACAACCTATAATGAGAACCCAACCAAAGATATATGAGACCAACACCAGAAAAACAAAACACAAAAACCCAAAAAAAAACAATCAAATCCACTTCAATCTGCTCCAAAACTAGCATGCTCCATGCCTCGACGAGAAACCAGTGGAAGGAAAGACAACCAGTAACAATGGAAGCCAGCAACCAGCCCAAGCATCACAACAGTTGCACCGCCAACACATCCCCTCTACCCTGTAGAAGACTCATTGCTAGCAGCACCAGTAGCTCCGTCTAGAGACCCCAACACCACAAAATCAAGGCTACCTATAACTTTCTGAAGGCCTGATAATAAGAGAGTCCCACAACACATGAAACCACACCTGAAAGTACCACAAAGCCACCCACAACCAACTCCAACCACATGAAACAATAGACAATGACCTCACGAGTCCAGAAACCAAAGACATAAAAATGGAAGGCACAACATCAGCCTTCACCAAATCCAAGACACTCCATGTACACACATCCAAACCCTGAACTAACAAGAGTATCCCAACCCCATCCAACATCACCTCAACAAAACCCTCAAGTCCAACAACCAGAACCCTCACCCAAATCCCAACAACAAACATCTAGTTCCCTCTCAACCCAACAGGGGGGAGGGGTGCTATCCAGGGGAGGCTTTGCAGGGGGTGGGGGTTGCAGGGGGGTGGGTTGTGCAAGGGAGAGGGTGGGGGATATTTTTTGGGGGGAAGGGGGGGCTATCCATGAAGGGGGGGCTGTCCAGGAAGGGCTTTACATGGGGGAGGGGGCTGTCCAGTGGGGGCTTTGCAGGGGGTTGTCTACTGCAAGGGGAGTGGGGGGCTGTCCAGGGGGATTTACAGGGGGTGGGGGCTGCATGGGGGAGGGGGCTGCAAGGGGAGTGGGGACCGTTAAGGATATTATGTTTCATTAAAGGATGGGGACCCACCATAAATTAAGTAAGGTGATGATGGATTGATTATCTAACTCTATAATAATGGATCATATTCCCTCAACCTTGAACCTATTATTTTTTCCTAAGAATACATCTACTTCTCTCTTTTTGACCATCTCTAAAAATGACTCTCTCTGTTGGAAAATATGAAAAGAAAAACTAGAGTCTAGGACCCACTCTTGATTGAGTGTATAAATGGAAACATTAAAGATTTAAACAAATGTCATAGCCTGAATCAACCAGAAAATACAGGTTAGTGGGCTGTTTGGATTCGAACTCACGCATGAGTTTCCTACACTCAGGCTTAATGTGCCCAGGGTTACCATAGTGAAAAAATATTACTTTTCTATCCATAGAGATTGTCCTTGATTTGGGTTATTTATTAGTATTATTTTTGTCCCTACTGAATTTTTTTTATTACCTTTAGTTTAAGGTCTCCCCCTTATGAAAAACTCTTATCCTCACCTTTTATTTTTGTTCTACAATGCAATTCCTTAGACAGATGGGCAGATTTGATATCTTCTAATGTTAAATAGACTCAACCATACATCATGGTCATAACAAGTGTTCTATATCTATTTTCAAGAGTGATTAATATGATATTTCTGGATCCTCATCATCTACATAAACATTAACATTGTCTAAATCAAACATGAATTTATTAACCTCATCTAAATGGTTTTTTATAGATGTACTAGGGGGTGTGTTGGGGTAGGGGGAGGGGTGTGCAGGTGGGGGAAGGGGGCAGGGGGGTGTGCAGATTGTGGGGGTAGGGGGTGTGCTGGGGCAGGGGGCAGGGAGAGGGGGTAGGGGGGTGTGCAGGTGGGGGGAAGGGGGAGGGGTGTGAAGGTGGGGGGCAGGGGGAGGGGTGTGCAGGTGGGGGGTAGGGGGCAGGGGGCAGGGGGTGTGCAGGTGGGGGCAGGGGGGTGTGCTGGGGAAGGGGGCAGGGAGAGGGGGAAGGGGGTTTGTAGGTGGGTGGGCAGGGGGAGGGGTGTGTAGGTGGGGGGAAGGGGGCAGGGAGAGGGGGCAGGGGGTGTGCAGGTGGGGGCAGGGGGAGGGGTGTGCAGGTGGGGGCAGGTGGGGGGTAGGGGGAAGGGAGAGGGTGCAGGGGGGTGTGTAGGTGGGGGGGCAGGGGGTGTGCTGGGGCAGGGGCAGGGAGAGGGGGTAGGGGGTGTGCAAGTGGGGGGGGCAGGGGGTGTGTTGGGGCAAGGGGCAGGGAGAGGGGGCATGGGGGTGTGCATGTGGGGGGCAGGGGGAGGGGTGTGCAGGTGGGGGGCAGGGGGCAAGGAGAGGGGGCAGGGGGTGTAGGTGGGGGGGGAAGGGGGTGTGTTGGGGCAGGGCGTAGGGAGAGGGGGCAGGGGGTGTGCAGGTGGGGGGTAGGGGGAGGGGTGTGCAGGTGGGGTGTAGGGGGCAGGGAGAGGGGCAGGGGGTGTGCAGGTGGGGGCAGGAGGGGTGTGTTGGGGTAGGGGCAGGGAGAGGGGGTAGGGGGTGTGCAGGTGGGGGCAGGGGGTGTGCTGGGGCATGGGGAAGGGGTGTGTGCAGGTGGGGGGGCAAGGGGAGGGGGTGTGCAGGTTGGAGGGAAGGGGAGGGGGCAGGGAGGTGTGCAGGAGCAAGGGGTGGGGGTGCTGGGGCAGTCCTCCCAACAGCCAGCACAACCGTGCTGGATTTTTTTTATGTAGTGTAAAGCCCTATAGCCACGGTTTGGAACCGTGGCTATAGGGATTTGGCCACGGTCACCGTGGATTTTACTGGCATCTATCGGGCTGACCCTATAGCCACGGTTTGGAACCGTGGAAATTAGCCTATAGCCACACCAATACCAGCCACAGT